>OX438994.1:5338686-6613643 GCA_949316085.1 Hypercompe scribonia
GCAAAATTTTTGAATATTTAACCCCTCAGAGGGTAAACAGGAAAAGGATGAACAGTATGGTAATTCTTAATTTTCGATTTTAAAAACACGAAACATGAAATAATAACGAGAGCGATGCCACGCGCAATTAAAACGAGCAGTCTTTGTTTATATCACACTTTGTAATAATTTACGCTTATATGACTCAGTCAATAAACTTTATAAAAACTATATACAATTACAGAATTAATTGTTTTCTCAGAATTCATTTAATTGTACATATCAGACCGGGTTTTACCTGTTCCCGCTGACACAGATTTACTTGGTAATTAATTATCGGAATGGCTATCCTTGTTTATAAGGTTTTAATAATGTAGGTGTGACTATCAAAGTACTTAATACCATCAACCTAATTACTATTTTGGAAAAAGGTTTTGAGGTACTACATACACAGCGGTCATACGGGTTTGGTATAAGTGACGTCAGCGTGTGCCGCACGTCATTAAATAGAGATCTCAGCCGAAGGTGGTGCCCGCGCTAGAGGACAGGTGCTAGGAGGGATCTGGATGTCGTAACAGCTGTTCCCACATCCTTCTCAATTCAGGTGCAAACTGGTACATTGTGTGGTTTTAGTCGGTCCGATTCCGACATATCACCCTGCCGTAAACCAGTGGGTGACGGTTCGAGAGTGTTTTCGAACGTTAAAAAAAAAGTTTATCTCAAATTTTCTTTCTGTTTTGTTCGTTCTGTTCAATGTAGTCCTAGTATTATTGCTCCTTTAATCGGCTCTTATGACACCATGGCATGAATAGAATTGGCAACGAACTGTACTCCAAACATCATTTGTAACAAACGACCACGTAACTTAGGTATTCCAATTAAATAAATCGAATAACTATATGCCTTCAATAACCAAACGTAAACTTAGTAATAAACTGATCTGCTATTAAAGAATTCACATATAAATTAAACATACATAACTACGATAAATCGCCAAAGCATTTTTCGAAAAACGTACGAAAAAAAGGGAATTACCTATTTGGTATGCAATGACGAAATCAAAACTTAATAACAAACTATGACCTCCGTTTAAAGCCGAACGAGACGTCATAACAATTCTGTTTAAAACTTGTCCGTCACGGACTAAAGCACACTGTGCATTATATAATTTCAAAATGTTAAATTAGCGCTATGATTTGAGATATAAAAAACTACATACTTTTGAATAGTAGCTAACAAAGCTAGGCACTTTATTCCTTATTTTATTTTATTATGTTTGACCTTAACATTGCTTAGAACGAGATAGATATCTAAAAAACTGAAATAGCAACATTAGAATATCAGGTTGTTGATTTCACGCATCTCACACACGGCCATCAGATTGCGAACGAGACAGCAACCAGAGCTTATGCTATGCTAATAGATAAACCTACATAGATAAACTATGTAGTGACGGATTAAGAATACATCACTACCCCTATTCATCCTGTGGTTTAATTTAAGTTTTTATATATCTATTGTCTATGGTACATGTTTAAAAACCGTGACCGACAGAACCGGGAATACGTGTGGTGACGGATTCAGAATACAGGGTGTCACCACACGTATTCATCCCGTAGGTATCGTAAAAGGCGACTAAGGGAACAAACTTTTCAAGACTGAACACTACAAAGAAAAGGAAAACTTGAAACAAACTATTCCAAACCGTAAACAACCAAAGGAAAAAATCAGCGCGGTATAGTAGGCCAAAATCTCCCTGCTAAGAAGAGGCCTATGTCCAGCAGTAGACTGTTAATGGCTGTTGATGAAACTTATATATTTCTAAATACATACACATTTTACTTAAACTACACTCAAAAATAAGACCTGGCAAATAAATACTGAACTCGTGGTGATAAAAATCTCAATTTACGTCAATTTGTTTGTAAAATAGTCTAATGTTGTTTGATTTGTGTGTGACCACATCCGTAAAGCATCAAAGATTGATTTGCAGCAGTTTCTTTCTAAGCTTAACGAGCATGACGTCATGTAATCCATGTAATCTACTTAGATTGGAAAACGGACCATTAAACTGCATTTATATATACACCTAATAAGTATAAGGTGGGCCAAGAATTCGTTAACAGTTGAATCTAACATCTAAACATGTTACGGGAGTTCTTGGGAACGATGCTACTGGAATTTGCTGGCTACAATCGTAACACACGGGTTCATTGGATGGAGCCAATTGCCACACCGCCAATGAGTCCCTGCCGGTGGTCAAAGACATGTTTCATGAAAAGCTGATTACGAGGCAACATTCTATGGTAACCCAAAAGTCCAGACCTATCCCCGGCAGACTTCTTTTTACTCGTCTAATTGAAGAATCGTGTCTACATCAATAAACTAAATACACTACGTCAACTAACAGAAAAAATCAGTGAAGAGATATCAGCGATCTCGCGGTCTCTTTGCCGATGAGTATTCGAAAATTTCGGTGTTCGCTTAGAAGAGTGCAAACATCGAAACGGTGGCCATTTAGACGACTTAATTTTTTAAAATAATTTCCAACTAATTAGCTTTCTTGTTAAAAAACATTTTTTATAATATATCAAATGGTTTCTTTTATATGTTTTTTTTTAAATGTTAACTAATTCGTGGTTCATCCTATTTATTGTATAAGCCACGCAAGGGATTCTTTAAGAAGACTGTATAAGAGACGAGTATCGAGTGCACGTGAGCGCGTTCCTAGTTTTTATTATTCCCAAGAATATTTTAGTCGGCTACTAGTTCAACTGGTTTTACCTCAATATAAGTTTTTCCACGAAACGATTGACATATACTGCACTAAACTATTCCACAGAATATGCAATAAGCTGAAATAGGTGCTTTTTCTGGCACAGCGCAGGACATTACGTGGACATAATTCTTTTTAAACAGTCCAGTAATTACATTACTGTAAAACTGCCTCGTTGGTCTAACGGTTAGCGTATGCGACTGCCATTTAAGAGGTCTTGGGTTCGATTCCAGGGTCGGGTCGAAAAGTTTTATTGAGTGTTTACGATTATACGAATGCTTAATTACAACCCGGAGTTTGGAGGTTTGGGAGTATAACCCATGCTTTGGAGAGCACGTAAAGTCAATCGGTTCTTGCGCCTGATCTTTCCCCAGTCGTGTCAGATTGTGAGAGTAAACAAACAGAGAGTGTACCTGTGTTCACATCCACACTTTTGTACTATAATATCGGCTGCATAACTAGCTGTCCCTTGTAGAGACTGGCCACCGTAGCCAAAATCGGTTAGATCTAGCCTATTAGATATAAACGTGGCTATTCTACAAATTAGAGTCGGACTTAAAGTATGAGGACTAAAAGTAAGAAAAGCTTAAACACAATTTAATATAATTGTTTGTGAGATAAAAGGATATCTTGGGTGTTATTGTGTTGTGTGTTGAGTGTGTATGTGTTGTGTGAAGTGTAAAAGATTGAGACAACTTGTTTTAAAACTAGTTTCAAATTATAGCGATTTAATCTGGTTAGGAATTCAGTTGGACTGCACGGTTGGTCTATTGGTTTAAGCGGTTGCTACGCCGCTATCTACTGCGCTGAGTGTTGTGGGTTCAAACCCCGCATGGGACAACACTTTGGTGATCTACAAATTGTTGTTCCGAGTCTGGGTGTTCTTTGTGTCCGTTTCTTGTGTATTTGTAAAGTCTTCCGGACACAGGATGTTGTCCTAATGCGGGTGTTGTCTTTTTTTTTAAAAAGGTTCGTTTATTTGTGTTTCATGGGCGGCTGTATGTCTAATGTCTAGTTTGTTGATAATTGAATTGTAAAGCTACGGAATTACATTATATTGTAAAGACCCTCTTGTAAATAAAATTTTGGTTCTATTCAAATTATTTTAAATATTTGCGAAATTAAAAAATACTACGTAAAATACTCGTTAAACATTAGTTTAATATTCTTAATGTGTTTTAAAACTTTACACAAATATTTGCTGTAAAATTAAAAATTATGATAAAACAACAGGGTTGCAATATAGACTTTACCCACAATATACTTTCACTCTAATCCACCTTCTTCTAATCCATCCAAAGAAATTATTTCTTTACCTTTAAAAATTGACCGCCATTATTATTGTCTCTGGTAAAATAGACATTAACGGGATCAAGTAAATTTCTAAACGAAAACAAAATATAGGGTGGACTACGAATTCGTTAACATTTGAATCTAACATCCCGCGTAAACATATTACAGGAGTGCTTGGGACCAATGCTACTTGCATTTGCTGGCTACAATCGTAACACATAGTTTCAACAAGATGGAGCCACTTGTCACACATCCAATGAGTCCCTGCTGATGGTCAAAGACATGTTTCCGGAAAAGCTGATTTCCAGACGAAGCGACATTCTATGTTCACCCAGAAGTCCAGATCTATCCCCAACAGATCGTTTCTACATCAATAAATCAAATGCACTACATCAACTAAAAGAGAAAATCAGCGAAGAGGTGTGTATTCGAAAATTTCGTTGCTCGCTTAGAAGAGTGCAAACGTCGAAATGGTGGTCATTTAGACAACGGTGGGCAACCGCCGGCCCGCGCGCCGGATGCGGCCCGCGATATGATTTGATGCGGCTCGCCGAGACATTCACGGAATCAAGTGAGCGAGCCAAGCCGTGCTATCTATCGCAAAAAACTATGAACACAACAACACTACTTTAAAATGTACCTACTACTTTTAAACGCGGCCCGCGAACGTATTTGCACACTAAAGTTTGGCCCGCGACATGTGAAAGGTTGCCCATACCTAATTTAGACGATGTTATTGAAAAAAAATTCCAACTAATTAGCTTTCTTGTAAATAAACAATTTTTATAATATATCGAATGGTATTTTATACGATTTTTTCAAACGTAAACTAAATCATGGCCCAACCTATATGACCAGCCAATCTTCATCACCAACCACATTCACCAACTGCTAGCCAGAAACCTGTTTCATAAGTCAACGATGACTGTTAGCTAACGATACACCAATCATTTTCCTTATTCGCGTTATGTCAAGTCTAGTGTTTACATATGTTCTAAGAACATTCCCACAGTGATTGCTTACATCATTATAAACAGCGTGTCTTATTGACATTGTATGTATAAATTATATATCGTATAAGTACCTGCCATCGTACAAGCGAGTTCACGAAGTGATAGATTAAAAATACGAGGTGTTGTAAAAGCCGAATAAGACAGCAAAGTACGTGGAACAGCATTGCAAAGGGAAGGAAAACTTAAAGGAAATCTTTACCAACACATTTGGGTAGCGCTGCATAGTATTCAAAAACCTCCTTTCTAAGGAGATATCTTTGTCCAAGAGTGGACTATTCAGGGGTGATGATGATTACTTTATAACTTCACAAGTGATCGTAACAAGTTTTTGCGCTAATGTTGATTAAGGTGCAAAAAAAGGAAATAAAGTTGGGATTCGTCAAATTTTTGTTTTAAGAAATATAGTATACACATAGAAGAAATGAAATGAATAATTTATTAAGATTATTAAAGTATATTAATAAAGTAAATAGATTCTTTTCTATCGGTGTAAAAACTTTTTGAGCGTCCATTTCTTATTGCATCGGTATTTGGATCGTGTTTTTCTTTCGTTTTTGAATCGTGTTTGATTATATTATTATAAAGGTTAACTATTTTCAATTAGTCTGATTGAATATGAATATGTTAATTTATGAAGATATTATGTAATAGTGCCGACTTTTGTTATTTCAGGGCCAAAACAATTATATTTTTTTTTAAGAATTCACAATATTAATGTTAGATGACCAAAACATCTGACACAGTTATGTCATTTCCTTTCAATATTTTAGTTGTTTTGTATATATATGGCTCCAAGTCAATCTCATCTCAGCTATGCACCTGATGTCCAACGGACGGGGCTCTGGCAAACTAAGCATCCCGATTAATGGCGATAGGGTCGACACCTATTGCGCGAGACCAAAACACTGGTGTAAATTAGACGTTTAATATGCTTCTGCCTACCCCTCCCAAGGAAACAGACGTGATTTTATGCATGTATGTATGTTACCTCTCAGATGGAGGGATCATCTCAGTTAAGGAAAGGATGGATCAGTTACAGAGTTGTATGGAAGTTCTTTTTCGAAGTTAGAAACACGTAACAACCTCATTTAAAACACCTACGCCATGATAATAGG
This sequence comes from Hypercompe scribonia, assembly GCA_949316085.1. NCBI lineage: Eukaryota > Metazoa > Arthropoda > Insecta > Lepidoptera > Erebidae > Hypercompe > Hypercompe scribonia. The sequence goes on from OX438994.1 coordinate 5,344,863, forward strand.
GTGAATCTACACGTGAATCCAAAACGGGACAAAATATTTATATTTGTAAAGTTTCCTACTAAAAAACATATCTATGGAATTATTTTTATTTTTTTTTACATTTTTTTAGTGAAATTTAATAATCAAATAGTGACTTTTTCATATTCCCTCGTAATTTTTTAAACAAAAGACGTCAATTTCCCCTAGGCTCTTTTCGTAAAGCAGATTATATTTTCGTCGAACTTTGTAAACAAAACAGTATGTGCAGTTAACTAAGTAAAGAATATTGTTATATGTATTTTATCACGATTTAATATCCTTATGTTAAAATGATCTTCATAAGTATTATATTATTTATTAAGTTGATTAAAAAAATAACTCGGTGCATTTGTGAATTAAATACTTCGTTGTTGACATAAGTGTAGTCTGTCGTTACAGAATAAGCGCGTCAAAATGGCCGCGTTTAAATCATCCTAAAGTTATATTGAATTTAATCTTTTTTTTCGACTTGTTGGTTTATATTTTGGATGCGTTATATTTATTTTTGGTATTGTAATATCTGACAGAAAAGTTTATAAAAAAAGACGCATATGGAAATATTTACAATATATAATATTTGTTTTTTCTTGAAAACTCCCGTGAAAGCGCTAGGAGGTGGTGCTCACGCTTTTGTTGGCAGGCGCTAGGGGATAAATAAGTGCAGGCCTGGGGGTGACAAATGAGGCCATCTGTCACCCTAGCAGAAGCAGGTTGGGGGGGATATCCGAGCACTACGGACTGCGCGCACCCTTTCGGGGAGAAGGAGGGCAGTAAAGAAACCATGTGGTTTCCACATAGGAGGGGGCCACTGCAGCCGTAGTTGGTCCGAGGTACGTCGGGGTTCCAGGGATTTCCTTACTAGGGTGCACCTGGTCCCCTAGCTATTGGTACCTGAGACGGCGTGCGGTTTTTGGTCGGTCCGAGTCCGACATAACCACCCTTCGGTGGTATCCGTGGGGATTTACGCACAGTACAAAAAAAAGGGGGTAAATACTTTCATTTAGGGGACACCTGATTCACACAAACGTCGTATCACATTGTGGATAACATGTTTACAAACTAGCTGTACCCTGTCATGGATGGCTGGCAAGGAATAAATGAATGGATGACTTAAAATATGATTCAATATCATTTAAAATTTAAGTTAAATCGGTACAGAAATATTCCTGTGTTGAGACTCTGCCAACGTACAGGAAACGGAGATCTCGGAACAACAATTTTAATAACACGTATCCTTTATCTGTTTTATGTACTTTTTAACGGATAGTATACTTTAAAAATACGAAATTGATTTACAAATAGTGGATTTCTGATGTTAGAAACATACAAAAAGGTCAAAAACCTCTTCCTTTTTTGGAATCCGTTAAAAAATAATAAATTTACATATAATTCTTAGCGTTTACATAAATTACAGGTTCTTATATGCACAATCTTGCATATCTATGGCAATTTGGACTTTTTGGGTTTCCCCCTAGTCAAATTATTTCCATATCAAACTTGTTTTATACAAATAAGGTAATATATATGTGTAAATATATGGTCACAGATCACAGGCCAATGGCCATTAGATAAACTTGAATAGACTGATGTGATGGTATACGATGCGAACCTTAAAAGATAGACAAATGCGATCATAGACTTTTTTCTGACAGATTGACTTTTTCTGTAATTTTCCGAGTCTCAAAACTCGGTATGTTCGTGGATCTCTGTCGATCCTGGTATACAGGAGTTAAAGTTTTGGAAATGAGTGAGAGGATTGGTTATATTAAAAAATAGCTATTATTAAGATATCTGGACCCCTTTTAGTACAGTTCGCGTTAACACGGACAGGTGGTGCTCATTCTTTTAAGAGAGTAAAAACTCTCATTAAAGTGAAGTCCGGCTCATGCGGATGTCGTACCACTTCATAGATAACATCATTGTACAATTTACCTTGTGTGTGTGCTTGCAAAAAAATAGATAAAAACCATTGTACAGTCGTTACAGAACTTTTGAGTTTTAGAAGCGTACACAAATAAGATAACTTCTTATAAGCGTACGTAGATTTTAAAGATGAATTTGGTTTTTTACTTAATTTTCTTTTTATTTTATCAATCACAAAGGTATAGTCCAAGAGCCCGTGAATGCCAGACCTTCGTCATTTTATAAAAGCTGAAAGTTCTTCTATGTGTGTCCCTAGTACAGGTAAGAATGATCCCCAAACCTGAAGCTGAGGCAGCGGTGGCTTTGGCAGATAACAGGCAACAAAGGTGTGTAAAATTCCATCTCAAATTCTTCATGATATAAAACTTGATTTTTTTATATTTGATTCATAATAATATCAAAACTCGCGTTGCTCATTGCCAGACAGTTAGTATGGTTCCAACCCTCTGCCGGACACCCCTAAACTATTATAATTTATAATTATAGTTACGTTATATTATAAAACCTAAGTTTTATATATAATTTTTTGGGAGCCTATTAAACTAAGTTTACATAGTAGCCGGACAGTTTCGAAGGTTCTATCATCTTGCCAGACGCATTCAAAGTGAGCAATAATCGGGAGAGCAAGGAGCGTATACAGTAACTAAAGGTTATATTATAAAACCTAAGTTTCATATATAATTTTTTGGGAGCCTATTAAACTATGTTTACATAGTAGCCGGACAGCTTCGAAGGTTCTATCATCTTGCCAGACGCATTCAAAGTGAGCAGTAATCGGGAGAGCAAGGAGCGAATACAGTCACTAAAGGTTATATTATAAAACCTAAGTTTCATATATAATTTTTTGGGAGCCTATTAAACTATGTTTACATAGTAGCCGGACAGTTTCGAAGGTTCTATCATCTTGCCAGGCGCATTCAAAGTGAGCAGTAATCGGGAGAGCAAGGAGCGAATACAGTAACTAAACGTTATATTACAAAACCTAAATTTTATATATAATTTTCTGGGAGCCTATTAAACTATGTTTACATAGTAGCCGGACAGTTTCGAAGGTTCTATCATCTTGCCAGACGCATTCAAAGTGAGTAATAATCGGGAGAGCAAGGAGCGAATACAGTAACTAAACGTTATATTATAAAACCTAAATTTTATATATAATTTTTTGGAAGCCTATTAAACTATGTTTATATAGTAGCCGGACAGTTTCGAAGGTTCTATCATCTTGCCAGACGCATTCAAAGTGAGCAATAATCGGGAGAGCAAGGAGCGTATACAGTAACTAAAGGTTATATTATAAAACCTAAGTTTCATATATAATTTTTTGGGAGCCTATTAAACTATGTTTACATAGTAGCCGGACAGTTTCGAGGGTTCTATCATCTTGCCAGACGCATTCAAAGTCAGCAGTAATCAGGAGAGCAAGGAGCGTATACAGTAACTAGTGCGAATGAAACAGAGCGCTTGGTCTATTGCGGGATTTCACTGCGCGTCCATTGTTATTAATTTCAAATTGTGCAGTTTATTTTATCACTAAATCGGTCCACACGTTAGCAGTTTAAACGTCGTAAGTGCTGTGAGCACAATTCGGACCGCAGCCTTTGAATGCGTCTGGCAAGATGATAGAACCTTCGAAACTGTCCGGCTACTATGTAAACATAGTTTAATAGGCTCCCAGAAAATTATATATGAAACTTAGGTTTTATAATATAACCTTTAGTTACTGTATACGCTCCTTGCTCTCCCGATTATTGCTCACTTTGAATGCGTCTGGCAAGATGATAGAACCTTCGAAACTGTCCGGCTACTATGTAAACATAGTTTAATAGGCTCCCAAAAAATTATATATAAAACTTAGGTTTTATAATATAACGTAAGTATAATTATAAATTATAATAGTTTAGGGGTGTCCGGCAGAGGGTTGGAACCATACTAACTGTCTGGCAATGAGCAACGCGAGTTTTGATATTATTATGAATCAAATATAAAAAAATCAAGTTTTATATCATGACGAATTTGAGATGGAATTTTACACACCTTTGTTGCCTGTTATCTGCCAAAGCCACCGCTGCCTCAGTTTCATGTTTGGGGATCGTTCTTACCTGTACTAGGGACACACATAGAAGAACTTTCAGCTTTTATAAAATGACGAAGGTCTGGCACTCACGGGCTCTTGCTCTAGTAGGACACCGTTAAGATTTTTTTTAGATTGACTGTACTGAGATTGTTTTTTTTAAATAGTCCTTCAAATACATGTATTCCGATTATGATATTTGCTGGACTACACTAGCATATTTTGGCATAGACAATAAACATTAAGTCAAGACAAGGTTAATCTGCTAAGGAAACAATTCAACTATTGAGTTCGACTTAGTGTATTTTTTTATAAATTTGGGGGTAGATTGATAAAACTAATAATTTTCTAAACAATTTCATGATAAAGAACTATTCGTTGCTTTTTTCCACAGCTTGACATAAGCCTTCCTTCAGAAAGGAGGTTTTGGTTTCGGCCTACTTTACCACACAGACCAGACGGCCTGTAATGAGTTTTCATTCTTTGCAGTGTTTTTGTTATGTATATATCTATAAATGTGAAATATTTATCTATTTATGATAATAAAAACATATATAAAGGACTTTTATAGTTATAAATGTATCCACATATCTCACATTGCAATCGAGAATATAAATATTAAATGGAAACGTAAAAAAATGCAAAGCAAAATTAAAAATTTAATTTTTGTTTCATCGCGTAAATAATTGGAACTACAGGTACTAAAAACATTTTTGGTCAATTACGGTGTTTCTGTACTGCTAAAATTTGGATAAAATTCAGCACAAATATAGCCTGATCCTTGATTAACATATAGGAAAAGGCACACACGAAAACTAGCGTTCGTAGTAAGAAATTGATTCACGTCACGGTTGAAGAGTTACCCAAATTCCTTTTTAAGCATATTTAAACAAAAATGAATTCTCACCTTGTCACGCAAATACGTTTCCAAATACAAAACTAGCACTTATATCATAATATAATATTACTTTACACACACACAACGTTCCGAGAAGTTTGACAGGTTTTTTTTTTTAATTATTTTTCCTCCTGCGAAGCAAGGTCGACGCGGGGTCTCGGCGCGCACTGACCGCTAGCTGCGGACACAATATGTTATAAAACCATTAGGATTGTTATTCTGCAATAAATTGGATATAATTAAAGTACTTTGCGACTAGTTTATTGGCCCGCAATTTTTTTTTGGAGCTTTCGAAAGCATCTATTATCATTGTCATTTTTCTAGTTGCTGTGTCTTCTTTGTAGGTTTTGTGTGTATTCTTTTCCATTGCTCTCTTACTATACTTGTATTTTAATTGTATTTTATATGTATGGATACTTGTATTTTATTTCTAAGGTAGCAAATTTGAATCCATTCTTTTTAGTTGAGTTTAGGCCTTCTTTATTACTCCAGAATTTGTTACAGGTTATGTTAACTCGTTTTTTTAAACTATGATATTTATATATTTTGAAATATAAGTGTTTATCAGAAGTCTGGTTACCTAAGAATAAGATTCTATCTTCAAAGTTTTGGATTAAACGGCCGTGTTTGAAATATGCAACGTTATCACTACTATTATAACTATAATCTCATCTTCATATCTAGTCTTAGAGAAGGATGCTTATTGTCCTAAGTAAATATAACTTTGAACATATTGCAATGTATTTTTAATGACCCTTATAAGGACAACGTAGTGGTTCTTCATGACCTAGTTTTGGAAGTATTTACGAGTAGGTATAGGCCGATCGTATTTCTCAAGTCATGTATTTCATAAATCGTTTTCTGCAATTGGGATGCTGTTTCAGAGAAGACTATAATGACTGAGGAGACCATTTATTTTGTGTCCTTTTCTGTCTCAGTTCAGGGTTTTCATTATACTTTAAAATGTAGTTATAAAGATAGTAATTTAATTCTTGTTCAGTGATTTATTGACCGAGTAATACTTAAATTGTGTTAAGAAATTTGTTGAGTAAAAAGTGGTATACTTTATATTATCCATAGATACTAGAAGTACATAAAATTGTGTTTATTTGGCATCTTATCTACAGAACTATAAGGTTTACTTTACTACGAGCAAGTACAAAATGTAGTTCGTAATAATTTTAGAAGGAATTGTTTCAGAATTAAGCTCCGCTAAATAGCGACACAATAAAAACCTAAAACTCGTTTTTATATGAACGAACTAGTGTTCACTGTTATATGTTTGTTGAAGTCAGCTTGCAAATATAATTTTGTTATAAAAACATGTTTTCCTTATAATTAAAATTTTAAATTCTTATGCCTCGCAGCAGAACGGTATTATATGTCGTTTTTTAAGAATTAATTAAACCCTCTATGAATACCGGAGAATTAGTACACTGAAATGAAAAAGGGTCGGCCATGTCTCCAGACGAAGAAGTGTGCTAGAGTGCAGACTACGATTGGGCAAACGTAGTGTAGGGCGCCCTGCAGCGCGATGGACCGACGACTTGAAGAAAGTGACTGGCAGCGGATGGATGCGAATTGCCCAAGATTGGGATGCTTGGCGCTCCTTGGGGTAGACCTTAGTTCCGCAGTGGACGGTAATTTGAGACCCTCTATTTCTTTTGGAAGAAGAACTTATAAATAGCAAGTAATCTTGAAGTAGATAATTATGATAAGATAATTTACTCCTAACCGATGTTGGACACAGCGGTCAGTTTCAAAGGAGAGCCAACTACACAGACGTTGTTACAGCACACTAATGTGTGCGCAAACATAGGTGAACTCTCTGTTCCCTCACTCTTACTATCAGATGAGACGGCTATCCGATACCAGAGGAAGGTCAGGTGCAGGACCGACGGCTTGCCGTACTATACGAGGCACGGGTATTAAGACTCCAACTTCTAAATTCTGAGTTTTTTTAAGCACTTCTACGATCAGAAGAACTCAATAATAATTGACCCGACCCGGGCATCAAACCTGAGACCTCTTGATCGGCAGTCGCATATGCTAACCAACGACGTACTTGGTATAAGGCGATATAGTTGTTTTAGATTTAAGTGTAATAATAAGTCACCTGGTAGTGAGTAACTTTCACAACCCAACGAGATCATCCTACAGCATAATCACTGCTGGATATAACCCTCTTCTTAGTATGGAGATCTTTTTTCTATATTTATAATAAGAACCTGTCAAAGTGACTCTATTCTGCCTGATGGCAAGTATGAACAGAATCTAAGAGTTGTGGTCACCATACTAATTGCAAATGCAGACAATGCAGTATGGTGACACACTAAGGCGGCCTAGTGAGATGCTTTTTCACGCCCCGCTTAGGGACGTGAAAGGCATGACAGTCATCGTGGCAGTGTAAGGCTCATACAGTTACTACGATGACTGTCACCCCTGCATCAATGGGCGTCCGGTCTCGCACTCACCAACGAAACACAACAGCATGGAAGCTGCCGCTTAAGGTTAGTCTTTTGTAAGAGGGTAGTACTGCTCCAGTCGAGTCAGTTCATTCGTACTGAAATCTACCCAAATGATTTTGACTTACTATACCACACTGACCGGACGGATTGGTATAGGGTTTGTTTGAAGGTTCCTTTTCTTCGCAGTGCTGTTGTCCTGTGTAATTATCTCGCTTGGTGGTCTTGGTGGTAAACCTTAGTTTGTAGAATTCCTGGCTTAACACGCAACGCTTTTTGTTGTTCTTATATTTTAGAAATAAAACTTAGATTTGTATGAGGTATTTATAATTTATTACAGAGAAACAATTGTAATCATGTTTGTAATCAAATACACTTTTCGGATATAAACTAATACTTTTGACCGTATTTACATAGTTTCTTATATGGGGCCAAAACCAACGTTTTTGATCTGTACGTACTTAATACTTACTCAGTCGAGAAGCACAGAGGGCGACACTGGCCTAGATCTAGGCTTAGTTAGCCACTTGTTCACCCGTGGGACTCATCCGTGAGGTTCGACTTTCGACACCCCAGAGCTACCAGTACGTCCATGCAAACCAACTAGCAACCTGTTGTAACAGTCCGCCACAAAACGTCACAAAACGCCACTTAGTAAAGTTGTAGATCTGAAGAAATCATTCCAAGACTTTAGTTGGGAGTAGAGGTCTACGAAACGAACGAGAAGGTGCCTATGCTCTGTGTTAATTGATATCAACTCCCTTTTACGTATGAGTAGAGTAAGATTGCGTCTCTTCAAACAGTATGTTTCTTAATAATTTCTATATATTAAAAGGTATTGTATCTTCGTTTATTATCTATATAAAAAAAAGGTAAGTATCTGCCCAGTATTAAACTATATAGTGTAGGTTTTAGGATCATATCCTTTCGCGATGACTTTCTCATCGATCCAGTTTCGTACGTGGGCGACATCGGCGTACACGCCGGGGTAACCTTCATGACCGCATCCGATGCCCCAGGCGACTATACCACTCTGCATGTAACGACCTTCATGTTGCTAAAAGAAAAACATATTTTTTTTATCAAAAAGAAAAACAGATATTAAAACATTCAAGTTACATCAGAAATACCGGCACGCCATAGCGGGGGAAGACCCGTTGTGGGAAATGGGCTCTGGAGGAATCACGAGACCCTCTCATACCGCCTGACGTAGTGAGCATAGTGAAAGGATACTTCGGAGATCACCTGTATCTAATCTAAAAGGTGCTGTGGAAGGACGAGGTGTCGCTTCCCTCCGACAAAAAGGGAGGATCCTCCGACCAGGCGAGGTGATCATGCTTGGCGGGCTACGGCACGTTGGGATGTTGTATATATGCTAATTGCCACGCGAATTTCTATTTTGCGATACAGCATTAGTAGTTGCTCCGTTTTTCATTATTATACTTCGTAGTTCGATGTATCGTCATTATTTATAGTTGGATGTATCTTCGTTAGATGGCGCTGTTGTATATTTTTATTTTGTGCTAGATGTAGAAGTCACCACAAAGCTTATGCTTGAGTGCTACAACTGCGGTGACTAAACCGTGTACGTAGAACAGAGGCGTGACTTCATGGCGGCTATCGAAGTGGGAATTGTCACGCTCGGTTAAATGATTGCGGCCATAGTACGGAGTGAGAGTGCGTGGAATTCCCCGTTCTTTTTTTTCTTACTGGCAAACTATGCTTATAAAGAAGTTGACCAAGTGGGACCGGGAGAGGTTTAAAATTTTATCGGTTCACCAGGCTCGGAAACTGGCCCGGTACCGCAGACAACTTAAGCCTCAAAGATTGCAGAACGATCTCCATCCTCCATGAGCATAAGCCTGGGGGTTGATAAGTGAGGCCAAATGTCACCCTGACAGAAGCAGGTCGCGGCACAAGATCAAATGGTGGGCACGCCTACTCTTGCGCCGTGATCTATATACTTAATTCGTCAACACACAGATGTATAAAATATATAGATTAAACTGCTGTGTTGCCATAATCAGTTTTTCATCAGTTTCTCGCGATGAAGCATAATTCTTAATACGAGAGTTTCGTTTAAAATATTCATATTCTTTTTAATAAGATGCTGCTCTGCTGCTCTTACCTCGATGGGGCAAGAGAGAGGGGAACCTCCATCTCCCTTACAGACATCTTTGCCCTTCTCTCCGCCAGCACACATGAAGGAGGAATGCAGCTTGAAATGTCTGCCAAGTCGGGTTTTACGAAGAGCTAATTGACAGGCGTTTCGCTCCACCACAGGAACCTCAATCTGTAATAAAAAAAAACACAAATTCTTCATGCTTATACTTTATAGAAAAGTTATATTTTTGGACATCTGACACACGATGCTATTGAGTCTCAAATTAAGGAGAGCTGTTACTATGAGTATTAGACAACTGATATAAATACATATCTTTTCTTTTTTTTGTAAATACATACATATCATATCACGCCACACTGAATAATCTGCATTCGTAATGAGTATGGTGACCACTACTCTTGGATTCTAGTCATCCTTTCCATCAGACAGAGTAGAGTTACTTTTGTAGGACAAGTATAAAAAATACCCAAAGTCCGAAACAAATATTTGTAGATTAGAAAAACATTTAGTCTGACTCGGGAGTCGAACTCGAGACCTCCAGTACAGCAGTCATATACGTTACCACTCCAATTGAACATGATTCAACAACTGTTATTAATTTTAAGCTGTGAAGATTTGAACGGGTCACCTGATGATGTATTACTACTTTGAACACCTGCACCATAAAGACAGTATCTCCAATAACCTCAAATCAACCTATCACCGTCCACAGCTGAACGAAGGTCTTCCCTCAAGGAGCGCCAACCATCCCAGTCTTGGGTAATCCGCATCCATCCGCTGCCAGCCACCTTCTTCAAGTCGTCGGTCCATCACACCACAGCGTAAGGCACCCACGCTACGTTTTCCCAATCGTAGTCTCCACAATAACCTCACTCACGAGAAAAATAGCACTATAGGTTTACTGAATATGGATGATGTATTAAAAATATACATATAAGTATGTATTTACGCTAATTTCTACTAAGTTTGGAATCATACAGCTGTGTCTGAGATGTGTGAGGTTTTGTTATATGGTTTTGCAATAAAGATACTAAACAACAAAAAGGTTTCACCTTCTTCAATAGAGTCTGATAAAGGGATTCTTTGGCAAAGTTCTCTTTTCCCCAGCCAGTGGCGAAGCATCTGCTGCCGGCGGTAGTGATTAATTTCGGTGGTGGCAAACATACCAGTCCTATATGCGGCATAATTTCCACGGGTTTCTCAAGAAATAAGAGGGCTACATCGAAGAAAAGGGTCCCTGAAAGGCAGTAAAGAAAGCCAATAATATATTAAAATAATACAAGTTTTGTAAAATAATGACACGATGATTTTTCTTTACACGGGGAATGTTTTTCGCGCCATATCGTCCGTATGGAGATAAATGGCGTGTATGGGACTCCCGGAGAACCAATCTACCCACTAAACCCTACGGCGGCCTACCTCAGCAGTCAGGAGAAGCTCCAGGAACGCATCAGCGGCTTCTGGAGTGCTCTTTGCCGTACCTCATTACGTACGCACCATTGAGTTGAGCAGTCATCTAGCCATTTCTTACTGTACTGAATATATGCTCAATCTCAACGTGTTATTATTACAGTCCTTCAAATAATTGACTGCACGGTTCGCCCAGTGGTTGAAGCGGTCGTCACGTCACTCTCTACTGCGCTGAGTGTTGTGGTTTCAAACCCCACATGGGACAACACTTTGTGTGATCCAGAAATTATTGTTCTGAGTCTGGTTGTTCTCTGTGTCTATATTGTGTATGTCTGTAAAGCTCTCCGCGAGGCAGGATTTAATCCAAGTGCGGACGTTGTCTTTTTTTTTTAAATAAGATAACTTGATCTCTGTGATGCTGACTATCTACATGAAATGGCTACAAAACAGATGAATTAACTTTAAACAAGCCATTTTAGTTCGTATCCTTTCTTTTATGTACCAGTTTTATCACAAATAAAGTGCTGGCAAAATGTAAAAATTTACATCTAAAATGTACCTCGTAAGATCTAAAATGACACTAGTGACAATACTTATTTCAGAGTTCCAGTGTTTTCTATGCAAAATATGTAAGTTTTGTGTCAGTTAATCTAGCTTTTATAGTATAAAATGCTTAGTTTGAAACTAAATGGTGTTGCATGTCAGATGTCTGTGTCTAAAAGCGTTAGAGAGGGGACAGATTGGACCTCAGACCTTCACTCACTCTGTGAAAACACAAAACAATTGGTTAACACTCGCGTCTTTACCTGGATGGAAATTGGCATGTATCTCCTTAGAGACAACATCCCTGTCTTGATGGGCATAGATCTCCTTCGTAGTCTGGGTGTCCCACTCTCCAGCTCTGATCCTGAATGAGTTGTTTGTGGCAACGTAATGAGCCGCTGTCAGCACCACGTTGGGATTTATCAGAGACCCACCACCCACGTACGGGTTCAGCTTGGTTCCAATGGAGTTATTTTCATCTACAAGGTCAAGGCTAAAAAAAAAATTACTTAACAGAATTCGTGTCGTGACACATTAAAATACAGAGGGTTACTACCCGTATTCATCTCGTAAAAGTCGTAACAGCTGACTAAGGGAAGGAAAATCTGAAACCGACCGTATAGGCCAGCGTAGCATAGTAGACCAAACCTCCTTTTTAATGAAGGTTAACCGCATACCAGTGTCAACAGTCTATCTATAGCCAACAGTCTATACCGTGGTCTATACAATGACATTTAAAGTTATCAGTAATGCTTACTGTCGAATTTTAAACTCTCTAAGTCTAATAAAACAAAAAACTTACTTCAGAACAGCAACCATCCAAGGAAACTCTGCAAAATTGGCTTCTCCATCAACATTTCCTGTGATAACAAAACTCACTCCTTGTGGATTCCTCCAGCCACAACCCTGCTGTTGTGCCTAAACAACACATTCGTAAATTATCACTTAAGATACTCAGTTCTTTCACATATAGCCAAAACACATTTCAGCGCCATCTAGCGAAGATACGTAGAACTACGGTATGATTATTAATCCTGCATTGCGATATGAAAGTTCTTCAATCCTAAATAGATAAAAATATGTATGAAAGTCTCTGCATCAATCGAAGAGCTACAGTCTACTAGCCCTGATATATAGTCTGGTAGTAACCCCAGGAGTCAGGTCAATAGTAACCCCTATATTAATAGTATTATCGCTATACAAGAAATGGAAATTTTTCTATAACAATGAGGACTTAACGGGGTTCGTTGATGATAAATAACTTTCGACGTCGCTCATAGACTCATGGAATTCTCATTTTTGATATCACTCCATTGATGACTACCTACTTGTACCGAAGCATGTTCAACTATAAAAATGCTAATTTAATTATAAAAGTACTTGCCTTTGGTTCAACCATGGGTGTAACAGGAGTTTCTTGTGTGTCCTCAGGTTTGCAACATGTGTCCAAGTATGATTGGCAGTTATCGTCGTCACCAGCCCTGAACTCAAACATGTTACCTTTATTTTTAACTAGCTGACCCGTTCCCACTTCGTTGGGCGTTGAACGTTTTTACTTGTGATGATCGGTTAATACTGAGTGCTACGTGTGCTACTTGGCAGTCAGGAAAAATATATGTCATAAATTTCCTGACTACCAAAAAGAGGGTATATTTTTATTGTATACACATGTATTTGCATGCCTATTTGGCTATATTACCGGGTTTTAAACGAGTAAACGAAATTATTATGACTGAATAATTAGGTTAATTTTAATTGTTTAAAACTTCTATGGATACTATATTAGATTTAATGTTGTTATTGGTCCAAAATATACTGTCTTTCAAGAGTTCAAACCCAAAATAAGCCAACATATAACTGCCCATGGGACACGGCTTTCTCAGGTCAATGCCCACCAGAGAGAATGTTTGAATCTGGGACTTTTAAAAGTGACGGCAAATGAGATTTTTATTTATTTATTTATTACGCGTTGTTAATTACGTATAAATAATTTTACGTACTGATTAATGTTATAAATATGAAAAAAACATATATATATAAAACCCATACCTACATACATACATACATACATTAATACATACATATTCGTACAGTTATTAATAGGCAAATAATTATTCGGATTACTACATCGAAGGATGAATGAACAATTTGGTAATTATGTGAATGACAAAGCAGAAGGAGATATTATCAGAGTCGAGAAGATTTCTGTCACGATTAGAGCAGAGATATCGAATGTGGGTTGTTAGATAAGTAACCCAGATAACTCACCTAGAGTTAGGAGAGTGGAGAAAAGAACGAGCACTGTCTTATGGATATCATGATCACACTGTTATAAGTTAAATTTAAACCGAACGCAATTGTTAAGAAGTCGGTCTAATTTATTGGGGAGATCCGCATTCAAGCCGTGGTAACACACATCACAATATTTTCTAAGTTTTTCAACCACCTTTGACATGGCATCGTGGCGGGCGCGGCGGGTACAGTAGAATAAAGACGATCGGTTGGTATACTGCTGTTATCTATCGATAGGGAGCAATACTTAATTTTTCTCTTCTCACGTCTAGGTGGCCCACTTCGAACTGAGCCTTTTGTGAACTCACTCGTCCACAAACTTACATACATTCAAATACCAACACTTTACAACCGTCAGTCTACGGCAAAGATCGTCAGGTGAGTATAAAAATTGGTACATGAACCCCACGAAGATTAAGCACAACATTTGGTAGCGAAACGTATCTACAGACACTATACTCTTCTTTACGTAGTGTCTATTTTATTCCGGGATGCCCAGCAACATCTTTGCCACTTTTTATTCGGGAAAATTTGTTATTAGCCCACAAGTGTAATAGCGGGGAACTTTTTTTTTCTATGCGAAGAGCATGTCAAAGTGACTCTACTCCGCCTGACGGAAAACATGAATAGAATCCAAAGAGTTGTAGTCACCATATTCATTGCAAATGCAGACAATGCAGTGTGGTGACCCACACTATAGCGCCCTAGTGAGATGCTTTTACACATCACGCTTCAGGACGTAAAAGGCATGATCGTGGCAGTGTAAGCCTCACAAAGTTACCACGATAACTGTCACCCCTGCATCAATGGGCCTCCGGTCTCGCACTCACCAACGAAACACGACAGTAAAGTAATGTTTTTGCGAAGTTTACGGCATTGCAGAAATCAAAGTATGTGGTCAGAGTTATTTTAATGTGACTAGGTGCACTGAGCAGGGGCTGTGCATTTCAGAGGAAGGCTCTTATTCGGCCTACTATAGCCGCTCTTGTTTTTGATGTTATACTAGCTTCATTTATTAAGAACAATCCGATTGTTTGGAATGATAAAACAGTAGTTCTAATTAGAAATGTTAATGCAAATAATTATGTAGGAAGGAGTTTTTATAAGAACATTTTGTAGGAAAAAATAAAACCGAAAGTTAAAAGAAATTAATAAATGAAGCAAAATAAACAAAACTTTTTAGAACAGAAATAATAAGGCAGAAAGTAATTCTAAAATTAATAATCAATAAAAACTGCCTCGGTGGCGCAGCGGTAATGAATGCGACTGCTATGTTTGAGGTCTCGAGTGCGATTCCCGGGTCGGACCTAATGTTTGTATGATCTGCAAATACTTGTTTTGAAGTTTGGGTGTTTTCTATGTATAATATATATGTGTTTTCTATGTATAATATAACAAAAGAAAAGTGTATAAGTATTCTATCAGTCAGTCTAGTTATCATAGCACAAACTGTGCTTAGTTTGAAACTAGATGATGTTGGTGTCAAATGTCCGAAACATTTGTTAAAAAAAAAAACGAAACTTTCAAACTTTTCTCTAGAAATTAATCATATATCTGTCATGGTTAGGCAGCGTTCGTAAGAAAATTTTTCCTTCGATATTTTTTCTCTGACCTATTTTGCAAATCTGACTACCACAAAAATGTCTGTGCATTTTTCGGGTTAATATATAGCCTACGAAATTCACAAATAATGCAGCTTTACATAAGTAGAAGAATTTTCAAAATCAGTACAGTAGAACCAGAGGTTATCCCCTTCAACCTCACAAACTCACGAACCTCTTTATAATATTTGCTTAGAAAATAGTCATCATCATCGACAGTATTTAATAGGCCACTATTGGACATAGACCTCTCTTTAGAAAGGAGGTTTTTGCCTACTACTGTTCCACGCTGACAAGACAGATATATTATTAATTTTACTATAGATCCTATGCTCCGTAATCCTACCTGATATCAATGATGCTAAGTCCCACGTCGTTGATAGTCATGTTCGTACACAGGTAGTAAATAACGCATTCGCCAATTGATCCATCTGCCAAAGTGCACGACAGGTCTTTTTCTTCTGGGTAACAATTTAAATAAAAAGAGTCAGAAAATAAAAAAATTACATTTAAATTTAAATAAAAATAAACAAAATAAACTTGTAATTTCTTTTACATCAAAGTTCATGATAATGTATGTGTATTTTTGTAATTCAGTGCCATCTAGCTAAAATAAGGCGAACCATAGAGCAAGTACTGAATCTGCATCGCGCTATGAAAGATCTTGTACTAAATTTTCATCATTAAGGAAGAATGCTCCC
The DNA here is from genome assembly GCA_949316085.1 of Hypercompe scribonia. Taxonomy (NCBI): domain Eukaryota; kingdom Metazoa; phylum Arthropoda; class Insecta; order Lepidoptera; family Erebidae; genus Hypercompe; species Hypercompe scribonia. The sequence goes on from OX438994.1 coordinate 5,360,910, forward strand.
TTTGTGTTATTGTGTAAGTCCTAGCTGTACTCTGCCGTGCTGTGGCACGTTGTAGTAACATTGATGTGAAATAAGAAACAAAAAAAAACAAAAAATAAATAAAAACCATCTTTGGAACAGATCTTATATCGTGTCAAAAACATTACTTTCTGAGATTATGAAACGTACACTAATCTACTTGTTATGCAAATTATTTTTACTCCATTGCTCACCTTTAACAGCATCTTGACTTTGTGCTGATACCAGGAACAGTATGAAGAGCAGACGTTTTGAAACCATCTGAATTAAAAAAAAATATTATTGATTCTAGCTTCAGCTATCTTCTTTAGTTTTTATGTGGCAATGTTCTCAGGTCGTCACTTTACAAAAATAAACCAATTTAAACCACATAGTGTGCTGTTATCGTTTGTGCTGAGACCATAGATGCCCTTAAAAAGAAATCCCTGTGAACCCTGTCAACAGTCACAGTCACATATGAACCTCTTCAGACGTAATCGCCCATTGTATTAAGCTGATCTTGTTCATCTTGTTCCCACTCATTCAGAGCTAGGTGTACTGCTAGGGCAACAGATAGCCCTGCCCGTCCTGGAAGCAGAAGGCGATTTTACCTGACCAGCGTCTGGTACCTCTTCTGTGGGATGAGAGAGTAATCATCTTCTCCGCCGCCTCTTTAACAAACATCACTGCGTCACAGATGTAGCAGCGATGATATCGGAGATACAAACTTGATCTTTAAAAGATGATGTACGAGTACTCCTAATCGATTTCAGCCATGGCGGCCAGTCTTGACGGATACCCCCAACTACGCAGCAGATATTGTAGTGCACAAGAGAGTGTATGCAAACACAGAGGCACTCTCTGTTCCCTCACTCTCACAATCCGATGGGACGAACGAGGGAGGAGAGATCAGGCGCAGGTCTTTTTCTTTTTGTTTATAGAAGCCTGCCAAAGTGACTCTATTCTGTCTGATGGAAAGCATGCATAGAATTCAAGAGAGGTGGTCGCCATGCTCACGGCGAATAAAGACAATGTAGTATGGCGACCCTCGATATGGCGGTTTACTGAGATGCTTTTTCACGCCCCGCTTAGAGGACCCGGGGTCGTAGTGGGAGAGAATCCCGTGGGATGGTAATGAGTTTCAGACTTTAACTGATTTACACAAGAAGGAAGAGCCGAACCGTTTAATTCAGGAGCGTACGTCCACCATTCTGAAACGGTGACTTTTAAGGGCAGCACGAGTTGTCCTGTAGAGGAACGGGAGAATGGGATCAGTTGGAAGAGTTCGTTAGAACATAATCCACGATAAAGGCGATACAGGACTGGAATAGAGGCGACATCTCTTCACAACTGCAGAGATTCAAGATATACTGACGGCCTTCGTGTTCTCTGAGGCACAGGGCTTGGTTGGGGTTAAAGCCCCAACTTCGTAACTCCGAGCTGTTATTAAGCTTATCTCTCATCAGAAAAACTCAACAATACTTTCGGGCCCGACCCGGGAATCCAACCCGAGACAGTCCTTAAATATTTAAAAGTTCAGTTTCATACGTTATTAATAACCTAAATAACAATAATCTTTGTTTTATGGTGTAATATCTTTTTAGCACCTTTGACTTCTAGATCAAGTTAATAATTGTTCAAGGTATAAACTCTATTCGTCCTCAAATTATATACAACAATATTTTCAAGTTGGACTACATGACGAAGATGTGCAGACTGGTTTGCAATAACAAAAAAAAAAACACTACGAACCCCTCTCAAGCGTTCAAAGAATCTATAAAGATCATTTATACTTGACATTTATAGAAAAATTGGGTTTATTACTCACCTTTATCAAATTATATATTATCCAGAACACAAAACGTAACACTATAATTGTTTAATTCTTAATGTAAGCATATTATAACAAAATAATCTTTGTAAGTGAAACAGGTTTTCTTATTTCTTATATATTATTTTCCTTGTCCAAACAAGGTTGTGGCAATAAGACATCTCAAACCGCACTGCTCACATTTGCCGTAATATACACTTACTAAGCTATTATAGCGACGTATTTAAACACAAAGACTACATCCCCGTGCGAAAGGCAGCGATTTATTAAACATTTTGGCGGCTATAATTTTAGTGTTATTTATGATAAGGAAGGTTAAAATGAAGAATATAAAATACGAGTACAAACTACATTGCGGTCGGCATTAAGTCTATTATGATACTGAACTTTATATCGTGTTAGAGTGTTGCTGGACTTTTTAGTGCTCCAACTACCCATGACGATTGACGAGGACAACGGATGGCAACTAGACCGACGGTTTATCGCCCCCACCCAGGTACTTGTTTTAAAAATGGTCACCCATAGACCTGGCTAGGGTTGTGAGCAACGAGTCCCTCAGTATAATTAAAGGAATTATTACTGGTAAAGTTGTTTTTGCTTATATGAACGGTTTGGGGAATCTTAGCATGTTGTGCTTCGAAGCAGAACTGACTTATAGTTGAATGGTATAAATTGTTTATGATTTACATAATTTTGTAGCAAAATATTAAAATAAACATCATCAATTGCCTTAATAGTTCACTGCTGGACTCTGGCCTCTTCCTAGAAAGAACATTTTGGTATACTACACTACGCTGACCAGACGGATTGGTGTAGGGTTTGTGTCAACATTTTGTAGAGGGATGCCTGTCATGTCCCTCCGATACAAAGGGAGGATCCTCCGACCAGGCGAGGCGATCATGCCTGGTGGACCGCGGCCCAAGGGTTGATCTTGAGATGTTATATATATGCTAAATGCCACGCTAATCTCTATTTCACGATACAGGATTAGTAGTAGCTCCGTTGTTCATTATCCTCCACAGTTCTGTAATGATTTTATGGAGGGTAGTTTTATTTTTCTTAAATGGCAACACTGCTCGACCCCATCACTCTTCTGTGACAACTTCCAGTGAAAGAAGAAGATTGAGAGTGGTGGAGTTGAAACAGCGTTTTGATTCAGTCAGGAGCTGAGTCAGTCGTTCGATAACCATCGAGGTGGTAAGTTGTTTAGTGGAAACTATGGTAGTTGGCCAATGAAAGTATTTACTGTGCTGTGAACTGGAGTTCTTCTGATAAACCATCAAGGTGGTAAATTCTCCTGTGAAAACTATGCTAGTTGGCCGATAAAAGTGTTAAAAGTGGAATAAAAGTAAGTACTGAGCTATGAATTGGAGTTATTCATAATAGTTCAATGAGTCTTCGCTAGATGGCGCTGTAGTATGTTTTCTATTTGCGCTGTATGTGGAAGTCACCACATTTTCATTCACTGTGCAATGCCGTTGTCTTGCGTAGTTTGATCTCTTAGGCGGATCCTACAACACTCACGGGACGAACAGGGATAGTGACATACCGCATACTTAATCCGTCGCCACACCGATATAAAATAAGTATACCAACCTGCAACGGATCATAATCTTCAGCAGATCCTACTCCAGGTCTTTATAGACATATGATAATATATTCCAAGCCAATTTCGGCTGCAGTGACCACTGTAAACACAGTTCAGCCAACTACGTAGCAGATACTATAGTGCACAGGTGTGCGCAAGCACAGGTACACACTCTGTTCCCTCACTCTCACAATCCGATGGGACGCTTATGCGACACATCACCATCATCAACAGCCTTTTGCAGTCCACTGCTGGACATAAGCCTCTCCTTAGCAAGGAGGTTTTGGCCTACTATACCACGCTGGCCAGACGGATTAGAATAGGGTTTGTTTCAAGTTTTCCTTCTCTTTGTAATGACGTTGTCTTGCATACTTTGTTCCCTTAGTCGCCTTTTACGATACCCACGGGATGAATAAGAGTATGGCTATGTATTCTAAATCTGTCACCACATGGACAAATGCGGCACGACCAAGAAGAAATCAGGGGCAGCACTGACGGCTTCACGTACTCACTATATAACATACAAACTAAAATATACAATATATAAAAGTATATACAGCATGCAGTAACATGAGTTTTGTGCCGTTTGTTAAATAATATGGCTTTTTATGAAAACATTAACATCAACACAGAAATGCCTGCCAGTATATTGTTAACAAATAATTAACATAAAATTCTACATGGCCGTGTGGTGACAAATCCAGAATACGAAGTCACATCACCCCTATTCATACCGTGGGCGTCGAAGAGCCGTCTAAGAAGCAAATTATAATAGTATAGAGTATAGTCTAGTATGTGGCCCACCCGGCCACGAATAACTTAACACTTGAAAAAATCGTATAAAAAAATCATTTGAAAATTTAAAAATTGTTTATTTACAAGAAAGCTAATCAATCGACATTTATTTTTTAAAAATTACTTTGTCTAAATGAACCACTGTTTCGACGTCTACACTCTTTTAAACGAGCACTGAAATTTTCGAATACTCGTCCGCAAGGTGACCGCGAGATTGTTGACATTTCTTTGCCGATTTTTTCTGTTAGTTCACGTAGTGTATTTGGTTTAGTAATGTAGACATGATTCTTCAAATAACCCCATAAAAGAAGTCTGTTGGGATAGATCTGGACTTCTGGGTGGCCATGGAATATTGCCTCGTCTAAAAATCAGCTTTTCCGGAAACATACTTTAACAACCGGAAGGGACTCATTGGATATGTGACAAGTGGCTCCATCTTGTTGAAACCATGTGTGACGATTGTAGGCAGCAAATTCCAGTAGCATCGGTCCCAAGAACTCCCGTAACATGTTTGCACGAGAAGACAAACTTAAAACAAACCCGTCTGGCCAGCGCGGTATAATAAACCAACATCTCCTTTCTAAGGAGAGACCTCAAGTTGCGCATGAGACGCAGTAAAGAGTGCACGTACATTTACTGTGTATCGAGCTTGCAATATTTACATTAGCTTATTAGTTATTAGCAATTATGGTTGATAGTAATTCGGTGTCTGGTGAAGATGACGGGGATAAAAGTGATACGGATATAATTAATGAGTGTGAAAGTGAGCTACAAAATTTATATCAAAATACCCTCGGAAATATTATTAATAATTCAATTTTAAATAATTAAAAAGCTGACGAAAAAAGTTAAAGGGAAAGTAGTGAGGGTAGTATCGAAGACGGCTTCATTACAATTATAAAGGGAACGTCTAAGAGGTTTTTGAGGAGTAACTCTTTGGATGTACGGGAACTAAGTACTAATGAAGGTGGAGAAATTGAAGGTAGATACGAAATATCTTCACTTAAAATATTACCAGAACAAATAACGTTGGCTAAGCTATTACGGAATGAAAATATAGAAAACATCACTACTGTGGGATACAAGAGTCCATATAAAGTGCTGATACGATTAAATTGTAAAGAAGAAGCAGAGAAGATAGTTTATTGTCAGAAGCTTAAAGAACTAGACATAAAAGTCAATTATGTATATCAAATCAAATATGTTAAATATTAACACATCAAAATGTTACTTCCTACGGAGTAATAAAAGGTGTGGATTAAGAGATAAGTGATGGTGAAATTATGCTATCTTTAACCTGTGTAACTAAAACATTAGCTATTAAAAGAATGAAAAAAAATTGACACAGCTGGAAAATGGATAGATATGAATCTGTACGCATTTGTTTTCAAAGCCCTTCAATACCACCATATGTTTATGCCTATGGCTATAGATTTAGAGTAGAGAACTACGAGTTTCAGGTTACGCAATGTTCTACTTGTTGGAAATATTGTCACATTAAGAAATTTTGCCCTTCCAATAATGTTCTCTGTCCTAAATGTGGACAAGCTCATGCCAAATGTGATACACACATATTTAAATGTCTGAATTGTAAAGGCCCCCATATGGCTCTTGATAAAACATGTCCTTTCTTCTTGAAAGAAAAGAACATTCGCCTAATCATGAGTCAAGAAAATGTTGTGTACAGAAAGGCTTATGATATCTTTTTGGAGAACGTACAGAATAATAAAACTTTAAAAGCTACGGAAAACGGGTCATCGTCCACGAATGTTAACAATACATTTAGCAGCATTGTTCAAATGACCTTAGCCAATCAAGAAGAGACATCTGATGAAGCTACTGAAACTGATCGGAATGTAGAAATTTCTACAAAGAAATCTGTTAATACTCAGAAAATGATCAAAAAATCTAAAAAGAAGAAATCAAAAATTGTATTAAAGTCCTCAAAAATGCAAAGAAAACCTGAAAGTATTTGCACAGAAACTACACAAAAACCTGGTGAACACGAAAAGCAGATTTACTTTAAAAGTTTGTTGAATAAACTAAAAAATATTGCCCTGTCTAAAATGAATACTGAGGATAAGATTTATGAAGTATTAAAGGTATTAATTGCCGAAGTAATTAAATATTTTATAGAAATTCTGAACCAAACAGAGCGGCTTAATAGTATTTACAATTTGTCCAGTCATGGCTAGCAATTCTTCACGTTTCAAGTTGAATATAATCCAATGGAATGCTGAAAGTATAAAACCGAAGCGATTGGAGTTTGAATATCTATTGCAACAGGAAAATATTCATAAACCTAGCCATTTTAAGTGACACATGGTTGATTCCAGGTATCGAACTCAACTTTAGTGGTTATTACACATGTAGGAGGGATAGACAAGATTCATCTGGAGGTGTGGCGTTTGTTATACATAAATTGGTTAAGGTAGAAACATCAATATATAGATTAAATAATTTAGGTTTAGAAATATTACGTATTAGATTGTTAAATTGTTATGGCCTGGAGAGTATTATCTCTGTATATTGTCCTTCAAGTGTAAATACTTCTCGAACAGATTGGGATAGTTGGTTCGGTTTATTTTCCAAAAAGTCTTTAATGGCAGGTGACTTGAATGCGCATCACACAAACTGCTCATATAAAAATGATACAAGAGACATTCAATTAAGGAACGCCGCGATAGATAATGGTTTCATCTCATTGAATGATGGAAGTATAACTACATTGAAACTTGTCAATGGTATATGTCAAAAGTCTTCACCCGACATAACATTTATTTCCACAGATATTGCTGTACACTTTGTTTGGAATGTGACAAATGAAACACTTGGCAGCGATCACTTAATTATAAAATCGCTAGATTGTAAGAGTTATAATCGTTTAATTAAAGGCATAATTATAAGTTGGCGGACTGGCGGAAATATAGAGAAATGCTTAAAAATACCTTTAGGGATTCAATAGTAAAAAATAACGTTCAAGATCGGTATGACTATTATATTGCACAGATTAATTGTGCAGCTGATCAAAGTATCCCTATGATTAAAATATGTACAGATCCTGCATCTAAATTTCAACCTAAATCTTGGTGGACACTAGAGCTCTCCGGGTCTATTGCCCAACGTCGCTTATTATTAAAAGCGTTTAAAAAAAATCTACTCCGAATAACCTCTCCAGGCTAGAACATAAAAACATTTGATAATGAAAGCTAAGTCGGAGAACTGGCGCAAATTCTGTGATGATATTGATGAGACTGTTTTAATCTCTGAGATGTGGCGTCGCATGTGCTGGATTAAAGGATATAAGAAAACTCGACTTCAAGTTTCTAAGGTTCAGAAAGAGGATTTAATGTGCAGTTTGACATCTGACTTTGTGAGGCCACAAACACCGACATTTCACTCAACAAATGCATCTATTGAAACTGTTTTCAGCATGGAGGAAATGGTCAAATGTTTTAAAAAGAAAGACACAGCTCCAGGAAATGATCTCGTTACATACTCAATGTTATATAATTTACCCTCTGTAACTAAATCTTATTTGTTAGATATATTCAACTTAATATTCATTAGTAGCATAGTTCCTTCGCAATGGTGTGATGTGAGAATTTGCCTAATTCCTAAAGCTAATGATACTGTTGGCTTCATTCCTATGTTTAGACCAATCGCGTTATTGTCGTATGTTTGTAAAAATTTTAATACGATGCTATCAAAACGCATCGAATGGTTTGTTGGAAAAATTAATATTTGTCACCCAAAACAACAGGTTTCCGACGTGCACAATCAACATTGGATTCTTTGGTTTAAGGTTAATATGTAATATGCAAATAGGATTCACAAACAAGTTATCGACTCTTGCATGTTTTCTAGACATTGACAATGCGTATAATAATATTTTGATAGATGAAATTGTAAAAATTTTAGAAGTATTAAATATAGGTGCCAAAATATCAAAATACTTGTGGTCGTACCTAAGTGAGAGGCGATTGTTAATAGAAGTAAATGATGGCAGTTGCCCCGATAATATGATTTGTCATTGGACTAATAGAGGAATTTGGCAAGGAGATCCTCTTTCACCGTTAATATTTAATATCGTTACATATAAAATATATCTAAACATATCGGATGTCGAAATATGTCACTATGCTGATGATTTTGTTTTGAACACAAGTAGTGTTTATATTCTTGCGGATAGTGTAATTAAAATGCAAAAGTCTTTAGATACGATGTATAAAATATTACAAGATATCGGTCTTCAGTTATCAGGTAATAAGTCTAAATATTTTATTTTTAACAGAGGACACAAAAAACTTGAAATACTTGACCAAATTGATAATTTAGTTTTGCAATCCTCTGAAAATGTTAAATACTTGGGTGTGTGGCTCGACAGGTTATTGCGCTGGGGAAAACATATTAATGAGATATGTTATAAAACACGTAAGTTTCTAAATCTTAAACTTTTGTTTGGGCATTCGTGGGGTGTTCATCCTAAGTACTTGCGTAGGTTATACATAACATTGATTAGAAGTAGGATAGATTATGGTAGCTTTATTTACGACAACAGTGCAAAAGTACATTTACATAAACTAGATACAGTTTAAAACTTGGCCCTAAGAATTGTCGGCGGTTTTATTAGGAGTACACCAATTCACGTTATGGAGAGCGAGTTGAGTATTTCACCATTGTTTGTACGTAGGGAATATTTATCTTTAAATTATTTATTAAAGGCCAAATTATGCTCTAACAATTCAACTTTCAAACTGTTAGAAGAATTAAGCGGTCTTTGTACCAGCAGATATTGGTAAAAAAAATGAAACCACTGCTAGCAATTAGTTATAATAAAGTCAAGCAGGAAGAGGGGTAGCAATACAAGCTACCCTTTAGAAATGTTTACACTAGATACATGGGTTTCAAACATTAACACTCTTCAAGTGGTACATTGCAATTTAGACTGCATAACTTTAAATAAAAAAAACTTATAATCGTGACATACCTACTTAAAATTAACATTCTCAGTGAACTTAACAATAGGTATAATAACTGGCAGGGGAGAGGCTATCCTGGATTGGGCAGCTGGACTGGACCTCCTACTTCTCAATCGGGGTTCAGTTAGCACCTGTGTACGCTTGCAGGGGGAATCTATTGTCGACCTGTCGTGGGCGACTCCCTCTGCAGTGCATATGGTGTCGGGATGGCGAGTTGCGGAGGAAGTGGTTACTCTCTCGGACCACCGACACATCTTATTCGATGTGTCACTCCGCCGCCCGGATCGCCCTCAGCAGGAAAGAAAACCTTCGCGACGATGGTCTCTTAAGCAGCTCAACAGAGACATGGTTGTGGCTGCTTCCCACGTCGCGGATTGGTCGGAGGAAAGAGATCGATCCAGAAGAGCTTGCTGTCTGGTTTGGGAACATTATGGTGACCATATGTGATGCCTCAATGCCCCGAGTCAGGGCAGCCAGAAAGAGCTCGGCGTATTGGTGGAGCGCAGAGATCGTGCCGCTAAGAACGTCGGTCGCTAGATTGCGCCGCCCGTACCTTCGAGCTCGGAGAAGACGGCGAGCCACAGTCGAAGAGATCGATAGAGCACGGCGGGAATATGGAGCTGCTGTAAAGGCTCTCAGCGATGCAATCGCAGAGGCCAAGGCTCGGTCATGGAAAAAACTCATCGCGGGACTGGATAGGGATCCATGGGTCCCTCCGTTGATGGAAACTCTGGACCCAGAATTTTTGGGAAGAGTGCTAAATACACTCTTCCCAAGGGTCCAGGACAGTCCCCCCGATTCCTCCGTCACAATCGGACCGGCAACCCTGGTCCGATGAATATGGGGTGACGGAGTTGGAGTTGGACCGGGTCATAGGGCGGCTGGCTGCCAGCAACACCGCGCCTGGACCTGATGGTGTTCCAGGTCGGGCGTTGGTGATAACTCTGTCGGTTCTGTGGAACAAATTGAGGCGAATCTTCACAGATTGTCTCAAGCTCGGTATCTTCCCCCTCGACTGGAAACAAGCGAGACTGGTACTTTTGAAAAAAGAAGGAAGGGCTGCAGATTCTCTCTCTGCGTTCCGACTGATTTGCCTGCTGAACGAGTCGGGGAAACTCTTTGAGAGGGTTATCTCTGACCGGATCAGCGGGCATCTGTCGCGAGTTAGTCAGTTTGGATTCCGACGGGGACGTTCGACAGTAGATGCTGTCAGGTGTATTCGATCCCTGTCGGAGTCGATAATCCAATCAGGGGGGTGGCGTTGGCGGTTAGCCTTGATATTATCAACGCGTTCGGCACCCTCCTCTGGCAGGCAATTAGGGCGGCCCTTGCATATCACGAGGTGCCGCTCTACCTGCGGGCCGTCATAGAGGCCTATCTACGCGACAGGACAGTGAAGTTTATCGGTCGGAATGGAGTAGAAAACCAGAGGGAGGTGTGTTGTGGGGTTCCCCAAGGCTCTGTATTGGGCCCATTGCTGTGGAACCTCGCATACGATGCGGTCCTTCGTATCAGTCTGCCCTCTGGCCTAAGTGTAGTCTGCTATGCGGACGACACACTTATATTGGCTAGAGGGTTACGCTTTGAGGAGTGCTTTGGCTTGCCGAGCAGGGGCTGGCTTGTGTTGTAAACAAGATCTGTGAGATGGGCTTTACGGTAGCGCCTCAGAAAACTGAGGCGATATGATTTCATGACCTACGCAGGCGCCAGGAACCACCCAGCTCATGCCTTCGCGTAGGTGACGCTGAAGTCCAGGTGGGCCAGTACAATCCCACCACTGCGAGTCCAAACGGGACTCCGCCCAGCACACGCTGGAGGACTGCCCTGCTTGGGAGTCTGAGCGTCGAGTCCTGGTCGGACGGATCGGACGAAACCTTACGCCGTCAGCACTGATCACGGCAATGCTGGCGACTCGTGAGGGATGGGAAGCCGCGGTCTCCTTCTGTGAGCATGTTATGCTCCGGAAGGAGACCGCAGAGTGAGATCGGGAAAGGGCCGATCCCGCTCGAAGGAGGCGGAGAAGGGGACGCGGCAGAGGTCGCTAGTTCCCTAATCGCCACCTAAGGGCCGCTGCGGTCACATCTTGGGGCGATGTGACTGTTGCAAACGACCCGAGATAGGTGTCTCTCCGGTGCGGCCGGGGAGTGTCGTCTGGGGCGGGGCGCTGTTCTGCCTCTTACTGTGCAGGGCGGAGAGAGGTGCGATAGCGTCCTGCTTTTGGGGCATGAGGTGCCCGGGATGGGACGGGACACTCCTTTCGTCCCTCCGCAGGGTATGGTGCGAAAAGTATTCCCGGCGTAAAAAAAAAACAAAAAAAAATGAATGGTGTCGTGGGACACCAGCTAGGAACGAAGTTCGTTCGGATAATGTGGAATCGACACAATTTGCAAAAAAAATCGTGCTCAATTTTATATAGGTTTTCTTGACTTTTCTCTTAAATTTTGCTGATTAGTTTTTATTTAAGTACAAGAAAGTATTTAGGAAATTCAGTATTTTAGGAAATAAAATAATAAAATAGCACACATGACGCGCTTTCGCGCCTGCGCACGTCTCATTTAACGGTTTTATTCCACGCACTTTTTTCCACAGATTTATTCCACGCACTTTTTCCACTTACGGTTTTACTAGCACATTTTTTTCATTTCGGTCCCGCAGCGAAATCCCTATCCCCTCCAAGCCTGCCGTAAGGAACTTCGTTCCAAAAAGTATAATAACTGGCACATTATATATACGTATGGTTCAAAAAGTGCAAGTGGTTTAGGATCTGCGTTTCTTGATCCTTGTAATGTATTCAGTGGTAGTTTTAAAATGTACAATAAAATTTATGTATAATGACGGTGGAGCTGGCTGCGATTTTAGAGGCGTTACGATATGTTAAAAGTACTTGTTATGAAAAGGTGGCCATGTTTACTGACAATAAAAGTGCCCTGCAGCATTTGACTCGATGCGCTTCTGGCCCTAGAGGTGCATCGATAACCTATGAGATTTTGACTCTGTTATATTGATTTCAAAATAATAACGTCTCTCTGAACTTGTATTGGGTGCCATCACATATCGGAAGACAGGGAAATGAGCTGGTTGGCACTTTAGCAAAAAATGCAGCTGTTAAGGGTACTATTATTGATATAAAATCTTGTTATTTTGAAGTCCTTCCTAAATTTAATGCGAATTGTTATGGAATTTGGAAGGAATATTTTGATAAGCTATCACGAGAAAAGGAAATATGGAACAAAACGATGCAGTGTGAACCTCCTCGTATCCCATGGTTTTCAAATATTATTATCAGTAAAAGACATGTTGTTACTGCACATAGGTTGAGATCTGGACATGTTCTGCTCAACAAGTTTGACTTCTTAATGAAGAAAGTCAGTAGTCCTAACTGTGAACAATGTGGAATTGTTGAAGATGTCCATCACTTATTAGTGGAATGTGTTCGATACAGAAAAGAAAGGGCAACACTATTGTCCAGCTTAAAAATTCATGTCTTAAATGTGGGTACTTTCCAGTCCATCTTATCCAAGCCGTGCAGTGAGAATGCAATCAAAATTTACGAGTTTATTTACAATTTTAAGAAGATGTGATTGTCTGTCCAAATTATGAATGTAGATTTGAATCTCTGCTGTTATTGTTATATTTATTTTATTATGTAAACATATTTTTAGAAATTTCCTGTATTATGTGATTGGTTATTGTGGGATACAATGAGGCTGGCATAATCATGTTTGATTAAAAGCCTCTACATTATACTTAGTCTGGCCATAAATACTGTTACACTTAATTATAAAAAAATATTACATTTGAATTTCGAATCTGTCATTTTTATACGATTGTTCATTGTGTTTTCTCATTTTGGCGCCAATACATTGTAAAATATTTTGCGATATTAAAATGGTGTGGGGTGATAAAGAGAACCGAATCGCTGTGATAGCATTACACAAAGTAGGTATGGAGCCAAATGCAATTTTTAAAACTCTCCATACACTTGGTATTAGTAAAATGTTTGTGTACCGGGCTATTAATAGGTACAATGAGACCTCCTCTGTTTGTGACAGAAAAAGATCTGGCCGTCCACGTAGTGTTCGTACGAAAAAGGTGGTCAAAGCAGTAAGGGAAAGAATTCGAAGAAATCCTGTCCGAAAGCAAAAGATTTTATCTCGGGAAATGAAGATAGCACCTAGAACCATGTCGCGTATTTTAAAAGATGACTTAGGACTTGCAGCCTATAAGAGACGCACTGGCCATTTCTTAACTGATAATTTAAAGAAGAATAGGGTGGTAAAATCGAAACAACTACTGAAGCGGTACGCAAAGGGAGGTCACAGAAAAATTTTGTTTACGGATGAGAAAATTTTTACAATTGAGCAACATTTTAACAAACAAAATGACCGTATTTATGCTCAAAGCTCTAAGGAAGCTTCCCAATTAGTCGACAGAGTGCAACGTGGACATTATCCGACTTCAGTGATGGTTTGGTGGGGTGTTAGCTATGAAGGAGTGACTGAGCCATATTTTTGTGAAAAAGGTATCAAAACATCGGCACAAGTGTATCAAGATACCATTCTTGAGAAGGTAGTTAAGCCCCTTAACATCACCATGTTCAATAACCAAGTATGGTCCTTCCAGCAAGACTCGGCGCCGGGTCATAAAGCTCGGTCCACGCAGTCTTGGTTGGAATCGAACGTTTCGGACTTCATCAGAGCTGAAGACTGGCCGTCGTCTAGTCCCGATCTTAATCCGCTGGATTATGATTTGTGGTCAGTTTTAGAGAGTACAGCTTGCTCTAAACGCCATGATAATTTGGAGTCCCTAAAACAATCTATACGATTGGCAGTGAAGAATTTTCCCATGGAAAGAGTGCGTGCTTCTATTGATAACTGGCCTCATCGTTTAAAGGACTGTATTGCAGCCAATGGAGACCACTTCGAATAAGCTTTTTATATTTTTAATTGTTTTATATTTATGTATTAAACTGACACACTGTAAAAGTAATAAATGTTATTTGCAGTTAACAATTTTCTTTTTTCTTTATTACAATATTTATGGCAAGACTAGGTATATGTAATCAATAAAGATTAAAAAAAAAAGGAGGCCTACTATTATTGGTTACTGTTGTTGTTGATGATATGATAAATTCTACACTGTAAATATTTGTAAACAGTAATTCTAATAGGTTGGTCGCGTATCTCGATAACGGTAACTCGATGTACTGGAATTAACTGTGACGGTGAAGTCGTAGACCTCTAACCAGAATTTCTAAAACCAGCTCAATTTAGAAAAGGTTACAATCAAAAAAACTTAAATAGAATTACAAGGAAAAGCCTATAACCAAACATTATCTGTATACAATTACAGTCGGCAACTTCAGATGAATATGATTTGCGTTTTTTTCGTCTGGAAAACTGTGAATGTAAATAACGTAATTACTTATCCTATAAATTGTAACATTAAAGGAAAGTGTTAGTCACACCGGTGTAGTCACGAATCCGTAATATGACGCCTAAATTCCACCCCCAAATTCTGTTCGACATCTTGTACTACAAAAAATCGCAGTGAAATAGTTTAACACGTTCCCACACAGGGGGAGGGCATTTACAAGCCATAGGTGGTCCGAGGTACGTCGGGGTTCCAGGGATTTCCTTACTACAGTGCTCTGGCTCGGCTACTGGTACCTGAAACGGCGTGCGGCTTTTGGTCACCTATCGGTGGTGTCCGTGTAGATTGCTGCATAGGAAAAAAAATGGAAATGGTTTAACCCCTGGTGTGTTGCAATGTGGTAACTAGTGAACTAGCTAATGCGCAAGACTAATTTCGTGTTCTTGATTTAGGCATTGATGCCACTATGTTTGATATGGAAAAATAAATAACTGAAATCAATTGATACAAATTGTTCGCTCCTTAAGAAACTTTCGTTACAAAGCAATAAAAACCTTAAGAATATTTTTATAAGTCGTAAAACTGATTTTCAGAATTGTCATAACACGGAACCTTAACTGAACAATTGACTGGTGGTGCAAGGATCCGTGACGGATGCGTAGTATAAAAACAAAAAAACAACCTCAGCTCAGACTATGTATTTTGACATAATTTAACTTTACATATTTTATAATTTATATGACCAAGGCAACAAACATATACAGACATATCTATTTGTTCCATAAGGGGGAATTCCCGTGAAGTTGCACAATCAACAGGACTGGGAACTAAAATCTTCTGGATTTCCCATTTATTCCTTTTTATATCTTAATGATGATTTAGCCGCATTTATTGAGTTTGTCCGGAGACAAATTTGGTATGAGATGAAACTTTTTTCTTTGCACTCACTACTTCTAGTATCTTTGTATCTATGTAGCTAAAAAAACACATTATTAGGACTAAGTAGAGATTGCACAATTGGCCTAGTTGTGGGTTGTGAGTTCAACCCCACATGAGACAACACTTTGTGTAATCCAAATATTATTGTGCCGAGTCTGGGGGTTCTTCGTGTCCGTTTCTTGTATGTTTGTAAAGTCCCCCGCGACACAAGATTGATTCTTACGAGAACGATGTCAAGGTTCAGGTTGCAAGAATGTATATACGCTGTGATGACAAGTGGCTGTCATTATTATTGTAATTTATCTACTCGTCTCAATTCTTCTTAATTACGTATTCGTTTTAAGCCAGGACAAAAGAGAAAAGGTTAAGGTGAGACTACGGCGAGCAGCTAGTCCCTTAGTTTCGTCGTTCTATCTATCATAACCTTGGCTGGTGAAACATGACTTAAACAACGGCACGTCGAAGAGAAATTCTCATGGAAAAAGAAACCGGTGGTATGAAATCTTTCGTTATTTATAACCGAATGAGTGTGATTACCGGATCTCCTCACCCAGGAACCTCCATACTTTTAATAAAGAAGAAAGAGAAAAATAAAGCAAAATAGCAACAATGCTCTGTCTCTTGTGTTGCAAGTATCCTCGAACGATCGTTACCATTTAGCATCAAATGATCAATTTCCTCATTTACTCTCTGTTTCATACAGTACAAGCGTAAATTATACATACATACACATAGATTTTGTTGCATAGTGGGACCTTCCTACGTTTCGAATGGGTTATATCGTTCGTAGTTACGGGTAGACTGGTGTGCAGTGAATGACGCCTTCGAGATACGCGAAGTGCGACTACCCGCACTTGGTCGCGAACATTGTTTGGACTGTTAGTACTTCTACACACTACACACTACTTTCGTCCCATTATACTGCAAAACTACATGTACGTGTGAAAGAGACGAAATTCTCAAAAATTAAATACATACATGTTATACATTCGCTATTTCCTCTTTTTAGGTCTTCGGAAAAATCGTCGCGCAAAATAACTGCACTGCTGTGTATGTTCATCAGAAAAGGTTTTTCCAAACAACTTTCAATGCGGTCTTCGTAACTGACATATTTCTGTGAAAGTTATAAGATAGTACATAAGGTTATTGCATCAGTTAGTCCATACTCTAAACTGGGTAGCTTCAGGCGCCTTACTCTGGGAGGACCAGGACCACACTATTTCAGATTCTCCCCAAATCGACACCAGGCTTAATCACTCCCTATCTAAGGTGACCAGATTTATTTGAAACGTTACACGTTCATAAAAGTAAAATTTGATTATACCCACATTTTACTGTAAATTAAATATTCAGATTTCCATTTTCTTTAAAGGCAACCCTACAAAGTAGAAATAGAAAAAGGCAACTCCTAGGTTTATATAATTTTAGGTAGTTAGGCTTGTATGACCTGAATTACGCTTTATTGAGTTGGAATAAGGATCACTATTAAATAATAAAATATGATCTGGAGGGGTTCTTGCATTTTATTTATTTTGTCACCCAAAAAGTCCTCTCGAGAGTGAAATAGACCTGCTAATGAAATAGTTTAGTAAATAGCAGTAACTCACATGGTCTGTTGACTCATTGTCTTTGGTTTCATCTGAAAAAGAAAAGTATTAAGTTAAAACAGGATTTTATTGGCTACTTAATTTATGTTTATCAATTTAAAGTTATGTACGAGACTTTTGTTTTTACCCAAGCTAATTGCCTGTATAATAAATCACACGCTTAAATAAAGAAATCGCATTGTGGCTGCGTCTGATATGTTATATTTCTTTTTTTTATAATGAAGCCTACCAAAGTGACTCGAGTAGAGCCTGATGGAAAGCATGAATAGAATCCTAGAGTGGTGACTGTCATACTCATTGCGGATGCAGTCAATGCAGTATGGCTACCCACACTATGGCGGCCTAGTAAGATGCTTCTTCCCACACACCGCTTAAAGGACCCAGGATCGTAGTAGGAGGGTAACACGTGCTCTGGTACTGAGTTCCGACTTTAACTGATTTACGCAGGAAGGTAGAGCTGAACTAAAACGGTGATTTCCAAGCCCAGCACAAGTTGTACTGTAGAGGAACAAAGAAGGCTGTGGTGTTATATATATAGGTACATAGATATAAAATCGACTTTCACTAATTTTACCAAACTCCAAAAAATGAGGTACTCAAATCAGTTAGTTTTTTTTCTATATTTTATTTAGAAAGCTGTCATTTATAGAACGATTTGGAAACCTCGTTTTAAATAGGGTGGGCAAAATAAAAAGAAAATATCAAGACCACTTAAGAATAGAAAATTAAATAATTAAGAAAATAGCTTATTGTACCATAAGGGCGCATTTACAATTGAAAAAGTTAATTATTTAGTCAAAAAGAGAATTGAGAAACTTAGGTGGGTTCGGCATATCTCTCTAAGAAAAGACGGGCAATAGGGCCAAACAGTTCTCGAGTGGTGAGCGCGTACCGGAAGACGGTGCAGAGGTAGGGCCCCCACAAAGTAATCTAACGACTTGAGGTCGCAGGAAACCTTTGTTCAGCAGTGGACGTCTTTGTCTGTGATGGTGATCACTTTGAGTTTGTAAAAGTATTAGTAAGTTTGTTTTTATGCCAATTTTACCTTCATGCAGTTCCAGTTTCGTCATAGGCACGCATCTGGGGTTTGACGGTTCATTGCAAGATTTCGAACGGAAAATAACACACTCCAGAGTGCCTGGGTGTAATAGGTCTTTGATCACTTCATTTGATTTGCCAATAGCAGGTTTGACTACACTTACAATTGATTTTATCATTTTGATTATTCCAAAACACTTTTGTCTTTAAATTATGAGCCGGATTTCAGGAGATAAGTTTTAACTGTGATCAGAATATTGTTTCAATCGATTCCTATATTAGTTCAATGGTTTCATAATTTAGTTATCATAAAATTCTGTTATTGTTTAGTTATGCTTTATTTTAATACAAATTTTTAGAATTCAGACGGTATTTTTTGTGATAGTGCTTTATTTGATTGGTGCAATTTTCTTGTCTCTGGTTTATTTTTCTTTTTTTGCAGCCAGCTGTAGCTGCAGGACTAACTTGAACTTCATGAAGACTTATTCTTAATGCCTGCATTGGCATTCACTGATAAGCAATAATAACCTCACACATCTCACACGCGGCAGTTGATAAGCATATTATATATTTTAAAATGTATACCTACTACGTATTTTAGATAAATTACACTCAGACACAGAACAATATTGTTTTTCCTGGGTGGCAATCGATTCGACTAATATAATAAATAGACAATGTACATTCATATAAATATTTGAAATTGGGTAACATCGAAAAGGTTTTTCTATATGAGAAAACACTTAAAAATAAAAAATTAATGTTAAAATTCAATTCAAATTTTACAGTTTTTAATCTGTTACTTAACACCAAAAATAGTAACCGCCATATTGTTACGTCATACGGCTGTGTAAACTAAAAAGAATCAGTGTCAGTTATAAAGTGATTGCATTTGTCAATGACGTCATGACCACAAGGGATATGGTGTGCACTGCATCCAGCGTTTGTATCAATTTGCGAGCGATATCAATTTGCCGTTCAGTTACTATTAATTCTGCTGAATATGTGAAAGTTTTACGGAAGTTCTTGGGATCGATGCTACAGGATTTTTTTTTTCTTAATTAAGAGCCTACCAAAGTGACTCTACTCTGCCTGATAGAAAGCATGAGTAGAATCTAAGAGTTGTAGTCACCATACTCATTGCAAATGCAGGCAATGCAGTATGCAACCTACACTATGGCGGCCTAGTGAGATACTTTTCACGCTCCGCTTGGCGACGTAAAAGGCATGACAGTCATCGTGGCAGTGTAATGCTCACATAGTTATCACGATAACTGTCACCCCTGCATCAATGAGCCTCCAGTCTCGCACTTACCAACGAAACATGACATCACGGATGCTGTCGCTTTGCGTTGGTCTTCTGTGGGTGGGTAGTACTGTCCCGGTTGAACCGGCCCGTTCGTGCGGAAATCAGCGTGGCTCTACTACCTTACATTAAATTTGCTGGCTACAATAATAACACATGGTTTCAACAAGATGGAACCACTTGTCACACATCCAATGAGTCTCTGCCCCCTGCTGGTGATCAAAGACATGTTTCTGGTGAAACTGATTTCCAGACAAGGCGACATTCCATGGCCACCGAGAAGTCTAGATTTGTCCCCAACAGACTTCTTTTTATGAGATTATTTTAAGAATCGTGTCTGCAGCAATAAACCAAATACAATAAATCAACTAAAAGAAAAATCAGCGAAGAGATGTCGGTGATCTCACGGTCTCTTTGCTGACCAATATTCGAAAATTTCGGTGCTCGCTTAGAAGAGTACGAACGTCGAAACGGTGGTCATTTAGATTATTTTATTTCTCAAAACTAAATTTCAACTAATTTGCTTCCTTGCAAATAAACAATTTTCGTAATACATTAAATGTTTTTTTTAATTCGATTTTCAAATGTTAACTAATTACACTCCACTGTGTACCTATAACCGGCAGTAAATAATTTCCGCACCGCAGAGGTCCGTCCAATAATAAAACTGTCACAAAAATAAAAGAAAGGGAGATGTCACAAGTTAGCTAAAGTCAACTGCTTTTCCAAATCCAACTCCAAACATAAACAACGCATCTAGTTAAATTGCAGTGCATATCTTTGCCAAATAAATAGTTGAAAAGGTGTCAATATGTCAAACCTGGGTTCTTTAGCCTCTTTTACCAAGGCTATAACCACACGACAAATTAAAATGTCCAAAGTGGCCCCTTTAAGCAGCTCTTTGTATGACAAGCAATATCTTCGCACAGCTCGACTAAATGTCAAACTTCCATCAGAAGGTAACATGATTTCTTTATCATTCGGATCCATGCTTCGACACTATTGGGCCAGGTCGACAGGCATTTTGTTTTAAATATGAATTATGTTTGTGTGATCGTTATCCGTGTGGATATCAACTCATCCCATGGGTGTCTTTTGAGCCTATTAAACAGCAAACTTTGCAGGGCAACAACTAGCAAAGAGAAGAAGAACTTGAAACAATCATTATACAAATTTGTAAGGCCAGCGTGGTATAGTAGGCCGAAATGTTCCTGCTAAGGAGAGGCATAAGTCCAGCAATAAAGTGAAGCTGTATCTCTTGAAACAACCGCCAGAATCAACTTAATATGACATAATTGTCATCTACCACTATTAATAGAATCTCATCAACAGCCTTTTACAGTCCACTGTTGTATGTCCAACAGAGATTTTGGCCTACTATCCCACGCTGGCCAGACAGGTTGAAATAGAGTTTGTTTCAAGTTTTCTTTCTCTTTGTAGTGATATTTTTCTGAATAGTTTGCTCCCTTAGTTGCCTCATACGACACCCACGGGATGAATAGAGATGGTAACACTACGTATTCTTAATCGGTCACCATATGGACATTAATAGTATCTATATGTGTATATATGTATTTATATAAGTAAATATGTATCTGTTTATATGTATATTAGTATATACCTTTTAGTGTATGATACGTTTATGTTTATTTGTTCTCACACACATCAACCAAAATGCACCTACTTCCTGTTTTCTTTGCCTCACCAAATGGTTGACTGGTAGAGAATGCCAAAGGCATTAAGTCCGCAAGAGCACCAAATGTGCATGATGTATAAAATAGAATAAAATAAAACAAAGTCAAATAAAACTAAAATAAATAAAACAATTAAGTTAACTTAACTTATTTGCTTTGTTGTCAGAATCTGTAATGTTGAAACCAGAAGAACCGTGGCGAGACCCATTGATAGCTAAGATTTACATTATGGGGGTCTAATTCCCTGGGATTCTGTAGTACATGACACATGGTTCTTTAATATAATATATAACAATAAAATGAGCGTAATTCAACCACACTGCATTATTTTTATGGCATCGATTGTGCAGAAACGGTTTAATGTGCCAACTGCATGAGAAATAGCTGTCCAAAATTGTGTGTATTCAAATGTGATAAAATACTCAGTAACGTAGTTGTGATGATGAAAACATTTTAATCATAATCATAAAAAGGTGATAGAAAAAGATTATAAAATACAGAACATCCAACTATTATTAAAAAGGATTCTAAACTAGTTTTGTTTTTATTCTGTCTGTTTTAGAAGTCGGTAGTTAACGAATCGATATGGGAAATTCTTATTCTACTCGTATTCTAGGATCGTATGCAATTGATATCTTCAGTAAAGTCGATAAAGTAGGAAAGTCGACTCAAAAGTTGAAGAAAAATATATTACTGAGATGGGTGGATTCATTCCGATTTAAGTAGAATGCGATCAATTTTCAGTAATTACTTTTGGTAATAGAACATAAATACTTTATATTTGTTACAGTTTGTGCATCGAACCGTTTCTGCAGAATTTTGTTTATAAATATTGTCTAATTTAATGTAAACCAATGCATGTAAATTATCTCAAAAATGTATGTAAATAGAGTAGATTTAAAATTTGTAAAGTTAAACACAGACAATTGATTTGCGTTTTTAAAATCATATTTCATTAAAATGAACTTTATCACAGTTGAATCGTAATTATTTTATTCTTTAAATGGTAATAGTCTTTTTTTGATTCTGTACATGTGGTCATGCTCGACCGGAGTTACACAACAGTCACACTGAAAACCGGGGTTAAGCAATACTTTCCTTACTTGGTGGAAGAGGGCGGAGCATTTAAAGTGTGGCAAGTAAAACTATTTCCTATTTGCTCCTTTTTAACGCCTTTTTTTTTGTTGGGTTGCAAAATCCCTTCGGATCTCCGGCTCCTCGGGGACGTAGGAGCCAGGAGTATATGGTGTTTCCACTAAAAACCACCCCGGCGGCCGGTCTCAGGCGTCCTACTCTGAAGGGGACCCGGACCATATTATTTCAGGTCCCCTCCAGAATCACGCCGCGCCTAATCAAACCTTATGCTGGGGAGGCCACAAAGGCTTTCCTATCGTCTTTAATGCCTACGTTATTAAATTGATATTAGGACTTTTTCCTATTACCTACACACACAATGTACATTGGATTGAATTGCATAAAATGCAATCTAGATGGAACTGTTATTAATATATGGAGGGACGGCTGTTGGCTCTCCAACACTATAAATTATTAGTGTATAATTTACATACAACACGAAAG
This sequence comes from Hypercompe scribonia, assembly GCA_949316085.1. Classification (NCBI taxonomy): domain Eukaryota; kingdom Metazoa; phylum Arthropoda; class Insecta; order Lepidoptera; family Erebidae; genus Hypercompe; species Hypercompe scribonia. The sequence continues at coordinate 5,383,638 of OX438994.1, forward strand.
AACTTTCGCACAACCATTATTGGACTCGAGAACTTTCATTGTGCGATGTAGGATTAGTAGTTACTCTGCAGTTCAGTGTATCTTCGTTAGATGGCACTGAAGGATGGACTGAATGGACTGATTTTTTCTTAAGTTCTAGAGCCACACTGATTTCAGCATGAATAGTCCGGCTCGACCGGGGCAGTACTACCCTCCTACAGAAACCCAACCTAAAACCCCAGCACCTGTGCTGTCGCGTTTTGTTGGTGAGTGCGAGACCGAAGGCCCATTGACGCAAAGGTGATAGTTATAGCGATAACTATGTGAGCCTTACACTGTCATGATGACTGTCAGGCCTTTTACGTGCCCAAGAGTGGCATGAAAAAGCATCTCACTAGACCGCCATAGCGTTGGTCGCCATACTGTATTGTTTACATTTGCAATGAGTATGGTGACACAACTCTTGAATACTATTCATGCTTTCCATAAGGCAGAGTAGAGTCACTTTGGCAGGCTCTTAATATAGAAAAAAAGACCCCAGCATTAGACTTTCTTAACGTTTATTTACATTTTTCAGAGGTTATTCGCAAACCGGGACTATGTGTATATCCGACGTCACAAAGAATTCGACGTGGTAGGCATATATAGGTCACCATACTGCTTTGTCTGCATTTGCAATGAGTATGGTGACCACAACTCTTTGGATTCTATTCATGCTTTTCATCAGACAGAGTAAAGTCACTTTGGCAGGCTTTTCAAATAGGAAAAAAAAAGCATATTTTTAATTACATGTGGCCATTGCCATCAGAATATTCATTGGTTTTTGTATAACAATGTTATAATATTACAGTCATATCAAACAGATAAACACCACAGAAACGCGCAAGTAAATAGTATTATGAATTTATATTATGCTGTTAATCGCCTACCCGCATATGTGTGTTTGTTTACCATTGTGTTAGTGTTAAAAGAAAGCAAAAAAAATCACCTTAGTAATTGGCAATTATTAAACTGGGCTTGTATTTTTGTAACAATCAATTAGGATCGTTACGACAGCCGAGGCTTGTGTTGGGATTAAACTGTTCAGTCGGTGCGTGGCGGAGAAACGGAGATCTCCTAAACTAAAATGCTGAGAATATTACAGTTTTCACTGGTAAATATTAAACTTCATCATCTTCGACACCTTTAATAGTCCACGACTGGACATAAGCCTCTTTAATAGGAAGAAGGTTTTAAGTTTTTGGCCTGCCATTCCCAAACGGGTTGGTAGAGGGTTTGTTTTAACGTTTCCTTCCAGCAGTGCTGTTGCCGTGTGTAATATGCTTACTCGGCTCTTACGACAACTACGGTATGAAGAGGGGTGGTGACACTACATGTTCTTAATTCATATCCACACAAACACTGTTAGGCAGTGGACACGAAATCGGCGGAAGCGGGGCGGCAACGGCGCAGTGAGCAGCGCGGCAATGTAAGTTCACCGCCTCTCCCCGCGTCGATGCCTTTCCGGCCAGTTCCATTTAAATCCAGACATTGGAACGCAACGCTACTCACGTCACGGGCAATGCTATTCTTCTAACGTACAAAGATCTGGAACGTGAACATCTCTTCATAATCGTTGTTTATCACCGTAAACAGACAGTGGAACGCTACCACAGTAAATATGTCTAAACAGCAGTCAACTTCGCGGTTAAAAATTGGTTTATCGGCTTAAGTAAGAAGTACTTACTCCATTAACACCCTCTAATGGTCCACTGCTGGACATAGGCCTTTGAAAAGAGAAGGGAAGCGCCACTGAGGCAGTTTAGTTACTTAGTTATCGATAACATTTTCGAGATAAACAGCTTTCGTATCTCAATACGTTCTAAAATAACTCTGTTATTGTATTTCAGATAATTTTCTTTCCTCATTTCGCCGCCACTGATCCTTCACCCAGTTTGTCATACAATTTTAGAAACGTAAGTCATTTTTTATCAAAAGAAATCGTCTTAAAATATTTTCGAACAATAATACAATCACCAAGAAGAAACCGAATAAGTTTTAAAGCGATTTTTTCAATAGTTTATTAATTTACTGCAAACGAAATCAAACAATTGAACATAAATATGGTCAAATGAACTCAGACCATCTGTCTGATGGTCAATTAGTTTTAAAACTTATTTTATTCAATTGACAGGTTAAAGATGAGCTGTACGAGCAACCTGTAAACTTTATGGGCCCGAAGAAGTCGCTACATGCAAAGGTAAAAATGTCTACATATTGTTTTGAAAGGAATATAATTCTAATCAAAATTAATTAGCCAGTTTCAGCTCGAGTTTATCATTCACTCTTGCCGTATCGCATGACATGTATGTGACAATCACTATGTGATTCTTAACGCGTCTTCTGTCCGAAAACGTTTGGCGGTTCTGTTTGTGTCATGAATTGTCATATTGCAACTGTTTTTCTAATTTTAAATTTACCACAATTTTTTTTTATTTATTTTACTGAACCTTTTTCTCAAATTAGTTTGAGGCCTGGTTTAAGTTTTCTATGACCCGATAGAATTTTTTACATGGAGCGACTGCCATCAGACCTACATAACCCAAGTACTAGGCAATATTGCAATTCTATAGAAAAACTGTTCGGATTTTTTAGGGCTTTAACTACCAATAAAGATTACCAAAGATATGCACGAGGTTCACAGAGATGGTTCACGTGCGAGTACACTCCGAGGCACAGAGAGGTCTCAAAAGACCTCTCTGTTTATGATGGGTACATATTGACGTGCCTATGATAAACTCCTGGTTAGGATTGCTTAACTTTGCTATGTGTTAACCTACGTGATTACTACTGAGCCACAAGCTCCTCTACTATTAACAGATATTGGGAAGAATTAAATAGGTTTATTTTGCCTTTAAAATGTAATCATATTCAGATGGGACAAGGAAATCAGTTTAATATGGTTGACTGGTAAAGAAAGCCGTAGGCATTAAGTCCGCCAATGCACCAAATGTGCAAGATGTATAAACTCCACTCTGCCTGATGGTAAGCATGAACAGAATCCAAGAGTTGTGGTCACTATACTATTCTGTGCAGACAATGCAGTATGGTGACCCACACTATGGCGACCTAGTAAGATGGTTTTTACGTCTCGCATGGGGACGTAAAAGGCATAACAGTCATCGTGGCATTGTATTGCACACACTTACCATGATAACTTTCACCCCTGCATCAATGGGACTCGCACTCACCAACGAGACACGACAGCACGGTTGCTGTCGCTTTAGGTTTAGTCTTCTATGAGAGGGTAGTACTACCCCAGTCGAACCGGCCCGTTCATGCTGACATCAACGTAGGTCTGCTACCTATAGAAGTGATAATATTTACAAATTTTTCAGGATGAGTCACCGGGTGCACAACACACGGAGTCCAACACAGAGTCTTGGACTCAATTCGACTTCTCCAAATTTGACTCATATCTAAATAACTACAATCAAGAGTCGGAGAATCCAGACCACAACCGGATCAAAAGAAGAGCTAGAGTGAGTACTTGTCTTACAATAAGACTTATATCTGGACATAGGTGTCTCCTTAGCGAGGAGGTTTCGGCCTACTGTACCACGCTCGTTAGACGGATTAGTATAGGCGGTGTCAAGTTCGACTGCAGTGAGGACTCGGCTCAGCACACGCTAGCGGTTTGTTCCGCCTGGGCGGCGCAGCGTGGGGTCCTCACTGCAGTTATTGGAGGAGATCTCTCGCCACCGGCCGTCATACGCTCCATGGCCGGTAGCGACAGTTGTTTTACCGCGGTCGCAACCTTCTGCGAAGACGTAATTTCGCGGAAGGAGGCGGCGGAGAAGGCCCGGGAGGACGATATCCACTCGAACCCAATTCGCCGCCGGCGAGCCGGGCGGCGGAGGCGCACATACCAGCGCCTCATGCCGCCTTGAGTGTGGCCGCGGGTGGACGGGACGGGTTTTCCCCTCCATCCGCTATAGTGGCCAGCCGCGAGGAGGTGACGTGCGCGTGTGCCGTACGTCGCCTATATAGAGAGTTTATCCGCAGATGGTGCCCGCTTTGGCGGGCAGGCGCTAGGAGGGATCTGGATATCGTAATAGCAGCGGTTCCCGGATCCCTCCTATCTCAGGTGCAGAGTGGCACACCGTGTGGTTTTAGTCGGTCCGATCCCGACACAACACCCTGCCGTAAACCCCGGTGGAGTGACAGCCCGAGGGGGTTTTTACACGTTTAAAAAAAGTGCTGTTTTAAGTTTTCTTTCTCTTTGCACTGCTGTTATCCTGCTGAGATTTCTACCTTAGTTAGTTCTTACGGTACCTACAAGAGGAATAGGATTGTCATTTTATTATATATGATATCTTTCTTATACAGAGATCTTAATAAAAACTCATTGTACATTTATGTTATTTTAAATTCTAATTATCATAATGCTTGAGACTTTTAAGAAGCAATACATTATTAATAATCATTTTCATGTATTTATTTTTTATATTTGTTGAATTATGAATCTCACCGTAGAAAGAGTGCAGAACAAATATTTTTTTCACGTTTTGATGTTCTGAAACTGACTGAGTTTAAAAACGTAACTCATAATATGAAAAAAATACGAGATACACTCTAACGACTAGAACTTCGATTTCACCCGCGTTTAGGGAAGACTTAACTTAGTCTTGTAACGTAAAATGCTTTTTAACCCTGAATGACTGCACGGTTATAATGGTTTAAGCGCTCGCCACGCCGCTCTCTACTACCCTGAGTATTGTGCGTTCAAACCCCACATGGGATAACACTTTGTGTGATCCACAAATTGTTGTTCTGAATCTGGGTATCCTTTGTGTCCGTTTCTTGTATGTTTGTAAAGTCCCCCGTGACACAGTATTTATTCTTAGTGCGGGGGTTGTCTTTAAATAATGCTTAATACACGAGTACATTTTTGTGTGAAATAGCATCACAATTTAGTAATTGATAGTTTGTTACAATGATCATAAGATAAATAGTAACTGAAAAAAAAATTCATAAAGGATTGGCAAAAAATTGTAATAATTTCTGTGATTAGTAAAAGTAATGTAGACGTACCGTTAGAAGTATTTAACGACACATTGTTCCTCACAGAAATATATTTTGTAATTATATTATTTATAACTACTCCAAATGTCACTAAAACCAAAAAAAGAAAGATAATTTAAACACTCGTGTTTAAAACACCAACTCTTATTTCAATTTTTGACACGTGACTAAACATGTCAGTGAAAAAGTGAATATTAACTGAGTGTGGTAACATAGCAGCATCTTCCCTATTATGTGATAAAGCAGCCCCAAAAGACAAGAAAGGAGTTCAGATTCCCATTGACGAGATAATTTTCTGCCGCAGACAGTCCGAAAATTTAACACCCTGCTCGGCCCTCAACTGCGGGAGCGACCCCACCACTACACCTATCCAGAGCCTGTTAAAGATAGAGTCTTGGAGTTTTCCACCTCGAGCAGACGCCCTGGAATCCTTCCAGATCAGATGAATCCTGGAGTCATTTTCAGAGTTCGAATGTCGGACGCCATTTTGCGCATCAAGCAGCGCATGTACGAAGATCCTGAAAGACACATTGAAGCTGATATTATTTATACAAATTTAATCAAAAAGGTCGTAATGGATGAAATCACGAAATTCCACAATCTTTTGCTTATGTACAAGACAGATAAAAGCATAAAGGAACATCTCGGAGAGTGTGGTGGAAGAATCTACAAGTTTATCAGTTACATGACTATAAAGGTCCATATCTACTGTCTCTTTGATGCACTCTGGATCGATGGGAACCCTTATGTGATAGGGGATGAATACTCCGTGACGCCAGTTGAGATGCCCCCCATGTTGCAATGTGATGCAGCTGAATGTAATTCCATAGTGTTTGTCGATTCTATAACGGAGCCTAAAGATGTTGAAGAATGAGGTTCAATAAATATTTTTCTGTATTTTAATGTTTTATTTCGGATTTTTTTCTTAGTTTATAATGTTGTTATAATTACATGTTCATTGGCAGAGAAAACAATTTTAAATCTAAGTCAAAAACGACAGGGTGACCTGGGTAACGTGAATGTAGGTTACCGGGATTAACCTTCCTCCATAGATCCCCGTGTCCATCGGCGCCGGTAGACCTAGGACCTGGTCAAGGCACGTTTACTGCTCCTTCACCTCATAATTTAAACATCAAAATGCGTTCAAGTAAAGCAGAGTTTCAGTAACACAAGACACATCATCAAACTCAAATATCATGGCTTCAGTGACCTGTCTAATAATAATAATAATTTAATTACATGGCAATAACTCCACAAATCCAAACATATAAACCCAAATTGGACATTTATTAGTAGCCACAAAAGAGTCCTGAATCCGTGTGGATAAATAATATAGAGTATCACCACACTTATTCATTCCATGGCATGGGTGTCCTAAGATACGTCTAAAGGAGCACTCTACGCAGGAAAACAGAATAACAAAGAGAAGGAAAACTTGTCGCAAATGTACCAACCCAATTTACTAGCATAATATATTAGATTAAAATCTCCTTTCTAAGTCCAGCAGTGGACTGCTAAAGGCTCTTGGTGATCTTTTATCTACATCTCTACTCTCACTTGTATATTTGTAAATGGCCCTGGCTCTTAATCCTCTTAATTTTGACACTCTTTTGTTTGTTGCTAGAGTTATTCTAAGTTCTAAGTGTGCGTGAAACTAACTCCTGTCCTGGTAAATACCAACCAAAATTGGTGTAGTAATAGAAAAAAGATGTGTACAAGATAAATAGACAGATCGGATATAATATATTAGTCATACATTATATTGACTGCCTCCGTGGCGTAGCGGTAGCGAAAACGGTGCTGTGTTTGACGTCTCAGGTTGGGTTCCCTTGTCGTATCAAATGTTTGTATGATCTACAAATATTTGTTTCGGAATTTGGGTGTTTTCTATGTTTAATATGTATGTATTAACAAAAAAAAGTATATAAGTATTCTATCAGTCAGTCTAGTTATCATAGCACAAGCTCTGCTTAGTTTGAAACTAGATGACGTTGTGTGTCAAATGTCCGAAATATTTATTTATTTATTTATCAGCAGGCTTTAACAGACCACTGCTAGACCTTAGAAATAGGCCTTAGAAAGAACTCTTTAGTCTTTACACTGGCCAGAGAAATTGATATAGGATTTGTTTCAAATTTTCCTTCTGTTTGTAGTGATGTTTTCATGTGTAGTTGGCTCCCCTACTCGACTCTTACGACCCCCACAGAATAAATAGGGGCGGTGACTATTCTTAAACCATCACCACATTTGTTACTAAGATATAATATTAGGAGAGTTATTAGACCTCAATGTTATCAGGCAAACAAATAGAAAGTGTAAATTCTTCAAAGAGATCTGATAACGTATATTTATTTACTATCTATTTGTCCGTGGGCGATGGATTAAGAACACATAGTGTTACCACCCCTATTCATCCCGTTGGGTGTCGTAAAAGGCGACTAAGGGAACAAAGTATGCAGACAACATCATTACAAAGAGAAGGAGAACTTGAAACAAACCCTATTCCAACCGTCTGGCCAGTGTGGTATAATAGGCCAAAACCTCCTTGCTAAGGAGAGGCCTATGTCCAGTAGTGGACTGTAAGAGGCTGTTTATGATTTATTTACATGATAATAATGTTACGTCATAATAATTTTGACTGCACGGATGACGTAATGGTTTAAGCGATCGTCACGCCGCTCTCTACTGCACTGAGTGTTGTAGGTTCAAACCTCGCACGGGTCTACATTTTGTGTAATCCACATATTATTGTCCTGAGTCTGGGTGTTCTTTGTGTCCGTTTCTTATATGTTTGTAAAGTCCCCCGCGACATGAAAAATATTATTAAAATGAGCATTTTCTTTTTTTTAAAAAATGTCACATATCTCACACAGCCGTCTGACCCCAAACGCAGTAGACCAGACTGTTGATAAGCATAATTTTGTAACTAGTTTTTAATAAATATACACCTGTCACAAATAACACCCAGAAACAGAAGAAATTATAGTACTCACATAATATTTGTCCTGGGTGGAAATCAGATCCACAATCTCCTCTTTAGCAGTCAGGATCACAAAAGACAAATTAAATAACTAACTATGACTTAGCAACACACACATTACAAGCCCTTTGTAGCCTCAACGATAAATATATGCCTAGTAAGCTTTTGTTTTTATTTTTTTAACGTGTGGAAACCCCCTCGGGCCGTCACCCCACCGGGGTTTGCGGCGGGGTGGTATGTCGGAATCGGACCGACTAAAACCACACGGTGTGCCACTCTGCGCCTGACATAGGAGGGATCCGGGAACAGCTGTTATTACGACATCCAGATGCCTAGTAAGCTAATCTAAGGTACATAGAAGGCAAATAACATAGTTTTCTTATTTCAGCGCCGGGGAAGAGGGGGCAAACGTCGCAGCCGACAGAAAACGTCTACAACGGCGCCAGATGATGAGGTACAGACATATAAAGAAAACATCTAAATACACAAAAATGTTAAGTTGATTTCTGTACGCTTCAAAAAACTCAAAAACTTTGCACCGATTGAGTTAAAATTATGACAATATAAGCAAACAATTTTAAACAATGTTTTTATCTATTTTTCACGTCAATTTTTTGCCTTATTTCTCATCAATGCAACATTGGGACATAAATTAGTTAACATTTTGAAAAACTCGTATAAAAAACCATTCGAAATATTAAAAAAATGTTTATTTACAGGAAAACTAATTAGTTAAATTTTTATTTTTCGAAATTACTTCGTCTAAATGACCACTATTTCTACGTTTGCACTCTTCTAATCGGGCACCGAAATTTGCGAATACTCGCCGACAAACAGACCGCGAGATCACCGACATCTCTTTGCTGATTTTTTCTTTCAGTTGAAGTAGTGTATTTGGTTTATTGATGAAGACACGATGCTTCAAATAACCACATAAAAAGAAGTCTGCTAGGAATATATCTGGACTCCTGGGTAGCCATGGAATGTCGCCTCGTCTGGAAATCAATTTTTCCGAAAGCATGTCTTTGACCACTGACAGGGACTCATTGGATATGTGACAAGTGGCTCCATCTTGTTCAAACCATGTGTTACGATTGTAACCAGTAAATTCCAGTAGCATCGGTCCCAAGAACTCCCGCAACATGTTTGCGCGGGATATTAGATTCAATTGTTAACGAATTCTTGACCCACCTTGAATTACAGTGAAGCGTAGTTGAATACAGCTAGCGTAGCAGTTTTGCATTCAAATAGCGATATCTATCGAGTAGCAGGGCAAGATTAGAAAGTAGTAATGACATCTAAGCCTAAATAGTGACTTTTAGGTCTCAATTTAAAGCAGAAAATGTCAAAATTCCTTAACTTGCATTGAATCCACGAATGGTTCAACGGTTTAACGCTAAGTACTCGTATTATAAGTTCCATCAACACATGAGAGAACACATTGTGCGTTCCACAAATTATTATTTTGAGTGACACATTCTTTATGTCCATTCCGTGTATTCACGACACAGATTCTAAAAAGATACATTCAAAAATTATATTTAGTATTATAACCTCCAATTTTTGAACATTTTTAAAAGCCTGCCAAAATGACTCTGCTCTGCCTGATGGTAAATATAAATAGAATCCAAGAGTTGTGGTCACCATACTCATTGCGAGTGCAGACAAACAAAACGAACATTAAAAACGATGTACTCTTTTAAAAAAATAATTTAATGCGCCTACACGATGACGGTTGGATTGCATTCTTTATTACTTAATTTGTCCCTTAAGGGTATAAACTTCCAATTAAAAAAATAATTGGCCAAATCGGTTCAGTATCACCAAACTTTTAAATAAACTAGCCAGCACAGTAACTTTGTCTGCATCTCCCAAAAGTAATCAATTTTCCCAGTTTTTGCACTTTTTTTCATTATATCTCAGCTCCTATTGGTCGCAGAGTAATGTTACATAGAGATAACATCTTTATTGATACAAGAGCTTTTTAATTTTAAAAGACTTTTCAAAAACCAAGCATTTCTTGAGAGTAACGGGTTCAACAAAACAAACCAATCCTTCACTTTAAAATATTAGTAAAAATATAATCAGTTGATTGACAGAAAACCTTGTGAAGGGAACAGGTGTCATGTGCCGCCAACACAAAGAAAAGATCCTCCGACTAGGCGAGGTGATCATTCCTGGCGAGCCGCAGAGCCGAGCCCTACAATTTTCTATATAGCGATACAGGATTAATAGTTGCTCTGTAGTTCATTACTCTCCGTAGTTCGATGTGTCTTCGCAAGATGGCGCTTCAGTATGTGTTTTTGTTGTGCTGTATGTGGAAGTCGCCACAAACTCATTACAATAAAGTTGTTTGAAGCGATTTCTTTTAACTTTTTTATATATCCAGCTTGCCAAGAACGCATCTACCACTGAGGTGCCGGTAGCCCGGTCTGGTGATTCGGAAACCTCTAAACGCAAAAAGGGAAAGAAGAATAAAAACTATGATACCTACGAGTCTCCGTCGAAGGTATGAACTTTTCCAGAATCCCCTATAATGTTTTTATGACAGACGAGACGACAAATGAGCAGATGCGTCCCTGGATGGTAATAGTGATGTGACTCCTAGACGATTCAGCCACGGCGGCAAGTCTCAACGGAAACCAGGTAACTACGCTGGAAATATTATAGTCCACAAGTGTGTGCGCAAACACAGGTGCACTTTCTGTTCCCTCACTTTCGTAATTCGACACGTCCGGGAAGAGATCAGGCACAAGACCTTTAAATGGTCCTAAAGATGCAATGCTTTAAAACATCGTATTAACAATGGTTAATTAACTGCCTCGGTGACGCAGCGGTAGTGAATGTGACAGCTGTGCTTTAGGTTTTGGGTTTCGGATGCCCGGTCGGACCAAATGCTTGTATGATCTGCAAATATTTGTTTCGAAGTTTGGGTGTTTTCTATGTATAATATGTATGTATTTAAAAAAAAAGTGTATAAGTATTCTGTCAGTCAGTCCAGTTATCATAGCACAAGCTCTGCTTAGTTTGAAACTAGATGACGTTGAGTGTCAAATGACCAAAATATTTATTTATTTAATTGCTAAGACCCTTGATCAACATTTTCAGAGGTTAACTAAATTAAGACCTGATGTAGAAAGCACGACACGGTACATATTGTGAGGATACTGTCTCTGGAGTCCTAACTACCGGTATTCGGGTCCCTATACTCGACAGCCATGAGACATTTTCAACTTTTACATTTTCAAATAAAATTTTGTATGTTTTTAAAAGTGTAATTTAAGATTTAAATTATTACTAAAAAAACATATTATTTGTGAGTACACATTTGTGAGTAAACATATTATATGTGACTTGCTTGAGGAGTACTTCCTTTGTAAGGAAGTACTCCTCAAGCAAGTAGCCGGAGTAATGGGGATAAGCTGTGTTGGCAGGGTGACGTATTTGTGTCTCCATTGGAAAGAGCATGGCCGGCCCCACCGTCTAGAGGTGTTAATAGACGGCGCTGACGTTTGCATGGACTCCTCAAAGCGCGAGTTGGTAGGAGACGAGAATGTCGCTAACTGTAACTGCATGCTTGTCTATTTATTCTGTCGTGATTGAAAGAAAGTAAATGATATATTTTTTGAGATTAGAGCGTTCAACGAAACAATAAAACTCTTCATCTTTATAATATTATAGATGCTCTCTTGTATAATTCCAGATTTACGAGTCCAGTTTCGTTGAGATGCCAAAGGACCTGTATCAAGCGCACTTGCGTCCTGGTGTAATCTTTAGGATACATATGTCGGAAGCCATCTTGAAAATGCAATATAGAAAGTAAGCGACTTAGACATATCATTTTCGAACAAAGACATTTCTAATGAGTTCACACCTCCGTAGTTCGCAAGTAAGGACCCAATTAAGCAATTTCTAAATCTTTTTCTATTGACAGGGCTATTTCTATCTATTGGGTTATACTTTCCTGTTCTACTTAGTAAGAAATATCATTTAATTTTTAGTGTAGAAATACCTAGTTAGTGACTGACTGCTCGACCAGAAATCAAAAGGTTCGAAGACCACCCAAGACAAAATTGTAATTTGTCTATTATTGTATAGTTAGAGATATATCGGTGTGTTTATCACGTGATATAGTTACTATAGTATAGACTCTCGCTAATTTAAGACCAGACTGCCATATGCGTAACGTGTCAAATTAAAAAAAACATAAGAATATTATGTGAGATATAGAGTGGACAGACGGACGTACGACATGATGAGACCCTAAAAAAAACATTCTCGGCGTTTTTAAACTAATTTCTTTTATGTGCCATGACCAGCTACGGAGAAGACAAAGACGAATCTGTGATAGAAGCGGATGTGGAGTACTTGCGACTAACACGCAAGGTCATCAACGACGAGATCACCAAGTTTGAGGACTTACAGTGGTTGAACAGCTGGTTCTTGAACAGATCCGAGCTTATTGAGGAGCATATGTGCAACACTCGATATTATGCAGTCGGTGAGTCGGTCACAATAGGGTAATGTTAGACTCATCTTCGAAAGGTGTCTATCATTGTATAACGCTAATAAAATAGTAAAAGACTTACTAACATATCGCATCAACAGCCTGCCTAATCTACCGCTATACATTGCCCTCTCTTTAGAAGGGAACTTCCCTTTTAAAAATATAGATTACCTACTTGTTTGTATGTCTGTGTCGTAAGAGATATGCTACGGAGCACCATTGCGTAACAAAGAAAAAGATAATTTGAAACTGACCCTATACTCAAGTATCGTAAGGAAAAGTCTACTCACAAATGCTATTGATTGACATTAAGCTTCTTTTCCTATTCAGGTACTCCTCCCACCATGTTCACGACAGCCGAGGAGTACATGAAACGTATGTGCCTGTTCGATGGTATCTACATCGACCACATACCCTACGTGGTGGGAGAAGACAGCTCCCTGATGGCTGCTGTCGCCCCCCCAGTTCTTCACTGCGATGCTGCTACCTGTACTTCTGTACCCTTTATAGACAGGTGAGAAAATCCTAACGTTTAGTGATTCGATTCCCTCCCAAGATAAGTAAATGAGTTATAAGCACGGCCATTTGTTCTGTTTAAGTGTAGCTTGCTTCAAACTACTGCCAACCACTACTGTACGAAGGCATTTAAGTTTAATTTATCTATAATATACCTATGTGTTTACAAATACTTGAGTAAGTATGACAGTAGTTTGGCACAGGGTCTTCAACACAACTCTCCTTCCCCGCCTCTGCGCAGTAGACAGGACTTCTAAATACGGCAACGAAAGTATACAACAACGCCATCTAACGAAGACACACCAAACTTCCGAGTAATCCTGTATCGTGATATGAATGATTCTCGCGCCTATCAGTATACATACAACTGCTCAACATCAACGGCTGGGCCGCAGCCAGCCAGGTATAATCACCTCGTCTGGTCTGAGGATTCTCCTTTTCTGTTGAACACTCTTTCCTCCACATAAAATTTTTCGTGTCTTTCTCTTATACTACTTTAATTAATGATGTTTTTTAACGTTTTCTCTTTATAGTATAATGTTCGATGAACGTTTCTCGCGAACCAACGTCCGTACCCTGACGCGTTGCCAGGCGAGCTGCCGTGCCCACTGCCGCAACGATCCTGACTGCCTCAAACGGTGTTCTGACCGCTGCCTGCGTTCTGATTAGGCGATAAATAAATTGTGTGATTTGATAGAGGTTTTTTTTTAAAAGTAAGTAAGAGTAAGGTCAGAGCCTAACTGGGTGCCTGGTAGCCTGGGTAATTTATGTAAGTAGGGTAATTTGCTGTCAAAAGACAAATCTCGCACTGTATCCTACCAAATGTATTGTGGCTCAGGGGACTTTAATCCTTCACCACACGGATAAGTATATGCAAGATAAAAGACTTACTTTTAAGCATTTTAGTCCAGATCTGTTCAGGAGTTCTGGCGGCATTTAAGCGATCGTCATAATTTTTTACTTCAGTATTTTTTTATGACGTAAGGGGGCAATTTAGTAAACTGGTCACCTGACTGCAAGTGGCTACCACCTGGCTTGCTGGACACTTGTAAAAATCCTTGCCACCTTCCTTTCACTCTCATTTAGCCTCAAGTGATCCTCCACATCCATTTGTTTCATTATTTTCCTTTCTCCGTGTAGTGACGGACTGAGAATACAGAGGGTCTCCACTCCTATTCTTCCCATGGGTGTCGTAAGAGACGACTCAAGCAACAAAATATGCAAGACAATATCACTGCAAAGAGAAGGAAAACTCGAAACAAACCTTATTCCAACCCGTCTGGCCAGCGTGGTATAGTAGGCCAAAGCCTCCTTGCTAAGAAGAGGCCTATGTCCAGCAGTGGACTGTTATAGACTGTTGATGATGATTGATGACGTTGCTTCTCTTTATTCCAACTCATATTAGTTGGACGATTGTCACTGATAATATGACACAATAATAAAAAAATACGTGTGGCACTCAGGGACTGCCGCGCTAAAGCTATTGCATATCATTTTTTATCAACATATGCAATTATAATATTTCGTAGCAATTCGTCTCGATCCGTGCGAGCTTCGTACAGTCTACACGCATACGTGTAGTCGCACGCACACAAACACCGCGCCGAAGTCTGCCGAACTGAAACGACGTTAGACGATGCACGGCTTTCAATGCCGCATCGGGGTGTTAGGTTTATTTTCGTTACGGAATTTCTTGATTCGGTCGCCGCGTTCGAAGCCTGCGATAAAGGCTATGCAATAGCTTGAAAAATATAATAAAACGAAGAAAGTGTATATTTGTATATATAATTCAGTATTACAGTATACACATTACTAATACACTTTATAACATATTTGTACATATTTATTGCGTTCATACAACCCACATTACGTTCTAAAGTATACATATATTTTTATATAAGTTAAAAATAGATTAAAAAATCAATTTTGTATTTCATTTCACTGATAAAATATTTGCTTTATTACTTTGTAAGGTACCTCAGAGGTGGTCGCGCTTAATTTAGGGGAATAACCTATCTCTTATATCATATGAAGTGACCTGATGACCTGGTGATAAGTCACAACACAACAAATATGCTACAGTCCTAAGAATATAGCTGGTTCTTTGTGACAGATGGCTACGAAAACACCAAAATAACTTTGAACAAGCAATTTCATTTTATTCTACCAATATTTTCATTATTTACGTGGCAGTTTTATCACAAGTATAAATATAAAAATCACATCTAAAATGTACTTCGGTAAGTTTTAAAATGACACTAGTCACAGCTGTCACAGACATCAAGCTATATTTTGGTTTATGACATATGTAACTCAACTCACATGTGTGTGGTTGCCTGCAAAATAGGAGTAGGAAAGTGTTTTGGTTCTAATTATCTCACTCAAAGAAAGTCAAGAATTGCCAAACACCAGTTTTCCGTGAAGATATGGTATCATTTCAAAGTTAAGTGGGCAAACTTACTTCGATAGACAATTTGTCGCTGGTTAATATCCAGAGACAAAATGGAGGACCAGAGCGAAGTGGGGGAGAAAAACAGGGAAGAACTCACCTTCAGGGATACTGATTTCTCTTCTCAACACAAGGCAATTCAAGTTTATAAACTTGTATGTTGAGAATAAGAGTCAATACGGCGAAGTCTACATATAAAATTCATTTTAGCGCCATCTAGTAGTGTATTTAGTGCAATTCAGAAATTAACTGTTCGTTAAGCATGTTCTACACACCTGGAGAAACAAAATGGATTTCTCCATAGTTTACTTTTTTCTTACTATCCCAAGGAAGATGATTTTTTTTAAGCGAATTACACTTCTTTGCGAAGCTCCCCTGAAGTCCTTAATCAATGGAAAGACCAGAAAGCAGTCAGACTTATTGGTCACTAACCATGTTTGGAAATAGTAGGGTACCCTAATCAACCCTTTCAATAACATACTCATCAATAACGTTACTTTTATCACCGAAACAATCCCCAACAGCATCCCTAGGTCTTATCACCAAATTCACCTTCTCAATCAACTCTTCGCCTACAACTGCGTTGGTTTTCTGCCGCCCGGGCCTTTGAGGAGGGGTGACGATGTCGTGCTGTCTGAGGAGATGCTTCTTCCAGTAGCAACGCCTCGTGAAACATGCGTGACACACTTCGCACTCGAACCTAGGAACGCTAAGTCATTGTTAGTGTTAGATATGGAAGATGAAAGAACAAAACTATTCTATTGAGTAGGCAACGCCATCTATGAATGACAAACTAAGAATTTTTTTTTGTTAAATGAGAACGCAGGTTACAACGGAAAGGAATATCCGTTATAATAATTATTTTTTAATATTTATACAGAAGTGTGTGTCCATAGACAATAAAAATATATGGACGGGATTGTACACTGTAATGAGGTGGCGTTGCGATGGATTATGCTTTAACTATACATTACAATATTTTTAAAAGACAACGCCCGCACTAGGAATAAATTCTGTATGACAGCAGGGAGGGTCGATAGTGGACCTTTCGTTCGCTACCCCTGCCCTCGCCGTACGAGTAAGGAACCGGCGTGTCCTGGAAGAGCTTGAGACGCTCTCGGACCATCTCTATATCCGATTTGAGCTCTCCCGGTCCCAGGACCCCAGTAGGGGTCACGCGGTGCGGCGTTCTTCTCGCTTTCCGCGAAAAGAAATTAAGAGAAAGAAAATGCTGGAGGGACCTATTACCAGCAGTAGACTATAAAGGCAGTTGATGATGTGTGACTGACCTTTTAATATCATTATGTGTGTCGGTGTGTCGGTTGAGTTTGGTTCTGTCGAAGAATGTCCTGCGACAGATGGTGCACTCAAAGGGACGTTGTTTCATGTGATTACGGCGCGTGTGCATGGTCAGGTTCGACGATGTGTAGTACGAGGCTGTACAGTACTCGCATTGGTACATTTTTATACCTGAAAAAAAATTAGGCACGCGTAAGGAAGAGTCTGGTGGTTGGTGACCTTAACTGCTAAGCCAAAGGGTTCCATTCCCATTTAATATAATTGTGTGTAGCACAAGAATTTGTTCAGAAACTGTTCTGATCTGTGTAACATCGCATGTGCTTCTCAAAAATACTAAATTTCATTGATGATCGGCTCCTATTGATCATAGCGTGATATTAAGCAGCGTATGGCCTTCACCAATAAATGGTCTATCAACCACTATTTTTGTTTTTTTATTAGAACCAATAGTTCCTGAGATTAACGCGTACAAACAAACAAACTTTTCAGCTTTATCATATTATTAGTATTAGTTTGGTTACCATAGAACAGGTCTGCCTAGTTTATAATCAGATGGCCGTGTATGACTTGTGTCAAGTTGCTATTTTTTTAATAGTTCAAGATCCCGGAAAACAAGATCTGTCTTTGATCCAAACTCTTTTATTATTACTAACGTGGCAAACAAGTACAAGAGCGATAACCATAAATGATACTTACCGGTATGTATGCGAATATGCTTCACAAGGTCGTGTTTATGCGATGTTTTATAATCGCACTGATCGCACGCGAACTGTGGGGGGAGGTGGGACTTGACGTGCGTATAGTGGGATGCTCGATGAACGAACATCTTGCCACATATCTGGGGAATCAACGAATTAGTCATAATTATTGTCTAAAATACGTCATGTAAGTAAAACAGTGAACGGTCATAAAAAAACACACCAAGCAATTGTTCGTACCCACCCATGTGGGTTCGAATCCACAACATTCAGTGCAATCTATATGTACATAACTGCCTCGGCGGCGCAGCAGTACTGAATACGACTGCTGTGCTTGAGGTCTCGGGTTCGATTCCAGGGTCAGACAAAATGTTTGTATGATCTATAAATATTTGTTTCGAGGTTTGGATGTTTTCTATGTATAATATTACAAAAAAAAGTATATAAGTATTCTATCAGTCAGTCTAGTTATCATAGCACAAGCTCTGCTTAGTTTGAAACTAGATGACGTTGTGTGTCAAATGTCCGAAATATTTATTTATTATATACCCGTATAGGGTATTATCTTTATTTTAATAGCGTGCCAAAGTGACTTTAGTCTGCCTGACGGAAGACATGAATAGAACCCATGAGTTGTGGTCACCATACTTATTACGAATGCAGACAATGCAGTATGGTGACCCACACTATAGCGGCCTAGTAAGATACATTTTCACAGCTCGTTTGTTAACGTAAAACGCATGACAGTCATCGTGGCATTGCATTGCACATACTCACCACGACACTGTCACCCCTGCATCAATGGGCCTCCGGTCTCACACTCACCAACGAAACACGGATGTTGGCGCTTTAGAATGGAGAAACGGAGAGAAGAGTATGCATATTTATGTTCTCTGCTGAGCATAGGCCTCCCTTAGCGAGGAGATTTTGGTCTACTGTACCGCGCTGGTCAGACGGGTTGGAATAAGGTTTGTTGCATATTTTATTCCCTTAGTTGCCTCTTACAACACCCATGGGAAGAGTAGGTGGTGACATTCTGTATTCTCAATCCATCACACAGTCTTCATAAGCAGAGGTCATGTCAAACAGTGGAGTATAAATGTCTGTTGATTACTCACCTCACAAACCCAATGGTTACTGTCCTTGTGGACCGCCTTCTTGTGGTCATCACACTGTTGCTTGTTGCTGAACTTGATATCACAAGGTTCGCAGTGTAACTTCTTGAATTTATACTTTTTTAATGGTCGAGGGGCGGCGGTCGCCGACTTCGGACGGCCGACACGCTTAGGTGGTTGTTTTAAATCACTGTAGAACATAGAATTGAAAAAAAAAAACTGCAATACTTATTTACCCGGTAGAAAAACAAAGGTTATTGTTTAAAGAACGTGTACGAAAGGATTTTCCACCCTGACAAGAAAAAAAGTATTTCTTGTCACAATGGAAAATTCTTTCGTATCACCGGCTCCTCAGGAACGCAGGAACAAGAGAATGTGGTGTTGCCACTAAAACTACGCGAAGCATATTATCGCCTATCGGCCCGATCGCACTTTTGGCGACGCACATGCGACGACCGCAGTAACTAATCTGCCACCAGAGGTTTCCACTCTCTGGCGACTCGCAGTCCCGTTGACGGTTAATAGCGCCACCGACGTCTTCTTCTCTCAGGATCGGCTCACATTATAAAACCTAACCTAAGGTGACGTCACCTATCACTCACAATGACTATTTCAAATTGATTGAAAAAAACTCAATTTTGCACTTATATTTGGCAGTCGCTTTGTTTGCGCAACTATTTCTTATTTCGTGTTTCTAACTTCGAAAAACTTCCATATAAAATCGTCCATTCCTATTTTACCCCCTTAGGGGAGGCAATTATCAAGAATCCTTTTGTTAGTGCGTGTTTACAATATAAAAAGTATCCGCTGTCAAAATGTCATGTAGAATCTGAGTTTAGCTTTGAGTCGATGCATTAATCAGTTAGGCAAATAACTTTATGTGTGGAGGAACGAGTGTTATGTCCCTCCAACATAAAGAAGGGATCCTCCGATCAGGCGAGGTGATGATGCCTGGCGGGCCATGGTTCTGTTAAAGTTTGGAAGCTGTATATATGCTAAACAGCGCGAGAATTTCGATATCGCGATACAGGATTAGTAGTTACTCTGTAGTTCGACGTGTTTTCGGTAGATGGTGCTATAGTATATCTTGTGCTTATATTGTATGTGGAAGTCGCCACACATGTGTAGACTAGCTTTTGCCCGCGGACCCGACTATATTCCTATGGATATGCTAGAATTAATATTCTGTAACAAACCTTTGTGCATCTTCTTTTCTTTTTAACCTTGCTTTTCTTCTTACTTTATGTGTGAACGTAGGTTCCCAATCCACTTCCTCTTTGACCTGTAACAAATCATGTTCCTTATGTTCCTTAATAGCTTCACCTATGTGACAGTTGTCACAAGTGTCATTTTAGAACTGATGAGGTACATTTTAGATGTGATTTTTTATATTTATAATGTATTTTACTTGATTTGTGATAAAACTGGCACGTTAAGAATGAAAATGGAGGTGATACAAAATCAAATCGCTTGCTCAAAGTTACTTTCTCGGTTTTGTAACAGAGATTAATCTAGATTTTAGTTCGGTACTTGGTTTTCAACTATATCACACGTGAAGGAAAAAGACTTTAGCTTTGTGCATCTGTACATATAGGTTGTGGCCCGAATTGTGCTCACAGCAGTTACGACGTGTAAACTGCTAACGTGTGGTCCGATTGAGTGAGCGCACCAACGTCTGTTAGCAGTATTAATAATTCGGACCACTTGTGAGTGTGCTTACGAATTCAAAAAGTTGAACATAACCTAACAGAGTATTTTTTGACATAAACATGAGTGGAGTATGTGGTGTAGCCGATGAAGATGGTAAAATGCTTGTATTACAAGCATTTTCCACAATCATAGATTCATAGATTCAAATAAATGACGCAAAATAACGTCAATGCTCACGATGCTAACGATCCGACCCGTCAGTACTGTAAGCACTAGGTAGTGGCGTCACATGTGACGTCATAGCATTCACAACGCTAACGGTGAGCGTGAAAAGCACGTATTGGACCGCACGTTGGTACGCTATGAGTGCTGTGGGCGTGATTCGGACCACGGCCATAGATATTGACAATCCTGTTGATCTAATGGTTAATGATATCCTGACTGCTAAGTCAGACGTCGTGGGTTCGATTCCCACCCAGGACAAATCTGTATGTGATGAGCACCATCATTTGTCCCGTGTCTGGGTGTAATTTATCTATCATACATACGAGGGTAAGTTTTTAAGTTCGCGGAATGGAGGGTATTGAGTAATAATAAAAACACAAAATTATTTTTCTTTTTCTATATATTCCCCTGCAACACGAATACATTTTTCAGATCTTTCAATTAGTTTTTTTATTCCCTCGTAAAAAAAAGTTTTATCTTTGTCTGAAAAATACGCCGAAACCGCCTCCTTAACCTCCTCATCAGTTGAAAATTTCTTACCACGTAGTTCTTTTTTCATTTTTGGAAAGAGATAATAATCACTCGGAGCCAAATCTGGACTGTAGGGTGGGTGATTCAAAATATCGAAGCCCACCTTATGCAGGGCAGCCAGTGCGACTCGGCTCTTGTGAACGGGAGCATTGTCATGCAATAGCAGGACACCTTTCGTTAATTTTCCCCGTCTTTTTTCTTTGATGGCTTCTTTTAACTGTTCTAAGATTGAAGCGTAGTATTCCCCCGTTATAGAAATGCCTTTATCTTTATAATCTATCAATAATATTCCTTCTGAGTCCCAAAAAATCGTTGCCATGAGTTTCCCAGCCGACTGTGAAACCTTAAATTTCTTGGGTGGTGCTGTGCCCTTTTTGTGCCACTGCATGGAGTCTTGTTTGGACTCGGGTTCATAATGATGAACCCAAGTTTCATCCCCAGTAACAATTTGATTCAATACGCTATCCTTGTCTTCATTGCAGAGGTCCAAAAACGCACGTGAACATTCCACGCGCTGTTGTTTTTGCAATGGCGTGAGCATTCTCGGCACCCACCGTGCGCTAACCTTAGTCATGCCAAGATGATCGTGTAAAATTTTAAAAATTGTTGTATCCGATACTCCAACCATTTCTGCGAGTTGTTTCTTTTTTAGTCGAGCATCTTCCAATACAATTTTTTCTACTTTTGCAATAACTTCTGGCGTAGTCACCTCAACGGAGCGCCCCGGCCTCGGGTCGTCTTCAAGTGATTCCCTGCCTTGTTTAAATAAACTATGCCACTTGTAGACCATTGTTTTTCCTGGGCAAGAATCCCCGTAAACCGATGACATCTCATTGAGTATGGTTTGAACAAACTTTCCTTGCTTAGTAAGGAACTTTATCACCGCACGGAATTCAATTTTCTCCATTTTTTTCACTTCGTTCCCGATTAAAATACTTGGTCAACGATAGTTTAATAACTAATGATCCAATCACAACAAATTTTACTATGCAGACTAATTATGAGTCACTGAATACGGTAGGCATCAAAAGAGCGCGTTTACCCGCCTTTTTCACTGTCATTCCGCGAACTTAAAAACTTACCCTCGTATGTATTTAGAAATATTTGTCTGTTTATCAACTATTTGGTTACTTCTTAGCCTTTACTTGGTTTAGGGTCAAACAGCCGTGTGTGAGATGTGTGAGGATATTATTATTCCAACACTAGCTCTTGTCCGTGGTTTTGCTTGCGTAGAATTTGGTCTGCCATATTAAGTTATGTAACAGATCATTTTAAATAAATATATTTCCGACATGGCATACAACGTGTCTAGTCTCAAACTAAGCAGAGCTTGTGCTATGGGTACTAGACAACCGATAAAAATACATACTTTTCTAGTAAATACATCATCATTATCATCTAGTAAATACATGTTATACATAAAAGACATCCTAAAAACTTAAGCACATCAGTAGCATACGCTACCGCTATACCACGGAGGTTTTGACATTATAAATAATTTGTTCAAATACACGGTCATCCCATTGGGACACCTCTGCACACACACTTTGCAGTGTGATGCCCTGAGGCCTTTACAACCGTAACACGTGCGAGTATTAACACTACTTTTTAAATTTAAGCTTACTGTTTCATCAAAATCATCTTCATATTCCAAATGTGATTCAAAGTCTTCATCAGTGATTTCAGGTACTTCAGCCTTTATATCCGTATCTATGACTAATTTTCGGAATGTCTTGTCAGCCAGGATGCATGACGTTTTGAACTTGTATGCAACGGTAAGGTTCTTAAGACACTGTGTGCATATTTTTGTTGGGAATCCATCCTCTTTTTGTAACTGTAAAAGGTAAGAATTACAAGTAAACAGTTTATTATTGAAATAAGTACATCTGAAGATGTTTTAAAAATAATTAAAAGCATTGAAATAAGAGCCTGTGGATGTGACTCCATCTCTATTGATATGATAAGGTTACCCCGGTAACCACATTACCAGCCTGGCAAGCACCTTACTGGAAATACATATATAATGAAGCCTGTTCCACCAGAGGGGTAGGTAGAGACATATTAATCACCTACTTTTCGCCAGTGTCTTAGTCTCACATAGTAAGTGATCAGCCTATTGCCACTAATCGGGATGTCTCGTTTGCTAGCCTCATTCACTCACACCACTTGCAGGTGAGGGTGACACTTGGTATGACCCACAAATTGCACACACACATTTTAGTATACGTTTCATATATTTTTGTAGTCGCTCATGACCAAGGAATATTCCCAATGCAGAAGTTATATTAAAAATAATAATCACATACAGCTCAATCAAGGCTAACTGTTTCCAACCTAGTTTGAGCCTGTGCTGCGGTAACTAGACCGCTAGTAACATTACTTATATCTTTTGAAATACATATTATAGATAAATTACACCTAAAAAAGAACAAATGATGGAGATCATCACACAACTATTTGTCTCAGGTGGATATTAAACTAACAACTGCTGATAGATCTATAGACTAATACATTTGTAAAATTTAATTTTTTGTCTGTATGATGAGTGGTCTGTTTACTAATGTAAGTAGCTTGAAATGAATTTAATGTCAGATGTAATGAAAGGGTACCATCGACAACTTATTGCAGTCTACTAGTGAACGAAGGTCTCCTTAGAAAGTTTTATGTATATGACACAGAAATTAAACTACTCAAACAAAACCTCTTTTACTTAAAACTGAATAAATTATAGCAATATTTACCATAACACCAGTACAAAATAGTATTTCTTTGACAATATGCTCGCTCTCTGTCTCGAAAATACCGCTCATATTAGAATTACGCAGCATACAAATCCTACAGGAGTCTACGAAGTCTGCGATATCCATTTTTTTAATACGTATCACTCTACTTCTTGCGTCGGCTTCTTCCATGATGAGTAGTTATTTTAATAGTGTATTTAAATAAAATTATAAATCATCTCATTCTAATATAAAACTACATCGCTATATCAATTAAATCTTCATTTTAATTTACTTTCTACGTTATCAAATTAACAGGATATGGATATGGTAACTCATGATACCAGAAATAACGAATTCTAATTTAAATTTACAGATACAAAAGTACATAAAAACTTTAATCATATAAAATACATATTTACCGACAAAAATAAAATTAACTCATGAGATAAATATAATTAACTGACAAATAACAATTTGACAATTCCACAATGAAAATATAGCAGTCTGTAACGTTTAATTGACACATTCTCCTCTGACCATTGCTATTTTATCAGTTGGAATACCTGTGAAACTAAGAAAAAACATTTCTCCTCCTAATCAAGTAGAAACAAACAAACAAACAAACTGTTTCAATTGCATTCTGCGATTTTTTACTTGCACATTGCAGATAAACAAGAAATGTTGTGACTTATTACATCGCAGTAACTAAACATAATACAAGCATACGTTCAAAGTATTATATTGTATTATTGTGAAATCTTTTTAATTAAAAAATTAAATAAAATAATACGTACAAAGTTACAGATTAATTAAAATAAAAATTAGTTTTATCTTCCTATTTATACAGACAAAAGTAATTTTTTAAACATACTCCAAGACGTTTTCAGCATTTCGAACAATCCCTTGAAATGGCCGCGCTGTAAAACGTCAATCGAGGTGCTATCGGCTTGATATTCGGTCGCTACCTATATCGTCGAATTATTATTCTTTAGATTACTTATCAGTGACTTAATAGTGCTATAAACCAGTGCGTTCCCAGCCAAAATATACCGGTAAGTTATACATTTAATTCTTTTATGTATTTTAACTTGAAAATCGATGAGTAATATTATATCGGCGTTTCAATGAAGATTTAAACGAATTGATCGTATTATTCGATTGTAAGACGATTGCGGCATTCATCCATGACTGCGGTATGATTATTTTAGCCTAACAATGTGTTTTATGCCATTTTTTAAATGAATTTATTCAAACATGTTTATCATTATAATTCCAACTGGATATTCGGTGTGTTTGTATTAAGAAGTCCAGTTTTGTACTGATTAACATTTATGTCATAAAACGTGAAGCGTTTGTAGATTTTACCGCTACTTTGTCTTAATATAACTACTGTTATATAGAAGACATGGAAAATATTGTATTAGTTTAAATAATTTTAAATGTATTATTTTTAAGCTGCCTACTTATATGAATCTAATAAGACTGGCCTGTTATTAAACACTCATTAGTTTAACTTAACTTGGATTGAAAATAGTAATTATTTTTTCTCTTATTATTTTTAAAACTATTTATTAGTAGCGTATGTGGCTAGCCAGCAAGAGAACTTGTCTTATTAAATTTTTCTTGTTATAAAAATGCTTAATAATAACCCAGAGTTTAGAAGTAGGAATCTTAACTCCCGAGCCTCTGAGAGTGTATAAAGCTGTCAGTTCTTCACCTGCTCTCTCCCCCGTCGTATCGGATAGCTGTCCCATCAGATTATAAGAGTGAGGGAACAGAGAGTGCACCTGTGTTTGCACTCACAATTCCACTCTATAATATCTTATACATATAGGCTGATCTTTGTTGAGATTGGCCAACGTGACCGAAGTTGGCTAACAGCACATCAGCACATCACCAGTATAGTTCTATTTAGTATACAAATGTATAAAATAACATGTCATTATCCTCCAGGTATTTTCCTAAAGAAGATTGGTATCTGCTTTCAGTCTAATATAACATGTTTCAACTTCGTATTTTTTCCTTGGAGCTACTACCGTCATACCTCAACGATCGTAGGTGATATGGAAGTACTGTAGACTGTTGTAAAACTTATTAGGGTACCTATCACAATAGTCACCGAAGGTAGCATGAAAATGGGACCAATGGTTTAACATGCTCTTCCTGATACGGGGGTCTCAAATGGTTAAGAATGGTCACCCAATTATAGACTGACCTGGTTAGCTCTACCTAACTATGCAATGTGCTGACTTCACTAACCACTTATCCATTACACCCTAAGTTAAAATGTGGTGGTGTTAAATGGTGCTTACACCAGCGGGCGGTATCCAAGGAATTGCCGCACAGACAAAAATAATCACAAATAAAAGTAGAGGGGATTCCTAAGACATGTCCATGACCGGTAGAAGTCGCTTACGTTCAAGTGACCTGTATGTTTATTTGCCCTCTTATACCATAAAACAACTTGAGTTGTTAATTGCATCAGCTGACGTCCACTCAGTATGCACCTTTTTTTATCTGTGTTGCAACTCGATACTCATTGCTTACTTTCTAAGCTTGATGAATCCTGTAAAATACATCTATCACTCACTTTTAAATCAAATTTACAATATAACACCTACGCAATTGGCACTGAGCCACAAACTCTGCAATTATTATTATTTAAAATATAGAAATAATATTTATGGAACCCTACACACCCTACCTATCTTTAAAATTTCATTTTAGAATCCAAGTAGAACCCGTAGAACATCTAATTTCGCGTCTTTCGTTTAAAACGACCTTCATAGGCCTTGATATCTGTTATCACATTTCCTAGTGTCGTCCAGAGGACGCTGCGTCTTTCACACGACATTGGCGATTATGGATCATCAGGTCAAGTTGAGTGTCGCGAAAATTACAGTTCGACTGCGGGTCATGTTAGAATAACGGAGAAATAAATACTTACTTGTTTTTAGCCTTTTTTTAAAGGGGGTTCCCCATCATATCACCATTTAACTAAATTTTTCTGTGATGAGAAACGAAACAAACGAATGTATGATTTACAAACTCCGATAGTTTAAATGTCACTATGTTTCAAATTCGCCTAACCGCTTCTTGATTCTAGGGGAGCACTCTAACGGGCCGGAAATCTTACAGTTTCTTGAGTACAGGTGTAGTACTACGTGGACATATTGATCACTTACTATCAGGGAAACTGCCTGTTCGTTTGCCCTCTATGTCAATAATCTCCATGCAATAATAAGGTAGGCAATACCTCACAGGCATGGAGATACTTTGATTCTCGAAGAAAAACGTAGCCTAAATTTTACTGCAAAAGCCTTAACTTTTTGGCAAAAACTAGTATTATGTAAAAATAACGTTGTTCACGACATTTCTAAAGATGATTCTCGTGAGAATGGTTCGATTGCTAAGGTCAAGGGGTCGCCGATATAAATACATCATCGAGTCGCTTATCATTGACATTTAGAAGGAGATTTAGCCTTGACTGACACGGTACGAAAACTTGAGCGACATGTCTGGTTTAAGTTCTCCCCTTAACACTTTACGGTATTTTTAGGTTTATTATCTTCCTACCGTGTTCCCTTTATTTGGAGTTTTTGCAAGGAGTATAAGTATCTTTTTCTATTCTTCTTGTACACTCACTTCTTGTTCACTCGACATCCTCTTTGACGCACTCCATTACGAAATGGTTCTGGCTCTTTCTTAAATATATGCCTGTCTATCTCCAACTCTTTTTGAAAGTGTATATTTTGCATAAAACCATAATTGAAATCGTTAATTTTCTGCTGTGTTACATCATTTAGTGCGCTTTTAATTTGTGAGAGTGGCTCCGTTAAAAGGGACGGAATTTTGTAAAAGGAGGTCCCTAAGCTTTAATAGGACGCACTCATAACGCTTGGAACTCCGCAGTCTCTTTCTGCGAGCAGGTTATGGTTGCGAAGGAGATGGCGGAACGCTAAACCCGGGAACAAGCCAGGTACCGCAGAAGACTCAGGCGTCCTGACTGGCAACTGATTCTTCTGCGTCCTCCATAAGCGCAGGCCTAAGGGTGGCAGCTGAGGCCATCTGTCACCCTAGCAGAAGCAGGCCGGGGTGGCGATGCGAGCGCTACGGACTGCGCTCGCCCTTTTGAGAACAGGAAGAAAAGGGAACATTGGGGTGCCAATACGGGGTGGGGAGGGGCATCTACACGTCGTATATTGTCCGAGGTACGTCGGGGTTCCAGGGATTTCTTTACTAGAGGCACCTGGTTCCCCGACCATTGATACCTGAGACGGCGTGCGGTTTTTGGTCGGTACGAGTCCGACATAACCATCTTTCGGTGGTAACCGTGGGGGTTTCTACAAAGAAAGAAAAAGACGCACTCATAAGGCAACAAGGTGCTCGTGTCTCGAGTTGGAGATGTTTCTAGGCGGCAATAGTGACTTAACTCCAGAAAACAACAGCAAATAAGATAATTTATCACACAATATGTCTTCTGTATAAATAAGTGTTAAGTTGGTTTGTGTATTCTTCAAAAACTCAAACGTCTTGCACCAATTGAGTTTATTTTTTTTACACGAGATGTAACCCGCTTCAAAGATAGTATTTGTCTATTTTTCTTGTTAGTTTTGTTCTCATAAATGCAACCACGACCACAGCGAAGCGTGGGAGTGTACAACTGCTGTTAAACTTAATTCCATACAACCAAACCGTACTGGGTTATATTAATGCGTATTGTAATGAACGTATTGGTGGCCGCGGGGTCAAGGTGATTGGTCTTTGTACTTTAAACACGTGTGCCGCACTAAATATTTTCACTATTTTACGTTACTTTGGAGTGTTTAGAAGGTATAATTGCTTGATTCATATCGACACTGAAATGGAAAGAAGTCCTAAGCGACAGCTTAGACTATCTGGCAACTGTCTCGGTGGCGCAGTGGTAGCGTATGTATGTATGTAATATTCCCGGATCGAACCAAATGTTTTTGTGATCCGTAAATACTTGTTTCTGAGTTTGGGTGTCGATAGCTTATAGTCTTTTTTTCAGTAAATTGGGATGAATATCCCTATAAGATTTTTTCAATTCGAAGAAGTAGTTTGTGAGAATAGCTCGTTTAACCGAATAAAGAAACTCTTTAGCTTCGTAATATTGTAGATAAGTATTTACTGCCAAATGCTTTGTTTGCGTTGTAACAAAATCACACTTCATTATCTAAGTGCTTACCTAACGACGTCTTTTTTTGACATTCGGTTTTTGCCTATGTAATTCCGGATTTGTTGCCTCTACTTTGAACTTTAGTCGCGCTGCCTTTTTTTTTTATAAGTCTCCCATATTAGGAATTGTGTATCGCGGGGGACTTTACACACATAACATATGTACATGAAACGGACTCAAAGAACACTCAGAGTTAGAACAACAACATGTTCTCCCATCAACAGCTTTTTACAATCCACTGCTGGACATAAGCCTATCCTTAGCAAGAAAGTTTTGACCTACTATAAAACGCTGGCCAGACGGATTGGAATAGAGTTTGTTCCAAGTTTTCCTTCTCTTTGTAATGACACCCACGAGATGAATAGGGGTGGTAACATTATGTATTATGGTGTGTTGTCCCATGTTTGATTTGAACCCACAACCCTTAGTAGAAAGCAGCGGTGTGACCACTTAAAGGAGTACACCATCTGTGCAATCATATTTCTAAATATAATAATATCTAATAGGGTTAATAACCTTTATATAATCATTCAGAATTATTTTAATATCAAATTTGGCAAGATGTATGGAACAGGCTCAAACACTCTGTCGAGGTACTCGCAATTTCCTTTTTAGGTCACAACTAGTTCACCGGTCTCTGGTATCCATGACGGCGTGCGGTTTGTAGTAGGTTTGTGTCTCGAAGATCACGAAGTTGCTTCTTAGCTTATAACCGATAACCAAAATCTAGACTGTAACTTATAAAAATTGCCTGTAATCAAACTTACTGGGTCATAACCGGGCCGGGTTTGGTCTCCGGTAACCGGAATAATTTCAATATTTCTGTGTATCTATTATCTGTAAAGATGAGGAGGCCTATGTCCAGTTGTGGACGTCCTTCGGTGGGAATGATGTCTATAATCTTGCTTTATTTGTCGCCCCATGTTTGTAATGGTGTTATACGTGGTAGATGTGGCGAGTACATGCTAATTTAACATATTTTGCAAACACCATGTGATAGAGCAAAGTGCGGCATAACACAGCTAGTATTTGAAAGATGAAATAAAACAATTTTGGAGGAACAGGTGTCATGTCCTTCCGACACAAGGGGGAGGATAATCCCCCTTGTGTCGGACCAAACGTCCTTGTGCCGCGACCCAACATTGACGTTGGATTGTCGTATATATGCTAATCGCCACGAGAATCTGTATTTCGCCATACAGAATTAGTAGTTACTCCGTAGTTCGATTTTTCTTCGCCAGATGGCGCTGTAGTATGTTTTTCTGTTTGCACTGTATGTGGAAGACGCCACATTCTCATTTGTTTCCCAATTAACCGTCTTTTTCGTTCTTGTTGTCGAACTTTATTGATTATTAAATCAGTGTAGAACATTCATATATTAATAACTTGTAGAATTACTATTTTAGGTTAATATTTGACCAATTTTAATAGTGTGGGATAAATCAACATCAATTTAAACATTGTCATGAGGTATTGTCTTAAGATAAAAATTTATTTGAACCATTATTATAAATACGGAAGTAACTCTAAATGTGACGTTCTCACGCCAAAACTGCTAAACTAAATTTGATGAAGTTTTGTATAAATATACATGGGATTTCTAAAGCTATCGATTGCACGGTTGGCCTAGTGGTTTAAGCGGTTACCACGCCGCTCACTACTGGCCGTTTCTTGTATGTTTGTCAAGCCTCCCGCAACATAGGATTTATGCCCAGTGCGGGACATTGTCTTTTTTAAAAACAGAAAAAGATTTCTGAAGCTAAGTTAAAGATGGTAAAATGGAGGTTGTTATATCGAGCTAACGGCTGGTATTTGAAGGCTGAAACACTTCAGTACATTCTTCTTATCTATTGCCAAATCAACTTGTTTAATAAATCAATATGTAATATTAATATGTGAATAACTTTACGAGTTACTATTTCAAGGTAATTTTGAATCACGTATATTATTTAACCAATTTCAATTGTGTGCGAAAAATCAACATCCATTTAAATAATGTTATGAAGAATTGTTAAAAATTCATTTGAATTATTAATTTTATTATAAACCTGACTGTCATGCCTTTTACGTCCCCAAGTATAGTGTGAAAAAGCATCTCACTAGGCCACCATAGTGTGTGTCGTCATAATGCATTTTCTATATTCACAATGAGTATAGTAACTCTTGGTTTCCATTCATGCTTTCCATCAGGCAGAGTAGAGTCACTTTGGTAGGCCTAGAATAAAAAAAAATACAAGTACACACTAATAAGATTAATTTACGATAAAGCGAACGAAGGACGAGAGGGGACAGAATTGAAGAAGAAAGAAGACAGATTGCAATAGCTGAGTTCGCGAACCTGTGTTCCTTCTGGCGCTTGGAGACGCTAATAAGACTGGAACATCACTAGATCACCTACTTGTAAGTTGTGTAAGCTGCGTATGCGCATGCGATGTTCACTCGATTATAACAATCGAATTATGTAATGAGCACACGATGTAGTTGCCTCACGAATCTTGGTCAGGGGACGAAAGGCCAATGGGTAAATAATAACATTGATAAACTAACGACTTTTAAACTCGTTCAGATAATCTCACACGACATCACTGTCGTACACTCCTCGCCATGGTTTAGAGTGATGCTTTAACTATAGAATTGAATAATATATACTTAATCTCCGTCTGGCGACGAATTAAAAATACATAGCGTCACCACCCCGATTCATCCCGTGGGTGTCGTAAGAGGCGACTAAAGAACAAACTATGCAATACACCATCACTACGAAGAGAAGGAAAACTTGATACAAACCTTTTTTTTTTAACTTGTTGAAACCCCCTCGGGCTGTCACCCCACCGGGATTTACGGCGGGGTGGTGTTTCGGAATCGGACCAACTAAAACCACACGGTGTGACACTCTGCGTCTGAGACAAGAGGGATCCGGGAACAGCTGTTTACTTAATACAAACACTATACCAACCCGTCTAGCCAGTGTAGTATAGTAGCCAAGACCTCCTTTTTAAGGAGAGGCTTATATCTAGGAGTGGACTGCAAGAGGCGATGATGAGCTTAAATTGACACCAGAAATACCAGTTTCTGGGCTTCTTTCTTATTCTGCTGTTCTGCAGCCACACAAAGTTTATAGCTATGCAAACTGCCGTAAGAATGTATAGTGGAGCGCCTGGGGGGTTTCACCTCGGATTAGAGTTATAGTGAATGAATTAATATGATCGATGTGGGATATTGTTTTTTACACTATAAATTGCAATGTTTACCCAAAATTTTTTTGTGCACTCCCATTTTTTTTTGTTTAAAAAAATTATTTTAAAAAATTAATGTTTGACCATATATTTTCACTTTAAACAGTATTTTTTTTTTATTTATATGTTAAATCTTACCTGAGTAGACATATAGGAACATTTTCCAAAGATACCTGTGTATAAAAATAGCAGTAGGGATCTCGAACAGGTAGAAAAACGTGGAGGGGAGAGCGGAGCGACAGCTGCTATCATACGTACAATACAATTTCTCGGCTAGTTTAGTTGCAAGTAATACGTGTTCTATAAATATTGTGCTTCTATAACAGTGAAAATTTGGTTTTTTAGTGAAAAATTCTTGTATATTTTTGTACTGGAAGGTGTATTGAAGACGACGTTTTTACATTAATTTATTACAAATATTTTGTATTGCTTAATTTGGTAAGTGATTAGATTGAAAACTACAGTTCATTATTGAATTAATTAAATAATATTTAAATCGAAAATTAAAGATCAGTTTCAATAAAAAAAAATTTAATTAATTATTAACTGATTTTTATTAGATTTCGAACAATGGATAAACCAACGGCTAGCTGCATGGTTGATGAAAATAGCTGCATAATATGTATAAACCTAGGTTCATCTTCTGAAACAAATTCAAAGTTAGGTGAAATGATAAAAATTAGTAGAGGAGTAACCTCTTTACAAGCTGCTTCAACCGAACGACAAGAGGGATTCTTACCTCACCTACAAACTGAATTTGTTTTTGCTCATTCAAGTTGTCGACAAAAATATATTAATAAAGAGTATATTACTTATTAAAAGTATTATTACATTCCAATGTATAAAAATAAGGTCCGTGCAAATCTCTCATTATCGTCTCTGAAAAAAAAACTTCGAAGTAGCATGAATTTTAATTGAGAAAAAAACTGTTTTCTTTGCGGACAAGAAGCTGATAAAACAAAAGAAGCAAAATTATAGAAAAGAAAACAAAAGAAAAGCAGAAAAGCATCTTAATAGGCCGCCATAGTGTGAGTCACCATACTGCATTATCAGCAGTCGCAATGAGTATGGTGACTACAACTTTTGGATTTTATTCATGCTTTCCATCAGGCAGAGTAGTCACTTTGGCAGGCTCTTGAAAAAAAAAAAAAAATAAATAAAACTCGGCGTAGGTAGATTTCATACATCAACACTCCAACTTTAAATGAATCTATCACGAATTTAATAGCGGTTCAGAAAACTGATTATTATCGAGATATTCATAAAAGGATTTCTGGTATAACCGTCTTACAGACACTTACAGTAAAACATCATTCGGATTGTTATAATTTGCTGAAAAATTCAATTCACCTCAGTAATGTTGAAAAGAAAATTAATCCGAGAATTTCGATGGTAGATGCAGCAATAGAGCAAATATACAAGTACATAGAAGAGACTGATGATTGCCAATTTACGATGCAAGAGTTGAAAAACGTCATCACTACAGAGCATATCCCCGATGAAAAAACTATTAAAAAACGACTAATAGAACACTTGCACGGTGATATTATCATTTCAACTAAACTTGGGTCCAATGCCATTATATGTTTTAAAAAAATTAACCATGATGTATTAACAGAAAATTGGTACAATCAAAAATATAATAGTAAAGAAGAAGAATTTCATATTCTGAAAGCGGCGAGTGAAATTATTCGGAGAGATATAAGAGCCAGCCAGTGCAGCGGAAATAGGTGTTCCAATACTTCACCTATTATACAGATAGATGAAGTAGAAAAAAATATTTGATGTAGACAACAATGTAATATATTTGAATAAACAGATTTTGTACTAATATTTTTTTTTTCATTTTCATTAGTCGTAATTAATTAACTTATTTTTTTGAATGTACACAATAGAGTACGTTTCATTTATAATTAAACTGGCCGAGAAAATCCATTGTACATAACAGCTGTCGCTGCTCACTCGCTCGCTCTCCCCTCCACGTTTTTCTACCTGTTCGAGATCCCTACTGCTATTTTTATACACAGGTATCTTTGGAAAATGTTCCTATATGTCTACTCAGGTAAGATTTAACATATTTATAAATAAAAAAAATACTGTTTAAAGCGAAAATATATGGTCAAACATTAATTTTTTATAATAATTTGTTTAAACAAAAAAAAAATGGAGTGCACAATAAATTTTTGGGTAAACATTGCAATTTATAGTTTAAAAAACAATATCCCACATCGATCATATTAATTCATTCACTATAACTCTAATCCGAGGTTTTACGGTTTTGAATGCTCCAGGCACTCCACTAGTAGCCGATAACTTTAAAAAAGGATTTTCCATACACTTAGTTGTACTTTAGAATTTATGGGTTCCATGAGATTTATCTGTAACACAGGTTTCCCTACCATAGACACCAGTCTCTCTGTTCTGTACTTTATAAATTGTACCTACCTTTGTGATGAGAGAACTAAATACAGCATTATTGTTCTACTATTTATGTATTTATAAAAAAAAGATGTGTATACATAAATATATATATAATTGCCTATTACCCATCGTACAAGCTCTGCTAAGTTTGGGATTAGATGACGTTGTGTGTCAGATGTACGAAATATAAAACGTGGAGCGACGGCTATTAGATGTCCATAACTCAAGTATTAGGCGATATCCAAGTTCTTGAGATGACTGGCTTCGGATTCGAACTACAAGTAACGATTGCCACGAGTGTTCGTCGGCAAACGGGACGGCTTAACGTGCTCTTCGAAGCACGGAGGGGTCTCAATACATTAATAATGGGCACCCATCATAGACTGACCTGGCTAGTATCTCTTAACTTTGCAATGTATTAACGTACGTATTACCACTGAGCAACAAGCCACTATAATCAAGCCAATCAATTTATATATTGTTTTTTCTTTTTTCTAATCTGAATATTAAACGAAAACGAATTAAAAGAAAAAGTAAGTACTTATCGCCATTATTAAATTGAAATAGGTTTTATTATTAAGATTGTTCTTAGTGATAGAATACATCAACTCTTTACTTATTGTTGACAATAGGCTAGATGACACCTTAGTCAAATTAGTTACTTTTTATCATGTGTCAAAACGACAATTTTGTATGAAAAATGTACTAAATACCACATTGTGACGTTACTGTTTTAGACTACTCAATTGAACAATATATTTCACTGTATATTTGATTGAAATTCGTAATAATAATACAAAGCTATGTTAATTGTATTTACCGAGATGTTTCGCGATATTAGTTGTAATGAAGTGGACATTGGTATTTGTTTACGATACAGTCATCTACCCAATTATTGTTATAATTATCTACACCTTTTGAGATCGTATTGAATAAATAAGCTAAAAAAAGTAAATTAGTAATGAAAAATAGTCATATTTTCTTAAGCTATACTTAAACAGGCATTCTCCTCTTTCGACTGTCTAGGTGGCGCGGTGGTATAAGTGGCTACTGCGCTTGAGGTCTCGGGTTCCATCCCGTGTCGGACCAAATGTTTGTATGATCTGCAAATATTTGTTTCGTAGTCTTTTCTATATATAATTTGTACATTATATATAGAAAAAGTATATATGTATCTATATCTGCTATGAGTATGGTGACCACAACTCTTGGCAGGATCTTAACATAGATAAAAAAAATACCAATTGTCTAGTGCCCATAGTACAAGCTCTGCTTAATTTGGCATAAAAGTTTCCATAGAAACTAGATGACGTTGCATGTCAGATGTCCAGAATATTATATATTGTACGGTATATTTCTTACTTCTCTATTCGTACGTAGCTTTTTCTCTATTTCTCGGTTCAAATTGGAACGCTATCAGAAAAGTACTCTTTAATTTTTTTTTATGAAAGTGAACTAAGTACCAAAGTGACTCTATTCTGCCTGATGGAAAGCATGGATAGAATCCAAGAGCGGTGGTCGCCGTACTCACTGCGAATGAAGACAGTCCAGTATGGCGACCCACGTTTGTGCGGCGTAGTGAGATGCTTTTTCACGATTTTTTATTTGAGAAATGATAGACCCAAGCGCAAGTAAGACATTTCGGTGGGTCGTGGAAATAGTCAAAATCACCAGAAAGACTAAGTATAATCTGATATTACAAACCTAGACTATATTCAAATTTACATACATAAAAAAGGTCTATAACAATTCGACTTGCATGTAAGAAAAATACAAATAATAAAAAAAAACATAAAAATAGAAAATAAATGGCAATTTCAAACACAACAAACGTAAAATGTAAATTTAATCATTTAAATAATCTAAAACATAGTAAGTACCTACTATAACTTACCAAGTTACTTAGTTGGTATGAATTTTCACACAGTTTTTGCTTTATTCAAGCAAATCAACCTATCGTCGTCCACTGCTGAACGAAAGTCTCCCTCAAGGAGCGCCAATCATCCACCACCTTCTTCAAATCGTGGTCCATCGCGCCATATTTGCTTTATTAAGGACTTAAATTTGTACTTAACTCTGAAACTCTTGAAATTCACATGGAATTTTATTGCAGAATTGCGCAACCTGACATCGAAAAGACTTGCTTACCTGTTGTAATCTAGCCGTTAGCAACACGAATTTATCTTTATTTCTAGTGTTGATGTCATTAATGTCGCAAAAGTTTGTAAAGAAATGATTATTTTTCTTTACATACACAAAATTTTCTTAGACGTATTTAAATACAACTATCATGACATTAATTTCTTTAAATATGTCCCTCAGCGATTGCTTATAATTGATATTATAAATTGCGCGAGAAGTCCTCTTATACAACACAAAGGTACTTTAAATGTCAAGAGCCCACAACACACTTTCCCACAACAAAATACCATATGACATTACACTCTGCAAATAGTTAAAATACTAGCTGCTTCTACATTAGTTGACAATCCATTAATGTGTGGGCCATACTGCAATTTAAAGTTTGAATTCTTGACAAGTTTGAGTAATTTATCTTAAAAAAAGAAATTCCAATAATCTATATGCTTGGTTCAGCCTATTGCGCTCCATTGCTGAACGCAGACCAAATTTCACGACCAAACAACACAACATTTCATATTAATACATCATCTTCCCCAGATACAAATATCTCTTACATGACATAATAAGTATGATAAACGTTCTCCCCAATAATTATACGAAACCTCTAGATAACGGTTCATGCACCCGACATGCCACCCGAATGGAACGCATTGAACTAAATTTCGTATTTGCATTGCGCACACGCATGCAAGCAGTCATTCGTATTTCGAACGCTCCGTAATCTTCGTATCAGTCGCGCGCTTGAAACCGCAGGGAGCGGATGCGTCGTTCTAACTACGAACACGGTAATAACTCGCGAGTGATAAAACGCGCGTGAATAATTATTGTTGAATTACTATTCGGACTTGAGCGTACGCCTGCGCGAATTTTAAGTGAGTTGTTTCTTTTATTATCTACAAGGAAAATTAATTATTGACAGTATAGAATGTGAGAGCGAAAGTGTTCGGCACACAAAGTAACTGTTACAAGTAGTACACATATATTACTGCCTTATAAAATAAAGCGTTAAAGAAACACGTATTGGTGACATCCACTTAAAAATACCTATTGTTCCTTAGTTTCAATAAATTAATAATTAACTAGTATTGGATCAACTAGAAAACGGTTAAATTTAATTATGGATGATTATTTTAGTACGTGGGTACTGGTTTTGAAAGTTTTTCAATGTTTGCGGTATAGCATAAACCGGTCGGTATGGAATGGCGCGCTTGCGTACGATTCAAATATTTGACGCGAACGTACAAAGTTCAATTTAGTGACCGCTATGGAATACTACATGGTTGCCAGGCAGACTTGTTCTCCACTTTTACTGTCGCCAGACTTTTTTTTACTATTCTGAATATTTTTTTTGGTATATATTTTTTGTATATTTTTTAATAGCTTCAATTTTTATTAAAATACAAAATATTAAAGGGAAAATATAATAAATGTCACCTTGTTATTCTACTAATACTATAAATACGAAAGTTTCTGAGTATGGATGTTTGATACTCTTTCACGAAAAAAATACTGGACGGATTTAGATGAAACTTTACAGCAATATAGATTATATATCAGAATAACATATAGGTTACAATTAGTAATGATTTTATGTAATTTTGGTCGTAATATAACGATAAACGTCAAGTCGGAAAAAAAATCTGGGCATTCGCTGCCCAAACCATTGGAGCTCCACAAGATGATGTACCGTAGGATTGCTCGTATGTTAAAAAGAAATATATCTATTTAAATAAAATGAATTGTCACGAAACTTAATGTGGAAGGCCAAATTCCACGCGAGTGGAGTAGATGTCCTTCGCCCATTACAGAAAGGGACCAAGGAGTCTATCGGACTCTTACCAGCTAAAAACCCCATTGTTCCTCTACTTGCCAATAGACGAGGTCGTGAGAAACGCAACTACATATTTCCGCCACTCCGTCTGAGTCTTAACAGACAAAACTACAACGTATTAACAACACTTAATTAAACATGAATATGCATATTATACATAAATTACATAAAAATAAAACAAATTATAATAAACAAAAACCTCTAATATAACGAACAAAAGCCACGGTAATAATCTTTTGTCACTGAAAATGAAAACAAACCAAAAAATTAGCGTGAAGTTCAAACATGTCACTTTGAAAAGTTTATGAATGAAAAGGCGGTAACTTATGACTCTTGAATTGCAGGTGTCTATGCACGCTCTCTTCATCACTCTTTTTTTATAAAACAATTTTATGGTTTACTCATATTAGTTTTACTTGTGGAAACTGATCAACAACACGAAAACTGTAGGTAGTAGAACCACGCGGATTTCAGCACGAACAGGCCGGCTCGACCGGGGCAGTACTACCCTCCTACAGAAGACCAACCTAAAGCGACAGAATCCATGCTGTCGTATTTCGTTGGTGAGTGCGAGACCGGAGGCCCATTGATGCAGGGGTGACAGTTATCGTGGTAAGTGTGTGAGCATTACAATGCTACGACGGCTGTCATGCCTTTTACGTCCTCTAGTGGGGCGTGAAGAAGCATCTCGCTAGGGCGCCATAGTGTGTGTCACCATATTGAATTGTCTGCATTCGCAATGAGTATGGTGACCACAACTGACTCAATTCCTGCTTTCCATCAGGAAGAGTAGAGTCACTTTGGCAGGTTTTTAAAATAAAAAAAAATAAAAGTCTTCATCCCTATTCACCCCGTGTGAGTAAGCCGCCTCTACTCGTAGGACATAAACTACACAGGACGATAGTAATGCAAAGAGAAGGAAAATTTGAAACAAATGCTATACCTACCCGTCTGGCCAGCGTAATATATTAGGCTAAAACCTCCTTGCTAAGGACGAGCCTGCCAAAGTGACTACTCTGCCTGGTGGAAAGCATGAATAGAATCCAAAGAGTTTTGGTCATCATACTCATTGCAAACAATGCACTGTGGTGACCCACACTATGGCGGCCTAGTGAGATGTTTTTTCATGCCACGCTTAGGGACGTAAAAGGCATGACAGTCATCGTGGCAGTGTAAGGCTTACATAGTTATCACCATTACTGTCACCCCTGCATCATTGGGACCACTAAAAACTGTAGATGGTGCTGAATCCGCAGAAATAAATTGTATTTTTCATTAACAAATGAAAAAATGGCATTAGCAAAAAGACCAGTTACACAAATGTGTATAATTAAAAAAAACGTATTAAAACTTAACCTGTTTCGTAATAAAAATTAATTTACTTTGATGATAAAATGTTTGCAATCCGTATTTAACTCCTTAACGCTTTTGTATTTTATTAACATATAATTATGTTTATTATCATACTTTGGCACTACTCTGTTCCTCATGTGAATATAATTA
The DNA here is from genome assembly GCA_949316085.1 of Hypercompe scribonia. Lineage (NCBI taxonomy): Eukaryota > Metazoa > Arthropoda > Insecta > Lepidoptera > Erebidae > Hypercompe > Hypercompe scribonia. The sequence continues at coordinate 5,423,707 of OX438994.1, forward strand.
CTCAGTAATTTTCAAAAAAGTTTTATAACTGTAATAAAACTGATGAATTTACACAAATTCAAATTATTTATTCATTTACCATTTGCGTGTGCATGTGCATGTGCGTGTGTGTGTGTGTGTGTGTGTGTGTGTGTGTGTGTGTGTGTGTGTGTGTGTGAGAAATATAACGTGTAGGTCAGCTAATTAAATGTTTGGCGATTGGTTATATTCTCTAAGGAAGCGTAGTTCAAACCTTTGAGCCAATGTGTAATAATTTTTTTGAGTTTATGTGACGTCAAAGGGTAAATTTTATTATCTGCGTTGGCAATATTGTAAAGAAGATTGCCCAGGACCTAGTACTGGCGCCGTGTGAGAGATGTCTCATGGGCAGGTACCGGGTGGATTTTGTTTGTCGAGCGCTTCAAGATAGGCTTGAAAGTGGTGGACTGATGATTGTAAAGTATTAACGTCTTTACATAAAGTTGTCTAACCGAGAGAGTCGGACAGTCATTATAAAGGTGGTCAGTACTGTATCTTCTGGGTATACCAAGTATAATCTTGAGTATAGCTCTCTGAGCCCACTAAAATGTGTTTATGTATTTGTATTAATTTTAGTATATGAAAGTTTGTATATGTCTACTTCTTCTTTTCAACATCTGAAACGCACCTACTTCCTATTTTCTCTGCATCACCCAAAGGTTGACTGGTAGAGAATGCCTTAGGCATTAAGTCCGCCTATGTACATAAAGTGCGTGATGTATAAATAAATAAATAAAATGGAAATAGAATAGTTTTCGCGGCCCCACCCAAAATTACAATACAATACTGGATTATACTCTGTACTAGGGCATAGTATACCATAAACAGAGTGTCTATGTCTGCTGAACGTCTCTGTTTCCTAAATACCGCCATAAGCTTTCTCACTCGGACCGTTAGCACATCCACATGTTCTGACCAGTTCAAATGCTTATCGATAACGATACCGAGATATTTTATTGTAGTCGTCTGTAATAAATTGAGACAAGCGCAAGTATTCTGTTGGAGACAAGTGTGGATTTTAATGTTGAAGTCAGGTGGTGGCTGGGCATTTAGCCGATGGCAGAAGGTAACTTTGTTTTGTGCAAATTTAATGTCTTCAGCCAAAGCATCACTTCTCTGAGTGCAATTTTCGTGTACACTTGAGTTTCCTCCCAGGTGCGGCCATGTATGTATATGCGGGATATAATGCTACAGTTTGGAAGGAGTTTATTGCATAAGCCATTGACGTACACCAGGAAAAGAGAAGGCGACAAAACACTGCCTTGTGGCAAGCCGAAATCGAAGGGTCGAAGATCACTGACACAGTTTCCTATTTTGAAACATTGGGTAAAAGAAAAATTTGACCTGTACGACATGTAGTCACTAATTTCCGAAGTAGCCACAGTTTTACTCAGCCAACATTCTGTCAGTACGATAATATGACATTTGATAGTTATTCTTTCCAAGAAAACAATCAACTCATTAAAAATATATTGAATATTGGTATGTAATATGTCAATGATGTTTGGGGGACACTTATGTGTTGCATAAGGTTATCAGTCGAACATGTTAGTGATTTAGAGGTTTTAACAGAATCAATATTGTTGCATATATCATTAAACCGAATCATTATTGTAATGTAGTAAGATAATGGACCATTGCAAACGAGCGCTTCTTGCCCTCAATCCATCCATAAACTCGCAATATGCAGAAAGAATTAGAAATATTAGCAGTGAATGTAAGTGTAATTTGTTTAATTGTGAGTGATAGTAACGTTTTTCCAAGAAAATATATAGTAGAGTTAGTGTGTAGAATTGCAAATGACATGATTACACAACAGAGATAAATATATGCTTGTCGTAAACAAGACTGGTTAAACTTCTAATTACGTTTAGATAGACGGTAAATACAATATAAATACATTAAAAATAACACGCAAACAATAAAATATTAGTACTATATATTCCAGTCATAGTTTTTGGTGTTCCAGACGATCTAAATCACTTAAAGAGTCGATGCGATGGGAGCGGGCACCAGTCTTCTTGCGAAGATAGATTCTTCCATGAGTAGTCCAGCAGAATTCATAACTGTTCTTCTTACTGAACTCACGAGCTATGTGGAACGTCTTTCTTGCCTTCTGCGTAAGACATTCTCCGACAAATATAGGTTTAGGCTCACCCCCAAATTCGAGGTGAAATGTTGCGTGCTGAGTCTGTTCTGCTTGTTCATGCGATTAAATTTTTTTAACGGACGATAAAACTTCTTCTTTCATTATAACAGAAGAGAAATCAACGATAATAGGTCTGTTTCAACCGCTGTCGGTGTTTTCACGATATAAATCTCTTACATGGTGTGCTTCATATTAAGTAAATTATATAAAATACATAAAAATAAATTTACATTAGCGACAAATTTTACTAAATAAATAATCAACAATAGTATAATGTGACATCTACACGTAGAGCTAAACCATGCATCAGCGCCATCTATCGCAAATACATCGAACCGCATGATGACGACTAAATCTACGTCGCACAATCATAGTTTACACGTCGAATAAAACATATATTTTTTTATTTATTTATACGTCATGCATTTTAGCTACATAGGCGGACTTACGCCTAAGGCATTAACTACCAGTCAACCTTACCAACCCTCTGGGATATGACATTACTTTCTTCATAAAAGTAAGGTTAAGTTGTCAAGCTAAGTTTTAACTTCGAATCGAATTAAAAAAAAAAATAATGAATCAAATTTAGGATAAGGAGAAACTAGTAAGGCATCTGTTCTACATGGAGCCTGTAGAAAAAAAGCAGGAACTCCTATTTTAACGTGTCTTGAGTATCAGTCAATACTACCTCGGTACTTACCGTGGCACGGACGCAATTGACGTTTAGAAAACGTACTAAACTAATATGTGTTGGTATTGCAACTCTATTAATATTATCTAATCTTATGTTCATTAAAGTTACACATTTGTGAGTTTACGTTTAAATTTGTATATTTAAGCGCCTATCGATAATTTAACGTCGACCAAGAACATCATTTGTCATCAGGGACAAATTTCTTTTAATTATCCGATCCTTTACGGTTCGGCATCGGTACGGTTCAGGAGTCCGTATGGTGACGGATTAAGAATACATAGTGTTACCACCCCTATTCATCCCGTAGCTGTCGTAAAAGGCGACTAAGGGATCCAAATATGCAAGACAATATCATTACAAAGAGAAGGAAAACTTGAAACAAACCCTATTCCAACTGGCTAGCGTGGTATAGTAGGCCAAAACCTCCTTGCTAAGGAGAGGCCTATGTCCAGCAGTAGACTGTAAAAGGCTGTTGATTACTGTTACATTGTATCAACACTTACAAGGCGGGTTGATACAAGGTTTATTTCAAGATTGTCTTCTCTTTGTTGTGATGTGTCCTGCGTATTTTACTTCCTTAGTCGGCTCTTACGATACCCACGAGATATTTAGAGTTGGTGACACACCACATTCTTAATCCGTCACCACACGGAAACTATCGTTAACATACGGCTCCAGACCATGTCTCAAACCAGTCTAATATGATAATATTATGAGTATTTCAATCAGTCAAAGTGTCATATCTATGAATGGTTATTGCCGAGAAGTCTAAACTCTGACCTTAAGCTCTAACCTAAAATAATTATTTCATGTGTTAAATTCTTCGTTTTTCAATACACCTAATATAAATAGCAGGAATGAATACAATAGAATTAGCGATACGCGATAAGGCCATTGTGTTGCCTTTATGGCGATAAATATTCTTTTAAACATATTAGAATAGCGGCAAACATTTGCGTGGTTTCTAAAATGCATTTTCTATCAGCTGATCGTAATAGGTCTATTGCACCCATATTCTGCAGTCCAAATTGTCATTCATGCCGCTCAGGAATGGGTGAAATGGCACAAATTGCCAGGATTCGAGAAGATGACTCTATCAAGTTAATTCCAAATGGATCATATAGCTAAGTATCATAATGCACTTCTTTACAAATTGAGATCCATATCGCGCTTAAAACTAGTCGGACATTATCTAAATATAGGGTATATTGAAACAGCATGCGTTTAGTTAGTTCGATTCATGAAGCTTTTAATTGTGGATTTTACTTTTGTGGTATTTTGATAGCCTATAAGTATTTCTTCCAGAATTGTTTTCTGTGGGTCACGTTACGAACCTACAAACCTGTTATAAGCTTGTCTGGTGACGACAGTCTGTGAACCCTTGTAATAGGGATATAAATGTATTTACGTGACTTTTCACTAGACCGTCGCGGTCTTGCCATCCCTGTTATACCAGTGCCTGTTTTTTTTTAAATCAATTATCTATTGTACTTATCGACGTTTGAAAGTAAACTGCAATAGACTTACTTACTGAAAAATATTTGAGTTTGAGTATGAGTCTTTTCTCTGAATTCATTCTATATCCTGATTCGTGTCCCAGTGCCCTTAATAATTCGTATAATTGTAGTGTTTAAAATACGAACAGACAACATATTTTTATACATCCATGCTAATATGCGAACGTAAGTTTGTTTGTTACAGTGTCACGCGAAAACTATTCAACCGATCATCAATTTTGTACACATGTTCTTATAGGTATTAAAAGTAACGTAGAAAAAGTACCATAAATAAAATGACCTGTTACGAAACTTAATGTGACAGAGCAAATTCCACGCGAGCGAAGCCGAAGTAAAGAAAAGAAGAGAAAAAAACAAATTCAAAAGACGAAAATACGAAATATCATAAACAGTTATATATCCATCACTTTCAAACACAACAAAGGTAAATGCGGGTGTGAGCAGCATCAATCCTAAGCAAACTTGTCGTTTAAATAATCTAAAACGGTGTAGTTATACTTTTCGCATAGTTTTTGCTTGATTAAGGACTTGAATTTGTTAATACTCCTTGAATTTGCATGGTGGAATTTTATCGCACAATTACGTACAACCTAACATTGAACAGACTCGCTTACTTTTTGTAATTTGGGTCTTGACAACACGAGTTTATCTTTTTTTTTCTAGTGTTGATATCACGAATGTTGCTTAACTTTGTGAACAAATGAATATTTAATCAGCCACTCAGGAATTTAACAACTACTTAAATATTACCAAGAATGCCAATACTCTACGTATAAGCATGAATTTTAATAAAATTCTAATTGTGTTTGTTGATTCAATGGTAACTTTTAATTGTACATTAATGGTAGTACATATTTAATTTATCAGCATACGATGTAATGATACTATGCCGAATAAATTGGTTTGCTGAACCTACATGTACCGGTGTGAAACTTACCAGTATTATATACTGGCCATAGGGCGTATGACGGCCTATGGCCGGTAACTGTTTTACCGCTGTCGCAACTCTCTGAGAAGACATAATTTCACGAAAGGAGATGGTGGATAAGAACAGGGAGGACGACCTCTACTCAGACCCATTAACACACCAGCGAACCGGGCGGCGAAGACACACTTATGAGCACCTCATGCCACCCTGAGAGTGATCGTGGATGAACGGGACGGGTTTTCTCCTCAATCCGTTACAGTGGCCAGTCGCTAGGAAGCGACATTAGCATGTGCCGTACGTCGAATAGAGAGATTACCTGTCTGTGTTAGGAGGGATCCGTGTGGTTTTGGTCGGTCTGATTCCGAGACACCACCTCACCGCAAACTCCAGTGGGTGACTGTCCAAAATTTCCACATGGTAAAAAAAAGTTAATCATAGCGTAAGCTCTGACTAGCTCAGGATCAGATTACCGTACCGTACAGGTGTGAATTTATTATACAAATTAAGCAACTGCGTGCTATCATGCAGGTATTAAAACAGTTTTGCCTACCCTTTCAACGATACTGGTATGTGAGTGTGTGCTGTATGAATCATAAATTAAATTCGACATTGAGTTACATAAGAGATTTTAATTTCAACGTAATATCGATGCTTACTGGATTATAACGATATCTCATTTATAAATCTGATATCTGAATGACTAATAAAGTCGCTAATATTGAGGAAAAAATCGGCATATTACAGATAAATGTATGAAAAACATAATTTAATAATCAGTTGCAAATGACTTGCGAGATATTATTCGATTATTGGATCGTATCATTAGTCATAATGCTTACGCTGAATTGCCATCTTCTATACTAAGAGCCTGCCAAAGTGACTCTGCTTGATGGAAAGCATGAATAGAATCCAAGAGTTGTGGTCACCATACTCATTGCAAATGCAGACAATGCAGTATGGCGGCCTAGTGAGATGCTGTTTCACACCATAGCACCACACTTTAGCTAGTTTTGCCGGTTACCGGATAAATGACCACGATAAATCTAATTAGCTGGATGTCCGGAAAAATGGGGTACGACATCCTAAAAATTCTGGAACTAAAAAGAAATTCTCAATAGATTCTTACACAGATAACCTCTGATCATCTTCAGATTTATCAAAGTCCGATCTACTGTTTTGGCATTTCAATAGCTACTTATCACATTTACTATCTTATATTGGCTCTATCTAATTTTATTGGACGGAATTAACTTGTAAAGGTCTTTCACACAAAAGATTCACGCTCATTGTAAATTTTCACAGCAAACGTGTATGTGAAGTGGCCCCTTTACTTATTGACAACCGGCTATTGCGTTGTTTGTCACGACTTTTTATTAAAAACTCAGGTATGTATATTGAAAGTTAGGCCAAGGCATTGACAATAGTATATGTAGTTTATTAAGGTATTGTTCAGACGATAGATGATTTTGTACAGCCCGTTTTATACGACCAATATAAAGAAATGGATGTGAAAAACGTGAATATTTTCGATTCAGACTCTTTATTTTGTATTTTTTATTTTATAGAAAACAACAAAATACATTGACCGACAGTTTCCGAATTTTAAAATAACGGATTGTGACGCTCAAAATATCACCAAATATATCAAACCAATGATCACAAAAATATCAGCAAGTAAGCGACTTCATTATCATCATCAACAGACTTTAACAGTCCGCTGCTGGACATAGACCTCAACATAGCAAGGAGGTTTTGGCCTACTATACCACGCTGACTAGACGGGTTCGAATAGCGTTTGTTTCAAATATTCCTTCTCTTTGTAGTGATATTTTTTTGAATAGTTTGCTCCCTTAGTCGCCTCTTACGACACCCACAGGATAAATAGGGGTGGTGACGATACGTATTCTTAATCCGTCACCACACGGACATGTAACGGTCTTGACAAATAATCTTTTGTTGGTTTGCGTTAACGCGCGTTTACCGTCCGCAATCTGAACGTACCTTTAGTCTAGTTTAGATAGTAGTTGTCCTCAGTACTATAATCTAGGTTATTGTTTGACTAAGATCTAGTTACACGCTATCTCGATCAGTATCAAAAGTTGACTACAACGAAAATCAGGCATCGGTTGTCTTTAGTCAATTATTTCATTATACACTCTTTAGACTGACCTGTTAGACTAGAAGAGAAGGAAAACTTGAAACAAATCCTATACCATCCTGCGTGACCATCGTAGTAGAAACTCCTTTTTAAGGAGAGGTCTACGTCCAGCAGTGGACTGTTAAAGACCCTGATTTCTAAGCCAGAGAAGCCTCCCAGGACGAAGAAATATGTGTGTTCATCAGCGGTCCGGTTATCCGTACACAATCTTAGGCAGATTCTGTACTATGGAACCGTTTGATGAGTGCCACCAGAATTACTTTTAAAGGATTACATCTACTCATCTATTACGAGTTTAAAATTACCTATGAAGATGTTTTTTTTTAAATAAATTTGGGTTTTTCTTTTCAGTATGTTTTATATCTATTAGTTAAAGTAACCACCCGTGTAATCCATGCATCTTTGGCAACACAGTGGCAGTTTATTGATGCCGAAAGGCAACAAACTCTTCATTACATTACGAAACGTATTGTACGTATATTCTTTTCTGACAGGGGTGTGCAAGTACCCTTGCATCCCTCTCCCCACGCCCATGCAGACAGCCATGTGTGAGATGTGTCTGAATATGAATGATACGCAGAACGTAGAGGTCGGACTCAAATCGATTTGCGCAATACAGTCCCAGACACGTTATTGACTGACCTTGACTTGGTTTGAATTACATTTCTTTCTTTTCTTTTCTTTTAACTAGAATGGGGTCGGTTTTTAATCTACCGCTAAAATTAAATAAATAAGTATTCTAGACGTTTGACACACAACGTCATCTAGTTTCAAACTAAGTAGAGCTTGTACTACGATAACAAGACTGACTGATAGCATACTTGTATACTTTTTTTTTATTTTTTTTTATTAATCTATGTGTGTGTGTAATGTGTATGTAAATACATCGTCCGTGTGGTGACGGATTAAGAATTCATAGTGTTATCACCCCTATTCATTCCATGGGTGTCGTAAAAGGCGACTAAGGTAACAAACATCATTACAAAGAGAAGGCATCTTGAAACATACCCTATTTCAACCTGTCTGGTCAGCATGGTATAGTAGGTCAAAAACTCCTTGCTAAGGAGAGGCCTATGTCCAGCAGTGGATTGTAAATGGCTGTTCTTGATGATGATACATAGAAAACACCCAAACTCCCGAACAAATGTTTGCAGATCATGCAAGCATTTGGTCCGACCTGGCAATCGAACCCGAGACCTCAAACACAATACACAATAAGTAATTAACGTTAGCTTTACTTCGCATGGAGCGACTGCCATCAGACTTTCACAATCCAAGTCCTGCAGTTCTTGCTGTTATCTGGAACTGTTATCGAACTTTTAAGGACTCCAAACGTATATTCCAAGTGTACATATGACAATCGGGGCAGACGGATTAACATGCTCTCGAAGGTTCTGAGTTAGTCTCTAGATTTTTTTTTTTTATAGAAGCCTACCAAATGACTGTAGTCTGCCTGATGGAAAGCACGAATAGAATCACTTATGTGTTACGAATGGTCAGGTATCTATAGACATGCCTAGCATTACTTAACTTTACAACATGTTAACTGACTTTTTTACCTCTTCATCAACAGCCTTTTACAGTCCACTGCTGGACATAGGCCCCTCCTTAGCAAGGAGGTTTTGGCCTATTATTCCACGCTGGCCAGATGGGTTAGAATAGGGTTTGTTTCAAGTTTTCCTTCTCTTTGTAATGATGTTGTCTTGTATACTTGGTCCCTTAGACGCCTTTTACGACACCCATGGGATGAATAGGGGTGGTAACACTATGTATTCTTAATCCGTTACCATACGGACAACCTCTTAGCCGTGAGTTATCAAAATCTATTCTGATAATAATAAGAACTGTATCAAAATAAACAAGTTGACATATGCACGCGTTAAGGCTTAATTTTATCTTCTTAATAGAATACTTAATACACAATAAGGATAAGCCAAACCAATAAGATAATGAGGATAATCAAATCCAAGTTGATGACCATGTAATTTAAGAGATCGATCTCGATACAAAGCCTGAAATATAAAACAGTGGACTGGACCACTCATGCTGGCCTTGGAAGTAACCGTTTTAGAATGGTAGACAAACACTCCTGAACTAAGCGGTTCAGCTCTGCCTTTTTTTTTCTTATTTTAATAGCCTGTCAAAGTGACTCTGCTTGATGGAAAGCATGAATAGAATCCAAAAGCTGTAGTCACCATACTCATTGCGAATGCTGACAATGCAGTATGGTCACCCACACTATGGCGGCCTATTACGATTTTTTCGTCTCACTTGGGGATGTAAAAGACATGACAGTCATCGTAGCATTGTATTGCTTACACTTACTACAACTGTCACCATTGCATCAATGGGCGCCCGGTCTCGCACTCACCAACGAAACACGACAGCACGGATGCTGTCGCTTTAGGTTGGTACTACTGCCCCGGACGAACCGGCCCGTTCATGCTGAAAGCAGCGTGGCTCTACTTTCTATGCAAATTCTTTAAAACCTGGAACTCACTACCAAGGTTCGTGTTTCCCTCCCACTATGATCTCGAGTCCTTAAGCGAGGCTAGAAAAAACATCTTACTAAGTCGCCATAGCGTAGTTCGCCATACTGCATTGTCTGCATTTGCAACGAATGTGGCGACCACCACCACTTTGGTAGGATTTTATAAAAGAAATGATTGCATAAGCTTTACTGACAAATTTTAAAATTATCTCAATTAACTTAGACGAGTCACGTCTTCTTGTAAAATGCATTTTGTAGTGAAAGTATTTTATTAAATTATTGAAGGAAAAATACGAGGGAACTTAAAACAAACGTTACTGGTGTCTCATCAATCTACCTACAACCACGATAATTCGATCGAAATGACGGGTACCTAAAAAGATAGTGTACCGTATAGTTATTATTTCTTCGTCTTAAATAGATGATGCTTGTATTGACACGGACTTTGGTACCTGCAAACAGCGCACAACAGTTAGAGCGAGCGATCAAACTGCTGTACGCGGCTGTCGCAATTTTATACAACACGAATAACAGACGTCCTTGGCAGTCAAAGTCTTATTTTGTTGTATTTCCGTAATTAGATTTTGTCTTTATCTTTTAACCATAAATTGGCGGAATTTTTTGTTCAAGTTCAACAAATTATTACTATTTAAATAAGCAATGTTAGAATTAATGAAAAGGCGCGACAAATAATCTCCACAGCACTTGTTACCGCACTTAACCTTTCGACTTGTGTATGACGTGCAAATTCTTTACATGTTAGGCGGGCTACAACTTGGATTGTTGGGCACATTAGCTTATTTATCTGCGACTTCTTTCGTCTTATTGCCGTCTTTGTCAAACATCTATTCATCTCTGTTCACTGTTGAACGAAAGCCTTTTTTTAAACGTGTGGTAACCCCTCGGGCTGTCACCCCACTGGGGTTTACGGCGGGGTGGTGTGTCGGAATCGGACCGACCAAAATTACACGGTGTGCCACTCTGCGCCTCCGATAGCAGAGATCCGGGAACAGCTGTTATTACAAAATCCGGACCGCTGAACGCAAGCCTGTCCTAAGGAATATTGTCTGTTAAAAAATATTTTCTGGTCTACTTATTTTGACTTTAATAACTGTCGTGACGGATTAAGAATACGTAGTGTCACTCCCTATTCATCCCGTGGATGCCGTCAGAGATGACTAAGGAAGCAAACTTCATAAAACAACATTACTGCAAGAAGGAAAACTTGAAACAAGCTATTCCAACCCGTCTGGCCAGTATAGCAGGAAAAAACCTCCTTGCTAAGAAGAGACCTACGTCCAACAGTGTACGGTTAAAGGCTGTTGATGAACTGTTACAAAAGTGTTTGTCGTATGTCGAGATCGAACCCACGATCTCTGGTTTAGCAGTCAGAACCACTAACAACTAGACCAACAGGCGCGGTGATCTCAATAGCTCTTGTAAATATTTCAATTTTTTATGTTATATGCTGTGATAATGGATGGTCAGATGTGTATGTCGGTCATATTGTACTCTCATCTCTGTGCTTCAAATGACGAACCAACGAACGGAATCGAACTTTCTTCCATGTCGCTAATGATAGGCGAGTGCTGGAATATCACATTGGTAGGTAATAAAGGTATTATCAGACGATGAGGTTGCTTCAATAGTTACTAAATTAAGCGATATACGTAAAATAGTCGACTAATCGCTCCTGTGAACTTGGCATAACTTAAACTCAATATTGATTACCATTTAAACCCAAGTTAAGTATGATTTACGTAACAATGACGTAGTTATTTATTTACGTAGCTATTTGAATAATACTGTTTAAAAATATCGATATAGTTACAACGACAGTAGATAGTGTAAGGCAGGCATGTATGTAAAATAGTAGGTATCAAAAATTGTATCCAACTATTGACTTCTAGTTTCTTCTCATTGTGCATGTTAGCCGTTGTTAGTGTCTACGGACACTAGATGTGCACGTATATACGTGCATAATAATAGGTTGTCACCATATACCATTATAATACAATAGACCACACTTCATCCAGACAATCTAAGATCAATTTTTGGAGTTTAAGCAGAAGGTCGAGCAGGTCATAAAGTCAAGGTCACGCCTCGAATTTTAACATATAAGACTATTAAATAAAATATATAAATATTATATAACTTGGATGTAAAACTTAAAAAAATAAGATTATTTACGAACTTATGGTTATTTTCTTTCAAATCCAAATTATACGATTTGACAATACTGAGCCGTGACGTCACAGACTGCTATTTCAGACGAGTTACATGTAAACTGTAACAGAACCATGTCTGGGCACAAATGGACAGAAAACCGACGTGTAGCAATTATTTCTCAAAACCCTTCCTCTGCCTGAGATTCGGGAGGGGGGGGGGGGGGGGGTTGGCAGGCAGCAACGCACTTATGACTCTCGAGATAAGCGGCGATATTCACTAATCTTCAGGCAATAGAAGAGATTTAACATAATCACTTTTAAAAAAGAGTTGAATCAACTTCAAGCGTCATCATCAATCAACGGCCTTGGACAGTCTACCGTTGGACATAGGCTCCTCTTTAGCAAGGAGGCTTTGGCCGACTATTGCACGCTGGCCAGACGGGTTGGTATAAGATTCGTTTCAAGTTTTCCTTTTCTTTACAGTGATGTTGTCTTGCATATTTTGGTTCCTTAGTCGTCTTACAACACCCATGGGAAGAGCAGGGGTGCTGACACTTTGTATTTTTAATCCGCCCCCACACGAAGGACGAACCTCGATCAATACTAAGAAAGACATAAAAAAATGATTCATAAGTCTGAAAACTAAAATAATTATGAATCTGTTTGAAGTCGATGCCAAACCCTTTAAGTAATACTTTCTCTTTCTTTCTTTTTCTTTTTCTTAAAAAAGACAACGCCCGCACTAAGAATAAATCCTGTGTCGCGGGGGACTTGACAAACATACAAGAAACGGACAAAAAGATCGCCCAGACTCAGAACAACAATTTATGGATCACACGAAGTGCTGTCCCATGTGGCGTTTGAACTCACAACACTCAGCGCAGTAGACAACGGCGTGGCGACCGCTTAAACCATTAGACCAACCGTACAGTCTAAGTCAATTTTATATCAGTCAATAAGGAATTAAGATTTCAATACAATTGTTACATAGCATTTATAACATTACCTACGGTAAGAATTGACGCAATAATGTCATGATGCAACACTATATTGTGATGAGACAAGTTCAGGGTTCTGACGTCACACGTAGCGGATGATGTTGCGTGATCTTAATATTTATGAGGTTACTATACCACGGTACTTATTGTTCGCCTTGTGTGATGTCACACACGTGTATGTCTCTCGTGTGGGGAGAGTGTTGTTTATTGTGATGCTTTGAACTGGTCCAGGTTTCTGGACTTTGAACTGATTTTTTGTTTGACTCTTGAACAAAAAAAACTTTATTTTACACACACAGCATTTTTATAAGCCGTGACTGCACAGACGGCAGGGTGGTTTAGGCGGTCACCTCGTCACCTACGCGAGTGTTATAGTTTCTACAAGTACTCGTGTGATCTACAAATATGTTATATGTATGTATTTTTTTATTTCTGAAAACGTTTCTACTAGATATTATAATACCAAAAATAAATATAACACATCTAAGATATAAACAAACAAGTGAAAAAAAGAGAATCACTATAATTTTCGGACGATTTAAATGCGGCCATTTTGGCGCGCTTTTTCTGTGACACTGACTACACTCATGTCAACAAAGAAGTATGGTGCACAAATGCACCGAGTTATTTTTTCTCATCAACTTATTATCATGGAAAAGTAAAGAAATATAATGAAAAGTAAATAATATAATGTTGTAAAGATCATTTTGACATAAGTAAGGATATTAAAAAAGTGATAAAATGCTTATAACAATATTTTTTAATTAGTTAACTGCATACACTGTTTTGTTTACAAAGTTCGACGAAAATATAGCATGCTTTACGAAAGCATCCGAGAGTAAATTGACGTCAAATATTGTTCCACCAATAGCATTGCATTTTAGAAATTTACGAGGACATTTTAAATTTCACTAATAAGTTGTAATAAATTTCAATAATAATTACATAGATATGTTTTTTTAGTAGGAAAGTTTACAAATAAAAATATTTTGTCTATTCTAGCGTCCCTGTCGGATACCCTATTGTTGCTCTGAATCTGGGTGTTCTTTGTGACTTCATGAAAGTTTAAGTTTCGACCGACACAGGTGTATTCCTACACTGAAAGTTCTCTTTAAAAAAAAAGCATGTGTACACTTAAATACGCACTTACGAAGTTACACTTTTTTGTCGTAACAAGAAAAAAATGTTTCTGCAAACTTTATCATTCGCGTTTTCCTTTGTTTAAAGAGAAAACAACACTAATAATAGAAATAAAAGTATTTAATACACTGAAAGAAAGATGTTTCTAAGAAATGAGCTCATGGTGTCGGTTTTTCGTGACGGTGTGCGCGCGCATCGTAAATATTTCCTCTCATCATTTTTTCCTAACGCGCCGATACTTTAAATAATCCCATAAAAAGAAATCTGATGGGGATAGATCTGGATTTCTGGGTGACCATGGAAATCAGTTTTTCCGGGAACATGTCTTTGATCACCGGCAGGAACTCATTGAATGTGTGACAAGTAGCTTCATCTTATTGAAACGGTCAGCATCGGTCCCAAGAACTCCCGTAACATGTTTGCGCGGGATGTTAGATTCAAATGTTAACGAATTCTTGGCCCACCCTGTATAAGTGTGCATATACATACAATATTGTCTTGTAGTTTTAACTAGGCTTTAGTAGTGTACTGTTGAATTTAGGCCTCTCTTTAAAAAGGAAGTTTCGACCTTACGCATATCCACCAATTTTTTTTAATGTAATGGAAATAACTGATTTATGAACCATGCAGCCATGAATTTTTTTTGGTAAAAAGATTGGGCAAGAAAAGTTTCGTTAGGGATATACAAATTTCATAAAGTTTGTTTCCTTTATTAAAAAAAAAGTAATTGACTTTGTTGTTTTTTTAATAGCAATTATTATTAACCGATTTCCAAAGACGGAAAATGTTTTGAATTTGACCTCAGAACTCCGTTTTTTATCAACTGATTTGGATATTTTTTTCATTTGAAAGGTACTCTTTCTGTTTGGGTCTGGTTGGTTAATTAGACGTTTTTTCTATTTCCTTTTTAGTATGCATGTTTGAAAATTTTAAAGCATTTACATGTTATTTTTTGCTGAGAGAAGTGGATTTATTATATTTACAATTCCTCCATTTTCTACTATACAATTTCGTTGCCGAGTCCAAGAATTTCCGAATGTCATAACTTCGAGTACTTCTGGTATTTTTTTTTCTATCTTAAGAACCTACCAAAGTGACTCTATTCTGCCTGATGGAAAACATGAATAGAATCCAAGAGTTGTGGTCACCATACTCATTGCAAATGCAAACAATGCAGTATTGTTATCAACACTATGGCGGCCTAGTGAGATGCTTTTTCACACCCCGCTTGGGGACGTAAAAGGCGTGACAGTCATCGTGATAGTATAAGGCACAGTTACCACGATAACTGTCACCCCTGCATCAATAAGCCTCCGGTCTCACACTCACCAACGAAACACGACAGCACGGATGCTGTCGCTTTAGGTTGGTCTTCTGTGGGAGGGTAGTACTGCCCCGGTCGAGCCGGCCCGTTGCTGAAATCAGCGTGGCTCTACTACCTAGAGTTATACTGGAGTTACAGTGGTGGGCGTGTTAGAGGGATTAGTCATTATGTAATATGTATGTTTAGCTCGTGTATTATGCAATATTAGTACAGATATGAAGTGATAACGTAAGTGTATGTATTTTAAACTTTGTTATCTCTGCGCATTTTTATATATTTAAATATAGATGACCCACGCAACTTCGTCTGCGCCACTGATTATAGCGAGTTGTATAGTCTTCCTCAATAAGGTCACAATTTTTGGAAGTGATTACTTCTTATGGGACGGTGAACCGCATCGCTACATAACGCGTTACGGCGCCAGTCTGTCTGGCTTCTCTTTCTCTCACGCATACGGCAGCGGTAGGCAGGCTCCTCCTTTCTCACTCTAACCCATAGGGTTAGCCATATTTCGGACGCTTCTCTCTTCAAATAATCTTTCCTTACATTATCATATTAATATATTTAAACTTGGATTAGTTTCAGTCATCACCTCTGTCGGGTCTTCCGAGACGCACACGTTTTTTATTCAGACCAGCAGTTTCTGAGATTAGCGCGTTGATCCAAACTAATTTTTTGAGCAGGAATTAGGAACATTTCCTGTGTCGCGACACAGACTTACGAACTTTACAAGCTTACAGGACACAAAGAACATCTAGACTCAGAACAACAATTTGTGGATCACAGTGTTGTCCCATGTAGGGGTTTGAGCCCACAACACTAACGCAGTTGAAAGTGTAGCCACCGTTTAAACCATTATGCCATGTGTACAGTCAAAATCTTTATATAAAAACCTTTATAATATTAATATAGATTTGTTTGCACGGTTGGTCTATTGGTTTAAGCAGTCACCATGCTGCTCTCTACTGCGGTGTGTGTTGTGGGTTCAAACCGCACATGGGACAACACTTTATGTGATCCTCAAATTGTTATTCTAAGTCTGAGTGTTGTTTATGTCCGTTTCTTGTATCTTCGTAACATCTCCGCGACACAGGATTTATTCCAAGTGCGGGCGTTGTCTTTTTAAAAAGAAAAAAAAATGTTTTAAAATGTGATAATTATCAAGATCAGCTCACAGACGCTCTGTAATATTTTCCTGAACTGTGTTATTTTTTTTTATTTTATCTTTATATAATCTGACGTGTATAAGTATTATGACATACAAATTACGATAGCAGTCTGTGCAGACACCAACTTTAATATGTTATCAAGAAATCGCTGATAATTCACTGCAAAGAGTAATAAAGCATTTCTTAGTATATTCTATTTTTCCACATGGTAAATTAGCTAGGTTAAAGTACACGTCCACTATATGAAATTTTCCTTTTTCAATATGTATGTAGGTATTGATAGTTCAAGTTATACTGGCTAGAAAAAAATACCAAATGAATTATATCTATCCTACTGAATAACGATGGTCTAAAATCACGTATCAGCCGATATGTACGTTAGATACTTTAGAATTGAGCATCATAATACTCGTTAAAGAGTATCCAACTTTCACGTGCCCACTGGCGAGGCAAGTCATTGTACTTTGGGATAGCATCAATGGGTCGAACTCACCTCAGCTGATTTCTATGACGTAGCCACGCCGAGTTGATCACGCGATGCCGTTCGACGTTAGCCGACCAATCGCAGTGAGTCATTTCCAGGTTGACCAATTAGGCGGCCGCCGCATGCGCACTGAACAGACGCGTTCGAAGTTTGAATTTAGTATTTACTTTTTTTGCACATTTAAAATATTTTGTACGTGGTAATTGTTACAAATTTAGAATTTTAAATAACTGTCCATTGAGGTTTTGAAATAAAATATATGTATTTTTAAGTTTTTACTGCTCGTATAAATATAACGTTATCCAAATCATAAAAGTATTATTTACTTTGTGGATTATTTGTAATAAAGCGAGACAAATAATCACACCATATAATCACACCAATAGGATTTTAATGACCAATATTACTTGTTAACAGAATAGTGACACACTCACAGATAGCTTTGAATTTCTGTCTATATACATAAAAAAAAGTTAAGTTGGTTTGTCAAAACCTTCGTTTTAAAAACTCCAGAGAGTTCTGCGTTGTTTATTAAGCCTTTAGCAGTCCACTGCTGGACATAGGTCTTTCTTTGGCGAAGATATTTTGGCCTACTATACCACGCTGGCTAGACGGGTTGGTATAGGGTTTGTTTTCCTGGGGTGCTGGGCTAGAAAACCTCCACGTGGTGCACCCTGGTAACGTTGGCGACGGCACTGTTTCTTCCTGTGCCATTTGGAAGAGGACATCACGCCAACGGCTAATATTCTAGCACGAAGAAGAGGACACCATTTTCTTCGGTCATTCGGTTGAGGCTTGGTCCAACAGAGCGGGCATTTTTGTCGGTTCCTCTGTTGGCTCTTCGCTCTTCGGAGCAATGCGGAGAAAAATCTTTCTCGGTCGGAGTTCCTCCGCTTTCAGCGGTGGAAAAGAAGGACGGGCTCGGTGTGTACTTACACTGCCACCGAGCAGGCATCAGGAGACGTCGTCTCCCTGCCACCGTCGGCATATCGTAGTCCCGAAAGTAGTGTTGTGGTTATGTCTCGCGACTTCTATCGGGGACGAGGGTCTTGGCTTAACCGCCCGGACTGCGAGGAAGAAAACCTCTATAAAAAATTACCCCGAATCCCGTGTTCTGGTGCGTGGCCAGGGGATGCATGGCTGATGGGCAGTTCAGTCGTAAGCGCACTCCCAGCCGAGGCACCTGCGGACCCCTCGGTTGGGCATAAATATACGCTTGCCCGGGTATTGGGGATCTCTGCCCGGGTCGACCTCTGTTCTCCCCATCTCGTGGGTTCAAAAATGGAATCAAACTTAAATAAAACAAAAAACACCAATATTGTTAAAGAAAGAAAGGAGATCAATAATAGGAGGGATATAAATGCAAAAGCAGAGGATTTCTCTTCCAACGAAGAGGAAACACTAGTTGGGATGCCTATCTCGGTGGGGCTCCCAGAAGTCATTATGGCTGCTGGGAGCCGTAGAACATCGGAACGATTACGTTCCAGATCCGCCGCGGGCGGTAACTCCAGTGCGAGGGAGGACGCACTGGAACTTATGGAAACTGAGCGATGCGACAGCCGAAAACGCGGACGCTCCAGGGACGAGGAGAGCGACACATCCCAGGAGATGTTGCCTCCTAAGGTTCCAAGCAGTCGCAGAGGGAGGCCACGAACCCCGGTCTCGGCCACGTCAGGCTCCGTCTTCTGCAAGGCGGAAGCCTATAGACGAGTCAGGGCAGACGGCGAAACGCTGGCGGAAGAGGAGATTGCAGATCTCCTGCTGAAAATTAAGGAGCCGATGGTGGGGGATTCAGTTCCCCAAACACCATCATCCATGCAGGAGAGAGCTAACGCGGCGGTGGCCATTATTCACAAAGTGGCCACCAAATCGAGTAACCTTAAGGGCTCTTTTGTGAAAGCCCTTAAGGACTCCTCTTCCGCTATTGTGGGGGTCGTGGATACCCTCATCGGCGACGTGGCTCGTCTCCAGGCGGCCAACGATCGCCTGACGGAGCAAGTGGCTGAGCTCAGCGCTCAGTTCGCCCAATTCCGGGCGCATCGTCCGGCTGTAGATCCGGTCCCGTCCCCGTCTCAGCCTACTTCCTCTTCCAACCTCGGTGTTATTCCTGACGCCCATCTGCGCCAAATTACGGATGTGGTATGGCGCATGATGGACGGACGTCTGGCTGGCCTGGAGGCGAGACTGCCACCGGCCCCCGTTGTCCGGCCGCCACTTGCGGCGCATAAGCCGAAGGCCGCATTGGCACCGTCAGCGCTGCCCGTTGTGGGCGGTCGCGTGACCTATGCCGCGGCGGCGTCGGTGTCTGCTGCTGCCACAACAACTCCGGGGGCACGACGGGCAGTGAAGATAGCGACCAAGACGCCTGCACCAAGGTTGGGGCCAAAAACAGCGGCAAAGGCTGGAGCGGAGTTCCCTCCGCTCCCCACTCCAATCGCTGTACCTGGCACCTCCACATGTGCTCCCTCAACATCTGTCCCTTCCACCGATGGTTGGCGGGTAGTCGGGGGGGCTAAGAAGTCCCGAAAGCGGGGTAAGAAGGCTGCACAAACAGCAGCCTCTACCCCGCAGGCACCATCGGCTGCGGTGGCTACCGCAAAAAAGCCGCGCAAACTGCGGGTGCCTAAAAGCGCGGCTGTGGTGGTCACCGTAACACCGGAGGCAGCTAGTGGCGGACTGTCCTATGCGGCCTTATTTAAAAAGGCCCGGGATAGTTTCGCCACTGATTTCGGGACTGAAGGGGTCAGGTTGCGCCTTGCCCAAACGGGAGCTCGAGTCCTGGAGTTCCCCGGGGCTGAAGGCGCAAAGACGGCGGACAGGTTCGCCGAGAAACTGAGGGGAATCTTTGCAGCCACGGATGGTGTAAAGATCGCCAGGCCTACCAAGTGCGCAGAGTTGCGCATTTCGGGCCTGGATGACTCTGTGACGGCCGAAGATGTCCGCGTTGCAATTAGCGAGAAGACGGGCTGCAACGCGGACAGCATCAGGGTCGGCACCATCCGCCCCGGTCTGGGAGGACTTGGCGCTGTGTGGATCAGCTGTCCCGTGGCGTCGGCCAAAATTTTGGGCGATGCTGGCAAGATCCTCATTGGTTTCGTGAACGCTAGGATTACAGTCCTGGCGCCGAGGCCAATGAGGTGTTTTAAGTGTCTGTCATCGGGACACACACGCGCCAAGTGTGTTAGCTGTTTTGACTGCAGCGGACTATGCTTCCGCTGTGGTCGACCGGGGCACAAGGCGGCCGAATGCTCTGCCGCCCCTCACTGCCCGGTATGTGCGGCGGGTAACAAGCCCGCCAATCACCAGATTGGGCAGGGAGGCTGCAAACCCAGCATTGCCCGCAATTCTCGGCAAGTGTCAGGGGCTAGCCAGTCGACCCAGGCTGCTTCTGACATCGTTCGTGCGTCGATATCGTCGCCCATGGAGGAGGTTGTAGAGACGGTCAAGTAATGGACCAAGTCTCCAACCTCCTTGTCCAGACGAACTTGAACCACTGTGCCGCAGCGCAGGACCTTTTCCTGCAAACCATGGCACAGTGGTCGATCGGTGTTGCCGTAGCCGCGGAGCCCTATTACGTTCCTCCCCGCCCAAATTGGTTGGGTGATCGGGACGGCTCCGTGGCAGTCGTTGCCTCCACGGCGGCTCATTCCCCACCCTTGTCGCTAAAAGACAAGGGCACTGGATATGTTGCTGCTGAGTGGGGGGGGATCACCATATATGGTGTTTACTTCTCCCCCAACCGGAGTGTGAGCGACTTCGAGGTTTTCCTTAACAACTTGGAAACCTCGATACGGCGACTAACGTCTGGGCACGTTCTGGTGCTGGGGGACTTCAACGCAAAATCCATCGCGTGGGGTTCCCCCAGGACGGACGCTAGGGGCGAGGCCGTAGAGGAGTGGGCGGCCTCAGTGGGCCTCTGTTTATTAAACAGAGGCTCCACCAACACGTGCGTGCGACAGCAGGGGGGGTCAATAGTGGACCTTTCCTTCGCTACCCCTGCCCTCGCCGCACGAGTAAGGAACTGGCGCGTCTTGGAAGAGGTTGAGACGCTCTCGGATCACCTGTACATCCGATTCGAGCTCTCCCGGACCCAGGACCCCAGTAGGGGTCACGCGGCGCGGCGTTCTTCTCGTTTTCCGCGGTGGGCTATAGCCAAACTAAATAGGGACCTACTAGAGGAGGCGGCCGTCATCTATTCTTGGCTGTCTCCACAGGCCCCGGCCGAGGAGGTTGACATGGGGGCTGGTCGCTTCCGCGATGCGATTACGCAGATCTGCGATGCGGCCATGCCCCGCATCCGAGGTTGTCGGCCTCCACGGAGGGGGGTTTACTGGTGGTCCCAGGAGTTGGCGGACCTCCGTGCGGCCTGTACACGTGCCCGGAGGTCCTACACCCGTAGTCGGCGGCGACACCGCGAAGAAGGCGAGGGGGACCAGCTTCACGAGGAGTACCGAGAGGCGCGGAAAACTCTGAAGCTGGCCATTAGCCGCGCCAAAGAAGTGAAGAGGAAGGAGATGCTGGAGAGTCTCGATCGTGACCCCTGGGGTCGCCCTTATCGTGCGGCGCGACAAAAGCTCCGCATGTCGGGCCCCCCCCTTACAGAGACCCTCCAGCCCAGCTTCCTGCAGGAAGTGGTCGAGGGGCTTTTCCCGCAGCGGGTGGAACACACACCCCCGTCGATGGCCTCCTTGGTCAGAGACGACGGGGGATGGAATGAGGATAATGTTCCGCCCGTCAGAGAATCGGAGATAGGGGCGGTCGTTCTACGGATCCGCTCTAAGAACACCGCCCCTGGGCCAGATGGGATACCTGCCCGAGTGTTGGCGCGAACCCTCGACCACATGTCGAATCGCCTTGGGGAAGTCCTAAACGCCAGCTTGGCGTCCGGGCGCTTTCCTGAGGGCTGGAAAAGCGGGAAGCTGGTCCTACTACGTAAGCCGGGACGGTCGACCGATTCGGTCGCGGCCTATAGGCCCATCGTGTTGCTGGACGAGGCGGGTAAATTGTTTGAGAGGATACTCTCTGCCCGCATCGTCCGGCACCTCTGTGAAGTGGGCCCCGATCTGTCGGACGCCCAATACGGGTTTCGAACCGGACGTTCGACAGTCGATGCTGTGTTGCGCCTGAGGGCCGTGACTGAAGAGGCAGTGAGCTGTGGCGGCGTGCTGTTGGCGGTATCGTTGGACATCGCCAACGCATTTAATAGTCTGCCATTTAGCTGCATCAGGGAAGCACTCCATTACCACGGGGTGCCCGAGTACCTGAGGCGGCTTGTGGCAGACTATCTACAGGAGCGTACCGTCATGTACGAGGACCGAGACGGTGTTCTGAGGCGGCGGCTCATGTCGTGCGGTGTTCCACAGGGGTCTGTCCTCGGACCACTCCTGTGGAATATGGGATATGACTGGGCCCTTCGAGGTCGTCTTCCCCCCGGGCTGGGCGTAATTTGTTACGCAGATGACACATTGGTCACGGCTCGGGGAATGAACTTTGCAGAGGCGGCGCGCCTGGCCACCACGGGTGTCTCTCTGGTGGTCGGGCGTATTGAGGCGCTGGGTTTGCGGGTGGCCCTGGACAAGACGGAGGCCCTTTTGTTCCATGGGCCCCGTCGTGGTCCACCCTCCGGCGCCTCCATCGTAGTCAATTCGGTCCTCGTACCGGTTCAGGCCCAGATGAAGTATCTGGGCCTGATCCTTGACGGCAGGTGGCTCTTCGACGAGCACTTCCGACAGCTTACTCCAAAGCTGGTCGGCGCTGCTTCTGCCCTTGGGCGACTTTTGCCCAATTTGGGTGGAGCCAGCGTCGCGACGAGACGGCTATACACGGGGGTTGTCCGGTCAATGGCGCTGTATGGTGCACCAGTGTGGGCGGCGGCTCTGACCGCCCAGAATAGGACTCGCCTCTGGCGTCCTCAGAGGATATTGGCGGTTAGAGCCATACGCGGTTACCGCACTATATCGACGGAGGCGGCGTGCGCCTTAGCCGGAACTCCCCCGTGGGATTTGGAGGCGGAAGTGCTCGCCGAAGTTTATCGGCGAACGGCAGACTTCCGGGTGAGTAGCGGCATCCGGCCCCCGCCCGAAGAGATACGCGAGTGGCGAGAGGCCGCTCGTCAAGCCACGATGGCTCGTTGGTCGTCCCGGCTGGAGGCTCCACGTGCTGGCTTTGCCACCGTGGAGGCTCTCCAGCCGGTCATCGCCGAGTGGGCGGGGCGACAGCACGGGACCCTTTCCTTCCGACTGACGCAGATCCTTTCCGGGCACGGTTGCTTCGGGAAGTATCTGCACTCGGTCGCCAGGAGGGAATTGAGTCCCGCCTGTCACCACTGCGACTGCAGTGAGGACTCGGCTCAGCACACGCTGGCGGTTTGTTCCGCCTGGGCGGCGCAGCGTGGGGTCCTCACTGCAGTTATTGGAGGAGATCTCTCGCTACCGGCCGTCATACGCTCCATGGTCGGTAGCGACAGTTGTTTTACCGCGGTCGCAACCTTCTGCGAAGACGTAATTTCGCGGAAGGAGACGGCGGAGAGGGCCCGGGAGGACGACCTCCACTCGGACCCAATCCGCCGCCGGCGAACCGGGCGGCGGAGGCGCGCGTACCAGCGCCTCATGCCGCCTTGAGTGTGGCCGCGGGTGGACGGGACGGGTTTTCCCCTCCATCCGCTATAGTGGCCAACCGCGAGGAGGTGACGTCCGCGTGTGCCGTACGTCGCCTAAATGGAGAGGTTATCCGCAGAAGGTGCCCGCGCTAGCGGGCAGGCGCCAGGAGGGATCTGGATGTCGTAATAACAGCTGTTCCCGGATCCCTCCTATGTCAGGCGCAGAGTGGCACACCGTGTGGTTTTAGTCGGTCCGATTCCGACACACCACCCCGCCGTAAACCCCGGTGGGGTGACGGCCCGAGGGGGTTTCCACACGTTAAAAAAAAAAAAAAAAAAGGGTTTGTTTTCCTTCTCTTTTCAGTGCTGTTGTCCTGCGCTGTTTGTTCCCTTAATCGATTCTTACGACACTCGTGGATGAATAGGGAAGGTGACAATTCGTATTACATTCACCGGTTCTGGGTGACAAGCTACAAAATAATTGCTCACTACCAATTTCGCAAGTGTAGACATGGAGTGTCAACCCTGGTCTGTTTAGCGTGAGGAACTTAACCCGTAACAGAGTTAACTAAGTAAGCAAACAAAAAAAGTTAAGAAACCTGTAATCCGATTACATAAATGCTTTTGATAAAATATATTAAGTCTAATTTTTTAACGCGTGGCAACCCCCTCGGATCGTCACCCAACCGAGGTTTGGTGTGACGAGTCGGAGCGAGTAAACCACACGGTGTGCCACTCTGCGCCTGAAATTCGAAGGATCTGGGAACTGCTGTTTCCTCTCAGCGTCCACTCACTCTGACACGTGCACCGTCTATTGGACACGCGGACGTCGCCTACCTGGGCCTTTATTACAAATCTATTGACACCTCGCTCGTTAAAATCGTTTCAGTAGTTTAGGTGTTACGGTGAAGATATGTAGACTGCCAACTGGCTGAAAGCAGCACTACCATGTTCACTCAACGCCATCTAGTCCCAAACAGAGCTTGTACCGTGAGCTTTAGATAACTAATATAATAGATATTTTTTTTTGTAAATACATACATATTATATATAGAAAACAGCCAACATCCGAAACACATATAATAATATTAAAACAAATATACGAAGAACCGCATATGTAATATTGTATACAGCGCGATTTCCTCAAGATAAGAGGCTGTTATTTTCACGCAAAAAATATTATTACTGTTGCTAACCATTTGTTTTTTTTTTTAAATCTTAATTGTCTATGCTCCTTTTGTTTTTAATTCAATAATAATAACGTTTTGCTCAGGCAAACAGTGAGTTTTAAATTTGTACCTATATTTAATGTGCTTTTTGTTTAGATAATATTTTCAGTTAATTTAATAGTTAGATATATAATAATCTTTGTTCTCACTATTTTACGTTTTGTACTGAGGAAGAAACTTTTTTTTTTTTTTATAGAGGCCAAAGTGACTCTATTGTGCCTGATGGAAAGCATGAAAAGAATCCAAGAGCGGTGGTCGCCATACTCACTGTGAATGAAGACAGCGCAGTATGGTGACCCACGCTATGGCGGCCTTTTTTTTTTTGGTGTCGGCGTGGAAAATCTCTTCGGTTCTCCGGCTCCTCGGGGACGCAGGAGCCAGGAGTATGTGGCGTTTCCACTAAAAACCACCCCGGCGGCCAGTCTCAGGCGTCCGTTTCTGAAAGAGACCCAGACCATATTATTTCAGGTCCCCTCCAGAATCAACGCCGCGCTTAGTCAGACCCTATCCTGGAGTGGCCATAAAGGCTTCCCCACCTATCAGTCCGGTTGTTATAATTTATTACGGCCCGATCGCATTTTTACGACCAGGTCGCAACAAATTATCCTATCGCCGAACACAACTTTTTTTTTTATATAGAAGCCTACCAAAGTCACTCTACTCTGCCTGATGGAAAGCATGAATAGGATCCTAGAGTGGTGACTCATTCTCATTCCGAATGCAGACAATGCAGTGCCATACTGACCCACGCTATGGCGGCCTAGTGAGATGCTTTTTCGCGCCCCGCTTAAGGGACCCAGGATCGTAGTGGGAGGGAAACTTCGGTATCTCTCGTACCTACTTGGATTTTGGAGGTCTGATGAGGCGTTCCGCATTCCGTTCAGCCATACTATAATAGTACTTAAAATAACTAATTTATGTTTTTTTTTCAGTTAACACCCCTCATCCCTATGACGTAATCGCGCACACACAGCTAGAATACCCACACTAACAAACAACCATGTCGTCAAAAGCTATATACGAAGCCAGCGGCAAGGACCTTATTAACAGGTAATATTTCCTTCATAATATTAATATAGTCTCTTAGTCCTTTCTCACTATAGGAGGCGCAAGTACAAAGGTCACACTTATTTCCTGCAATCAAAATTGAACCTTATTCTCATAAAAAGAGAGTTAATATTTATTCAAATATTATGTTCGAGGCAACCATCTGTTGCTGTTTATTGAAGCTGTACTAAAATCGAATAGATGACTTATTATGGTGACGTAATGAGAATACAGAATGTCATCACCTCCTTTCATCCATGACATCTCATACGCAGGACATTATCGTTGCAAGGAGAACGAAAACTTGAAACAAATCCTATACCAACTTCTGGCTATCGTGGTATAGTAGGCCATCAACAGCCTTTTGCAGTCCACTATTGGACATAGGCCTCTCCTTACCAAGGAGGTTTTGGCCTACTATACCACGCTGGTCAGACGGGTTGGAATAGGGTTTGTTTCAAGTTTTCCTTCTCTTTGTAATGATGTTGACTTACATAATTTGTTCCCTTAGTCACCTGTTACGACACCCACGGGATGAATAGGGGTGGTAACACTATGTATTCTTAATCCGTTACCACACGGTCAAATACAGCAAATAGTAGGCCAAAACCTCTTTTCTAAGAAGAGACTTATGTCCAGCAGTGGACTATTGAAGGCTCTTGATGATGATGACTCAGTCATTTTGCAGTTAGCCAAACGAAAGGTTTTTGAATAGAATTTAAAACTGTTTCAAAGTTCCTTTCCATCACCATTCCATCTGCTGTTCAACAATGGTAGACCTCTTACGCTAGATAAGCAGAGACGAGACACTCTTTTTATGGGAAACAACCGGAGCGTTTGATGGTGAGGAACTATCGCCTTCGTCAGAAGTCACAAAGGTGTTGCTGACCTCTGAGTGCTTGCCCATGGAATTAAGGAATAGACGTATTGTGTAGACGTTGTATTCGTCTTACATCAGATGAATCAACTACTGGTCCCCTCCAACCCCCCTCATATTACAAAAAAATACCAGTCGTTTTTCTGTATTTACTAATTGAAAACTTAAAGATTCATAAAATTTATATGTTACCCTTTTCAGGCACATAGCTTCCGGCACTGCGCTAGTACCATGTCGCTTAGCTACCTTCGAACAGAGCACAATTTGGGAGGATGAGCTTGGCAAGAACCCCTGGCTGTCAAAAGAGGTAAGGATGAAAAGTAACACATAGAGTCCTTATAAAACTACCGTTTCTACAAATTTGTACTACTCAAAATTTGAACCCATTTTTGAGGGTAGTTTATATAAAAATCAGATGTTTTTTTAATTTTTGGGTAGTTTAATTCTGAAAAAATGTGTGTGAGGTGTTTATTTTTTCTTTGTTATGATTACTTTATCTAAATTACCACCTGTATAAATATACATACATAATGTGTGCGTTTGTGTGCGTGCATTGCTTGCGCGTGTACGTGCGCGTTATTTTTCAGTTTTGTTCAACCAGTATTTGGATAGTGAAACGTGTCAGTAGCTACTTGTTGACTCTTTAATTGTTAATTCACTTGGTCATTGTAGCTTACTTTGTGGTTTTATTAGCTTAAAATTTTATTCTAATATTTAATTAGTTCATTCAATCATTTTTTTCTGAGCGTCTCCCAGAAAAAAAATTTAAAGAAAATTCAGCGCTAAATGTTCATCACCTTTCTACATCTTTCACAGCAACTGGTTGTAAAACCCGACCAGCTGATCAAGCGACGAGGCAAGCTCGGCCTCGTCGGCGTCAACAAATCGGCGGCCGAAGTCCGAAGATGGCTCAGCGAGCACATGAACAAGGAACAGATAGTTGGAGAAGCCGTCGGCAAGCTCAGACATTTCATTGTAGAACCGTTCGTCAAACACGAACCGGTGAGTTGAGAATAACGCCATCTGTTGTAGTTACGGCTATTTAATGCTCATGCGCATACAATTATATCGTCGTCGCATTGTCACAAGATGGCACTAAGTGAGCTGTAAATTGTTTTTATGGGAATAAAAATTCTATAACCTTGCCTCTTCTATGGTTTTCTGAAATGTTTAAAACTTTAAGGGCAGTATTGAGTCGTATTTTTGAACTTGAATTACCAAGGGGCTGATTTAAATTTCTTTTATGTTTTTTTTTTTATTTTATGAGCCCCCGCCAAGGTAACATCTCTGCTTGATGAAAAGTCCATAAAATCCAAAAGTTGTAGTCACCATTCTCATTGTAAATACAGTGTGGGGACCCATTAAGTTTTCTTTGTGTCCATTATTTCTACGTTTGTAAAGTCCCCCACGACACAGTATTTATTTCTGAGGGTGTGTCTTTTTTTTTAAAAAAATCATGGAGTATGTTAGTACATTTATACTTATTTTCTATTAAATAATACCTAGATTTGTTTTTTTTTTAAACTACATTCAATTTTTTTCTAATTACAATGTGATTATCGTACAGTCAGATGAAATGTACCTGTGCATCCAGTCGGGCCGGCGGTCAGACACGATTCTGTTCCATCACCAGGGTGGCGTCGACGTCGGTGACGTAGACGCTCTAGCGGTCAGACTCGAGGTATGTATGTGTGATGATGATAATAATGGATATCGCAATGTGTAACGTAGTTCATTAGAATACTAGAAGTTGGCACAAAAGTTCACCACTTTCTACTGCACTGAGTGTTGTGGGTTCGATCTCCACTTGAGACAATACTTTGTGTAATCAAGAAAATGTTGTTCTGTGTGTAAGTGACCTTTGTGTCCGCTTCATACACGATTGTGAAGTTGTCCACAAATCAGGATCTACTTAAGATATGAAATAATAATAATAAAAAAGAGAAGAAGAAGAAAGAAGGTAGGATAGAGAGCTGGAACAAGGGTCTGGTGCAGAAGGTAGTCCTTGACACAGCCCGTTAAATGAGAAGGTTTCTGTCTTTAGAATCCTAACCATCGCTGTCTTGGTCCCTGTACCCGATGTCCGTGGTCTACTATTTTTGAAATTTTTAAATAAATATTTTTGTTTTTTTTTCTATTTATTTAAAAATGTAATCAGTATGTATATAAATGTAATAAAAAGAATAATAATAATAATATTCTTTATAGATATAGATAACATTCAATACATAATGAGATTTCCTAATACCTGCGCTAGTAAAGACGTTGTTACAGGTGTTCGTATCAGATATCTTTTTTTTTATTTTTTTTTTTAAAGGCAACGCCTGCTCTAGTATTAAATCCTGTGTCACGGGGGACTTTACAAACATACAAGAAACGGACACAAAGAACACCCAGACTCAGAATAACAATTTATCGATCACACAGTGTTGTCCCATGTGGGATTTGAACCCACAACACTCAGCGCTGTAGAGAGCGGCGTAGCGACCGCGTAAACCACTAGGCCAACCGTGCCGCCAATATCGATATACGAGTATACTCAATAGTTTATTGCATACCATATCGTTACAGAGATGTGCGTTATGTTTTGCAAGTATGTATGGACTCGTATATATATATATACTAGCTTTTACCCACGGCTTTGTTCGCATGGAATATGGTCTGGCACATTAAGTCTCGTAACAGATCATTTTACATAAATATATTTTCTTTTGATTAAAAGTATCCTATGTTACTTTTAATACCTCCAAAATTTAATGATTATCGGTTGAGTAGTTTTCACGTGAAACCATAACAAACAAACTTACATTCGCATTTATAATATTAGTAGGATGTATACGTATACGTACGTGTATATAGATAATACGTACACGTATACGCACTACGTTTTATATGGTTTCTGTAGCGTTGTTTTTTTTTCTCTAAAGATCTGATAATGGAACCATTAATCAGGAAGTGGTTGGAACTGAATATAGCATTATATACTAAAAAAATTGACCGTATGGTGACGGATTAAGAATACGTAATGTTACCACCCCTATTCATCCCGTGGGTGTCGTAAAAGGCGATCAAGGGAACAAAGTATGCAAGACAACATCATTACAAAGAGAAGGAAAACTTGGAACAAACCCAATTCCAACCCGTCTGGCCAGCGTGGTATAGTAGGCCAAAACCTCCTTGCTAAGGAGAGGCCTATGTCCAGCAGTGGACTGTAAAAGGCTGTTGATGAGGATGAATAAAGAAAAATAGTTTTTATTGTATATGTGATGTTTACAGGTGCCAGTAGACTCATTTCCTTCCGGTGAAGAAATTGAACGCACTCTACTGAAGAATGTGAAGTCTGCCTCAACTAAAAGGTATTTTATATCTAATTTAAACTAATTTTATTAGTAATAAATTTAAAATGACGTCATGTTTGGTTGAACAAAAGTCAAAGATTTGGACCCATTCAAATTAATATAAAATAGACAATATTATAACTAGGTAAAATTGTGTTCATAAAGAATTATAAAGCGACATTTCCTTAGTATCAACTGCCTCGGTAGCGCAGCGGTAGTGAATGCGACTGCTGTGCTTAAGGTCTTGGGTTCGATTCCCCTAGCAACAATAGCAACCCTAGTAGTAGTGTTGCCAACAATCATATTCTAGAAAAATCTTATTTTTTAAAACCTTAACTTACTTTTTTTTTTACAGAATTCTAACTACCTTCATATTAGCACTATACCGGGTTTACGTAGACCTAAACTTCACATACATGGAGATCAACCCCATTGTAGTGACGAACGAACGCATCTACCTCCTAGACCTGGCTGCCAAGCTCGACCAGACAGCTGACTTTATCTGCGCAAAGAACTGGGGAGAAATTACATTCCCCCCACCTTTCGGACGTGATGCGTACCCTGAGGAAGCGCATATAGCTGACTTGGATGCGAAGAGTGGAGCCAGTCTTAAGGTAAACCTTTATTTATTCGTTACCAGCTGCGTCCCACGGTATTACCCACTATTTTTGTAGCTTTTTTCATTATTTTTTTCTAAATTTCATGAATTAAAATTACCAGTGAAAGTCCCATCAAAATTTTTGAAGTGAAACTTCTTTAGAATCGCTGTGATTTCAAACCGCATGCAACGGGAAAACGACAGGTAAGAGACACAAATACAAAAATGACCGGTAAAGAATGAGACAGAAATATTAGTGAGCCAGAGCGAGAGAGTAAATGTCGGTGTGTTGCTCATTCTTTGGTCGATTTACTGAAGTTTCACTTCTATCGTGTATGAATTCATACACATCTTTTTTTTTTCTGATATCTTATCTTCGTGTGTTCCTGGGTCAATGCTGTTCTTAGTGTACAAGAGTTCAGTGTTTGGCGTGGGGGAGTGATTCGTCCCGTATCTAAGAAATAATCGATTCTTTTGTGGACAATAAGACCCCTTACAAAACTAGTACACCTGAATTATCAAATTTCATGTTCAATTTCCTAGGACCTGACCAATTTTCGTTTATTTTTATTTCTAGTTAACAATTCTAAACAAATCCGGTCGCATCTGGACGATGGTGGCCGGAGGCGGGGCGTCCGTGGTGTACACAGACACCATCTGCGAGTTGGGAGGGGCGGCCGAGCTCGCTAACTACGGAGAGTACTCCGGAGCACCCACCGAGAGTCAAACCGCGGACTATGCGAAGACCATCTTCAGTTTAATGTGCAGAGAGAAACATCCCAATGGCAAGGTATGTTAAGGTTTCATAATGATCTAAAATTCATACGCTAAGTGTTCATAGGTTTGAATCCCATTAACGTCCGGATTAGACCAATTAGGTACTTTTTGGAAGATGTCTAGTAACTTTAATGTCATTTGTTTTTTTTTTACGAATTAAGTGCAGATTAAAAAATGTCTATGGTACTCGACTATAGTGTTACAACAGGCTGCAATTAAACTTCCGTCCTATTATCAAGAGCCGATGTAATATTACTTACGTACTACTCATACGTCAGTATCCTTAAAATTAAAAAAAAAACCTGTATTTTAAAAATAATATCACTTTTATAACAACTTATTCCATCCCATCAGGTGTTGATAATCGGTGGTGGCATAGCCAACTTCACCAACGTAGCAGACACCTTCCGAGGGATCATCACCGCGATAGAAACGTACAAGGATGCTCTCATACAGTACAACATCACCATCTTCGTCAGGAGAGGAGGACCCAACTATCAAGAAGGACTCAGGTAAAAACATATGTCGTAAAGCAGTTTCCTTTAACACAGTCCGTATAATGAGCATGTAACGAAATCCACATGAAGCAAAAACATACCATAGCGCCATCTACCGAAGACATACTGAACTACAGAGACCGCTAATCCTGTATCGCGATATAGAAAGTCTTTGCGCCAATTAGCACCTATGTAACTTCCCATTATTGCCGCGACCCGCTTTGATCGCCTCGCCTGGTTGGAGGAACATGACACCCGTTCCTCCACAGGAAGTTTCCTATCTATGTAATCTTAACCAGCCAATCCTCATCTCAGAAACGGAACAAATGATAATACTGACTCACTCATTTCTTCGGCATAGAAATTAAACCTGAACTGATATTGTAAAGACCTTTCTACTGCGGGAATATATGTATAATGGCCAAGTAAGGAAATCTAAATATATGTATAACGCTTTCATGCTCTGTATTTATTTAAAAATGAAAATAAAAAACCTCTGAATATTTTTATTTTGATATTCATAGACAAATGCGTGAAGTCGGCCAGCGCCTGCGCATCCCGCTCTACGTGTTCGGGCCGGAGAGCAACATGACCGCCATCGTGGGGCTGGCCCTGGGCCAGTCGCCCATCCCCAAGGAACACCAGCTCGACTACGCGCCCAAACAACTGCCCAAACCTCAAGCTGCTGTGAGACAATTTTTATTATTTATTTATTAATATACTTTTTATAGGAGTCACTTACTATACTAAACTGGTCAAACTTTGACATGTGTTGGCGGCCTTAAAGTAACACTATATGAAATACTACTGAATAAAAAAAAAAATATTTTCGAAACTACGCTCAAAAGTTTCGTTTAGATGCGAAAAGAGGCCCCTGAAATACCATTAGGGCGGTTAAAAAAAACTGGCTGAAAGAACGACGTTCAAAAGTTCCGTCTAGATGTCAAAATAGGTCTCTGAAATACCATTAGGTATTTCAAAAAAATATTAAACATATGGGAATATATATGCCTTGGTAGCGCAGTGGTAGTTGCTGTACTGAGTAGCCCTACCCAGGTTTGAATTCTGGGACCAAATGTTTGTATGATCTACAAATATTTGTTTCTTAGTTTGCATATTTTCTATTTATAATACGTATGTATTTAAACAAAAAATATTCTACCAGTAAAACAAGTTTGAAGCTAGACGGCGTTGTGTGTCAGCATTAGATATCTTTTAATGATTGAAGTACCGCTATAAATATGCAGAGAGCATATTGCGATTGGTGAAGAATTCTAGTTATCGTGACATCGAGTAGATGTGTAATAAACTCACATTAGGTACTTTATTTATTTATTTAAGTTTTTCGATGTAACATCAGCTATCTGTCAGTGAAAGTCCCGTCGAAATGGGAGCAGCCGTTCAAGAATTAGACAAATAGACAAAACTTGTAAAAAAAATTAAATGGTGTATGTATCGTATGTATACCATGTATACTCATATGCATGTAGTCAAAAGCGGTTATTTCAATATTACAAACAGACACTCCAATTTTATTTATATGAATAGATTTATTTTATACATCATGCATATTTGGTGAGGCAAAGAAAACAGGCAGTAGGTGCATTTTGGTTGAAATATGTATGAAAATACACAAACTATATGATAGTTCAAACAATTATATATTTACGTATATAAATACATATATATGCATATAGATACTATTACCACAGTATGACAGTCATGTAATGTATTTTAAGTATTAAAAAAGTTAGTAAGAATAAAGTATTTACATACTAATGAAATATAGTAAAATATTCTCTAACATATATGAAAAATATTAAATATTCTATTAATACTGTTATTACAATAGATTTCCTACAACTGTTTTTACCAATAACCTTTTTCTCAACAGCCAAAACCCAAGATTGACCTTCCAGAATTGACGCAAAAACTCCTAGACCTGGTCTGTTCGCAAGCTCCTACGAAACAAGACCTTGGTCAGGGCATCTCTACCGCACAGACCCTGTTCTCTGACCGCACGAAAGCCATCATCTGGGGCATGCAGAACAGAGCTATTCAGGTACAATAATAGTCCACTAACTAGCCTATAATAGTCCACTGGTGGGCTTAGGCCTCTAGCAATGAGGTTTTGGTTTACTACACCACGCGGAACAGACAATTGGGTAGATGACTGTATCGTAAATAAATACCAATGTCCACTTCATTAAAACTAATATCGCGAAACATCTCGGCAAATACAATTAACATAGCTTTTTATTATTATTACGAATTTTAATCAAATATACAGTGAAATATATTGTTCAATTGAGTGGTCTAAAACAGTGACGTCACAATTTTGTATTTAGTACATTTTTATATAAAATTGTCGTTTTGACAGATGATAAAAAGTAACTAATTTGACTAAGGTGTCATCTAGCCTATTATAGAGTTTTTCATGGACGATAAAACTTAATACGAAATTCATACAGCTCGTCTGCGTGTTTGCCGCCTACACTATATATAAAAAAAAACATTAATTACAGTTCTTAAACTTGTGATCTCTGTGACAGATAGCTACGAAATCGACAAAGTAACTTTGAACAAGCGATTTTATTTTGTATCACCGATATTTGTATTCTTTACTTTTCTCTACATATTTTTTTTTCTATATTAAGAGCCTGCCAAAATGACTCTCCTCTGCCCGATGGAAAGCATGAATAGAATTCAAGAGTTGCGGTCACCATAATCATTGCAAATACAGACGATGCAGTATTGTGACCCACACTATGGCGGCCTTGTGAGATGTTCTTTCGCACCCCGCTTGGGGACGCAAAAGGCATGACAGTCATCGTGACAGTGTAAGGCTCCCACTATTACCACGATAACTGTCACCCCTGCATGAATGGGCCTCCGGTCTCACACTCACCAACGAAACACGACAGCACGGATGCTGGCGCTTTAGGTTGATGTTCTGTGGGAGGGTAGTACTGCCCCGGTCGAGTCGACCCACTCGTGCTGAAATCAGCGTGGCTCTACTACCTTGAAAAACGTGCCAGTTTTATGTTCGTACCTAAAATCAATAATTGTCACGTATCATATGTGTTTTGATTTATTTTGGAGTATGAAAAAATTATCTATCTTAAGGGATAAATATAAGAATTTTAGTCTTCGTACAGGGTAGTTAATTGTTTTTTTTTTATCCACAGGGAATGTTAGACTTTGACTACATATGCCGTCGATCAGAGCCGTCAGTGGTCGCCATTGTGTACCCATTCACAGCTGACCATAAACAAAAATACTATTTTGGAAATAAAGAGGTGTTTATACCAGGTAAGAAACTTTTACATACTCTAGACTACATAGTGGTATAAGGGGCCGCTTCCTACTATCAAAGTGAGGTGGGGTTCGATCCCCACGTGAGACAACACTATATGTGATCCACAAATTGTTATTCTGAGTCTAGGTGTTCTTTGCAATATGGAATATATTCCTAGTAAGACAGTTGCCTTTACAAAAAACAGTACAAAACACCAATTGAAGTCTCATTGACCCTGAAATCGAACCCACGACAAGCTTACTAAGCCATTGGTAACAAATGATTTTGTCTAGGCAAATTTTAATTTGACGTGTCTTGTTAATACAAGAATTTGACGTAAAATCTATTGAAAGTATGATTACTTGGGTTAAAAAGGCACAGTGGTTAATGTGACCACTACACTGCGCAGTGGCACGGGTTCAATACTCACAAGTCTTAAAAAAACAATACTGAATTAACTCTTACAAATCACAAGTATTAATTTATTGCAGTCATCACTTAAATATATTTAAAGCATCATTAAATAAATAAAGGATTTGTCTTAATATGTAAATAAAAAGCACAAAAATTCTCATTACGCGATTCATGTTTAAAACATAGTTCGGCTCATATTGCCTAGATGGCGTTGAAATATATTTTAAACTTATGACGTCATATAACTTAATTTAATTTCTATTGTTCCAGTGTTCTCTGACATGGACGTAGCCATGCGCAAACACCAAGAGGCGACGGTTCTCGTCAACTTCGCGTCACTCAGATCTGCCTACGACAGTACTATGCAGGTAACTTTAAAAAAAAAACAACGAATGTTATAGAACCTAGCTTTTTGGCCACTACAGTACTTACACGACAAGTATGTCCATCGCGCCACGACTGCGTGATAGATTTCTGTCATCATTAGCAACGTTTAATAGTCCACTAGTGGACTTGGGTCTCTCCTCTGAAAGGAGGGTTTGGACAACTATACCACGCTGCATAGTTGGTAGACGCTGACCAAACGGCTAAGGGTTTGTTTCAAGTTTTTACTTCATTAGTCGACCACGGCAGTTCTCTTACGGCACCCACGGTGTAATATGGTACTTCTAGCCGAAGTCTCAATGGAAACCAGCTAAATACGGTTTACTAAGGTTTACTATAGTGCACAAGCGTGTACGCAAACAGGTGCACTCTGTTCCCTCACTCTCACAACCTAATAGAACGGTTCTCCGACATGACCTGGAAGAGATCAGGGATAGGACCGACGGCTTTACGTGCTCCCCGAGGCACAGACTTCCTAACTCCGGTCTGGTATTAAGTATTTCTATAACCAGAAAAACACGATAACACTTTTTGACCTGACCCGGGAATCGAACCCGAGATCGACAGTCCACTAACCGTTAGACAAACGAGGTAGTCAAACGTATTTATGTATTAGACACTAGGTATTCTGAATCCGTCATCACACAGATATCACTGTGTCTCGTATAACTCATAACTTTAAATAAACATATGTTAACTCCCTTTAGCTGCTGCGGTGGCGCAGCGGTGAGTGTGACTGCTGCGCTTGAGGTCTCGGGTTCAATTCCCGGGTCAGACCAAATGTGTTTTTATGATCTGCAAATATTTGTTTCGAAGTTTGGGTGTTGTCTATGTAAAATATATATGTATTTACAAAACAAAAAGTATATATGTAAGTATTCTATCAGTCAGTCTCGTTATCACAGCACAAGCTTTGCTTAGTTTGAAACTAGATGGCGTTGTGTGTCATATGTCTACAATATTTATTATTATTTTTATATTTACAGGCCATGCAGCATCCACAGATCAACACGGTTGTGATCATCGCTGAAGGTATCCCCGAGAACATGACTAGGAAAATCATCAAGCTGGCAGACACGCGAGGGGTAAGCACATTTGTTTATTTCATGGTTTTTTAATAAATTCTTTGAGGTTCAGTACTCAAGACGGTATTGTAACATACAAACTTACTCTTTTATAGGGACGTTTGATTTTTATATATAATATAAATTGCTAAGTGAAATCCAGATAAACGGGGTAACAGCTAACCAGAGAGTAGAGGGTATAAATATTAATCCTACATAAAGTCACTCATATTTCCTAAAGTGGTTGACAGACAAACGATTACCACTATTTGACTGCACGATTGGCCTAGTGGTTTAAGCGGTCCGCTGTATGGTGCACCGGTGTGGGCGGCGGCTCTGACCGCCCAGAATAGGGCTCGCCTCTGGCGCCCTCAGAGGATATTGGCGGTTAGAGCCATACGCGGTTACCGCACCGTATCAACGGAGGCGGCGTGCGCTTTGGCCGGAACTCCCCCGTGGGATTTGGAGGCGGAAGTGCTCGCCGAAGTTTATCGGCGGACGGCTGACTTCCGGGCGGGTAGCGGCATACAGCCCCCGCCGGAAGAGGTACGCGAGTGGCGTGAGGCCGCTCGTCGAGCCACAATGGCTAGTTGGTCGTCCCGGTTGCAGACTCCACGTGCTGGCTTTGCCCTCGTGGAGGCTCTCCAGCCGGTCATCGCCGAGTGGGCAGGGCGGCAGCACGGGACCCTTTCCTTCCGACTGACGCAGGTCCTTTCCGGGCACGGTTGCTTCGGGAAGTATCTGCACTCGGTCGCCAGGAGGGAATTGAGTCCCGCCTGTCACCACTGCGACTGCAGTGAGGACTCGGCTCAGCACACGCTAGTGGTTTGTTCCGCCTGGGCGGCGCAGCGTGGGGTCCTCACTGCAGTTATTGGAGGAGATCTCTCGCTACCGGCCGTCATACGCTCCATGGCCGGTAGCGACAGTTGTTTTACCGTGGTCGCAACCTTCTGCGAATACGTAATTTCGCGGAAGGAGGCGGCGGAGAAGGCCCGGGAGGACGATATCCACTCGGACCCAATTCGCCGTCGGCGAGCCGGGCGGCGGAGGCGCGCATACCAGCGCCTCATGCCGCCTTGAGTGTGGCCGCGGGTGGACGGGACGGGTTTTCCCCTCCATCCGCTATAGTGGCCAGCCGCGAGGAGGTGACGTGCGCGTGTGCCGTACGTCGCCTAAATAGAGAGTTTATCCGCAGATGGTGCCCACTTTAGCGGGCAGGCGCTAGGAGGGATCTGGATGTCGTAATAGCAGCGGTTCCCGGATCCCCCCTATGTTAGGCGCAGAGTGGCACACCGTGTGGTTTTAGTCAGTCCGATTCCGACACACCGCCTCGCCGTAAACCCCGGTGGGGTGACAGCCCGAGGGGGTTTCCACACGTTAAAAAAAAAAAAAAAAAAAGTGGTTTAAGCGGTCGCCACGCCGCTCTCCACTTCGCTGAGTGTTGTGGGTTCAAACCACACATGGAACAATACTTTGTGTAACCCACAAATTGTTGTTCCGAGTCTGGGTGTTCTTTTTGTCCGTTTCTTGTATGTTTGTAAAGTCCCCCGCGACACAGGATTTATTCCTAACGCGGTCGTTGTCTTAAGAAAAAAAAAATATCATTGAGCAAAAAATCGGAAAAAAAAAAAATTAACTAGAGTAAAACCTCAGATAAAATCTAAATTAATAATATAAGAGTATGTTTATCAGCTCAGTCTAAGTTATATTGGGCATATTTGTCAGGTGAACATCATCGGCCCGGCGACAGTAGGTGGCATCAAACCGGGCTGCTTCAAGATCGGGAACACAGCCGGCATGATCGACAACATCATTGACAGCAAACTATACAGGCCTGGCAGGTAATGTCGCTTTATTTAAATCCTCTGGGGCACATTCAAGTATCACGTAACACAATTTTGGAAGATATTCGACCCTCTCCATGTAACGTTTTTATGTACCCCAAAGCGTTACATATAGATAATAATCACAAGTCGGCCTTTATGGGCGCACGCTCTTGAAGGCTAGAAGGTCAAATTAATGGGTGTGTAATGTCAGCCTTTATGGACATACGCTCTTGAAGGCTAGAAGGCAGAAGGCAATTAAATAGGAGTGTAGTGTCGGTCAAATTTATGGGTGTCTAATGTCGACCTTTATGGGCGTACGCTCTTGAAGGCTAGAAGGTCAAATTAATGGGTGTATAATGTCAGCCTTTATGGACATACGCTCTTGAAGGTTAGAAGGCAGAAGGCAATTAAATAGGAGTGTAGTGTCGGTCAAATTAATAGATGTGTAATGTCAGCCTTTATGGACATACGCTCTTGAAGGCTAGAAGGCAGAAGGCAATTAAATAGGGGTGTAGTGTCAGTCAAATTAATAGGTGTGTAATGTCGACCTTTATGGGCGTACGCTCTTGAAGGCTAGAAGGTCAAATTAATGGGTGTATAATGTCAGCCTTTATGGACATACGCTCTTGAAGGCTAGAAGGCAGAAGGCAATTAAATAGGGGTGTAGTGTCAGTCAAATTAATAGGTGTGTAATGTCGACCTTTATGGGCGTACGCTCTTGAAGGCTAGAAGGTCAAATTAATGGGTGTATAATGTCAGCCTTTATGGACATACGCTCTTGAAGGTTAGAAGGCAGAAGGCAATTAAATAGGAGTGTAGTGTCGGTCAAATTAATGGGTGTGTAATGTCGGCCTTTATGGGTGTACGCTCTTGAAATCTAGAAGGTCAATTAAATAGGAGTGTAGTGTCGGCCTTTTTAGGAGTATGCTCTTGAAGGCCAGAAGGTCAATTATATAGGAGTGTAGTGTCGGCTTTTACGGCCGTATGCTCTTGAAGGCTAGAAGGTCAAATAAATGGGTTACTTAGAGAGTGAAAACAATAGCTCGAGATGGTCATGATTGCATACTAATAACTCGAGCTTTAGTTTGTTTATTATTTTTTTTAAAAAGAAGACAACACCAACCCTAGGGAATACTAGATATACGTTCTGTGTCAAAGAACCCACCATCACCAAGTGCTGTCCCGTGTGCGGATCGCACTCACGATATCAGCACATTAAGAAGCAGCGAAGTGACCGTTTAAAACTATGCCATCCACAATTTAACCATGAAAAAACCCTGTGTGGAGGGACGTGTGGCATGTGTCCCTCCGACACAAAGGGAGGATCCTCCGACCAGGCGAGATGATCATGCCAGGTGGGCCACAGCCCTCGGTTGATGTTGGGATGTTTGTATATACGCTAATTGCCACGCGAATCTCTATATCGCGATGCAGGATTAGTAGTTAGCATTGTAGTTCATTACATTCATACGTTTCGTTCATACTTCGTAGTTCGATGTATCTTCGCTAGATGGCGCCGTTGTACATTTACTTTGTGTTTATAATGTAGAAGCCGCCACACCTGAAAGAAGACATGGATTTTCTAATAATTGTTATTTTCTTTCACAGTGTGGCGTACGTGTCCCGTTCTGGTGGCATGAGCAACGAACTGAACAACATCATCTCGAAGGAAGCGGACGGAGTCTGCGAGGGAGTCGCCATCGGTGGAGACAGATACCCTGGAACTACCTTCATCGATCACCTACTGAGGTAACTAAACGCAACATGTGTTTATTTATCAGTCCAAACTTTATTACTAGTAAGTTCTATGAGGTGATGGATTAGAAATACGGAGCGTTACTGTCCTTATTCAGTCTATTTCTGACGCAAGAGCTGACTAAATGAGCAAAGAAACAAACGCTATACCAACTCGCCTGGCCAGCGTGGTATAGTAGGCCAAAACTTTCTTGCTAAGGAGAGGCTTATGTCCAGCAGTGGACTGTTGTTGATGACGTAAATACAAACATAAAGATAGAAATATGATTTCTAAAACAAGTCTATTAACTACTGCATTACTAAATATGTGTTCGTCTGATGCTAGGTATGAAGCAGATCCTAACGTCAAAATGCTAGTGCTACTCGGTGAAGTGGGAGGTGTAGAAGAGTACCACGTCTGCAAGGCTATCAGAGATGGCATCATCAAGAAGCCCATCGTTGCATGGTGTATAGGAACTTGTTCAGGTATGGAAACGCATGTTACCTGTCCTATTTGTTTTTTTGTCAACGGTGTGAAAGATCCTCATGAATATCCTTCGCCCGTTGTAGGGGGCTATGGGTCTCTTGGAATCTTACCCACTAAAAACCAACCTGGTGTTCCTCTCTTTAACAATAACCAGGGGAGCGGGAAACGTAATTGCATATTGCCACCATCCCCGAAAGGGACCTGTGCAAAGTTAAATTCAACTTCAGCAACATACGAAGTGACGTAACACAAACTGAGGTTACTGGCACCCAAATCCACCCCCTGATTCTGAAAGAGGACTCCAAGGGTGACAAGACACTTCTGACTTCTGAGTTTTGAGATGTCCATGAGCGGTGGTGGTCACTTACAGTCATAAAATTAGGCTGATACCGTTTCTTAAGTATGAAAATGTGTTATATAATTAAAACAAATCTGGTTATAGTCAACATCCGTTTGTTATATAATCACAATAGGTTAATAAAACACGCGGTTGATACTGCAGTAAACTATATCTACTAGAATTTGAGGTTACATACAGTACTACTTAGCTGATGCGTTACCGTACGAAATTCCATGTACAGAGTGCCGCTGCACCATTTTTTAAGAAACAGCGAGAACATTTTTTTTTTTGTTTTCTTTTTTTTTAATATTTACAAAATGTAATGTTATATTTGTGTACTCTTTAAAAACTTAAACAGTTCTCTACCGAATAAACTCAATTTTGACATGTGCAACTTGATTTTAAGATTATTTTTGTCTATTTTTTGTGCCACCACAATGTGCCATAGCCAAGCATGACGTAGTTACATACAGTATTTATATGTGGTCTTAAGTCTTGTCTAAAACGCTGAGGTCTTTGAATAAGGAATAAGTACTATGATTCTAATCTACGTTTAACATAAGATGACGACTACTACGTCACTACTTCCCATAGGGGGTATATGGATGGTATTTCTAAGGTTTTGATATAGATAGATGTTAATGGACCCTTAATCTTCTTGTTGAATATACGGTCAGCTCAAGCCAGGCTTTTGCATCGTGTCCAAGTTGCACTTCACACTGCTTTGACGGTGACTTACGCCTGCGCACGATACACCTATTTGAGCTATGTTGGTTCTGCGGAGCTGGCATTCCGACTGTTCATGAGATTTGTGGCTCAGTAGACGTTAGCGGGTACTGCAGTACCCGGGGCCTATGGTTCTTCTGGAATCTTCTTTCCGCTGGTAAGCTCGAACATTGGCGTGACGCAACAGTAAATGTGTGCCATGCCATGGACGTGCAAGAGTGGAGAGGGAATACTTTACCTTCTTCGCCATATAGCTGGAGTGGTGGTCTTACTTTGCCAGATCCAATCTGATAAATGACGTGATGTGAGACAGTCCGCGTTGGTATTTTTGGTAAGAAAAGAGCCACTGGTGGTCCGACTATAACCCGTCGTGGTATTGAAGCTGTTGTAAATTGGTTGGTGGTGGTAGTTTTTGTGATGTCCCGTGTTTTTGTTCCTCCGATATACGAGGTTTCCTGGGCATTTAATTTTGTCTGCAGGTCCCATAAAAGCCTCGGTAAACAACTCCAAAACAAAGTCCTGTCCTTGCAGTAAAGGGCGAAGGAACCAAGCTCATGGCAAGCCGCGGTCTCAGTGTAGATTCCTCAGACATTTTTTATCTATGCTATGTGGGAAAAGTCCATCCAGTGTCACCTTTAAAGGTAATTCTAAGGATTGGCGTATGGTGGCTGTAGTGTGCCCCTGGATTATGGGTTTTTCTTGTTTATGTCTTCCCAAGCATATCCATTTTAATGTAATTGATGTTTTATCACAACCGCCGCCATCGAATGTTAATGAACATCTCACATTCTAAGTCGAATTTCATCATATTACAGATTTATTTTATCGCATAGACTTTCCGTGCTTACGTCTTACTGTCACAGAATCAAGATGAAAGATTTTTACACTTGCCCGATTCAGCCGCCAATTTTGGCCTCCCTTTGAATGCTACTCTTGATTTCTTGCGCTTACTGTACGATACTGTGATGTGGTATCAACCGTTCATGTTTGCAATCACGTTAAGTGTTGCCCATCACAAATTCTTCTCTCTTATAAACTACATCCCCATTAAGATTAGAGGTAGGTCCTGGCACAGCGTAACTTCGTGAAGATTCAGAGTATTTCTTATTATTTTTCGTGTCCTAGATGCTATTTTTGTCTGCATTGTTTCCAAGCGCTTAAGTCTCTGAAAGTGCTGAGTTTTTTTACAACGTCTTGAAGGTGACATGAATGGTCTGAGAATGGTCGTAATTCCGTGAGAGTAGCTCCAACCCATCTATTTTCAATTATAATTCCTTTACATTTATCATTATCTCAGCCCAAAGACATCAACGGCTGGTATATCCAAGCTTCCGCCAAGTCTCACCACAACAACTGGTCCTTTGATACCCGCATCTAGCTACCTCCCGCGACCTTCACCAGAACAATGTTTACTATTAGCTGAACTATCTGTATATAGTCGTATCGTACAAGCGTGTTTCCATCTCAGGTGCCCAGTTCTTGAACTTTTTGGCCCGATCGGCCATCTTTTCTGAGAAACAATGTCAGTTACCCACTGCTTTTTAAATTTGGTAATTCTCTAAGCAATATCAGGGTCATTGCTTCGTCGACCTCCTAATACCTGAATCATGTTATTTTAGCTCATTACAGACTACATCTCTATGCCCTAGGTCATCACCAGCAACATA
This sequence comes from Hypercompe scribonia, assembly GCA_949316085.1. Lineage (NCBI taxonomy): Eukaryota > Metazoa > Arthropoda > Insecta > Lepidoptera > Erebidae > Hypercompe > Hypercompe scribonia. Next base: position 5,467,846 of record OX438994.1, read on the forward strand.
CACTGGTCAAAAATTCATCTTGAGACATTATTGGTATTAGGAACCAGAAAATTTCCGAAGGCTTCTGAAATTCCTTTACGTTACAAATATATTTTACCAAGAACGGGAAACAAATCGTATACCAGCATTCATCATCTATAGCCAGCTGCTTTTCTTGACAGTATTTAACGTGTAGTGGTTATTTCAGACATGTTTACGTCGGAGGTCCAGTTCGGCCACGCAGGTTCTCTGGCAGGGTCCGCGATGGAGAAGGCAGTTGCCAAGAACGCGGCCCTCCAGGCTTTCGGAGCTGCCGTGCCTGAATCTTTCGACACATTAGGACTGGCTGTCAATAAGGTAGGAATTGCTTCTCAATTTCGCCATACTAGATTTTTCTTGTCTTATTTTACTTTACTTAGCAATATTGTTACGATGTGTCATAATATTACTGTTCGATCCTATTGGTCTACTGGTTAGGGATTCTAATTGTGAAGCCAGAGGTCGTGGGTTCAATTTCCATGCAAAACACTGCTATGCAATGACCACAATAATTTGTTTTCTGTCTGACTGTAATTCATCTATAATATGTATGTATTTAGCAATATGTATATAAGTATGTCATCATGAATTGACTGCACGGTTGGCCTAGTGGTTTACGCGGTCGCCACGCCGCTCTCTACTGACCTGAGTGTTGTGGGTTCAAATCCCACATTGACAACACTTTGTGTGGTCCATAAATTGTTGTTCTGAGTCTGGGTGTTCTTTGTGTCCGTTTCTTGTATGTTTGTAAAGTCCCCCGCGACACAGGATTTATTCCTAGTGCGGGCGTTGTCTTTTTTAAAGAAAAAAAAAAAAAAAAAGAAAAAAAATTTAGCTACCATAGTTTGGGATCGGACAGCCTTATGTGAGAATTTTGCCACTAGAAAACACAAGAAAAGCAATCAGATTTTCCAGCCAGTTCTATAGTAACCAGACTGCCGATAAATTACCATCACACAATCATTTGACTTAAACGAGAACTGAACGAACACGGGCAACTTGTTACAGCTAGGCTTAACGTGTATGGTTTGTATTACAGGTTTACCAGAGGCTGGTGAACGAGGGCAAAATCATTGTTAAGGAGGAAGTGGAGCCACCCAAGGTCCCCATGGACTACGATTGGGCGAGGGTATATAGTCTTTTACTTTTTCTGTTATAGCACAGTTGACGACAGGATGTGTCACCTGATAAGTTACTTTCATCATTCACACCCATGGGACCCCTGGGACACCTGGCAATTCGAAGAATTAAAAATTAATGTGGGATCACGTTCAGCTCTGGTAACTTTACCTACCGTCTATGCTTACTTGTCCGTGTGGTGACAGATTAAGAATGCGCAGTGTTACCACCTCGTGGGTGACGTAAGAGCTGATAGGGCGGAAAATACGCAGGACAACAGCAACCTCGAAACTATACAGCGTGGTATAGTAGGCTTAAATCACCTTTCTGAAAAGAGGCCTATGTCCAGCAGTGAATTATTGAAGGGTTAATGAGCCTTATTCACTGTTCAGATCTGATGAACAGATCTCAATGCCAATATTATCAAGGATCTAATTATTGTCAATATTATCAAGGAACTGACTTGACCAGTATTCTCGTGACCTAAGCCTCAACTAACAGCGTGGGCCTAGGCCGCCATAGCATGTGTCGCCATACTGCATTGTCTTCATTCGCAGTGAGTATGGCGACCACCACTCCTGGATTCTATTCATGCTTTCCATCAGGCAGAGTAGTAGTTTGGTGGGCTATTATAAAAAAAAAGGAAAAAAACAGCTAGTATACCTGTATATTAATTTTATTCCAGAAACTGGGTATCATCCGCAAGCCGGCCGCCTTCATATCCACAATCTGCGACGAACGGGGCCAGGAACTGTCATACTGCGGAGTACCTATCAGTCAGATCTTGGAGAGACAGCTGGGGATTGGTGGCACTATCAGTTTGTTGTGGTATGTACTAAGACTATCCGTTGTAGATTCTGGATATTAAGGGCAAACAAGTTGATCTGTGACCTGATGATAACTTACCATCAGGTCACTTATGACAGGCAACGTTTGATATAAAAGGACGAATTACTTAATTCCGGGTACATGCAATAGGCTAGGTGACACCTTAGTCAAATTAGTTACTTTTTATCGTCTGTCAAAACGACAATTTTGTATGAAAAATGTACTAAATACACAATTGTGACGTTACTGTTTTAGACTACTCAATTGAACAATATATTTCACTGTATATTTGATTGAAATTCGTAATAATAGTAAAAAGCTATGTTAATTGTATTTACCGAGATGTTTCGCGATATTAGTTTTAATAAAGTGGACATTGGTGTTTATTGACGATATAGTCATCTACCCAACTGTTAATATTTTTTTATGTGGTCGACTGTAATTCTCAGTATTTAGTTTCTCTTTTATATACATATATTACTACGTTATTGAATATAAGTAATAAGTGAAATGCTCATTGCCATGACAATACCGACATTATTATTTTGTTAATAACGTTTTTTATATTGCAACGAGTTGTGTCCGCGATTTCGTTAGCTTAGGATTTGTATTTTGAAGTTTTAACTTAGAGACGTGGTTTTTGCTGCGTTAATCCCAATCCCATGGGCAATTTGAGATAAAAAGTAGACTATGTGATGCCCAGGACCTCTATCTTCTACTGAAAGTTTCATTATAATCGACTCAGCAGTTCCAGGGATTAGTACGGACAAACAAGCAGATGAAAATTTAAAAAAAAGATTATTTATGTTTTAGTATTGTGTGAAGAGCTATAAGCACTTGAGGAAACATAGTTTTTTTTTTTCAATTCACAGAAAGACATTTCAATTTTATTCATATGTATTTAGCAATATTACTGGTATGGAGAAAAAAACTGTTTTATCCAGGTACCAAAGGTTTCCATCCAGTAACATTAATGCTTAGCAGTGTATCGGACGGAAATAAAACCATAGTTAACAAGAAACACAATATTTTTCCCGAACAGTAACCATCCGACTGTTACTAAAAGAGCTGCAGTCTACAAGAACCTCTATAATAGCATCTTCCAGTAGACGATTAGAGAAACTGAATCCAGTTATTACGGAGATCAGCCGTAATAAATAGACCTCCAACCGAAGACTCTAGTTTTACACAGGTATAAAGAGAATATGGTGTGTATAGGTTCCAGCGCGAGCTGCCGGAGTGGGCGTGCAAGTTCTTCGAGCTGGTGGTGATCGTGTGCGCGGACCACGGGCCGGCCGTGTCGGGCGCGCACAACACCATGGTCACCGCGCGCGCCGGCAAGGACCTCATCTCCTCCGTCGTCAGCGGCCTGCTCACCATCGTACGTACGCTCTCTGCCGCTGGCCTCGCACCTCATCTTCCAAGATCAGAGTCTGTCACGTACATAATTTATGGATGCCCCCCAAGTGCAACATGTTTTTAGCATGATATTTATTCATTTACTTATGCTTACTGCGCTGTGATTGGACGAGGCGGATTTAATGCCACATGGCATTATCTATCAGTCAACCTCGAGTTGGTTCACTAAAAGTAAGGCAGTTGAATATATAAGATGGAGAATGACTTTAACTTATATTCATAGATAATAATAATAATAATTAAACACAAATTAATACTTATACTGTCCGTGTGGTGACGGACACAGTGTTACCACCCCTATTCATCCCGTGGGTGTCGTAAAAGACGACTAAGCGAACAAAGTATGTAAGACTACATCATTACGACCAGCGTGGTATAGTAAGCCAAAACCTCCTTGCTAAGGGGAGGCCTATGTCCAATAGTGGACTGTATAACATGAATTAACGTTTATAATATATACATACATAAAAAAATACATACATTAATATTTGAGTTCATGGGAATATTTGTGTTAATTATTTCTTGTATAATTCTCAAACTTGCCAGTATGTAAATACTCTTACTTCACTACTAATTTACTCAATATTTTCTGGACAATGATACTATCCCTCCCCTCCCCCAGGGTGATCGTTTCGGTGGAGCCCTAGACCGTGCTGCGGCTGACTTCTGCGCGGCGTACGACCGCGGCCAGCACCCTCAGGAGTTCGTCAACGAGAAGAGAGCCAAGGGAGAACTCATCATGGGGATCGGACACAGGTCTGTTTGGAACACTGGCTTTATTTTTACTGTACAATTTTAAACTAATGTAACTATTTTATTTTGTCAACCGATTGAAATGAAACAAACTCTGAATATTGCGTGAAGTTTACATCAATACATAAAAGAAAGCCGCGTCCAAATAGGTCAAGCTGTTTCTGAGATTAGCGAGCACAAACGGGCAAAAAGTTTTTATATCGAGTTCTGTTACTTTAATAAAGACATTAGTTTTTCTTCAATATCTTTAACGTACAGACATCAACCTCTTATAATTTTATGCTATATATAGACTAACGACACAATGTATTACACATATAAACGTTTCTCTTGAATCTCTATCTCTCTTTATCTCTGTCTCTGTCTCTCTCAAGAGAGATATATACTTTATAGTTTACTTTATAGTTATCTAAGTATACGTGCATATAAAAATAAATAAACACAACGCCATCTAGTTTCAAACTAAGCAGAGCTTGTGCTGTGATAACTAGACTGACTGATAGAACTTATATACTTTTTTTTTGTAAATACATACATATTATACATAGAAAACACCCAAACTTCGAAACAAATATTTGCAGATCATGCAAACATTTGGTCTGACCCGGACATCGAACCCGAGACCTCAAGCAGTCGCATTCATTACCGCTGCGCTACTGAGACAGTTATATAGTTACATATATATTTATATTGTCTACAATTACGAGTCATTTAGACACGTCTTGTAGTAGACCTCAACACAAGTGAACCCAGCAAAGTCTGCAAACACATCCTGCGATCTAAATCTTGCATATAAATAAAATAGACAAGTAGGGTCTTTATGTATCATCTGAATAAAGGTTATCACCATTAACGCGTGATTAAATGACAACCTTAAGAAAAAATGAGTATGGTGACCACCACTCTTGGATTCTATTCATGCTTTCCATCAGGCAGAGTAGAGTCATTTTGGCAGGATCTTGAAATAAATATATATATCTGACGTTGGCTGTAATTTTATTCCATCACTAGATTGAAATCAAACTGTCGTTTGTGGGATATGTATAAATTATTTTTAAAGTATAATATAATAGTAGTTGATATATACAGGGTGAAGTCAATCAACAACCCGGATTCGCGCGTTCGCGAGCTGAAGGCGTACGTGACGTCACGCTGGCCGGCGTGGCCCGTGACGCGCTACGCGCTGGACGTGGAGGCCATCACCACGCGCAAGAAGCCCAACCTCATCCTCAACGTGGACGGCATCGTCGCGGCCGCCATGGTCGACATGTTCCGCCACTGCCAGCTCTTCACGCAGTCAGTACACGCTTATACTAACCCCTTGGGTCTCTGCAGTTGCGAAGAGATGTCGCCTTTATCGTGGAGAGTTTCTGACTTGCTGTCCTTGGAAGTCAACGGTTTAGAGTGGCAAACATACGCTCCCGAACTAAACGGTTCGGCTCTTCCTTCCTGTGCAAATCAGTTAAACTGAAACTCATTACCGGCGCACGTATTTCCCTCCCACTACGACCCCGGGTCCTTTAAACGGAGTGTGAAGAAGCATCTCACTAGGCCGCCATAGCGTGGGTCACCATATTGCGCTGTCTTCATACACAATGAGTGTGGCGACCACCGCTCTTGCTTTCCATCAGACAAAATAAAGTCACTGGTAGGCTTCTATAAAAAAAAAATATATACATACCAAGCTATGACTGCACTGATGGTGAAGTGTCAAATTACGCCGCTCTCTGCTACACCAAATGTTGTCGATCCACAAATTCGTATTCTGAGTCTGAGTGTTCTATGTGTTCGTTTCTTCTATGTTTGTAACATCCTCCGACAAAGTATATGCTAATGACGGCATGGTTTAAAAAAAAACTAGACACCACTCACGATTGGTCCACTCTGGACAAATCTTTGTGTAATCATTTGTTCTGTGTCTGAGTGTAATTCATCTGTAATATTTGAGTTAGTATTTGTTAGCAGTTTGAAATTACTAATATTATCTGCACTGTGTGTGTGTGTGTGTGTGTGTGTGTGTGTGTGTGTGTGTGTGTGTGTGTGTGTGTGTGTGTGTGTGTGTGTGTGTGTGTGTGTGTGTGTGTGTGCGTGCGTGCGTGCGTGCGTGCGTGCGTGCGTGCGTGCGTGCGTGCGTGCGTGCGTGCGTGCGTGCGTGCGTGCGTGCGTGCGTGCGTGCGTGCGTGCGTGCGTGCGTGCGTGCGTGCGTGCGTGCGTGCGTGCGTGCGTGCGTGCGTGCGTGCGTGTGTGTGTGTGTGTGTGTGGATCATCAATAATCATCAACTGCCTTTAACCGTCCACTGCTGGACGGACCTAGGCCTCTCCTTAGCAAGAAGATTTTGGCCTACTATACCACGCTGGCCAGACGGGTTGGTATAAGGTTTGTTTCAAGTTTTCCTTCTCCTTGCACTGACTTATGACACTCATGGGATGAGTAGGGGTGGTCACACTCACACACTTAATACGTCACTACACAGAACATGTCTCTATAACACTTATTTCAATATTTCAGAGAGGAAGGCAATAACTACATCCAGATGGGATCTATCAACGCAATGTTCGTGCTCGGCCGGACCATCGGTCTCGTGGGCCACTATCTCGACCAGAAGCGCATGAAACAACCCCTGTACCGCCACCCTTGGGACGATATCACATACATGTCACCCCTCAACTAAACCTGTACACTGCAGTCGAGATTGGGGAGGTCATCAACGTGACTTAGTAAATATGTATGAAAATATATAATAATAGTGATTATGATCATATTTTCAAATAATTAAAATGATTTTTATAGAAAATGTCAACTCTAATGTGTAATTTAATATAATATTAATGTAAAATTAATTGATTTTAATGTTTTACGATGTCTGTATTGATTGCGATAATAGTCAGCGTTTAATTTATTTTTTAAAAATTCAAATAATGTAGTTAGAAAGACAAGTCCCGAGTTCGATTCCCGGGTCGCACCAAAAGTTTATATAATTTGCAAATGTTGTTTCAAAGTTTGGGTGTTTCTTATGTATAATATGTATGTATTTTAAAAAAATAGTTTATACGTATTTATATCAGTTGTCTAGTACCCATAGTATAAGCTCTGCTTAGTTTGAGTCTAGATGGCGCTGTGTGCCAAACGTCCGAAAAAAATATCTTATTATTATTATAAAAATAACAAAAAATTGGAGCGCAACGCATTTATAACTCTTGATTTACTTTGACTTCGTTATCATCAACAACCTTTAACAGTCCACTGCTGGACATAGACGTCTCCTTAGCAAGGAGGTTTGCAATTGGACTTATTTCGCATAATTTCTAAATAAATTAAATTATCACAACATTAAAATCAATTAAAAATACATTTTATCACAAATCACTAACAAATGTAACTAATAATTTCAACTTTCAACTTTATGGTCCTCTGATATACAGTTCATAATAGTTTGCAACAGATTTCTAGATAAGGTCCTGTTACATGTTACTTGCCATGTCCAAAAATAATAATTATCGTCCAACAGTAGACACTGTTGGACGATACTCGTTACGTTCGTTACGTTCTACTTTTAATTGCAATTGTTATATCATATTATTTGTAATATAATCACTTTCACAAAATATTTCATTCATTCACTACATCTTTTTGTTATAAATGTTAAATACATATTACATTTTTCGCAATCTATATTACAAGCCTCCCTGTCTCGGCTGTGAAAGTAAGAACGCGTTGAATTTTAATATTATAAGTTACTTAGTGGCATAAATAAGTAAAAATGATGTTACATAAACTGTTTCCATTCCATCTGCACGTGGATTTAGCAAGAAAGAGAAGCCTCCGTTCTCCTTCTGTCTTCTTCATTCTCCTCTTTTTATGATATATTAAATTTTAGATTGTCAGTCGTACTCTCAAAAATATACCATTTAATACTGTATCGATGGCGTAGTTGTTTGAGTGATCACATGGGACAACACTTTGTGTGAACAACAAATTGTTGTTCCGATACTAAGTGTTCTTTGTGTCCGCCCACGCTATACATGAGTATTCCTCGTGCGGGCGTTGTCAATTTAAAATAAAAAAAGACGGGCAACCGTTTTACTATAATCTAAAAATGTCATCAATACGATAAATTTCCAGGTTTTTCTTTTCCTTTTTTGCTAAGTTCACGTATTTACATCTTATTTATTTTTAATATTCAGGATCTAGAGAGTACTCGAGTAGCCTCGCTAATAGACAATCAAATGTTCTAAGGCTTGATAGGTTTTTTATAACTGCCAAGGGCAACTGACAGAGACGCCCTCGCCTATCGAGTACTCGCAACTTGTAATTAGGTAATACAGGTTATTCAAATTACTAATGTTAATAGCATAGCCAAATTTGACGTATGTAGCACAAATTATAAACAGAAAAAAAATTGTTTTGTCTTATAACTTGATCGCTATGGTATACATAGTTGTACAGTGACGCATGCTGTTATCAACGGTGTATTAAAGAATTTATAAATAAAATAGTAAATATTTGTAGTCACGACCGACAACCGGTGCGCAGGCCACATTGCGACATGATTAATTTGAAACAAGCTTCTACTCATTGCAACGAATAATTTATGAGTTTATATTAATGGCAAATTATAATATAAATAACTTAAGTACAAGGTACAAGAGAAAATTAAAAAAAAAATGTAAAAAGTAAAATTACAAAATAAAATTTCGCTTCAGAACATATTTTGGATATTATTATATATGTATATTTATATAAATAGTCTTAAGTACGTCTGTAAGTGTTGAATTTTTTTAATTAAATTTGAAAAAAAAATACGAACAAAAACATGTGTTTTGCACTTAGACATAATAATATGTATGTTATATGTAATTGCACGGACCATATATATAAATGTTAGTGTCTTGTAAACGTTATATAGGGTGGACGAATTGTGGACCACCGTTCCCACTGCTGGGACACATTTTGTTTTTCAGGAGGACGGGACAACCAATATGTTACTATTTTTCATTTTATTGAAAAGTTTCAATTTACTAGGGACTGTGTATAGTCCAATAATGGCTATAGATCTGAAGATTAGAGTCGCTACAGGTGGCAAGCTAATTTAAATAAAACTCACACTTCTGTCATCAACATTCATTATTTGTCAGTTGTTGCACGCCCAGCGGTGGGATTGCAGCGGGATAATATTAGAACAATACACTGTTTTAAACTTAGACTGTCACAAAATATATAGTTTAGTAAAAGTGTATCCTAATTTGGGGTTTTAAACGCTTTTTTAGATTAAAAAGCTAAATTCTGAGGGGTTTTAAAAAAATAATATTTGCTAACAATTTTTTTTTTTTTATAACAAAATGTTGGCCTAAATAAATAATGTCATTTATAACATTGTTTGTGATTTGTTCTGTTGTAAAGTGCATCAGCTCTTGTAATATTTTGACATATGTATAGAAGGAAATAGGGTCTGTCACGCATTCGAGACTAGCGACTGTGTTGTGCGACGCGTCGCTCGTGTGTACCGGCGCTTATCTGTGTCGCAGGTTGTATCCAACTGTTATTAATGTACGTTACTTGTGTTAAATCTAATTTATTGGTATATTTGTGAAAATGGTTGGTAAATGTAAATAATTGAAATTTATCTTATTGTCATTAAATTTTTTTATTTACAGAATTTTGAATTTTTATTTCACCCCTAGTTAAATGGTGTTTTTATTTATTGCGAATTTCCCTTCTCTTTGCCGTAATTTTGTCGTGCACAGTTTGCTGCCTTAGTCTTACACACCAACGGGATGACTAGGGGTGACACTCCGTATCCTCAATCGGTCACTACACAGTGATATATACATATATAAATATATCATGTGTATGATAAGTTTGTTTTTGTGTTCTTCATTTAATACAAGCGAACATAGCCTGTAACGCACCTATTTTCTCTACATCACCCAATACATAAAGTGCATGATATACTTAGTCTGGCCATAAATACTGTTACACTTAATTATAAAAAAATATTACATTTGAATTTCGAATCTGTCATTTTTATACGATTGTTCATTGTGTTTTCTCATTTTGGCGCCAATACATTGTAAAATATTTTGCGATATTAAAATGGTGTGGGGTGATAAAGAGAACCGAATCGCTGTGATAGCATTACACAAAGTAGGTATGGAGCCAAATGCAATTTTTAAAACTCTCCATACACTTGGTATTAGTAAAATGTTTGTGTACCGGGCTATTAATAGGTACAATGAGACCTCCTCTGTTTGTGACAGAAAAAGATCTGGCCGTCCACGTAGTGTTCGTACGAAAAAGGTGGTCAAAGCAGTAAGGGAAAGAATTCGAAGAAATCCTGTCCGAAAGCAAAAGATTTTATCTCGGGAAATGAAGATAGCACCTAGAACCATGTCGCGTATTTTAAAAGATGACTTAGGACTTGCAGCCTATAAGAGACGCACTGGCCATTTCTTAACTGATAATTTAAAGAAGAATAGGGTGGTAAAATCGAAACAACTACTGAAGCGGTACGCAAAGGGAGGTCACAGAAAAATTTTGTTTACGGATGAGAAAATTTTTACAATTGAGCAACATTTTAACAAACAAAATGACCGTATTTATGCTCAAAGCTCTAAGGAAGCTTCCCAATTAGTCGACAGAGTGCAACGTGGACATTATCCGACTTCAGTGATGGTTTGGTGGGGTGTTAGCTATGAAGGAGTGACTGAGCCATATTTTTGTGAAAAAGGTATCAAAACATCGGCACAAGTGTATCAAGATACCATTCTTGAGAAGGTAGTTAAGCCCCTTAACATCACCATGTTCAATAACCAAGTATGGTCCTTCCAGCAAGACTCGGCGCCGGGTCATAAAGCTCGGTCCACGCAGTCTTGGTTGGAATCGAACGTTTCGGACTTCATCAGAGCTGAAGACTGGCCGTCGTCTAGTCCCGATCTTAATCCGCTGGATTATGATTTGTGGTCAGTTTTAGAGAGTACAGCTTGCTCTAAACGCCATGATAATTTGGAGTCCCTAAAACAATCTATACGATTGGCAGTGAAGAATTTTCCCATGGAAAGAGTGCGTGCTTCTATTGATAACTGGCCTCATCGTTTAAAGGACTGTATTGCAGCCAATGGAGACCACTTCGAATAAGCTTTTTATATTTTTAATTGTTTTATATTTATGTATTAAACTGACACACTGTAAAAGTAATAAATGTTATTTGCAGTTAACAATTTTCTTTTTTCTTTATTACAATATTTATGGCAAGACTAGGTATAAATAATATTGAATACTGGGAATTCCTGGAATATACCCTTGTATATTATGGTAAGGAACTCTGACAGCTCAGGTAGACATCAAATTTTTTTTTCTTTTAATAGTCTGCCAAATGGACTCTACTCTGCTTGATGGAAAGCATGAATAGAATCCAAAAGTTGTAGTCACCATAGTCATTGACAGATGAGTGACAGCTGACAATGCAGTATGGTGACCCACACTATGGCGGTCTATTACAATGTTTTACACCTCACTAGGGGTCGTAAAAGACATGACGTCGTCGTAGCATTGTATTGCACACATTTACCACGACAACGTCACCCCTGCATCAATGGGGCACCGGTCTCGCACTCACCAACGAAACACGACAGCACGGATGCTGTCGCTTTAGGTTGGTCTACTGTGGAAGAGTAGTACTGCCCCGGCAGTAATGCCCTTAAAAAGGTTACATTTGCAATCTGTGTTTATTTCAAATAAAATACGGCAATATATCAACTGTTTATTTTTATTAAATTTCCTAATAGAAAAGAGTTCGTCACGTGGCGGTATAAGATAACGAAACAATATGTAAGTAAATACATAATATTCTTAACGTAATTCTTGCATTTAGGGCATATTATTCAAATTATACGTAATTATACAACATCTTAAACTTTTAACAGTTATACGAGAATTGAGTTCATTGAAAACGCTGTAGATGGAGACATTTTGGTCAGGCGTGGATAATCACAATCAACTATGGTTAATCATATGGCTTTTTTTAACAAAAACAAGGTAGGTTAACTATTTAATACGCAAAATAGGTTGTGTATGCATCGTGGAAAACTGCTTAATGACAAAAAACTGAGTAAATGGCAACCCTAAGTGGCGTGCAAAGAAATGCCTCGATTAATCAGAGTTGACTGTGACTTTATTTCACACCTAATTTGGCATAATAAGGCATATAATCTTAATGTTTTAATGTTGCATAAAGAGGTATACGATTGCTAGATCTATAGGTATGTTTATATGAAGTAAAAACTAGAATGTGTGATACAACATTCCAAGTAAGTTACATAATTGAGGACTGAGATGGATCTTTGTACACCACTAAGGTGTAAAGAGCTCCTGTACACGTACAATCACATTTCACACATTCTTAACGAGATTAACTACTGCAACTTTGTATATATGAATTGATTAAAAAAACACTTCAGAAGTTAATTTAATTATTCAGTTCGGCAATCGGTGATTACTCATAGATTCTGATTCGATCAATAAACAAACAAATGAAAACATTGAATATATAAAATGGCTTCAATAAAATAAATTTATACAAACTATATATTTAAAGAAATGATTTCATATTTATTATTTATATAACTGCAATAAAAACGATATTATTAAAAACGCCCGCCAAGTTCCTGACAACTGGCAACATTTGGAGCTTTCTAGTAGTAAAGTGAGTCAGTGTTGCAAGTCGCCGAGCCGCTCGCAAAGCTACCGATTAATGGTAGATTTAAGAAAGTCAAAAAATATTGCCAGTCGACAATCTACACACAAACAGATGCATTGTGACTAACATTTAGTTTAACAAATAACCTTAAAATTATGAGTTTTCAAATAAACAAGTACAAAAAAAAAACTAAAAACATCTAAAAAAACTCCGCCTAAACAATATTGCTATTAATAAATTTTATATTAATAATAATATAATAATAATAAAAAAAACCTTAATAAATAAGAATTATACGCTATGAGTCAATAACAAAAACACTAATAATTAATAATTAATTTACAATTTTGGTTCAAGACATCCAATATTTTGGACAAATTATATAAAAAATAATGTATGTATTTCTTTTCTCATATATTATTTATTATTATAATACAAATTCTTTTGGGGTGGGTCAAGGTGTTTAGTATATCAGTGACGACGTTTCAATTCGAGGTGTACGGCAGTTACACAGCCAAGTTTAAGTGCGGCACAGATTCTAATAAACCACCAATGATTATAATATTTCACTACATTCACATCATCTTATCCCAAACGAAGCAGAGCTTGTACAATGAATACTACACGTATATAAATACATACATATATACTATGTGATTGATTTACGGGAATCGAACCTGAGACCGAGTCAGTCGATATTGCCATAACATAAAAATAAACTCTATGCCACACTTAATATATAAACTATTGTATTTATTGTCGTCACTGTATACTAAGTATTACAAGTAAATAAAATGTTACAAGGGATAGATGACAAAATGTTTGTAAGTTACGAAAATATGTCTGTGCAAACGTGATAAACATTGAACTGTTCAATATTGCCATTACTTTTGTCAGTGCTCGATAGATGGCGTTGTGACAATAATTTAAATCGTGATTATAGATTAGTATGATGAAATTGTCTATGTCTTGGAAATTGTGTATTATATATATGTATTACATAATTGTGCATCTGTAAACCAAGTTTTGCTTTACCTATTCTGAATTTCTTTTCGTTTTTCAGAGCGTATCGGAACATTTAGTATATAATATTGAACTGAATTGACATTTCTGCTTACTTTATGGAGATATTAAATGTTGTGTGTGTAGTAATTAATAATTGTGTTTAACTCGGAAAGTTAGCAACCACTTGGAGCCACAAAAAGGTTTCAAGTTTCTTGAGAAACCGAATAAATTAATATTTCGAACATGTGACACACAACGCCATCTAGTCCTAAACTAAGCAGAGTCTGTGCCATAGTTACTAGATAACTGATGTAAATACACATATACTTTTAAGCTATTACATATAGCTTTCATCGCGGGCTTTGAGCGCGACGACCGATTCAAAAAATTCCGTAACGAAAATAAACCTAACACCCCCCACTCCGACCAGCACAGTGGTGCGGCGTTGAAAGCCGTGCATCGTCTAACGTCGTTTCAGTTCGGCAGACTTCGGCGCGGTGTTTGTGTGCGTGCGACTACACGTATGCGTGTAGACTGTACGAAGCTCGCACGGACCGAGACGAGCTGCGCCGAAATATTATAATTGTATAATTTGATAAAAATGCTATGCAATAGCTTTACCGCGGCAGTCCCCAAGTACTATACGTTTTTTTTCGAAACAAATTTTGTAGTTCTTGCAAATATTTGGCCCGACTCGGGAATCGAAGTTAAGACCTGAAGCACAGCAGTAGCTTACGTTACCACTGCACCATCGAGGCAGTCAAAAAATTTTCATTATTACATAGTAGTTGATATATAACATACCACAACGTATAGAAAATGGGATTACCCATAAAAATTAATAAAAATTTCACAGTAAAAAAACTTGAGTGCAGATTCTAATGTTTTTAGGACTAATGTGTGGTTTAAGAATTGTAGGTTATTAGCTGATAGTAAGTGCTTACCAATATCAGTAAGCAAATGGACTTTGTACTTAATTCATTAGGGTATTTGTAATATCTTCATAACAAAACAACATTTTGGCCAGAGTACAGACATGTTTGCGTACCTTACAAACAAGTTAGAACAAAAAATGAATGGAGATGTTAGTAGGTGATAAAATTATGAACAATAGATATTGCTTATCAACAAAACAATGGAGCTGACGGTGGCAAATAGTCGCTAGACATATTTAGTTTAATGTTGCGCTATTTTAGTTACAAAGTTTCACAGGAGTCAAATTTCAGATAGAAGACAAACAGATAATTTATTTTAAAAATAGATTTTCAACTTTAATGTTATTTTTGTCACCCTTTTTTTTAATTCATGTAGAGATTTTTTCAGTAAAGAAGATAATTTCAGAAAATCTTATTTCTTCAATCCTAAATCATGTTAACATCCATATTTAATTCATATTATTCTCGTATTAAGATTAATATTTGCTTCATCAGCTAATCCTTGCGTTCATTTTCTCATTTTTATATAATTTTTCTGTTTTTTTTCTTTTTTAAAACACAATTCTCGCATTAGGAATGTACACTGTGTCGAAGCGGACATTACAAACATACAAGAAACACAAAGAACACCCAGACTCAGAACAACAATTTGTGGATCACACAAAGTACACCATCCACACCATCCCTGCTGTCCAGTAAGTGAAAATATTGAAGATATACCTTATTTAAGACCGTAGGGTACGACCACACTTTATAACATTCTATATAATGAGGTTTGTCAACAACAAAGTATATATATCCATTCTCTATGGGTGTCTCAATGTGCGAGTATGTCAGGGCCTTATATCCTTTAAAATTAAAGAGAATATGTCCTGTATTATCACATAGTGGCTTCGGTAGATGGCGCTATAGTATATATTTTTGTTTGCGCTGTATGTGAAATTCGCCACTTGTTCGTTATATGTTAATTCGAGTACTCCTGCTTCACGCAAAACATTTCGAAACTAATATGAACCATTTAATTCATTTTTTATTGAGTATTATTTTTTTTACAGTCCAAACTGTTTGCCACCCCAGCTCGACGTTAGCGCCATCGCGGCCAAGGAACTAGTGATTACAAATATATTATTCTCATTAATCTAACATTATCTACACCTTAAACTTACGATAAACGACGGTTTTCATAGATTTGACCATTATTTTATACAATATACAAATATATATTAATTCTCTTATATAATTACTAATATTATTTAACAAAAAATATAACTGCATCAATAAAATTGACGTAAGAATATAATTTTCGATTTTATTCCAGTTTTTCGCGACGCATCCATTTTTATACATTCTTTACACTATTAAAATAATTTGATATACAACGTAACATTATTGATGCAGTTTAAAAAAATTAATAGTCAAAAATTTAGTCGATTACACGAAATTAGTCGACTAAAATGGGACAGTCAAAGTATAATTATATAACTATTATGTATAAACGACCTCTGAATAGAGTTACCTAACTTTACCAGAATAATGATAAAAATATATAAGTATGTGTAACTCTTATATACTCTTCTACTATATCTATAACTAATATAATATATTAATACAAAAATGATTATATAAATTAATTACAATTTGAGTTTCAGGGTTGCCATAACCAAAACCCTTAATTTTATAATACTCGGTATAGTTTTAATTTTTAGTCTATGGAAATGTGGATACTTTTCAATTTGTCTTACTCGCTGTTGTTTTTAATTTGTCTATGATGTTAAAATAACCATTGTCTATGCTATTTCAAAGTATGGACATCATTGGTTTTACTTAATATAGTATAACTAAAGAACATTGATTCAACTTGACTCACTCCAAGCCGCGCACTCAAATATAAAACAACAGCTCATTTCATACAACGCATCAGTCTAAATTATACTAAATTAGTAGAAAATATTTAACTAACAACACTACCGATCTGATTAAAGTCTAAATACGACGCTTCAATAAAAAAAAATGTAATATTTATATTTTTCCTATATTCGGACGTAACAATATAATATTCGGACATCTGAGAGACAACGCCGTCTAGTCCCAAACTAAGCAAAGCTATGAGTTACTAGATAACTGACACAAATACATATATACATTTTTTGTAAATATATACACTCTGAAACAAATAATTGCAGATCATACAAACATTTGGACTGACCCGGCAATCAAATTCGAGACCTTAAGCACAGCAATCGCATACGCTGTTACTGCGCCTTCGAAGCAGTCATACAGAAAAATTCATTTAAGAAATTTAATTACAAGTAAATTAGGACCGTCCTGTCCAGCAGTGGGCATCCTTCTAAATTATAAAGCTATCCGTAACAGCAAGTTAATTTGGCTGCTTGAGGTCTCGGGTTCGATTCCCGGAGTCGGACCAAGTGTTTGTATGATCTTCAAATATTTATTTCTGAGTTTAGGTTTTTTTAATATGTACATATTTACAAAAAAGAGTATATAAGTATTCTATCAGTCAGTCCAGTTATCATAGCACAAGCTCTGCTTAGTTTGAAACTAGATGACGTTGTGTGTCAAATGTCTGAAAAAAAAATAATTTTCGGACGAAA
This sequence comes from Hypercompe scribonia, assembly GCA_949316085.1. Taxonomy (NCBI): domain Eukaryota; kingdom Metazoa; phylum Arthropoda; class Insecta; order Lepidoptera; family Erebidae; genus Hypercompe; species Hypercompe scribonia. The sequence goes on from OX438994.1 coordinate 5,485,231, forward strand.
AAGCACACATCTATAAAGAATCCATATTTATTAACATTTAGTTAAAACAATTAATATTTTTGATAATTTTAGAACCGAATTCAAACTGTAATCAGTCGATAGCAAGCCTTGAGTTTGTCAAACAATCATGATTGAGATTATAGAACCGGCTGCAAACATTCCTTTACATTAACAATTATAATACATATGGAAACAACAAAAATTGTCTTAGATATTCACAGTTTGGTCGTAGCATTGCGCTTTATAAACTTTAAGGGACCGATCTGTGACATGTATTCTTAAAAAAAGTATTGAGATAATTTTATTATTATTGGATTCAGTGTATTGAGACTTAGCCGAGATAAGTCGCATAGCCCATTGATTTACTTGTCGACAACTCCCTTACTAGGAACATATCTTGTGCCTGGGACTTTACACAGATAAGGGGGGACTTACCAAAAGGTTGAGTAGACTGGAGGTTAGGGGGGTGGATTTTAGGGGGCAGCAAAGTGAAGGAGAGAGACGATGTCTGTGTATCTGGACATCGTCTAAATGCTAGATAGAGCACACGTTCAATCTTACCGAACAACGGGGATTCCCCGTGTTGCAGTTCGCATTGTCATAAAATAGTATGAGTTCTAATATATGTAATTTTAAATTCATTATTTAAATACATTTAATGTACAGATTAGTTCAGGTAACTATTCATTTTGGTGCAATTTGTTACGACCACAATTTTAATTAAACAAAATATATATTTATTTGTACACAAATAAATAAAATTAAAGTGTATATTTGTAATAATGAATATGAAAGTATAGACGGTACTCACAACATTCTTTTTTTTTTATTTCTGTCCGGCTGCCTGTCTGTTTGTTCGGATAATCTCTGTACCGACTGTACCGATTTTGACGGGACTTTCACTGGCAGATAACTGATTTTGTAAGGAGTAACGTACGTAACGAAATCGAAATTAAAACCAACAAAATATGCTTGATAGTATTCAGTGAATACGATTAAATAATGTACACATTATTTTTCCTATTCAAGGTATTAAAAAAATATATATATCGAAATTGTCGGTACAAGAACATAAAAAAATAAGATTTAAACTAGCAATTCTAGTTTTTTATAAAAGAAAAAAAGGAATTCTGCAATAAATTATCTATTTTGTACTTGATATGTGCTCACAAGATACCGATTTTTGCCCCAAACTGGATTAAAGTCGACTTTTCGGTTGAACTTCGATCTTTGACGTGGACTACTGTCAGACTTCCATAGTCCAAGTACCAGGCGATGTCGAAGTTCTGTAGAAAGACCCTTGTAGTGCTTTTTAGTACTCCAAATACCCATAACAATAGTCAGAGAAGCTTGTATAGCAACCAGGACAGATGGGTTAGCGTTTCCGAGGCACGGTGGAGTCTCAACGTGTTATGCATACCCATCCACAGACTGATTCACTCAATGTAAACAGCAAATATTTCAAACTTGTGTTTCATCCAATCTATTTTGATTAAGGTACTATTATCAAGGAGGGTTGAGACCCTCTACAGAGGCACGGAGGGGTCTCAGTGCGTTATGGTTCCCATCCACAAACTGATTCACTCAATGTAAACAGCAAATATTTCAAATTTGTGTTTTCACCCAATCCATTTTGATTAAGGTACTATTATCAAGGAGGGTTGAGACCCTCTACAGAGGCACGGAGGGGTCTCAGTGCGTTATGGTTCCCATCCACAAACTGATTCACTCAATGTAAACAGCAAATATTTCAAATTTGTGTTTTCACCCAATCCATTTTGATTAAGGTACTATTATCAAGGAGGGTTGAGACCCTCTACAGAGGCACAGAGGGGTCTCAGTGCGTTATGGTTCCCATCCACAAACTGATTCACTCAATGTAAACAGCAAATATTTCAAATTTGTGTTTCACCCAATCCATTTTGATTAAGGTACTATTATCAAGGAGGGTTGAGACCCTCTACGGAGGCACGGAGGGGTCTCAGTGTGTTATGGTTCCCATCCACAGACCGATTCAATCAATTTCAAATTTGTGTTTAAGGTACTCAAGGAGGCGTTGTATTGTAACCCTCCACGGAGGTACGGAGGGGTATCAACGTTATGGCTACCCATCCACAGATTGATCAACTGACTCAATGTAGACAGAAAATATTCCAAATTCACTCAATCTATTTAGATTAAGATACTATTATGGAAGAAAGAATTAAAAATTATTTAGCGCACGTAACTTTTGTGTGTGTGTGTTTGTGTACACATATAATAAACTATTGGTCAGAGTAATCCAAGTTTTTCTTGTAGAGCCTCTTTACCATAGCCCATTGAGTATTTTTTAATAATTATAATAATAACATACCTTTTTTTTTTTAATAAATTACATGTCACAGATAGGTTCTACCTACATTCGGCTGCACGATTCAGATACCCTGAACATCACGATTGCTCTTCATCTTCAGGGGTTGATTTCTTCGCAGCGACGATGGTGAGGTCCGGCCTGGTCCGCATTAGAGCTGAAGGCGAGGCCGGTGAGGGCACTGCGGTGGTAGGGGGTTCGTTCCCGCGGAGTGTGTCTAATGACGCCACGCGAATCGATGGCCATTTACCGCCTGGAATATGAAAGTATTTTTTTTTACATTTCAAAGTTTTTGTGACCAATATCTAGCGCCATCTAGTGATGATAGTCTGAATTAATTTGTAAATGATGCTGCATCACACAATAGAAAGTTTTCAGCCGAGGTAATTATAACAACCCTTGACATATATCTCCTTTCCGATCTTATCATCACACACTTGATTACTTTGTAGGCCTGTTTTTTGTTATTATTTTTACTATTTTGTGTGTAGCAATTTTCTTTTGATTTCTTACAATGTTTAGGGAAGAATATAAGATCAAGCCGTGAGTGCGCGCTCTTTGATTTTTTTTCTATTTCAAGAGCCTGCCAAGTTCCAAAGTCTCTTTCAAGGCTGACATTCTTGCCATGATAACTGTCACCCCTGTCAATAAGCGTCAAGTGTAAGAGTTATCCGTAAGAGGGTAGGTAAGATGTTCATCATCAATCATCATCATCAGCAGCCTTTTACAGTCCACTGCTGGACATAGGCCTCTCCTTAGCAAGGAGGTTTTGGCCTACTATACCACGCTGGCCAGACGTGTTGGAATAGGGTTTGTTTCAAGTTTTCCTTCTATTTATAATGATGTTGTCTTGCATATTTGGTTCCCTTAGTCGCCTTTTACGACATCCACGGGATGAAAAGGGGTGGTAACAGTATGTATTCTTAATCCGTCACCACACGGACTATGGTATGGTAAGGTAAGGAGATAAGATGTTAGACTAATGTAACCCGACTGGTAAGTTAGAAATTAGTTGGTTTTTTTTTTAAAGCCTACCAAAGTGACTCTAGTGGTTTGATTACCACAAACGACAAATAATAATTGTGATAAGTACGATCATTTATTCTGCTTCTGGGTGTAATTTATCTATAATGTTTGTGTATTTAGTAATATATGTTTATCAGCAGTCGCTATAGTATGGGTTCTGGCTAGTTTGGGAGCCGTCGTGTGTGAGATGTGTGAATGTGACTTACTCGCCGCGGCGGGGGTGCTAGCGGGCGGTTGTTTGGGGTCGTACGTCGTGATCAACGTCGCAGGTATAGGTTCCTCATCTGTTACACTACCTATTAATATCTTCTTCATCGGCTGTAATAGAATAAAGAAATAATCAGAGGAATGGCAAAGCTGATTTGTAAAATGTAAGACAGCGCCATCTATTGAGGTGTAAATTTATTGTATCTTTCAGCGCCATCTCGTGTTTAGTTTTTAAACTAAGAAGACATGAAGAAGTTGTAAAAAGACATCATGGCCATGGATAGAGTTGTTGAATTCTTTTCAAATACAAGGTTTTGATTTTAAAGAAGCAGTGACAATTACAAGTAAGCTTACCTTGTCAGGTGGAGTGGTAGCAGTTGGTGGCAGGGGTTTCCTGGGAGGTTTGGCTGCCGTACTGCTGGAGCGGATCTTCAACGATGGGTCCATCTCTATCGGGATCGGCTGGTCGAAGTCTGCACAATATTTTTATAACTTTTAATATATTATTGTTATTAATAAAAACTACCTATTTGGTTTAGCAGTTTAGCGTATGTGACTGTCAATCAAGGAGTCTTAGGTTCGATTGTCGGATTGGGGCAAAAAAAATTATTGACTTTTTAGGATTTCAAAAATGCTCGTTAACAGCCCTGAGTTCGGAAGGTAGGGTCTGAACCCTTGTACCTTGGAGAGAACGTGAAAACGTCGGTCCTGCACCTAAACTCTTCCCGGTTAGGTCAGATAGCTGTTTCATCGAATTGTGCGAGAGAGGGAACAGAGAGAGCACATTTGTGCGCACACACTTGTGTACTATACTATCTCCTGCGTAGATGCCTGGTCTCCGTTGCGACTGGCCACTAATCCTGTATCGCGAAATAGAGATTCGCGTGACAATTAGCATATATATACAACATTCCAATATCAACCGTTGGGCCGTGGCCCGCCAAGCATGATCACATCTCCTGGTCGGAGAGGTCGTCCCTCCACAATATGAATAATGTGTGTGTATCCCTATATCCAGTACTGAACAGTTAAAACTGTTGAAGATGTGTGAGTGAGGTGGAGTACCTTTGTCAGGCACGCCGAAGTCGGCGACGTGTGCCGCGAGGTTTGCAATGGAGACGCCCAACGCCTGGGCGGCGGTGTGAAGAGACACCTCGCCGCGCTGCAACCGCTCCAGCACTTCGGACGGGCCCTTTGCCTGCCAGAACTCCCGCACCGCCCTGACACCACACGAGCTGTTTCACACACACCCACTATACTCTAGGGGGGAGACTTGGCCATATTGGCAACTAAGATTCGCAACCGGTTGCAGAAAAAAAGATCTTTATGCTGAACCAGTTGGCAAAGACGATAGCTTTTACGTTTGTCGCAACTGTAACATATGAATAACTGCCTAACCCGCGCAACTGATGCAGTGCCTTTTAAAAGAAATATTATATTGTTTTGTGGTTTTTGCAACACTTTTCATAGATGCACGGCCCCTATTGGTCTTAGCGTGATGTTTTATAGCCTTCCTTAATAAATAAGCTATCTAATACTAATAGAATTAGCGAATTGCCCACGGTTTACGCGGATGCCGTGACCAAGGGAAATAGGGATTCGTTGTGACAAGCGAAAAATGTATCATCTCTGGCAACTGGTTGAGTACTGCACAATATTTATAACTCTTAATATATTATTGTTATTATTAAAACTGCCTATTTGGACTAGCAGTTTAGCGTATGTGACTACCAATCCAGAAGTCTTAGGTTTGATTATCGGCTTGGGGCAAAAAATTTATTGACTTTCTAGGATTATAAAAATGCAGAGTTCGGAAGGTAGGGTCTGAACCCTTGTACCTTGGAGAGCACGTGTTTTTATAGCAGTAGTATAAAGATATTATTTTCCTTTGGCGACTGGTTGCGAATGACAGTTGCCAATGCGGCCGGACTGAGACTTGGAACTTTTGAGCGACAAGTACCAATACCAAGTACCATCAGAGAACCCGTCTGTTCGTTTATCAAATTATGACATAGAATACTCCTATCTTTACTCAACTTCCAATACCTTACGTCAAGAGTTCCAATAAAATGGCTTTCAAAGAAAAAAATCTTGTCAACATTTGCGATAGTCAGGTATCGAACCCATACTACCCAGTGAGATTCATGTCAATACAACATAGTATAGTCATATCCTCAAAAAAGTTTTTATAGTTTTTTTGTTTTTTAAAATTCCAGCAAACGTAACACTGGAAGGAACCTAAATTCTAAATCACCAAATATCAAGATACTTACATTAATACAGTAATGCCGCGCTTTACGCGACCCCGTTATGCGCGGTTTCGCTATAACGCGAAGTTCAAATTTCGCGCCAATTGCCTCGCATTACGCGAAAGAGTGCGTATAAACATAATGTAGTCAAAAGACAGTAGATGTATTTTTCCGTAATAGTATGTATTGCATTATGTGTTCTTAGAATTAAAGTAATTGATTAAAATGATTCGTATTTTTTGTACATATTGAATTTTGACAATGTTTAATCTTAAACCTCGATATACGCGAATTTCAGTCAACGGGATTTTTTTCGGCACGTATCCCTCGCGTAAAGCGGAGCATTACTGTATATGGCTACTATTTCAGTGACCATTTTAGGCTTAACTAATTAGTCTAGCGTAGTCTAGAATAGTAATGTGAGTCATTTATCTTACTGGACTATTTTTTTTTTTAATCTCAGACTAAAACGAGGTTTTAATCTTAATGATCACCAGGCCATACAAAATGTTTAATCTTAATGATCACCAGGCCATACAAAATGTTTAATCTTAATGATCACCAGGCCATACAAAATGTTTAATCTTAATGATCACCAGGCCATACAAAATGTTTAATCTTAATGATCACCAGGCCATACAAAATGTTTAATCTTAATGATCACCAGGCCATACAAAATGTTTAATCTTAATGATCACCAGGCCATACAAAATATTTAATCTTAATGATCACCGGGCCATACAAAATGTTTTTAACGTAACTCTGTCTTTACCGTATCTAGTGGTAACTGCCTCGGTGGCGTAGCAGTAGTGAATGTGACTGCTGTGCTTGAGGTCTCGGGTTCGATTACCGGGTCGGACCAAATATTTGTATGATATACAAATATTTGTTTCGAAGTTTGGGTGTTTTCTATGTATAATATGTATGTATTTACAAAAAAAGTATATAAGTATTCTATCAGTCAGTCTAGTTATCATAGCACGAGCTCTGCTTAGTTTGAAACTAGATGACGTTGTGTCAAATGTCTGAAATATTTATTTATTTAAGTAAAAATTAAAAGTAGATTAACACGAATGGTACTGGGTACTAGTTTGCCGCTGCAGTAACAAAAACAACTTACCTATACGGCCTATTGATACAGCCGTACACGTCGCGATACCGACCATAGAGGGTGCCGTAGCTCACCCCTAGTATTTCAGCAGCTTGCTTCATTTCTAACTCCTTCAGTCGGACGGCTTCCATTACCTGGAAAAAACCATCATTTATATATTATATCCAAACATCGCTTAAGGACGTAAAAGGCATGACAGTCATCGTGACAGTGTAAGGCTCACACACCACGACAACTGTCACCCCCTTTTTTTTTACGTGTAAAAACCCCCTCGGGCCGTCACCTCATCGAGGTTTACGGCGGGGTGGTGTGTCGGAATCGGACCGACTAAAACCACACGGTGTACCACTCTGCGCCTGAGATAGGAGGGATACGGGAACAGCTGTTATTACGACATCCAGATCACAACTGTCACCTCTGCGTCAACGGGCCTTTGGGCTTTAAAATTATAATTATCGTAAAAACACTTAAAAACGATAAAAACCAGACATTTCGATAAATAAATTATATTAAATAAGTATGTTAAAAACGTAATTATTATACGAAAATGATGCAGGGGAGACTCCTTTCTAAAGAGAAGGTTATGTCCAACAGTGGCCTATTAAAAGCAAGGTAGTAGAGTCACGCTGATTTCAGCACGAGCGGGCCGACTCGACCGGGGCAGTACTACCCTCCCACAGAACACCAACCTAAAGCGACAGCATCCGTGCTGTCGTGTTTCCTTGGTGAGTGTGAGACCGGAGGCCCATTGATGCAGGGGTAACAGTTATCGTGGTAACTGTGTAAGCCTTACACTGTCACGATGACTGTCATGTCTTTTACGTCCCCAAGCGTGGTGTGAAAAAGCATCTCACTAGGCCGCCATAGTGTGGGTCACCACACTGCATTGTCTGCATTCACAATGAGTATGGTGACCACAACTCTTTGGATTATATTCATGCTTTCCATCACGCAGAGTAGTCACTTTGGCAGGCTCTTCATGTAGTTAAAAAAAACCAAAGTTAAAATATTATTTGCGATTAGTAATATTCCAATATCTTACCCTTTTGACGTAGTTCTCCTCCCAGAACTGCGGTCTTCTCCCGTGTTGTAAGTAGTCTGTCAGTTTCACAACATCCGTGAACCGCGGGTCCGTGGGACCAGACTTGGGACCTATTGTCACTGCTAATAAACAAATAATACATACTTTAGACCCATATCTTTTGTGTCTTTACAACTGAAATGTACACAAAGAACACCCAGATTTGGTAAAACAATACTTCGATCACAGTGTTGGCCCATGTGGGGATAGAACCGACAATATTAAGCGGCGAGGTGGCTACTTAAACCACTGTACTCTCCATGTAATTATTTTTTGCCCTCATTAATTACTAAGCGTTATAGGGTTCTGAACAACCCTCCAAAGGGAAAGAAAACCTAAAACAAGCCCTATCCCAAATCGTCTGGCCAGGGTGGTATAGTAAGCCCAAACTTGCTAAGAGAGATCTATGTCCAGCAGTGGACTGTTAAAGGCTGTTATAGAGGACAGGCTTCTACCTTCTCTGTAACGAGTGGGTGATGTCCAGCAGGACTATTAACAGCTGTCAGGTGAGCTCGACCCTTAGCTGTTCCCGGATCCGTCCTTTTTCAGGCGCAGAGTGCCATACCGTTTGGTTCTAGTCGGTTCGATTCCCACACATAACTGTACTGCAAATCTCGGTGAGATGATGGTTTAAGGTGGTTTCCACACTTGAAAAAAATATATTTGTGTGTCACTCACGTCTCTGAGCGAGCGTCAGCTGTGCCTTCGCGAGCTCGACCCTGAGCTCCGATGCTGCTCCAGCGGCAGCAGCTGATAGCGATGATGATGACGAAGAAGGGGGTGCCAAAGGGACGCTTTCATTTGACTCCTCATCTTGGAACAATGGGAAATATATTTTTCCATGATAGACCGAGCAAAAAAAGCAGACTGGTCGCTTGATGGAAAGTGAGCACCGCCGTTCATGAACGCAAAGCAGCTATTACTAACAAATACATATTTAAATACAAATTACTTAGAGGGGTTGTGGTTAAGTGGAGTCGGTCGATGGATGCCTTAAGCCCGTTAAGCTCTCAGTCCCGGTTGTCATAAGAGAGTATAGTTTTAGCCCTAACATTCAAACAAGAGTCTTTCCACAGAATTTTGATATCGCCTAGTACTTTAATTGTGAACATGGGCATCGGGAGGAGAGTGTAAGGGGGTGTAATTTTGTCACCCTGGCAGAAAAGAAAATATATAGAAAAACCATAATTTTAACTTGTTTCATAAAAAGATCAATTTTATAATAAATAAATAAATATTTTGGACATTTAACACACAACATCATCTAGTTTCAAACCAAGCAGAGCTTGTGCTATGATAACTAGACTGACTGATAGAATACTTATATACTTCTTTTTGTAAATACATACATTTTATACATAGATAACACCCAAATTTCGGAATAATCGTTTGCAGATCATACAAACATTTGGTCCGACCCGGGAATCGAACCCGAGACCTCAAGCACAGCAGTCGCATTCACTACCGCTGCGCTACCGAGGCAGTTAGTCTTATAAATAAAGACCTAGTATAATTATATATTTTATATTAGTTAACAATGAGTGGATAAATCTGGTGATGCCTATAGTTGTAAATGTCTAATAGCAATCGCTCAAGGTCACATTTAAAATTCAGCCGTATCGTAGGAGATTGAAAGTCGACCTCAATCTAGTGTGGCAAATATTTCTGACAACTGACACACAGCGCCATCTAGTTTCAAACTAAGCAGAGCTTGTACTAAGAAAGCTTGATTGACTGATAGAATACTTAAATACATACATACATTTAAACTCTGTAACAAATATTTGCAGATCAACCCGGGAATCGAACCCGAAGCTCAGTACAGCAGTCGCATACGCGACCATTGCGCCACCGACGCAAGGTATTCAAAGGATGAGTGACGGTGAGTGCTTACCAGCGCTGTTATCTCCGTCTACCCTCAGCTTCGTGTGCAAAAATGAGCCGATATCAGTCGGCGCGTCCGCCCACTCGTCGTCAGAAGCATCCCTCGAAGTCGAAGCCCCAGACATACCCCATCCTACTACCCTCTCTGCTGTTATGTCCTGAAATCATCCCCAATTAATTTTAAACATCTCTCGTATTAAGAATATGTCCTGTCTCGCGGGAAACTTTACAAAAAGACACCGAATCAAACCCCATATGGAACCCATCCCTCTAAGTCCCCATATAACACTCAGTGTAATAGGAAGGGGCAAGGATTAACCCATGATCTTCAGATTAGCAGTCAGCTTCGCTAACCACAGATGATTTAAAATAACTTTGTTGGCAATATATTTCAACGGCAAAAGAAATTTCAACTTTATTACTTAAAGAGTACTCACCAGATTCCCATGCTGCCAGTCCTGATCTCTTTCTCTATAACAAACACAATTATTAGCATATAATATTATTTTACATTTAACTTTAAAAAAACTGCAGTGATAAAAATTTATTTATTTAAAATCTCAATCAAAATGGTTGTGTGTCAATTAATTTTTTTATATTTTCTTGTTCGAAAAATGCGTTTTCTTCTACTCTACTCTAAAAATCTCTCTAAAAATCTACTTTTTAAGAAGAGACTTATCTGACTTTTCTCCTCGAAATTTACTATGGCGACTTCCACATACAGGGGTAACGAAACATACAACGGCGCCATCTACTGAAGATACATCAAACTACAGAGTAAACACCTCGCGACTGATCCACTAATCCTGTATCGCGATATAGAAGTTCTCACACCGATTGGCATAGACACAACATTCCATCGACAGCCGTTGGGCCGTGACCCGCCAGGTATGATTACCTTGCATCCTCCCTTTGTGTTGGAGGGACATGCACGAGACCCGTTCCTCCACAAGGACATATTATGTGAGTCCCTTTATTACATTGTAATTATTTCTAAATGCCTGAGCAAATTAAAATATAACCGTGTAGCTACACACCAATTTGAAATGAGGAAAAAATCCAAATAAAAAAATGAGTTATAGCAAACCTAATCCGTCGCCACATAGACATTTGAAATAGGTGGAAAATAAACTAATAGGTATTAGAGGTCAGATTTTTTTTAATTAGTTTTTAGAGCCTACCAAAATGACTCTTCTCTGCTTGATGGAACGCATGCAAAGAATCCAAGAGTGGTGATCACCATGGTCATTGTAAATGCAGACAATACAGTATCTTGACCCACGCTACGGCGGTGAGATGCCTTTTCACGCCCCGCTTGGGAACGTAAAAGGCATTACAGTTATCGTGGCAGTGCAAGGCCACCAACGAAACACGAGACAGCACGGATGCCGTCGTATCTCGTTGGTGTTCTGTGAGAGGGTAGTAGTCCCGGTCGAGCCGGCCCGTTCATGCTGAAGTCAGCATAACTCTACTACCTACGAAAGTCTTACAAACTTACAGTTTGGGTACGGAGAGGTCGTCGTCGGTGAGCTCCGAGCGACTCGTCTGCCTCTGTCGCTTCGGACTTGGACTATCACTGGAATAATAATACTTAATTAAAGAATTGTTCCTTATATACAAAAAAATCGGTTGTCTGTAAAGTCGGTTTGCTGACGATAGTTAAACGTGACGTCATAAGAAAATACTGATGGAATTGTTGCATTTTTCAAAAGAAAATTTTAATCTTCATACTTGACGGAAACATGTAAATGTGTTATTGTATAGTACGAACGCTGCCGAACGCGGACGCCGATTGCGCCTCTTTGTTGCTTGTTCCGCGTTCTCGCTTGCACTTCAAGCCTTAAATGGAACGCCTCAGAGCGAGGTAACGCCGCATGAGTCATGTTTTTTGGTGCGTGCAGCCGGCTCCATCGAATTATAAGACGTTGTCACGTCAAAACAAATATAAATATAAGGAGAAGATAAAGAATATTGTACACACTCTACTGAGTTAAGGTACCTTCGAGGGTTTCGTACATAAGTAGATCTGTTACGTACTGTTACGGAACCCTGGATTTGTCACAATTTAATCTAATCCCTGCTAATATTAGAAATACGAATGTAAGTTTGCTTGTTACGGTTTCACGTGAAAACTACTCAACCGATCATCATGAAATTTTGTACACATGTTCTTGGAGGTATCTTTTATTTTTTCTTTTTTATTTTTGAAAAGACAACGCCCGCTCTCGGAATAAATCCTGTGTCGCGGGGGACTTTACAAACATACATGAAACGGACACAAAGAACACCCAGACTCAGAACAACAATTTACCCCACACAAAGTGTTGTCCCATGTGGGATTTGAACCCACAACACTCATCGCTGTAGTGAGCGACGTGGTGACCGCTTAAACCACTAGGCCAACTGTGCAGTCAATAGAAGTAACATAGGAAACCTTTTTTAAAAAATAAATAAATATTTATTTAAAATGATCTGTTACGAAACTTAATGCGGGTGACCAAATTTCACGTGAGCATATGTGCAAAAGATATTATGGTCCAACCTTGACCTCGGACGATCCTTAACCCGTAATTCATACTCTCGATTGTCGGCACTTGATGTAACTTGTTACAATACATATTTGAAAAAAAATTCACTTTTATATTTATTCCACTATTTTAAGATAACCTGATCAGTTTCGTCCCACGACATTATGAGGAGAATGGATTTTTAAAACTATAACTCACGTGTCAGAGTGTTCTCTTTTCACAGGACTATGTTTCTCTTTTATGGGTAATTTTATTAAAGGTGGTGGCCCCCCTGAAATGAGACAGATTAACGAAATTAAAATATTACTTCACACGTTCAAGACACAAATACACATGCACAAATACTGGACCACTGCTGGACATAGGTCTCCTCCAAGGCTCTCGACAATAACCAATCCAGTGCGTACTCGTACATCCAACCAGACATATTGTTAACTTTCTTAAGAAAGGAGATTTTGGCTTACCATACCACGCTAGCCACACGGGTTGGTATTGGGTTCGTTTCAAATTTTTCTTCTATTTGCGGTGATGTTGTCTCATGTAGTTTGCTCTCTTAGAAGGTTCTTACAATACCCATAGCATAAAGAGGAGTGGTGACACTCTCTGGTGTTCTTAATCTATCGCCACATGGATTTTCTAGGGTTAATATACGTTTACTATGGTGACTGTCACATACAGCCGAAACAAAACCATACCACAGCACCTTCTATCGAAGAAACTGCGAAGCAACTGCCTCGTGACTTATCTAGCAATCCTGTATCGCGATATAGAAGTTCTCGCGGCGATTAGGATGTGTAAAATATTCCAAAATCAATCGTTGGGCCGTAAATCACCAGGCATGATCACCTCGCCTAGTCAGAGGAGGCTATTTGTGTTGGAGAAACATGCATGACACCTGTTTCTAGACATGTTAATATTATGTGAGTTTCTTTATTGTTACTACTTCTTATTCTAGAATCGACCAGCGACTCGATCCGAGGCATGGAGAATCGGTGCTAATCAATTCGTTAATTTCTGTTTGTCATAGTAAGTTAGAACTGTATGTAGTACTTAGAACTGTAAGGTCTGTCTCACCTGAGACACCTATCAACAGCCTCTTACGGTCCACTGCTGGACATAGCCCTCTCCTTAGCAAGGAGGTTTTGGCTCCTACTATACCACGCTGGCTAGACACCTAAACCACAGTGATTTATATAAATCTTTGGACAAATCACTAAGAGGTAACCGAACTCGTAACCTAGTTGCGCCATAGGCGACTACTACAGTAGTTGATAGTTTAATTATAATAAGTAAATATCATATGATTTTGTTATATATACTGTTTCTAACTTTGAAAATGACTAACATTCACACTCCTTATTTACGTAATTCAAGTAAAATTTCAAAAAGAACCTAATTCAGTGGACGTTTGCAATACAAAAAGCATCACCTGCCAATGTGTTAAGTTCGTAGTCCGAGCGCATAAGGTTCTGTGTTGACGAATCTGCTAATAAGGGTAAATCATTTTATATACATTGATGTTATTTACCGTTAACATTAAATCTCTCGGTAGTCTTATGTTCGTCGTCTTTCAGCCTCTGTTCGGGCAGCTCCGGTGAATGCTTCGGCGATGGGTGTTTCGGTTGCTTCGTTTCTATTGGCTGCTTCTCTGGTAGTTTTGGATCTGCAGGGGTCGCTGTTGCTACTATACCTGCAATGAGAATCAGTTTAACTTAAGAACCAGTTTTCAAAGCAATGATCTAACTGTTTTCTCAAATAAAGTAAAGGTTTTTGACCACTAGCATGACATAACTCAAGTAAATTAAAGACATTCTAAATGCGTTTAAGACATTAAAGTTGAAATGTGAGTATTTAATCACAAATATGGATTTGAATTCCATTGATTCGTGGTCTGATAGTGACGAAGAAATTGTGGAATACTTAAATAGACCTACAGTAAGTACGGCAAGTTTTCCCCTGGATCGTATGTCTTTAGTGTACAATCCAAGGCATACCATTTAATTCGTTTTCTCCAATCTTTCTTATTATCTGCGCATCCATTTTGAATAAAACTTTGAAAACTCGTTTTTATGAATACCTTTTCTTTACCAGATAAAGGAATTTTATGCAGGTATATCTTCACCCCTTACAGAAAAGAGAATAGTGTTCATAAGAGGTGGTAGTCACCTCCCCCTGTAATACAAAATAAAGGTGTACCCACCAGCTTCACAGTCAGGAGGCTCATCCTTGTTGTTCCATCGTATGTCGGTGAGACCTTTGATGCGTAACTCCTCTGCCGTCTTCAACAGACTTGCAAGTTGACTCTGTGTACAAAAAATGAAACAGTCAATGTAAAATTTAGGTATACTTTAATTTCAAAATTACTGTGGCTTCAGTAAATTGACGGAAACAGATGGTTTAGTTAAGCGGTTACCACGGCGCTCTGTACTGCGTTAAGCGTTGTGGGTTCAAACCCCACAAAGGACAACACTTTGTGTGATCAACAAAATGTTGTTTTGCATCTAGGTGTTCTTTGTGTCCGTTTCACGTATGTTTCTAAAATCCCCCGCGACACAGGATATGACATCGGGCGTTGCCCTAAAAAAACGAGTGGTGACACATTAAGAATACAGTGTGTACCTACCCTTATTCATCCCATGGATGTCGTAAGAGGAAACTAAGGGAGTAAACTACGCAAGACAACAACACTGTAAAAAGATGGAAACTTGTCAGAAACCATATACGAACACGGCTGGCTAGCGTGGTATGACAGGCCAAAGACTCCTTTCTAAAGAGAAGCTTATGTCCAGCAGTGGACTATTAAAAGCTATGGATGATGATGATGATGTAGCTTCAATACATCTATCATTTTTTTTTATCTCCTGTCCAATTGTCTCAAATAAAATGTAAAAAAGGCGTGTAAGGTATTTTTTCTACCCTAGTAACACTTGACTAATTCGCAACCTGTCAATTCGCTTTGCGCGCGCTTCCTTAATTTGTAGATATGACTTTGTGTTTGCTTTTGTTTCGACTTATTTTACAATACAACTGAATTAATATAAAATTTCATAAAATTGTGTTTATTAAAAAGCTACTGAAAAATAATATTGATATTACATTAATTGCTCATATCTAGGTCACGAGCGTACAAAGGGGTCCATGTAATTTAACTAATATACAGCATATATATTGAATCTAAAATAGAATCCGATATAATAATGACTGCAAACATATCTAAGGCGATAACTTCACTCCGGTTAAGCTCTAAACATGTCAATAACAATTAACAAAGCCGTTCGGCTACATGTCACGATCATATATATATCTCTTTCCTTCCTGTACCAAAACATGCAACAGCAATAGCCGGTACACGATGAACGGCAATGTCAGGTTAGTGGTGAATAACGTTTGGCGGGAAACCACGCGTCTGTCTGACAGACGATATCTACACAGAGTTTTACTACCTACACAGGTTTTAATAGATATCAGGTGCGTTGCAAACTACATTATTATTAAGGTTTTACTTCTATGGTTTTGGACAGAAATGCACTCTATTTCTATTATGATATAACTTCTTATAGTTCAAATAAATTGATTAACAGTACTTATGAGTGTGCCATAATAGTCCGGTCAATCTAGACCTAAGAATGAGAGCGAAGGTACATAAATTCCCATCAAACTGAAAGTCAGTCAGGTTGTTTAAAATATGATTAAAAATAAAATTTCCCCATCTTTCCCCTGTATAGAATTTTTTTTATTCAAGGTCAAAGGTCAAAAAAATAAGTTTTTTGCGATTCTCAGCGAAACAGTAAGTTTTATCATAAAAATATCTCAGACAAAAATTGTAGATCATAAAATAATCTGCAAAAAATGTATCAATACTTTTTTCCTGCCACCGTTTTTGAGATATAACGTATTTAAGAAGTTGTTCAAGTTGCTATCGTCATAATATGCATGAGTGCGCCACGTATATACATCTCTTATCTAGAGTTGTTATATATGTTGAAATATTTTTCTATTGGTGATTGTAATATATACTTAAAATATAAAATATACATAAGTTATAACTATAAGAATATCAGGTCAAATGAAACCCAGTCCCTTAGTTCATACGCCAGTGTAACTTCGAGACAACATCTGGCTCTTGTTCTATTGTGTGCGTGGCTAGGGTCTTATACCTGCTATAATAAATGAAATACCGTTATTCTTGAGCGACACTCTGTAGTGAAATCACGTGTTTATACTCACATATATCGTGTTGTTTTGACTTTTATAACAAAAATGTCTGCTTTATTTATGCTAAACTTTTAAGTGAAAGTAAAATTGTTACTGTTGAACGTGGTAAGGAGTCATTAATTAATGCAAGTATCGAAAGAGCAGATGAATTTTCAGAATTCCTCAAAAATCAGAAATCGGTGATAATACATTAAAGTTGTCGTAAAAAATATACTGGAAAGTCTTCTATTGCTGCAGCTAGTAAAAGACAACGCGAAGAACAAGAAACCAGTACATCCACAGAAAGTCCTCCTCGTACTAGATCACGTGTCAGTGAATCAGCTTTTTGTTTGTTTTGTTTTGTTTTTTGTTGTTGCTCAAAAACAGTGGCTCGTAGGAAAAAAAGTATTGATACATTTTTTGTAGATTGTTTTATGATCTACAATTTTTGTCTGAGATATTTTTATGATAAAACTTACCGTTTCGCTGAAAATCGTGAAAAACTCATTTTTTTGACCTTTGATCTTAAATTTTTTTTTTTTCATACTGGGGAAAGATGGGGAACTTTCAAGTTTTATTTTTAATCATATTTTTAACAACCTTACTGATTTTCAGCTTGATGGGAATTTATGTAGCTTCGAATGTTTAAATTGACCGGACTAAAATGTATCGTTCTGACAGATTACTAAAGTTGGATTTGACAATCTAGCAACATACGTGTTTTTCTTTTCAGTTGATAAATAAATAATTGGTTAAAAATTGTATTGGGCAGAAATAGAAAGTAGTTCATCGTGTAATGTTGTTGTTAGATTCATTGAGGATGAAAAAATTCAGTAAATAAAAATTTATTTTTAATACTATTTTAATTGTTTTCAAAATAATGAAAAAGACGTGTGTACTTATATGTACCACACAAAAATCTCTCTAAATTTTTATTCTTCATTCTATGTTTGCACAGAAAAAGACGATAAAAATACAAAAAGGTATTTAACAGATTGAAAGAAAGTTTTATTGCAACGCATTATCTAGACATTTACTATTATAACATTTTTTCTAACGCGACAAAAGGAGTGTAACTTCAATATTGAATAATAAAAAAACTGTAAAGATTTACTATTGGTTCTGCAAAAACTTTAAAATTTTCGTCTGTCTGTGTATCCAGGCTAATCTCTACAGCTGCTAAACCGATTTTAATGTGACTTCCACTAGAAGATAGAGGAGCTTACTGAGCAATAATAATAAAAAGGTTTATATTTATTTTAGTATGCCGAGAGGTGTAAAATTAAGTAACGACGCCCGGGAAATGTTGTACAGAATATATATATACTTTACATTAGAAGCTGAAAAGTTTGAGACTGATGTGAGATATTTCCAAAAAGTAAGATATCGTGTTGCACAGGCTACAGGGGTTTCAAACAAAACTATTTATCATTTAATAGCTGCAAAGGGAAGACCTGGCTCAGAAACTTTTACGAAAACATTAGAAGAGTTAAAAAGAAGTAGCGAAAGTTACAATTCATACGACGAAGAAGATGCGAAAAGAAGAAAAATAAATGAATGTCAAGCAAATGTTGAGGATGTAATAATGCCTGATCTGATTCACGACGAACTTGAACCGTTAAATAGAAAAAAACTTTTAAATGAAGTAAATATGGAAACCAAAGAAAACCTTGATTATGGAACACAGAGAAAACAATATGTACGAACTACTACTGTGTACACTACAAAAGCAGGTCCAGCTGTTTCCAAATTGAATGATATTGAAAAAATTCTTGGTATCCAACAGCCAAATGAAGAGCCTCAAGCAGAAGTTACTTTAATAAAAGCTCTGCCTAATCTAAACAGGAATCAAAAGGTGTCACAGAAGGAAGATAACACTAAATGTCAACCTGAATTGGTGTTTGTAAAAGCAAAAAATAGTAAACAAAACATTGTACACACACCTGGCACTACATCGACCACTGTACTTAAGAAACCCGAGCGAACCATTATAAAAGTGCATCGTGTACCGAAGACAAACGCTACCACCACACTCGAACGCCACAACATAGTCCTAAAACCTATCGTGACTCCAGATTTCATAAAACTAGAAGCTCAACATAAATCTGCAGAGACAGATCCTTTCACGAGTGCAGATAACGTCAGGGTTGAAATTAAAAATGAAATAAATGATACAAATTCTGATTAATTTTTGAAATTACTAATAGACTAAGGAAATTTATTCCTAAGCTGTGGTTTTTGAATATAAGAAGAGTACAATACACTTTGTCGTAAAGCAATGAGAATGTTACAGTCATATTACAAGGTTTGGCCACGGAGAGAGGATAGATGACACAAGACTCACGAAAGGAACTAGACCAAATGTATGTGGAAGTGTGCAAAGAGATCGTCCACGGCGAACATTTACATACCAAATTGGTGATGTACTGTAGAAGGGCTATTTGACGAGCATGCATTCAGCGATTGATGAATGTTGACGAAGCAAAAAAGGATGTTTCAGGACCGTATTAAATGGCGATTAATTGTCTCTGCCTATCCCTCTGGGTAATAGGCGTGACTTTATGTTATGCTATGTTTTTATGTTAATTTTACAAGAAGATACAGCCGTATTAATATTACAAGAAGATACTGCCTTATTGCTAAAAGCAAACTTTTACAGTCAACCTTTGGACGGCAAAATTAATAGGAGATAAACAAATGATAGTTTATTGAAGGAATAGTGGTCTCCAAATAGGTTTATTGAAAATATTTTATATAAAAATTAATGAAGTACATATAAATTACTCGATTTGTTAAATGGTGTTCTTATTTATGGATCTTATGGTTTCGAGTTTGATACAGCCATCGTATCCGTGGTGATTTCCGAACAGAAAAAAGGGGGCAAACGAATAGACTAGTCAACCTGAAGAATATTATCTTAACAACCAATTACCATAATTCAGTTCAAATCTACTCGTAATCTCACATACACATGTCATTGGATTAAACATCCAATCATGACTGCAAAGTATTTATATCTAATTGTGACGGAATCGTTATTTTTTGTTAATATTACTTTAAAGACCAAGGCAGTAGAGCCACGCTGATTTTAACACAAATCAGCCGGCTCGACCGGAGCAGTACTACCCTCTCACATATGTAAAATCAACCTAAAGCGACAGCATTTGTGCTGTCGTTTCATTGGTGAGTGCGAGACAGAAGGCCCATTGGTGCAACGGTCACAGTTATCGTGGTAAGCGTATGAGCCTTACACTGCCACGATGACTGTCATGCCTTTTACGTCCCCAAGCGGTGCGTGAAACAACATCTCACTATGCCTTCATAGTGTGAGCCACCATACTGCATTGTTTGCATTCGCAATAAGTATTGTGATCACAACTCTTGTTCATGCTTTCTATCACGCAGAGTAGTCTCTTTGGCAAGCTCATAAAAAAAAAAAACAAAAGAGCCCAGGAGTCCAGACATACGTTATTTTTTAAAAGCTGAAAGTTTCTCTGTACATGTCCCACAGATTGCCCCTTAATAGATTCCGCATGCAGGGCCATAAACGTGCGCTACACATATATACTGTAGCTAGTAATTAAAGTTTCGCTGAAATTCGCGACATTTAACTAGCAAGTTTGTGACCAATAGGCACGCTGAGTTCTTGACGATTTAAAAATAGTTTTATATTCAAAGTGGCTAAGCTAAGACATCCAATTATTAACATGGTATAACATTTCATTTCAACGGGTACACTCTACTCTTATATTAAACGCACCGGAGTTCAACTTATACTGGTGATTTAATGGTGCAAGGTAATAGTAATTAAGCAGCTGTTGATGTCTTTTGAAATGTCCTTTTCACTCATCGCGTAAATTACAATAGCTGTCTTTGTCTAACACTGCACATGTATCAATACTCTTGTGATACACAAATCGATATTGTTCGGTCATCTATTGATTTTTTTATTGAAGAAAAGATATCATCTTAAAGAAATAGAGTGTTATTATGCAATATTTATTTAAAAAGTTTCTTTAATGCCCCGAAATGAATAAAATGTGGATCCAGGATAACACATGCTTGTGATGCTCCGCAAAATAATTAACTTTCTTGTAAATTCATAAATAGGGAATTTACATATATTTTTTTATTTTTAAAAACGTTTCTACTAGATATTGCAACACCAAAAATAAATATAACACATTCAAAACATAAACCAACGAGCTAAAAAAAAAGATTAATACCACTATAATTTTCGGGCAATTTAAACGCGGCCATTTTGGCGCGCTTATTCTATGACACACTACGCTCATGTCAACGACGAAGTATTTGGTTTACAAATGCACCGAGTTATTTTTTCTAATCAACTTATTATCATGAAAAATAAATAAAATAATAGCTGTGAAGATCATTTTAACATATGTAACGACATTAAAAAAGTGATAGAACATATATAACAATATTTTTTACTTAGTTAACTGCAGTTTAGTTTAAAAACTCGACGAAAATATAACCTGCTTTACAAAAGGACCCGATGGTCGTCAAATTTTGTTCCACCAATAACGTTACACAGATGTGTTTTTTTAGTAAGAAAGTTTACATATAAAAATATTTTCTCCATTTTGGAGTTTCGTGCGTATACCTACTACATATTTTTGAAATCGACTGTTACTCGCCGCCGAGACTCAGTGCACGTAAGAACAAAGTAGTGTCCCTTACGCAACCCAGGTACGGTGTGAATTTCTATAAGTTTCTTGAATATTAACTGGTTGGGGGACACATAATAATCAAAAGTTAGGCGTGCACATTTATTGACACAGGGTGCCCCAAAGTCCAGAGATACAATATCCATAACGAAATTATCTGTGGTTTAACCTGAACAAAGCGACATAAGCGCCTACTATGGGGGGGGCGCGGTGCGGGTGGAGGGGCGGTCTATGCGATGTTTATAATATTAGTATGAATGCAAAAGTAACTGTCTATCTGTTACGCCTTCACGGTTAAACCGCTGCACCGGTAAATAAGCATAGAGACTCTTTAATCCTCGAAGAACATATGTTACTATTTGCTGCCATAATCGAAATACACGCGAAACCGCTGGTATAAGTTCTTCTTACTAATATGTTGGTGGTATGGGATGTTTGTTACTCTTTCACGCAAAAACGGCTGAACGGATCCGGTTTAAATTTGGAGCGTAGATAGATTATGGTCTGGAATGGCGCGTAGACTACTTTTATATCCTACTAATATTATAAATGTGTAAGTTTATATGGATGTTTGTTACTCTTTCACGAAAAAACTATTGGACGGATTTGGATGAAACTTTACGGTAATATAGGTTGTATATCAGAATAACATATAGGAATGTACACATGTATACAGGAATGTATACAGGAATGTACACTTTACGGTAATATAGGTTATACATCAGAATAACATTTGTAATGTTTTTATGTAATTTTGGTTGTAATATAATGATACATGTCAACTAATTCGAAAAAAAAACAGGGAGCTATTTTGGCGTACGTTGCCTAAACTATTGAAGTTGCACAAAGGTGATGTACAGTAGGATTTTTTGTATGTTACAAAAAATATTTATTTAAAATGATCCGTTACGAAACTTATGGCAGACCAAATTCCATCACAGAGCGAAGCTGTGGGCGAAAGCTAGTCCCGAATAAATGTAGTATTCTCGTAGAATAAACAAGGTAGTTACTGTAACAACTGCGGGCAGCACTGCGGGACGCAACTAGTAACATAATATTTGACAAATTAAACATGTAACTAGCTACAATTTAAACAAGTTCCTCACATAATAGCTTTACATAATTCGTAAGATAATTATGTACTTTAATACCCGGCTGCGTTACAAGCTTAACTCAAAACATCTAATAATTTCTTAACAGACCATTAATAATTGTATAATTTAGCGAAATAAAAATATAATAAATCTGTGTAGTTTCCAAGATAAAGCACAATAACTGGAAATCCAAGCCAATGAAATGAATCGGTTTTATTCGGCCGCGTTCGGGACTCCCGAACCGCAAAGCATGCGTAAACTGGCAAAATGGCTGGAATTGATATCTCGCATCTCACTCACTCGTGAAGAAAGAAGTCGCGCCCTCGCGCCTACTCTGAATTGACCAGTTATTCACAAGCGTCGAGGGGTGGCGCTCGCAACAGTATAGCTTATTTATATAGAGTGGTTTTACAGGTCATTTTTATATTCTCTAAATGAATGTGTTGATATTAAATTTATTGTGTTTTCCAAAACTGTCGAATCAAACCCAAATGATAGAAGATTACTTTCACCCATCTTATTAAACATTAATACCAAAAACCACTAGTAACAATTTTTGCACTGTTTTTATCGAAAGATAAAAATAGAGTCAAATTTATGACAAAATTCTAATTCACATAAAGGTTTTCTGCGAGTGCAATACCTAATACGTAAGAAAAACATAAAAATAATTTAATTATCTTAATTTGTTTTTTGTTTTCAGAATGAACGAAGACTTTCTTAGAGACTTACCGATAATTATGTTGAGAAAAAAATATAAACATACAATAGATGAACACAGATTAGATGATCAAGCTCGTGATGTAGTGTATAATGTGTATTGTTTTTGTACAAAAGAAGCCAAAGAGTTTGCTCAAGTTAAAGGAGGGTATTTTACAAACGTTACGTGGCGTGTTACTGCAGCGACAGGTGTCTCTACGACATATGTAAGCAATTTAGTTAATGAATACAAATACATAGGTCCAGAAGTTTATCTTAAACCAATATTAAGAAAGCGAAAAAATGCATTGAACTTGAAGAAGAAAACAAAGACATATAAAAGTAAAACACCACAAATATATCATTCGACATGCTCGAAATTCGAAACGAAAACTGAGGAAACATTGAATCCGCAATATGAAAATTGTGAAATTGTTGTTCCCAAACATAATGTTTTAGAAGTCAAATTCAAGGACGAAATTGATATTACGAAAAATGAACCGTTTCAGAATACTTCATATTCCCACTACTACGACAAAAGTATTTACCAAAAAACTTTAAAGAGCATGACAGAGTTATTTTCAATTTCGGAATTAAGGTACGTTTTAGTAACATATTTTTATAGTCTTAATAATAAAATATTCTGACTGTCGACTCAGCGCCAAGTTATCGCAGACTAATTTTACTTTACTGAACCAAAAACATCATAAGGTCAGTATTTATAAAAAAAAATCAATTTTTGCTTTCAGAATGAATGAAGATTTTCATACAGATTTACCGAGTATTTTGTTAGGTAAAAAATATCCACACAGATTGAGCGATCAGGTTCGTGGTTTGGTATCTAATGTGAGTTGTTATTTTATGAATGAAGCCGCTCACTTTGCTCTTGTTCGAGGAGGATACTTTACAAGCTTATACAAACGTGTCAGTGCCGCGACAGGCGTCTCCGCTACTTATGTATGCCATTTAATCGATGAATACAAACAAATAGGTAAAGAAGCTTTCCTTAATCCTATATTAAGAAACGCGTGTAGGGCATCCCCAAGGTTGAAAAAGAAAGCAGAGGCATCTAAAAGTAAAACGCATGAAACCGATCATGCCACATTCTTGAATTTCCAAATAAAAACTGGGGAAACGTTAAACATGCAATTTGAAAAATTCCATGATTTTGAAAATGATGTTCCCAGCCAAAACGTTTTAGAAGTCGAAATCAAAACCGAAATTGATATTATGGAAAATGAACTGTTTCAGAATAATTCATATTCACACTTTTCCGACGAAAAATTATATCAACAGGCTCTAGAGAACACGACAAAGTTGGATTCAACTTCTATTAAAATTAAAACAGAAGCCGCTTCTTTTAATTTTGAGAGTTCACCAACTGTTTATGAATCTCGATTAGTAAAATTTGAAACTACAACAGAAGATATAAAACCTGATATAGTGGCATCTGAAATTCCCAGTAAAAATAAGGTTACAAATCCTTTTGCAAGCCAACCATCTACCTCTACTGGTAATTATGAAAGTCTAGAAGAGCAATGAAGTGAAGAGAAGTCAGTGATTCTTTGATTGTTTAATTGTAGACTTAGTGCTGTTGGTAATTTTTTAATAAATATGTAACAAAAAAGTAAAAGTATTCTTGTTGATATTACCTACTTGTCTACAGCATACATTATACAATAAATTCAAAAGTGTTTTTAGAAATAAGGTTATGTGCCATCAATCATCACTTTCACAGCCTTTAACAGTCCACTGATGGGCATAGGCATCTCCTTAGCAAGGAGGTTTTAGCCTACTTTACCACGCTGACCTGACGGTTTGGTATAGGGTTTGTTTTCCTTCTTTTTGCAGTGATGTTATCTTGCATATTTTATTCCCTTAGTCGCTTCTTACGACATCCATTGGAAGAACTAATCAAAACAACCACACGGAAAAATAATAAAATGTTTATGATATTTATAAAAATATGTAAATTATGTATATGATATAAATAAGCACGCTCGTTAAATACACGATTTGTGTTATTAGCACCGCTGTACGGAATATAACAGTTGCGTTTTATACACACTACCGAATATTCAAAATGCTCCAGTGCTAAAAACACACTCTAAGTACATTAATTGATTAGCAGTCTTAAGATATTTCTTGTATATTATAGGCAGCAGTGAACTCTCAGAATAGAATATAAAGAATTAATGGAGTATATACGTACACCTGCGTATACAATTGCATGCATACATACGTAACCATATAACGTATATATGCAGGCGTGCTGCGCCGCTATGATGGCCCTCCCTTGGAACCTAGTTTGAGTACAGTAACTTGTGACGGTGACGGTTATTTAATAAGGTACTTTTCTACAAGCCAGCACCCTCTAATGTGGAGGGAGGTTTTAACGCTCCACCAGAATCCGCGTTTCTTCTACTAGCATATAACGATTCAAATTAATAATAAGAAACCGCGATAAGAGGGAACCAAAATGAGAGATTATGAAACAATTAAATACATTTCTGTTGATTGTGCTGATCACTCTTTCATCTGTTGTGCACAAGATTTAGGAGAATAACCTGATGTTAACACGAGGGGATTAGGAATGCTAACTTAAAACCTATAACTCGCTTTGACAGTTGTATTCAGCTGTATACCACAGAAGCTAAGCGCTTTCGCACCTTCGTCCCGGCGTGGGATTCAAACCCATCGGTTTCCTGTTTACTCAACTCGCTATAAGCGTTAACCCGCCCACTGACCCCCGCGCATCCGCCCCTTAAGACTCCTAGCACTCAAGCACACACCCACACACGCTTTTACCACAATATAAATACACCACAGTAACAGATCACCAAGATATAATCGTGTAGCGGAGCCGATTCGATGATCAATCGGATGGCGCCGCTCGGTCATAAATTGGCCCTCCACACCGTGGAGATTTATAAAGTTTTACTCATTATCCAAACCAAACCAAACCAACAGTAATGCATAGGAAAATAATAGAGAGATTACATCTTATTATTCAACGATTATTACTATACTCAGACCGGGATATAAATACATATAAATCATTATCCTACGAACATAATAGACAACAAAGACTCACCTAGCTATCGTCAATATTATATAGGCTAACTTACTCAACGTAATGGTAACCCACACGACCGGCTACACCCAGCCTTCACGAACGTCCTGCCTTCACCCAGCACCCTGACAGACTTCCCTGACCGACTGTCTCAAAACTTTTCCTTTTATTTTGTCTCTCGCTCCACTTCCGGTTGCTTTTTTGTTAACAATTCCATCAAACCCTATGGCATTCATCACTCATGTAATGTTTAACAGGTGTCTTGGGAATCGATGTCCAAAGAGGTCTGTTAAGAGCCCTTTCCAAAGAATTGGTGTATAGAGTGCAATAAGTTTTTTGTTTATAATTGCACAAAGATCACTTAAGAAATCTATTTGTTAAGTTAGACCCTTTTTTATTGTGTGACCTTTCTTCACACGCACGTTTAGTTAACGTCTAAAACAATATCGTTGCCATCCTACGGATGTAACAACAATTGTAAATTCTTAATGGTAATACTACCACACCGTACACTGTCAGTGTCCTATCAGGCAAGTAATAAACTTGATATTATTACGTATGTAACAATTAATCATGCAATGTTGAATACATTGGATTTTTACAACGAAATTGGCTTTCTGTTCAATGACAACTCTATAGAAATATGAAGATCGCGTCCACCGTCAACCGAACAATGCCGAATGCTGACGTAAATACCCGAATACGTATGCTATTTGATTGCAACTTATAATTTATTAAAATAGATAGATACACTTTGATATTGAACTCATAATTCAGCGATTAATATCAAACAGGTTAGTAATTACAACTTACATTATAGCTTTATTGCTATAAACAACTAGAATAAATAAAAATAAATATTGATCTAATCACTGACTTCAATAAAATAAAAACATGAAAATACTAAAATGAGAGGAGTCATTGACACCCGGATGGAACGAAGTTCCTTTCAATTACTTAGAGAAAGTATTGTAATATATTTTTTTTATTTCTTTTAACTTTTAACTTATAAAATAATAATTTTGTTATTATTTTCTATTATTTTATTATTTATTATGTACAAAAAACCTGTATAAATCTAACAAAACAAAAATCGTCCCGACACTACACTGTTCAAACCAAAATAGAAAGACGAAACGACAATAATTGGCTTGCTTACTATGAGAGAGAGAGAGACAGAGAAACATGCGCACGCCGCACGGGTTACTACACGATAGCAAAAAATGTTGTGACAACTTTTCGTCTAATTTTTTCCGTCTAGCCTCCTTCGCAACACGCGATTAGCAACTTCGATCCAAAAATGGATTCTGTTTTGTCTTTACCGACACGAGTTTTGAGTGACAAAATAGCACCATCAAATGAAAAATGCAAAATCTCGTCTTGGTTGCCGCGACACAAGCCACGTGCTTAGTACGTAAGCAGTAGTCATATATTTATTTAAAACTTATTGTACCTTTTGTACAAAGACGAACGTAATCATCATCATCTCAGCCAAAAGACGTCCACTGCTGGACAAAAACTTCCACCAAGGTTCTCAACGGCCGGTCCCATACCGCCCGCATCAAACGGCTTCCCGCGACTTTCACAGGTTCGTCGAACCATCTTCCGGGAGTTGTCTAGCACGCGGTTGCCACTCCAGAACTTTATAGCCCCTCGGTCTTCTGCGTGCAATGTGTCCGCTCACTACCACTTAAATTTAGCAATTTTACGGGCAAAATCGGTGACCTCGATTAGTCTGTGATCTTCAAAACTCGTTGCGCTTACAAAACTCGGTTACAAACAAACATACGAGTACAGGTGAAGCTAGCAAAGCGTGTTATAAATGAATCCATCCAACATGGAATCCGTCGTAAGTGACCAAAATGATGTTATTTAAATGATCAATGATTTTCATCAGATAGGTACCTAACTCAAGCAGATGTTGAAACTAATAGTTTACTTTAATGCCCCTCTAAGGAACAATGGCCTGTATCATGAGGTATTTTCTCCGAATCGACCTTCAGGTGACATAAAAATAAAATGTGCTGGGCAGAAGGGATTAAGTTTTTCGAAGTATGAATATTGATTTGGTAAGTAACAGTTAAATCTACATTAAATCTAATCAATATACATAAATTACATAATAAATACAAATTTATACCTACATAAATTTAATATTACATAAGATGGTTAAATTTAGTCATATGAAAGTCGGGTACTAGGGTTGTGACTGTATGTCAACTCGTCACGAATAAGTTCGCGACGTGAATGTAAGGCGGTTTGTGGATATCCTGACTATACAGAGTGACTGGTGAGATACCTTCAATATTTGAGGACGTGATAGTATGCGAACATATATCATGAAATAAAATAACATAAAAACGAAATATTAAATAACTTCTTAGTAAACTTCGTACACAGTACACCGAGAGCCCAGTATTTAACTGCGGAATACTTGGACACCGCGCGGCCGCACGTGTCTATCAACACAGAATACATAGGTACCTACACTGTACAGCTGTTGCCTATGTAGCGGGATGGAGGGCGGGGATGGGTGCCGCCGCGCCGCTCGTGACTAGATCAACGTAATCAGTGCGGCGAGCTTAGGGAGTATAATATCCAAATTTCACTTATTTTTTAGAGACATTTCGATAAAAAATAAGCACCTATTTTTTTTATATCAAGTTAACGAGAATCGAGTACCGAGTACTCTCCATAAGTATTGAAGGTATCTCACCAGTCACTCTGTATATAAAAAAAAAGACAAGCATATAACTCCATCTTCTTGTAAGTGTTTTTGGTGTCATCGTACCTATGTGACATAGAATTCTCTTTATATAGGTATCTTTTTTATTCAGATTACAATTTATAATCTCAGCATTTTTTTACTATTTTTTTTTAAACAGTTTTATTAATTATTTAACTAACAGTTTATAAGAGTACGGAGCGTCACCGCCCCTATTCACCCCAAGGGTGATTTACGTAATAAACTACACAGGACAACATCACTACGAAAAGAAGGAAAACTTGAAAAAACCCTAGACCAATTCGTCTGGTCTGCATGGTATAGTAGACCAAAATCTCCTCTTGATGGAGAAGCTTATGTCCAGCAGTGGACTATGAAAAGTTTTTGATTATTAAATGTTCTGCTATTCATTAGGTAGAAGGCACGCTGATTTCAGTACGACGGACCGGCTCGACCGGGGCAGTACTACCCCTCCACAGAAGATCAACTTAAAGCGCCAACAATCCGTGCTGCCGTGTTTCGTTAGTGAGTGCGAGACCGGAGGCTCATTGATGCAGGGGTGACAGTTATCGTAATAACTGTGTGAGCCTTACACTGCCACGATGGCTATCATGCTTTTTACGTCCCAAGCGTGGCATGAAAAAGCATCTCACTAGGCCGCCATAGTGTGCGTCACCACACTGCATTGTCTGCATTTGCAATGAGTATGGTGACCACAACTCTTTGAATTTTATTCATGATTTCCATCAGGCAGAGTAGAGTCACTTTGGCAGGCTCTTCATAAAGATACAAAAAAGGCCGACGACAACTATTATCTAGTCGTTTTTAAGTTATAGACGGTTTTACTAATCTATGTGTAGGGAATATATCTAGGAGTGATTGTATGATAGTAATAAGCACAAAATAGGGCATGGCCTCTGCTGCTTTCAGAGGATATTGGTGGTTAGAGCCATACGTGGTTACCACACAGTGTCGACGGAGGTGGCGTGTGCCTTGTCCGGAACTCCACCGTGGGATGTAGAGGCGGCAATGCTAGCCGAGGTTTATCGACGGACTGCCGAGTTTCGGGTAGTGGTATTTGATCTCGCCCGAAGCGGCCGCTCGTCGAGCCACGATAGCTCGTTGGTTGTTCTAGCTGGAGGTTCCACGTGCTGGTTTTGCTGCCGTGGACGCTATCCAGTTCATCATCGTCGAGTAGGCAGGGTGGAAACTTCCTTCAAGCTTGCGCAGGGTCTTTTCGTATACGGTTGCTTCGGGAAGTATCTGCGTTCGGCAGTGTAGTAGTAGTATGCACTACTACTACACTGCCGTGCCCGCCTTAAGAGGGAGCTGAGGCCCGCCTGTTACCACTGTGACTGTAGTCAGGACTCGGCATAACAAACGCTGGTGGTTTGTTCCACTTGGGCATCACAGCGTAGGGCCCTCACTGCAGTTATTGGAGGAAATCTCTCGCTGCCGGCCGTCATACCCTATATGGGCAGTAGCGACAGCCTTTTTACCGCGATTTGTTTATCTCCACTCGGACCCACCACCAGCACCTCATGGCGCTCCGATTTACCGCGACGGGTGTTTCCCTCCAACAGCTAGTGGTTAGCAGCGAGGAACCGACGTTCGTGTCTGCCGTGTGTCGCCTAAATAGAGAATATACCCCTAGATGGTACAGTATTTGTACGGACAGGCGCTGGCAAGGACCCGTATGGCTTAATAACTATAGTGCTCGGATCCCTCCAGCCCAATGCAAGCCCCGGTAGGTGAGATGGTTTCCATATGTTAAAATAAAAGGCCATGATTATGTGGGCCACTCAGGTAACTTAAAAATCTGATCTCTATTTAAATATCTCGTCATCAGCAGCCTATCGCAGTTCACTGTTGGACATAGGCCTCACCCATAAATATTAATTGCTAAGAAATTAAAATCAATACTAAAATTATTTATTTAATATCTTGTACTAATAATTAGACTTACAATAATAGTTATAATGTACAAAAAGTAAAGTTAATTTTTAGTCTTAAACAATAGCCCATAAGTACTCGGGGCACATTTAATAGTATTATAACCATTTTCTGCTTACCAAACGAACGAAACGAACAGTTATGTATATCCACTTAATTAACGCTTTGGTTTGACACATTTGACCACCGATTGAAAATATTCTGGAAAAACCAACGTTGTCAATCAAATCTGTACCGTTTATAACTTAATCCAAAGGTTCCGTTTTAATCTTCTTCGTGCTTTGTAAATATTCTACATTGTCATCTTCTATTTCTCTTTTAATTCTTATCGTTTCATGTTTGAATGTATTTTCATTTAGACTGTGATAAGATTCTTCAGTGACAGGTTCTTGTTTTACAATTTTCGGTTTATCATCATAATCATAATTTTCTATTTCTTGTTTAATCCTCGCTACGTCAGATTGGAAAATTTTATTTTCTATGTCAGCATTGTTACTCCTAGACTGGTCACGGTTTGTATTTGTGTTAGGATTTTTATACATATATCGGCCTGGTCTTCGTTTTCTCTTTGCTAGTCGTACAAGTGGATCCCTCCTGTCAACTAAATGTTTCATGTAACCGGGGGAAACTCCCGTAGTCGAAGCAACATGTGCCAGAATATGATTGAATTCTGGGCTCAGCCAGTAATATTTTACATTTCCTTTTACAAATTGCCTATATACATTGTATATGATGTCTTCGGCCTGTTCTCCTAATTGAAAACCATATTTATGGTGTATGGAAATCATTCTGAAAGTATATTAATTAAATTTGTAAAGAACTGTTTGAAACAAAAGTAGTAAAATATTAACAGAGAAAAGACAATGTTGTGTTAACTGTTTCCTCACTCTATATTGGTAAAGTAGTCCTAAGTCCTAAGACACTAGTTTTTATTCTTAAAAAGATAAGTTTCAGACTAGGAAAATGGCCAGTTGCAGTAAACTTTATAAATATTGAGGAAATGGACACAAGGACCAATGTTTCGGAAAGAAAATTAGTAAATCACACAGTATTATCCTATGTGGGGAACACACACACACAACACTCAGCAGCACTAACATTGGGCAGCGGCGAGATGATCACTAAAACTACTGTTTCATCTGTGTGATCTATTAACAAGAGAACCTGTATTTGTTACATATAAAAACTAACTAAGTGATTTACCATTTGAAATAATTCCATTGTAGACAAAAGAAACCACGCTTTATTCTATGTAAGTAGAACTTTCTAAGCAGTAATGTTCACAAAATAACAAAAATATACTAATTATGATAAAGAAGCAAATTCCCAGTATTTTAATTTGGACTATTGAACTGAAATTACTAAATATGTATTTTATTTAGCGCCCTACAAAGTATTAATAGTTTAAATGAAACGTGACAATAGAAACAATAGCGCCAAATAGCTATTTTGGTTTGCAAGAATGTTATTTTTTACGAAACGGGTATACTATTTATATATATGTGTTCGCCCACCAACAAGTGTATTTACAATTTAAAATAATGTTAAAAACTTGTGGCTAGTAACAATCTATCGTATTATATTATGTTTTGGTAATCGCCTTGTGCGTAATAGGTATATTAATATAATATGTAGGCGCTGATTTTGTGATTATAGATATACAATAATAGATTAAATTTATATAAAATATGCATTCTGGAGAAAAAAATAAAATAATATGTGGTTAATTCTTACCTGTCAGTTGAAATAAGTTTTTTTCACCTATTTTATTATTAATTCGGTATTGGTCCTGACGTCTTAATCGATAGTATATGCACATGCCTCAAAATTGTATACATACAAAATACAAACGTGACAGTATTTAGAGTTGCCAGTTTTTTTGACAGCTGTGGCGCCAAAAAATATTTTATAAGATGTAAATGTTTGCTGAAGATCGATATGTTTGCTTAGATACTAAAAGCAAAATCAATTGATGATTAAAATAATACAGCTATTATTGTTTGATTATAGGCTTTTTGTTTTATGTATTTACTTAATTTATGTTAAATAAAAAGTTCAAGATGACGAAACGCCCTCTGGTGGTATATTCACTACAATTGTGTTCAAATGTTCAATTTTTAGACGATAGAGGGCGTTATACAAAATTAAAAACAATTTTTTTACACGTGGATAAAGTTGTAAAATATTGATATAGACTTTGTGATTGATCACAAAGTGATTTGTGTTGTGAAAAGTAGTGTTGATTAAATAGACTTTGTGATTGATCACAAAGTCTATTTAATCCAAGAAATGACAAATCAATTACTGCAATATCCGATTCTCGAGACAATTTTCATATAATAATATTTTCAATGACAACAGCAGAGTAGCTAACAATTACATGTTAAATAAAACATCTACGGTTTTAAAACATATTTTAATTACGCGTTTTCATTGACAGTTGTACATCAGTTGAAATCTATGCATTATGACATACTAGAAAACGTTTGGATTGAAAATGGTTTGATTACTTATTGCTATTAAAGTGAATTTAAAAGTTAACACTATGGTAAAAGACCTAACTACGTGATTTTGAAATGACGTCTGAAAAAAACATCTATTGTACATATATCTATAAATTTAGTTATTAAGAATTGTACTTCCTATGATAAAACATAAGTAACTTTTATATTTTTTATGGTTTTATAGAAAAGGTTTTTTAAATTGTGTGAATTACATCTATACAAAGTAGTTTCTTGAAAAGTATGCAACTTTAAATAAATATAATATCGACTAGTACATAGTACAATGGAACTTTTTAAAATGTGACTACGCTCGGGTTTTTAATTCAAACATATAATAGTACACACATTGGCGGCAAAATTGTCTTCGAAGCATTGGTTTCCTGAAATGTGTAACAGTGACATCTTTGAATAAAAAATCAAACTTTTAACAGTCAAATATTTCTACAGTGAAATTATGGGTGGCGCTACATGTTGATAGTAATGCGTTAAAAATCAAAAGGTCACAAATGTCATTGGGAATGACAAACATCATCTGCTGAAAATATAAAAGTAAGTGATAGATAGAGCTCGACAGATTTGACCTTTATGACCTTCATATTACGTACGGTAATCGTATATGGGGAATAGGATTCTGAACAGTGAACTAAACTAAGGCCTAGTATTATTTATGTTTTAAATAGATATACTTTTTATAACACAGGGGGTTACGGGGCAGACGGACACCTGATGGTAAGTGCCTACCATCGACCTTAGACTTTTGCTAGGCAAGAGTAACAAATGTAAGTGTGTTGGCGGCGTTTCAGTGCCGCGTGGTGACCGCTTAGACCACTACGATTTTTTTTTCTATTTTATGAACTTGCCAAAGTGACTCTACTATGCCTGATGGAAAGCATGAATAGAATCGAAGAGTTATGGTCATCATACTCACGGCAAATGCAAACAATGCAGTATAGTGGCCAACACTATGGCAGCCTAGTGAGATGCTTTTTCACGCCCCGCGTGGGGACGTAAAAGGCATGACAGTTATCGTGGCAGTGTAAGGTTCACACACTTATCACAATAACTGTCATTTCTGCATCAATGGGCCTCCGGTCTCGCACTCACCAACGAAACACGACAGGACGGATGCTGTCACTTTAGTTTGGTCTTCTGTGAGAGGGTGGAAATCTGCGTGGATCTACGATCTAATGAGGTGGATTTAATGCCATCTGACATTCTCTATTAGTCAACCTTTAGGTGGTTCAGCAACTGACATGGCAGGTGCACGGGTGTCTTTAAGAGAAGCAATGAATAATTACATATAAATTACAATTTATTATTCAAAGAAAAAGTACACACAGATGAAAACACAAATAAATATTTAAACAATATATACATAGTACAAAATATAGTACATAAAATGGCTAGACTATGAGGGAGGGAAAGACCCTGGTACATTTGAGACACTCATAGAGAAATGATCTGCTGTTTGCTAAGCTCATTAAAAGACCTATTCACATGCACAACATAGGTGTTCTGCCAATAACCGGTAGATGCCCTAGATAGGCTCAATGTTTATTACCTTTAAAGCTCTTAATTTTACTATACATTTTTTGCAAGTTTCGTTTCGCTTGATCAGAGCTTGAGTATACTTAGATCGCAGTTTCGCATAAAAATTCATCCAATCAGTTTAACCTATTAATCATTATATTGTCGAGGAACGGGCGTGATGTCCCTCCGACACAAAGGGAGGCTCCTCCGACCAGGCGAGGTGATCATGCCTTGCGGCCCGCGGTCAATGTTGGGATGTTGTATACATGTTAATTGCCACGCGAATCTCTATTTCGCAATACAGGATTAGTAGTTGCTCCGTTGTTCATTATACTTCGTAGTTCGATGTGTCTTCGCTAGATGGCGCTGTAGTATGTTTTGCTATTTGCGCTGTATGTGGAAGTCGCTACAGTATGCTGTATAAAAAATGATCACAACATACCCTTACTACGTTTAAAAAATTATCTAAATTAAAACAAAATAATAGCTATTTAACTCTATAAGGTTAGAATAAAAAAAAATGAAATACAGCCGAATTGAGAACCTCCCCTTACGTCATCGTGGTTTAAAAGTGATTTTATTTGAGCAAATAAAAAGAAACTAACTTCCTTTTTAAGCAGAGGTCTATGTCCGGCTGTGAACCGTTTTGGACTGTTGATGATGGTGACGAAGAAAAAAAATACTTACATGATGAACGTTCATCTCCCCGGTGTACATATAGTCGAGGAGTGCCTTCAGGTGCTTCGGTTCTGCTCCATCTATGACGAGTACCGGCTCGCCTTGGGCTTCGTGAGCGCCGAGAAGCGCTCCAAGTAACTCTGAGCATGCTGCCAGCACTACCCTGGAGGAACAAAGAACTTAATCATTTTCTGTGTATTCTATTTAAGATGCTCCATCTACAAGGGCCTGGTCATTAAATTGAGAGAGAAAGAGAGAGAGAGCTTAAGTTCTGACAATGGATTAGTAAGAGCTGTTGATGATATGAAGTTAAAGCATTTGTTTTAACGGTAACTTTACTTTGTAATTGAAGAAAAATCTGTTTAATCCTACGAAGATGATCATCAGCATCACCAACAGTCCACTGCTGGACATAGACCTCTCCTTAAAAAAGGAGGTTTTGGTTTACTGTACTATGCTGGCGAGACGGGTTGGTATATTGTCTGTATCAGGTTTTCCTTCTCTTTGCAGTTATTGCTCCCTGCGTAATTTGCTCTCTAAGTCGTCTCATGCGATACCTATGAGATATATAGGGGTAGTGATAATCAGGATTCTTATTCCGTCACTACATGGATTAATGATGAAGTTCTAATGATGTGATGACTTGTATGTATTTTAGTTGAACCATTAGAAGATTAAGTATTGTCAGGGTCCTTTTCAGTGGTAACCTGGAATGCTTTGGATTTTAGAAGATGTAAGGCTCGCAAAAAGTGTACCTCTAAGTTTGTATTTACTTCTGGAAACAATAAGGAGTCCTATGGTTTAAGATCTGGTTCATTTTTTCTCAATTGGGCATTGGTTTTACATTAGTCTCCAGATACGCTTCCGTACTTTGGAATATGGGAACGCGTTGTGACAGTGAAGGGTAATATTGCTCCGAGGATGCTTTTCGCTCTTTAAAACTCTTAGTGAGAAAATGTGAAGCTACCAACTTACGGTGATGGTCTATGATGGTTTGGTCTACGAACGGGTATCGAAGATTCTATTGAATGCCACAGTAGTGTGTACAGCCATCCTCAACAATTATAATACATTTGGTGCTCCCAATTTTCCTAACCTAAATTATCCTCAATGCTGTGCTAAGTTTAGTTTTGTAAGAAATATATCATACCTATGAGCTCTTAAAGAAACTCCTCGTATTTTTTGTGGTTCCACGGAATCTTTGCCAGACACTTGTGTCGCGAAGCTTGGTGAACAGTATAACGTGACGTCACAAAACCGTTCTGAAACAATAAAAACAGAGATTAACAAATGCAAGATATGAAGCTCAAGTTTCGTGAGCAGAGACTCGGCTCGTGGCATAGTGGTAATCAAGTAGGTTCGCATATGGCAAAGTTAAGCAATCCTGGCCAGGTCAGTCTATGGACGGGTAACCATTATTAGTATATTGAGATATCTTCATCTCGGAGAGCATGTTAACCTATTACTTCCCAACCATCGAAAGATTTAGAATTTTCTGTTCAAATCACAAAAAATATTTGTTAATATAGTAAGAAAAATTACGTGAAGCAAAAAACAAAAACTTATTTATTCTAGGGTCTGAATCAGTCTGTCCTATATGTATGACCTTAGTATCATATGTTAAGAAACAATACATTATTATGACTTTATTGGCTATTTCAAGTTTAATACAGGTTTCCCAACAATTTTAGGTAATTTGAAATATATTATTACTTGTATTTATATAGCTATAATTCGATATATAAAAATAACAACAATGCACTCTTAACGGCTACGAAATATATAAATTTTGAAATTATTTATCTACATAATTTCACTGTATTTTTTGATCAAAACATTTTTTTAACGGAAAAATAGTTAAAAATGTTTGCTATTTACAAAAAAGGGTAAAAATGGTAAAGCCAGTTTTAGAAAAAAATGTTAATTTGGTGTCCTAAAATATGATAGTGGAAAGTAATGGGTTAATCCATCACTCCCGACTGCTATATGAATATCTCTAGCAATCAGGCAGTCGGGCATCCTATAAAGTTTAACAAGTCTAAGTCTTAGCCTAAAGAGATTAATTCTTTCTACGAAACTTCGTAATCGCCTGATACTTGGGTCCTGGGGGTCTGATGGCAGTTGCTCTAAGTAAAAAATCTAAGCTGAGCCTTATCGTAGTCGACTAAGCCCGAACTTTGTTTGGGAAAAAGGTTCTTAGGAAGGTATGAAGCTCATTGAGTAACCTTTGCTTGGACCGGATTGGACTAACAGTACTTTCGATTGGATCATACCTTATGATACAGATGCGACAAATCAATTTCTCTTTTCAATCAGTCATCCGACAAATCAATTTACGAAGAAGTATATATGATTCTTTACCTCTATGGTTAAAACAAACCACGTGATTTGGTTATGATCACCTAATTCTGCAAAATTAATTAATTTGCCAATGAAACTTCACAGAGTAAAACCAAAATCATTCGAATACCTAGAGCATTAGGGCTGGTGATGTACTTAAGTAATAAATAAATATTTGGGACATTTAACACACAACGTCATCTAGTTTCAAACTCAGCAGAGCTTGTGCTATGATAACTAGACTGACTGATAGAATACTTATATACTACTTTTCTTTTTTTTTGTAAATACATACATATTATACATAGAAAACACCCAAACTTCGAAACAAATATTTGCAGATCATACAAATATTTTGTACGACCCGGGAATCGAGCCTGAGACCTCATGCACAGCAGTCGAATCCACTACCGCTGCGCCACCGAGGCAGTTTGTTAAGTTGTAAATTAATATATGTAGTGTACAGTGTATATATGTATTTGTATATAAACTTGTTTATGTATTGCTATATAGTGTATTTTTAGTTGATTATTAAAGTGACCTATGTGCGCCTTCCTCGCAAGATTTCTACTCACACTGTGCTAAACTGAGAAGACTGCTAGAAATACAACGGTTAACAAATTTTCCTTTCAACAGGAACATTAGGGTTAGGTACTCCATGATGACCATACCATAGATAAAGGGTTCTTAGAAAGGAATTTTTTTTTTCGACTATACCACGCTGGCTGCACAGTTTGTTTTCTTTGCGTTTTTGTCTTGCATAGTTTGCTCTCACGACACCTATGGCCTGAATAGGCGTGACAATCCTAATCCGTCAGCACATGGCCGAAAATATATATTTTTTTTCTATATTAAAAACCTGCCAAAGTGACTTTACTTTCGCTGATGGAAACTATAAACAGAATTCCAGATTTGTGGCCACCGTACTCATTATGGCGGCCTAGAGAGATGCTCTTGGGGACGTGAAGGTCATGACTGTTATCGTGGCAGTGCAAGGCTCATACAGTTCACACAGGGGCTCACCCCTGCATTAATCGGCCTCCGGTCTCGCACTCACCAATAAAACATGACAGCACGGATGCTGTCGCTTTAGGTTGCTCTTCTATGAGAGGACAGTACTGCCCCGGTCGAACCGGCCCGTTTGTGCTGAAATCACTACCTACTCTGTGGCTCCACTACCTACATGACATGAAATAACAAAAAAAAATGTAAAAACCTCATGATATCTTCGTAACCAACCTTGTAACCATCAGATATAAACAAGTTTTTTAGTAAAAACTAGTAGGTATTGAAACATTCCTGTAGAGTGGAGGTCACTGCTAGAATAGGCAGAAAAGTAGGCGGTAACCACTCGGCAATTGCCTTTCGCCAACCAATCGTAATATATACCTCTCAGTTTAGTAACAACCTTATACAGCTGTCCTTGTCTTTTGAGCAAAATAAATGGTTAATTATAAAGAAAATATACTGTTTGGTTCGCAGATGTAAATTTAACGTGTGTGAGTATTTTTAAGTGCAATTAGATTTGTACAAGGCTACTTAGGTGTTGCGAATGGATTTGAATATTTGTTTTGTCGAATTTCTCATAACATGTACTGACCTGTTAGGTTACTAAATGGTGGGATGAGGGGTGGTGACACTACGGATTAAGAATCCGTCACATCCGACATGGGTGGTAGTTTCAATGTCCGATCTTCGTGTAAGTAGGGATAGCGCATTAAGTCGTCTGCACATGTCTGTGTGGTGACGGATTAAGAACATGATGCAGATATGCAGGGGTGACAGTTATCGTGGTAACTGAGCCTTACACTGCCACGATGTCGTGTCATGTTTTTTTATCTACCCCAATGAGGCATGTAAAAGCATCTCACTAAGTCGCCATAGTGTGTGCCACCATGCTGCATTGTCTGCATTCGCAATGAGTATGGTGACTACATGTTTTAGATTTTATTTATGTTTCCCATTAATTAGAGTAAGTAAGTAGTCGCTTTTGGTAGGTTCATCATATAGAAAAAAAAAATTTTTCGGCTTGTCATTGTTTCTAATT
This sequence comes from Hypercompe scribonia, assembly GCA_949316085.1. Lineage (NCBI taxonomy): Eukaryota > Metazoa > Arthropoda > Insecta > Lepidoptera > Erebidae > Hypercompe > Hypercompe scribonia. The sequence continues at coordinate 5,525,192 of OX438994.1, forward strand.
ACTAGACCAACAGACCATACGCTCATTTTTCGTATACAAGTTCAAACTGTTTTAATGAATCAACTATGTACCCAATTTACATTCAGATCCATACATTTTTATTACCTACAAATATACGAATTAGCTCACTGTGTCATTATTATCATCAAATTAACATAATATAATAAATACTAAATTAACATTCAACGTTAGGTGTAATATAACACACATAATAGTAAAGTGATGACGGGTTTGTGAAATAATTACAATTAAAATAGTTTTACAGAGTTTAATGTACAAAAAAATTACCTTGATAGAGGCATATCAAGGTATTTTTTTTATGGGACTAATCCCTCTCACGTTCACTACTGTAACTTGTATATATCAGTGTTAACAGTAGTGTATGAAGACCCCGAGTAATACACAATATAGTAAAGTGATGACGGGTTTGAGAAATAATTACATTTAAAATAGTTTTACAGAGTTTAATGTACAAAAAAATTACCTTGATAGAGGCATATCAAGGTATTTTTTTTATGGGACTAATCCCTCTCACATTCACTACTGTAACTTGTATATATCAGTGTTAACAGTAGTGTATGAAGACCCCGAGTAATACACAATATAGTAAAGTGATGACGGGTTTGAGAAATAATTACATTTAAAATAGTTTTACAGAGTTTAATGTACAAAAAAATTACCTTGATAGAGGCATATCAAGGTATTTTTTTTATGGGACTAATCCCTCTCACGTTCACTACTGTAACTTGTATATATCAGTGTTAACAGTAGTGTATGAAGACCCCGAGTAATACACAATATAGTAAAGTGATGACGGGTTTGAGAAATAATTACATTTAAAATAGTTTTACAGAGTTTAATGTACAAAAAAATTACCTTGATAGAGGCATATCAAGGTATTTTTTTTATGGGACTAATCCCTCTCACATTCACTACTGTAACTTGTATATATCAGTGTTAACAGTAGTGTATGAAGACCCCGAGTAATACACAATATAGTAAAGTGATGACGGGTTTGAGAAATAATTACATTTAAAATAGTTTTACAGAGTTTAATGTACAAAAAAATTACCTTGATAGAGGCATATCAAGGTATTTTTTTATGGGACTAATCCCTCTCACGCTCACTACTGTGACTTATATATACCAGTGTTAACAGCAGTGACGTGCGAGGACTAAAAATGAGGTAACGTTAATTAGGACTAAAAATGAGGTAAAATACATAATACATGTTTTAAACAGTGAAGCACCACAAACACAAAACAGTATGGGTGCTAAGTGTCTATAACGTATACTTTGACCCACTGGAATAATTTGGTTCTATACATATTAATATGTATTGGTACATTTATATGCGTGTAAAAACACAAATTTATTAAAAATACAAATATTCAGATGTTCTATTGTGAAGGGGAAGAGATTTTGACCGAACGCGTTGGAATATGGCGTTTCAAAAAAAAATGCGTGTGACGGTCTAACTCTACTTCTTGACTGACTTGTGGATCTAGGGGTTTGGGGCTTAACATTTATTTTATGGAATAGGGGACAAAGGAACAGACGGATCACTTCATAGTAAGCGACCGAAGTTGCAATGTGGTCATGTGCAGTCGCATGGGCGGCCCATGGACACCGCTGTTGCAACTCAAGAGTTAGTGCGTTACTACCCCCTGAACGGAGAAGGTTTTAGTTCTGATTATGTAAATAAATCGTTAAAAATTGACATAGGATTTCCTTAATACCAGTCGAAGGTATCATTTGTGACGAAGCACGTCTCTCCCACGTTAACGGGATCGAATTTGTTACTATTAGATCGCAATGCCGATGTCTCACTCATTACACTAATGTTGTTTATATCATATTTTATTACATTTTCTCTTTAGTGTAGGTACACGTATTTCGATTAATTAAGTAAAAAGGAAAATATATGTACAAAGTCTAGTCTGAGTTTTCTTCCAGCTAACCTTTAGAGAGAATACAGGAATATATATTGTTCAATAATTTACGGAAGGTGAGTCGGGTAGTGGTGCGCGTGACTTGAGCGTTGATATCGACACCAGTACGTGGTAGCTAAGTTGTTTTTTTTCGGTGGCCCGCGTCAAACTAACGATAAAATCCTATTTGCGTGTTCTGATAGTATCCACATTGGAATATCACTGTTCGGTAATATGAGTAGCTGGCTGTGTGTGAAGTGGTTACCAGGCAGTTTTGGACTGTTCAAGTGAGATTGGAGTCCAGAAGTTGACACTGGCTCAATTGTCGTGTACTCGCGCTTCTACACACTAATATACCTACATTCAAATAGCACTAATACTTTACAACGGTCGGTCTACGACAAAAATGATCTGGTAAGTATTCTAATAAAACACATGGTAGCCATAGTTTCAGCTACACATATAGTGTTACGTATATGTAGAAATAAAAATATTTTATATTAGAAGTGGCTCCGTCGGCACGGTTGATCTTTAATTAATCTTAGAGAACATAAAGTGCGCGTTTCACAAGTTTAATTATCAGAAATAACTAAAAGATGTTGATTAAAATATTTTTTTTATATTTTAATAGTGATCGTAGAAATCGATAGCAAAACATCTGCTTTTTTGTAACATCAAAGTTTGCAAATCTATTTTTTTTGTTTTAGTAGCTGTGCGGTGATGGTAGAACTACGTAGAGCGATTGTACTGCAAAGGGAACTGTATCAACCCGTCTGGCCAGCGTAGAATAGTAGGCCAAAACCTCCTTTCTATAGAGGGGTCTACGTTCAGCAGTTGACTACTACAATGGCCACATAGTTTTAGCATTAGTTATGTTTTATTTTGTTTACATACTGAAGTTTTTACGATGGACTTTTGAATAAAAATTAGCTAAACTTGGATCCCGTAAGGTGCCAGGCGGCAACAAACATCGCCCTTGCGACGTTGGTGGACCGATCTTGACAGCTTCTGACTAGTCCGACCTAACATGGCAGAGATTTAGTAGAGAGGCAAAGGCTCTTCTCTCCCTAAGTAGGACAACACAGACTAAAAATAGAATACTTAGGCCCTTAATTATATTTTAGATAAAAGCAATTGTTTTTTTCGGTTTGTTTAACACATACATGCCTACATAAAGTCATGCCTATTTCTCAGAGGGGTAGGCAGAGATAATTAATCTCCACTTACTACGGCCCTGACACATCTTTTTGCTACGACCACATTAATTTGCTCAAACTCAATCAAGCTGATCAATGGTGGACGCCTATGTACAGCAGTGGAGTACGAAAGGTTGAGGATATGACATTGTATATCTTTACGAATGTTGCGATAGGGCGGCTATCCGACACGACCGAGGAGAGATCAGATTCGGGAGTTAAGATACTAAACTCCGGGGTGTTATTAAATATTTCTATAACCAGAAACATTCAATAACACTTTTTGGGAAATCGTATCCAAGCCTTCTTTATCGGCAGTTGTATACACTAACCGTTAGACTAACGCGACAGTTAATAATGTTTGATAGAGCGGCTGAATTGTGTAGAATTTAGTACTTAGTTAAGTTACTTTTATCTTCGTGAAAATCTATAAAATCATCAATAACACGAGTGAACCCGCAAAAAATACTACTGTAACATTAAAACAAGAAACCGACCAACTCGGTATCTGGGAAATACCAATAATTAATGCAATTTTTGAAATTGTTCGACCAGTTTTTATTTCGGCATGTCATTATACAAGATGGATGTTTTTTACGTTCGCTTTACGTGACGTACATATTTAGTAGTGTAGAATTGTTCGTTCATTAATTCCCTATCTATAAAAAAATGTATAATCCAGATATATAAAATAACAGTATGGTGCACCGGTGTGGGCGGCGGCTTTGATCGTCCAGAATAGGGCTCGCCTCTGGCGCCCTCATAGGATATTGGCGGTTAGAGCCATTCGCGGTTATCGCACTAAGCAAGCAGCGTGCGTCTTGGCCGGAACTCCGACATGGGATTTGGAGACGAAAGTGCTCGCTGAAGTCAGGCTCAAACTTCCAGGCGGTGAGCAGCATACGGCCCCCGCCCGAAGAGGTACGCGAGTGGTGCGAAGCCGCTCGCCGAGCTGCGATGGCTCGTTGGTCGTCCCGGCTGGAGGCTCCACGTGCTGGCTTTGCCACCGTGGAGACTTTCTAGCCGGCCATCGTCAAGTGGGCAGGGTGGCAGCACGGGGCTCTTTCCTTCCGACTAACGCAGGCTCTTTCTGGGCACGGTTGCTTCGGAAAGTATCTGCACTTGGTCGCTAGGAGGGAATTGAGTCCCGTGGTGACACCACTGCGACTGCATTGAGGACTCGGCTTAGCACATGCTGGCGGTTTGTTCCACCTGGGCGGCGCAGCGTGGGGCCTACACTGCAGTTATTGGACGAGATCTCTCGCTACCAGCCGTAATACACTCCATGGCTGGTAGCGACTACCAGTTCCCGGATTCCTTCTATTTCAGGCGTAGAGTAGCACAACGTGTGATTTTAGTCGGTCCGATTCTGACACACCACCCCGCCGTAAACCCCGGTGGGGTGACGGTCAGAGGGAGTTTCCACACGTTAAATAATTTATAATATTAAATCACCATGTTCAGGCTCAACCTACACTGTTAAAATTTTTTGTAAAATTATAATTGTTTTACAAAACAAATATGAGAAAAATTCCAAATCAACGTATAGTAATACTAAACATAATACAACTCGACTAAAATTACAAGACATGTAAAGGAACTTACTATAATGAGTTGTAATTTTGGAAGCTTTATGTAATAACCCTACACGTATTGTAATAGGCATGATGACAAATTTTGAATAACTGGTTTTTCAGGTTCAGTAATAAATATTATGTACAATGTATATCAAATTTCTGCTTAAAATGAGGAATCAATATTAAAGAAGATATATTTTACTTTAAATTTTTTTCATTGCCGCCGAAACGCTTCAATCTGTCAATGGCGTCGCTTGTTGCGTCCCGTTCAATGTAAACATTGACGGCTACAGTATTAATTTTGCATTGTTTGTGTTTTAAAAGTTCTAAAATATGAGTTCGAGACCGTATAGGTGTTGTGCAGTGCCTCTGTGTACTAATACAACTATAAAAAGCCCGGACAAGTTATTTATATTCGTTCGTGTATATTTGAATCACACATTGACTCGGTGTTCATTATTATTTTACAGAGAAATGGCATATTATACCCATGTCATGTCTTAACTCTTACCCCCATATTTTTAGTTGTTTCCTCAAGACGTATTCATAATAATACAAATATGAAAGACCGAGCATGAGTCAAGTAGAAAATTTCTTCAGGAAATGACTTATGTTATGGAGGTTAATTAATTACTATGTCGTATTGGTTCTTCATGAATGTCAAATCCATGCACATTCAAAAAGGTTTTTCACACATATACCTGATCAAATACTGTCAGTGAATTGTTGTTATTCTGTAAGTTTTTTAAAAGTATTTCTTTTTTTCAGTTTGGCAAGAAAATGTTCCACAACATGAAGTCTCTCATCTGAGAGTTTTTCCTGCTGCATCCACAGTAGCCCCACTCTAGACCCCAGGATCCAATGCAATGACTACACAAGATGCACCTATGACAGCAAATAAGGTGTTCAAACTGGGGTAAAACTATCAAAACGGGAGGCGAGAGAAACTAAACGGATCGCTAGTTTAAGAATACATGTGGAAAGATTGATTAGACGATGACGGGAATTTAGTCTGTTAAAGCCACATGCTTGTATAAACCTCAATCTTGTGAAAGTACTTGATGATATTATCGCTATTGCCTGCGGATTAGTTAACTTACAAGATTCATTGATTAAATAAATCTTAATTATGTACTTTTTATAGGGATATCTTTAAGACTGTTAAATAAAATTCAAATTTATAATATTGTTTTTTATTAACAATCCAAAAATTATAAAATATTTTGATGTGGTATTGGATAAATATTATCTTTCCATAAAGGAACTGTAACATTAATAAAATCTGATACATATTTTTCATCATATTGAATGTCCAATATTTCTACTTTTTTATTAGTACTATAGTTGCAATCAGCTACACAAAAATAGCCTTTTTAAGCCCTGTTAATAGCATTTGTAATTGCATCTCTGGTTTGGTTTCCCATCACATATCATTTTTAAATGTTTTTTCACTTATAGGGCACTTTATTTCTATAATGCTGTTTCCACAGATCCCATCGGGTGAATCTGCTAGCATTGTAATTTTCCTCAGCAAATTTTCGATAGCCATTTGGTATATTTTTAAAAATGTTTTGTAATTTATATAAACTAAGTTGAAATTAATTGTGTAGTAAATTTACAATGCATCATTTTGAAATGACAAACCATTTTCAACAGAATTTGTTTGGTAAAATTACAATTTTTGCTAAACCAATTTCCGATAATGGTTTGGTAAATTTCTACAAATGTTTTGTAATTTTTCGAAATTAGGTTGGAATAAATTGTATGGTAAATTTACAAAACGGAATTATAGTATTAATTTCTTGTTGTGCGTAAAAACTTCCAACATTTTTTTTTGTAAAATTACTACAGAAATTTTTAACAGTGTAGTTAGGGATCAGACTAATGTGTATGAAAGGTGTTAATTTATTATTATTTGTTTTTTAAAAGTATAAACAATATACTGGATACACAATGATTAAATAATAAATACATAGTAAAATATTTTGACTTTAGTTCAGTTCAGTTCACTTTGGTTCAAAACCACGTTAGTATTATATTATTACAAAATGTCACGAAGATTTGAGATAAGAAACGACAGTTAGTTCGGCCACATGATTCTAGAATAAGTGCTAAGATTGTGGCACAGAACAAACGTTACTGAATATACATAAGGCCAAATACTCGTATATGTAGATAGATTGTCGCACGGTTGACTTGTTTACGTTCTTAAACGTTTCTCGGAAACGGTCGTGTCCAAATGTTCTGTTAGAATTTGGAACTTTCGGGAGTAAACTAGTGAGAGCTGGGGCGAGTACTATAGGCGGGCGCTTCGCCGATCGCAGAACAGTTTAGTTGGAGCTACAGTGCGATAAACATCGAAGCGATCTAAGCGAATAACCCAACGACCTTGGCGATAATTAAGGACATTTTTTTGGCGTTATTTGAACGTTTTAAGTGTGTTTGTAATAGTCTCTTTAAGTCGTCATCAGGCTTACTTTTCTAATTAAATGAACCTTAACACCTAGCGTAGTCTCGTGAAGGCACCTGGCATCTATACAAATCCAACATCTGGCTGCAATCACATCATCAACTGCTTTTAATAGTCCACTATTGACTTAGTCATCTAAACCTCTCCTCAGAATTTATTTTGTGTAAAATTTTTCTTCTCTTTATGTACTTACTATATGTTCGATATAGTTTGTCCTCTCACTCAGCTCTACACCGTACAGGTATATTGATATAGGGTTTAATTCAAGTTTTCTTTTGCTTAGCTGTTGTGCAGTGTTGATTTTTTACCTTGGTACGACACCCACAAGACGGATAAGGGTGGTGATACTTCGTTTTCTTAATCAGTCACCACAAAGACGACATTTGCTGTACATTTTATAGACACTGTAAAAACCTTGGTGTATAAATTGCATCTATGTATATTAAATTAAACGTGTATAATTTAATTTACTAAACGAGTTCAGTATTTATATCTCAAAATAGCTTTTTTAATCTTTTTCACGGATGAACGTGATCTTAAATTAAATCGCTTGTTATTTCTAATCGATTTTACAAAATTTACGGTGATTACTACTCGATTTTTTCTCTTTTAACACCAACGTAAATGATTGCTCAAAATATAGGTAATACAACAAAATTCTTGGGTGACTTGTCTACGATTCCATAAAACTTTATGACCCTTCTAAGGTGTTACTTGTCTACTTTTAACTTTATAAAACTGAAGAGTTTGTTTGTTTATTTGAACACACTAATCTAAGGAAGTACTGGTCCGATTTGAACAATTCTTGCAGTGTTAGACAGTCCGTTTATCGAGGGAGGCTATAGGCTATATATCATCACGCTGCGATCAATAGGAGCAGAGTATCAATGAAAAATACTGTAAGAACGGGGAAAAGTTATTCCCTTTGAGAGTTTCTACTGTATGCGCTAAGTAGGCGGTTAGTTTTGCAAAAAATTTTTACGAAAGATTTATTTCCCTTTAAAAGTTAAAAAAGTTCGCTACAACATCCGTCTTTTAAAGCTGATTAACTATAATCTTTTTTATGGTAAACAAACTAGTTCACAAAGTATCATCAAGCTATGGACCATAGGTGACGAAGACGATGTTGCGCGGGCAGCTAGTGCTACATAAACGGTCATACTCACTCGGTGAAAAGTACCGAAATAACTGTTTAACAGTGGTTTCACGCGAGGCCGTGGTATCAGCCAGGTACTCTGGTTTGTACCATGGACTCCCTCTTTTTAGTCACTGGTCTAGTCTGTTCGCTGAAGGACATCAACTTCATTTATCCCCATAAGTAACATCACTGGGACCAAGACTGAATATCGTATTTGAATTTGAATACAGTTTATGACAATATTAATTCCATTCAATCCCACATGGGACTACCTGTGTGATTCATGAATTGTTTTTTTAAGTCTAGGTGGATGTTTCTAAAGTCCCCCGTTACACAGGATACATTCCTAGTACGGCAGTTAGTTTTTTAATAATCGATTCTGCGGTTATCAGCAACTAATCGTTATTCGGTTATTCGGCCTTGCTCTGTCACTATTCGAAATGTGGTCGAATAGCTTGCAATATTCGACTGAATTATTTGTAACGATACACAGTTTTATAATTTTTATTACGCAATAGTAAAACAAAATAAATTTATCAGTTTTTTTTTCTTTGACGCATAATTTAAAAAATATATATGACAGCGTACTTAGCTGCCATATATATTTTTTACCTATTAAAAACATGTCACAACAAAAAGTATTGCTACAGAACTTGGATTTCGTCTAGATCTTTGGTTGTGGATGTCTGATCGCAGTCGATCCACGTAAAAAATCGAAGTTTAGCCAACCCATTTAATCCAAAATGTCCAATCCAGATTCAGTCCGAACTTAGTTTGGGAAAAAGGCTCGAGGAAAGAAATAAAGTAAATAAAATTGTTTCCATACATCATTATAAATAGAAATATTTTTTTTATTCTATTGATTGTTTTTATCGTGGGCTTCCGACACAAGAAATTCTGTAACGAAAATAAACCTAACACCCCCCACTCCGACCGGCACAGTGGTGTGTCATTGAAAGCCGTGCATCGTCTAACATCGCTTCAGTTCGGCAGACTTCGGCACGGTGCTTGTGTGCGTGCGGCTAGACGTATGCGTGTAGACTGTACGAAGTTCGCACGGATCGAGACGAGCTGCTCCGAAATGTTATAATTGCATAAGTTGATAAAAAATGCTATGCAATAGCTTTACCGCGACAGTCCCCGAGTGCCACACTTATTTTCAACGTGTAAGACATTATATCTGCATAGGAAAGTAGCCGTTAACTGTACACGGCTACTGGGAGCTGACAAATAAATCTTCGACATACAAAGTTTGTTGGCACGAGTCAATTATGCATGAAATAAAAGCGCCCACGGCGTGTCATCATCACAGCTTTTTGATGGGAACTTCCCATCCGTGAAGGGTACTAAGTGTTTCCGAACTTTAGGCTGCCGAATATTTGGCGCTTTGGCCGAAAGACGCCGAATATTCGTTATTTGGCCACTATTTAGGGCATGTCTATTTTTAATAAAGAAAAAATAAACGAAATAAACTTAAAATGGAAGTAGTGTGTTTATTTGATTGAACACATTAATTTTAACTTTTTTTTTTAATGTCATTTTAATGTTATTTGCATTTTATTTCAGTTGGTTTGATTTTATGAGTGTTATTTACCTTTTAGTTACATTTTTAATTTACTTTGATTACTGTATTTTAAATTTAAATTTGTAATATTATTTTATTATGACAATGTTTTTAACAAAATTGTAATTTTTATAATGATGTTATTTTTTCTTTTTTTGTATTTATGCTATAGACTAGTTTGAAATAACTGATTACTGACTGTCTCGGTGGCGTAGATGATCCTCACCATAATTTATATGTGATATGAAATTTCATTAACAAATTTAACATAATACCTTAAGAATGAGTTACTGCGTTAACTCTCATGGAGTTAATTCCACGTTGTTCACCTAGGTGATATTCACTTCACCTTATAAGTATTTCACGTAGGTGATACCACCCATGTGAAATACTTTGACTTAAGCGGTGGCCTTTGTTCACCTTGGAATTGATTCACCTAAGTGTTCTTTATTCATCTAGTATACTTCTATTACCCACATAAGGTACGATAATTAAAACTTACAAATTCATAAATGACTTAACATTTAAATAAATTTAATGTTCATTACACAATTTGTAGACGTGTAATAATAAGACCCCTCTGTCCATTAGGATCCATTATCTCAATCCACAAATGGATAGAACAGCGTTGTAGTATAATTTTTAATTTTATTTGTTTAAATGCGGTATAAAAATAAAAATAAGCAAAATACATATTTCGCCGGTAACAGGCATGCAGATATAACGTTGTAGTTTCTCGTTTAACAATTAATAAAAACTACATATAAAATTTACTGTGATCCACTATTGGTCTGGGTGGATATCGTCTCACTAGGTGGATGAACATTGCCAAAATCAATGAATATTGGTGAAAACAACTGAATATCAACAAAAACAAATGAAGATTGATAGCAGCACACTAGGTGAATAAGAAAACTCACCTTTGTTCACCTGGGTGAACGTATTCCAAAGTGAACAAAGGCAATCACTCAAGTCAAACTATTTCACTTACTTCCAAGGTGAAATCAGGAAACTCAAAAGTCTTCTTTACTCACCCGGGTACCATCATCCAGGTGAACAAAGTAAAAAATCGACATGACTACCAAACAGGAAATATTATAAATAACCAAATAGGTATTCCGTTCCAAAAATAAAGGAGAATCAAAATAAAAAAAAAATAAACGTATGATAATTTTATGCCATTCAGTTTTTGAAAAAAATAATGAGTTGTCGGTTGCCACCAAAATAGTTAAACTCGTTTTGAGTGTAATAAAAAACCGTGACTAGTAAATAGTTTAATATGAGTTAGGGTTGTCCCCATAACGTATAATATATTTTTCTAGAAACATCTTTTATAAGTAGAGGTCCATTTCGAGTTGTGTACGAAAGCTATAGACGATGATGTTCATAGTTTTGTGACTATTACTCTGAAAGACTGTTGTTTCCCTCCCACCATGATTTCGAGTCCTTTAAGCGGTGCGTGAAGAAGCATCTCACTAGGCCGCCATAGCGTGGGACGCCATACTGCACTGTCTCCATTCGCAGTGAGTACGGCGACCACCGCTCTTGGATTCTATTCATGCTTTCTATCAGGCAGAATAGTCACTTTGGTAGGTTTCTAAAAAAAAAGAGGAGAATGTAGAGGAGGGCATAAGAGTAGATGGGCCTGATGGTAAGTGACTACTGTCGCCGATGGACACCTGCAACTCGAGAGTTACAAGTGCCTTGCTTTTGTGTATCTCATCCCCAGAAGCAGAAGGAGGAACTTGAGTTCATTAATCTCGCAATTACGTATGGTAATGGATAAGAATACAGATTGTTATCACCTCGATTCATCCCATTGGTGTTATAATTCCCGTCCCATTGTCTGCACGGTTGGCCTACTGCGCTGATTGTTGTGGTTTCAAATCTCACATGGGCCTACACTTTGTGTGATCCATAGATTGTTGTTCTGAGTCTGGGTGTTTTTTGTATAAGTTTCTTGTATGTTTGTAAAGTCCCCCGCGACACACGATGTTTTTTTAGTGCGGGCGTTGTTCTTTATAAAAAAATAAGCAGATTATGCAGGACAAGAGAAGAGAAGCAAAACATCCCGTCGTAACAAACCGTCTGGCCAACGTGGTATACTAGACCAAAACCTCTTTTCTAAGGACCGCCCATGTCCCAGTGAAGTATTAAAGTTTGTTGATGAATCTCACTCTCACACGATGAAAAGCAACTAATGAATCGCTTAACACCGGTTTTCTGTGAGACAGTGGTATCATCATATCATCCATATGCGGTTTCCTTAAACACATTTCTCAAAAAATCTCTATGAAAGTTCTTGAACAGTGTATTGTGTCCGACTCGTACTAAAGCTTCATGGTTTAGTTAGCTGCTGACTTGACCGTCTGCCGGGCAAGTAAAATACGAGGGCTTGCCCTTTTCCATACAGACATAACTAAGTTTCTCCATGATGCAAATTTAAGCTCCGGTAAGAAATTAACTTACTTACGTATTTTTCCTCCGTTCGAGATATTCTTCAGAGGAAAGATCACTGTCTTCTGACTGCCTCGGTGGTGAAGTTGCATATATAGCTGCTGTGTTTGAGGTTTAAGGTTCGATTCCCGATGCGGACAAAACGTTTGTATGATCTGCAAGTATTTGCTTCGGAGTTGGGTGTTTTTATGTATAATATGTAAGTATTTATATCAGTTGTCTTTGTTTGGGACTAGGTGGTGTCGTGTGTCAAATGTACGACAAATTATATTGTTATATATTACATCTTTTATCTCCTTTCTGAGTAGAGACGTATGTTTGGCAGTTGACTGTTATAAGGCTGTTGATCAGGAAAAAAATTCAAAATAAACAAAGTGATCCGTAAAGAAATTAAGGTGATTTGTGATAACGAATAACCAAACAGTATTTTGTTATTACACATATAATTTATTAAAATAATTCTGAAAAAAATAACCTATTCTATGTTCGCGTTAAGTGGCAACCATAGGGTTCAATGTTTTTGTATAACTTATTTAGATTCTTAACATACTATTTTTATTCAAAATTAAATTCGTGTTTTAATAAATTCAAGTGTGCTTGACACGCTACCCGATGTTATTAATATTCAGTTTAAATTATTTGATTGTTGAGAATAGAAATACTTCAAAATGGTGATATGGTATTTCATAGCCAACTCTATATAAAATACTGGTACTTGGGAGTACCCTGCCAAGCTCCACGGGGGCGTAATGGTTAGAGCGGTCACCTCGCCGCATTCTACTGTGGAATACGTTCCGTTTGTCCGTGTGGTAACGGATTAAGAATACATAGTGTTACCACCCCTATTCATCCCGTGGGTGTCGTAAAAAGCGACTAAGGGACCAAGTATATAAGACAACATCATTACAAAGAGAAGGAAAACTTGAAACAAACCCTATTCCAACCCGTCTGGCCAGCGTGGTATAGTAGGCCAAAACCTCCTTCCTAAGGAGAGGCCTATGTCCAGCAGTGGACTGTAAAAGGTTGTTGATGATCCGTTTTATGTAAACTTGTAAACTCTGCCGCGACACATTCATATTCTTAATGCGAGAGTTATAAAGATATGAAGAAAGAAAGCTTCGCCGTGGCACATTGTGGTTGCATAGTAACATATTAGAAACAAAATAAATGCCAAAAAATAGACAAAAACATTCTTTGAAACGGTTTGCATATCGTGTCAACATTTGAGCTCAATCGGTGCAGAACTTATACGAGTTTTTGAAGCGTTCAAAAATCTTACTTAATATACTTAACATTTTTAAATATGTACATAAATATAATATAATATAATGTGTAAGCACACCATCAGACTATAACCATGAAAAGAAATAAAAGAGTTCAGCAAATATCACACGATAAAAACAGAAATTGCCCGATTATGGAAAAGATAAATAGAAAATAATAGGAACAGGTGTGGTAGCTGAGAGTGTACACAGATACATTATATATAGATATATTACAAACACAGACGGCAATATATCATCATCAACAGCCTTTCATATGCTACGGCTGGACATCAGCCACTCCTGAGAAAAGAGGCTTTAGCTTCTTAGACATCAATACATACATGCACATTGCACATGCATTAGGTAGTTGAGCCATGCTGATTTCAGCACGAAAGGGACCGGCTTGACCGGGGCAGTACTACCCTCCCACAGAAGATCAACCTAAAGCGACAGCATCCGTGCTGTCGTGTTTCGTTAGTGAGTGCGAGACCGGAGACCCATTGACGCAGGGGTGACAGTTATCGTGGTAACTGTGTGAGCCTTATACTACCACGACGACTGTCATGCCTTTTACGTCCCCAAGCGGGGCGTGCAAACGCATCTCACTAGGCCGCCATAGTGTGGGTCACCATATCGCATTGTCTGCATTTGCAATGAGTATGGACCACAACTCTTGGATTCTATTCATGTTTTCCATCAGGCAGAGTAGTCACTTTGGCAGGCTCTTTATATAGAAAAAAAAAACAATATTTATAAAAGGTTCTAAGAAACAGAGTATTTTTAAATTCGAGGGCATCTGAACGTCCTCTTCTCTCAAGATTTCGGGGTGAAAACTAGGATCAAACCGAGAGGAAGACTCGAGTCAGAAAAATCTTAATCTGCTTACTCCTTCAAACGCCGCTCGCCTATAGTCGTCTGCAACTTGAGTCAAAATTATGTTGTCGGCCTTTGAGGTGGGATTACGCTCTTTAGTTAAAGGTGACAGAAAACTCAATATAATATAACGAAGACTGCAGGTCCACCTCGGGATTACGGTTGTGATCAGGTCGCAGGGCGATCGTCGTCGTAGTGGATCCGTGGTTGTGCGTTAGTGCGATCAAGGTCGGTCCGTTCCGCGACCGTAGCCGTGGCGGACCGCGGTTGGTTCGTTAAGCGATAAAGGCCGATCCGCAAATTTAACGATGAATTTTTTTATACTTATAAGAAGAGGTTTGAGGTAGGTTCCGTATGAAGGACCGTTAAACGGCCGCTTCACACAAAAACTGGTTTGGAACAAGTTTTTATAGTGTTGTTTTAATTACTCGTATACTTGTGACTAAAGTTTTTTTTCTAAATTTCTAACTAGGTGTCTGTGGGATTCGTGTGAAGCCTATTTTCTTTTAAGGTTTGATTACGCTATTCAATGTTTTTTTATGAAGGCCTTGAAACACATATTTATTTTTTAAGCTGGTCACGCTTGTGGTTTTAAAAAAAAATATAATTATGATATACAACCTACGCCAACAGTGTTTGACTGATCATTCTGAGGAAATTTGTATGTAGTCTCGACTGCTTATATTCTGAGTATCGTTGCTGTAAGCCCTCAATAGTATTTATTTGGGTAAAAATTAATACTGAGATTACACATATCCTTGTTATTAATAATAATGTTAAAATTTCGGCCATCTGACATACAACGCCATCTAGTCTCACACTAAGTAGAGCTTGTACTATGTGTACTAGACAACTGATATATGTAAAACCATTTATATTTTTTTTTGTAAATACATACATATCATACATAGAAAACATACAAACTCCGAAATAAATATTTGTAGATCATACAAGCATTTGGTTTGATTCGGCAATCGAACCCGACATCTCAAGCATTGCAGTCGTGTATGCTACCACTGCACCACCGAGGCAGTCAAGGAATAAATCCGTGTTTGATGAACTGACAAACTAAAGGAGCTCGGGATGGACTCGACGGGAAAGATGGTGAAGGTGTACGTTGGGGCAATCCTGATCATAATTGCCTACCCGGCATCCTATATAACTTCCGGCAACATGTCTTTGACCACCGACAGAGATTCATTGGATGTGTGACAATTGGTTCCATCTTGTTGAAACTATGTGTTGCGATTGTAGCCAGCAAATACCAGTAGTACAGGTCCTAAGAACTCCCGTAACATGTTTGCACGGGATGTTAGATTAAAATGTTAACGAAATCTTGGCCCACCCTATATTAATGGCGCCTAAAAGCAATTTTAAATAATAACTAGTTTGATACGGAATGTTCTCAGAATGTTTGATTGAAAAATGATGTAGTTTTCCAATGGGTAAAATAAACTGTTCCTTAGTTCTCATATAGTTAAATGTTACATAAAATAGACAAAAATTGTATTTGTTATTATTAAGTAAATAGTAATTGGGTAGATGACTGTATCGTAAATAAATACCAATGTCCACTTCATTAAAACTAATATCGCGAAACATCTCGGAAAATACAATTAACATAGCTTTTTATTATTATTACGAATTTAAATCAAATGTATAGTGAAATATATTGTTCAATTGAGTAGTCTAAAACAGTGACGTCACAATTTGGTATTTAGTACATTTTTCATACAAAATTGTCGTTTTGACAGATGATAAAAAGTAACTAATTTGACTAAGGTGTCATCTAGCCTATTGTATGATATCATAGCGTAAAACGTCAAACGTAGTGTATAACGCTCACAGGTCAAGTCGAGTGAAGATTTCCGCAAGATGGTTGGCAGAAACTGGATGTGAGAACCCCAAATCGGTCAGAGTGACGTGCAATGGGAGAGGCCTATGTCCTGTAGCGGACTGTTAAAGGCTGTTGATGATAATATCTCCACCTATCGAACTCAGCTGTCATGGTTACCTATTTCTTTTTCTTTTTAACGTATGGCAACCCCCTCGGGCCGTCACCCCACCGGGGCTTACGGCGAGGTGGTGTGTCGGAAACGGACCGACTAAAACCACACGGTGTGCCACTCTGCGCTTGACATAGGAAGGATCTGGGAACAGCTGCCATTACGATATCCAGATCAATGGTTACCTATCCGTCAGTGTTGTAGCTTACGGGCCCTGATCACTCTACTTGATAATACTACAGCACTCAATTATCTTACTTCACAACTTAAATTACTATATTCTAACCATGACAGAGATCTTTGCTCTACTAATAATCTTCTACTCTTATGTTCAACACACGCCTCTTCTCTTCGTTCATTCTTCTTTTACTGTCCAATTGATTCTGAATTAATCGTGATACTTTTAAAGCCAAGGTCAGAGAATTATACAAGAGACAGCTAGCAGATATCCCCTCCATAGACAAATCATTTTACATACTATATGTTGTACTGTACATTTATTGTTTAAATACTTATTTGTGTTTTCGTCTATGTACTTAGTCTGGCCATAAATACTGTTACACTTAATTATAAAAAAATATTACATTTGAATTTCGAATCTGTCATTTTTATACGATTGTTCATTGTGTTTTCTCATTTTGGCGCCAATACATTGTAAAATATTTTGCGATATTAAAATGGTGTGGGGTGATAAAGAGAACCGAATCGCTGTGATAGCATTACACAAAGTAGGTATGGAGCCAAATGCAATTTTTAAAACTCTCCATACACTTGGTATTAGTAAAATGTTTGTGTACCGGGCTATTAATAGGTACAATGAGACCTCCTCTGTTTGTGACAGAAAAAGATCTGGCCGTCCACGTAGTGTTCGTACGAAAAAGGTGGTCAAAGCAGTAAGGGAAAGAATTCGAAGAAATCCTGTCCGAAAGCAAAAGATTTTATCTCGGGAAATGAAGATAGCACCTAGAACCATGTCGCGTATTTTAAAAGATGACTTAGGACTTGCAGCCTATAAGAGACGCACTGGCCATTTCTTAACTGATAATTTAAAGAAGAATAGGGTGGTAAAATCGAAACAACTACTGAAGCGGTACGCAAAGGGAGGTCACAGAAAAATTTTGTTTACGGATGAGAAAATTTTTACAATTGAGCAACATTTTAACAAACAAAATGACCGTATTTATGCTCAAAGCTCTAAGGAAGCTTCCCAATTAGTCGACAGAGTGCAACGTGGACATTATCCGACTTCAGTGATGGTTTGGTGGGGTGTTAGCTATGAAGGAGTGACTGAGCCATATTTTTGTGAAAAAGGTATCAAAACATCGGCACAAGTGTATCAAGATACCATTCTTGAGAAGGTAGTTAAGCCCCTTAACATCACCATGTTCAATAACCAAGTATGGTCCTTCCAGCAAGACTCGGCGCCGGGTCATAAAGCTCGGTCCACGCAGTCTTGGTTGGAATCGAACGTTTCGGACTTCATCAGAGCTGAAGACTGGCCGTCGTCTAGTCCCGATCTTAATCCGCTGGATTATGATTTGTGGTCAGTTTTAGAGAGTACAGCTTGCTCTAAACGCCATGATAATTTGGAGTCCCTAAAACAATCTATACGATTGGCAGTGAAGAATTTTCCCATGGAAAGAGTGCGTGCTTCTATTGATAACTGGCCTCATCGTTTAAAGGACTGTATTGCAGCCAATGGAGACCACTTCGAATAAGCTTTTTATATTTTTAATTGTTTTATATTTATGTATTAAACTGACACACTGTAAAAGTAATAAATGTTATTTGCAGTTAACAATTTTCTTTTTTCTTTATTACAATATTTATGGCAAGACTAGGTATATCTTTTTTTTTCTAAAATAATAAATTTTAATTTATATGTAATTATTCATTGCTTCTCTTAAAGACACCCGTGCACCTGCCATGTCACTTACTGAACCACCTAAAGGTCGACTGGTAGAGAATGCCATATGGCATTAAATCCGCCTCATGCAAATGTAATGCAGGAAGTGTTAAAAATAAAAATTAAAATTAAAATAAAATAATAACTATCCGTAACTTTCCTCTACTTAAAGTTGCTTCTCAGCTTTTTCTATATGCTAAGCTATTAAGTACAATTTACGAGCTTTGTTCTATGTGTTTTTTGGAGTTTACTCCTTAAGAATCGGTTTTTGATATAAGGCGCCCGGTATGAGAAAAATGTGAGGAGTAAAATCTACTGAACGAATGAACTCGTTACGTTTTTTGTGCAGCTGCATCGGTTTTGGTGCGGCTGCACTGGTTGTGAGTGTATTAAGACGTGTATAGAGTATGCTGCAAAGCGACTACATCTATATGTTATTTTCATTAATTGGCTAATTTACCCTTTCATACGGTATCAATTTTTTTCCAGTTAATTTCAGTTAAATAAGCTTTTTTGCGTCTGTTTTGACAATCGTACTTAAGGAGTAAACTCCAGTCGTGCGTCGGCGAGGACACACACACATTTTTTTATAAAGAATGTAGCCACCTTTTCGTGATACTTTATTTATGGGCTATTAAGCCCATGGTGAGTTTCTTAAAATCTTTTTTCTAATTTTGATGTTTCGGTGCATAGGGTTGCCATCAAGAACAACCTTACGCGCAAGTGGTGTACCTGCTGATCGACAGAAAAGGCTCTGGCCAACAAAACATCTCGATTAGCCGGCAATACGCTCACCACGTTATGTGGGACCAAAACATTGACGTCACATGGGCGTTTAATATACCTCTGCCAATCCCTCTGGTGAAAAACACAACTTTATGTATGTATATATTTGCTACATTAGTGGCATCTCTGAAAAAGAAACGAATGCCCAGTTGCTGTAACATTACTTATTGGTGCTCAGTTCTTACTAGTTTTAGCGTGATGATATTTAGCTTCTATCCTTTCTGATAACTAAGCTATCCATTACTAAAATAATTTCTGCATTCGATCTAGTAATTCCTGAGTTTAACGGTTTCTATCAAATAGACAAATTCTTCAACTTTATAATATTAATAATACCTATAGATTTTTCTTAACCGCCTCTAATGGTGGACGTTGAAATAAATTTAACAGTTTTAATGGTGACCTTTTGGAATAAACCCAGAAAAAAAATCCAGAAGACCTTCAACTTTAAAAACAAATTAGTAAACCAACGCTGTCATGTTTCTTGGGGTTTTCCGTATAGCCAGATATTATAGCACATAGCTAATACATTTCAGAAGAATCTAAAATAAAACAATTGAGAGACTATTCCGTTTATTTCCGTCGAATAAAGACTCTAGTTGCGGTTTTTGGATTGATGCGTCAGCCCAAAGTTTTTTTACAATAGCAACATTTTATTACTGCAACCATTTTTGGTTTTGTACAATTTATGAAAAGTGGTTTGACCCTGCCTGGTACTGGCTGATGGGCGCTCCTCGGAGTCTCCATCCCCTGGAACTCGACCTCGCTAAGCACAGGAGGGAACACAGAACGAGGCGCAGCTAACATGTTGGTCACAGGGACTGACACCCTGATATACCAACAGGCCCAAGGGCCCAACCAAGTGACCCGCCTGTAGTCGTAGGCGGCGCGGACGACCACTTCGACAGGCCGTAAACCTGGTAAAGTCACCCCGAGACTCCTCGAAAAGGGGCCTACGAGAAGAACCACAAGAGAAAAGTGGTTTGGTAGTAATAGTAATAAACTGACGGGTCTTTTAGTCTAGGGGTTAGTGGCCATGGGTGCTAAGCCGGAGGCGGTTGCGACTCTCACCCAGGACTTATAATTGTATGATATAGACGAGCATTTAACTATGTGTGGGTGTAATTTGTATAATAAATAAATATTTCAGATAGACATTTAACACACAACGCCATCTAGTTTCAAACTAAGCAGAGCTTGTACTATGATAACTAAACTTGTTGATAGAATACTTACATACTTTTTTTTTGCAAATACATACATATTTTTCTTCCCTTAATCGCCTCTTACGACACCCACAGGATGAATAGTGGTGGTAACACTATGTATTCTTAATCCGTCACTACACGGACATACGGACGCACGGGGAATAGATAACTGATATAAATATATATACTTTTTTTGTAAATATATAGAAGACATTCAAACTCCGAAACAAATATTTGCAGATCATACAAACATTTGATCCGACCCGAGAATCGAACCCGAGACCTCAAGCGCAGCAGTCGCTTTCGTTACCACTACGCCATCGAGGCAGTTTCATTATTGTATGCATGTAGGAATACATGAGCATGTGCCAGCAGTCTGTTTACAAAGCATACGTTCAGGCTGGTTAGGGGTTAGACTACCGTGCCTGAGATGTGAAGTTTTCATTTTATTTTACAAATTTGGGAGACTCTCGACTAAGGGCAGACTACATACTACGCAGCTCTGCAACGACAAGGAAAACTTATCACAAATCATCCCGTCTGACTCGTGGAGGCCGAAATCTGTAAGGAAGAGAGGAGAGGCAGAGCCTCTGGGGCCGCTAGGATGCAAGAGGGTGCACAGTTACACCCCCTTGTCAGGAACATACATAGTTTTAGTATGATTCTTAATTTTATTGGTAAATAGTATGTGTGGATGTAGATGCACCCCCCTGAATATAATTCTGGCCACGTCCATGACAGTCTTCTGTCGATGATAATACTGAATGTTACTTTTATTGCTGATGGATTAAGAATGCAGTGAATTTAGGTCAAGGTCTCCTTTATAAGGAGAGGCTTATGTCCAGCAGTGGTTTATTAGACTGTTGATGATAATACCGATTATTACTATCATTAAAATAGCTTAATTACTTTTATTTCATCATCATCATCATCAATAGCCTTTACAGTCCTGTGTCGCAGGGGACTTTACAAACATACAAGAAACGGACACAAAGAACACCCAGACTCAGAACAACAATTTGTGGATCACACAAAGTATTGTTCCAGGTAGGATTTGAACCCACAATACTCTGCGAAGTGGAGAGCGGCGTGGCGACCGCTTAAACCACTAGGCCAATCGTGCAGTCAAAAGTGTGTATATTTTTCTACTACGCTGTTGTAGATTCAAACCTACATATCAACAGCCTCCTTAGCAAGAAGGTTATGGACCTACTATACCACGCTGGCCAGACGGATTGATATAGGGATTCTTTCAAATTTTCCTTCTCTTAGCAGTAATATTCTCCTGCGTAGCTTACTCTCTTAGACGCTTCTTACTATGAAAAGGGGATGGTGACATTCTGTATTCTTAAAAAAAATAAAAATAAAATGATCCAGTACTAACCTTTTTCCAAGAGCTGAGCGAACATGTTCTGCACATTCGAGTGATGATGTTTCCACCTGAGGCAGTACTGTTGGGGCATCATTCTTATATCCTAACTATTATAATCCAATAAATATTAATACAAGGCTTTGGTCTTAGGAAGGCAGGAAAATTTCCAAGTTTGGTAGAAAAATCTCAAATTTTGGTAGTTATTTTTTCTTTTTGAGTAGCAAATTTTCGAGTTTCATAGAAAATTTTCGAGTTTAGTAGCAAATTTTCGAGTTTGGTAGAAAAATTTGGTCGATAGTCCTATTTAGATAAAATATATCTCTATGCTAAAAAATTTCAGGTTAGGTACTCTGGGTTGCTATAATTCGTGGAATGTAATCCTATGGTGGGATTCAGTTATACCTGGAACAAAAGGATTTACATATTATTTACTAATAATTTAACGCAAAAATGGTGGGTTTTGTGATTAATATTAAGTTTTATTAGGTCATATGCTGTTCTGTTTTCTTTCAAAAAAGGTTATAAGCTACCGATAGACTATTTGACTAAATCTTCTACAATGCCAGTTTTATCTAAATAAGACAAAAATCTTTTTAGTATTGCTAGACCCCAACTATGCCGCCATAGCGTGTGTCGCCATACTGCATTGTCTACATTTGAATTGAGTATGGTGGCCAATGGATTCTATTCATGCTTTCCATCAGGCAGAGTAATTTAACCAAGAAAATCTTTTTTAAAACTATTCGCTTGGCTTTTTTGTTAAATTACGATAACTTGACACACCTCATACACTGCAGTCTGATCCTAAAATACGCAGAGCCTAGGTGGGTACCTACACACAATGTTCGTGCTGGTTGGCAATCGAACCCAGAACCTCCGGTTAGCGAACAGGGTCACTAACTACTAGACAACAGACCCGTTATGGTAAATGCATCTAAGTTGGTATTTTTCCATAATGGTCACGTGTTTGTGTCTATTTGATAGACGAATGCATAACCTGTTGGCTAGTTAGAAGTGGAAAATTTTCGGAATGGCTCGCTCGGCCCATTTTCTGGCGGCTACAACGGTACGCCGATTTTAATATGTCTATTGAAATAGATACAGTCAAGTTTATGATCTTACGATTTACTGCATATTGAATTTGATGTTTTAATTTTTTTTAATTATAGTGATAGTATATTATATTTTTGGTAATTAAAGTGATATGACGTTTTAAGAAATAATGGCATTTAGTTTAAATATATAGTTTGATGGCCATACACAGTCATTAGACGTCATATATACATTTATAATGCATATTCAACTCGTCACATCTTTATTCCCAGAGGGGTAACAGAAGCAAGAAATATTTCAAGAAGGTAGATAGAAGCCTGCTAATCCAAGACTGGTGGTCGCCATACTCATTGCGAATTCAGACAATTCAGTATGGAGAACTACACTATGGCGGCCTATTATATTTGTTTGAACAACTAACAATCGCCGCGCTCTTAAGAAAGCGCAAACAGTAAATAGTTTACAGAAGATGGTCCAAGAATTTGATTCGTCATAATGTCAGTCACGAATTAGGGTGTGATGAGAATGTTTTTCTTTTTCATATGTGGTATAATTAACTAGTTATAGTTACATATGTTTGTTATCTATATGTGTGTGAATGTATAATATATGTATAGATATATATGTGTTTGTAATTATATTTATTAGGAAATTGTAATTCTTCAAAATTCATTGCATTGTCAACTACTAGTACCTCTCCTAAACATTGTGATCTATCCACATGGTAAAAAGGCCGCCCTTTGTACGTTATATATCTGACATTGTATGTCTCATCTCATCTCATCTCAGTCAAAAGACGTCCACTGCTGGACATAGGTCTCCTCCAAGGTTCTCCATAACAGCCGGTCCCGTGCTATCCGCATCCAGCAACTTGCCGCGACCTTCACCAGGTCGTCGGACCACCTTGTGGGGGGCTTACCAACGCTGCGTTTTCCAGTACACGGACACGGACACTCTAGAACTTTATGGCCCCATCGGCCATCGTTTCTGCGTGTAGTGTGCCCCGCCCACTGCTACATAAGTTTAGCAATTTTACTGGCAATATCGGTGACCTTGGTTCGTCTGCGATCTCCTCATTCCTGATTCCATCACGCAAAGAAACTCCGAGCATTTTTTTTTTCTTTACATTTGTAATGGATTAGGCGTTTCTCTTCCATCTCACCTGATGGAAAGTGTAGTCTTCTTTCCATTTTTGTATGCATTGCCCTCTCCATTACTCTTTGGGTGACTTTGAGCCTTCTTATCAAGCCCATAGTGAGCGACCACGTCTTTGTGCCGTAAGTCATCACTGGCAACACACACTCTGCAAAGACTTTTGTGTTGAGACACTGCGGTATTTGTGACGAGAAAACGTTACATGTATTCCCTTGAAATACTGTAATACGATGTACGATAGATACTCATTTATCATCTCGTGATGCAAAACTACCAAAAACCATTTGCACCAGGACACAAAACAAATGACCATTTTCACCAAGCAATATTTGTTCTGAGTTATAAATGAGATCGCTGTCTTAAGGAGTTTCTGTATTTCTGATGCTGTTGAGCAGCAGTAAATCTTAAAAATACATCTTGAACGGAAACTTGTTCTGTTCAAAGTACTAACAATATTATGCCTTATCAGAGGGGACGTAAGTCGAACTTCCTTTGAAGTTCGAAACTGAACATACAACTGATAAAAACTAGATAAGGGTCCTGTTGTTTGTTAGCCGAACCTTCAAAAAAAAAGTTTGAGTTTTATGTTCGTTACCTTAGAATTCCGTTATAAACGTATAATGTGGCAAAATTTGACAGAGCATACGTTCCTTTTGGTCCCATTTAAAATAAAAATATTCAAATCCGTCTGGGGTAGATTAGAACACATAATGTAACCACCATTATTCCTCCTGTGGTGTCGTAAGAACCGACTAAGGGACCCAGCAGGCAGGATAATATCACTGGAAAAGAGAAGGAAAATTTGAAACAAACCCTATATCAACTGGTTTGTGTGGTATAGTTGGAGATCAATAATTTATCAAATATTGGACTATGAAAGGTTGTTGTTGAAATTGAGGAATGGAGAATATAGTTTACTAGATACTATAGTCCATCATCATGCAGGTGTATTGAAGTCATAATGCATAAATAATGAATGCTAATAAATTATCCATGTGTGCATGTTTCATCATCATCATCAACAGTTTTTAGCAGTCTAATGCTAGACATAGGCCTCTCCTACGCAAAGAGGTTTTGGGCTACTATACCACGCTGGCCAGACAGGTTGAAATAGGGTTTGTTTTTTCTTTTATGAAAGCCTACCAAAGTGACTCTACTCTACCTGATGGAAAGTACGAATAGAATTCAAGAGTGGCAGTCGCCGTATTATTTGCGAATGTGTTGTGTTACAACCACGCTATGGTGGCCTAGTGAGATGCTTCTTCACGTCCCGCTTAAAGTATCCGTGATTATAGTGAGAGGAAATTTTCTTGTCTTTGTAGGTATATTTACCTGAATAGTTAATTATTGTATGCTTAGTAAATCATTAATTAGTTACTACATTGACTTTTTAAATACCATTTCTGGAAACTAACTGCTAGTGGGTCTGTCAGCTAAACTGCTGCACCGACGACATTAAAGAAAGAAAAGAAAATACGTTTATACATTATGGAATATGCAAAGGTTATTATTGCAATTGTCGCTGTGACTTGTTGTTTGATATACACGTATGCATTTCTAACCCTATTTATTAGGTTTTATATGGGGTTTATCAATAGACTTTAATAATTTCCTGCTGGGCATAGGCCTCTCCTTAAACAAGAGATTTTAACGTATCACGCTGCCCAGACTCGTTGGTATTGTGTTTGTTTTAAGTTTTCCTTCTCTTGCGTGGTTTCGTCTCTTTCTTCTCTCCTTATCCTGTGTAGTTTGCTCTCTTAGTCGGCTCTTATGACATCTAGATGAATTAATAGCGGTAAGGTAACATTTCGTATTCTTAATCCGTTATCACACCAAAATATAACGTTAGTAAAAATAAATTCAAACCCATTAACAACATACCAAGCAAACTCATCAAATAAATCCATGCAACCTATCGGATTCTTCGAGAATCTGTAAATACAAAACATTACCTATTTTCACTGTTCCGCAATCGGTCACAAAATCTTAATGCGCATACGCATAACAATTAAACATGCGTCACTGTGGACAACGAATTCGGCGTCGAAACGACGTACATAATAAAAACATATTTATTTTCCTCATATAGTACAAATATAAAACTATTTTGAAGTCGATAAGGGCTAGAACCTATGACCACTGTTATCAGTGTTTCAAAAATTCATTACGCAACGCACTGATATCGTTATCGCGGGTACTTTTGGAAGTCGAAAATGTCGTTTAAAAAATATTCCAGCTGATAATGTTGTAAGCTCGCCGATAATATGGTTCACTTTGTTTGTTTCTTGGTCGTAAAGGGGTTAATTGTATTTTGTTTTTCTTTTCCTATATTAAAAACCCGCCAAAGTGACTACTCTGGCTGATGGCAAGCATGAATACAATCCAAGAGTTGTGGTTACCAATGATCCACTATGCAAGCCCCAGAGAAACATCACATTTTTTTTAATAAGAAGATCTGATATCATCAACAGTTGATATAGGGTTTGTTTCACATCTTCCTTCTCTTTGCAGTGACGTTTTTTATTCATTGTTGGACATATCCCTCTGCTTAGAAAGGTCCATTAGAATAATTTAAAGCAATACGTGAAGAAAACTCAAGAACTATGTATTATCAACATAAATAGATCGTGACGCACATAATAATAATTCCAAGAAGTAATAGTTACTTCCTTATTTGATGTAGAAATATATGCATTGCTCATTTCTCCGTATTTGTGGCGACCCGATTTAGAGAATGCTGGTATGTTGCATACCAATCTGTGCTATTATTATAAAGCTGAATTGCTAATAGTTGTCCTAGTTCAAATTACTTTGTTAAGCATTAACGGTGTGAAAGCAAGAGAAGGAAAACTCGAAATAAATCCTTTTTTTTGTTAACGTACGGGAACCCCCTCGGCCGGTCAACCCACCGGGGTTTGCGACGTGTTGGTGTGTTGGAATCGGACCGACTATAACCACACGGTGTGCCACTCAGCGCCTGAGATAGGAGGGATCCGGGAACAGCTGTTATTACGACATCTGGACTCGAAACAAACCCTATATCAACATGTCTTGTCAGTGTGGTATAGTAGGCCAAAACCTCTTTGCTAAGGAGAGACCTATGTCCAACAGTGGACTGTAAAAGGTTGTTAATGATGATGATGATGATGAAGCAGTCAGGGTCACTAACACAGGCTATCAGGTCGTAAAGTATTCCCTAGTTAGCTTTTGCAAAGGTTCAGGTACGTAACTATAATATTCAATAATATTTCGGACATCTGACACACAACGCCATCCAGTCTCAAACTAAGCAGAGCTTGTACTATGGGCACTAGATAACCGATATAAATACATACATACTTTTCTTTTTATAGATTATGTATAAAAAACACCTGAACTCCGAAACAAATATTTATGCCGAACATTTGGTGCGATCTGGGAATCGAACCTGAGACCATAAGTACAGCAGTCGCATATGCTACCACTGCGCCATCGAGACAGTTAATTTGAACTGCACGTAGGTATGGCGTAATGGTTTAAACGGTCAACTCTCCACTTCCTACCACGCTGAGTGTTGTGCATTCAAACCTTACATGGAACAACACTGTATCCACAAATTGTTGTTCTGAGTTTAGGAGTTCTTTGTGTAATGTATGATTGTAAAGTGCATCGCGACACAGTCATATTCCTAGTGTATTTGTTGATGTTTCTAGAAAATAAGAAAAATGTCTTGCTTCGTTTCCAAGAAATTACAATTTTATGAAGAATACTTATCGGTGATAAACAAAACCTCGTTTTTGGGGTTCCGTAGCCAATGACAAAAAACGGCACCCTTACAGACTCGTCATGTCTGTCTGTCCGTCTGTCCGCATGTCGCAGCCACTTTTTTTCCGAAACTATAAGAGCTATACTGCTGAAACTTGGTAAGTAGATATATTCTGTAAAACGCATCAAGATTTGCCCAAAAAAAAATAATCATAAATTTTTAGGGTTTCCTATACTTAGAACTGAAACTGATTTTATTTTTCATCAAATCCATACGTGTGGGATATCATTTTTTTCTAAACTGAATAGAAATAGAAAATTTGGTCCCCCTCTGTTACTTCTAAAGTAAGAAAATGATAAAACTAAAAAAAAATATATAATGTACATTACAATGTAAACTTGTACCCCAAAATTGATTTGAACGAGATCTAGTAAGAATTTCTTTTTTAATACGTCATAAATTGCTGCTACGGAATCCTTCACGGGCAAGTCCGACTCGTACTTGGTACTTTTTAGCAGTAGTATTAGTTTCCAATGAGACATGTGGCAATCCAACACGTCTATTTAGTACGTCTTGTTGCGACTTGCGCACACTTTCATAGATTCTTGGAAAACGCTAGACGATGTAGCACGATTTAATTCTTCAATAGTTAATTGAATACACTATTTTTATGTTGGAATAGTTATTGTATATTAAAACACTAACTCAGGTGAAATTTTTCAAGAAATAATTTGTCTCAAATTCTGTTTTAGTTTTGTTGGATATTTAGGGGACTTAACTTTTTTTCTTTTAAAAAAGACAACATACGCACTAGGAATAAATTCTGTGTCGCGGGGGACTTTACAAACATACAAGAAACGGACACAAAGAACACCCAGACTCAGAACAACAATTTATAGATCACACAGAGTGTTGTCCCATATGGTGTTTGAACCCACAACACTCAGCGTAGTAGCGCGGCGTTGCGACTGCCTAAACCAGCGGTTCTCAATCTTTTTTGGTGACGGAACCCTTTTGGAAAGCGAAATACTTGACGGAACCCTATAATAAAACAATAGTTTTTAAAAGTGTATTCTTTATTAATAAGCATAATAAAAGTACAATGTAACAGTTAGTTATTACTTACTTACATAACAAGTATAATAATAGAAGTTATTAAAAAAGAAAAAAAATCTAATGGGAGGTATGAAACTGTTTTTTATTTTTCATCAATTGGTTGATATCAGGTTTGATAGAGGACAGTTGAAGTCTCATATCAGGTTCGGCGTCCAGTCTATTGCGGTATTTTGTTTTCGTAGCTGCATAGGTTGAGAATCCTGTTTCGCACAAATATGTTGTTGGGAACGGGAGAAGAATATTCAGAGCCATTTTGGCAAGCATTGGAGATTCATCACGAATTCTGCACCAAAAATCGTTGAGAGGCGTCGTTTTGAACAGTACCTCCATACTTGTGTCTGATGACATATCTAAAAGAGATTCATATATCTCGTTTGACATACTTTCGGGCTTTTGTAAGTTGGGTAAAAAAGGATTATGAATCCATGAATTCAGTTTCATTTTTGTATTTTGTTCTTCGGGAAAATACTTCTCAAAAGATGCGCGCATCGAAGTGAGATATTTGACCAATTCCTCAAATACATCATCTTGAAACATTTCTGAATCGTTATCGCTAACAAACTCATTGAGTGAGGTAAAGCTTTCTATTTCTCTCTTTCCAACGCAAATAATCCAAAAATCTAATTTTCTTTTGAAGGCAGTTATTTTATCACAGGCCTGGAACACTGTTGTCTGTTTACCTTGCAATGATACATTTAATTCGTTCAGTTTTTGAAAGATATCCGCCATAAAAGACAGTCGGAACAACCAAGTTTTATCATACAAACGGTCTTTCAAATTAAAAGCAGTATCTGAAAGAAACATTTGTAACTCGGCTCTAAGTTCAAATAGCCTTGTTAAAGTTTTACCCCTAGACAGCCATCGCACTTCTGTATGGAGCAGCAGTGTTTTATGTTTGCTGCCATAATCTTCACACAATAATGAGAACAATCGGGATTGTAGTGGTCGTGTTTTGATAAAATTAATTATTTTTACCGCTTCTTCCATAACTAATTTTAGATTTGACGGCATTTGCTTCATCGCAAGTGCTTGTCTATGCAGGATACAATGGCTGGAACTACAATTAGGCGCTTTATTTTTTATTCGTGACACTAGTCCTGCTGTAATACCCGTCATCGCCTTGGCCCCATCTGTACAAATGTCAATGCAATTGTTCCAACTGAGATTATTTTCCCCAAAAAATATATTTATTTTATTAAAAATTTCTTCTCCGGTAGTTTTTGTGGGCAGCGGTGAACACATAAGCATATCTTCTTCCAAAGAACTTTCATATGGATATCTCACGATAACCAGCAAGATAGCCAGACCAGCGACATCAGTAGACTCATCTATTTGCAAGACGAATCGTGTTTCTTGTAGACGTGTAACTAATTCTTGTTTGACGTAGCTTGCCAGATCATGAATTCGCCGTGAAACAGTATCGTTTGATAGCGGCACAGTAGAAACATGCTTTGCAGATTTTTCATCGAGCATACATTTTGTTATGTCTAACACACATGGTTTTATTAAATTCTCAGCGATAGTGTGCGCTTCACCTGCTTGTGCAATGCGATAGCTAACTAAATATGATGCCTCTGTGGCCTTTTCATTGATAGTTTGGGTTACATGCATCATAGTTTTTTGACTTTCCAATAACTGTTCTTTTTTACGTACAAAAAATTCTTTATTTTTGTCTTTAGACTCGGGGTGTACAGTTTCTAAATGCCGGCGCAACTTGGCAGGTGCCATGGAACTATTAGGAAGCAGTTTACTACATAACATGCAGAGAGGTGAGCCGTTGGAATCAACAAATCCGAAATTGATATATGATTCATCATACTTCCTTTTTTTCGCCTTTGAAACCGTGGAACTTGACGTCGTTGCATAATCGTCTGGATCGGTAATTGCTGTATACTCCGCGCGATCTGATTTTGAACATTCGGCTTCGTTAGAAGATGTTGTTGCAACACGTTTAACGCCTGTAAGCCAACGTTCCATTCTTCTTTATTAATAATGTTACATGTCAGGATGGTGGGGTCAAAATAACGCACGATCGTTACTGCGTAAAAGAGTTTAGTCCAAAGAAGAAATGTACAATCAGAATACAGCAGTAGAACACTAAACACTTTGTTTCTAGCAAGTAGGTACTAATCACTCCGAACACTAATCGTCGACTAACTAAGCGTCGAGGCGCGATCGCCGCTTTTATAGTCCTAGCCAGATCTCGAACATTCTCAAAAATACTCGAGTCGGCGCCTTTGATAAATAACAAGCCGAAATAAAAATAGAAATACAAAAAATGCTGTGTAAACAATTTCGACTTTACGTTTTAAAATTAGAGCCGAAAGTAGCTTGTTTACAATTATTGTTAATCTCAGGGGCGGCTTTTATCAAAGGGACTCGCGCGCTTTTATCAAAGGGACTCGCGCTCACAAGTAGATATCCGCGGTGGCGGCATAGTAAAATTGTACGAGGTGACTAAGGTCGGCTGCGCCTCGTGAATCGTGATACGCCGCGTCAGAACGGTCGACCAGAGAGAGGTGTTTGGAATTTTTTCTAAATTCTTGCGGAACCCCTACAGGGATGTCGCGGAACCCTAGGGTTCCGCGGAACACACTTAGAGAATGGCGGGCCTAAACCACTAAGCCAATCAAACAGTGTTCAACTTAGTATCTATAGTATTTTAAGAAAGTTTCTTAGTACTAATGTATGTAAAATTCGTAAAGTCGTTGGCTCTGCCCCCGATCTTTTCTCGGTCGAGTCGGGTAACCGTCCCATCGGATTGTGAGTGAGAGAACAGAGAATGCACCTGAGTTTACACACTCACTTATCACATTAAGTGATCGAACACTTAATTAAAATAAAATTATATTTTATTTATTTAATATTTAGTTAAGTCTGTCAGATTAAAACATACAGGTGGTGGAAAAGCAAAGAAATAATTTAAAGTATTTTAATGTTTTTTCTTTTCTTTTTTATTACATTATAGATGAAAAACGGGCACACGGGTCAGTTAGTGATATGTTATTGCCACTGTTCATAGACAACAGCAATTCCTAAAGTGTGTTGTCGGACTTTGAGTGCACCCAGAATTAGAGAAGAGGAGGATTTGGATTCTATTCATGCTTTCCATCAGGCAGAGTAGAGTCACTTTAGTAGACTTCTATAAAAAACAAAGTGTTTGGTCTTTTTCTTCGGTGAACTACAACTTAAACACACTGGTTCTCTGTACAACCGTTGCTGAACCGTATGTGTCGAATCTCTCTTATACACATCATCGCTTCCCAATATAAATCCTCTCACAAGCCAGCCGTTCATCGCTATAGTTACACCAATATGTACTTATTTAAATATATGATAGCATAAAATGCCTAACGAATTCCATAAGAATACAAAAATAACACAATTACCATTAATGATAAAGATTACAAACAAGACGTTGTGATAAGATAAGGTAAGGATTAAATAGACGCCACTGATAAGACTAATACAAATAATACATGTTACAACGTCACTATAATGTCGATAGTACATCACGAGCTTATCGACGTCCACTGCTGAACATAGACGTCCACCAAAGAGCGTCAACTATTCCGGCCTTGGATCACGAGCTTATCGATGTCCACAGCTGGACATAGACCTCCATCAAAGAGCGTCAACTATCCCGGCCTTGGACAGTCCGCATCTTTCCGTTATAAGCGTAGAGAAATTCAATATCTGAGACCTTATTTCAGCTGGTACTCGTCAGAAATGAGGAATCTACAAAGCTACAGACTACTAAACGGTTCGGCTCTTCCTTCCTATGCAGATCGGTTAAAGCCTGGAATTCATTACCAGCGCACGTGTTTCCCTCCCACTACGATCCCGGATCCTTTAAGCGGGGCGTGAAAAAGCATCTCATTAGGCCGCCATAGCGTGGGTCGCCGGTCCAGAAATCTTCTAAAACTGCTGAAGAGCTTAGAACCTTTTTGAGCTATTGCTTACATTCCCTGAATCATCAATATAAGCAATTAACTATTGCCCACAGCTTCACTATCGTGATTATTTCTGATGACGACCTTCCGTAAAATCGTTTATTCCTTATTTTACCCCTCTATATAGGTCAGCCAAGGTAGCGGACAGCGGTAGTCATTTAGACTACCGCTGTCCATAGACCCTTTCACCGGTCACAGTTGCAGAACTTTTTAACCTCATCGGCCATCTTGTCTTCAAGCAATATGCGCCACTACCACTTAACTTGCGTGTGTCGAACGTATTTATATTCAAAACGTATAATGCCGCTTAGAAAGTAATTCTAATTCCTTGTGTGATCTTTATCGTGATCTGTGACATTCATCACATTAACAGTTTAACAGCAAAAAGGGCTACCTTCGATTGATCTATAAGGTTATAAGTGCCAAATAAAAGTAAAAATGTATGTCAAAATAATGAATGATTCAATAAGTCAAGTGTGAATGAATATAGTTACAGTTATCTGATAAGTACAGAGGCGCCGGCGCATGTAAAACACGCGAAACACCTAAATTGTTTTAAGTGCTTCTACACGGCGACAATATGATAACATGTTCGATTATGGTTTTCGTAAGTACTAAGTGATAAGTGATTTTTAGCGTTCCGTAGTCCTTTTTACTTTTTTTTTTTTTTTTAAACTTTACTTTTGTTGACAGGGTGGCAAATCCCTGCGGATCTTCGGCTCCTCAGGGACGCAGGCACCAGAAGTCTTTTCACTAAAATCACCGACTGTCGGTCTCAGGCGTCTTACTCTGAAGGGGACCCGGACCATATTATTTCATGTCCCTTCCAAGATCAACGGCGAGCCTAGTCTGGCCCTATCCTGGGGGAAGCTACGGAGGTTGCCCCGCCGGTCTGGTTATTATAGATTATTGCGATCCGATCGCATTTTTTATGACTAGGCCGCATTACTATCGCTGACTGCAGCGATTAATTCGTCACCAGAAGTCGCCATTCCTTGGCAGCTTCGAGGGTTCCGTAGTCCTTATAACCGTAATAAAAACTGTGTCGCGGGGGACTTTACAAACATATAAGAAACGGACACAAGGAACACCCAGACTCAGAACAACAACTTCTGGATCACATAGTGTTGTCCCATGTAGGATTAGAACCCACAACACGCGGCGTAGTAGAGAGCGGCGTTGGCGACCGCTTAAACCACTAAGCCAACCGTACAGTCATTATATCTCATATGTAGTTGGTTGGTCTTCATTGAGACTGGCCGCCATGGTTGTAATCGGCTAGGAGTACATCACCAGTCTTAATAAGGTACCTTAATAGCTTCACAGCATCTGTCCGCCCGGAGGATAGATAAGCGTAATGTGGTGGTCCCACTAAAAGTTACAATGGCATCCGGCCTTAGGCGCTCTGCTTTGACGAGGACCCAGTGTTAAGTCCCCCGTTTTTTTTTTTTTCTGTGCGTTTATCCCTAAGGATACTACCGAGAGGTGGTTATGTCGGACTCGAACCGACCAAAAACTGCACGCCGTCTCAGGTACGAGGTGCACCCTAGTAAGGAAATCCCTGGAACCGCAACATACCTCGGGCTACCTACGGCTGTAGATGGCTCCCTCCCATGTGAAGTGAATGTTAAGTCACCCTAAACCTAAAATAAACTTCGAACTCTAAGCTGTGCTCATTTTTTTTATGATTAAAAGGGTAAACGAGTGAGTCTCAACACGACTATCGCCGTCTATAGATACCTGTGACCCAAAAAAGTGTATTGGTGGCCTTACGCTATTACGCTGTTGTTTCTTTTTTCTTGTTTATGTCTAAGATTGCTTCACTGGTCTTTTATGTCTGGAGCTGCGGAGACTTTTATCAATATTGGTCGTAGAAGACAAACAGACAGACATGTAGATAAACAAGGAAAAAATAGGTTAAATATGAAATCGCAACAAAACTTTAATACGCAGATAAGAAATAGCACGATTAATAATCGTGTTGCAATAATTGACCTAACTCAATACAAAAATACGTGATATTATTTATCAATAAGTCAAGGGTGACGATATTTTTGAGTAAACGTGTAATTAATACAATTTTTGAACAAAAATTTTATTTGAAATAACATTTTTTTTGAGTAGATAGGTCATGTTTTAATGATAATGATAACATCTTATCATTAAATGCCCGTTAAGCTTTATATTTTATGTTTTTTAAAGATAAGCGCAAAAGGGATGGTTATGTTGAAGTAATTAAGCGTTAAATAAAGATTTTGTCGACTGAGTCTAATTTAAATATCATGAATAATCATTTAACATATAAGTCATTCCCAGTGCTGGGCATAGGCCTCTTTTTACATATATGTAGAGGGTATTGGTGTCATGTCCCTCGAACACTTGTTGATATCCTATATACATAGTATATCCATGCTAATCGCCGCGAGTATTTCTATATTGCGATTCAGGATTAGTAATTGCTCCGTAGTACATTATTCCGTAGTTTGATGTGTCTTCGCTAGAAGACATAGTATTTCTATTTGCTCTGTATGTGGCACTCACCACATATATAATGCGAAAAAGAAATCGAGAAAGAATGCCAGTAACAATATTGAATCGATAGTACACTTTTCTCGTTTAATTTAAAGTTATCTGTTTAAGTAGAAACTAAGCCTAGATTTATATGAGTTGTCGACCACTAACCGAGTCTGTGCCTCTGTAGTTTACGGCCATCATTGCCACCATTTCGAATCGTAAGTCCAGAAATGTAGTGTGTTATGTCCATAGACATATTTGACAGGTAGTAGAGCCACGCTGATTTCAGCACGAACGGGCCGGCTCGACGGGGACAGGACTACCCTCCCACAGAAGATCAACCTAAAGCGACAGCATCACAACAACAACGTGTTTCGTTGGTGAGTGCCATACCGGAGAACCATTGATGCAGGGGTGACAGTTGTCGTAGTAAGTGTGCAATACAATGCTACAATGACTGTCATGCCTTTTACGTCCCCAAGTGAGGCGTAAAAAATGCATCTTAATAGGCCGCCATAGTGTGGGTCACCATACTACATTGTCAGCATTCGCAATGACTATGGTGACTACAACATTTGGATTCTATTAATGCTTTCCATCAGGCAGAGTAGAGTCACTTTGGCAGGTTCTAAAATAAAAAAAAAAGACATTGTTTTATTTTTATTCATTTAGTAAGCTATTGCATAGTTATTATTGCTGGCTTCGAGCGCGGCGAATCGAATCAAGATATTCCGTAACGAAAATAAACCTAACACCCCGCACTCCGACCGGTACAGTGGTACGGCGTTGAAAGCCGTGCATCGTCTAACGTCGTTTCAGTTCGGCAGACTTTGGACTTCGGTGTTTGTGTGCGTGCGACTAGACGTATGCATGTAGACTGTACGACGCTCGCACGGATCGAGACGAGCTGCTCCAATAGCTTTACCGCGGCAGTCCCCGAGTGCCACACGTATTTTTTATTTATTTATAAGCTATATGTACTTACTTTGTACATCGGCGAATTTAATTCATACAGAAATCTTATGAGGTGGGTGATCATACTATGTATTCATGTTATGTTACATATTATGTAATCAAAAAAAAACTATATACAGTGCACAACATACATACACATAGCAGGGATTGTGCTGTGTGTATACCATTATCATAAGTACAATATATTCACACATTTATAAATATATACATATACAGATAGATATACACATACATACACATACACTACGAATACCGGAATAGAAAGTGTACGAAGGATAAGTTAGTTCAGCGAATTCATTAAACAGGAGATCATCTACTTTCTTTTAAAATGTGAAACGGTTTCTAAACATCCTGATTTTGAGCAGGCGCGCATTGCAGAGTAGTACTAATTAAAAAAAAAAGAACTGGAATTACTCGAGTATTTAGTACTTGAAATATATTATATTATTGAAAATAGATAATTCTCGTTCTAAGAATATTCATGTATCGCTGGAGACTTTACAAACATACATAAAGCGGCCACAACAACACCCAGACTCAGAACAACAATTTCTGGATCACACAAAGTGTTGTCCCATATAGGGTTTGAACTAATTCAAACCCACAACACTCAATAGAAAGCAGTGACCGTTTAAAGCTCTACACCGTCGGTGAAGCCATATTTTTAAAATACATGTGAAGTAGCAATTTTATTGAACTTAGCTAAGGTAGTAGAGCCACGCCGATTTCAGCACGAATGGGCCGGCTCGACCGGGACAGTACTACACTCTTACAGAAGATCGACCTAAAGCGACAGCATCCGTGTTGTCGTGTTTCGTTGGTAAGTGTGAGACCGGAGGCCCATTGATGCAGTGATGACAGTTATCGTGATACCTGTGTAAGCCTTACACTGTCACGATGACTGTCATCCCTTTGACGTCCCCAACCGGGGTGTGAAAAAGCATCACACAAGGCCGCCATAGTGTGGGTAACCATACTGCATTGTCTGCATTTGCAATGAGTATGGTGACCACAACTTTTGGATTCTATTCATGCTTTCCATCAGGCAGAGTGGAGTCACTTTGGCAGGCTTTTAATATAGAAAAGAAAAGCTAATAAGGACTTCGTTAAGTTACGCAATACTGAACTATACTCGTGTGGCGCTGGACCGCAGTGCCTCAGCCCACCGTCAGTCATTAAAAAGTAAATAGGTACCTTTCATTGCGCTAATGTTATGGATTTCAAGAGTGTATTTATATAACACAAATTAGTTGGCGTCTACCACGTGTGCCTGTTTAGAAACCATTTATTTTCGTTGGATCCTAGTTTTGAAGTCCAATTATATTGTTGGAGTAAAATTCGCTTTATTTTTGTTAAATCGACCACGTGCAGTGTTCAGAGTAATTAATAGCAATTGGAATGTTGTTGTTCAGTATTTGCAGAAAGTATATTTAGTATTGAAATTACAAAAAAAAACATAATGAAATATTTGTTTCCTGTAAATCAGGGTTAAAGTTCAATGTATGGTGGGACAAAAGAGCTCAGAGATTTTTTTTCTAGGGTACACGAGTTGTGGGTACTGGTACAATGGAATGCAGTTTTTAAGCGGTTCGAGTGTCATAAAAAACATTAGTCTGGATGATGGGAATATTTGACCTCCAGTAACTAGGCACTAACTCGGTGAATATCAACGAAAGAAATCGGTTTTTTTATGGGGTCGCGGTAATAACTCCGGTCAAGCATTCGTGGCAAGAAAAACTAAGGCAAAGTCATGCTTCGACAATAATGGCGGCGTATTTGTGCCGAAGCATGGATTTGCTTCGGGTTTTTCCTCATATTCTTACATATCTCTTTCCGTCTGTAGTTTTTTATTTAAATTCGCTATTTTTATCGCCGTCGGTGTAATTTAAACAACATTATCAATCCCAAGGTCCCCAGTGAGATAGGTCGTGTCTTGTTATAACTGTGTGTTATCTCGAGACGGGCAAATGATTTATACATATTTGAGAAGAAAAAACAAATAATGGCGTGAAATTTAGAAGGTGACATCGGGATGAGAAGCACTCTTGACAAAATGGCGGTTAAAAGATGTTATTATAATATCATCATAATATCCTCACAGATCTCGCACACGGCCGTCTGATCCCAAACTAGGTAAAACCTGTACTATAGTAACCAGATCGCTGATAAATACACCCTTTTATGTTCATTAAATCATTCATTTCAGCTAAGAAACGCCCACTGCTGGACTTAGGCCTTTTTTTTTAAAGTGTGGCAACCCCCTCGGGCCGTCACCCCACCGGGGTTTACGGCGGGGTGGTGTGTCGGAATCGGACCGGCTAAAACCATACGGTATGCCACTCTGCACCTGACATAGTAGGGAACCGGGAACAGCTGCTATTACGACATCCAGGCTGCTGGACTTAGGCCTCACCCAAGGTTTTCGTTAACAGCCGGTCCTATGTTACCCAAATACATACATACATTATATATTTTTAGATATTTTAAAAACAGGTTTATTTTAACACTAGCTGTGCTCGTGACTTCGTCCGCGTAGGATTTGAATTTTAAATGTTTACCTTAGAGACATGGGTTTTGCTGCGTGAATCCAGATTTCGTGGGAAATCTGAGATAAAGAGTAGCTTACATGTTGCTCAGTAACCTTCTCTATCTTTTAGTGAAGGTCTCATTAAAATCGGTTCAGCTGTTCCAGAGATAAGCCCAGGTTCCAGAGATAGCCGTTAGGTTATGTAAAGAGCTATAGCTTGAAAAAATACAGTTTTTTTAATTACAGACAGACTTCCATTTTATTTTACGTACGTATTGATGTATTGATGATACATGGAAAACTTTCTGAATATTTCTTTTTACAGAAAGGCAGATGCATGCTTAGCTGGTTTGCAAATTCTGCTCAGGTTCATTTTATTCTTTCTTTCTTCTTTAAAACACAACGCCCGTATAAGGGTTATATCCCGTGTCGCGGGGACTTTACAAACGTACAAAAAAAAAAAACAGACACAAAGAAAACCCAGACTCACACAAAAAATTGGTGAATTATACTAAATATACCGCAACGCAACAGCATTTATGAGCAATGAGAAACAAAACTGTCGCAAGTATCGGATAAATAGAAAAATAAATTTAAAGCGGGCTATGTGAAAATTTCAGGTCAATTGGTCAGGTTGATGCAAAATATCAGGGTCAGTTTCACTCTATAAGTTATCAGAAACGGGATACTTACCATGCACGGATGAACCGGTGAAACAGTTTCATTGAAACATGGCGCTTGCAACATTGCAGAAAGTAAACATAATAAATATCACGCTTCTCATCAACAGCTTTAAAAAGTCTACTGCTGGACATAAGCCTCTCCATGGAAAGGAGGTTTTGGCCGACTACACCACGCTGGCCAGACGGGTTGGTTTGTCCTTCTTTCTGCAGTGATGTTTTCCAGTGTAGTTTATTACTTTAGCGACCTTTTCCGACACCCATGGGATGAGTAGGGGTGGTGACAGTGATATTTCTAATAACATACAATTTTTTGTTATGAAAAGGTAATTTTCACAGTATGAACATAGCCTGTGCCGTGGGGGACATTCATATGGACACAATAAACCTCAGATCCAAAACGACAATAAGTAGATCACACAAGTGTTTTTCCATGTGTGGATCGAGCCCACAACACTCAGTTCAATATGCAGAACAAGACACTAAAAAAATTGTGCCATTTTTAGGGTTCCGTAGCCCGTGGCCGTAAAACTAAAAAAAATATTTGATGTACATTACAAGGTAAACTTCTACCGAAAATTGGTTTCGAGATCTAGTCAGTAGTTTTTTTTTAATACGTCATAAATCGTTGCTACGGACCCCTTCATGGGCGAGTCCGACTCGTACTTGGCCATTTTTTTTCCTGCGACTTAAATGTACTATGTAATATTTTTTGAAGTTGAATAAGATTAGGCTATGATAGTACTTGCGTGGCGGACACTTGTCGATACCTCGACAGCAAACTGTTTGATTGGTTGACAAGTGTCCCCAACCACCAATCAACTTAGTGGATACACAAAATACAAACCTAGTACAAAATACGCGATAAGAGAAGATAATAAAACGAAATTCGGTTTTATTATACCTACATCCGTATTAAGTCAAAATACTCAGATTAATTTTATTACACAATGGCTCTATATTTTGATATCTCAAAATTTAAATACGCACATTTGCGCATATAAACGACTGCTATATTTGTCGTTTAATTGATTTAAAATATTTATTTATTTCAACTCACCGTAGTTTGGTTATTAAGAAAGTACTAGCGATTCACCACAGCTTCGCATGGGTCTACGAAATTCTCGGCTTTTCTCTACCATAATATCCATGTATTGTACAAAGAGGCCTTCCTCTTGAATCACTTTCTCTATTGACGAAAACCGCATTAAAATCTGTTGAGTTATTTTTAAGATATAAGGGTGAACGAATAAAAACCAACCTCTTTATATAGTATGTAAAGAAATATAGTGCAATGTGAGACATTATGCCGCGATAAAATAGAACTTGGTTATGTTGAGAGAGTTGTGCTTCGGCACATAAGGCAAGGTAAGTAATGGTATCTCAAGTAGGTTAAGGTTTGTATTTTGAACTGTCGATCTAGACATTTTAATAAAAACTATATCTCCTATTGAAGGTGCAAAGTGGTACCCTATGTTGTTTTTCGTCAGTTAAAATCTGAGACACCATTTTATCACAAACCCTGTTGGCTGACGACGGCCCGAGGAGGTTCCCACACGTGACAAAAACCCTCGCCAGATGGGTTGATATAGAGTTTGTCTCTACAGAAGAGTTGATATGGGGTTTGTCTCAAATCTGGATGTCGTAATAGCAGCTGTTCCCGGATCCCTTCTATGTCAGGCGTAGAGTGGCACACCGTGTGGTTTTAGTCGGTCCAATGCCGACACACCACCACGTCGTAAACCCCGGTGGCGTGACGGCCCGAGGGTTTCTACAGGTTTAAAAAAACAAGAAGGGTTTGTCTCAAGTTTTCCTTATCTTTGTAGTGCTGTTATTATGCGTTATTGACATGCGTTTCAGCACTTCCAACACCCACAGGATGAATAGAGGAGGCAAACTGGTGACACTCCGTACTGTTATTCCATCACAGGGATGACTTAAATTACTAGAGTATAATTTACAAAGTGGTGTGACAGCGCCTTCTCCATACATTTCTGTTATAGAACAGCGTGCGGAGTGCGCATACGCATGAAGCACACGGTTTT
This sequence comes from Hypercompe scribonia, assembly GCA_949316085.1. NCBI lineage: Eukaryota > Metazoa > Arthropoda > Insecta > Lepidoptera > Erebidae > Hypercompe > Hypercompe scribonia. The sequence continues at coordinate 5,566,704 of OX438994.1, forward strand.
GCATGAATACCCAAGAATTAGCCCGATTTGAATGGATTGATGTCTTGCTGCTGATGTTTTGTAATGTTTACGTTCACATTCCATTCCACGCAGTGCTATTGTGTTTTAATTCGTTTTTCATAATATTTTTGCGACAAGTTATTTTCTTTTGGTGTAATCTAACATATCAAATTCTGTACAGTTCTTTTGAATTTTTATGGTATATCGAGACCACCGTGTGCATGTGGTATGGTGACCACCAGTCTTGGATTCTACTCATGCTTTCCATCAAACAGAGTAAAGTCCCTTTGGCAGGTTCTATATCTTAAAATATTTGTTTCTGTTTGCATTTTATAGCCTGTACAGTTATCTGAATTTTGAGGGTATATAATCAACGTGTATTAAAGTGGTATGGCGACTACTCTTGGATTCTAATAACGCTTTTCATCAGACGGAATAGTCACTTTGGCAGAATCTATATTTAAAAATAAAAAAAGAGGAGACGCGTCCCTACTGGTAAGTTACTGCCGCAGCCCATGGACGTCTGTAACCCAAAAATTACGAGGGCTTTGCTGCTCCTTGACATTCTCTTCTTCGAATCTGAAGAAGGTGAGGTATGGGTTCTGGTTACACCACTCAAGAGACGAAAACCATAGACAGTATTGTTTATAACCGGTTTTCTGGTACTACCAAAGCGTGTTCCTCTCATGGTAATTATTTTTACAAGTAAATTTGGATAGTTGGATATAAAGAAGGGGATGAGGTACCCTTGAAGAAAAAAGTGGTCTGTTGGCGTGATGGTTAATGATAATGACTGCTAAACCAAAGGTGGGTTTGATTACCACCAAGAACGAATGTTCTTGTGATGTGAACAATCATTTGTTCCGTATCAGGGTGTAATTTATCTATGATATCTATTTAGAAATGTATATGTAAGTATGTTTATCAGCAGTTTGGTTACCATAGTTCAAGGATAGTGTAGTTTGGGACTAGACAGCCGTATGTGAGATTATTATAGTTTTATAGGCAAAACGTTTGCTTATCACTCAATTGTGATATAATCAAAATTTTTGCAAATTTTAATTAACCAAGTTTATAGTCGAATTAACAAAGTTTTTTAATATCCATTTTATGGTTTTCAATTAGAAATTGTATGGAAGTAAAAATAGTTATAAAATTATTAATACAAGGACCTGTTTAAAATTTCGATATGAAGGCTCTTTATCATCAGCGCAAGTTGCCTGTTTAAACTATGGGAACCAGACCGCTGATTAACACACATTAGTTTTTCTAAATACTATAACTACATACATCTTTTTTTTTGTTGACGAGGCGGAAAATTCCTTCGAATCGCCTGCTCCTTGGGGTGCAAAAGTCAAGAGTATGTGGTGTTCCCACTAAAAATCGGCCCGACGGCCTACCTCTGGTACCTTACTCTGGGTGAACTCAGACCATATGATTACAGGTTCCCCCCTCAAATTGACGCCATGCCCCGTTAGACCCTACCCTGGATAACTACATACCTATTAGGTATATTTTAATATTTTAGATAAATCACATCCAAAAAAAATATTTTGTCTGCGTGATAACGCATGAAGAATACAAAATGTTCGCTAGTCATCCCGTGGGTGACTAAGGGAGCAGTCTCAGAACAACAGACTGAAAAGAGAAAGAAAATTAAAAATAGACCCTATATAAACCTATTTGTAGTTTTATAGTAGGCCAAAACTTTCTATCTAAGGACATACCTATGTTTTACAGTGGCATTTATAATGATGACGCAAAGTTTTTATCCTGGATTGGCATTGAACCCACGCCCGTTATTCATTAATTGGTGGGTAATCAACATCAACAAACCATATACAGTTAAATATGACCACTTTTTTATAAAACACAATTTCTCTATAATTACAAAAAGTAAAAATGCTAGATAGTAGATACCCAAGAGTTGGATCCCTCGACTTTCCTTACTCGCTCCCTAAGCTGGTTTTGAAACCGCTAGGCGTATTCCAGTATAGATAGAAAACAGTAGTACTATATAAAAAACGTTATAAAAGTATTTAAAACATTATATAACCTAAATTGTGTACTCCATTTCATGGGGCTATTGGTCTGGTGGTTATCGATCACTGCTGGACATAGGCCTCTTCTCAGAAAGGAGGTTTTGGCCTACTATACCACGCTGGCCAGACAGGTTGATACACGGTTTCACGTTTTCCTTCTCTTTGCAGTGATGTTGGCTTGCATGGTTTGTTTCCTTACGCACCTCTTACAACACTCATGGGAAGAGTAGGGGTGGTGACTCTGTATTCTTAATCCGTCACCACGGCGACTTGAGAATAAGAGAGTTATTGATAATATCGCTAAGCCAGAGAGCGTGGCTTCAATTTCTACGCAGCTCAAATAATTGTGTGAGAGTATGATCATTTATGCTCTGTCTGGATTCTTGATGTTCTGGATTATGTATGTTTATGAGCAGCTCGGTTACCATAGTACAGACTCTGGTTGGTTTGGGATCAGACGCTGGCGTGTAAGACGTGTGCACTTGTGAATTGCAAGCAGAAACGATTGAAGTCACTTATCAGTTCACCCGTGTGCTTGTTTGCACCTCATTCCACAAAAATAAATGAACGACACCGCACAATTGTCGTACTGTTTCAACTTTACTATGTACCAATCACCTGGTCCCACACTTTTTGCTATAGCATTTACAATTCAATGGGGAACAAAAAGCGCAGCTGCAGCTGGCTTGCGACGATGGGAATGTGCCGGTTATGGTGGTCACATTTGAGGCTGTATGAGGACAACATTTAAACTGTTATTATCTTCCTACTTTTTTTCTGTATTAAGAGCCTGCTAAAGCGACTCTACTCTGCCCGATGGAAAGCATGAACAGAATCCAAGAGTTGTGGTCACCATACTCATTGCAAATGCAGATAATGCAGTTTGGTGACCCACATTATGGCGACCTTGTGAGATGCTTTTTCACACGATGCTTTGGGCCGTAAAAGGCATGACAGACATTGTGAATGTGTAAGGCTTACACAGTTACCACGATTACTGTCACCCCTGCATCAATGAGCCTCCGGCCTCACACTCACCAACGAAACACGACAATACGGATGCTGGCGCTTTAGGTTAGTCTTCTGTAGGAAATTGAAATGTCCAAGAATCATTTCTTAGTGAATGTTTACAACCTAAACACACCAGATGCCCAAATTTCAATTTTGCAGCTTCATCGGTTTAGACTTTGCGTTGGTAATGAGTCAGTCAGGTTAAGTCATTTTGAATATAAATAGATACTTTTTTGTACATACGACTCACACAGAAAACTAAACACAACTGTGTTTGTCACTGCACAAATACTAGAGGTCGAAATAAGATATTAGCGAAAACGTCACTAAGAATAAAAAGAGTCGAAAATTAAGATGTATGAAGTATTATTAATTTGCAGTTTAGTGAAATAAAGACACGCTCTAATGACTGCATAGATGGCGTGGTAGCTTAAGCGGACTCTTCACCGCTTTTAACGCTGAGTGTTATGAGTTTGACCATACACAAATTGTTATTCTAAGTCCGTTCTATGATAGCCCCTGAACACAGGAGCACGGTAGGTGTCTTAAAAAAAACAAGCATTTTAATAGATATATCACCTCTTTATAAGATGATGAAGTACTACTAGTCAATTCAGCCACGGCGGCCAGCCCGAATTTCTCAACGGAGACCACCCAACTGCGCAGGGGACAAGTGTGTGCGCTAACACAGGTGCACTCTCTGTTCCCTCACTATCCGATGGGACAGTTGCCTGACACGATCGGGAAGACATCATGCGCAGAATCGACAGCTTTTGCTGTCCGAGGCACGGGTGCACGGACCCCAATTGCCAAACTCTGACTGTTATTAATAATTTCTATAATCAGAAAAACTCAATAATACTCTTTGAGCGCGACCCGGTATCGAACTCGAGATTTCTTAATCGGCAGTCGTATACACTAACCGCTAGACAACGAGACAGTATAGAACAAACAAAATGTCACGCTTATTCTCACAAGGGTAGGCAGAAAATTGATATACACTTACTACGGTCCTGCATACCTCTTTTGCTTCTTATAAGAATATCCCTCAAAACGCTCGAAATATGGCGACACTGGTGTCAGTGTACTCCGCATGTACAGTTATAAGTATTATGTACCTAGTATTTATCTATCAGGTACCTTGACGAAGTTTTTTATTGGAAAATCATTTTCCGACTATTATTGACATAAAATAAAACTAGATATCAATGCCGACCAATAGCAACTACTAAAGAAATTGTCAGTAACAAGTCATCGAGTGCTGGTGGTTATGCAAGGTTTAGATATTCTGGGGATGGGTATACACTCAGAGGATGGCAACACACTTGCGTGTATTGAGTTACAGGAGGGCCATGGTAGGAACTTCATATCAGATGACTCTTCTGTTCGTTTAGCTGTCACTTGAATGAATTACCTATCATCATCATCATCTCAGTCAAACGACGTGCACTGCTGGACATAAGCCACCCTCAAGATTCTCCACAACAGCAGACCCTGTGCTGCACGAAACTAACGGCTTCCCGGGATCTTCACTAGATCGTTAAACTACCTTATGGGAGGTCCACCAACGTTATGTTTTCAATTCGTGGTCGCCACTCAAGAACTATGTAGCCTCATCGGCCATTGTTTCTGCACGCAATGTGCCCCGCCCTTTACGTTTAGTAACTTTTTGGGCAATATTGGTGACCTTAGTTCGTCTGTGGATCTCTTCATTCCTGATTCTAAAACATCCATATTGAAAATTTTGCCCTCTGTTAGTAAATTTCATTAGTAAATTAATAATGAGCGATCAATCGGTCGATGTGACGAGAGATTTATGGTAATGGTAACAGCTTATTATCAGCCAGGCTTAGGACATAGTCACCTAAGTAATATAAAAAAAATGTTCCTTCCATATTGCGACAATATATTCATAATACTGGCTGAATATAAAAAAAAGAATATTGATTGATAATATATAAATAACTGTTAAAAAGTATTCCCTACTTTAATGTGACCAAATAAGTACAACTGTCGAGGTACTGCAATCCATACTTATTATATACCTTTTTCTTTAAACTCAAAGTTTACACTCTAAATTAAAAAAAAAACTGTTCAAATCAATTTCCGAATGACAGAGTTCTGAGGGAACAAAACAAAATACAACTGAATTATGAACCTACTTTTCTAAAATCAACCATAGAGTGACTGAACCTTGTATTTTAAATTATCGGATTTTTTTATACGTCGCAGTTATCACATTGTAAATGAAAAACAATATTTTTAGTTACCACATATCTATACATTTTTGAATTGGGCCGTGAACGTAAACAAGTCATATATTTTTTTCATATTAGTCATACTGTTGCGTCAGAAAAAATAACAAAGATGTTTATTCCCTGATAAACTATAAAAAACTACCAGATGGTCAAAACATTTTGATAGCTGGTACGGTAGGATGACGGTAAATTGAAGTGGGGCGGTCATGGCGGTCATTTTCCTAGACGGACTGATAGATAGTAGAGACGGTCACTTGAAGACGATCGACGACTTGAAGAAAATAGCTGGCGGTGGACGAATACGGATGGACAGAAACCGGGATGGTTGGTGCTGAGAGAGGTTTTCATTGGGGGACGCCATAGGCTGAAATGTTTTTCGTTCTTAGATTGTGTTATCCTAGTTAGTTAGTCAGTCAGTTATCCTAGGTTAAATACTTTTTTTTTAACGTCCACACTAAAAATATATCATATTTAGTCTTTACAAACGTATATAAAACGGACACATAACACACAAGAAGCGGTATGGTTAGACACTTAAAGTCCTATGTCATCAGTGCAGTCAAAGAAAAACGACCAATCTTGTCCTGAAAGTAGAGAGTCAATTGGTTAATAATATTAATTATAAACAGTTGCTTTCAAATATTTAATAAATTATAGTCAATAGTATCAAAATAACATTAGTCCAGTCATTTGGTAGCTTTACCTACAAAGTTTTCCATGAGTATTGAAAATTAGTTATGTTATCCTCTTTTTGAATTTCAACTTTGCCACCTCGTATCTCCGCCGCACGTGCCGCCATATTGAAAAAATTGCGCTCAATAACAGGTTTTTGGAACTATCTCCATTCTGACGCATATTACGAGAAAAACATTTAGTACTAAATTAAACTAGAAAAAAATGCTACAATTTATGTATTTATAATTGTTTCTGTAAAATCAATAGTATTCGCGTATCAGCGTCACAAAGTATTGTTAATTGCACCTCGACGTATTTTACAATGTGGCAAAGTTGAAATTCGAAAAAAGCATACCAAAATCCATAAAATAACCCTTGTTTCTGACCAAATGACTGAGCTACATATAATAAAAATAATTTGCGTAAAGTCTTTACTTCATTTAAGGTAGTACTAATGTGTGGTATTGTCACGTAAATAAATAATGAATTGCAGTAAGGAAACCTATTTCAGAGTAAAAAAAACTAAATTACAATATATTTGTTTTAAGACTCGCGATTTTTATAAGTTTTTGTGGTACAACAGGACTTATTTGCGATAAAATTATTTTAAATGTTATGATACAATGTATTTCCCACTCACATTAATGTTGAAACACAATGGAATGCTCGGACACATAGTTTACCGAAAACCTACGTACATAGATAGATATTTGCAAGTCAATTCACACCACCATCCACTCTATCTGTAGTCCGTTGTAGCATCTTTCAATAATAGAGCCCACGAACTCTATGATCCTGAACATCTAGAGACTGAGCTCGCTCATGCACAGGAGGTACTAAAACGAAATGGATATTGATGCACCTCAAGTCGCCCTAAGATGCTGCAGCCTAGGGTAGACCGAATACCCTAGGCTGCCAACCTTTCTACCATTTATAAAAGGAGTGACTGACAAGTCCGTATGGTGACGGATTAAGAATACATAGTGATACCAACCCTATTCATCCCGTGGGTGTCGGAAAAGGCGGCTAAGGGAACCAAATATGCAAGACAACATCATTATAGAGAAGGAAAACTTGAAAGAAACCCTATTCCAATCCGTCTGGTCAGCGTGGTATAGTAGGCCAAAACGTCCTTGCTAAGGAGAGACCTATGTCCAGCAGTGGACTGTAAAAAGCTGTTGATGACTGACAAAGTTGAAATGGTATAGGGTGGGTCAAGAATTCGTTAACATTTGAATCTAACATCCCGCGCAAACATGTTGCGGGAGTTCTTGAGACCGATGCTACTGGAAATTTGCTGGCCACAATCGTAACACATGGTTTCAATAAGATGGAACCACTTGTCACACATCCAATGAGTCCCTACCGGTGCTCAAAGACATGTTGCCGGAAAAGCGGATTTCCAGACTAGGCGACATTCTATGGCCACCCAGAAGTCCAAATTTATTCCCAGCAGACTTTTTTTATGGGAATATTTGAAGAATCGTGTCTACATCAATAAACCAAATACACTACGTCAACTAAAAGAAAAAATCAGCGAAGAGATGTCGGCGATTCGAGTATTCGAAAATTTCGGTGCTCACTTAGGAGAGTGCAAACGTCGAAACGGTGGTCATTTAGACAATGTAATTGCTAAAAATAAATTCCAACTAATTAGCTTTCTTGAAAATAAACAATTTTTATAATTTATCAAATGGTTTTTTTATATATTTTTTTTAAATGTTAACTAATTCGTGGTCCACCCTATATTAAAAAGGCACCCCATTAAGAGTATTTACAGTCCGCACTCCAAGGTAGTTAAGTGTTCAAGAGTACCTCAGGATGTGATACTGCTGCAGTCACCAGGTGAGTATACCAGGTGAATTGCAGTTGTGGTAGTTCCTACGTCGGCGAGACAAAACACGCAATAACGGAAAGGATAAAGCAGCATATCGTGGATGTAAAAAACCGTCAAGTGACCAAGTGCGGGCAATTCCACCTTACGTATCACGAAGGTGTCGTTTAGCTCACACCAGTGTATTCGTGATTAAATTTATTCATTTGTTTTAATTTTTTAACCTACCAAAGTGACTCTTTTCTGCCTGATGGAAAGCATGAACAGAATCCAAGAGCGGTGGTTGCCGTACTCACTGTGAATGTAGACAGTGCAGTATGGCGACCCAAGCTATGGCGGCCTAGTGAGATGCTTTATAATAAATAGGCTACCCATTACTTAAATAATTTAAGAATTCGAACTAGTAGTTGCCGAGATTAGCGCCAGATAACCAAATAAACAAACTTTTCAGTCATAATGTTGGTATATAAGCAAAACATCTAACCGCTATAAGTCATAATCCACGCTTGGTATTCTCAAAAGCAATTATTTGACGTCTGTGACAGATTTTTATTCAAAATGAGTTTACACGTGTGTAAAGAATTCCATTTTAATCTGATAACGAGAAGTGGATCAAAATTGATTTGTAAGATTTCATTACAGGAAAAAAAATTATAAGTTTTTCATGAAAGCGGAGAGGACCGATTGTTGTCGCGAACTTTGGGTGAGGCCTAAGTCCAGTATTCGACATATTTCGTTTGGGTTACGAACATTTTGAGTGGATTAGAATTCATTGTATACTTTCATTCATTCACTAGTTGATATGTGCTGCGTCTCTCAAAAGGAATAAATACATTTTTCTTGTTTTTACACCATTATTAATTGATACTCGACTCTTATTGGTTGTAGCGTGACGTTAACTAGCCATAACATTAATCTATAAAAATTTCAATGCGGACCAGCAGTTTCTGAGATTAGAGCAGTGAAACAAACTCTTTATTATATGGTAGTTTATTTCCATGCAAGTTATATATCTGATGTTAAGTGCTTTCAGGTCGTGATGGCTTATATTATCGGATGGTGGGAAGAAAATTCTATAGCTGTCACAGACTTCTCTCATCTGAGGACCCCAGGATAGGTACCTATCCTCGTAGATCCACAAGTTTTTAGCTTCCTCATTACACAATTAAAATAGTTTGAACATCTGACAACACCATCTAGTCCCAAGCTAAGCAGAGCTTTTACTATGAGTACTAGACAACTGATACAAATACGTATATGCATTCAAACTTCGAACATTTGGTCCAACCTGGGAATCGAACCCGAGACGTCAAGCATAGCAGTCGTATACGATACCGCTGCACCACCGAGGTATGGCATGGATATCTCTTCTAATATATAAAATTCTCGTGTCACAGTTTTCGTTGCCATACTCCTCCGAAACGGCTTGACCGATTTTGATGAAATTTTTTGTGCTTATCCGGTATCTATGAGAATCGGTCAACATCTATTTTTCATCCCCCTAAATGTTAGGGGTAGTACAACCCAAAATTTTTTTTCTATTTTTTAGACAAAATTTTTAATTTCTAATTTTTTATGATACAACATACAAAAATACATACAATCCTCAATTTTCACCCTTCTACGATCAACCCTTATTTTTTAATAGCCATTTTAGTAATTTAATCATTTTTCATCCCGCTCAAATTACTTAGAAATAATTTATATGGCAAAGCAACGTTTGCCGGGTAGTAAATATAGGAAATAAGGAGGAATATGGAGCTCGCAACTGTTACAATAGTGTTGGACCAGTAGATAAAGGATGAAATACATTATTAATTCACTGAAAATATCACGGAGCACGTCACACTGTGCGCACGCGTTCAACCCTATCAAGCGAGCTGTCAGAAGATGGGCATAAAGTAGTACTTCATACGTGAGCCGATTATTACAAAAACCGTGATTATATTACGTAATAAAGACTAAATTCCGTCTACCTACAATAGAAGTATTCAATAATGAACCTTGATCGCCGCGGTTTCAAAACGTCACAATATCCAGCCGCTCCTTACTCCGTGATGGTTTTCAGCGTCCAAGGCCGATGATGTCATTCGTTTGCGATTTTGTTGTGTTTCGTACTCGGGTCTAATTTAAAGAAAATTTAATTTTTAAAGGTATCAGACTAGTTGAGTGTGATCATTTATGATGTGGACAGTCAAATGCAGGGACGACTTTAGACACTTATATCACCCACTATTTCCTGTGATTTAGATGGCGTAATTACGTATGTGTTGACGAAAATGAAAATTACGAAATGCCATGCAATCGTTCATCGTTTATTTTTGCCCCTTTAAGGCGAAATTGCCGCAAAATACCTTATTTTAAGATGCTACAACGCAATCAGCCACTACCAGTACCAGCGGTTTAGGTTCTATGTTGATGGGCTCTCCTTAGAAAGGAGCTCTTGGCTTACTATACCACACTGGCCAGGCAGATTGGTACATAATCTTTTTCAAGTTTTCCCTCTTTTTACAGTACAGTTCTGGGTACGCAGCTTCAACAGTCGGTTCTGACGACACTCACGAGATGAACAGGGTTGCCAGTCCGTGTTGATGTGAGTGTAGGTGAAAATGGTCTAAAAATCATTTTGATGTATTAAAACCATAGCAATACCCGTCTTCTCATCGTGTCGAATACAAATACCCAGTTAATGGTGAACTGTGAACGTAAAAATGCCACGTCATTCTCACTTTCATATTCCAATCTCCAAATTCTGCTATCTCATCATTAACACTAGATGTAACACCTTGCTTTGTCTATAATTTTCTTTTTATGCACTCATTTGTGCATGCGGTAGAGTAGCGAGATGATGTCTAAAGCTCTCTGTCTATTCCGGACAAGTATAAGCGTAATTACAATCTATACAAGTGAATAAAATTTAAGTATCTGTTTGTAATTTCAAATTAACAACTTTTTACTAAATGCCTATGAAAATAAATACGATATTTACTTCAAAAACTAAAATCGATTTTTTAAATTTTTTATACGTGTTTGTCCTGGTTAATCTTTGTAACAGCTGGACCGATTTTGATGGGACTTTCGACTGACAGATAGCTGATTTTATAAGGAGTAACATAGGCTACTTAAATTTTAGTAAAACAATAAAAATAAAATAATATATGTATTTATGTTAGCTGTCTAACACTCATAGAACGAGCTCTGCTTATGACAAAATGGCGTTATGTGAATGTGGTAGTGTATTTTTAATATCATATCATAATTAACATCAATTTAACTACTCATACTGAACCTATATAATTATTATTATGGTACGAATATTTTAAACAGCACTGAGATTATTCTGGTCGTAACTGTTGATAAAAGGTTAACGAACTTCAGCTTTGGACGCAGTGTTTTTGATGGACAAAAATTTATCTATTGTTTCATGGGATATGTTCTAAATTTAAAAAAGTATGTGTCTATGGCGAGTAATTTATATATTATCTACATTGATAGCCGTGCCCTGCCACGCCATGGCACATTGTGGCGGCATTGATGAAAAATGTAGATCAACACTGACTCGGCTTCATATCAAAGTTTAACTCAATTGATACAACTTTTTTAAAGTTCTTTGGTTGTTTTTTTTTAAACAAACAAACATACCAACAAAATATTTTTTGTAACTAAGCGCTACATTAGCAAGTCATACCTTTTTGTTGCTTCACGTAATCAGTTCTCGGAAATACAAAATGATGAGTTTGACAGACGTTTCTTAGAACCGAAAGGTGTTGAAGCAGAAATTGTGTATAGACTGTGTTTTTAATAAATTTGAAAGGCAGAAAGTGATTGGATTCTCTGATATGACGGTGGTAAGCGGTAAAGCGGCTTCTGGACCACATGTTGATGTTACCAAGCATTCGGCATCATGCAGAATCCAGAGAAATCTAAACAGAAGACTATAAGCCAACGTACTGACTGAATAAATTTTCCCCATTTTTGTTACATTTTACAGTGATACTCATCTCCTGTTCATCGTAGCGTGATGTTATAAAGCCTGTACCTTCCTTGATAAATAGGCTATCCATCAGTTAAAGAATTTTAGAATTCGAACTAGCAGTTTCCGAGATTAGATCGAGCAAGCAAACAAACTTTTCAGTATACATGCATTGGTAAATGTTTACCGTCGGTCGCAGACAATTGTAACTCAAAAGCAACCAGAGCGTTGCTGCCTTTTGAGTGCCACCCACTCCCCCCACATCACAGCACTGTTAATATATTTATATAATTTGAATTTTGATTCTTAATTTTGACTGCACGTACTATACGTACACTGATTTAAGTGATAGTAACGCTGCAGTCCACTGCGCTGAGGATTTTGGGTTCAAATGAGAGAATTATTTGCGTGGTTCACAAATTGTTGTTCTGAGTCCAGGTGTTCTGTGTCCGTTTCATGTATGTTTAGAACGTCACCCGTGACACAGAATATGTTTTTTATGCGAGCGTTGTATTGAAAAAAAATCAGGGGATAGCGAAATGAAAGCTGCAGCAACCTCCCACGCTATACTTGATAAGCTGAAAAGCGAGGTTTTCTCTGAAGCTGTGGTATCACAACAGTGACCGACCATGGTACTTCCACGTTATCCTACTTGAACTCTTCATATTATGGTGGTTAAAAATAAAATTTACCTTAAAAGGAGGTTAGATTTCGTTCACCAACTTGTATATTTACACATCTCACACACGGCAGTCTGATTCTAAACTATGGAGAGCCTATACATATATTATAGATAAATTACCATCATCATCATCTCAACCAAAAGACGTCCACAACTGGACATAGGTCTCCCCTAAGGTGCCGCCCGCATTCAGCGGCTTACCGCGACCTTCACCAGGTCGTCGGATCTTGTAGGGTAACTACCAATACTGCGTTTCCCAGTACGCAGTCACCACTCCAGAACTTTACGGCCCCATCGGCATGTAATGTGCCCTGCCCACTGTCACTTAAGTAAAAAAAGAATAGATGAATTTTACTCAGACACAAAACAAATAATGCTTATCACATAAGGGAACCCACGATCTCCGGCTTAACAGAGTCCCTAACCACTAAACCAACGAGCCCATTTTTTTCCCATATTAAGGGCCTGCCAAAGTGACTCTACTCTGCCTGATTAAAAACATGAATAGACTCCAAGAGTTGTGGTCACCCCTACTCATTGCGAATGCAGCCAATGCAGTATGGTGACCCACACAATGGCGGTTAAGTGAGATGCATTTAAATCCCCTTGAGGACGTAAAAGGCATGACAGTCATCGTGGCAGTGTAAAGCCCACATAGTTACCATGATAACTGTCACTCGTGCAACAATCGGTCTCCGGTCTCGTACTCAGAAATGAAACACGACAGCACAGATGCTGGCGCTTTAGGTTGGTCTTCTGTGGGAGGGTAGTACTGCCACAGCCGAGCCGACCCGTTCGTTGAGGTTCTACTAGCTAATGAACGCATCTCAACAAGTCAAGATGCGTTCGCTACAACATAAAGTGACATTATCTAAATTGCCTACATACGTTGGATATGAGAGTCACCAGTCTCTCGAGCAGCAGTCACGAATGATATTTAACATTGCTAATGAACATAAATAGCTTTTAAAAATGTATAACGCTCTTCAGTCGTGTCTATGATGAATACACTGATTTTTTTTTTAATATTCATCTTTCAAGAAAGTTTTTTGTCATTCTGGTAATAAAAAAGATTCGTCAGTTTTGTTAACCTAGTGGCTATTGATCATAACTGGTGAACTTGAGGTCGTGGATACGATTTCCATTGAGAACAAATATTGAGTGGTAAGTATGATCATTTGTTCAGTGTTTAGTCCACAATATACATGTATTTAGGAATATGTAAGTGTGTTTGTCAGCAGTCTGGTTTCAGTAGTACAGGTTCTGACTAGTTTTATTGTGTGAGTTGTATCTTCAACAGCCTTTTACAGTCCACTGCTGGACATAGACTTCTCCTTAGCAAGGTTTTGGCCTACTATACCACGCTGGCCAGACAGGTTGGAATAGGGTTTGTTTCAAGTTTTCCTTCTGTTTGTAATGATATTTTCCTGAATAGTTTGTTCCCTTAGTCGCCTCTTACGACACCCACGGGATGAATAGGGGTGGTACCACTATGTATTCTTAATCCGTCACCACACGGACACAAGTAGTTGTATTAATTGAGGTTATTACATTCCTTTTCATACAATTACTCATCCTAGGTAGAAATCGGTCCTACAGCCTTCGGCACGGCTAAAAGTCACTCAAAACTAGACCAAAAGCCAGTCTTAATGATGGTGTTGCTATTCGATCCCAGCCACGGTAGCCAGTTTCCACGGAGACCAGCCAATTAAGCAGGAGACATCATAGTTCACAATTATGTACGTAAACAGAGGTGCATCTTCTGTTCCCTTTCTCTCATAATCCGATGAGACGGTTATACGACACGATCGGGGAAATCAGGGCCAAGACTATGCGAGGCACGGGGATTAATACCGCACTTCCAAACGCCGGGTTAGTATTAAGGATTTCTATAACCAGAAAATAACCCTTTTTTAGCCCAACCTGGGTATCGAACCCGAGATCTCTTGATCGGTAGTCGCAAACACTAACCACTAGACCAGCAAGACAGTCTAGTAATAACATTAAAAAAACTAAATACATTATAAAATACTACGACAAACAAATCGATAACCATCCGTTATCCGACACGATCGGGGAGAGATCAGACGCTGAACTTCGGGTTGTTATTAGGTGTTTCAGTAACCAGAAAAAACTCAATTACACTTTTATAACCGAACCCAGGCATCGAACCAGAGACTTTTTGACCGGCAGACGCATACGCTAACCGCTAGACCAACGAGGCAGTTAAATAATAATAAAAGTTAGAACCCATCACCCAACAGTGCTGACGCAAGACTAGACTTTATAGAAAATAACCACATTCAATACGTATATATAACTATGACGATGTAGAAATATTGTCAGTACAATCCCAGCGTCTCTTTTCGCTAGACAAACTGTATTTAAAATTTACAGCTTCAATGAAATGAGCTCGGCGAAAGTGGTCTAGAACAACAAAACTAAGACTAGAAACTACCTCGCCGCTGTACATCCTTCACCAGGTCGTTGGACCACATTGTGGGGTTACGGACATTTGATCGGTGTCTGTGGTGAACCTTAGGGATCATATTTTTTTTAAGGACCTGCTAAAATGACTCTACTTTGGCAAGCATGAATAGAATCCAAGAGTTGTGGTCGCCATACTCATTACGAATTCAGACAATGCAGTGTAGTGACCCACACTATGGCCGCCCAGTGACATGCTTTATTACGCCTAGCTTGGTATCGTAGAAAGAATAAAACAGTCATCGTGGCACTGTAAGTCTCATTTTTTTTTTATATTTAACCTACCAAAGTGACTCCATTCTGCCTGATGGAAAGCATGAATAGAATCCAAGAGCGGTGGTCGCCATACTCAGTGAGAATGACGACAGTGTAATATGGTTACCCACGCTATGGCGGCCTAATGAGATGCTTTTTCACGCCCCGCTTAAAGGACCCGGGATCGTAGTGGGACGGAAACACATGCGCTGGTAATGAATTCCAGGCTTTAACCGATCTGCACAGGAAGGAAGAGCTGAACCGTTTTGTTCGGGAGCGTATATCATACACTTACCATTATAACCGTCGCTCCTGCATCAATAGGTCTCCAATTTTGTACTTACCAACGAAACATGACAGCCTAGATGCTGTCGTTTTAGGTTTGTCTGCCGTGAGAGGTTAGAACTGCCCTGGTCAAGTCGACCCGTTCGTGGTGCAATCAGCATGGCTATACTACCTACTAAATTTATTCTTTCGTGTAACAATACATATATAGCATTACCTAACCCACGAAAGTTTATAGTGAATGCTGAGCGTTGGACTTGATCGATGATTATGACTATACTCTTAGCCGATTTCGTGTAGGAAATATTATAGTGTGTACGCAAACACTAGTACGTTATCTCTGTTCCCTCACTCTTACAACCCAATGGGACGGTTATAAGACAAGGTCGAGGAGAGATGAGGTGCCAAGACCTATGGCTTTACCTGCTATCTGAGGCACGGGGATTAACACCCCAACTTCCAAATGCCGAGTTAGTATTAAAGATTTCTATGATCAGAAAATAACCCTTTTGAGGCCCAATCTGGGTATTGAACCCGAGATCTCTTGATCGGAAGTCGCATATACTAACAGCTAGACCAGCAAGGCAGTCTAGAGCGATACAAAAAAGTAATAACATTAAAAAAACTGAGTACATTATAAAATACTACGACACAAACAAAAGGCGAAACAGATATCATTAATCTTAATAACATTCATTTCCAGAATATCCAGTAGTGGATGTCTTTTCCAGACAAAATGATGAGGATCTAAAACAGGAGATGTCATCAACACCTTTAATAGTCCACTACAGGACATAGGCAGAGGCCTATGTATATATACACTACACCACATAGTAGGCCAAAACCTAGAGAGACCTATGTCCAACAGTGGGCTATTAAAGACTGTTGATGATGATGACAATGATGCAGCCGGAAAGGCGATTTCTATCAATACATGTTAGCACTGATAAATAGAAACAGTGTGTTGCAATACAAATAAAAGTCATTTCGAATTTAGTTAAAAAAAATAAAATTAATGAGGGTGTAAATCATGAGAAAGTGTTAGAAAACAAGAGTTTTAGTTACATTGGAAACCAGCTCTTAAAGAGTACCGCCCTAGTAGTCTTAGTGGTGAGTAATTCTGATTTATAACAGAGTGTAGGTTCGATTCTCACCCAGGATAAACAATTGTGTGATGACTACAATCATTTGTTCTGATTCTCAATTTGATTTATCTACGGTATGTATGAATTTAGATATATTATAAGTTTGTTTATCAGCAGTCTGCTTATCATAGTGTTGGCGCTGTCTAGTTTGCGAATAGACGGCCGTGTGTGAAATGTGTGTTTATTATTTACCTAGTAATAAATGTCAAATGTGTTGGATTAAGAATATGGAATGTCACCTTCATCTCACTGACTATGGAAGCAAAGTACGCTGGACAATAGCATTGCAAAGAGAAGGAAAACTTGTCAACCCGCCTGCATGGTCAAAACCTCGTCGAGACCAGAGGCTTATTGATGCAACGGTGACAGTTGTCGTGGTAAGTGTGTGCAATACAATGCCACGATAACTGTCATGCTTTTTACGTCCCCAGGCGAGGAAAAAAGCATCTTACTAAGTCGCCATACTGTGGATCACCATACTGCATTGTATGCATTCGCAATGGATTGGATTCTTCTTTCCATCAGGTAAAGTAGAGTCACTTTGGTAGACTTTTATAAAAAAAAAGAGAGACCTATGTACAGCTAATAAACGCTATTGTTATAACGGTGAAATACAACACAACTAAAAATGCACACAACGACGTGATATATCGCTTCAGCTCTTGATACTGAACTCCCACTGGTCCCAAAGCAGGCTAACCTCACTGTATGGAACAAATATCTATTCAAAATCATTTTAGTACCAAATTTATTGGCCTTCACCTTTCAGTACGTGACAAATATATTAGTGTGAGTTAGTAAATAAATGCAAAATGAAAGACGAAAAGGACGACCTAAGAGACGATGACATTATAGCTTCATTCGGCAAAGAGTGAATTGAGCAAGTTAAAGACAGAGAAATTTGGCAAAATTTGGGGGAAACCTATACTCAAGTAAGGGTTTCTATCAACGAGATCAGAGGACCACGATAGTGGTTTAGTGGATTAGTATAAATAAAATTAGATATAAGACATATTTGACTTAGGTCTGTCTGTATTAAGAGCCTGCCAAAGTGACTCTACTCTGCCTGATGGAAAGTATGAATAGAATCCAAGAGTTGTGGTCACCATACTCATTGCAAATGCAGACGATGCAGTATGGTAACCCATACTATGGCGACCTTGTGAGATGCTTTTTTACACCCAGTTTGGGGACGCAAAAGGCATGACAGTCATCGTGACAGTGTAAGGCTTACACAGTTACCACAATAACTGTCAACCCTGCATCAATGGGCCTCCAGTCTCACACTCACCAACGAAACACGACAACACGGATGCTGGCGCTTTAGGTTGCTCTTCTGTTGGAGGGTAGTCGAGCCGGCCCGTTCCTGCTGAAATCAGCGTGGCTCTACTACCTAGCAAATGTAATAGTAATGGGTAATACAAAAGACTTCAATATTATTATTATTATCTATATATATAAAAATGAATGTTTGTCTGTCCGTCAGTATATCCTTTATAAAATTGTAAACCATGTAGTTAATCATGTGATTATCTTTAACAAAGTTGTTGCACATGAGGCCAACGGTTTCTAAGTTGTTGTTTCACACAGTAAGCGCGTTGCGGTCCCGTATAGCGTTCCATTGCAACAAAATTTCCGAGAAACCAGCTAGCGGTCAGACCCCTCCCCGCGTCCCGCACGGCATTTGTTTGCGCGGGATGTTAGATTCAAATGTTAACTAATTCGTGGACCACTTCGTATTTTTTTTATGTCTTTACTTCAAATTTATTTTAGTTGGTGGCGTAGATACGCGTGCAGAGTATAGCTAGTCAGTAAATAAATGAAGATTTATAACTAAAAAGGTCTTCAAATATTTAAATCTGCTGAGACTTCGTGTGATTTGTACAACTAATTAATGGGGTTTAATCGTCTTAAAAAAAGGATGCTTTTAATTAAGTTATGTTTTTTCATGTTTGTTATCTCAGAACTCTATTAGAACCTCTTTCTAAATTTGTTGAAAAATACTTAGGGTTTACAATACAATTTATAATGATGTAAAAGCATTAGTGACTGATTAAGAATACGTAGTGTCACCACCCCTATTCATCCTGTGGGTATCGTAAGAGTAGACTAAGGGAACAAACCACAAGAACAAAGAGAAGGACAACTTGAAACAAACCCTATTCCAACTCGTCTGGCCAGCGTGGTATAGTAGGCCAAAACCTCCTCGCTGTTGATGAATTAAGCATTGAAGCATTGAAGTCGCTTAAGCGTCTTTTTCAAATGAATTGTAAATCCTTAAGTGATGTTTCTTTTTTCCAAGAGTAACTTCATCCCAACATTAATACGGTTTACTAATTAACTAACAAGTTATTTACAAAAATACAAAAACTCGGCTATGTGAAGCTGTATAGGAGCGTGTCAAAAACATATAGGCATATAGTGCAAAATAAACGCACGAAATGAAAATAAGTTTCAATTAACGAACAAAACAAACACACGCAAGTTAGTTTCAATTAAGTCTTGTTCAAAACCGATTTATTTGATTTTAGAAACCAACTAAAAAAAATCCGTGACCTTTGTGAAATCGACGCCTGCGCAGCGTCTGCATTAAGATGTCAAAATAATTAGAAACGTGAAATTCATTTGTACCAGCGAAGTGCTAATAGCCTTGCAATCGAAGCCTTCGGAGGATCATTCTCTTGGTTTACGGTTTTCAATAAGTTTGATTAATGGCCTCTTCGCTATACTCACGCGCAGTATTTGATAGCCTTTTCATAACCTTGATTATGATGCGATTTATTTTTTACACAGGTAAAGTATATTGTTATATGCTTACTACTGTTATTTTGCCATGGCAGAAGTGGCAAACAGTTTTTTAGGTAGTAGAGTCACGCCGATTTCAGCACGAACGAGACGGCTCGACCGGGGCAGTACTACCCTCTCACAGAAGACCAACTTAAAGCGACAACAACCGTGCTGTCGTGTGTCGTTGGGGAGTGCATAACCGGAGGCATGTTGATGCAGGAGTGACAGTTATCGTGGAAACTATAAGCCTTACACTGCCATGATGACTGTCATCCCTTTTACGTCCCCAAGCGGGGCGTGAAAAAGCATCTCACTTGGCCGCCACAGTCTGGGTGGTGACAACAACTCTTGGACTCTATGCATGCTTTCCATCACGCAGAGTAGTGAGCTTGGTAGGTTTTTAATATAGAAAAAAAAGAGACGGATAACCTACAACTCGAGAAACTCGATGTCGTCTTTTGAAGTTCTTGTAACCGCACACTCAATAAAAAGCATCGAATACATAACTTCGCACCGGTTTTCTTTGAAATCTGGTGGTCGATCCCGTCCGAATGTGCAGAAACGGCTCCCATACGAAAAAACTTCTAGAAACATCCAAATCTTAAGGCGATTGTTTCCATTTTGTGGTACAGCAAGAGAATCTTCTAAAATTAAGTTGATTTGTGTACGCTTTAAAAACTCAAAAAGTCCCGCATAGATTGAATTCAAATCGTGCCGCGATATATAACTGTTTTTCTTACAGTTTCGTTCCTTATTTCTCGTTAATGTAACCATTAAATACCACGGCAAAGAGTGTGTGTGGCAGTGAGTTTTGTCTTCTTTTACAACATAAGATTTTTCATCATTTAAAAGTTCACAAAGTTTTTGCAGCCTCTAAATTAGCACAATACACTAAATATAATCTCGGTATATGGCCAATTACCATACACGAATGTGCAAGTTATTTTTGTAACTTTAATGGACTTAACGGAACAACCATACAATGGCTATTTTTAGACTCACGTGGTCAAAACGTGACTAAAACTTGTTTAGCGTGCGCGCGCGTAGCGTTGTCTGCGCTTGCGCACGGTCATGTAATCTAAGTAAAACTTATTTTTTTTTTTGGAAGATAAAGCTTGGTAGATAACCTTATGGGTTACTTAGTTTGTTGAAAGCTGGATTTTTAAAAGGTTATTCACCGAAACTTGCTTTTTCCAGCTACTCATTCTACGCTTTTTTTTCTATCATTAAATAAACTTGAATGTGTAAGTGGTTATGTATTTGTGTTTATTTTCATCAAGCGTGAAGGCTCACGCTTGTACTGCTGCACGGATTGGCATGTAATTTGGCACATGTATAGATAGTGTTTGAATGAATTGTAATAATATTACAGCCACTAAGATTTAAAATAAAATAAAAAGGAATTATAACAAGGTGTTTATTGCTTTAGCATATCTCTATGCTTCTTTTTTATGTAATAAGTGGCAAACGAACATGTGTCCCATTATTTCAAGTGATTATGCCACCCACGGACATCTATTACTCAAGAAACTCAAGTGCGTTGCAAACGCTGAAGAATTTGCACACAACCAATCATTTATCCCCTTAAGGGTGCAATTTCCACAATATAAAAAGTATTAGTTGACAAAATTTCAAGTTAGTTGTCTCAGGCCTTAGGCTCTGCACTGATAAATCATAGTCAATCGGGGTATGTATATATGTGTATACATATATGTTCACATATATATTTTTATACACACACATTTTATATAAATATACTAACAGATAGAGTGAACTTCGTGACGTAATACTACTTTTTTTTACTTTTCTGCCGGTTTTATTTGAGAATCTAAACTATCCAGGGCGCCACCCAAACGTATACAAAAAAAAATCGCTTAAATCGATCCAGCCGTTTAGGAGCTATTCAGTGAAATACACACGTACAGTATATATATCCCACGGGGTCACAGAAGTATTCATAATGAATTAAAAACACGTACATTACAACCGTATACACATAGATACTTTCTTTTACACTTGTGGAAAATTTCTTCACCATGACCACTGACACGAAACATCAAAATTAAAAAAAAACGCATAATTAACTGTTTAATATATTAAATCCACTTACGTACACACATTATCTCGCATACGATTAGAGCTGGGACCCTTTTCTAGGGAAATTAATATTCATGCGCGAGAACCAGCGTTGGCCCATGGGTATAGAGAAATTTTACATTGCCTCGTTCGTCTTGCGTTTAGCGTATGCAACTGCTGATCAAGAGGTCTTTGGTTCGATTCCCGGGTTACAGAAAAATGTAAATGAGTATTTCTGTTTATAAAAATGTTTAATAACATACCCGGAGTTTCGAAGTTGGATATTAACCTCCGTGCCTTGGAGAGCACGTAAAGGCACCAGTGTTTCCGGTCGTGTGGGATAACCGTCCCATCGGATTGTGAGAGTAAGGGAACAGAAAGTGCATATCTCCTGCTTAGTTAACTGGTCTCCGTTGAGAATGGTGACCGGCTAAGAGTACATCATACATCCACAAAACAGAGAATTTTATGGGTATATTGAAAGTGTGCTGTTTCTGGATGGAGAGCTCATTAATTTCCTAAGTTATTATCTTCTTTTGGTTCGTGTTTATCCGTGTGGTCCTGGATTAAGAATGCAGAGCGTCACTACCAAGGTATCATAAGAGGTGACTAAGGGATCATAATACGCAACAACATCATTGCAAAGAGAAGGAAAATTTGAAGCAAACTCTACACTGACCCGTCTGGTTAGGGTTTTCTCCCTTGTAAGGAGTGGCTTATCTCCAAGTGGCATTTAGTAGCCGATGGAATATAAAAGAAACCAGGAAAATCATATTGTATTGCAGGACGATCACAAAGATCGAATAACGATTTTAATTGTGGATGCATGACAATACAGGCAGGCGTCGACTGAAATAGGACAGTGGTCACATGTAAGAAAGATGTATGAATCTTTGTTAATATTTGACGCAAAACTACTGAACAGATTTAGACGAAATTTTACAGTACACATACATGCGGGTGTATCTAATATAAGTGTATTGCCGCTCTCTGCCCCCATTTGGAATGAGAAGATGAGGGTTGCGGCTCCGGTTGCCTCACTCACTCGGTGATAAGTGGCTCCTTAGTACCAGTATTCTATGAAATGCGTCTCATTTGTGCTCTCCTACTTAAAACTTCTATTCAAAAATCTAAAAACCCGAGTGTTATTTCCTTTACAGACATCATATTGTTTGGTTTCGATTGCGTTCAACATTCGTGTATATTGTAACATCCTATGGCGTTGTTTTGTAAACTGGTAATCTAACATTATCGAATAAGAATGTAGTCGAGGAAGAAGTTTCTTACACTATGTTGCTTTCCATCAGCTCGTTAGATTGGTGGCTTTATATCGATAAAGTATAAAAGCAAAAGGCCACTTCTTACACCTGCTATGTTCGCCAGCAAAGACAGAAGAATGCATATAAAATAAATCATTTTTATATTATTCCATTTACTTCAAAACAAGAAGGTAAGTTTCAATACCCTTCCCATTTGGTTCTTCTCAAGTTTAAAAATAATAAATTAATTAAGAAAAAACATCACTCCTAAGAGTAAAAATTAAGGAATCAAAGCATACAGCTTATTGTAAGTCATTGTGAAGATGTTTTTTGAAGTAGAAGACTCTTTATCTGATGATTAAGTACTCCTAGCCTATTTCAGACTAGCCAATTACAAGGAAGATATTATAGTGCACAGGTGCACTCTCTGTTCCTTCACTCTCACAATCCGATGGAACGATTATCTGACACGACCTGTCATGGGGGTTGAGACCTCTAACTTCCAAACTTCGGGTTGTTAGTAAGTATTTTTGGTTATAATACTTTTTTGACTCGATCTGCAAATCGAACCTGAGTCCTCTTAATTGGTAATGGCATACGCAAACCGCTAGACTAACGAGCCAGGTGACACTTCATCTACCCTCATATGAGATAACCGGAGTTTTAAACAAGTTTAAAAGCAGCAGAGTCAGCTCGTAAGTATTTTCAGGAGTATTTATTTCAGTCTCAGAATGCGACTTAACGTTATCTTATAGTTAAGTAAATCATCATCATCTTCAGCCAGAAGACGTCCACAGCTGAACATAGGCCTCCCCCCTAGAACGCCACGCCGTACGACTGGACGCCAACTGCATCCATCGGCTCCCCGCGACTCGGACTATTAAGTAAATAAAATAAATAAATATTTCGAACATTTAATGCACAACGCCATTTAGTTTTAAACTAAGCAGAGCTTGTACTATGATAACTAGACTGACTGATAGTATACTTATATACTTTTTTTGTAAATACATACATATTATACATAGAAAACACCCAAACTCCGAAACAAATATTTGCATATCATACAAACATTTGGTCTGGCCTGGTAATCGAACCCGAGACCTCAAGCACAGCAGCCGCTTTCGCTACCGCTACGCCATCGAGGCAGTTAAAGTAAGTGGTGGTAAAGATTCGACTAACATAATACAGTAATTGCATAGATTCGTGTTGTCGCCTTGTAACAGACCTTGGAACGCCTCTCACAATTTAGACTTACTAGTTATGCTATTTTTCACTACAATTTTAAGAGAGTTTTATTATGCACCTATAGCACTGTTTGTGCCGATCTGGGAGTCGAATCCGAGACCTCTTGATTGCCAGTCGCATACGCTAACCGTTACACTAACACTGCAATAAATTGTGTTGTTATATGCAGAGTTGGTAGTTTTACAATCACTTTTTTTGGTCTACTTAGACAAGGAAGACCGTATTAAAATAAAAAATAATGAACCTAGTTTAAAAAACTCGGTTACAAATAAATAAATGTACAGGTGAAGCTAATAAAAGTGTGTTAATCCTGTTAATATTATAAATTTAAAGGTTTGTGAGGACGTATGGATGTTTATTACTCTTTCACGCAAAAACTACTGAACGGATTTAGACGTAACTTCACAATAATATAGCTTTTTATGACGAGCAAACGAATTACTTTACGATTAGTGATTACTATCACTCATGGTCATCTGACTGATAGCCTTTTCTACTAATATAATAAATGCTGAACTTTGTAAAGATGGATGCACAGATGTTTGGATGAATAGATGCTTGGATGTATGAATGTTTAGACGTATGTAAGTTTGTTACTCTTTCACACAACACCTACTTAACAAATTTTGATGAAACTACAGTAATATATTATAAAAAAAATGTTTCAGACATTTAACACACAACGCCATCTAGTTTCAAACTAGGAAGAGCTTGTATTATTATAACTAGACTGACTTTTTTTTGTAAATACGTACATATTTTGACTGCACAGTTGACCTAGTGGGTTAAGCGGTCGCCACGCCGCTCTCTACTGCGCTGAGTGTTGTGGGTTCAAACCCCACACGGGACAACACTTTGTGTGATCCACAAATTGTTGTTCTGAGTCTGAGTGTAATTTGTGTCCGTCTTTTGTATGATTGTAAAATCCTCGACACAGGAGAGATACATATATATTATATACATACAAAACACCCAAATTCCGAAACAAATATTTTTAGATCATACAAACATTTGGTCCCACCCAATTCATACAACAGAATTGCACATAGACTACTTTTGACCGCAATATCCTACTTATATTTATTTATTTATTTATACATCATGCACTTTATGTACATAGGCGGACTTAATGCCTAAGGCATTCTCTACCAGTCAATATTTGGGTGATGCAGAGAAAATAGGATTATAATAATAATATAATAATAATATTTATTAACACCAGAATTAAAAACAATTTTTCTCATACAATAGTAGGTATACGTAGTTGAGGTACACGGAAACAGTCAGGCTCTGGTACTCACGGTAAGATTAAACTTGTGTTGTGAATACCAGTCCCTCTCCAACTAAAGTTAACATTTATTATGAACTTATACATTTTACACAATTTCCGTTATTCTGAAGTGAGAACATGCATGTGTATGCGAACTACTGTAAGTTAGTGTTAGGTGATGTGTGAGTGTGTGTATGTTTGTGCGTGAGTATGTATGTGTATGAATGTCACAGAACTGTGAGCTTAAGCATCTGTTCCACCTGTTCATAGTCCTGTTCAAGGAGTCAGTCCGTTACCTTAATTTTAATTGCAAATTTCGAAAGATTATATATGTCACAGTATTTATTTAGGGTGTTATAGAGATGTCCTGCAATAACACGAAAATGTCGCCTCGCGAGTGCGCTTCTGAAAGCGACACTCGGGCAAACTCTGTACGGTCTGCGTGTGTTCTGGTTTTCCGGATTATATTGTAGGGCTTTGTGTTTTCGTAGTACCATTTGGAGCACAAAGATTTTACGAACGGTAAGAAGTCTACATTCGCTGTATAACCGAGTGGTGGGATATCTAAATGGTTTACATGTCATAACCTTCAATACTGCTCTTTGAGCCCGCTCAAGTGGAAGCATTATTGTTCTAGCGGCACCTCCCCAAACAGATATGCAATATGCTACAATAGTCTGGCAGAGTGAGCAATAGACCATTTTAAGTACATCTGGTCCTGCCGAGTAACGAAGTTTTTTGAAGATATATATAAGTTTGCGAACACGGGACGTTAAACCATTCACATGTCCATGCCAATTCAAATGGCTATCAATTAAAATGCCAAGGTATTTAATGTTATCAGTTCTAACTAGAGCTGGACAGTTACAAAGCTCATTAACATTAAATTGACAGTTATGAGCTTTTAATATAAATGTCTCCGAATTTGGTTGCGTCTTAGAGGTGGGTGTAAAGGCCAGATACATGGTTTTATTTAAGTTAATAGTTAAAAAATTACTTGAGAGCCATACCATCACACTCCGCAAAGCTGACTCGGCTGAAGACAATGTCTCAGACCAGCTAGATCCGCGAATAATTAGGGCTGTGTCATCTGCATATGTTTAGATAGAACAGTTTGGTATGCGTAGGTTGCAGAGTAAGTTAATATAAATTAAAAAGAGTGTTGGGCCAAGAATTGAACCCTGAGGAACACCATAATCGAGGGAAACAAAGCTACTAATTGATGAACCTATTTTAACACATTGGGTTCTGTCACGGAGATAACTTTCAAATATTTTTAGGGAATCGAGGACATTCCCTAAAAATATTTGAAAGTGAGAGATAACTTTCAAATATTTTTAGGGAATGTCCCCGAACACCCACCCCATCCATCTTAGCAACCAGTCTGGAAACAGATACCGTGTCAAAAGCCTTGGCGAGGTCAAGGAAGACGCCAATGCACTTCTGTTTATTATCCATGTTGTTTATTACATTATCTATAAGAGATGCCACGGCATCCTCCGTAGATGTAACGTCTCTAAATCCAAACTGGTTGCTCGCCAGAATATTATGTCTCGTCAAAAAGTCTCTCAGTCTTAAGTTCAAAATTTTTTCTAATATCTTCGATAAAGCAGACAGGACAGATATTGGTCGGTAGTTGTTTACATTGGCTCTGTCCCCGCTCTTATAGATAGGATGCACGATCGCCTTCTTAAAAATTTTGGGAAAAACCCCTGTTTCGATAGCAACGTTACAAATATGAGTTATGGGAGGGACTAAAGTATGAGAGCACCTTTGTATTAAATGTGAGGCAATACCATCCCAACCCACGGCTGAATCCCGACGCAGACTACGAATAATGATTTCTACCTCAGATTCATTCGTCGGCAACAGTACAAGTGAGTTAGGTGGACACGTTTCCGGAATAGATGAGTTCAGGTTTAGAGAAATATTCGTATGTTTTTCAGCTAGATCACGACCAACACTTGCAAAGAAAGTGTTAATCCTGTTAACTGAAACATCAGGATCAGACTCACTTTTGAGCAATTCAATGGCGGGACCAGATCTAGTTTCAGTATTAATTATACTTTTTACTACATTCCATGTGGCTTTAACGTCAGACTTAGCCTTTGAATTCATTTTTTTCATAGGCGTGCTTTAGATTTTTCAGTAGCTTATTACAAAAGTTACGATATCTGATATATGTTACTTTTAAGTTGTAGCTCTCAGTGTTTTTCTTTAGCCTACGACGCATGTTATCTCTGTTGCGGATACAGCGAAGCAATCCCGGTGTTATCCATGGTTTCAGAATTCTAATTTTGGAGGGGATGTATACTACCGATGTATGACGTTTGATAATAGTCCCAACAATAGTAACAAGACGCTCTGCAGCAAGATCAGCATCCTTCTCGCCTGTGACTGAACTAAAATCTAATTCATCCACAGACGATGATACTTGATCATAATCAACTCTCATTTGCTTTATTTTAGCTTTACTAGGAGTTTGTATGGATTTAATATTGAAAAGAACGGGGGCATGACCAGTAATAAAGGTGTCTATGATTAATGTCGTAGAGCTTTTGTCTGACTTCAGTAATACATGATCAGGGCAGTTTTTGTCTCGCGTGGGCAAAGTGTGTGCTGGGAGAAACCCATGCGATGCGGTTAGGTTTAAGTATTCGTAGGTGCTTTGAGCTAAGTTTGTCGGTGCAATGTTAATATTTAAATCACCTACCACCACCACGTTCTTAAATGCCGAAACACACGTCAGGACATTGTTGAGACTCAAAAAAAAGAGATCGAGTTGCCTAACAGATGGTGACCTATACAGTCAAACTATAGCTAGCTCATCGTGTGGTAGCCTTGTAACTAGACAGTTTGAGTCATTCACACATGGCTCTTCTACACTATGCTCTAAGCATGACCTGATATATATAACAATACCATCATTTTGACTCCTATTAATTTGTGTACAGTGTGTAATGTAGCCCTCCAGACGTGGAAAATTAGGGCACTTGCAAATCCAACACTCAGTCAATACTATAACTTCTGGCGTAATATTTATAGCATGTAACAAAGTGCATAAATGATCGAAGTTTTTGCTTATGCTACGTACATTCATTTGTAATATACTGAAAGAATTCCTACCTTTACCAATATAAAGCGAACATTGTTCCGCTTGGCAAATGAAAGAATCAGCGCAACGATAGGAGTCCAGTTCTGTATTTACGTTATTGATCAAATTTGAATTGAACATTATGTAATTGGTAAGAACAAGATAGAGTGTACGCATTTAGCTATGATAATCTGTGAGCTGTAAAATGCCACGTGATGCGGACCCAATCTGGTAGGCTCTTTTATGCAGACAAAATTTAATTTCAGATACCGTACAATATTTTTTAAAAAGGTAGAAAATTTAGAATCACTAAGATAAACAAACATAAAAGTACTTGTCCGAAATAGTTCGTGGAAACGAGTAGGCGCAACACAATGAGTAAGAGTAGTTAGGTGTCGTATTGTGAACCATGTGAAGTGTAAATATAACATAATCAAATATTTCACTGCAACATTACAATGGCAATAAAACTTTGCCTGGTAACTGTAAGACAAAAAAACGACAGGTATGTTTATTTGAAATGTGTTTGAGTGTGTGTGTACAGATTTAATGAAATAGTAAAAAATCAAATAAGACATTAAAAAGAGAGAAATATAAGTAAAAAATAGACATCCTAATAAAAATTTGATCATAGTTATTGTGATTTAGCAAGACTGTTAAGAACGGCCAAGGACGTAACGCACATAGGCGCCATACCTTCACGTTGGCGAAGAAAAATCTTATTATTTTGTGACCAACAGAACTTGTAGTCGTGTTCGGTAGCAAATTTACGACTTTCATAGTACAACTGACGCATCCGACTAGGCAGATAGTCCGCAATATAGACAGGTCTACGATTACCTTTAATACCGATAATATCTGTATTAAGTTTGTCCTCGCGGGAACGCGCCCTGTTGAACTCACGATTAGCGACCAGAACTCGTTTCTTCAAACGGACATTCATCATCTCAACTACCACAGGACCGCTCGAGTCCCCTTTCCCTGGCCTTCGGTAGACGTCTCTTAAATCTAAGTTCTTCATAGGAAGCTGAAGAACCTCACACGTCCGCAACACCACGGACTCCAAATCCTCTGCAATTTCCCTCTCTATGTTTGGTATATTCCTTATTTCGAAAGTTGAGGAGCGCGAGCTCTGCTGAAGATCTGTTACTTTCCTCTCCAGCTCGGCAATATATGCACTTTGTTCCTTACGCTCATTTTCTAATTTTTCTACCGATTTTTTCAAACTTTCGTAGGTCTGGTTAATGAATTCTATAGATTTTTCCACTTCTGCATTTGTCTTTTGTATTTCCATGTTCTGTTTCTTAATCACTGTAATATCTGATATTAACTTGTTAAGCAACACGTTCTGGTCGCTCTTCCAAGCATGTAGGAGATCCATTATTTTTTCTTCAAATTCCACAAGCCCGGTAGGTACTTTTTCGGGAGAGAAATCAGGCCGAACACGCTTACTTCGTGTTGTTTTGTGCGTTTCAGTGTCAATAGCTGAAATGTCAGGTGAAGACATCACTCGCTGTCTCCAACCCTCAGTGGTTTTAGGGGGTGAGCGCTGAACCCTTGGCATTGTAGATGAAAGCAACAAAAAGAATCACGACAACGATTCGTGTTATTTATTAGAAAATCGTCCGTGAACAATTCGCTATAAATGTTTACTTTTATCTGTACAAGTATCGTCAGCGGCAGTTCATGTAGTGAATCGGAAGTACTCAGTGAAACTCGGTAAAGTATTCCTGTTGTGACGATATGGATACGATGTGAATCACGCCAAGCGGTCCTCGTCAGCGATCGGTATATCTTTTGCTAACTCTGCCCAGTGACGCTATTTTTGTAAGTTAATAAAATTACAAAAACAACTTTTGATACTGGGGACTGGATCCCGATACCACACACGCGACAGCCTGTTGTACTACAATCGTTGTCAACCCTGCATCGATGTCTAGCGATGAATTATGTGATCCATCTACACACGCAATGCAATGGAAATGTATGAAATGACGGTAGGAGTCCCGTGAACTTGTCAGTGGTCGCACGGTCAAACAGTTAACAATGCATAGCAACATCAACAGATAGTATATTGTTCTTCCACGAATAACACTTTATAACTGTCCACTATTTACAGTATTTTAGAAGACTGTTAGGACTTTTTGTCCACAATATACCGCCACTAAACAATGCCGAGAAAAAACACTACCTGTATTTATGTGATTAATAAATTCACGAATTCGATTATATGTGTGCGGAGCTGCAGCAAATTTGTAGCAATATTTTAATGCTTTATACAACGGTATCCTTGTTCGCTATCACAGCAATAAAATATCCAACTAAATACCTAATCATCCTTTTGACAATACCAACAATAAATTTGAATGACCTCAAACTCGTTATCATTAAAACAATGTTATGTCTCAATTAGACTGCAGTCATATGTCGCACACATGTTTTACGTCGGATGAAATCGTGTGCACTCAGAAACATTAATAATAATGTTTTTTTTTAATATTTATGGAATGGCCTTGTGGCTAATATATATATAATAACCGAGCCAATAAGTAATTATTAAAAAAAACTGCAAGCCATCATTGTAAAGAGAAGGAAAACTTGAAACAAACTCTATAACAACTCGGCCAGCGTGGGCTGAAACTTTCTAGCGAAGGGGAGGTCTATGTCCAGCAGTGGACTGCTAGAAGCTGTCTATGATTGATTGATGAATTAAATAATCTCACTATAGTATCCAGGCTGCTGATAAACATGCTTAAACATTTCTAAATACATCAATATTCTAGATAAATATGTCAAGTAGGTTATCACAATGTAAAATTAAGCAATCATAGACAGATCAGTCAATGGATTGGTGATCATCCTTAACACTGAGACCCCTCTGTGCTTTGGAGAGCGTGTAAATTATACATAAATTGTGAGAGTAGGTGGAGGCTGGAATAGATGAACAAACGAGTACATTGGTAACTTGATGGTAAGTGACTACCGTCGCCCATATGCATTGCCACTTTTAAGAACCAACTCGTTTTGGAGGATTTGGGCTCGGGTATTCTAACTCACTGGAGGAAAAGCAACACCAAAATTGTTTAACACAATTTTTTATATTAATATAATTTTAACTTATTCCTTCATTCAATTCATTGTGTAAATTAAAGTTAAAATTTAGAGGCAATGTAAATGACAATGATTTTAAGAACAACTGTATCGAGTGATCGATTTAAACTAGACTACATTATGAATTATATTAAGAGTGTATTAATACCTAAACAGATTCATACCATCAGTGATTTTGCGAGACGGTATGTGGACCTCAATAAAAGCTCATTCTGACCCCATCTTATCTCACCACCACCCACGATATTCATGGTTGAAATCATTTGAGATAGGCCCGTACTCGGTTATTTCTCGGTATACACGATTCGGCAAACGTAGTGTAGGGCGTCTTGCAGCACGATGGACCGACGGCTAAAGAAGGTGGCTGGCAGCGAATGGATGCGGATTGCCTAGGACCGGATAGGATAGTTGAGGGAGACCTTCGTTTAGCAGTGGAAGGTGATAGGTTGATTTGATTTGATATAACTACTATAACTTACCTGTCTGTCTATATAGAAAAAAAAGAACCGTCATCGTCAGCCTATAACAGTCTATTGCTGGACATATGCTTCTCCTCAGAAAGGAAGTTTTGACCTACAAAACCATGCTAGCCAGACGGCTTGGCATAGTTTGTTTCAAGTTTTCGTTCTGGTGGCTTTTTCGACACCGACGGGATGAATAGGGGTGGTACCACTCTGTATTTCTAATCTGTCACCACAGGACCTTCTAGCATACAAAAAAATATCAAGAGATTTACATAAGTAGGTATTTTTTTTTTAAATAAATGGACTGTGAATTATATATTATATTTTTAAGAAGTAATAGTTACTTGATTGTTAGATGAAAAAAAAAATAACTTTTATTTAAGGGCTTGCTCAAGTGACTACTCTGCCTGATAGAAAGCATGAAAGTATTTATTTATTTATTTTGTTTATTTAGTAAGTATTTATTTTTAGAGTTGTGGTCACCAAACTCATTGCAAATGCAGACAATGCAGCATAGTGACCCACACTAGGGCGGCCCTATAGTAGATACATTGAATCTTATTTAAAAACGGTATACTTACACTCTTACTAAGCTGGGACAGGTCACTAGATATGTCAATAAAAGCAACGTATGGTTTTTTTTATGGAAGCCTACCAAAGTGACTCTACTCTGCCTGATGGAAAGCATGAATAGACTCCAAGAGTCGCCATACTCAATGTTTTGTCGAGTATCGATTATAACTCGATACTCGGCGCATCTCTAGTTTAAGGAGTGTCAAACACACAATATGTGAATGTTATTTGTTACATAATATTTACAAAGACAAAGCAGTTACGTTTTGAGATAACATGAGTGTATTTGATATGACCACAGACTACATAACAGTACAAATATATCTTGTTAACCTCTTCGTTTCACGTAATTATAGTTTATTTATGACTGTGGTGGTACAGTGGTAGCGTATGCGATTTGCTATGCTTGAGGTCTCAGGTTCAATTCCCGGGTCGGGTCAAATGTTTGTATGGTCTGCAAATATTTGCGGAGTTTGGTTATCTATGCATTTATAAAAAAAAGTATATATACTTTTTTCGTTTTTTCGTTGTTACCCTTGTTACTTGTTATCCTTTCACGAAAAAACTACTGGACGGATTTGGATGAAACTTTACAGTAATATAAGTTATACATCGGAATAACATATAGGCTACAATTTGTAATGCTGTTATGTATTATAATTTTGGTCGTAATATAACGATACGTGTCAATTAAGTTGGAAAAATCTGGCCTCTGAGAGTTTCTTGGCGTACGCTGCGTAAATCATAGAAGTTACACAAAGATGATGTACCATAGGATTGTTTGTATGTTAAATAAAATATATATTTATATAAAATGATCTGTTACGATGCTTAATGAAGCAGACCAAATTCCACGCGGGCGAAGCCGCGGGCAAAAGTTAGTGTATTAATAAATGGTCAAATAAAAACATGTGGCAAATAAACACATGCTTGCCAGGTGGCTTTTTAAAAAACACTATAGGCTAGATGACACCGTAGTCAAATTAGTTACTTTTTATCATCTGTCAAAACGACAATTTTGTATGAAAAAGGTACTAAATACAAAATTGTGACGTCACTGTTTTAGGCTACTCAATTGAACAATATATTTCACTGTATATTTGATTGAAATTCGTAATAATAATAAAAAGCTCTGTTACTTGTATTTACCGAGATGTTTCGCGATATTAGTTTTAATGAAGTGGACATTGGTATTTATTTACGATACAGTCATCTACCCAATTCCTAACTATATATGATCGACTTCAATATCGAATAGAAACATTTTTTTCTTAAAATCTGAAGATTTTCCATTTTTTATTAAAAAAAAATCCAAATCGTTACACAAATAACAAAGATTGTAGGTAACAAACATTAACAAACAGGATGTGAAAACTCATCTCACTAAGCCGCCATAGTGTGGGTCACCATATTACATTGTCTGCATTCGCAATAACTATTGTGACTACAGTTCTTGGATTTTATTCATGCTTTCCATCAGGCAGAGCAAAATCACTTAGGCAGGTTTTGAAAATAAAAAAATGAACACCCATCTTTTTTTCAAGTCGGTTAAAACAAGATGGGACGTGTCACGATACTATTGGAAACAAACCCACAGTATCATCAAAATCTTTATAATCACGTAAGATTAACTTTTTACTATCATATATAAAGGATTAGTTAGGTCGATGACCGATTAAACAAAGCCCCGTCCCTCCGTACTTTGAAGGCTATGTAAAACTGTCACGTCATGAACCCTTATACAGCTATATAGAGTAATATCGTTAAGAAACCTAACATACTATTATAAGAGCCTTTCATTATTATCATCTTCAGTCTCTAAGAGTCCACTGCTGGACATAGGCTTCTCCTCAGAAAGGTTTTGGCCTACTATATAACGCGGATCAGAAAATTCTTTTCAATAAATAAGACTAAAAAGAGGTCTAGTAGTTAGTGATCTTAACTGTAAAATCAGAGGTGGTGGGTTTGATTCCACTTATGCCACTTATGGCAAATAATTGTATGATAAGCACAATTTGTTGTGTGTCTAATTTACTTGTAATTACTGTACTGTACTCAGTAATATATAGGTAAGTATCAGCAATCTGGTGACCATACTACAGGATCTGCCACGAGGTTTGAAAACCAATTTGACACGATCAGAGAAGAACTAATGATCTTCAAACGGTCGAAGAGATCTCCTTCAAATATGACTTCACTTTAAAAGACACTCTTTTATCAAAACTAGCTCATCCGTTTAGGAGTTATGAAGTACAGATACAAATATTAGACCTATACCACGTCTTTGCGTCATCATCATCAACAGCCTTTTACAATCCACTGCTGGACATAGACCTCTTCTTAGCAAGGAGGTTTTAGCCTACTATTCCACGCTGGTCAGTCAAGTTGGAATAGGGTTTGTGTCGAGTTTTCCTTCTCCATGCCGTGATATTTTCCTGAATAGTTTGTTCTCTAAGTCGCCTCTTACGACACCCACGCGATAAATAGAGGTGGTGACAATACTCTTAATCCGTCACCACATATTTCTATAAGGGTTTAATAATTAAATAACCTGTAATCAGCGTAAGGATACGACAAATCGATGGACGCCCTATTGATTTAAATACCTGAAGCCTTACAGTTGCTATGGGATATGATACCACTTACGTCACGACTATGACTGTAGCACAGAGATGGAATATTCAACTATAACTTCAATACGTAACGTGTTCGATTCGTTTTCAGATCAAGCTTTTTTTTATATAGATGCCGGGATGGATATTCCCATTTTTACTTCAGTTTTTTTTACCTGACTACAGTGAAGCCAAAAGAAAGAGTAATAATTTTAGCAATCTTTGTATATTTGTATGTTCCATACCGTCCACTGAACCGTATATTTATTTTAAATATATCAATAGATTTAAAATAATGGCCCAAATAGCATATCTACATATATAAAAGAAAGTGGTGTTAGTTACAGCACTTATAACTCAAGAACGGCTGAACGGATTTAGCTGAAAATTGGTGGGGAGGTAGCTTGGAATCAGGAGACGGACATAGGATATTTCTTATTCCGTTCGACCGCGTTTCAGTTCAAAATCAAAAATCTGCTATTGCCCCTAAGGCGGAACAGAGTTAGCGGGGTAAGCTAGCACTATATAAATTTTATCAAAATTTTACATGACAGAATTCAACCCTAAGCACATTACAAATACGTATATACGCAAACACTAGAACAGTCTAAGTCAAAATATATGTTTAAAATGCTATCGTCTCAGTTATTTACTCGTTTAAGTAAATAACAAACCCTCTTAAAACCGATCGGAAAACACAATAGTATTAAATAAAATACAAGTTTAAAAGACTAGAACGTAATTTAACATAGTGGGTGAACTTGTGGAATCCCCCTCGGGCCATAACCCCACCGAGGTTTACGGCGAGGTGGTGTGTCGGAATCGGACCGACTAAAACCACACGGTGTGCCACTCTGCGCCTGACATAAGAGGGATCCGGGAACAGCTGTTATTACGACATCCAGATCCCTCCTAGCGCCTGCCCGCTCATGCGGGCACCATCTGCGGATAAACTCTCCTTTTAGGCGGCGTACGGCACACGCGGACGTCGCCTCCTCGCGGCTGGCCACTATAGCGGATGGAGGGGAAAACCCGTCCCGTCCACCCGCGGCCACACTCAAGGCGGCATGAGGCGCTGGTATGCGCGCTTCCGCCGCCCGGCTCGCCGGCGGCGAATTGGGTCCGAGTGGAGATCGTCCTCCCGGGCCTTCTCCGCCGCCTCCTTCCGCGAAATTACGTCTTCGCAGAAGGTTGCGACCGCGGTAAAACAACTGTCGCTACCGGCCATGGAGCGTATGACGGCTGGTAGCGAGAGATCTAATCCAATAGCTGCAGTGAGGACCCCACGCTGCGCCGCCCAGGCGGAACAAACCGCCAGCGTGTGCTGAGCCGAGTCCTCACTGCAGTCGCAGTGGTGACAGGCGGGACTCAATTCCCTCCTGGCGACCGAGTGCAGATACTTCCCGAAGCAACCGTGCCCGGAAAGAACCTGCGTCAGTCGGAAGGAAAGGGTCCCGTGCTGCCGCCCTGCCCACTCGGCGATGACCGGCTGGAGAGCCTCCACGAGTGCAAAGCCAGCACGTGGAGTCTCCAACCGGGACGACCAACGAGCCATTGTGGCTCGACGAGCGGCCTCACGCCACTCGCGTACCTCTTCGGGCGGGGGCCGTATGCCGCTACCCGCCCGGAAGTCGGCTGTCCGCCGATAAACTTCGGCGAGCACATGCAACTATACTTCTAGCTTAACCATTTCTGTACCTACGTATTTCTGGATTTCTATCTGTTTCGTCGTTTTAAGAGTTCTTCTTCATTTAGTCGAGTTTTAGTTCTAAAATTTTTTTTATAAGGTGAAGATGTGTCATCTGATTGAAACTACCATTTCCATGAACGTCTGTAACTGCGGAGTCACATGAGTCTGGTTTCATGGATCTTAAATGGACGAACCTGTGGTCTGTTTCTGTGTTGAGAATATTTCTTAATTCATGTGGTCCCCTTACGCGTGAATTTCTAAAAAACCTTTCTTGGTTAGTGTTCAAAAGATGAAATACAATTGCCAAAATTTCAAGATGGCAGTCTCAGTGGATTAGGCTCTGCATTAATGAATCTGCAGTAAGTAATTTTATATCGCGTTTTGATAAGAAAAGCTTAGACCAGTTTAAGTCTTGGTAAGTGGTCATCTGTCCGTGTGGTGACGGATTAAGAATACATAGTGTTACCAACCCTATTCATCCCGTGGGTGTCGTAAAAGGCGACTAAGGGAACAAAGTATGCAAGACAATATCATTACAAAGAGAAAGAAAACTTGAAACAAACACTATTCGGATCCGTCTGGCCAGCGTAGTATAGTAGGCCAAAACCTTGCTAATGAGAGGCCTATGTCCAGCAGTGCCCTGTAAAAGGCTGTTGACGAAGTGATAATACTACATACCAAAGCTACGTGTCCTTTTCAGGGAAGGAGATGTCTACAAACGCTTGATTATAGAGGTGTGAGGGCTTAGGCTTTCCTCAGATATCTATAGTTATATTCAAATAAGGCAAGCAATGACAATAAAGTGATAAATATGAGTCATATTATTTGTTTGCAAAAAAATATTTAAAGTCATATTCGACAGTTTCTATGTGGAAACTGAGTGAAATAGGTGTCTACAGGAGGGGCTTAAAATTAAAAATGAGCATCGGGGTATAAAATGTTCCCTTATGTAATATTTATCAGCAAATTACTATTATCACTTCCAATTGCTAACTAAACTCAACCCTTCAACAGACACCGGAGTTTAACAACCTAATTAAAATATTTTAACTCCGAGTCATTCAACGAGACCGCAGCGGGGAGCGTGTTTAGCCATATTCCTTATCACTCCATCTCTGTCTGTCGTAGAAGAAGTGTTAGTTAACCGTCCCTTTCTAATACACATTGTTCCTAGAATGCATTTGTTGATATAAGACATAGTGTAAAGGTCATGTTACCGCGTCTGTTCTTGTAAAGAATCAAATTTTGTTTCATTTTGATTTAATCATAGCCTAGTGTGATATTATTTTTAAAATAAGTTAGGTCTCTTAGAAAGGAGGTTTTGGCCTATTATACCACGCTGGCCAGACGGGTTAGTATAGATATTTTTTTCAAAAATTTCCTTCCCTTTGCACTGTTGTTGTCTTGTGCAGTTTGTTATCTTAGCTCCTGCGACACCCACACGGGCTGAATAGAGGTGGTGATACTATATTCTTAATCCGTTACCAAGGAGAACACGACAAGGAGGATTTATGACAGAACACTATAGGTTTCAGTATTAAGTATATTACGATCATGTAATTTCTTTTTTTTTTTAAAGAGTACTCCCGCACCAAATATGTAGCTTTTGTCGCGGAGAACAAATATAATTGAAATGAACATAGAAAACTCAAACACAGAACAATAATTTGTGTATAGCAGAAGTTTTGACCCATATGGTGATCGAACCTACAACCGCTTAGACCACTACGTCATCCGTGTAGTCAGTTATTGTCAGTGATACTTAGTAAAGGATGCTATTCTTAATATGTTAGATTAATTGCTGGTTTAAAGAGGGTGCTTAATCAATCACAGAAACGACACGACTCGAATATGGCATTAGACTGCGACGCGACAGCTCGGTTCACTCGACATCAGTACTGCCTAACCAAGTTGACATTCTACAGACGTGAATGTTATTAGAAAACTAACAAATCTATGGGAATGACGTCTCTCAACGCTAAGGCACGTCGTCTAAACAAAATATTAGCCAATAGTATAAGAGAATTTGACTGCACGGTTGGCCTAGCAGTTTAAGCAGTCGCCACGCCGCTCTCTACTTCTCTGTGTTGTGGGTTCAAACCCCGCATGGGACAACACTGTGTGATCCACAAATTGTTATCGAGTCTGGGTGTTCTTTGTGTCCGTTTCTTCTAAGTTTATAAAGTCTCCCGCGACACAGGATTTATACCAGAATACAGATTTTAGTGATTGTAGAAAAAGAAGCATCTTGGCTAATGGCACTGGTCCTTCACACCTCTATATAGACATCGAAGTAAAATACCGTGCCTCTTCAGCAGCAGGTTTCGCATCTGCTCAATTATACCATACCCTAAAAAAAACATTTCCCAATATATCTGCCTTCTTTGTGCCATGTAAAAGTGATTCCATGTCCAAGAAGGCTGGAAGTCAAGCAACTGGCAGGTAAAAAAAAACAGTAGAAACATTTTATATTGCAGGATAATGAAAAAAAAAAATACAAGAAAATCGATGTTAACTAGATCTTTCACTGCGTATGATGAGCAAGGTACAACATCAAAAGCAAGCAAGCACGGTAACATCGTGGGACACAGCTAGTAATCTATAACTCTTCCCACTAATGTATTACATAGTTCTTCTATAACATAAACTCGAGAAGACCCTTCTCCCAATTAAGTTGACTCTCGCTACCATTTGGCTAGTTGCCGGACTAACAAAAAAAAACAAACAAAAACTAAGTCTCACTTTCTATTCGATTACAAAAAGGATTGCGGAACGAATCGAGAAATCGAGCGATAGATCAAACGATTGTAAGACAGACTACGACAGAAGTAGATAAATTGGACGGAGTGGAAGTAGTCTGTAATAATTTTTTAGACGGGCGTCTTGGTTTAGTAGTAGTCCTAACTGCTAAGCTGGCGATCGTGTGTTCAATTCTCACTCAAGACAAATCTTTGTGAGTTGAACACGATCAATTGCTTTGGTGTAATTTATCTATAATATTTAGAAATATATAGGTATGTTTATTAGCAGTCTAGTTACCATAGGCCAGGCATTGCCAAGTTTGGCATAAGACGGCCGTGTGCGGGATATGTGAGGTCGTTATCATTGAAAGAAAAGATTATTTTTTATAGTACACGATGAGTCACTGAATGATAAGTGACTGCCACTGGCATTAGACACAAGATCCCTCCTCTCAAGAATGGTCTTGATGATGCCATCAACAGCGTTTGACAGTCCATTGCTGGACATAGGCGTCTTCTTACTAAATGGGTTTTGGTCTACTATACCACACTGACCAGACAGGTTGGTAAAGGTTTAAAGTTTTCCTTCTCATTGTAAAGATGGTGCCCAGCGTAGTTTTCGCCCTTAGTCGCTTCTTACGACACCCATGGGATGAATAGGGGTGGTTACGTATTCTTCATCGTAAAAAAATCAGTTTATCTAGTCTACTTGTACTATATGATTGGAATTGAAATAGCGTCTTAACCATCCACTCTTGGATTCTATTCATGCTTTCCATCAGGCAGAATAAAGTCACTTTGGTAGGCTTCTATAAAAGAAATGTGCGCGTTTAGACTTTTGGATATTAAAGACGTTAGTGGTTGTTGTACTAATTACACTTTTATCAATACGAGTTTATTGCTTATGTTATAGGCAAACTCCGAAGCACCGGCACTCCTAGGTTGGACTTTGACTAAGGAATTTTCGTCAAACATAGAAAAGACAAATTTAGTTAGGTTAGGTTTGACTAAAAAATTCCGGGCACGGTTGCTTCGGGAAGTATCTGCACTCGGTCGCCAGGAGAGAATTGAGTCCCGTCTGTCACCACTGCGACGGTAGTGAGGACTCGGCTCAGCACACGCTAGCGGTTTGTTTCGCCTGGGCGGCGCAGCGTGGGGTCCTCACTGCAGTTATTGGAGGAGATCTCTCGCTACCGGCCGTCATACGCTCCATGGCCGGTAGCGACAGTTGTTTTACCGTGGTCGCAACCTTCTGTGAAGACGTAATTTCGCGGAAGGAGGCGGCGGAGAAGGCCCGGGAGGACGATCTCCACTCGGACCCAATTGGCCGCCGGCGAGTCGGGCGGCGGAGGCGCGCATACCAGCGCCTCATGCCACCTTGAGTGTGGCCGCGGGTGGACGGGACGGGTTTTCCCCTCCATCCGCTATAGTGGCCAGCCGCGAGGAGGCGACGTCCGCGTGTGCCGTACGTCGCCTAAAATAGAGAGTTTACCCATAGATGGTGCCCGCATTGGCGGGCAGGTGCTGGGAGGGATCTGGATGTCGTAATAGCAGCGGTTCCCGGATCCCTCCTATCGCAGGCGCAGAGTGGCACACCGTGTGGTTTTAGTCGGTCCGAGTCGTAGACGGCCCGAGGGGGTTTCCACACGTTAAAAAAAGAAAGGTTTGATTAAAAATACTTTTGCAAAGGTTGAAATAGGTGATAATGACTGATCATGATGAAGGTACAACTCCTCAGCTTAGTAAATTAAGGAATAAAGGATACAGTTTATTACAATTTATCATAAAGTAGGTACGTTAAGATGAAACATTTTAAAACAAATTATTTCTTTACGCAAAACGTAGTTCACAACTCGACTAAACCGAATTAAATCGATGTTTCACAACAAATTCGATGACAGATCAACAGTGCGAATAACTCACCACAATGAATATTAAGCCTAGCTAATGTCCACGGGTTTGTTCGCGATAACTATTTCGTGTTTCTTACTTTGAAACTGTAGTATCCATTTTGGTCTTTTTAAGTTTAAAATTTTTAAATAAAAAGTTTTTGTGTGTGTATTTAAATAAAAAGAGTAGTATATATTAAGTACACCATAAATTGGGCTACATGGATGACGTGGTGGTTTAAATGATCATCACGTTGCTCTCTAATGCGCAGTGTCGTGGGTTCAAACACCACTCGGGACAACACTGTGTGATCCACAGATTGTTGTTCTGAGTCTAGGTGTTCGATGTGTTTGTTTTTTATATGCTTGTAAAGTCACCCGCGACAGAAGATATGCATATTTCTAAAGAGGGCAATTTTTTTTTAAATATTGCCTGTTTTTACTTGAAACAAACCCAATTTTTTTTTAACGTTTGGAAACCGCCTCGGCAGGCACCCCACCGGGGTTTACGGTGGGGTGGTGTGTCGGAATCGGACCGACTAAAACCACATGGTGTGCCACTTTGCGCCTGACATAGGAGGGATCCGGGAACAGCTGTTATTACGACATACAGATACTTGAAACAAACCCTATTCCAACCCGTCTGGCCAGCGTGGAATAGTTGGCGAAAACCTCCTTGCTAAGGAGAGGCATATGTCCAGCAGTGGACTGTAAAAGCCTGTTGATGATGATGATGCTTGTTTTTAATTTGAACGCATTTTATCGATCATCGACAGCCTTTAACAGCTCACTGCTTGATATGGACATGTCTTTAGAAAGGTTTCGCATACTATGGTCCGCTAACCAGACGGAATGGTAAAGGGTTTGTTCCACGTTTTCCTTCTCATTCCAGTACTGTTGTGCTGCGTATTTAGTCGGCCTCGTTACCCATGGAGCTCCGTACTCTAACTCCGTCACGACACGGATAGCATTCGTGCTAATGTTCTTACCACGTAGACATGAATATTTATCTAGACAAAAGTATTTAATTTTTTCTAACGTACATCAAACTGTTCAAAGTGGGATAAACCCACTTATGTTCAGTGGCGTATTAAAGCACACTAAAACTTAAAATAATAACGCAAAATGAAGAAAAATGCACTAAATTGGTCTTCACAAGTTGTGTGGCCAAATTTTTCAAGTCATTAAAACCTAATACTGACTGTAACACTTCGTACCTAAATATGCATTGAGAGTATGATACACCACATAAAGTGATTGCAAAAATAGATAAAACTCATATTTTTTTTATATTTCAAGAGCCTGTCAAAGTGACTCTACTCTGCCTGATAGAAGGCATAAGTAGAATCCAAGAGTTGTGGTTATCATACTCATTGCGAATGCAAGCGATACAGTATGTTGACTATGGCCGCCTAGTGAGAAGTATCTTCACACCTCGCTGGGAGACGTAGAAGGCATCACAGTCATCGTGGCGCTGTAAGGCTCACACTCTTACCAGTATCAACCATCATCATCTTGGCTGCGTATTGTGTATCATGTCAAAATTTGGTTCAATCGATGCAGGATTTTATGAGTTTTTGAAGCACACACAAAGTAATTTAACAATTTTATGTATTTAAAATATATGTATGTGGAAAATGGGCAGGGCTAGGTGGTTAGATGATCTGGTGAAGGTCGCGGAAAGCCGCTCGATGCGGGCAGTATAGTACCAGTTTCTGTGGTGTATCTTACGAGGCCTATGTCTAGCAGTGGATGTTATTCGGCTGATGATGTATATAGATGGCAGAAAGTGGATGTTCTATCTTCGAAAATTACTTAAATGTATAAGTTACTAGAATGTCAATAACTTCTTGTCTTCCTACGATGAAAAAAGGATCATTGACATTTTCCAATTTTTTAAACTTATAGGCCACGCAATGAGTATGGTGACCACAATTCTTGTAGTCTATTCAAGATATTTATAAGGCAGAGTAGAGTCACTTTGACATGCTCATAATATAAAAAAAATATACAA
This sequence comes from Hypercompe scribonia, assembly GCA_949316085.1. Taxonomy (NCBI): domain Eukaryota; kingdom Metazoa; phylum Arthropoda; class Insecta; order Lepidoptera; family Erebidae; genus Hypercompe; species Hypercompe scribonia. Next base: position 5,610,179 of record OX438994.1, read on the forward strand.
ACTTTATTTGTACTAAGATCGCAAAGCTGAAAGTTTGTTTGATTGAACGTAATAATCTCAGAAACTACTTGTTCGAAATGAAAAATAATTTTAGTGTTGGATAGCTCATTAATCAAAGAAGGTTTTAGGCTATATAACATCACGATTTTACTAATAGGTGCCGAGCACCAAAGAAAAATCTTGCATAAGTGGGGAAAAATGACGCAAAGTTTCAAAGCTAGTCGGATCTGCTAGTAGTAATTTATGTATAATATGTTTATGCCTAGTACCAGAGATTAACATATTTTTTTAAGTAATTTATGGTTTGACATATTCATAAAAAATAAAAATTGACACGGATGTACGAGTATAACAAGGCCTAACGATGTCTTTTTTTTGACATAAAAAAATACCGTAAGAATGATCAATTAACATACAAATATCCTTTTAACACTTAGGTATCAAGGACAAAAGTTTTAATTTAAATATTTTATAGTTGCTGCCCCGTGGTGTGACTGGCTTAAACCACGGGTAAACTATATTTTACCGCGATAAACAGTAGTCTGTGTTAATGCTGTCAGACAACTCCATACTACTACATCAAAATGGGTCCCGCCGTTTGAGCGTGAAACAGTAACAAACAAACACACATTCACAAATTTTCGCCTTTTTAATGTTGTATGGTTTTTGCCCGCAGCTATGCCCACGTGTACGTAGTACGTATCGCGGTAAATAGTAGCCATTTTACTCGCGCACAGTGTAGTTTACAATTGACGAAAAAAATATTAAAATCAATTTAATGGTTTAGGCGTGAAAGCGTAACAAACAAACTCAGATTCGCATTTATAATATTAGAATTATCAGTTTCATTATCATCTTACCCTTTTCCTATTTAAGGTAAATCTCTATCACTCAACAACTTCTTCATTTCATTTCAAAATGGCATTTCCCTTTTGTAACCGGCCGACTGTCTGACGTCAACCCTCCTTGGGAATGTAATCATACATTGTATGAAGCGCAATGCTGTTAACCACGTGCGCAAAAGAATAATTCACGAATAAAAATTTGTTCAAAATGCAGTTCCAATCTACTCTCTGTTTCGAAATTTGGGTGTTTTCTATGTATAATATGTATATATTTACAAAAAAAAGTATATAAGTATTCTATCAGTCAGTCTAGTTATCATAGTACAAGCTCTGCTTAGTTTGAAACTAGTTGACGTTGTCTGTCAAATGTCCGAAATATTTATTATTTATATTATTTTTCTTACTCTCAATCTCACAAATGTTATACTTAAGAACTATTTACGTAACAAACTAAAGAAAGAAAAACAATTTTAGCACACAACAATAATAATATAAAAAAGTATATGGTATAAAAACGATTATACAGTACCAAAAAGGCACCCAGTTCAGCATTATGTCAGACAAAAGCCTGACGCGGGTTTTTAAATTGGGCCCAAGTGGTGATGATTAAGTAATTATACGTAAAACAACGAGTGTAATATTAAAAAACAAAAAAAAAACTACAGAAACACATTACATTATGTCATAGTAGTAGACGTAGTAGGGACTATACCCCAACATTGCCGGAACCGGTCGCATATATTTTTGAACTGACTGAAGTAGCAATGTACTAAGACAGCATAATAGCGCAGAACGAAACCTTTTTCCATTGAAGAGGCTGTTGATGATGAAGACTACACCAATACGCATAAGTAGTCTGGTTACCATAGCACAGGCTCTACTTTGTTTACGATCAAACGGCCGTACGCAAAATGTGTCCAGCTATCATTATTGCTACATAATTTTCAGTCACAATACTATATTATCACATTACAGTCCACGTTCGATATTTAATACTCTAGTTTGAAATAAAATTTCTTCAATTAAACTGTCATGGCGGTCCTAAGTTTCAAACTCCGTGTTGGCGGTAAAGTTTACTTTCCGAACGTAAATCGTATACAAACTTTTTCTTGTCAAATTTAAGGCGGGTATTTACTCGATACTCGATTTGTCAATACAATAAATATCTTTTGTTTACCCAACAGAGACATGTTGTTACTATCGAGTTGATTTGATTAAATTCGAAACGATCGAGTTGGCGTTTAAAAATGAATTCGTGACAAACTGCTAAAGGTATTCTTAGCCGTTTGTCACGATTTCATTGTTTTTTTTATTTGAAATCTGTTCGTTTTAATGTTTTTAACATCAGTAATAAGTAAATTGTAAGTTTAATACGAAATGATAGCGTTTCTTTTCGATTAATAATTGCGTACTAGTTCTTCAATGTTTTAATACAGTTTAAATTTTTTTTTTATTAACGATGTTTTTTGTATTTCAAGATAATAAAAAAAACCAGAGAGCAGAAATTATTTAGTTTTTTTTTAAATTGTTAATATTGTTTTGTTTTTATTAAAAAATAAATTGATACAAATCAAGAAAGGCAATCCAATTATTTTAGCTAAATTGTTTATTTAGTATTGGAATTTTATGAGAAATTGTGACAAAGAATAAATGGAACTTTATTACTTGCCTAAAACAAGAGGTTAATAAATATTATGGGTACTATAAAATTATAGCTTACACAATGATTATATTTTTATTTGTTTATAAAAATAAGTAACAATAAAATGCTTATATAACTCTTTTAAATGAATGCCTATAATTACATATATTAAGCCACCATTTTCCTGAGTAGATGATTAATACTACATTTTGAATTACTCTATTTTTTTAATCTGTACATTCTTCACTTATGAGTAAAGTATTAGTAATGGGATAATAATAATTGTAATATTCATAAAAACAAACATCTAAGTCATTAAATTCTTTGACTTTATTAGAAAGAGGTTACTAATGCCTATATTTATTTCTAATTGCAGCTGTTCCATTTTCGAAATTTCAATAATTAAAAATAAATTATGCTCTATGGTCCAAAGATTTCTTTTTTTTAATTTTAAGAGCATGCCAAAGTTACTCTACTCTGCCTGATGGAAAGCATGAATAGAATCCAAGAATGCAGTTATTCAATACATGTGGCTCTAATGGTCACACACAACTGTAACAATAGAGTCAGTACTCTCCTATTATCTCTTATAATCCATACATGGGTCAGTATCTAGGTATGGATTGTAAGAGGTTTGCTGACTCAACTCTACATATAGTATATTAAATAAATTATGTTTAACTGGTAGAGAAATGCAAATTGAATCACAAAAGAAGAAAAAATCTGATAGAGTTCATTTAAAAAGGACTCTTAGATGCCAAAAACATAGTTTTCCTAAATAAGGACTTTCTGAAATAGGTCTAACTTATGAAAAATATGTTTCTGATATGCTCTACCTTTCCAATTAATCTCTAAAGCAGTTTAACTGAAAAACATTTAATATTTGGACCGAGGATTATGTTGTCTCTACATGGTTCAAACTAAAATATTTCATTGATGATGATGATGACGATGATTAAGTATCATTTATCATCATAATAATATTGCTACATCAGTTAGTCCAATCTATGTAACATACATTAAATACTTTTTAAAAAACAGTAAATACTGGCCTCAAAGAGATATGTGTAATTTGGAAATTTAAAAAAAAATGACAGAAAAACAACACATATTTTAGTAACAGGAAATAGGATATGTTATGTTATTATATCTATTTCAGTCATAAGTAAATATTAAACACATTAACTATAGAAACTAACTTGTATTTGATTTATAACTGATATATAAGTTCTTAAATAAAAACTAAAATTATTCTAATGTATGTAAATTTTTATCTATTACTCATATTCAAAAATATTAATAAGGTACTGTGTAAATATAGTATTTAGTATATTTTTTGCATACTATTAATTAAAAAAAAAATGAAGTCATAAAACTCTAGAATGATTATGGAATTAATTAAATAATCAGCAATTTATATTTTTTTCTATTAAGTAAACAAATTACCTAATACTATATCATTACCTATGCCAAAATACCTATTTCAGTACTCTTATTATAAATTATTAATCTCTTTTTCTATTTCTACAGTAATTTAAAAAAAAATGGCTAATACTTATGTTTATTAAATGAAATTAACTTTAAAATAAAAGTATGATGTTAACAGTTTAATACACCAATTTTAAAACTTTTCAAAGTAGAATAAATTATTCTTATAAGATTCCAATAAGAACACTAGTTTAAAACTATTTGTTTAAATTTTCTATCTTCACTAGCTGAATTAAAAATAAAACTATGCACTATGGTGATGTTCAAGAACTCAAGAAAAAAGTATGAAAACTTTTTGGTATTTTGTCTAATATCTATGTAAACTAACTAGAGTTATATTGTTTCTTATTTGGAACTTGAATGAATTGCTGGTTGATTGACAACATCTAACAACTGTTTAGGTTATGTTAGGAAAGGAGACTGCCAAGATAGTGTCACTGAATTGTCGAATGACCTTATGCATCGACAGCCGGTAACCGCAACCCTGCGAGGTCGTTCTAGAATGGTCTGTTTTGACCAGTACTTACGAGCGAGCGTTCAGCTGTGTCGCCGAGAGCACCAGCGGTGAGTCCAACGCCTGCTGCAGCATCCAACGCACAATAATACACTACAGAGTGCACTTTCACAATCGGAATGCACTAGACACAAGTATCAACCAACAAAACACAAAACGAACACAAACACAAACATTTTTCATAGGATCGTATCACAGAAGTCAACGCTCGCACTCGCTCCGTGTTCCTCACCACTAACCCATATTCGGCCACTATATTACTGTGTAATCAACGGAATTATTACCAATTTACGGCACCGCGCTCGACGTCCGTTCGCCGCCGAGAAAATACTTATAAAATATTTTTCGAAAGCGCATAGACGCGCGGCGGACCTTTCGAAAATGTATAAAATACGATAGCGCGCTAAATAGGAAAATCGATAAGGCCGTTGGAACGCCGCCGAACCGAAACTAGAATAATAATTTATCAAAAAATGTAATAAAAACGACATTATTTTCTTGTGACGGTTCCGAGCTGTCAGAATTTTCTATGTTCAATACGATCTATTTTAGCGGTGTACGCGGCTCCTCTGTTAAAGGGCTCTCCGCGTGTCGTTTCGATTCGGCCGGTTAGTAATCACGTGCGAGCGAATCTCGACCTTATTGACAATGACTCTTACGACTTTCCTACATTGAGCTAATAGCGAAAAATACGAAACGGACTCGAATTTGTTTGTAAAACTTACGAGTAGTAATCAGTGGATTGGAAAATTCCAAATAATAAACGGCGAGCGGGCGCGCGGTGTCCGTAGAAAGAAACGCGAGACACTGTTTTCGAAACAACATTGGCTCGACGTCATTTTTGGCGTATTTTGAGTTGTACGCGAACGGGAAAACTCGAAAGCACTTCGGATGTGTGAACGAGAAGGAATATATATTAGTACAAACAAAACTAATCTTTAAAGCGTTTGATGTTCATACATTATAATTTGAAGTTTGTGTAATATATTGTGAAAGTGAGTGAAGCCGTACTATTTTGAAGTTTTTTTCTATAATACGTATAGATAGGCTAGAGAGGAGAACGGCTGTTTTTCTATGTAAAACTGCTTTAGTGTGAGTTACTTCCCGTATGTGTAGTTATCGTACACGGATAAAACTTTATGTTTGTGTGTGTTTTTGTATTACGACTTATATAAAAATTGTATAGCGGGTGACTCGGCTCACGGAATCAATAATCTAAAAATTCATTTTCATATTTTTGAACGAGCTATGGGCTGTGACAGCTAAGCTATGATTGACTTGATATTTTTATGAAACTTTAAGAATTTAAATGAAGACAAGTACTAAGTTATTGTTATATAATAGGTATAAGTTAATTTTATACTTGTTTTGAAAAGATTTATGTTATCAAACTAGGCGATAGTTTATTATTTTATTATCGGACGTGTTCCAGTTTCCTTGCTCAAGTGACGGGTCCAGTGGGTCCGGAATTCGATTACCGGGTTCAGCAATTTTGTGTTTTAGTGTCAATATATTAACAGACGCATCTATAGGGCTAATTATAAATTTATAACACTAAAATGTATATCATATGTGCCATTATAATGTACTTACTGGTTTCGGCTTACATTTTTTTGCTTGAAAAATTACGCGAACAAGAGTGTAGCTTTCATTTTTCAAAATTACCAAAGATCGTTAGCTTTTATCTAATCGTTGAAAGAGATTTTGAATCAGGGCAGTAATTGGATTAGGGGTGATATTTTCTACCCTTTTTTTCCTTTATTCTCGGCTTCAGATGAGCACGTTTAATGAACACTTCTTATATTAGCTAATAGGTACCTATTTTTAATGCACTAATGGCAGCTTGAGCCGTTAATAGTTACCAAGTTATTAAACGTGTGAGTACCACCTCTGGCCGTCATCTCAGCATTTTCAGGGAGACGGTGGTGCAATGGATTCAAACCGGCTAAATTCTAAGCACATACTGCACCTAAATTAGGAGGGATCCAGGAACAGTAGACTAAGCTAACAAATGTTAGAAACAATGTGGTACCGTCTTACGACCGTTACAAGTTAAGAAACTATTACAGAAATACTGACTCACAGGCTGGTAATAAATGTATCAAAATGTTGCCAGTATTAAAAAAAAAGATTAATCATTAAAGAGGACAGGTACATTCTTTATTTAAAGGAAGAAATAATTGGAATACTGTTTCATCTAATCTTGGTCTTATTAAACTAGTATGTAAGAGTATTCTGAACTCGTTCATTTATTTAAATTATTTTTGCAGTTCAATAAAAACTGAACTAGGACGAACACAGGTGACGCCGGTACCTATTGAAAATATCAATCTATTGACTCATTTGGAGTTAATCATCAATCTCATGTGGAGACTAAGACAACTAAGAAATCTTTGAATTTCAATTTTAATAATTACGAATTCGTTAGTTTATCATGCGATAACAGCCTTTAAAAGTCCACAGCTGGACATAGACTCCTCTTTAGAAAAGAAGTATTAGTCCACTACACCACGATTCGTACAGGTTTGTACTACCCTCCCACAGAAGACCAAGTTAAAGCGACACCATCCGTGCTGTCGTGTTTCGTTGGTGAGTGCGAGACCGGTGGCCCATTGATGCAGGGAAGACAGTTGTTGTGATAACTATGTGAGGCTTACACTGCCACGATGACTGTCATGCCTTTTACGTCCCCAAGTGTGGCGTGAAAAAGCATTTCACTAGCCCGCCATAGTATGGGTCACCACACTGCATTTACAGTGAGTATGGTGACCACAACTCTTTGGATTCTATTCATGCTTTCCATCAGGTAGAGTAGAGTCACTTTGGCAGGCTCTTCTATTGAAAAAAAAAAGGTTTGTGTCAAGTTTTCCATCTCTTCGCATTGCTGTTGTCTTGCGTAATTTGTTGCTTTAGTCGCGTCTTACGACACTCATGGGATGAATAGGGGTGACACTATATTCTTAATCCATCATCACACCATGATTAAGGTACAATTACATGTTTGTCCGGATTTAAATGTATTTAATATACATAAAAACAATTGCTTACATTACAATGACGGAACGTAACTTTTTTATACTTGATTTGTACACATTTAAATTCATAAAAAAACTCGCGTACAGTATCGTAGCGTGTGCCTAATTAATTAAATTTAAATATATGTGTATATATATTCTTACAGTAGTTTATTTTTTTTATAAACAAGTAGATTTGAACAATGTTTTGATGATCAAAAAATCTTTTTACTCTAGTATAATAGTAATAAAAAAACGAACTTCTAACACACGGCCTTTTGATCCCAAACTACATAATGTACTGTGGTGACCTGACGGCTGATAGACATACTTGTATATTTCTAAATACAGGTATAAAACAATTGACTGTGCTCATCACTCAACTACATGGCATGGGTGGGTTCTACTCATCAGTGCATTTTATTTTCCTAGCCGATCTACCACGTTACCTTCCCGATAGCATACTTACCGTAAACGCAACCACAGCTGGATAAAACCTATAAATACTTAGGTAGTTTATTAGCCGGTATGCCAACAGGCGCCCTACATTGAAGGCCAATCGATACCTCATTCCCCCCCCTATAAGCAATGTCCACCTTAATTTAATTAACTAACACAATAACGGCAAATTCTCAGGGGATATTTTTATTTAAGTTATTATATGACAAGTAAGCAGTTAAAAGTGAATTAAAAAGGATGAAGAGTCTGAATGCTCTTAAATTCTGACGTATTGTAATAGACTGCAGTCTTTTTGTCTTTATTTTTAACCATAGACTAAAAATAAAGAATGTTTAGGTTTGACGTGTGTGTGTCATAGCTTGTAAGGATTAAACTTAATTAATTGATTATGATGCGGTTTTTGGAACGAAGTTCCTTACGGCAGGCTTGGAGGGGATAGGGATTTCGCTGCGGGACCGAATTGAAAAAAATGTGATAGTAAAACCGTAAGTGGAAAAAGTGCGTGGAATAAATCTGTGGAAAAAAGTGCGTGGAATAAAACCGTTAAATGAGACGTGCGCAGGCGCGAAAGCGCGTCATGTGTGCTATTTTATTATTTTAAGGAATTTATTATTTTATTTCCTAAAATACTGAATTTCCTAAATACTTTCTTGTACTTAAATAAAAACTAATCAGCAAAATTTAAGAGAAAAATCAAGAAAACCTACATAAAATTGAGCACGATTTTTTTTGCAAATTGTGTCGATTCCACATTATCCGAAGGAACTTCGTTCCTACCTGGTGTCCCACGACACCATTCATTATATTTTTGTTTGAAATCTGGAGTGATCGAGATGGTTCTTAGACATGACCGTGATTCATGAAGATCATCAACTTTTTTTATAGTTGGTGAAGGGGATCTTAGTAACTTGCATAGCTGATTGATTTGAAATTTGGTGTTCTGTTACTTTAGGGGTTTTTTCATGTTATGGTAATCTTGAGGTGATGCTGACGCTGAGGCAAACCTGACGCTGGTGTCGAGGGTGGACTGTTTTATTGAAGTTTAACTTGGTTCAACATTAGGTTAGATTAAATTAGACAAAGTACAGCAAACGTAATTAAAAAAAAAACGAAAATTTATGGTGTGTAACATCTGATATCTCAGTTACCATCTTTTTTAATTATTTTTTTTGTTTATGAAAACCATCGACTAATGATAACTCACTTCACTGTCATTGGTCTTCTCCTGTTTCTGTTTCTCTGTTACAATCTTCCGTCATACATCACTGATTGCGGGCAAGTTGGAAGAAAAATGTTACCTGCTAATAAATACTCGCAAATAGCCATTAGATATCGTAACACACAAAAAAACTTATAGAGAATTTCTACTTGTTTTTCGCTTACCGCTATAAGAAATAATTAAAGATAAATACATATATACTTATTTCTACAACTCAGGGAGGTAGATAATACGCTAACTATAATTTAGTCATACTCGTATAATGCACAAGGCGTCCATAGGTGGTGTCTATGGTTGTAGAGAGTCATTTGTCATAAGCAATCAGCTGCTCGTTGAATCCTGTAAGATAGAAACCTTTTGAAAATCCGTTTCTTTGAACCGTTTGTCGAAAGAGAAAAATAATAAATAAACTAACTCTTCCTAGGAACGTTAATCGCATAAAATTATTTTTTCAATTTTTTCTGTGTAACTTTTTTTTCATCAAAGTATCGCTATATTTCGTTTTATACATTTGAAAATATCTATACATCTGTATTTAGCAACAATATCTTTATATTTTTGAAAAATATATAGTTAGTGGTTTATTTTAATTTGAATAGATCTGTAAATACGAACTTGATACAAGCGTGCCAAAAAAATTTTGGCTAATTAGTAGAATCTTGGCTCAATGGGCCGTGTCTGTGCCTAAGGTCGGATCCGTCAAATTCGGTTCGCGCCAAATAATTGTATTTTTTTTTATTTTTCCTCGACTTTAACATGTAGATGATATATAACAAATAAACTACTTATTATAATATGTAATTTTTGACTAAATTATAAAATAATCACTTTGGTTAAAATATATATGCAATGCTCAGGAAAATAGACTTTTTGAAGATTAGGATGTGATGTTTATCTATAGATTCCTCTGGGCTAGTCTATGGCTTAAATGAAGTTTCTTGATAAAATAATATAACAAGTTACGTAAATAGCGCGAGATAGGTTGAGGTAAAGCATTGGACTGCAAAAATCCAGAATTGCGAACATGATTTCCATGTGGTGTAATTATTTGTACCAATGCATGAACATTCTTATTCGTGATGCTTAATTCTGCAGCACTTTTTATTTTAACAAGGTCCAAACATTCGCATGGATACTGTATTTGAACTGTTCTGTTGACTTTATATCTCTTTCTTATTTTATAGTTATGTACTTATAATGGAAAAGAAGAAGAAAGAAGTTTTGAGCCCACAGCACAAGTAACATTCATGTCCTGTTTAATACATATATGACCCAGTTTGTAAGGAACTGGGATTGTGGCCAGGGTGGCTATGGTAATATATTTTTTTTAAACTTAAGTGAAGGTAGTTTGGCGTAGTAAGATAACAACATAGAAAATAGGAATGGGTGCAGCAGAATATTAATAGTCGTAGGGCCGAGGTGGGCATCGATCTATCTGGTCGTTTCCTGTACCATAGATAAGATAATATGCCCTATAAATAAATAAATATCCTATGATATGGTGGGTATATAGTCACCTAATTTAAAGTTAAGCGTACGTATTTTGAAGATATAAAATTCTGGTACACATATCTATAGGAAATCAATAGATATAGAATACATTTATATTTTGCATACGTTAAACGAAACTCATGAATGGAAAATTTACTTTGACGCAACGAAGCTGCGGTGTACAAGCTGGTTTTATAGAAATTTTATATCGAAAACTATTTGATCTTAGTGTGACATATCATATCTATGCCTTTTCACCTCAAAATGTGTTCAAATTGATAAGAAATTAAAAAAGTGACCCTTATTTTTATGTGTAGTATATATTTATTTAATAAATCCTTCTTGACAACAGGAAAGCGTAGATGTAAAATATTTTCTATAAATTCAATCAGGAATAACCTTCAGTAAAACTAATTCAACTGACAAAAATAAACAAAGATAATATACCTGAATACTAAAATATTTAGCTAAGTAGTAAGCCGCCTCCTTTCTGACGTAGATTAAAAATTATTACTGTATTTACGATACTGAATTGTTAGTAGGAAAAATTGGAAATTACCCTTTAGACGGATCAAAAAAAAAATTTATATATCTTTTATGAAAATATCTTTTTCGTTTGTTACTGTAACGTATAAATTCATTTTACTTTAAAAAAAAATATCTTTAAAACCTCAGTACAGTCAAACAACAGCCCGCCAAAGGTTGACACAGTTTGACAGTTGTCAAACATTTTAATTACGAAAATGAATTATAACATTCTTGTACGTAATACAGTGCATTACTATGTTATTCTACGATTTCCTTAAAAAACTTATTACCTATCGAGTAATCTTTCGTAACCAATAAAATTACATGTATAGGTAGGTACATTGCAATGCAACATAAATCCAAATGAGTTACTGAGCAATAAGCCGCCATTTTTACTTGCATTAGTAGTTGCACTTGAACGCACACACACAAATGGTTGTCTATGTTTGCGTGTAACACAATCCAGTCGGTTCGCGCTGGAATTTTCCCACCTTTCTCTACAACTTGCCACGTAAACGGTACAGCTTGTACAAAGCTGTACATTTTAATTGTAATTCATATAGTTTTTCGCTCATGTTGATGGAAAATTACGTCTATAGATAGATGTCTAGGTAGATGAATATAACTGTAGAAAGTTAGAGCGCTTGCCTACCGAGGCTCGCTGTGCGATTTATTTATTTGAATGATATTTCTTTACAGATCAGAGTTTTTATTTATATGGTTGATTTTGGAACGAACTAATCTGAATTTCGAATTTCGACGACAAACAATCCTCGTATAGTAAGTGAAGTTCTATTCTATAATTTAGATATTTTGCGTAGTAAACACTACTTTGATGATTTTAGAAATTATTAAGTTGGTATTTTACCATTTCTTCAATTTTAAATCACTTTATTTATGTAATACATTTATGTAATGAAAGTAATTAAAATAGGAATAATTCTATTTCTTCCTGTCTCTTACAGACAGGAACGTCAAATGAACTCCTCTTTATTAATGGTCAGAACAGTAAAGTTGTTTAGTTTATATGAAATAATGAGTTATTGCGTCATACCTAATATCAACTCAAAATGCCCAATCATTTTTTTGTGTTACCTCTAGTCTAACAATATAAAAAAAAACTTAAAATCAATAATGAATAAAGTTATTATATGTCATATTTAATTTCATGACCAAACAATTACTTGAAACCAACTGGCCTATGGTTCTTCTTAAGTGAAAATGAATAGTTTGTTTAAAAAATATAATATCTATTAACTAAATGAGGATTTTTGAAACTGAAAATATATATACAGTGCGTTAAAAAGAAATACTGTCTTAGATAATACACAAAAAGATAGAACCGCGCGCTACAAGTGTTACGTTACTTCCGCTAACACGTTGAACCATTGGCAAAAACATCAGTGCACGATGCACTGTTTATCACGTGACGTAACAGAAATGACTCTGTGGCTTCTATGTTTGAAATTTTGAAATAAACACGATTATTTTGATGTTGAATATTGAATTTTGAGGTTTATTTTACTTTTAATGTTTAAATTGGAAAGCCTAATAAAAGTAAATGATATGACAAATTTTACTACTTGTGACGTATATACATTATTGCTCTTTGTAGCATTGTTTTGTTCGAGCATGACATAGCGGGGAAGATGTTTGATGCTATTCGTATGGTAAAAAGCAATTGAAAAATTATGACTTAAAATCAACACATGCATAACAAATTATAAATGTTCGTGTTCATATTTATTAAAATCTACGTTTTGACGCCAAACATCGTCGCGATAGAACGCCTCGCTTCAGAAACATCAGTTTAATTCTATTTTCGAACGAAAACTTTAGAGTTTTAAACGCAATGTGTTTCAGAACAATGGAAATGATAACCTCCGCCCTAACTTTATATAAAATATTTGAGTTTAAAACGATTTATTATGTTTACTTTGACGAATTAAATACGATGTGATTAAAAGAGTTTGGTCTTTTGGAAAAACGCTCCAAAATCACTTCCTAACTTAAAAGTGAAATTTTTTTTTGTTGATACCACCAAAAAGGTTGCTTCAATAACTAGGTATATTGTCAGGAATTTACTTGAATTTTTTAGTTTTAATCTTTAAAGTACATACATAGGTACACGAAAAAGTAAATACAATGAAATAGTAACAATTTAAGCAGGTCAGCAAAAGTAGAAATTGAGTTTTTTTACTAGTTGTGTCTTTTATTTGACAATTCTTATGCGCATCACGTTTAGTGTCGAATTACTCCAAGTAGCGTTCACCTACATTGTTTTCTTACGGTCTAAGTTGTAAATAAATAACACAGTCATGACTATATTCTTAAAGTTATGTAAGGAATTTCGAGAAATAAGCAATGTTCCAGTCTACTTACTCGGATGGACCTGAGGAGAAAGCTTTCAAAAAAAAGTAACAAGTAGGTACCATAGGCTTGGCGATGACATTCCAAATTTCGAATGTGGAATTGAAATTCGAACGACCGCTTTACATATACTCAATTTTATAGCCGCTCATTTTAAAAATAGTAACGGACACAAAACCTAGGGGTCGGGACCTACGAGTACTCGTATTTAACTGTATCTGTGGCGAGGCAATTAGATTTCCTCTTATTATTTTTTTATATTTTTTTCCAAGAATATTTCAGTGTTTGCCCATTGGTCATTGTATTTCTATGTATATAAATTTGTATGCTATATATATGTATCGGTGTAGAGCACTTAGGAATGTGAGTATGTGTGTGAAAATGTCGTGGTGAACGGACGTGCCTACTCTCCATTCAATAGCAGTACAGGTGAACCAACAATAAATAAAAGGCGGTAAAATTAATTTATTTGTAAAAAATAGATGAAATTTTGGGGCCAAGTGATACCTTACATGGAAGACAGGAGGAGGAAGGATATCACGACTGGTGATCTTCAAATTCTTAAAGCAGTGGAGCTCTCACTTCAAGACCAGTTGCACGCGACCGAAGTCTTCGCTACTCCTTTAGCTAAAAGAACCCGAGAAGAGGACTCTTTCTGTGGACCGTTTGGACAACTTTACGGTCCACTTCAAGGAGCTGGCCCTAAGAATTAGCCATTCGCCCAATGCAAGGTCGTTCGGAAAGGGGTTCAAGTGTGAACTTGTACCCTTTCCCGAACTCCCCGAGCTCCTCATCGTTATCTGTCGTCCTTAGAACCAGGCTGAACTTGACGACATTGGGCAGAAACATGCCCCAGCATACCAGAGGCCGTTAAAAATGGACGAATGCCCATTCCAGGACTTTTTTCTACCACTTCAGGGTGGTCCATTGGAACGCGCCATCCTTGAAAGGCAAAATAGGCCTCCTGCGCCTCTTTCCCGTATCCCAGTATCCCATTCAAGATCCTGGGGTATTTAAGACGCCAAGACGAAATCTCGCCAAAGGATGAAGCATACCGTGAACTTGCTGTCCTGGTGAGGCGGACAGTGGTGCATCAAAACGTCGAACTTCGGAATATCGACAATATGTACGCACTTGACATCCACTTCAGTGGAAGCCTGGCAAGAATCTCAGGAGGCTGGAGAAGTACCAATCTATCACGCTCCTTGTTACGGTGTCGAAGGTGTTCGAGCGGCTGCTGCTGACCCGAATACATTTGGTCTATATAGCCCTCATTATTTCCTAGGATTATTATGATATCTGTATAAAAAGATTAGTAGAATATAAAATAGATATGGTAGTCAGTTGACGGTTTATAGTCGTAAGAAGCGGGTGTTACGACTCCAAAATTAAAACTATAGCAGGCGAAATCTCCTTTCTAAGGACGAACCTTGAAAACTAGGCTGTATTAAACGAAGAACTCTATATTCAAATGGCCAATAAAGTCACATTTAGAAAAATAAATCAAACCGTTCAAGTAATTTTTTTATTATAAATAGCCACATTTTTTTATCTGTATGTAAAATGATGTTCACGAGGCCTGTCCTCTTCATATAACGACGAATATATTTAAATTTATTGCCATATGAAATAATAAAAGAAGTTTTTTTACTGTTGTTGGCCTTTGCCTATCGCGCTACCGTCATATTTGTATCCTTAAAAGGCAACCAAATTTTATTGCATTATTTTACCAACTCCATGAGATGACGTTAAGAACACGGAGCCTCAGCACCCCTAGTCATCCCGTGGGTGTCGTTTACCTGGCTCTGCTATAATATTATGATATATTTAATATTTTAGTGGTGTTCAATAAAGTTTTTATTGACAATGGCCTAAATACCAAATAAAAATGCGTTATTAACAGTTAAAGGCTACAAAATTTCGACTAGGGTCATCAGCCGTGCACGGAAGGGTTAACGACGTCATCACAGATGTTACTGTTTCATAGGGTTGTGCTCAGTTGAATAAAATAGACTAAATTTATGTGCAAATATGAAGTATTTTATTTGTTAGAAATTTATAAAAGAACATATATTTATTAATTACTACAGGAAAACTAGAAAGAGAGCATCTCTTTGTAATATATTATCATCGGCTTAATGTGCCTTCGTCATCTTGAATTATAATCAAGATTTCTAATTTTACCAACTAGTTGGATGGGAGATTTTCTTTTTTTTTTTTGGCATTCGTACTTTCCTTTATACTTTTTGATTCTTTACTGAGACCAAAAGTGAAGTTCAAAGCACAAAAGAGTTTTTACGTCGGTACCATCGGAGAGAGAGACTCTCTTTAAATCAGAGGCCGACGCTTCTGTCACAATCATGCAGAGATTACAGATTTAACTGACCACCGAATTTGGAGACAAAGACGAACAACTACTCCAAGCGCACAAGAGCGTCTCATTTACACGTGAACCCCATGAAGTCTTTCGTCACTTTACTCCAAGTGACTCAGCTTAACGGAGTACAAGCCTCTTCTCCCCTAGCTTGGAAAAGGGACCTTAACCTGGGATTGCACTTGTGGCGACTTCCACATTACAGCACAACAAAAATATACAACAGCGCCATCTAGCGAAAATACATCGAACTCAGACTTCATGAAGGAAACGTATGAATGTAATGAACTACGAAGCAACTACTAATCCTGTATCGCGAAATAGAGATTCACGTGGCAATTAGGCAACATCGGCCGTGGCCCGCCAGGCATGATAACCTCGCCTGGTCAGAGGATCCTCCCTTTGTGTCGGAAGGATAGTACTTATGACTTTTGAGTTGCGAGCGCCCATTAACATTTGTAGTTGCTAAGCTTCAGGTGATCTATTGCTCTCTATACTTTTAAAAATACCCAACAAGTACACATTTTTCAAATTTTTGAATCAAATCAATCAGTTTGAGTTACAGCTAAATTGCTATGACTCACTCACGCTATTGTTTATACCCTCTGATCTATTCGTATGTCCTTGCTTCTTTTAATTTTTTTTACAATATTGACATCTTTTTCTTTTTATTACAAAATAAATAAGATTCTTGTATAGGATCCCTATACAAAAAAAAATGTTTTTTGAGTGTTTTATGATACACCTTGTACTTTAATATACGACACCCTTCTTATAAGAGTTTGTCTAGCTTTTACTCAGTTTCTAAATATTATATAATTTGACATCTAAAAAGTAACAAAGCTATGATGATAATATGACGTATATTTTTGTTTGATCCCAAAATATTTGAACTATAGGCAACGTTATGTATGTTTATTCTTCCTGTACAATACAAAATTCATTCGAAATTCTTGGTATTCCCTTTTAAATAAAGATATGAGCCATTTATCACCTTTATCGCAGCGTCAAAACATTGACAATGTCGTGCCGTATCGCGCCTCGAGATACAACCCTAACAGCGGCAGTTCGACGAACTCTATGGTCGAACTCCAGCGATCTCATTTAATTGTAACCTTTTTTGGATATTTATTTATTAACCATTGACTACCGCAGTGAATGGGTTAACCTTTTTCGAATGCTTTCAAAATTATTTGATTTGTTGCCAGTGTAATGTTTAGTGATATTTCGATTGTGGGAATTGTTAGTCTCTATTAATAGTGTACCAATTGAAACTGGGACAAATTTGTAAATCGATTCTGTCTGGCTATTCTGTGACTCTTTTTAAAGCCGTCAACGTTAATTTAATAAGAATAAATACGACTAAATTCGCTCTATTATCGAATGGAGAGCAATACTTGAGTTCTTTATATTCTTTATTATACGTTATATATTTAGTTTTTTGAGTGTTGTATAACGTAACTAAACTTTTTCTAGATAGCGATAGAATATAAATGTCATTACGAGTCAAAAAGTTGAAAAAAAACTACTGTACCATAGTGTCCGTACGTACAACTATCATCATATTTTTTTTAATTATCTGGAGAGCATCTATATTCCTATTTTAAATTTTTTTCCTTATGTTTTTCGAGCGTATGTTTATATTTCTTAAGGAAGGTGCGTATCTCAAAGGGCTTGATACATTTTGACGTGTCGTTAAATTCGTCTTTATCGTGAGAGTCACGCTGTTTTCTTTTTCTATATTAAGAACCTACCAAAGTGACTCTACTCTGTCTGATGAAAAGCGTGAACAGAATCCAAGAGCTGTGTTCACCATACTCATTGCAAATGCAGACCATGCAGTATGGTGATCCACACTATTGCGGCTTAATGAGATGCTTTTTCACGCCCCGCTTGGGGACGAAAAAATTATGACAGTATGGGTATATGAATATTGGGTAGATGACGGTATCGTAAACAAATACCAATTTCCACTTCATTACGACTAATATCGCAAAACATCTCGGCAAATACAATTAACATAGCTTTTTATTATTATTACGAATTTCAATCAAATATACAGTGAAATATATTGTTCAATTGAGTAGTCTAAAACAGTGACGTCATTGGGTATTTAGTACATTTTTCATACAAAATTGTCGTTTTGACAGATGATAAAAAGTAACTAATTTGACTAAGGTGTCATCTAGCCTATTGTACATATAAAAATAGCTGGTTTGTAAATTTCAAGTACGACATTTTCATACAGATGGTTTTTTTTTTGTGTTTTCTTAATAATCTCTTTCCAGTCAATACATTTCAATTCCGCGTGAAGGCCCACCTATGTTCGGCAAATTGCTTATATTCTGTAGCTCAGATTCTACTGATGATTAGATGATAAAATAATCGTGTCATATGCAGCGATTTATTGCGACTGCGTTTTATGAACTGAGCGAACAGGAAACGGAAACAACCTTGTGTTGCCCTTCACTCATGCTGCAAGGCTTTACTTTTCACGAAGTCGGTTTTTTTTAATAATAGGCTTGATCAATGACAACTTTCGCAAGGTTTGTGCTTTTAAAATACTTTCAGTGACGTACGATTATCAAAACGAATTTCCTGCACAAAAAAAATCGAAATCTTACCTATTGTACAATGTCTCCAATTGCAAGTTTACATATATATGAAATAAACTTCATTATACACCAATTTAGTACATAATGATTACAAGAGTTCATCCAGTACATGTACGAATTGTGGATTTACCGCTAAACATGTTTCCCTCCCACTATGACACCGAGTCCTTTAGGCGGGGCGTGAAAAAGCATTCACTAGGCCGCTATACTGTGGGTCACCATTCTGCATTGTCTACATTCATAAAGAGAATAGAAACCATCACTCTTGGATTCTATTCATGCTTTCTATCAGGCATATTAGAGTCACTTTAGTAGACCCGGAATAAAAAAAAATAGCAATTACTTAAAGGCAACCTTTAAGATAGGATGTGTGATCACGGATTAAGAATACTAAGTAAGACTAAGGGGACAAAATATCTAAGACAACATCACTACAAAGAGAAGGAAAACTTTAAACAAACAAGGCCAAAACCTCCTTGCTTAGGTTTATGTCCAATAGTGGACTATAATAAGCTGCTGCTGATGATGATAGACGAGTTCAGATTTAATCACTTTCTTTGTATTTTTCTATAATTCTTTCAACTGGTCACTATTTATAATGACAGTGCGACTTGAATTATAGTCGACTATATATCACACCTCTATCGTCCATTCGAGGGTAAAGTGGTGAGTCTATACTGATTTCTTTCAACTATCATTCAATTTTCCATCATCATCGATATCAACAACAACCTATACAGTCTACTGCTGGACCTAATTCTCCTTAGAAAAGAGGCTTTAGTCTACTATATCACACTGGCCAGTCAGGTTGATATAGGATTTGTGTCAAGTTTTCTTTATCTTTACCGTGCGGTTGTCTTGCCTAGTTAGCTTCCTCAGTTGGTTCTCACGACACACGGCATGTATAGGAAGGGCGACACTTTGTATTCTTAATCTGCCACCACATGAAGAATTCATACATTCATTCAGCGATTTTAGAAGAGATGAATTTAACATGAACATGTGCATACGTAATACTCGTATATTTTACTTAAGTATGATAAAGGCTAGCGACAAAAGCTAATCTTAAAAGTACCTAGGGCTTTGTTTAAACGGCTACAGTATACAATCATGTCTATGATGTATGTCTATGAAAGGTTTCACACACAGGAGTTTTAACAGTACTTTTAATCTATTTCTTTTACTGTTTACTTTTCTTTACCGACTGCCAAGTACGATGACTGATCTTTAATGTTTCAGCTATTATCTTTCCACTCAGGGTTTGATGGAAGAACACTTAGTTTTGGATTAAATAAGCCTTTGTGTATCTCATTTCCGTGTACCTTATATATTTGTGCTATGTACCATAAAGAATAAATACAATTCATAATGTAATCAGTTCCTGTATCCAAGCTATTACAGTCTTCCAGCCAGCCAGAAAATATTGGCATAATACAAAATGACGCCGGGAGCATAACTAAGGGCTATAAAATAAAAAATATATATAAAAAGTTGGGTCAGGCTGTAAAACGAAGCCTGAGATCCAAGGAAGGAATAAAAAGGAAAAAAAAATAAAAATGCCGTAAAAAGGCATTGGCGGGGTAATAGAAACGCGAGGGATGCGCGGGGCCAGGACAGGGGGGCTGTTCCTCGAACTTTCCGCCATTTCAAAAAATCGATCACTCGGCGCGTGTGTGGACCGTTTTGAATTTCGAACACAAAATTTTTGTAACTTCACCCTTGGTTGAACAAAAATATACGCTAATTATATTAGCTGTAGAGTATGTTTTTGTTAATCATCATGTATTTTGAGTATGTGTGTGGTAGTCACACGCGTATGTATACCAGAATATTAACGTCGTATCGTCCCGCCAAAATAGATATTTTTGTGAGTGGAATATTTGTCTAAAGTATACGAGGGCTGGGCTCGCATATTTTTTTAAAGTTTTTGGAAATATTTATTGACGTAATCGGCCGCTGTTTTCCGTTTTATTTTTTAAAGTTTTAATGGTGATATTATTTTTAGTAGAGACGTTTGTAAATGAGCTTTTTTTAATTTCATAAATGGACTGCAACATTAAAACCTGGCATGCAATTAAAATTCGTTTTATGGTGAAATATAAAATTGTTATTAAATACAATTGAATTAATATTGAATTTTAACTGTGGTAATCAATAAGGTAGTTTCTTGTCTAAAACATGGAATTTCCTCGACGGCGCGGCATAGTTAAGGAAAGAGTAGCAACTCTTCATGTGCTTTTTATGCAACGTTTGTAGATAGATCACACGCGGTACACCCTAGACTACTCCCATCCTACTTTCGAGATTTTTGAGAAGGGGAGGCATAGGGAGGCTGTAAAAAATTTTATATCTTTGCGTCTGCGTGGCTCAAGAAAAAAAATCGAATCGATAACCGTCGGCATGACGAGCATTTTATGAACATTTTTATTTTTATATTTTATGGATGTTTGAAATTGGTACGCTAGGCTTTTAGACGGCGGCAGTGTAGGGAAAAGGGCGGGCGATAATTTGAATTTCGAATCAAATTCAAATTTATTTTTAAATAGTGCTTGTTTTTGAGTCTGATTTTTAAATATATATATTTCTTAATAAATATATTTCTTAAAGGGCTACATTTAAAGTTTTAAACTGTTTGACTTGAAAGACATAGGATATAGAATCGAGTCCGACCTATTTACGAGCACTATCGACGACGTTGTTTCTTGTAACTGGCTGACAATTGAACCACAACCTTAAGCTGAATGCAAGAAGAAATGATTATTGATGACTTTCAGTTAATATGGCGAAAGAATATTTTTCTATTAGAAGGAAATTGTTTAGGAACTTAACTCGTCACTACCTGTAAACGTATTATATGTAATAGTATGTTACAATAGGTAGATAATAAAACCTTCAAAACACAATCTAGTTGGTCAAACACAGTTTAGTTTATTTATTCATATCTTGACAAATTAATAAAATTGAAATGTCTGCTTATTATTCCAAATTAGGAACCTTTCACTCAACGCATACGAAAATATTTACGATATTTACACGTATATAAAAAAAAATCAAATTTTTGACTTTTTGTCTATCTGTTTGCTCCGTTCTCTGTAACGGTTAAACCGATTTTGACGGGGCTTTCACTGGCAGATAGCTGATATTATAAGAAGTAACTTGGATTACTTTAATTTTAGAAAAAATCTATGGAGTTCAAACACTATACAAAACTTTTAATCTATTCTTCGCGTCAGTTTTGTTCCTGACTCCTCAACAATGCAATCACAATGTGACACTTTCTTTTTTTTCTTTTTAAAGAGACGTCCGCACTTGGTATAAATCCTATGTCGCGGAGACTTTACAAATAAACAAGAAACGGACACAAAGAACACCCAGACTCAGAACATCAATTTGTGGATCACACAAAGTGTCGTCCCATGTGTGATTAGAACCCACAACACTCAGCGCAGTAGAGAGCGGCGTGGCGACCGCTTAAACCACTAGGCCAACAGTCAGTATTCATTATATATGCGTTTGTGGCTAATATATGTATGTCCGTGTGGTGGTGGATTAAGAATACGGAGGGCCACCCCTAATCATCTCGTATCTCGTTAAAAGTGACTAAGGGAACAAACCACGCACGACAATAGCATTGCGAAGAGATGGAAAACTTGACGCGAACTTTATACCAGCACGTCAGGTCAGCGTGGTATAGTAGGCCAAAATTTCTTTTCTAAAAAGAGGCCTATGTTCAGCAGTGGATGATGATATGTAAGTTATATTTCATTTTACGCAGAAAACCTCAATTTCAGACAAAATTTTTGAAGTGAAAACTTCTTTAGGCGCGTTAAGCGTTTTGGTAGAGGGTAAAAAAAATCCTCGGTTCGCGTCACCGACATGCTAATGATAATAGTATATCTATAGCTATGGAGAATATGATATTATATATTATATATGAAATTTATTATTATTATATATTATATATGATATTATATATTATATATAGCTATATATGAAACATAAAAAATTTCATATAATTTTTGCATATAGTTTTAATTACTCTCAACTTAATAGTTCCGTTTTCACTTCTATCGGCAGTCCAACGACTGCTACTGTTTTTTTTATTCCGTTCTCAATTGGGCGGCCAGTATCTCTTTTAAATTGTAAGTTTTAGGTAGCATTTAGTGTCTAATAATGAACACGATTACATCAGCTTCGTTAATTCAGTTTTGTATATACCTACATATTAAATTTAAAGTCAAAAATAACATTAGCAGCGTTTAAACACTAATACTATTAAAAAACTTTACCTAGGTTATATTTATATGTGTGTGTGTGTTGCTATATTAAGCTTTCAAAGTTTTTTTTTTTGTATCTTTGTTTTATTATTAACCTATAGTCAATTAGGCAGGTTAGTGAACCTGACTACCAGAGGTCATCGGTTCTTCCACCCCGGATAAATCTTTAAGTGATGAACACTGTCGTTTGTTTTGAGTCTGGTTGTAATTTATCTCGGGGCCAGGAGAGGATTAGACCTCTCCCGGTATATTAGGTCCGGAAACGGGTCAGTAGCCGCAGTCGACGCAGATTCAGATCACAAAACGATCTCCGTCCTCCATAAGCGCGCCCTATCACCCTAGCAGAAGCAAACCCCGGAGGTGGCGCGTGTGCTACTGAGTGCGCAAACCTCCAATACATGAGTGGAGTATTTACAAGCTGTAGGTTGCTCTAAGTATACCGGTTTCCAAGGATTTTCTTTCTAGGTCCTCGGCTACTAGTACTCGAGTCGGTGTGTGGTTTTTGGTGGGTTCGAACCCGACACCACCACCAGCAGGTGGTATCCCAGGGGAGATTGCCGCACAGACAATAAAAGGGTGTAATATATCTGTTATATGTATGCATTTATAAATATATAAATATATTTACGACAGCACAGGCAACTGTGTGTGAGATGTGCGAAGGTATTATTAATTATCTTACTTTGAATTATATCATAATGAAGGTGACTTCTAAGGTTGCTTACCATGGTGACCTTGTGTTCATATGCCATTATACATTAGTAGTTAACGAGCGCAACTTCGTCAAGGTCTTTCAAAAAGCATATCTTTTTCGTTTTTACAACATTTGTCTGTGATGCTCGCCTTCTAATCGTCTTAGCGTGATGACCCATCAAATAAATCTACCGCTGTCCTCTGCTGAATGAAGGTTTTCCAAGGAGCGTCAATTATCCCGGTCTTCGGCAATTTGCATCCATTCTCTGCCAACCACCTTCTCCAAGTCATCGGTCCATCGCGCCGTAGGGCGCCCTACACTACGTTGCCCAATCGTGATCTCCGCTCTAGCACACTTCGGCTCCAGCGACCATCGATTTCATTATGATCTATACACTTAAATTATAGCTTGATTTTTGTGACAGCTGTCATTAGTGTCATTTTAGAACTTACGAGCTACACTTTAGGTGTGAATTTTTATATTTTTAAATTCTTGCACTTTATTTGTGATAAAACTGGCACATAATGAGTGAAGATATTGATGATATAATATAAAATTACTTATTCAAAGGTACTGTGGCAGTTTCGTAGGGATCTGTCATAGAGAGTAAGCTATACTTAAGGTCTATTAGCATATTAAAGTAAGAATTATTTATTACTCTCAACTGTTTTCTTGCTTTCAATGTTGGCAGTGTAAAAAATTTCCATATCATCATTACAAATCATTTATTATTGGTATTGCCATCTCAAAAAAAAAACCAAAATCTATTGCACAATACGTTGTAATACTTCACAACCTTCTTAGCTTACGTTTGGTTAAAAAAACTGTCTGATCACGATACAAAGTTCAAAACCAAAAAAAACTATAGATCAAAATGCAATCTAATTTGTTGAGGTTATAATTATTATGTTTTACTTCAAGATTGTTGAGCAAAAAGGTAATACTTTAAAAACAGATCTGCTTGTAAGTATATGAAAAATATTAAAAGAAAATACCTTTTTCGTTTCGTAAACGAGTAGACGCGTCACCTGATTCAAAGTGACTACCTCCGCCCATGAACGCCTTCACCTCATGTGGCAAAGGATGCCGCGTGTCGAGCTGCCTTTAGTCTCAGAAAAAACTCTCCACAAACTACACAGCGTGTGGTGACGGATTAAGAATACATAGTGTTACGACCTCTATTCATCTCGTGGGTGTCGTAAGAGGCGACTAACGGAACAAAGTATACAAGACAACATCATTACAAAGAGAAGGAAAACTTGAAACAAACCCTATTCCAACCTGTCTGGCCAGCGTTGTATAGTAGGTCGAAACCTCCTTGCTAAGGAGAGGCCTATGTCCAGCAGTGGATTGTAAAAGGCTGTTGATCAAACTACACGGAATCTGGAGAGAGTAGAGTTAGATGACGCTTCGTTAAGCCTCACTATATCAGCGTGCTGTGAACCTTATATTCTCATTAAATTCAATAGTTCTAAGTCAATGAGCAACACATATGTATAAATATAGTTTGAAAAACTAAAAGACACAAAAAGTCGATTACTAACAAACACAACACACAGGTGAAACTATTAAAGGCGTGTTGAAAGTTCAAATCAAAAATAATAGGAAGGATGATGATATGACGATGATGAGTATTCCAATTGCCTGTTAAATACTGAAATTGGTCGTAGGGTATCTTTGTGCCTACTACGAGAATGATAATTAAAGTCTCCAAAAACACTAAGTTTAGGACGATTTGAACCAAATAGTTCGTATCAGAAAGTATATTACAACCTTATCTTACAACTGCCTCCTTAGCGAGGTGGTAGTGTATGCGACTGCTGTTCTTCTGGTCTCGGGTACGATTCCTAGGTCGGTTCAAATGTTTGGATGATCTACAAAATTTGTTTCGGAGTTTGGGTGTTTTCTACGTATAATATGTATTATGTATTTACAAAAAAAGTAGTATACATGTATTCATATCCGTTGTCTAGTACCCATTGTACAAGCTCTGCTTAGTTTGAGACTAGATAGCGTTGCGTTAATGTGGTACAATATAATTATTATCTTTATCAATCAATCAAATTGTCTATGATTGTCTATGTGGTGGAAGGCGCCCGTTGTTCAGCGCCTTGATAATATAGACTTTAAGTCCTGTGAACACGATATAATATCGTTTAAAGATTTTAAAATTCTTAACGTAAATCGTTCAGTGGGAATTAGGTATCTTTAGTTATGAAAAACTCTTATGTCACTTAAGTGTTGCCAATTTACTGAAGGAAACGAAACTGACAACTAATTTATGGTATTATATTATTCTAATTTATTAAGTGGTCACTCAGTTTTATGTTACTGTTCACACCACTGGCACCAGGAGTAGATAGGAACTTGTTAATTTTTATGATCACATCTAAACATAAATTCATAAAAATCAAGCACGTAAAAAATCTTAAACGTGTTTTAGTGGGCATGTTGATGTTTAAACATTTATATTTTATAAACTATTGCTGTTTATTTAACATGTTGACATAATGAACAAATGGCGATTAAAGCAGTTGACAGTAAAATCAAATGAGTTACTCTTTATCAAACGTCAGCGGTCGGTTGCTTAAAATATTTCTATCAAATGACAATCCGTGACATCATTCTTTGACATTGTCAAATTACTAATTTATTAATTTTTACCATTGTAATTTACAATATTATTGACAGCTAGCTGTCACGCTAAAGACTAGAGTAATGAGGAACAAAACTGACGCGTAAAATAGATAGAAACCATCTTTAGAGCGGGTTCTTTATTGTTTCAAGTTTGAACATAATTGATGAAGATTTTTTTGAGTTTTTGAAGCGTTTATAAACTTGTTTTACTCTCTTTGTCTCTGTGTAAAAAGAACAGGCTCTATTACCTATTGAATTTTTAAAAGTATTAGGAAGGGTGAGACACGACGACTGAACCTGAGTGAATTTCCAGGACCCCGACTTTGCTGGAACAGTTTAAAACTTCTTAGTATAACAAGCCGAAAACGACGGACCGGGTGTAACCACAATCCACACGTGATATGAGCCACAAATGCCGATACAGTGACTATCACACACGAAGAATTTTTTCGTTATACCGACAGCCCAAGGATAAAAATTAGGCACGCGCGTGAGGATGCTGTCCTAGCCTCATACAATCACAATAAGTATTCTGACGTGGGCCAATATCAAGAGACGAGGAAAAAAGGTGGCCGCTATACCAACGGCGCGACGCTACGTGGCAAGTGTTAGGTAACTACTGCGTGCACTGTTCGACACTCATCATCAGTCCGGCCGAACTCCTCCCATCGGGGACAGCAGACATTCAATTTAAGATTACCGGACAGTTTCTTTTACTTTATTCCTAACATGGTGGAGTGGTCAGTTTTCCTCGTCTTTCTATTCACTTAGTTCTATCATTCGTATCGTCCACGTTTTAAAAAATTTTACAGTCTTTCAGGTTTCTCAGCACTACACCCTACGTCTTCGGTCTGCTTCTTGATCTTCAACCGGAGATAGATACAAACCAGTTTAACATTTTTGTACATGTAGATAAAATGTAGTGAGTAAGAGTGACAGTTATCGTGGTAAGTGTGGGAGCCTCACACTGCTACGATGTCCATCATGCCTTTTACGTCCTCAAGCGGGGTGTATAACAGCATCTCACTAGGACGCCATAGTGTCGGTCACTATACTGTATTATCTGCATTTACAATGAGTATGGTGACTCTTGAATTCTATTCATGCTTTCCATCACGCAGAGTAGTCACTTTTGCAAGCCCTTTGAAAAAAAAAGAAACACGAAATAGGTGTCTTAAAGTTTATAAATTAATCAATAAATGGGTCATCTTGTTCTTCGTCAGGCTGTTTAATTTGCTGACTAATCCTCTCGCCACCATGGTTTTATTTATTTATTTTTAAGGTTCATATGGTTTTCATCAAAAATTTAGGGCCCTAATTTAACCTCACCGTGAAAAAAAAGAAAAAGAAAAAAAAAAAAACAAAACATCCCGATTAGAGGCAATAAGGTAACCTTTATTTGGCACCAAAACACTGGCGAAGAGTGAGCGTTTAATATGCCTCTACCTACCCCTCCGGGGAAACAGGTGCGATTTCATGTATGTACGTACTTTTAAGGTACATCAACAATATACATATACAAAAACAGTTTACATTAGAAGCTGAAAATAAAAACTGTATTTTTTGTACAGAATATTTAAAAAAATACAATTTGAATATAAAGCATACTTAAGCAATTTTAACAAAACAAACACAACAGAAGTAAAAATAAAGTGGTTCGAACACATACTGAATAAATGATCATAATACCTTTGTAAAGTTTTTTGACGTGCGGAAACCCCCTCGGGCCGTCACCCACCGGGTTTGACGGCGGAGTGGTGTGCCGGGATCGGACCGACTAAAAGCATACGGTATGCCAGTCTACGCCTGAGATAGGAGGGATCCGAGAACTGTTACTATTACGACATCCGGATCACCCCTGTTAAGCCTGGTAGGCCCTGTAGGTCACCTTATTAAAAGCATCCGTAAACGGCTGAACGTAATTGAATAGCATGATGCATGCGAAGTAGGTGTGTATCTGGGCTGTGGCAAACAGCGCTTGTAGCAAATAAAACACTAAATTACTGTGTGGTATAGTAGGCCAAAATTTCCTTGCTAAACTGAGGCTTATGTCCAGCAGTGGACTGTTAAAGGCTGTTGACTATAACATGAAGAAGTTATGTGATTGTGCCGTCTTGCGTAGAAGACCCACGCAAATTTGTCTGTGTCTCGAAAGGAATAAACTATCCCCGTTTTTGCTATACTTTTCATTAATGACCGCCTCCTATTGGCCACAGCGTGATGTTAAATAGCATTTAGTTTTCCTTGATAAATCGGCTATTCGATATTTAAAGAATTTTTCAACTGGAACCCGCAGTTCGTAAGATTAGCACCTTCGACCAAACCAACAAACTATGGTCGAACTTTCACCGTTGTCTATGTAAATTTTTATGGCTTTATTTGTTTTTTCAAAATAATTATAACCTAGAATGAAAGTGTCATGGAAATTGGTCCACTAATTTCGGAGATAAGTGGAAAGATCTGTATCTTTGTGACAGACAGACACACGAATTTTACTTATTTGAATTCAGTATAGATATTAATATCGTGAGGACCGTTACCAATAGTTTATTTTAACCATATACAACTAACCTAAGTAGCTACTAACCTATTTCTTAAACTAAGAATAAAAAACTATTTATAAATTTATCAAAATGGCGGTTTGACACTTCACTTCTCCACAAACCTCGTCAGGGTCGGTCAACTCTATTCTACAAAATGTTAATTGGGGGGGTTTTTTACTCAACAGTGATAACAATAGTGGAACAACAAGAACAGCGATATAATTCTTGCTATAATGATACCACTGACAATATAAACTTAACTTGCCAAATGACCTTATTTTTTTTAAACAAATACTATGTTAAAAACTTGAAAATAATTATGAATAATATTTTTGATAATTAAACATTATCACAAATTATCTTAATTACAGTATAGAAAAACATATTCCAAATATAAATATTTACTAATAATTTCGAGTTAATTACTGGCAACACTACAAAAAAAAAAATACCTGCCGCCGCTTGCGCACCGTTTACTTTGTAATTTCGGTTTAATAAGTTTTAATAATAGAAATATTAATTTAACAGGTGGGTCTGTTGGTCTAGAGGTAAGTGATCTTAACTGCTAAGCCTGAGAACGTGGGTTCGATTCCCATCCAGGACATATGTTTGTGTAATGAACCCGATCATTTGTTGTCTGTGTGTAATTTATCTATTATATGTATGTATATAGAAATATATAAGTATGTTTATCAGCGGTCTGGTTACCAGAGTACAGGGTCTGCCTAGTTTGAGATTAGACGGTCGTGTATGCAATATGTGAGGATATATTATACTAGCATTTGCCCGCGGCTTCGTTCGCGTGGAATTTGGTATGCCACATTAAGTTTCGTAACAGATCGTTTTAAATAAATATATTTTTTTAACATACAAACAATCCTACGGTACATCATCTTTGTGTAACTTCAATGGTTTAGGCAGCGAACGCCAACATAACTCTCAGAGGCCAGATTTTTTTTCGACTCAATTGACACGTATCGTTATATTACGACCAAAATTACATAAAATCATTACAAATTGTAGCCTATATGTTATGCCGATGTATAACCTATACTACTGCACAGTTTCATCCAAATCCGTCCAGTAGTGTTTTCGTGAAAGAGGAACAAACATCCATACAAACTTTCGCAGCGCAATAACCAATTTTGATATCTTCAGCATTAAAAATATATATTTTATTGGACTCTCTAAATTCTATATTTTGATTAAGTTTTGCTTCAATGATTTAGATCACTGATTTGATTAATAACCAGATTTCTATAGAATAACAAATCCAAATCGACATACATATAACTTCAAGGAACTCTTCAAAATAAGTGCTTCCAATTTTGAACCCAAACAGACTTACATATCCAGCCTTTTACAGTCCACTGCTGGACATAGGCCTCTCCATAGCAAGGAGGTTTTGGCCTTCTATACCACGCTGGCCAGACGGATTGGAAGAGGGTTTTTTTTCAAGTTTTCCTTCTCTTTGTAATGATGTTGTCTTGCATACTTTGTTCCCTTAGTCGCCTTTTACGACACCCACGGGGTGAATAGGGATGGTAACCCTTTGTATTCTTAATCCGTCACCACACGGGCAACTACACGGCTAGTGAGGGTATATTCTCTATAATTATGTGTTCTGTGGACTACGTAGTCGATATTTTTAAAACCGCAAAAGGCCCTGATAACACACACAGCGATATTTTACGAAGTCCAATGTACAAAATAAATCGTATAGTGTAATATGTGTGTTGTTTAATTTATTTGAACAAGTATCTAATGCGAGCATAAATTAAAAATAGATATTTTCCATGTAGGTACACCTCGTAAAGATTATACGGCAGTAAACATTGATCGGACATGTTCGGGTGAGATCGCCAATTTCCGTAATTTTGGGGCCAGGAATTGCGCGTTTAATAGTTTTACCATCATTTCATCATTTTATCCAAGATCATTTTAGAGTAAAGCGTTTTAACATTTAATTTGTTTTGTATAAGTAACATATTTGTTTAACGTTCCTGAAACCTATAAGAGAGATTTTGTGAAAAAATACTGAAGTATGTGAAAGGTAGCCGAGAAAGTGTTATATATACTTATGTTTTTCTCAGTTAAATCTAAATACTTTGATCAAAATAATTAGTAGTAAATTACTCCTGTACTCTTTTTACAAAGCACTTTTATTCAAAACATTAGGCGTATTTGTTTAATAGTTTATTAAGAAAATATTAACGTGTCCTATTTGCAAGCATAAGTGTAGTTTCATAAAAAAATATAATAATTAGCAAGTAAGGCGTTTTTTAATACGAGCATTAATTACCAGAGGTCTTATTAAATATCATGTAACTACAGGTCATTTGTGAATTACGAATAACTTGTTAAGACATGATTATCTTTCATTCGTGTAATTTATCGTTTGCTATTTCTTAATTAATTTTTGACTTATTCTTTTATTTTTAAAATCTTTCTTTTAATGTTGTGTTGATATATACAGCTTGGATAAAAATATACATCATATGACAATCATATTTAAGAGTTCTGAGTCCAATTTTGAATTAGAGCCGGTAGTTCCTAAGACTAGATCGTTCAAACAACCAAACAAAATTAGCAAAAATAGCTTTATAAATATATAAATATACAGAAACAAACGTAGATATTATCACACTTTCAATCTAGTAAATAAAAAATCCATCGTTTCCCGCGTATTTAATAGCCACACGCCCCATGAACGTAATAGCAAAACTATTTATTACAAGCTGTGCCCTTTACACATCGACTATGACTCTTACTGCTTACGTAATAAGGGCGATATTAAATAACCTGAACGCGTGTCCTCAATATTATATCCAGACATATTTTTTGTGTCGCCTTGACACGTTACGCCTTGCCATTTTAATTTTAATGTTAGTTTTAGATTCGAATAATGTATTAAATGAGAAAAAAAACTCAATGCCAAAGGGCTAAGTGTTAATACGTGAAGATACGTAACTGTCACTTTTAAAACAAACATGGCGCTGGAACGTGAGTGCATCGCGCTTGAAATACAATTATTTATTTTTATTCGGCCAAATATACAGTTGCTTACAGAATTCTATTAGTTAAAAGTTTGAAAATAGACACAGGTAAGTATTTTTAATTGTTATGTTTAAAACTGTAGTGATTGCGACTGCTGTATTTGAGGTCTCGAGTTCGATTCCTGGGTCGGACCAATTGTTTTTATGATCTAGAAATATTTATTTCGAAGTTTGAGTGTTTTTTATGTATAATATGTATGTATTTACAAAAAAAAGTGTATAAGCATTCTATCACTCACTCTAGTTATCATATCACAAGCTCTGCTTAGTTTGAAACTAGATGGCG
The DNA here is from genome assembly GCA_949316085.1 of Hypercompe scribonia. NCBI lineage: Eukaryota > Metazoa > Arthropoda > Insecta > Lepidoptera > Erebidae > Hypercompe > Hypercompe scribonia. Next base: position 5,642,231 of record OX438994.1, read on the forward strand.
TTGTGTGTCAAATGTCTGAAATGTTGATTTATTTATTTTATTTCTATATAGAAGAAATCAAAAAACATGCAATTTAAAAAAAAGTGTTATAAATTTAAAATGTATGCGAAAACGGCAGCATGACATTTCAGGATGCGCTATATAATAATATTTTGAGTTATATAATGAAAGTTCAAGTTACACTGGTTAAGATAACGATCGAAGTTCAATCGCCAGGATTCTTTACGTACCTCTCCATTTTCACTCTCATTTTTCTCATATTCGCCGGGATATTGTTTGCTAGAACTTCATCCGTCGAGTACGTGCACCTTTTGCAGTTGAGATGGACTCAGGCCCCAAGTTTTTGGTGGGTACCCTATGCAGTTTAATCTTCACAAACTGTAAATCAATGTTTATTGATATTTTCGCATCTTTTCTTTTGGGTATATCGAGAAACGAGTATAAGACCAGGCAGCCTGGCGGGCTGGGACCCAATCATTGATGTTGGGATATTGTATTGCTAATCATTGTGAGAATTTCTATATTGCGATTTAACATTAATAGTTGCTCCGTAGTTCATTACTGCGTAGTTCGATGTGTTTCCGCTAGATGGCATTGTAGTATGTATTTTTTTGTTTATGCTGCATGTGGAAGTCGCCACATATAAAATGAAGGTAAATTTTCCCATCAGCAACCTTTAACAGTCCACTGCTGGATAGAGGCCTGTTCTCAGAAAGTCAGCTATTACGACACCCACGCGATGAATGCTTATCCGTGTGAGAATACATATCGTATCACCGTCCTTATCCTTACACAAAGACATTAACTTCGAGAAACAATCTCAGCTGTTAATTAATTTCTTAATAATTTTAATTTAGAAATTATAAAATGGAAAATTGTTTATTGGAGTATCATGTTACGCAATTTTAAATTATACTATATCAAAATATATTGACAAAACCGGTAATTTTACAGTTTTATCATCTCTACAAACATTAGAGCGACAATCTTTAGATAAAGGTTATAAGAAGTCTTGGAAAGTTCTAGAAAAGGTAAGGTTAACAACACATACCACGGCCCTTTGAATTTGCCAGAATTTATTCTGTGATAATCTTAATATATATAAATCTCGTGTCACAATGTTTGTCCTCAATGGACTCCTAAACCACTTAACCGATTATAATAAAATTCGCACACCATGTGCATTTCGATCCAACTTGAGAGATAGGATAGTTTAAATCTCAAATTATAGTCGCAATTTTAATTTATTGCTAATTATTTGTCTGTTATTATTTGACAGTCACAATTATCGGTTAACTCCAAATGATTCTAACAGATGTCGATACCTTTCGACTGGGTTGAGTAAGTAATCAATAGATGGCGCTGCTATGGTAAACAGCCACAGCAACGCGTGGCCGGGTCAGCTAGTCATTGTATATTTCTAAATACACCCATGAACAAAACAAAGGGTCATGCTTATCACACAGTTATTACCTCCGTGTGGTGACGGATTAAGAGTACAGAGTGTCACCAGCCCTATTTTGCACATGGGTGTTGCAAGAGCCGACTAAGGCAACAAAATATGCAAGACAACATCAACGCTAAGAGAAGGAAAACTTGAAACAAACCGTATACCAACCCGTCTGGCCAGCGTGGTATAGTAGGCCAAAACCTCCTTGCTAAGGAGAGGCTTATGCCCAGCACTGGACTGTTGAAGGCTGTTGATGATGATGATTTGTTCTAGTTGGGAATTGAAATCTCGACCGCAGCTTCTGCAGTCAAAAGTCAAGATCATTCGAAACTTTGTGTGTTATAGACGAAGTATCATATTTCGTCAGCCTCAGCCGAAAGACTGCTGGACATAGGCTTTATTAAAGGGTCTCTACAATAACCGATCCTGTACTGCCCGCATAGTAACAGCTACCAACCTTCATCAGGTACTCACTAATCTTCTTGTTATGCGTCTGCGCGTTTGCTTATCACAACTGCTATCACATACAAAAAAAACCATAACCCGACTACATAAACACTTTTGATCAATTTATATAGCTTATGTCACCCGGGCAATTATTACTATTCTATAGACACCTCATTCATTAAAATCACTTCAGTTGTTTAGACGCTACAGTGGAACATAAAAACATACATAGACTGCCAGAACTATTATCCTTCCTTTTGTTTTCGCTATAGTCGTGTTCAATAGAAATTCATGAAGGGTCATATTGTCACGTGCGTAAAACCATCTATAATTATCAGATATGACAAATTTTACAAATAGGGTAGATTCCTAAGCGTTAGTTTCCTCCGAAACTTTTACCAGTGACTAATTCGTCACAAATGAAGGTTGTCTGTGGAATCGTGGTGAGCGATAAGACTGCCGATTATTACATATATATATTTGGTATTTCATTTTTTCTTTTGTTTTGTTTTCTGTATATAATAAAGAGAAAAAAAAATATATAAAAAATTACACGGAAAATGTTTTTCGTAAGTTTTAAAATGACACTAGTGACATCTGTCATAGATCAAAATATATTTTAAGATTCATACGTAAAGAGTATTTGCCTACATGCCTAAATTCTTAAGGTAGTAGAGCCAAGCTGATTCCAGTATGAATGGGCCGGCTCGACCGGGGCAGTACTACCCTCCCACAGAAGACCAACCTAAAGCGCCAGCATCCGTGCTGTCATATTTCGTTGGTGAATGCGAGACAGGAGGCCCATTGATGCAGAGGTGACAGTTATCGTGATAACTATGTGAGGCTTACACTGCCACGATGACTGTCATGCTGTACGTCAAACGTGGCGTGAAAAAGCATCTCACTAGGCCGCCATAGTATGGGTCACCACACTGCATTGTCTGTATTTGCAATGAGTATGGTGACCACAACTTTTTGGATTCTATTCATGCTTTCCCTCAGGTAGAGTAGAGTCATTTTGGCAGGCTCTTCATATAGAAAAAAAAACTATTCTAGTAACAAATTCTAGATAGTAATAGCTGAAATTATCATTTTCAACAACTTTTACTGTTCCACTGCTAAACACAGACCTTTCCTTAAAAAAGGGGGTTTTGGGTTACTTATGTGTACTACGCTTACCAGACATGTTATAGGCTAGCTGTTAAGTTTTCCTTATCTTTGCAATTCTGTTGTCTTGTGTAGTCTGTTCCCTTAGTCGCCTCTTATGGCACCCTCGCATTGAACAAGGCTGATGACACCGTGTGTACCATACGTCGCCTAAATAGAGAGTTTTAGCCGAAGTTGGAACCATAAATGTAAGCGCTAGAAGTCCGAAGGTCGTAATTACAGCTGTTCTCGGATTATTCCTATTTCAGGAGCAGAGTGGCACACCACGTGGTTTTAGTCGATCCGATTCCGGGGTTTACGGTGGGGTGACAGCTCGAAAGGGTTTCCATAGGTTAAAAAAAGAAAAGAAAAAAAAGCGGTGACTACACTCAGTATTCTTAACCTTCATGTAAAGGGTAAGCCATTTACCACGCGGTGACCGGCTTACCCTTTACAAAATCTCACCCTTTGCGACTGATAGAAACACTCAGACCGATATCCCTGAACAGCGTCCACATTTTACCGTCCATGATTTCTTTGCCACTCGTGGCAATGGACATACCATTGTCCTGAACTTCGCGCCTAAGGACACTAGTGGGTTAAACAGGGGTGGTGATACTCCATATTCTTCATCCATCACCCCACAGACAATATAGAGTGCATTACCATAGATATTTCTTTACAATCTAAGCTAATTTTAATCTACAAATTTCTATTAAGCAATATTGAACAGTTATTAATTAATAAATATTTTATATATCATATTTACAAACTAATCAACAGGTCTTTGACACTATAAGCTTAACTAAATAGTGTCTGCATGTCTGGCAAACTGTAGAATATTTGGACATGTTTTGATCTTTATGAGACGTGGTAAAGTGGCTAACAAGTTGGCAGTCATAATAAATCTGTTCATATAATAAAATTATAAGAGGTCGATGTCTTATATTAAACATTTGAAGATTAACAAATGAGGTCTTTATTGAAGTAGTCATATCTTCCGTGCTAAGCGGTCTATGTCCAGCAGTGGACTGTTAAAAACTGTTGACGATGACTACACAGATCACTAAGTACTAATATTTGACTGCACGGGTGATGTCTCTGCCTGATAAAATTCGTAACGAGGTTATTCGATAGAGAACTACAGTAACTAACATCGCATGGAGAATCAGTATGCTGAAGTGGAAGTGGGCCATGTCTCAGACGTACCGATGGATACCACGATTGGGTAAACGTAGTGTAGGGTGCCCTGCGGCGCGATGGACCGACGACTTGAAGAAGGTGGCTGGCAGCGGGTGGATGCGAATTGCCCAAGGCCGGGATGGTTGGCGTTCCTTGGGGGAGAGCTTCGTTCAGCAGTGGACGGCGATAGCTCGATTTGATATTAGGGTCTATTTTTCTTTTCATCATTTTAATTCTTGTTAGGGTTGGTGTGGTTGGGTGCAGGACAACAACACTGCGAAGAGAAGGAAAATTTAATATAAACCCTATAACTACCCGTCTGGTTAACGTGGTGTAGTAGGGTAAAACTTCCTTTCTGAGGAGAGGCGTATGTCCAGCTGTGGACATGATGGGAAATATACTACTGATGGTCAACTGGTACGTAGCACTGACTGCTAAGCCAGATGTCGTGGCTTCAATTTCAGTTCCGGACAAATTAATGTAACAATCATTCGTTGGGTGTCTGGATGTAACTTATCTAGAATGTCTATATATATTGATATAATATCTATCTAGTTTTAAAAATATACGGTCAAGTGTGAGACGTGTCAAGTTATAATTATTTATAATCGTGCGTACTCACACGACATAATAAATAAACGTATTAGTAATACTCTACACCCCCTCATTTATGCCAAAATGACAACCACGTGAATAATATTTCTATTTTAATCCCAAGTTTAATAAATCAAAGTATAGCCAACGTAGACTAAGTCGACACTAACTACTTATAAAAAATCAGACAGTCTCATTCAAAAAACAGAACCTAAATTACTATGAACCGGTTTGGTCTCGCAAATGTGTATATTAATGGCTTGCTGAGCTAAAAATAGACTTGTATATTTGTTGCTTTCTAATTTTGGCTCACTTACGTCATCGGAACGGTATAAAATACCTTCGAATTGAAAAAAATTCGAATAAAAATATTTATTGATAACAAACGAGTCGAGTTTTTTCTGCAGCGCAGCTCGTTAAGTAATCCAACCTTGTTTTTAATGCGTATTTTGAGTTTTTTACGAGTCAAATGTTGGTTGGTATGTATAAAGAGTCTCATATTAATTTTATTCATAATATGTATATCTTTTAATTTTATTTCTGCAAGGAAATCTTTTACATATACTTTACAAGTCGGACGTCACGGCTACAAGGCACCGGCATTAAATAAGTCTCACTCTGGAAAGAAATGGCGAAACAAACCATAGAGATGGCCTTTTTTTTTTAAGTCGTGAACATAGTTTAAATAAAAACTAAGCGATTACAGTATAGGATCTGGATAGCCTTTTGAAGAAACGTCCACATTTTTAAAACGGCCTGCCCATACAGCCATCGTGTCATTTAACCAGTATTAGTCAAAATTAACGACCCGAAGCATGACACTACCGCCAGCAGCACATTTGGGTAGACCGTAAAAACACTCAAACCCACCAGAAAGACACTAATTATGATTTTTAAAAATAACAAACAACACCCGCACTAGGAATAAATCCTGTGTGTCGGAGGACTTTACAAACATACAAGAAACGGACACGAAGAACACCCAGACTCAGAACAACAATTTGTGGATCACACAAAGTGTTGTCCCATGTGGGGTTTGAACCCACAACACTCAGCGCAGAAGAGAGCGGCGTGGCGACCGCTTAAACTACTAGACCAGCTGTACATCTACAAGCATATTACATGCATATTACAAGTCTAGACTAAACTCACCTTTACATCACATTAAAAAACTTGTGGCTAAATGATAAGTATCTATGTAACATACAATTAACAAATATTGCTTTACAAATTCACAATATTTTTGCGATTATGTTAAATGTATCATTGCAATAATTTCTGAGCCTCTCTCATAAAGCGTAACAGTTTCCCGGAAGCATCTTGGACTGCCTTTTTAATCATTGGACGTCTGGTAATCACTCATATCGTCACTTTAACTTGTGATTTATTCATGCACTGGTACGCTTTATGTCTCACTTCTCCATCTTTGAGCTGGAGTATTCTGGTACTCCACTTTGATATACTCTACGTTTGATATAAATTCCCTACACATAAACATTTGCTAATAAGCATAGAGTCTGTATAGTGTATACACAATAGCAAAGTCTATGGTATATTGTGACTACTCCATTTCAGTTTTCTTATAAAAACCTTTGAAAAAATCAACAAAATACAGTGAGCCAATCATCTCTAATTTAATAAGTTCACTGTGGCATTTGCTAATAAAAGGGACATTTAAAGTGGCCTAGAATAGTTTATAATGGAAGCTAAACTCTCCATTTGCGTAAAAAGGAACGTAGTAATAATGTAACATGGGCTTAAGTGCCGTTATCCCGAATGCAAGTGCAACAGTAGAGCTAAGTATAGACAAAAGGTCCGATTTTCTTCACATTTGTACAGATAACGAGAATTAAAGCCAATATTAAAACAAAAAAGGAAGTAATTCGTAATTTAAAAACTTTAAATTAGCAAACTGCACTAAAAATAGATAAGATTTTGAAAATAAAATTTTCATTCGACACGAAATAAAGGTCGCTTGCATATTATAATGGAACGATTGCATATTATAATGGAGCTAGCTATAATTTTAATCGACAGATTGTTCATCTTTCATCTTTTATTGTTTTTTTTTTTTTATGACGTTCATAAGTGTCTTTTGTGACCTAAATGAATAAATGAATTTGACTTTGACTTTGACTTTGATTTATATTATAATTAAAACAAGAATTATTCAATACGTGCTATACAGCGGACGTCCATTGATAAGTTAACAAAAATAAAGTTATTTTTAACACACACTTCTTATAATTAAATACATTACATTGTTAATTTACGACCAATTTAGTTTTAAATTTAATTTAAATTATAACCTTTGGACTTTACGTTCTTATGCATAGAGTAAACTTTGATACTTAATCGTCTGTGTGGTGATAGATTAAGAACAGTGTTACCATTCCTATTTTTCGCATGGGTGTCGTAAGAAATGACTAAGGCAATAAAATATGCAAGACAACGTCAGTGCAAAGAGAAGGAAAACCTGAAACAAATCTTATACCAACTCGTTTGGTGAGTGTAGATCTAATGATAATCATTGGACGTCTGGTAATCACTCATATTGTGACTCTAACTTGTGATCTATTCATGCACTGGTACGCTTTATGTCTCATTGCCTCAACTTTGACCTGGAATATTCTGGTACTCCACTTTGATATACTCTACGTTTGATGTAAGTTCCTTACATACAAGCATTTGCTCTGCCAATAAGCATAGAGCCCGTATATAGCGTTTCATTGAGATAAGTAAGACAAGAAAAAATAATTTTTAATACTTTTAAGTCTTATCTATAGTAGATCCTTGCTAAGGAGAGGCCTATATCCAGAAGTGGACTGTTAAAGGCTATTGATTTTTGAAGTGAAAACTTCTTTAGGCGCGTTGAGCGTTTTGGTAGAGGGTAAAATCCTCGGTTCGCGTCACCGACATGCTAATGATAATAGTATGTCTATAGCTATGGAGAATATGATATTATGTATTATATATGAAATTTATTATTATTATATATTATATATGATATTATATATTATATATAGCTATATATGAAACATAAAAAATTTCATATAATTTTTGCATATAGTTTTAATTACTCTCAACTTAATAGTTCCGTTTTCACTTCTATCGGCAGTCCCACGACTGCTACTGTTTTTTTTTTAAATATTTCAGACGTTTGACACACAACGTCATCTAGTTTCAAACTAAGCAGAGCTTGCGCTATGATAACTGGACTGACTGATTGAATACTTATTTACTTTTTCTTGTAAATACGTCCATATTATACATAAAAAACACTTAAACTCCGAAACAAACATTTGTAGATCATACAAACATTTGATCCGACCCGGGAATCGAACCCGAGATCTCAAGCTGCGTCACCGAGGCAGTTGATGATGATGATGATGATGATTTGATGAAGAAAGTTCAGGTATGTAGGCATATATTTTTTAGATATAGTCTTTAAAACACATCTTGATCTCTGTGACAGTTGTCAGTAGCGTCATTTTAGAACTGATGAGGTGCACTTTAAGTGTGAATTTATAATATTTATGATATATTGCATTTTGTGACAAAACTGGCACGTAGAGAATAAATATATATGTATACTAGCTGACCCGGCAAAAGTTTGCTTTGCCATATAAATTATTTCTAAGTAATTTGAGCGGGATGAAAAATGATTAAATTACTAAAATGGCTATTAAAAAATAAGGGTTGATCGTAGAAGGGTGAAAATTGAGGATTGTATGTATTTTTGTATGTTGTATCATAAAAAAATAGAAATTAAAAATTTTGTCTAAAAAATAAAAAAAAAAAATTTAGGGTTGTACCCCTAACATTTAGGGGGATGAAAAATAGATGTTGGCCGATACCGGATAAGCACAAAAAATTTCATCAAGCCGTCAAGCCGTTTCGGAGGAGTATGGCAACGAAAACTGACACGAGAATTTTATATATTTGATATATATGACCGCGCGCTGATTAGGATTAGTTTTTATTATAAATTACTTTATTGTTAAATTACAATCTATTTTAATCATAACGTGATTTGTGAATTTTGGTTTTAGTAAGTTGCTTCTGTGGCAGATGATATTAAAATGAGGAAATTGAAATAAGAGCCCCGAATAGAGTAGTAGGTGTCGCCACGAGTAATAGCGACTGTCAGTTGGTTTTTAACCAAGACCGCTATGACGCCTCACCTTTCTGACGCTCTGACATATATATATGTATGTCCTTTATAGAATCGTAGACAATGCATTTAACAATGTGATTATCTTAACCAAAGTTGTTGTACGTGAGCCCACGAAGGGGTCTGAGTTGGTATGATTTTTTTTATGTCTTTCCTTCAAATTTATTTTAGTCGGTAACGTAGCAACGCACGCAGGGTACCGCTAGATTTTATAAAGTATAAATCGCTTGTTCAAAGGTATTTTATCGGTTTCGTAGCCATCTGTAACGGAGACCAAGCTATTTTTTAACCTCCTCGCTAAAGAGAGGCCTATGTCCAACAGTGGACGGTTAAAGACTGTTGGTGATCATCATTTAATAACGATTTTTAATACTTTTATTCAGTTACCTTCTAACAACGGGACTGAATTATTTGTAATACAGCATTCTCAGTCCGTTTTGCCATTCGAGACTTGTGGCATTCCTTACCCAGGCTCGGTAATGCAATGGTAATGTATGCGACTACCAGGTCGGACCAAATCTTTGTATGATCTGCAAATATTTATTTTGGTATTTTCTATATATGGTATGTGTGTATTTACTAAGTAAACAAGTAAAAAAAGTAAAATAAATATTCCGGACATTTGACACACAACGCCATCTAGTTTCAAACTAAGCAGAGCTTTTGCTATGACTAGACTGACTGATATAATACTCATATATTTTTTTGTAAATACATAGATATTGTACAAAGAAAACACCCAAACTTCGAAACAAATATTTGCAAATCCTACAAACATTTGGACCGACCCGGGAATCGAACCCCGAGACCTCATGCACAGCAGTCGCAGTCACTACCGCTACGCCACCAGTATTCTATCTCTTATAGCTATGTTTAGTTTAGAACTATGTATTTATATGACATTGCGTCTCTGATATTGTGTGTGTCGCTTTAACCGTCTTCCGTATCCCAATTTACTTTCTTCTTTCTAAAACGTTACAATTCAATACATTTTACAATGATAACTAATATTGCAGACGTGCCATCTGATAGCAAGGAAGTTATTGTTATTTTTGAAAGGCGTCTCGGACGAATTTTGCCAGTCATTCAGCTCCATATATTGTTTCTTGTTTTTCGCGAGGTTAAAGAGATCGGCAGCATTGGCGATTACCATTCATTCAGTTGAGGTTCAGTAATCTTCCTTATCATAAAGATATGTGAAAGTAACCGCTGACCAGAATAGAGAGTGACTCTCAGAAAACCCCACTTACTAAAAGACTGAGTTTCCGTGATCCGATCCAACTGCGGTCGAGTTGAAATATGGATCTCACACGATATGCCTAAGCTCTGCATATGCCGTGGACTTTTATACTTTTTTTTCCTTATTGATGGAAGGTAGTGGTTAAGTAACATATCTATATATGCTTATATAAATAGGCCTCTTCTTAGCAAAGAGGTTTTGGCCTATTATACCACGCTGGCCAGACGCGTTGAAATAGGGTTTTAAGTTTTCCTTCCCATCTTATTGATATTTTCCTGAATAGTTTGTTCCCTTAGTCGCCTCTTACGACACCCACGGGATCAATAGGGGTGGTAACACTCTGTATTCTTAATCCGTCACCACACGGACAATGCCTTCGTCTGGGTCTATGTCCAGCAGTGGACTGTAAAAGGCTGTTGATAATTATATATATTGTTAAGTTGATTTGTACACTTCAAAAATTAAAAAGTTATGCACCGATGGAGCTTGATACGACATATAAATCGCTTTACAAAATTGTTTCTTACTATATTTCGCGTTAGTTTTATTTCTTACTACTCATCAATACAACACACAGCAAAGCTTGACCGGGTACAGTTTTAATTTATACTACACTTGGACTAATCGAACTGAATGACTGCACGGTTGGCCTAGTGGCTTAACTGGTCGCCACACCGCTCTCTACTACGCTGTGTAGTGGGTTCAAACCCCACATGAGACAACATTTTGTGTGATCCGTAAATTATTGTTCTGGGTCTGGGTGATCTTTGTGTCCGTTACTTTTATGTTTGTAAAGTGCCGCGCAACATGGGATATATCCCGAAAGTGGGCGTGGTCCCTTTAAAAAAAATGTTATTTTTCTGTGTAAAATAATAAAATAAACCTAAATATGAGTACGAACTGAAAGTAACAACTTTTTGCTAAACTTATAACAGCTCTTGTAATTACTTTTCAACTTTCACTACAGTTAGAAGTGCAAAACAAATAATTCGAGTAGATGAAAGTATAGCAGAGAACATTGATTGAGGCACTTATTAGCTACGTTAAGGACGTGTAGTTAAACATGACATTTCTCATGAAACGAAGTGTTAGTCAATGGTGGAAATGGTGTTTCTGGAAGCTTTTAAATATTAAGGTAGTAGGAGCCACGCTGATTTGAACCTAATGGGTCGGCTCGACCGGGGCAGTATTACCCTCTCACAGAAGATCAACCTAAAGCGACAGCATACGTGCTGTCGTGTTTCGTTTGTGAGTGCGAGATCGGAAGCCTATTGACACAGGGGTGACAGTTGTTGTGGTGTGTGAAACACTATGCTACGATGACTGTCTTGCCTTTTACGCCCCGAAACGAGGTGTGACAAAGCATTTTACTTGGCCGCCATACTGCATTGTCTGTATTCGTAATGAGTATGGTGACCACAACTCCTGGATTCTATTCCTACTTTCCATCAGGTCAGAGTAGTCACTTTTTTTTTAATTAAAATAAAAAAAAAAATATAAAAAAATATTACAACATTCACGGAACACCATTTAATCTCAAACTTAAGGAGACTTGAGCAAGAATTGAGCGGGATTATCCGTGTTGTGACGGATAAAGAACACGGAGTGTCATCACCCGGCTCATCCCATGGGTATCGTAAGAAGCGACTAAAGAAGCGAACATCACTACCAAGAGAAAGAAAATTTAAGGTATCATGCCAACCCATCTGGCTAGGGTGGTATAGTAGACCAAAACCTCTTTTCTAAAGAGAAACCTATCTCTAGCAGTTGACTGTAAAAGGTCGTTGACGATGTTGATGATGAGCAGGAATCGATATCGCATCCTATGCCATCATTGAACAAACTACGCCATCGGGCCGTCGAGGGCAGTCGGAGCTCGAAATTTGATCACAGTTGTCGTTATACCTAGATATAAAAATCATTTACTACAATTAAATGCATTTATTTCGGCTATAATTTTAATTTATTAATGTGTGATTCTGTAATAAAATTCTAAATATTAAAATAAGAGTATTTTTGTATTGTAATGTGTCAATCAGGGGGCCGAAACACTAGCGAGGAACTCTTGTTTCAACAATTTTGTGGTTACATTGCTTTACAATTAGATAAGGAAAGTGGATCGTTACTTTAAAAACCGCTTAGAGGACAGTGGCTAACAATGAAACACTGCTACGCGAGAACAATATTCATTAACTTAGCTGATATATATACAATAGCCCATAATTTTTCAACATCGCGATTCAATAGATTGATGCAATGCCATCTATCGGACTTACATAAAATTCATGTTCACAATTCATATTGAACAGATAGAATAAATAGACAGGAACAAAGTGTAACCAAAAAGTTTGTGAATAATTAAAAAAGTTCGTAGGCAATCGTTTTATATGACTTTATATACATATGTAAAAAAAAAGGAAATTTGTGACTCTGACCCGCGCTCCCAAGGTTCCATACAAACTGATATGTGTCCTGGAACACTTTCGGCAGATCTTTTTAACGCACTTACTATTGTAAAATTTGTCGAAAAGCGAGGTCTCACGGCACAGATACAGAATAAATTCAGTAGTCGTTAACTTAGATATATACAACCCTTTTCCGATTCGTATACACGAATCATATATATCGATGTAAAAGGTAAAATTTTTAGAAAAGCAAAGTTAAGTTTGTGAATGGGGAAAATGAAAAAATACATATAAGTTTATACTAAGCCCTCAGATGGTCTCATCAATATATATATAAATAAAATTAAATCACCGAACGACGATTTACAAAAATCTTAAGTGGTTATAACTGTTTACACAATACTAAAACTTTATTTTTTTTCGGTGTGTATGTTTGTTTGTCCAGGAATATCTCTGGAACCATTGAACTAATTTTAATGTGACTTTCACTAGGAAATAGAGGAGGTTACTGGGCAACATATATGGTACTTTTAATCCTGGACTTAACCCAAGAAAAAAGTTAAAATTCAAATCCTACGTGAACGAAGTCGCAGACACAACTAGTTGAGAATAAAATAGGCGTTCATTGAAAGTTGATTTTAGCCGACTTTGTATAAAGGAATAACCCATCGGTCCTGTGTCTGGTCTCTCCAGCCGTGTCTGATAACTGTCCCATCGGATACTGAGAGTGGAGAACAGAAAATGCAGAAAACGCACACACTTGAGCACTGTAATATCTTCTATGTCTGCTCTCCACTGAGATAGGCTGCCATGGCAACGTCGGGGTTCCAGGGATTTCCTTACTAGGGTGCACCTAGTCTCCTGGCTACTAGTACCTGAGACGGCGCGCGGTTTTTGGTCGGTTCGAGTCCGACATAACCACCCTTCGGTGGTATCCGTGGGGATTTACGCACAGTGTAAAAAAAGGCCTCTATGGCCAAGGCTACAGTCGAAAAGCGATTATCAGTCTCAGTTTTTGTAACGACAGCATTGTTGCAGTCTAAAGCATATTTATATTGCACTCTTCAATAAGCAATCACAAAACATTTAAAATGCAATCATTTCACAAACGCTTTGACTTATTTCAACAAAAGTGTCCTTAACTATATAATTTTGTATTTCATTGGCTTCTCTAAAAATAATCAGATTTGAGAGCTAGTTTCTTCAAAAAAAAATATACCTGACGTAATGGTTCGATTTGGAAAGCGGAATTTTTATGTTGAACGTCTAGCCTGTAGTGTTGACTCGGACAAATTCAGGGCCAACTTTTTATTTGATTTGACGTAATCACAGACAAAATGGACGCCGTTTGCCCGATCTTTGAGTTGTCGATCATTTTATGGTTTATTAATTTTAATTTCCTTCTTGCTACGGACTGCAGGTTGATATTTCGCTTTTAACGATTTATGCATTCGTAATCAATCTATCTGATATCTTTAAACGAGCAATTCTTGTATGTATAAATATAATCTGAATCTCGGAAATGGCTCAAACGATTTTCATGAAATTTAACATGCATGGGGTTTCGGGGGCGATAAATCGATCTAGCTAGATTTAATGTTTAGAAAATGTCATTTTCTTCCTGTTTATCTAAAAGCATGTTTTATCAAAAAAATACCGAGCTAAGCTCGATTTCCAGGTACTGATAAAAATTACCCGAGGCACGTCGGGGTTCCAGGGATTTCCTCACTAGGATACACCTGATTCCCCGACTATTGGTACCTGGTTCCTGAGACGGCGGACGGTTTTTGCTCGGTTTGAGTCCGACATAACCATCTTTTGGTGGTAATAATAATATGAAAAAGACACCTAAAGTTTGCCGGATTGAAAGAGTGCATAAGGTTCCCGCCAAAAACTTAGAGCATCAAGCCAACCTCACCTGTAAGTGGTGTACTTACTGATCGACGGACGAGGTTCTGGCAATCAAAACATCGATAGCGACAACAGGCTCGCCACCTATTACGTGGGACCAAAACACTAGCGAAAAGTGGGTGTTTAATACACCTCTGCCTACATCTCCGGGGAAAAAGGGCGTAATTTTATTATTTTATATATAAGCTTGTTGACTATATAAGTCGAATATTCGACTACGCATGTAGTGATACATATGTTTAAATATTGAATTGAGTAATTTGTTTTGTTTTCTGTTACGAAGTCAATCATCATCTTCCTAGTCTTTATGGTTCCCAATATTTTTGGGGTCGGCTACTAGTTCAACTGATTTTAACCTGTTATTGTTGTTGATGTAACCCTCAGGGTGAATTTGAAGGTTGAACTAATTGTCAATATATTTGAGGACACTGACTTCCCAATAATGATCGCCATAGATGTTCGTGGTTTAAGCGGTCGCCACGCCGCTTTCTACTGGGTTGAGTGTGGTGGCTTCAAACCCCACATGGCACAACACTTTGTATTAAACACACAAATTGTTGTTCTGAGTCTAGGTATTATTTTGTAAAATACCCCGCGATGAAGAATATATTTATAATACGGGCGATGTCTTGCGGATGACCAAAGCGAATGTCAGAATGTTTGTTAGCTTTCACACCTAAACGACTAAACCGATTTAAAAAATTCTTTCACCATTGGAAAGATACATATTAGGGACTACTTTTTCCACGATAACCGACATACATACACCCGAACGGAACAAAAGTTAGTATTTTTATTAAAACAATTTTCAGACCGGAGGCCCGTTAATGCAGGGGTGACAGTTATCGTGGTAACTGTATAAGCCTTACACTGTCACGATGACTGTTATGCCTTTTACGTCCCCAAGCGGGGTGTGAAAAAACATCTCACAAGGCCGCCATAGTGTAGGTCACCATACTGCGTTGTCAGCATTTGCAATGAGTTTGGTGACCACAACTCTTGGATTCTATTCATGCTTTCCATCAGGCAGAGTAGAGTCACTTTGGCAGGCCCTTACGATAGAAAAAAAAAAGAAAACTTGTAGGCGAAAGATTTAACGGCCAAATTTGATATGTAAAATTTAAAAATATACGTGTGTGTACATGTTAATGTACGTATATGTGTTATACTTGTATTTATGTTAAATTCAATGCCTCATAACGCTTAATTTCCCATTTAACACTGCCATCTGTTATCTCACATGACTAACTAGAATCCTTTCAAGGATGCCTAACCAATCTTTTAAAAATTCGTAACCTCTTGACAGAACCCTATAAAACAAAAGAGCAAGCATTGATAATGAAGGAGAGGCCTCTGAAAATGTAACTTAGTCAAATTATAATATTTAATAGGCGAGTACAATGACTTGTATGGCACTTTAGGCCGGAAACGGAGGTTATTGAACTAATCACTTAGAAGAGTGCCTCAAAAACACTGCTAACTCCTATTTTATTGTAAATCACGTTGAAAAATATAAATACCTTTCGGTACATGAGTACATAGTGTTGCGTCACTTTATTTTTACTCTCAAGTGACCTTTTTTTTCGGCGATGTTAGAGGCCGCGCTAGTGGAAAAATTTTTGATTTGACGCTGCGTTGTTGCGCTGTGGTTCGTTTGTTTTTTTTCTTGTCCTCATTTGTGAAGGTGTTGATTGGTTCACTGGTCAAGTGATTTTGTAGGAGATATTTAGCAACAATTCTATTTTTTATCTATGTACTAGTGAAATTATTGGTCAAACCTGAAATGATTTCAAATTTTCTGATTTTGGTGTTTCCACATCAACAGCTTTTAACAGACTACTGCTGGACACAGGCTTAGAAAAGAGGCAAGCAGAGGCTTAGAAAAGAGGTTTTGGCCTACTAAGTATATCACGCTAGTCAGAAGGCTAGGTAATTCAAGTTTTCCTTCTTTTTGTAGTGATGTTGTCTTATCCTCTTGTCCTCCCTAAGTCGCCTCTTACGTCACGCATGGATTGAACATTGGAATGATGTGTATGTGAAATTTATTTTGTGTTTATTTGTGCGTATCTACGGCAAAACGCAATTCACAGATTCAGTTATGCTTTAAAAACGTATTTATTTGTCTATGGCAACTCCAGAAAATAATAAGTCAGGATAAAGAGATTACTCCGATTGTAGCGAGTATTTGCCTCTGGAACTGTCCTTTGGGTGACAACTGAGATTTTATTATTGCCAATTGTCAGCCTTACTCATGAGAATTGAACTAGCAATATGAGTTATGTGGATGTGTGGATACAGTGGATTCATTACAAGACAATATATTTTATTTCCAGCCCTAATTAACAAATATGCTCATAGAAACAGTACCGTATTACACACACTTTAGCTCTGTTGATTTGACGGACATTCATGAGTCGCCACGATTTTCTTTTGGTCAACAATTTTTAAAACTGTTTTCGTCAATTCAATTGGTGAAAACTGTGTCAAAATCCATTAGTTCCTTCTATGTTGACACACTTTGTCGACCCCAAAACGTGTGACATAATGTGCGGTTGACCCCAATCCGTCAACAAACCAAAGTTCGATGTGTTACTTTTTTTAATAAAAAAAATCATTAATTTATTTTTTTAGTACATATAAGAGCAGTTTATTTTTTTTCACATAATGTCGTGTGAATTTCCTAACATAATAGCCAGATGACATTAGTGATTCGAAATGTTACACAATTCGTGTACATTACCTTATTATGACGAGCTACCTTACGGTAAGTGATTACCGCTGCTCATGGTCACCTGACTCATATTCTACCCTACTAATATGATAAACGCAAAAAATTATAAGGATGGATGTGTAAATGTTTGGATGTATGGATGTTTGGATGTATGGATGTATGGATGTTTGGATGTTTGGATGTATGGATGTTTGGATGTTTGGATGTATGGATGTTTGGATGTATGGATGTATGGATGTATGGATGTTTGGATGTATGGATGTATGGATGTTTGGATGTTTGGATGTTTGGATGTATGGATGTTTGGATGTATGGATGTATGGATGTATGGATGTTTGGATGTATGGATGTATGGATGTTTGGATGTTTGGATGTATGGATGTTTGGATGTATGGATGTATGGATGTATGGATGTTTGGATGTATGGATGTTTGGATGTATGGATGTATGGATGTTTGGATGTATGGATGTATGGATGTTTGGATGTATGGATGTATGGATGTTTGGATGTATGGATGTATGGATGTTTGGATGTTTGGATGTATGGATGTATGGATGTTTGGATGTATGGATGTATGGATGTTTGGATGTATGGATGTTTGGATGTATGGATGTATGGATGTATGGATGTATGGATGTATGGATGTATGGATGTATGGATGTTTGGATGTATGGATGTATGGATGTTTGGATGTATGGATGTTTGGATGTATGGATGTTTGGATGTATGGATGTATGGATGTATGGATGTATGGATGTTTGGATGTATGGATGTTTGGAAGTTTGGATTTTTGGACGTTTTAAATGAATGAATGTTTGGACGTACGGACTATGAATATCCCATGGCTTTCGTAAGAACTGGCAAAGGGAAACTATACAAGACAACAATACAGCAAAGAGACAGAAAACGTGGTATGATAGGACCGAAAACCTACTTTCTAAGGAGAGCCTTCGTCCAGTAATGGACTATTTAAAAGTGCTAATGTTCGCTTCTTGAAGGTCATAATCTGATCCGAAGTCATTGCTTCTCACGATCTTAGCACGGTTGAAGTCCGTACAGTTTAAGCGAGACCAAAACCACATTAGTTTTAGTCTACAGTTTGTGTGAAGTTAATGTTATAAAGATGACTTGGATGTCTAAAAATAGCTCAAAAAAGTAACACACGCGATCTATTTTTAAACCACAAACAGTTTTTGTGTTGTAAAAAAGTAATTGTGGGTTACGGACTGCCGCGTCGTGTTCTGATTGGTGTAATTCATGTTGTAGATAGTGGACGTTCTACCTTATTTAAGAACACACATGGGTCCAAGTAAGCATAGACGGCAGTGTTTACTTACTATCAGATGAGCCGCCTTCTGAATTTTTGAAACTGGCTCGTCGTGGCTCAACGAACGGCCTCAAACCACTCGCGTACCTCTTAGGGCAGGGGTCGAATGCCACTACCTATCCAGATGTCGTCTTCGCCTATAAGCTTTATCGAGCATTTCCGTCTCCAAATTCCACAAGGAAGTTACGGCCAAGGTGCACGCTGGCTCTAATCGCCAATATCCTCTGAGAGCACCAGAGGCGAGCCCTATCCTAGGCGACCTGAGCAGTCGCCTACACCGGTGCACCATACAATGCTATTGACCTGACAACACTCGTGTACAAGCATCTCGTCGTGATGCTGGATTCACAAAAAAAATACCTTGGGTAAAAGTCGCCACAATTAAACACCTTTTTTTTCCGTGTGGAAATCCCCTCGGGCCGTCACCCCACCGGGGTTTACGCCGGTGTGGTATGTCGGAATCGGACCGACTAAACCACAAATCGTGCCAGTCTGCGCCTGACATAACAGGGATCCGGTAACACCTGCTATTACGACATGTGTAACCCTCCTAGCGCCTACCCGCTACCGCGGGCACCATCTACGGGCAAACTCTCTATTTAGGCGACGTACGCCACAATTAAATACCTACCCCAATCCAAAATTCAAGGTTTATAAATTTTAACTTTCTTTATACTAAATCGATAAACCATGCTCCTGTACCAGGTTCTGATGTTGGTCACCTTAATGCTTGTGTCTTTAAGGGCCATTTTCGGCGCTAGCTGATAAAATCTATATATATAACATATAATAACCTAATTTTTCTCATTTTATTTTAAGGACCTGCTAAAGTGCCTAATCTGCCTGATGGAAAACATGATACGAATCCAAGAGTTGTGGTCATCATACTTTTTACAAATGCAGACAATGCAGTATAGTGATCCACACAATGACGGCCTATTGAAATACCTTTTCACGCCCGGGACGGAAAAGACATGATAGTTATCGTGTACACCGTGACAGCCGTAGTGTGACGCAAGGCACTTTATCAAGAACAGGTAGAATTGTTCATTATCATCTAAAGTTATATGAAAACTATCAGTTAATTATCACACAGTGTTGTCCCGCGTAGGATTTGAACCCACCACACTCGGCGCAGTAGAGAGCGGCGTGGCGACCGCTTAAACCACTAGGCCAATCGTGCAGTCAAATATATGCAGTAGCCGGTTCTTCACCGACCCAGAGATCGTGTCTCCGACCCTCAGGGCAAACAATTGTTCCAATTCATCTTGGGTATAGATATCGGTATTCCCCTATTAAAATTTGTGTTTATTATCTTGATTCACGAAGGTTGCAAGCAAATAAAATAAATAAAAAAACATGAAGTTCGTCCACCAACCGCCACTTTATTATAATAACAAATAAAATAGTTTTAAAATACCTGTTTAGGTGTTATTGGCTAATACATAGTAATCAATATATTTATAATATTAAATATAAGTATTTTAATGAGAACAAAATACAATAATATGTCTTGGTTGGCTTTCTTCGTAGATCGCATAAAGAATTAGGGTTGCCAGAACAATTATCGTCATTGTTTATTAAAAGCGCAACATTGATCAAAAACTGTCTTTTATTTATAGAATTAACTATAGTAATCAAAGGCTAGCAACATTAAAGAAGGCATGATAACCATTATAGGCTCATTTCCACAGCAATTTTTTTTTAAATACATACAATATTTATGTTAAAGCATGGCAACCCTATAAAGAACCCTCCTCACACACATTGAGACAGATCAATCGCATAATCGATTGTAAAAATAGCGGGTTGCGACAAAATCGCAGTCGGCCGGCTATAAAAAACTGTCAAATATATGGTTTTATGTAGACGGGCGACTTTTTGATGCGATTGATCGAAGCCTACAATGCATTTTAGTTCATATTGCGAACGTTACAAACGCGAACTTTTAAACGTTAATGTGCACAATGTCGCAGTCTATGGTACCTTAACTTTTTAAACCAGTGATTCTCAAATTGTGACTTTATCAGTCTTTGATTAATATCATATTATACTAAGTTCTGTCTTAAACCTGATTCTGTCTCATCCAATTTGGGAGGAACAAAATCAGGACAGAAAAAAAATGTTAATAAAAAAAGTGTAAGGCATAATTTTATATATTTTCTAAATATTTGCCTAAAACCCGACAATTTAGTAAATCTTTTTTTTATTCTATCACTTTTACTAACGACCCACTACTTTCAACACAGAATTGCACATCGAATAGCAAAAACGCTCTTCGAGAAAACTTGGTCAAACATCAAGCAGTGACGCAGTAGTAACGCTATGTTCGGCAAGATACCACTCACTGCGTAACACACACAAACATGAATCTAGAACTTAAAAATCGATCCGTATTATGAAACTGAAGGTATTGTTTCTTATCAAAGGTATCAAAAATTTATTTTAGTACTGGCTAGTTCATTTATTTAGAAAGGTGGGCGTTTTGACGCAACCCAAATTGCGCGGGTCGGTTAGTACCAATACAAATTGTCAGGCCACACACATTACCTACTACAAAAATCACTAACGAATCACTAGTTTGCCACCACACAGACCGATAACTCCCAACTACATAAATTCATTCGCCAACAAACAAAACAACATCAATATCGGTCTATGTTTTGGGTGTTACACTGTCATAGTTTGTTACAAACAGACATGTCATAATTAGATCATTTATATGACTAGATAGTGTCGCAACAAAAGGCACTTCATTACGCTGGTGTGCGTGACAGCAACATCTTTATTTGCTAGTGTGTGTGAATAGTGGCCAACTGTTGCCCACTATTTTTTTTTCGACGTATTGCCAGCTTCAAAACTTCTATCTAGACATATCAACGATCAAGGGTTTAAAATGATCATCTCGATGTTATATTTTAAACTACGTACTGGTCTCAATGTGATCACGAGGACGGTAAAAGGTGTTAAAATAAAGCTAAGTGATTCTAGCCAGGTCATTTTATAGATGGGTAAAAATTCAACATGTTAAGACCCCTCCGTGGCTCAGGGGGCACATCAAACCGTCGGCAATTGTTACAGGTAGCACTTAAAAGTCCAACAAAACTTTTGCTATAGATCTATAGTAATTGCTCCGCGTAAGAAATCTAAGTTCAACCGCGTCGTAAGTGAACCGCAAATCCGACCCCATACTAATTTTAAAAAAGCTCGAGAAGAAGACTAAATGATCGAGGTTTTTTTAAAAGAAACAAAATAAATATAATAGAAAAAAAAAGTGTTGTCTTTAACTACATAATACAAATATATAGTCTATGTGTTATCCCGTGGATGTCGTAAGAGTCGACAAGCAAGCAAATTACGCAGGACATGAGTACCACAGAGATGGAAAAGTGGACAGAACGAGACCCTATACCAATCTGTCTGACCAGCGTGGTATAGTAGGCCAAAACCTCTTTTCTAAGGAGAGACATCTATCCACCAGTAGACCAATAAAGGCTATATAATGATGGTGATATATTGGTTTAAAAGCCCCAGCGTCTTTTACCGTTTATTATACTTAAATTTATAGTGAGAAGACGGTGCAATAGACCTAAAAAGACGGCTGGGTCTTTCAGTATGACAGTGTAACAAAGTAGTGTTAAGGTGCGCACAGACGTGCGACAGAGCCGACAATAACTAGACGTCCGTACGACCGTGCGATTAATAGTCGTCGATGTCGTACAGATTGTCGATTTCCTCGTCGTCCAACTGCATAGACTGGAAATCCACCTTGTAACGGAGAAGACCTGTAAAAAATACCTTATATTAGTTTTTTAAACGCTTTCTTTTCTTTAATGAGAAGTTTCTTAAAATTAGATTCATATTAAAAACTATTTCTATATTTGTTAAACAAGAATATTCCCGTACTCTTGATGTAAATACATAAAAAATGCATTCCTTAACAAAAGCATCTAAAAATGGTCTTTTATTACCAAATTTTTCATCTCAATCAATTTTCTCCAGCAGATGAGTACTTCTCAATTAGCAGACATATTTATTGTTGAAATTTACGTTAAGAAAATAGTGACTTGGGATTTGAGTACAAAATAAGAGCTGATTGCTTTCCCCTGACCAATCAGGTTCTATTTATCGATGACCAGATGACCAGAATATCTCATCTTTTCGTATTTTTTATACATGAAACGGATACAAAGAACACCCAGACTCAAAACAACGTTTTATAGACCACACAAAGCGATGTCTCCTGTGAGGCTTGAACTCACAACACTCAGCGCAGTAGAAAAGCTGCGAGGCGACCGTTTTAACCACTACGCCACACGTGCAGTCGAAATATAAAAACTACACAAATAAGCTCATATCGTTAATTAGAGTATGTTTCATTTAAAAATAATAAAAATATATTAATATAAAATTAAAATGCATGCAAAAATAATAAAATCAACGTTAAATAATGTTAAATAATTTACCTCGTTCCCATATTGTTAGCGTGTTAATAAGAAATAATATACAATGCAGTTTTATGTCATATAAGCTAGAGATTGCGATAAGGTCGCTCATTGTATTGTCAATTATGACATTTCCAGTTAAGGAAAACAGTGTTTAATAGTTCACTGTTGGACATAAGCCTCTACGTAGAAAAGGTTTTGGGCTACTAGACCACGCTGGCCAGATAAGTTGGTAGAGGGTTTGTTTCAAGATGTCTTTTTCTTTACAATTCAAAAAAAAACGCGACACCTATGGGACCAAAAACGATGGTGACTAAGTATAATTAATCCATCCCCACAAGGAAAATGTTATTTTACAATTTGTATTAGACTTTTTTTTATATTAAAATCTACCAGTGACTCTACTCTGGCTGGTGGAAAGCGTGAATAGAATCCAAAAGTTGTGGTCACTATACTCATTGGAAATGCAGACAATGCAGTATGGTGACTCACACAATGGCGGCCTAGTGAGATGCTTTCTCACACTTCGCTTGGAGACGTAAAAGGCATGACAGTCATCGTGGCAGTGTAAAGCTCACACAGTTACCACTATAACTGTTACCCTGCATCAATTGGCAAACACGACAGCACGGATGGTGACACTAGGTTGGTCTTCTGTGAGATGGTAGTACTGCCCGTTCGTGCTGAGTGTGAGCGTGGCTTTACTACTCATGATTGCAATTTTTATATGTAGAGAGACCAGTAGTATGGCCAGTATGTCCAGCAGTGGAGTATTAAAGGCTGTTTATGTGATGCTGTGAATATTAATTGTAATCCCACACTTACTTTGGGTTTCTAGTAAAAAAAAGGAAGTCTTTAAAACTTAATTGAATCGACACTGGCTGTTCTAAACAAATGATTTTTGAATATGGCTACTATGATCAAGGACAATCAAGAAGAAGTTATAGTGATGTGAAATGTTACATCTAGAAACTAATATATTAAGTCCATAGATAAACCAAAAAAAAAGTTAAATAAGTATACAAAGTTCAATTTTTAGCACACTTTTTATTATTTAAGAAACTTATTTAACTAGAAATTGAAATGTTTTCACTTAAGTATTACTAAAAGATATTTTTATTTTTATTTAACATAAATTACTTAAATACGCTAAAGCAAAACTAAATGATAGACAAAGCGGCTACTAGATGGCGCCACGTTATTAATACCAATTCTTTTAGCTGTCATGATTTTTTTAAAATTGTGTAATACTACTTTGGATATATTTAAGATTATCTATAACTGTTACAGCAAGAAAAAAAACAATTTTTATATAATTAGAGTTTTTTTTTTGATGGTTATCAATACTTTTTACGTATCAACCTTATTTGAATTAGTTTCAAATTAAGTATAAGGATACATGTAAAGTGGCGCCATCTATCTACCTACAAATTCGTTGAAAGAGTACTCGACTATGGTTTTCAAGTCTGATATTTTTAGTTCGTATTAGTCTTTATAACCTTTAAAATAGTGTAACCTTCTTTACTTAATATCGGGGCATGATTGAAAATTTCATTTCGTAAAATTTTTTGTCATGTATAAAAACGAGTTTTAGTCAGCGTAGAGGGTAGGGTAGGACCCACTTTGCCCTACCATGGAAAGTCGCCCGTGTAGGAATATATATTATTTACCCGCAATCTTGTATCTACCAAATTTAGATGTGATCGTTTAAAAAATTCTGTATACGATAAAAAAAATAATGCTTCCGTTTTTGCTGTACGCTTTTACAAATTTTTCATTTTATAGTTTTAAATGACATTTGTGCTATAGAATTGTGTCAATCAGGTAAAGCCGAGTACTTCATTATCCCGGGGTTGTTAGAAAACCTTTGACAATCAGTGAGCAACGGGGTTTTGTGAAGTTTGTCTATAGTTTTTATATTGTTTTCTCTATGGTCTCGATCCATAGTCGAGTTTTTTAATGAACAATAAAAAAAAATAGCACTTGTTGCTTGTCCCTAATTTCATAATATTGTTACAATAATCGTATAACATGGATATGAATTGTATTATATAATAGCCCAGAAATATTAAATTATATACTTTCATTCATATAACACCGATCGATTAATCATATTTATAAATAGTAAACAGATTTGAATTTCAGTTATTTTGGCGAAATTGTACGCAATCACTACAGACTATTGCCGTCCACTGCTGAACGAAGGGAGAAACTCGAAGGCATGTGTACAGATGTCGTAAGAAGTGACTAAGGTAACAAACTGCGCAGGACATCACTACACAAAGCCGGGCAACTTTTAACAAATTCTATACCAACCTTTCTGGTCATATATAATACGCCAAAATCTCTTTTCAAATAAGAGGTTTATGACCAGCAGTGGACTGCGATAGGCTGCTAATAATGATGGTGCGTATAGTAATTTTCTGTATTGTATTGTACGCCATTACTGGCTGGAATCCAGATTCATGTGTTCACATAAAAAATATTTTAATTATTTTAACGTACTGAAGTCTTTTTAGCTGTTAACGAAGGGTCCAAACTACACGTCGTTTATTTATTTATAAATATGAATACTTATTATAGACACTTAATATTTCAAATACATTCTGTAATATTACATACTATTTCTAAATAAACTACGTTTAAATCATTTTAATGAAGAAGAATGGTCAATAGGTTGATCGACAACCAAAACGGTCATAACATATATAAACTTGTTATTAAAATAAACACTGTATTATATATATATATAAATAAAATAAAATAAATAAATATTTCGGACATTTGACACAACGTCATCTAGTTTCAAACTAAGCAGAGCTTGTGCTATGATAACTAGACTGACTGATAGAATACTTATATACTTTTTTTTTGCAAATACATATATATTATACAAAGAAAACACCCAAACTCCGAAACAAATATTCGCAGATCATACAAACATTTGGTCCGACCCGGGAATCGAACCCGACACCTCAAGCGCAGCAGTCGCATTTACCACCGCTGCGCCACCGAGGTAGTTAATTAGAAGCTGCCTTGTAAAAAATTACAAATATTTAACTTCGAACCAAAAGTTCAGTTTCCAAGATGAAATTAAAAAAATGGTTTTTAAATTTACGGAACGCAATCTGTGAAATCTTATTGCAAATACAACATTGAAGCAATATTTCTGGGCGCACAACTACGTTTACATGTACTGGTTAACGCATAGAACATTAGTTGGTAAGGATTTTACGACAAAACACGACAAGTATACGAAATGATTATAAGATTTTTATAAAAACCTACCAAAATGACTCTATTCTGCCTGATGGAAAGCATAAATAGAATCCAAGAGCGGTGGTCGCCGTACTCACTGCGAATGCCGACAGTGCAGTATGGCGATCCACGCTATGGCGGCATAGTGAGATGTTTTTCACGCCCTGCTTAAAGGACCCGAGATCGTAGTGGGAGGGAAACACGTGCGCTGGTAATGAATTATTTCTACAGGTGGTAAACTAACAGATGGAAGACCTAGTGACAAGTGACGTTGTTGCTTTTTAAGAACCGCCCCTTTGGTTTAGGGGAGGGAGGTAAGGTTGGGTCAGTGGCGAAGTGTGACTGGCAAAGTAATAATTGTGCCGTAAGGGTCACACTTCGCCACTGCCTATACCCAAAAGTAAAACAAACTTTTTTGTGTTTTGTCGTAAAATATGATTAAACATGTGTGATTAAATGCATACATCAATTATTTTTTTTTTGGGTTTTTTATCGATTTTATTTTGGCCTATTTCACTGTTGACATTCGGTTCCATTGTGACGTCGCTGTGGTTCGTTATTGCATTAGAGATTGTTACGTAACACTTCCTACCGCATTATGAAAGACTGACAAGCAAATCCTTCGTCGTTTGGGTCCCCCTCCTCCAAATAGGAGGGGAGGATAGGCATTGGTAGCCTTTGTTTTTTTTTTGAATCATTACATCACAATCTCTAATCTAAAATACAATCATTATCGATAAAATATAACATTTAAATAGTGGGGATGTTTTAATGATAGGGGACAAAGCAAAAGTTCTAAAAACGTATGAGCAGTTAAAATAATGACGAAAATGTCAACAGAACGGTTATTGAAGTGGCTCAAAAACACATCACAACAATTTTAATCTATCAAAACTGACAAAACCGATACTAAACACCCCCAGAGGGGTGCGTTCTATTAACGTGCTATTCTTCCCATTACATATCCAATTCCTATCTAAATCTATGCCTATTCAATAAACCCTATTTTCAGCCAATTAAATAACCTTTTTACATAAAAAGAGTAGTTACGAGATTTAAAATCTAAACTACCAAATGAATCGATTACAAAATGGCGGGATCAAAATAAATTACGAAACAACATAAAAACGTAATATAACAAAGTAAGACGGCCACCGGACGCTGCGTTTAATGCGTATATCGTTTAAACACCTCAACCTAAGT
The DNA here is from genome assembly GCA_949316085.1 of Hypercompe scribonia. Taxonomy (NCBI): domain Eukaryota; kingdom Metazoa; phylum Arthropoda; class Insecta; order Lepidoptera; family Erebidae; genus Hypercompe; species Hypercompe scribonia. The sequence goes on from OX438994.1 coordinate 5,669,745, forward strand.
ATTTATTTTCTTGATAAACACGGTATTTTTCTCGCTATTGTCATTTTCAAAATATCTTTATTTCATAAAAGAAGTTTTCAATTATTTGAAATCGACTTTTAAATAGACCAGACTAAGACACAATAGTACCAAATCAATGTGTACATTGATATCGCTTTTTTTATAAGAAGACAAAAGACAGACAGAACCCCATGCGAGCCGCTCAGGAAGGGGTCATCATTAATACGTTATGGGTCCCTGGAAGGCCTCATCACTAACCCCAAGGGTTATAAGCCATTCAGGAGGGGACCAACACCAATATTGGACGGGGTCGTCATTCACTCCGGAGGGAGCCATTACCCACTCAGGACGGAGTCATTACCCAGCATTACCCTACTCCTGAGTGGACATCTCCTCTCGACCGAGGTACATTGGGGTTTTTAATGCAGTAAAAGTGGCTCGGATGTGAGGTTAACACGCATCTCACGACCTTAGGTTCATACTTAGTACACCCCTAAATTCATATCTACGCAGCGTCCGATCAGTCTTAATAAAATAACAACGCAAGCATATTAAAGTATTTAAATTTCACACAATGTAATGACGTGTTTCAATAGTCGTCCAGGTCTACGTCGTCGAGCGGTTCGTCGAGCTGTAGCGATTGGAAATCGACTTTGTAACGGAGGATACCTGGTTTTAATTACATTCATATACAAACGTTTTACAGTTCCAACGATGTCCAAAGCAGCAAGAAAGTAAAGAAAGGTGCAGTTAGTATTATAAACCTTAGATTAGTCAAAACATACATACATACTTGACCTCACATGACCGTCTGCTTCCAAACTAAGTAAAATTGCTAATAATATACTCATATATTTCCAAAAAACAATCATTACAAAACAAATAATCACATTCTTCAAACAGCTATTTGTCTTGGGTGAGATTGAACTCACAACCAATGGTTTAGCAGTCAGGGTCACTCACCACTAGACCTGGCTGGTCAAAATAATGAACGATTTGTTCATGTGTTATTTCAAGGATCCCAAAGCTACCAATAGGCTAGATGACACCTTAGTCAAATTAGTTACTTTTTACCATCTGTCAAAATGACAATTTTGTATGAAAAATGTACTAAATACCTAATTGTGACGTCACTGTTTTAGACTACTCAATTGAACAATATACTTCACTGTGTACTTGATTGGAATTCGTAATAATAATAAAAAGCTATGTTAATTGTATTTGCCGAGATGTTTCGTGATATTAGTTTTAATGAAGTGGACATTGTTTGGGCAAAGTTTAAATATCTATTTCATAAAATTTAATATAATTACTTGAAATCGTAATACAGTACACAAGTGTTATTAGGTAATTGAATACTGGCATATTGGTCTAGTGGATGGTAACCCTGACTGCTAGACACTATAGGGTGTGTGCTTCGTTCCCATCCAGGACAAATATTTGTGTAATAAGCTCTATCACTTGTTTTGACTGAATATAATTTATCTATCATATGTATGTATTTAGAAAAATATAAATATGTTAGTTAGACATCAGAAAGCTATAAAAAGGGCTATAACTGTGGACGTACCTCCGATACCACCGAAGCCTCGCACGAACTGGCTGCCTTCCTGGCTCTTGTCGGTGATGATCTCAAGCGTGGCTCCGAATGACTTGTAGTTGTTTGCCAACCACTCGAGCAGCGGCTGGCACTCCACCAGTTCCAACTCTACCCCGCTCTGGAAAATGATGGTATTAGATTAGTATGCTAGTGAGAATCTACTAATATTATGAACGCGATGGCTTACTGTATGTTTGTTCTTGTATTTTTCTGTATGTCTTCACAACCAAACGGCGAGCAATTTTGATAAAAAAATGTAATGTACCCGTGAAATGATTAACCGCGGATAATACCGCGAGGCGCAACTATAGCAAAGTTAAAATCTTTGTTTCTATTGGTAAATTTTAGGTTCGTTTTTAATTATTTTTTTTCTAAGAGTCTCCCAAAGTGACTGCTCTGCCCGATAGAAAGCATGAATAAAATTCAAGAGCGGTCACCATACTTATCGTGAGTGCAGACAATGTAGTATAGTGACCCATACTGTGGCGGCCTAGCTAGATGCTTTTATATGCTCCACTTAGGGACGTAATTTTCTTTTATCTTTATTAAGAGCCTGCCAGTGACTCTACTCTGCGGAGAGCATGAATAGAATCCAAGAGTTGTGGTCACCATACTCATTAATTAATAATAGTAATTTGGTATTCTTATACACAACAAAAAATTAGTAAGATCTAGGCAAAAAATCAATACTTAAGATACTTTGTCTAGGAAAGTCTCCGTTAAAGGAGTTTGACTAACTTATTCTGTCTATTAAAATAGTCAGAGTAAGATACTCTGCTATTCATAAACCTGAGACATACATGAAGACCATTTAAAACTTGAGACCAAAGAGTGTACACATATTATTAAAAAAATTGATAGTGTGCAACTTCATTTGAACAAATATATCAATTTTATCAATAGCTTTTAATTACTAACAGCCCACTGCTGGACATGGACCTCTCTTTAGGTTTCGGCCTACTATACCACACTTGCCAGACCGGTTGGTATAGTTTGTTTCAAGTTTAACATCTGTTTTCAGTGTCTCTCCCTTAGTCGGTTCTTACGACACCTAAGAGATGAATATGACATTCCATATTCTCAATTTCTCAGCACATGGACGGTTAGTTTGTTCAAATAAAAATAAATATTTACTTCTTTATCTGTGAAATGTGACTTGTCCTTCTCCTGTTCAGGGGTCAGGTGGAGAATGGTCTCCTGGTTGGTGGCGTGCGACTTCAAGACATATCTGAAATAATTCATAACATGTATTGGTTATTTTAAAACTTAAAGGTTTTAGTTTTTCCCTATACCATCAGCTATCTGTCAGTGAAAGTCCCGTTGAAATCTGTCCAGGCGTTCTAGAGATTAGACGGAACAGACAGACCGACAGACAAACCAAAATTGTAAAAAATGTTGTTTTGGTGCGTGTATCGTATGTATGTATATTGCATATGCATGTAGTACAAAGCGGTTATTTCAATATTACAAACAGACAGTCCAATTTTATTTATATGTATAGATATGCATAATATTTATATTGCTTGGGGCCTCTTCAGCACTCATCAGATCTTTCATGATTAAATAACTAGGCCCTCGCTGGATTTTTCTGTTCCTTTAACTAACTAGTTATTGCTAAATGAATGACGAACAGACTACATAATACAGTGAACCCCCGGTAATTCGACAAACGTTTTGCAGGGCAGTGTCGGACTATCGAATTTGTCGGATTATAGAGTACTGCCTAAGACTATAGCCCTATAGCCCGGATATTTTACAAAAGAGTACCTTGTAATCCGACAAATGATAAAATTCTATATGTTGTCTTCTGGGCTTGTGACGACATTCCTAGGTACGTATACGTAATACACAATGTATAAACGCTAAGCTGCACCGCTATCACACGTAGTCAAATTCAAACTAAGCAATCGGAATTGAAACAATACCTACGCGTCGAGCACAAGTTGTAACCTGTTCAATCATGCACACTTTACATTAGCGAAAATTGTTTGATTGATGTCGGTTTACGGGGGGGGGGGGGGGGTCCGGATTAGACAGGGGCCGGATTACAGTGGGTCCACTGTATATGTATCACATTGGACATAGGCCTCTCCTTAGAAAGAAGGTTTTGGCCTACTATACCACGCTGGCTACACAGATTGGTATAGGTTTTGTTTCAAGTCAAGTTTTCCCCTTTCTTCACAGTGTTATTATCCTGGTAGTTTGCGCCCTTAGTCGCCTCTTACGACACCCATAGGATGAATAAGGCTGGAGACGCTCCATATCCTTAATCCATCACCACACAGACAATATATAACTGTATGCCTGACAATGTTGGTATTCAAGTGCTAAGTGAACTTTGTATCATATGTGTTATACATACATTAATATTTGGCACATATAGCAGAAGACATGACATCATATATTGGCACATTTAGAGCCATTTCAATTGCTCTTAGTTTTCTTAGAAAGGAAAATAATTGATACAAGAGTAATTAGTAATCAACTTATAAAATATAATCACTGATTTTACTGCATAATAAACTATACTAAATCCTTAATTTTAACCCTTGAGAGGTTGGATTTTTTTTATGTTTTAAGAGATAAAAAAAATATCCAAATAGGTTTACAAATGAAAGAATTGTGAGGTCAAAAAACAATTCGAGAACCTGTTTCTTTTTCAGCAGTCGGTTAAAAATAGAGTGTGTTATCAGAATCAAAGTGAATTAGAGTTTACCTCTGTATGTCAAGGTTCTCCCAGCAAATCAGTGTTTCTACAGCGCCCAGCTCGAGAGCGCGCAGCGTATCATCCACACCGAAGCAATATTTGCCGGTATCCTGAAACAGAATGTATGTATAGTTTAAATAAGATAATGTTATATCACTAACTAATGATGTAGTCAACCATGAGACCAACTACGCAGGAGATATTGAAGTGCACTCTCTGTTCCCTCACTCTCAAAATCAGATGTGACGGTTACTCACAACTAGCGTGAGATCAGGCGTAGTACTGACGGCTTTATGTGCTCTACAAGGCACCTAGGTTAAGACCACAATTACCTTCGCGCTATTATTAAGCATTTCAACAATTAGAAAAACTCAATTACGCTTGTTAGCCCGACGCGGTAATCGACCTCGATCGGCAGTGATATACACTAACCTCTAAACCAACGAAGTAGTCCTAACAAATAGTATAAATGCAAATATGAGTTTGTTTTAAAACATAACACATTTTCCCCCTTAAACCACTAAGCCGATTTTAAAAATTTTTTTTAATAATAGAAAGTGACATCATTAGCCCGTAACACCTACTTCTAACCGCGACAAGTGGGTAGATGACTGAATCGTAAATAAATGCCAAAGTCCACTTCATTAAAACTAATTTCGCGAAACATCTCGGCAAATACAACAATTTGGTATTTAGTTCATTTATCATACAAAATTGTCGTTTTGACAGATGATAAAAAGTAACTAATTTGACTAAGGTGTCATCTAGCCTATTAACATATACGAGGACAAAGCCGCAAGTAAAAGCTAGTAAGTGTATAAAAAATACACTAAAACAGTTATAACAGTAATTTTTGCATTATTTAAAATTTATATAGCAGCCATTATCATTATCTGCTTGTATATAATAAAATGCATAATTTGTATATATAATAAAATGCGTGAGTGCGAACGTCTGTGTGTGTGTGTGTGTGTGTGCGTGCGTGCGTGTGGGTGCGTGTGTGCGTGCGTGTGCGCGTGTGCGTGCGTGCGTGCGGGTGCGTGCGTTTAAGTGCGTGCGTGGGTGGGTGGGTAAGTGCGTGCGTGCGTGGGTGGGTGGGCAAGTGTGTGCGTGTGTGCGTGTGTGCGTGCGTGCATGCGTGCGTATGTCTCTGTGTGTGTCATAGCTATTTTTTTCTGAACTACTAACTTATTTCTATAATACTATTTCTATAATATTGTGTTTTAGAATTTAGTTATCCAAGACATCGTAGTATTAGGTCCTCAGGAGAAATATACCAAATAAATTAAAATATATATATTGAAACTATCATCAATGGCAGTGAAACTGTGAGTACAAGCTAGTATTTCTTATATTGTAATGCTACAAAGCGACTTACCTGTGAGATCTCATCAAAGTACCTGCCGATGAGTTTCTTCTCTTGAATGAACTTGACATTCTGCAGTGACTCAGCTGCCAGCTCAATGGCCTGGTTGAAACCGTTCTCCCCTCCGTAAGACACATCTACCAATTTGATGATCTTTGCTTGCAGTCTCTGTGAGATAAAACAGAGTGTTAGCCACCCAGATTCTCTTACATTCTTTTATATTGACTGGTCCCTTAGTTTTGTAGTTAGTGGCCCTAACGACTGCTTAGCCAGATGTCTTCTGTTCTATTCTATCTCGAAATAAATAGCTGTGTGACAAGTTCATTGTTTTTGTTTTTTGTATTATGAATATATCCTGTGTTGCGGGGGACTTTACAAACATACAAGAAACGGACACAAAGACTCGCCATGACAGAAAGTGTTGCCCCATGTGGGGTTTGAACCCAAAACAGTAGAGAGCAGTGTGGCAATTACTTAAACCACAACATCATCAGTACAGCTATAATTTCTTGTCTAATCTATACAAATAAATAAAATTAAATTGTCTGTGTCTAATTTCAAATTCAGTTCACAGCTTCAAATTAAATGCATTCATTTTAACAGTGGGGCGCAGCTTGATATGTAGAAAGCAGTTCTCAACCTTGTACCCAGCATAACATTTGTCGGTTCAGCTATTTTATCATTAATATGTATGTATTTAGACTTATTTTTATGTTTTATGTGTGTTTTATTTAATTTAATTGACCGACAATTTAAAGAAAGTGGCTGGCAGTGGATAGATACAGACTGCCGTAGACCTGAATAGTTAACAATCCTTCGGGAGACATTTGTACAGCAGTTTGTTGGACCAAATGGATGTATTTGAGATGAATAATGTTATTATTGCCGAAACACTCACAGGATCAAACATGTCGGACTGTGACAGCTCAGTCTTGAAGTCCGCGGAACCTGCCAGAATGAGGCCAGCTACGTTGGGGCGGTCGGCGCTGATGAATAGCTGGGTGGCGACCTCGGCCACCTTGCGCACGTAGTTGTGGCGCTTCTCCATGCGGAGACGGGCGAAACGCAGCGCTGACTGACCACCACGGCCGTGCTTCTTTGGCAAATCTACTGTGAACTTGTGCAGAACCTGAAAATAAAATATTTTAATTAGTTGACGTTGACTATCAGAGGTGATCTGAAGGTCTAGTAAGGGATTTTTGTAAAAGAATTAAGAACTTGGAAACATCTTGATATAAATTATCAACGGGTGAAGATCATCATCATCAGCCTATCGTAGTCCACTGCTGGACATAGGCCTCTCCCGGGTGAAGATATTTAAAGATAATATACGAGTATAACTATTGTTTCGATGAATGAAGAATACAAAGCGTCATCACACCTATTCATCTATGGGAGCAAACTACGCAGTACGACTTAATATCACTGCAAAGAGAAAAGGTAAACCTGACACAAACACTATATCCATCCGTCTCGCAAGCATGATATCTAAGGAGTCCTATGTCCAGCAGTGAACTATAAACGCTGAAAATAATTGAATTGATGAATTTTGTAAGCGGCTCACCTCTCTAGTGTTGCCCTGGAGTGTACCGAACAGCGCACCGTTACCATCCATTACGATGAAGCCAAATTTATTGTCATCAGCGAGCAAAGCCGTCAGTGCCTCCGTGTGAAACTTGTTGTCGCAGAGGTATAGCGACGTGTTGATGGGTTTGAACGGCTCAAAATCGATGTTCACTTTCTTTTCCTTGCCTTCCTCCGTCACGATGGTACCGCAGTAGATTACGAGACCGTTTGGAGGTACTGGAATAGAATATAGAGTTGGATTTTACTTTGCAATGATATTTATAGCGTCCAAACAATTTCTGCGCTAAGTTAATACGTGAGACAATGTCTACAAATCGTACACATTTAAAACAACTAATTTATTCGACTACAATAAGTACAAAAATAATTATATTTCTCAATGAGCAAATATTTCAACTCTTCGTATGATGTCCTAGTCGATTTCGGCCACGATAGCCAGTCAAGCCAGATCCAGAATCAGCACTCAATCTTGTAATGTGTGATGTGAGTGAAGCTAGGGCGTTAAACTCCCGTAACCTGAATAACTCGATGAAAACCAACAAAAAAATTGGTCAACATCGGTTTTCCGTGAAACTCTGGTATCAACCGCTCCCACAGTGGATGGTAAATATTATTCTTACCTTTTGTGTATAACTTGAGCCTGTGTTGTACCGACGTAATGGCACCCAGCACCGAGAGACGGTTGACACGCGACTTGATATTTGACGCGGTCCCGAACTCGTCGGCCAACATCTTGGATACTCTTGAGATTTGATCCTTGGGTGGAATGATCAGCGAAATCATTGATGTGCCATTCCTGGAATGAGAGACGGGATCGTTGTCTTTAAAAGTCTTTTGTGACTGTCTGTAAGTAATATGCTAAACCAAGCAGAGCTAGTAAACCTATTTTTGGAACTACCTAAGTATTTCTTTTTTAATAATGTTTACGATTAATAATGTGTGTGATATGTTTTTACAGCCCTGGCATAGGTTTCTGTCATAAAATGTCTGTGGAGAAACGGATGTCATGTTCCTCCAACACAAAGGAAGAATCCTCCAACCAGGCGAGGAGGTGATCATGCTTGGCGGGTTGAGGTTCAACAGTTGATGTTGTGATGTTGTGTGTATGCTAACCGCAGCGAGAATTTCGTTATCGTGATACAGGATTAGTAGTTGCTCCGTAGTTCGATATGTCTTCGATAAATGGCGCTGTAGTATGTCTTTTTATTTGCGCTGTATGTGGAAGTCGCCACATATGACAAACAAGTTTTACACATTTTTCTATGAGAAAAAGGTTGTCTGGACTCTAGAAGAGACGATATTTCCAGAGTTTCATCTTTTCTTCTCAAGACTAGTTGAGTTAGCAAAGGCCGAACACATATAAAAGGACGGGAATCTATCTGTTTCACATTTACAGCAGGCAGTAACTGCCTCAGTGGTGCAGCGGTAATGAATGTGACTGCTATGCTTGAGGTCTCGGGTTCGAATCCCGGGTCGGACCAAATGTTTGTATGATCTGCAAAGATTTGTTTCGAAGTTTGGGTGTTTTCTATGTATAATATGTATGTATTTACAAAAAAATATATATATATTCTATCAGTCAGTCTAGTTATCATAGCACAAGCTCTGCTTAATTTGAAACTAGACGATGTTGGTTTCAAATGTCCGAAAAAATATTATTTATTTACAAAAACAAAATTACTATTTTCAATAATATTTTATCTTTGTTCCGTATATTCGTATGGTGACAGATCCAGAATATGGAATGTCACCAACCCTATTAAAAAAAAACCACCACGTTAAATAAAATACGCAGCACAACAGCTGAGCAAAGGCAAACTTGAAACAAATCCTATATTAACACGCCTGGCCAGTGTGGTATAGTATGCCAAAAATTTTCTAAAGAGAGATCATGTCCAACAGTACTAAAGGCTGTTGATGTTGACGTAAGAAGTTATTTTTTAACTACAACTTATAATATAAACATAGGTTATTGTACCTGTAAAGAGGAAGGGGACGGAAACGGGCGGGAGAGTTATAGCGAGCACTGCGCGGATATATCGATCCCAGTTCGTAAACAGTCGGTCAATGAACTTTTAATATGATTTCAATTCCCGTCAATAAATCTCTGCATTTAGATTAAAAAGGGTTCTATATTTTATATTAATAAAATGTTATATAAGGAGACAGTGAGAGGTTCCTTATCCATAAAAAAATTTGCAACAATTTTACAAGCGCTTTGTAACGCTACGGTCGATTATTTTATGGCAATGGATATAGCTACATTGTATGGCGAAGAACACGAAACGTTCGTTAAGTAATAATAAAAAAATATTAGTGTCTAGAGAAACAAATAACATTACTTGCCCTGACCGACTGATAGATTCATCAATGCAAACTTAAAAATATTGCAGCCAACGCATTTTATGTCGTTAGCAGCATCTACAAAAGGATTTGGGGTAAGAAAAAGTGCATAAGTTTCCCATTACACTTAGGACCCCTTGACGAGCTCGTCTGTAAGTGGTACATCTGGATCGACGGATGATTCTTACAATTGCGATTGGCGGCAATATGCTCGCGACCAAAACATGACCAACGTGTATGTAAGAAATGATTTTGAAAATTCACCCCTTAGGGGCAGAAATAAGGGATAAGTGGTTGAATAGAACCTCTTCGTTTTTAAAGTTATAAAAACGTGTTGAAAAATAATGATAGTACTATCAACTCGTATTGGGAAAGCTTAAATGGATATTTTTTGTAATGCATACCCATTATAATTTGACGAATTCATAGTTTATTCACGCATTCACGCGTTATCTGTTTAAAAAATCAATATAAATGATTTACGCTTTCTTAAATCCTGTTCACCCCTTTGAACTGAGATTTGCCACACGCGTAGGGGCGTGGTGTGTGACAAGTTCGCGAGGGGTGAACCACCCCGTTTGTTTACACGTAATAAAAGTCAAAGGAAGTAACAGGTTGCATAAATGAGGAATATTCGTCCGTCAACAATAGGACAAAAAGGTATAATTTCCAATGGATAATCCCGAAGTCCTAAAAACACTGACTGCACGGATGGTGTACTGTTTTAAGTCACCTCGCCGCTGCCTGCGAAGCTGAGTGTTGTGGGTTCAATCCCCACGTGGGACAACATTTTGTATGATCGAAAAATTTATATTGAGTCTGCTTGTTCTGTGTTCGTTTAATTTCGTTTCATGTTTGTAAAATCACCGCGACACAAAGTTTATTTTTAGTGCGGGAGTTCTTTAAAAACATGTATGATATGTTCGGCACACGTAAAGTAGGAGTGATCCTTTTGTTTATTCCATACTGAGGGTGGTAACTGATTAACAATACAGGGTCACCATTCCTATACTTCCCATGGGTGTCGTAAAAAGTGACTAAGGGAATAAAATATGCAAGACAACAAGCCCTTTTTTTTTTTTTAATGTGTGGAAACCCCCTCGGGCCGTCACCCCACCGGGGTTTACGGCGGGGTGGTGTGTCGGAATCGGACCGACTAAAACCACACGGTGTGCCACTCTGCGCCTGAGATAGGAGGGATCCGGGAACCGCTGCTATTACGACATCCAGAAGACAACAAGCCCTATAACAACCCGTCTGGCCAGTGTAGTGTTGTAGGCCAAAACTTTCTTTCCAAGAAAAGATCTATGTCCGGTAATGGACTATTTAAGGCTGTGGATGATGATGTGATGCCGAGGGTATGTTGGGATAAATTTTTCATAGGTATCGTGTAACGGCAAGACTATTTTTATTTTTTTTACTAGGGCAATATACAACCTCGATTAATCGGTGTTCTCAATAAAAAAAAATTGCAAATAGAATTGCAAACACATTTAACAAAAATGCATGCTCTCTTTGTTAATTTAAAAATTATATTCACTGTCATTTCTAAATGCATTCGCAAGTAAATTGCACAAACTTACGAAAGTGAGCATCAATAAGGACACGAATATTCGCCAATGCAAATACTCAAATACTGAAAATGAATCAGGTACCTACACCGCGAATATTCATCGGTGCGTGTGAGCATGTGATCGTAGCACGGACCTTGCTCAAGTACCCGCATTCAGTTTGATAGTAATTGCCAACATTTTCAGATAGAATGCTATTTGTCAATTATAAGCATCACGGGACTGTGATTCCAAGCGAGGAAATAGCCAGGGTTATCAATGATTTAGTGTGCTTAAATTTACTTTTCAATTATATTGTATTTCGGTAATATATGTATATAGTATAATATTTTGAAACACCTGACGCATCTAGGCAGGCGCTTCAAACTAAGCAGAACTTGAACTATGAAACCTAGATTGACTGATAAGACGCAAAATTTTTTTTTTGATAATTTCATTGAAAACATACATTGACTACACGGATGATGTAGTGATTTAAACAGTCGACCCACTGCTCTCTACTGCGCCGAGTTCAAACCCTACATGGGACATCACTTTGTGTGATATAAAAATTATTGTTCGAGTATGCCTGTTCGTATATTGGTACTTTCTTTTTCTTTTCAAAAATACCTATAATCCAAAACCCATATTTTCAGGTCATACAAACATTTAGTCTGATCAGGGTATTGAACGCGAGACCTCAAGCACAAAAGTCGCAAACGCTACCATTGCACTACCGAGACGCTCATCAGTCTGTCGCAGGTGGTAATTTCATAAAGTCACAATGGCGAATGGGACCATAAAGATCTCGAATGCCACCCGCTTACCGGCAAATATAGCGTGCGTAGATCGTGTGGGGGGAGGGGGGGACACGGTAGACCAACGACATCGTGAAAGTAAGCGGGAATTTATTGAATGCAGGCAGGAGCACAGGATCAGTTGTGGTGAACCTTGCGGAAGGTCTGTGTAGCAGTGGACGTGTTTCGGCTGCTGTTACCGATTATCACACAGGGTGGAGCAACTACCTGATTCTGGATAGCTGGAAACCTATTGCCGGGATCCTGATTGGGCCATACGGTAAGAGGAGGGAGGTTAAGAAGGATTGATTACGACTTGGAGAGTGTAAACAATTGTCAAAATATCACAAAAACTTCGCGACTGCGATTAATCGCAAAAACATTGCATTTATTATGGAACCCATCAATCAACGTGACTGGAAATTTAAACAGACGTTAAACATAACGTCATCAGGTCTTCATTACCTAAACATGATATCAACATCAATTGAAGGTTATGGTTTATATCATTTTGAATTATTCCATTAGAGTCGTGTCGTCTATCGTTAGAAGTCTAGGGATGTCACAACTAGAAGGTAAAGCCTTTTAATGAGCCTATTTGTTAATCTAATAACTAATGACTCTTTTTTTTTCTTCCGTGCAGCAATCCCCACGGATACCACCGAAAGGTGGTTATGTCAGACTCGAACCGACCAAAAATAAAACGCCGTCTCAGGTATTAATAGTCGGGGAAATAGATGCACCCAAATAACGAAATCCCTGGAACAGTCATTAATGACCCTGACTGCTAAATCAAGGTTCGATTCCCACCCGGAACAAATTTGTGTTATGAGTATGATCATTTGTTGAGTCTGCATGCATTTAAAATTATTTAGGTATGTTTATCGCCACTCTAGTTACCATAGTACAAGCTCTGCCTAGTTAGGGATCAGACGATCTGTGAGTTTATTTATGTATGAGTATAGGGTATATTTACAATCCCCAATATATATGAGGGTATGGTATATGTCAATCCTGGTACAAAATAAGTAAGAATGCCAATGTTAGAGGGGTCTAAATAGAGTACCAGCTTTATTCTGTAAAGTTAAAGATATAGGCATGGTTCCCACTTTGTTTAGGAATAAATTCCGTGTCGCGGGGGACTTTACGAACATACAAGAAACGGACATAAAGAACACCACCAACACCATACAGAACAACAATTTGTGGATCACACAGAGTGTTGTCCCATGTAGGGTTTGAAACCACAACACTCAGTGCAGTAGAGAGCGACGTGGCGACCGCTTAAACCACTAGGCCAACCGTGCAGTCAGATACGGCATCTTTAGAAATGTAATTTAGAGTAGATATATCTAACATAGTTAACAGCCTCGGTAGCGCAGTGGTAGTGAATGCGACTGCTGTGCTGGAGGTTTCAGGTTCGATTCCCGGGTCAGACCAAATGTTTGTATGATCTGCAAATATTTGTTTCGAAGTTTGGATGTTTTCTATGTACGAGTATAATATGTGTACATAAAAAAAAGATATAAGTATTCTATCAGTCAGTCTAGTTATCATAGCTCAAGCTCTGCTTAGTTTGAAACTAGATGACGTTGTGTGTCAAATGTCCGACATATTTATTTATTTCTATTTGTTCTATACACACAAAAGAAAAGAATAGATCAGTTACAAAATGTGTAAATGTAACATTTAAGAGTCTTGTCGCTCATAGTGTTTTCTTACACAACACAACACAACACACAAGTAACACATTGTAACAGGAATATTTAAAATATTAATATTATAAAGTAAAGTGTTTGTTTAGTTGAACATGCTAATCTCAAGGATGATTTGTTCGAATGGAAAACTGTTCTAGTGTTGGATACTAAATATATTTGAATACTTCATAAAGAGAAAGACTATTTGTGGGCTATTAAAGTGAAAATTGAAGTAAAAATGTGGAAAATGTATTTCTTTCGAGATCACAGATGAAGTTGCTGCTGACCAAGTTAGCTATAATATATGATTATAATAACAATCATCATAATCTCTTTTTTTTTAATTTTAACAGCCAGCCAAACTGACTCTACTCTGCCAAATGGAAAGCATGAATAGAATCCAAGAGTGGTGGTCACCATAAGCATTCATGCAGACAATGTAGTATGGTGACCCACACTATGGCGGCCAAGTGATACTCTTTTAAGAAGATACTTTTTCACGCCCCGCTTGGAGACGTAAAAGGTATGACAATCATCGTGGCATTCTATTGCACACACTTACCACGACAACTGTCTAAGTATTGCCTGGTCGAGCCGGTCGAATTTTTAAAGTTAATATTTTTATATGATACTTTGATAAAAAAAATGCATAGAAATACTGTTTTCCTGAAAGAGATAACCCTAGATAGACTATCTGATATGAGTTCGTTTGACTGATTACTTATCGGAAGTATGCAGGGTTACCACCAATTTTGCATAGCAACATTGAATTCACAAGGCTGAAGAGATTAGCACTATTCTCTGAAGTATACATAATTTGGATACAAAATTAATAAGGCATTAATTTTATAAAACCAACGAGTTTGTTTGGTTGAACACTCTAATCTCAGGAACTACTTGTTCGAAGCAAAAAATTCAAGTCAGATCAAATGATTATATCACGTTAACAGCTTTTAATGGACCATTACAGGGCATAATCCTTTTTTGAAAGGTTTCAGCATACTATACAACACTGGCCAGACGACACGTTGGTATAGGATGTTTTATATACATATATTATATTATGTTAAGAGTTTAAATATTATAGTTTACCTTAATTTTTAAAATTATTATGTTACCTGTGGAGTCTTACTGGTTGATGTATTGTGGTGACAATACATCGACCAGCAAAACTCCACAGATGTGAACCCTGGAGTCCTGAAATACAGGTCTTGACCCAGTTTATGCTCCACTCCACCCCAAACTACAACTTTTGCCTCTGTACCAATTTCTATAAATAGTATAAATCATTGTGCAATTTGTTCTTTGTTGTGGAAATAGACATACTTTTTTTTTTATTAAAAACCGCAAATAAGCTAATAAACCTGGTTTTCTGGCATCAGGCAGAAAATATTTTTTTACTTTTCTTAATGATTTGCATTATTTTAACAATAAGAAAGTAATAGGCAACTTTGTTGCCTGGAAGAAATTGGTTTTAGCGGTAAGTCCACCATTTACATATGGTTACTCAACTAACATGCTCTTGTATATAAATTGTAAAATTTCTGATGTACAATTAGCGCTGCCACCTCGCCAGGTTTGACCCGGAGCCTCCGGCTTGGAACTGTACATTTCCAGGGGTTAGAAACATCTCCAGACGGCGAGCGAAAATATGGCTTCAAAATAAAGCTGACCCTGGCCCTAGCAATAGTAGTGCTAAAGTTGATTTATGTAAGGTCATTTATTAAGTCAAATTATTTAACAAATAATATCTACTTAAATACATGTATTATTCATTTTCTGTGTATAATATGTAAAATACAAAACTGATTAATAAAAAAAACGGTTTTTTAAATTTCTCCGAGTCTATGCTTCCTGAAAGGTGGTAGCCCTATGTATAATAAAGTTTATTCTATTCTAAGTACAAAGGCAAGCTCAACTCAAACTCAAGATTTTGGATTAGGGTTAGGTTTGCCGTATCAGTCTGCCAGGTCTAGTCAATTTATATAATTTTATCTAAATTAGCAACATTATGCTACATATTTCTAAAATGATTAACTTCTAGAATCTAAGAGGATACTTTTTCGGTATCACCCGTTTTTTATCTACTTTTCTTCGTCAGACACAAACATGAGTTATAATTCTATGTTTATATGAATATTACTATTGCCAACTGAATTCTATAAACAAAACAATTCAAAAGCAAATTAACTTGTAACTAATCATAAATTAATTGAACATAACGATGGTTTTTCAGTATTGCCTAAATCAATTTTTTCTTATGTAATTTAAAATTAATAAATATTGAAATCTAGTTTAAAACAAAATCAGTGCACCAGAATTGACTAGTGGATGAAAAAAGGCGCGAGAGTTCAAACTATAAATTATCTGTGTAAAATGAAAACTCATTGTCGTTGGTTCATCTGAATTTCGCATACATACAAGACCTACGCTAAACAAACAGTGCTGGCAGGCGCCATGTATGTACCACGTCATTATCGGGAAGTGCATTGTCTAAAGCACCTACACTGCGCACTCCTGCTGATAGTTTGCTAATAAAAAGGTTATGACTCGCGCATGCCTTGCAGGCGCATGTGTCGACAATGACGCAGCCTCGTTGGCAATTTGGCGTAGTCATATGGCCAAAAACATTCCACTAAGCAATCGATAACTGTAATAAATTTGTAACAATGGATAAAAAGTAACAAAAACTTACCCTCGAGCCATTTCCAAGCTCTTGATGAGCTTTTTGATTTTCCAGATTTCGACATTGCGATCTGCTGACGATTCTTCAGACATTTTGAATCGATACTCTAGTATTTCACAACAGAATACACCCAACTATAAAGTTTATTTTAAAGTTAAAATAACACACCACTAAACTTCTATATAAAGGGACCGAGGGAAAGGGAGTCCGGCTTGTGGTTTAAACTGCTCAAATCCAGATCAAACCGGACGAACCAGACACTCAGTTCAAACACTTTCTATTATATTAGTTCACTTTTAATAGAACCGCCTGCTGTACTTTTCTTCTTGTGCGGGGATTCTTGGTTTTTTTCTTAATACGGTTACCCCTAAGCATGTGGGACGTAGAAATACGACATTACAGGGACAAAAGATGACGTTGAACAAACGATCGAACGAACGCCTTGTCGTCCGTCGGAGAAATGGCAGAAAAAAAAAAGTGGACTGTTATTGCAAGGTGTAAAAAATGTGCATCTGAAAAATCAATACATTTTCGAAACAATGAATGTATTATCATTCTAATTTTAAGTTCAATTTTAAATTTTTAATTATAATATTGGCTAACAGAAAAATAAAGAGTAATGTGATTAGATTTCACTTATTGGTTAAATGTTTTTTTTTCAACTTACAATGGCAATGATAAATTTCAAATGTCATATCGTAGTGATGTTATCAAGTAAATATTCACGTTTACTCGAGTAGAACATAAGCTGCCAGTCTTATTATTTGTATTCACGGTTGAAGAGATTCTGTTATTTTGGAACACTCTACTTTATTCAAAATAAATAAGTGTTGACATATGAATAAAAATTATTAACATATGAACAAAACCAAAACAGAGTTTGTCAGTCAGTCATAGAAGTCAAGTCATATTTTAACCCATTGTTTTTTCGTGCCATATGCACTGGCCACGTGACGTCTTCTAATTATTTATTTTCAATCATAAAAATCTTTTATTTCAAATGTTATAATAGACCCATATAGCTTGACCATTTGATTAATAAAAAAAAGGTTTTGAAAATTAGTTATTTAATGAACTTCGGTATGCTCTTGTCGAATTTCAACTTTGCCACCTCGTATCTTCACCGCTCGCCCCGCCATATTAAAAAAGTGGCGTCTAATAACATTTTTTTTATAATATCTCCTTTCTGATAGAGCAAGAGCCCGTGAGTGCCAGACCTTCGTCATTTTATAAAAGCTGAAAGTTCTTCTATGTGTGTCCCTAGTACAGGTAAGAATGATCCCCAAACATGAAGCTGAGGCAGCGGTGGCTTTGGCAGATAACAGGCAACAAAGGTGTGTAAAATTCCATCTCAAATTCGTCATGATATAAAACTTGATTTTTTTATATTTGATTCATAATAATATCAAAAATCGCGTTGCTCATTGCCAGACAGTTAGTATGGTTCCAACCCTCTGCCGGACACCCCTAAACTATTATAATTTATAATTATACTTACGTTATATTATAAAACCTAAGTTTTATATATAATTTTTTGGGAGCCTATTAAACTATGTTTACATAGTAGCCGGACAGTTTCGAAGGTTCTATCATCTTGCCAGACGCATTCAAAGTGAGCAATAATCGGGAGAGCAAGGAGCGAATACAGTAACTAAGCGTTATATTATAAAACCTAAATTTTATATATAATTTTTTGGGAGCCTATTAAACTATGTTTACATAGTAGCCGGACAGTTTCGAAGGTTCTATCATCTTGCCAGACGCATTCAAAGTGAGCAATAATCGGGAGAGCAAGGAGCGTATACAGTAACTAAAGGTTATATTATAAAACCTAAGTTTCATATATAATTTTTTGGGAGCCTATTAAACTATGTTTACATAGTAGCCGGACAGTTTCGAAGGTTCTATCATCTTGCCAGACGCATTCAAAGTGAGCAATAATCGGGAGAGCAAGGAGCGTATACAGTAACTAAAGGTTATATTATAAAACCTAAGTTTCATATATAATTTTTTGGGAGCCTATTAAACTATGTTTACATAGTAGCCGGACAGTTTCGAAAGTTCTATCATCTTGCCAGACGCATTCAAAGTGAGCAATAATCGGGCAATAATATTCAATAGGCTCCCAAAAAATTATATATAAAACTTAGGTTTTATAATATAACGTAAGTATAATTATAAATTATAATAGTTTAGGGGTGTCCGGCAGAGGGTTGGAACCATACTAACTGTCTGGCAATGAGCAACGCAAGTTTTGATATTATTATGAATCAAATATAAAAAAATCAAGTTTTATATCATGACGAATTTGAGATAGAATTTTACACACCTTTGTTGCCTGTTATCTGCCAAAGCCACCGCTGCCTCAGCTTCATGTTTGGGGATCATTCTTACCTGTACTAGGGACACACATAGAAGAACTTTCAGCTTTTATAAAATGACGAAGGTCTGGCACTCATGGGCTCTTGGACTAAAAGTGTATTACAGGAAGCGAGGAAATTCACGTTTTTTGATTTGAAAAATATGCACCTCCTGTTTCAACTAGTTTAAACAAGAAGTATTTTCAAGTTATTGCTATTTTATCGCGGGCTTCGAGTGTGGTGACCGAATCAATAAATTCCGTAACGAAAATAAATCTAACGCCCCCCACTCCGACGGGCACAGTGGTGCAGCATTGAAAGCTATGCATCGTCTAACGTCGTTCCAGTTCGGCAGACTTCGGCACGGTATTTCTGTGCGTGCGACTAGACATATGCGTGTAGACTGTACGAAGGTCGAACGGATCGAGACGAACTGCTCCGAAATATATAATAATAATTGCATAAGTTGATAAAAAATGCTAGGCTATAGCTTTACCGCGGCAGTCTCCGAGTGCCACACGTATTTTTTTTTAGTAGACTTAATGCATCATAATTAGTGTAATACTACTATCACTATAAAATAAAAAATCTAATAAAATGTTTATTAGTCCAATCATTTGATAGTTCTGCCTGGAAAGTTATCCGGGAGTTTTGAAAATTGGTTATTTTATGGGTTTCGGTATGCTCTTTTCGAATTTCAATTTTACCATCTCGTATCTCCACCGCTCGCATGGCTATACTGGAGAAATGGTACCTAATAATAGTTTTGCTACAGTAAAGCTATTGCATAGCATTTTTTATCAACTTTGCAATTATAATATTTCAGACCTACTCGTCTCGACCTTGTGAGCTTCGTACAGTCTACATGCATGTCTAGTCGCACGTACACAAATACCGTGCCAAAGTCTGTCGAACTAAAACGACATTAGACGATGCACGGCTTTCAATATCGCACCACTGTGCTGATCGGAATTCACAGAATTTCTTAATTCGGTCGCCGCACTCGAAGCCCACAATAAAAGTTATGCAATAGCTTGAAAACTCATTTCACGTCATCTAGGAAAATGTGTAAAGTTTCTGGTAAATTAGACTTAGTATAGAAAAACATTAACTGATGGAGGATAATGTTTGTTTCATATAAAGTAGAGTGAATGTATTCTTTAAAAAATTCTGCTGCTGCCTTTACAATACGCCGACATTCTTCTGTATTGTCATCACTTTTTTATTGTAGCAGGCTTCCGTTAATACCTTGAATTCTGTATTTCGGCAACAACAATGACAGCAATTTAAATACCGTCACCATATTTCTTTTATTTTTTTCTAGTTTAAAAATGTATAAAATATTTTTCTGGCAATTTGCGTCATAGTCCAAGAGCCCATGAGTGCCAGACCTTCGTCATTTTATAAAAGCTGAAAGTTCTTCTATGTGTGTCCCTAGTACAGGTAAGAATGATCCCCAAACATGAAGCTGAGGCAGCGGTGGCTTTGGCAGATAACAGGCAACAAAGGTGTGTAAAATTCTATCTCAAATTCGTCATGATATAAAACTTGATTTTTTTATATTTGATTCATAATAATATCAAAACTCGCGTTGCTCATTGCCAGACAGTTAGTATGGTTCCAACCCTCTGCCGGACACCCCTAAACTATTATAATTTATAATTATACTTACGTTATATTATAAAACCTAAGTTTTATATATAATTTTTTGGGAGCCTATTGAATATTATTGCCCGATTATTGCTCACTTTGAATGCGTCTGGCAAGATGATAGAACTTTCGAAACTGTCCGGCTACTATGTAAACATAGTTTAATAGGCTCCCAAAAAATTATATATGAAACTTAGGTTTTATAATATAACCTTTAGTTACTGTATACGCTCCTTGCTCTCCCGATTATTGCTCACTTTGAATGCGTCTGGCAAGATGATAGAACCTTCGAAACTGTCCGGCTACTATGTAAACATAGTTTAATAGGCTCCCAAAAAATTATATATGAAACTTAGGTTTTATAATATAACCTTTAGTTACTGTATACGCTCCTTGCTCTCCCGATTATTGCTCACTTTGAATGCGTCTGGCAAGATGATAGAACCTTCGAAACTGTCCGGCTACTATGTAAACATAGTTTAATAGGCTCCCAAAAAATTATATATAAAATTTAGGTTTTATAATATAACGCTTAGTTACTGTATTCGCTCCTTGCTCTCCCGATTATTGCTCACTTTGAATGCGTCTGGCAAGATGATAGAACCTTCGAAACTGTCCGGCTACTATGTAAACATAGTTTAATAGGCTCCCAAAAAATTATATATAAAACTTAGGTTTTATAATATAACGTAAGTATAATTATAAATTATAATAGTTTAGGGGTGTCCGGCAGAGGGTTGGAACCATACTAACTGTCTGGCAATGAGCAACGCGATTTTTGATATTATTATGAATCAAATATAAAAAAATCAAGTTTTATATCATGACGAATTTGAGATGGAATTTTACACACCTTTGTTGCCTGTTATCTGCCAAAGCCACCGCTGCCTCAGCTTCATGTTTGGGGATCATTCTTACCTGTACTAGGGACACACATAGAAGAACTTTCAGCTTTTATAAAATGACGAAGGTCTGGCACTCACGGGCTCTTGCTCTATTTCGTCTTCCTTCTGGAAAACACTTCTACAGTACGCGGAAAGGGAGAGGATAAATGTTACACTAAAAAAAATTTACTTCCAAAATAATTCACTTAAGTAAATTATAGCATCACTATATTCTTATTAGTATTGCATTCAATGTCAACTTGAACCGATCTAAGTTTGGATAGGTTATAATTTCGCAATACTTCCCATGATGTTATGTAGTAAATTTAAACAAATTGCAATATATAAATCGACTTTACATAACAATGTACAGATTCGTTATTTTATAACATCTAGGGATATATTAAGAAAATGGGTTTGGATCGACGGCTTACTTACTAATGTGACTAAAAGCGAACCGACTATGTCTCCTATTCGGATTATTATAAAAGACTTGCGTGTGTGGACAAGTTGGACAAAGAGTAGTATCGTGAGCACTGTAATTAGGAAGTGTAGTAGAGATCGTGGCGTTCGGGAAGTGATACAATGTTTTAGACATGCATTCTTACGTCCAAAGCGAACACTTCTCATATCCGCGACTGCGGCCTACAAGGCTCGGGGTGATGATGATGATAATACACCTTCTTGTGAGAAAAGCATTACGGATGCAGAATTGCAGGTACTTCTTCCAATAATAAATCATTATAGTACATTCCTATAATAAATTATAAAAAAAATATTGTGTAAAACCTAATCTTTACTTCATTCTTTTGTTATTCTTCAATAGACAATAATTATTTTACTAACAATAGAGCATTAATAATGTAATATAGTTTTAACTTAACATAACTTTTTAAGATAACCTCTTAGTTTGTTTACATGAGGCAAAGGTATCCTTTGTGACAAGGTCATGACTTTAATTATCAAAACAAATATGGAAGACAAAGAAAATATGTGGTTCTGTTTGTTTTAAATTTCTTTGTTATTGATATGATAAATATTACTATTTATAGTACTTTTTTAGTATTGTTGTTCATATGTTACTCACATATTGTTTGATTTTTTCATTGTAATTTATCATTTTTTAATAATATTGTAGTAAAAAAGCTACAAGGAAATAATGTAAAAATCCTTTTAAAAAAAGACTTGAATAGTTGACTAACTTTTTCAGAATACTTCTACCTAATTAGGTACATTATTTTTAAGTACTAATAACATTTTCCATATGGTGATGGATTAAAAATACAAAATGTTGCCACCACTATTCATTCTGTGGGTGTAAGAAGCAACTAAAGGAACAAACTGCGTTGGACAACAACCCTGCAAAAAGAACGAAAACTAGAGCAAACCAAAATACCAACCTGTCCGGCCAGGGTGGCATAGTGGGCTAAAACCTGCCTTCTAAGGAGGCCTATGTCCAGCAGTGGAATACAAAAGGCTGTTGATGCAATACTAGTAAAATATCTTGAGATACATCTAATCTTATTAGACCTTTACTACACCCAGATTGCTTATATACATACTTATTCAGGACTATAATTATTATCGACTGCCTCAGTGACAGTGGTAGTAAATATGAATGCTGTATTTGAGGTCTCGGGTTTGATGCCCGGATCAGACTAAATGTTTATATGATCTGCAAATATTTGTTTCGAAGTTTCGGTGTTTTCTATGTATAATATGTATATTAGGGTGTCCCTTATATGACAAAAAAAATTTTTTTTCGAATTTCGAAATGCATACCCTCTATAACTTTTACTAATGCTATAAGATATTTAAATATAAAATTTTATCAATCTAGCATAATTGCAACCAGTGCCGACCGAGCTTCAAAGTTTAGTAAAAAACGTGTTTTGTCCTAAAATTTCAGTCTGCTATAATTTCACTATAAATGCAATGAATTAAGTGAATAAAATTAAATAATAAATTAGATGAACATTAATCTTTAATTAAAAACATAAAGAAATAAGAATCATTCAGGGTAACTTCTTTTTAGAGTAGTTTTTTTACAGTCTGGATACAATTTTAGATGTTCCTGTACACAGCGCAGCAAGAACTGTTTTTGTTCTTCTTCAGCCGTGATAAGTCCGTTAAAATCTTGCATTAATTTAACAGCCCTTTCAGCAGTATCATTTACAACTCTCAAATAACTTATTCTTCTTTTAGCCTCCAGAAAAGCAGCATTGTTATTCCAAGAAGATACATCTTCCTTTAGAAAACTGTCGTCGATCTGCAGTCGTGATAAAAATTGTTTGCTCTTTTCCGATACGAAATCATCCAGTGCTTTGTCTAAAAAAAAAGAAAAATAAGTTAAATAACAAATAAAAATCAACAACAATTTTGAAAATAAATAAATAAGTATTGGACATTGAAATTGAAATCCAACAAAAAGTCAATTTAACTTACCAAACAACTTTTGAGTCAGTTCTTCCTTCGACGGGTCATAGCGTTTGCTAAAATCCGAGATTTTGTCTCTGTTGAAGTTGGCAATCATCTTCTTCTTAGTTTGGTTGTCAACTTCATCATCAAATAGTGATAGAATGACTGTCTCTTCACATAAATACCACAAGTGATGGCTGAACTTGCTTATAGAAGCTTTAGAAATTGTTGCGTCAACTTTTTCATACTCTTTTAACATCTTCAAGAAGCGCAAATCTTGATTAGGTGCTTTGGTCGCCACTATACATTCGAGCCAAGGTTTAACATACAATATTACGAGAAATAAGCAAACATCTTGTAGAGCCTTTTTGTCCTTCGCAGTTACTCTGCATTGTGACTGAAGTAAACATATTTTTAAAGAATAGATCGCTCTCGCCATCCAGCGTGCCTGATCTATAGCTCCGGGGGGCCTTAGTTTTAATTTTTCCTCTGTGTCTCCTCCTAAAAATATTACGCACAGTCCGACCAATTCGCGGTAATCATCTCTTACAAAACCTTTATCTAATTCTGCCTTATAAAATAGTAACAACGCTTGAATGTCTGTCTCGGCAACCCGTGCTTTTACGAAATTAAGAGATGGTTCAATTTTAGTACAATCAATGTTTTTCCAATTTTCTTGGAACTTTTTGAACATCGGAATATCTGGGCTACTAGTAATTTGCTTAATCTTGGTTTCAAAGACAGCTTTTAGGACCAATTCATAAACATGATGACGACAGGCGAAAAGCAACAATTCTCTTCCTAAAGTTTGCTCCAAAATAGCACAAGCTCCATTGAAACGGCCCATATTGGAAGCTGTTGTGTCGCAGCACATTATTTGCACTTTATCATAAAGGTTCCAGTCAAAGAGAGCTGCTGATACAGCCTTCGCTTGATGTTTTCCAGAAGAACTTTTAGTTTCGGCACTGCAAGAAGCTGCTCTCTATCGTCAAATGAAGCTATTCTTCTTTTGAACTCCGTACATCCAACCCCGGTAATAGTTTTCCATCCCAATGGACTGTGACTATGTCGGGTACATTGTTTTGGAAGTTAGATTTTATTGTTTCTGCCCTTGATTTTCTAGTTTCAGTACGAATTCGCTGAATCGAGGATTTGTTAATACGGAAATCATCGCTGCTCAGACCAAGCGCTTCTACCACCGCATTAAGAATGTAAACGGTATCTCTAATGCTTAACTGGCATCGATCTAAAGCTGCAACTAGTTTAGGTGTTATAAGATTCTTTCTACCTCTTTTTGAACTTTGTTCATGGCAGGGAACGTCCGGCAAGCTGAGTTCAGAATTCAAGATCTGTTCTTCGTCTGAATCTTCTACACTGTCTAAGTTATTTGTGGTAGAAGTAGATGAACCGGCTAGTGATTCTCTTTGTCTTACAATCCTTTCCTCTTCTTCCAATCGTCGTTGTCTAGATCTTTGTTCTTTTTCCGCCAATTTTTTATCTACACCACCTAAGCATCCCGGTCGACCTGGCTCTCTCTGTTTCATTAAAAATAATTTATCTTCCTCTATTTTCATTCTCTCAAAAGCATCAGCATGTGCAATATCAAACAAATTATCAAGATTAATTATAAAATTGTTCTCACGACTCTTAAACGTAATCTGAGTTTTCTTACAATTTTTTTGCAACTCTCTCCAAACATGATATAAATCAATAAGTTTCTTCACGCAGTTAGGAAATGCCCTTGTTGGAATTCTTGCTTTTTCCCAATATATGATGCACTCCCTAATCACAAGATTTGCACTTTCACTAACAGTCAATTTAACCTCACGAATATTGTAAAATAGGACTGAGAGAACTTGTCGATTAGATGGTAATTTTGCACCATTTATTTGGTAGCTAGTCAATCCGATAAGAAAAATATTTTGTTTATCACTCCGTAATTCCACCGACATGTTTACGCACTAAACAATAAAGCACTAATAGTCTCAAAAATCACGTACGAAATGGCAAATAAAACATGTCGTAACAGGTCACTGGGCAGTACTTAAGCAACTTGTATCGACAAGTTTAAATAGCAAGTCGGCACGGGTTATCCTTTATATATCAAACTAATATTTTTTTTTAGACAATATAGGGTTATTACAAAACTTTTAAGAAGGTATGCGTAAAAAAATATCGAACTTGAAATTTAAGGGACACCCTAATGTATATATTTCCAAAAAAAGGTGTATATGTAAATATGTTAGTTGTCAAGTACCCATAGCACAAGCTCTGTGTATCTCAGATATGGGAAATATTATTAATTTTATTTTTATTTCATTAAATTAAAAAAATATAGTAGACCACCGACTTTGGGTACAGGGAGTAAGCGACTATATTATCTTTGATTTATTATTATTAGCTAGCCTCAGGCGCAAATTAAATGCACTATCAATTCCTCGGTGGCGCCACTGTAGTGAATGTGACTGCTGTGCTTGAGGTCTCGGGTTCGATTCCTGGGTCAGACATGTTTGTATGATCTGCAAATATTTGTTTCGAAGTTTGGATGTTTTCTATCTATGTACTTACATAAAAAAATATATAAGTATTCTATCAGTCAGTCTAGTTATCATAGCACAAGCTCTGCTTAGTTTGAAACTAGATAACATTGTATGTCAAATGTCTGAAATATTTATTTAATTAATCTCTGAAAGTCAGAATAACTAACCATTTAACCAATACACCTACAACAGGATTGACTAGGAAATTCAAATAAAAAGACATTACTAATAAAATAATACATTTAATCTGTTAAAGTTCTTATACTAATCACTACTGATATTATAAATGCGAATGTAAGTTTGTTTGTGACGGTTTAACGCAAAAACTACTCAACCCATTATGATGAAATTTTGTACACATGTTCTTGGAGGTATTAGAAGTAAAAAAAAAATTATTTACAATGATCTGTTACGAAACTTAATGCGGCAGACCAAATTCCACTCGAGTGAAGCCGCAGGTAAAAGCTAGTGATAATATATTTCTTTACTTTAAACATGGTATGCAAAGGTCTTATTTTTTAATGTACATGTTTTGTTAATGTCTGCATGCAAACATTCTGCATAGTCTACTGAACAAACGGGTTAATACTACAAATACAATTATTGAGAAACCATTCATATAACTTAAATTTAATAAACCGTATATAAAATTATTGGGTATAAGATTGGGTAACTTATTATAAACACACACATACAAACTAATGTACACACATACATTTATTACAAACGCGCATAGCTAAATATTTTTTGTTGTATTAGGCTGAACAGAGAATATCATGTAATACTAATCTATGTTATTGTCGTGGATTTATCTCATTTGCTGTCAATAATGTAGATTTTTCTAACATACATGCAAGTTTCGTATATACAGAGTGACTGGTGAGATACCTTTAATATTTGAGGACGTGATAATATGCGAACATATATCATGAAATAAAATAACCTAAAAACGAAATATGTATTAAATAACTTGTTAGTAAACTTCGTACACAGTACACCGAGAGCCCAGTATTTAACTGCGGAATACTTGGACGCCGCGCGGCCGCACGTGTTGCGCAGTGCGCTATCAACACAGAATACAAGAAACCAGTCGGTGACGCAATAATGCATTATGTAGCGGGATGGAGGGCGGGGGTGGGTGCCGCCGCGCCGCTCGTGACTAGATCAACGTAAACAGTGCGGCGAGCTTATAGAGCAAGAGCCCGTGAGTGCCAGACCTTCGTCATTTTATAAAAGCTGAAAGTTCTTCTATGTGTGTCCCTAGTACAGGTAAGAATGATCCCCAAACATGAAGCTGAGGCAGCGGTGGCTTTGGCAGATAACAGGCAACAAAGGTATGTAAAATTCCATCTCAAATTCGTCATAATATAAAACTCGATTTTTTTATATTTGATTCCTAATAATATCAAAACTCGCGTTGCTCATTGCCAGACAGTTAGTATGGTTCCAACCCTCTGCCGGACACCCCTAAACTATTATAATTTATAATTATACTTACGTTATATTATAAAACCTAAATTTAATATATAATTTTTTGGGAGCCTATTAAACTATGTTTATATAGTAGCCGGACAGTTTCGAAGGTTCTATCATCTTGCCAGACGCATTCAAAGTAAGCAATAATCGGGAGAGCAAGGAGCGAATACAGTAACTAAACGTTATATTATAAAACCTAAGTTTCATATATAATTTTTTGGGAGCCTATTAAACTATGTTTACATAGTAGCCGGACAGTTTCGAAGGTTCTATCATCTTGCCAGACGCATTCAAAGTGACAGTAATCGGGAGAGCAAGGAGCGAATACAGTAACTAAGCGTTATATTATAAAACCTAAATTTTATATATAATTTTTTGAGAGCCTATTAAACTATGTTTATATAGTAGCCGGACAGTTTCGAAGGTTCTCTCATCTTGCCAGACGCATTCAAAGTGAGCAATAATCGGGAGAGCAAGGAGCGAATACAGTAACTAAACGTTATATTATAAAACCTAAGTTTTATATATAATTTTTTGGGAGCCTATTAAACTATGTTTACATAGTAGCCGGACAGTTTCGAAGGTTCTATCATCTTGCCAGACGCATTCAAAGTGAGCAGTAATCGGGAGAGCAAGGAGCGAATACAGTAACTAAGCGTTATATTATAAAACCTAAATTTTATATATAATTTTTTGGGAGCCTATTAAACTATGTTTACATAGTAGCCGGACAGTTTCGAAGGTTCTATCATCTTGCCAGGCGCATTCAAAGTGAGCAGTAATCAGGAGAGCAAGGAGCGTATACAGTAACTAGTGCGAATGAAACAGAGCGCTTAGTCTATTGCGGGATTTCACTGCGCACCCATTGTTATTAATTTCAAATTTTGCAGTTTATTTTTTTCTTAATCCAGAAATTTCATTAATTAATTTTTACAATTTCAATAACAAATATTTAAAATAATACTGAATAAAATGTTTCTCATACAATGTCAATCATATCGAAAATCTAATAATTTAATTGATATTATTTTTCATTTTTAAGAAGTTTATTATTGTCAATGCTATTAAAATTATAAAGCCAATGAAACAAAGTAAATCAAATATTAGTGTTTATTATACTAAAGGACACATTTTTTTAAGATAAGAAATTTACAGAGAAATTAATTTATTTTAATTGAATCTAAATATTTTCATCATTTTCATCGTTGTCGCGCGCTCACTAAATCGGTCCACACGTTAGCAGTTTAAACGTCGTAAGTGCTGCGAGTACAATTCAGACCGCCTTTGAATGCGTCTGGCAAGATGATAGAACCTTCGAAACTGTCCGGCTACTATGTAAACATGGTTTAATAGGCTCCCAAAAAATTATATATGAAACTTAGGTTTTATAATATAACGCTTAGTTACTGTATTCGCTCCTTGCTCTCCCGATTATTGCTCACTTTGAATGCGTCTGGCAAGATGAGAGAACCTTCGAAACTGTCCGGCTACTATATAAACATAGTTTAATAGGCTCCCAAAAAATTATATATAAAATTTAGGTTTTATAATATAACGTTTAGTTACTGTATTCGCTCCTTGCTCTCCCGATTACTGCTCACTTTGAATGCGTCTGGCAAGATGATAGAACCTTCGAAACTGTCCGGCTACTATGTAAACATAGTTTAATAGGCTCCCAAAAAAATTATATATGAAACTTAGGTTTTATAATATAACGTTTAGTTACTGTATTCGCTCCTTGCTCTCCCGATTATTGCTTACTTTGAATGCGTCTGGCAAGATGATAGAACCTTCGAAACTGTCCGGCTACTATATAAACATAGTTTAATAGGCTCCCAAAAAATTATATATTAAATTTAGGTTTTATAATATAACGTAAGTATAATTATAAATTATAATAGTTTAGGGGTGTCCGGCAGAGGGTTGGAACCATACTAACTGTCTGGCAATGAGCAACGCGAGTTTTGATATTATTATGAATCAAATATAAAAAAATCAAGTTTTATATTATGACGAATTTGAGATGGAATTTTACATACCTTTGTTGCCTGTTATCTGCCAAAGCCACCGCTGCCTCAGCTTCATGTTTGGGGATCATTCTTACCTGTACTAGGGACACACATAGAAGAACTTTCAGCTTTTATAAAATGACGAAGGTCTGGCACTCACGGGCTCTTGGACCATTAGGGAGTATAATATCCAAATTTCACTTATTTTTTAGAGACATTTCGATAAAAAATAAGCACCTATTTTTTTTATATCAAGTTAACGAGAATCGAGTACCGAGTACTCTCCATAAGTATTGAAGGTATCTCACCAGTCACTCTGTATAGAAAAAAGATAACGGTAACAGACCAGGTCTGAAAACTAGATTTCACAAAATTTAACCATAGGTTAAGTTCTATTAGTGTGCTAGAAGTAAATGTTATGTGAGAAATACTTGCTTCACTTTATTTTTAAAATTAGATAAATGCAACTTAACTCTTGGATGTCGTGTAAACGCACTAGATGCTCGTTAGTAACCAAATAGGTTAATACAATGCAAAGTTAAGCAAATCAGCCAGCCTTTGAATACGTAGTTCCCTTACGCTCACAACCCGGTGGGACAGCTATCTGACACGACCAGGGAGAGATCAGACGCAAGACCAACAGCTTTACTTGCTCTCTGAAGCACTCATTTTATGGTCACAAGTATGGTACTACCCTTTAATTCTCATACCCCAAAATCAGGAAGAGGAAATGATTTGGACCCTAGTAAGCTTTACTCAGCAAGAAAAGAAATACAAGGTTTTTGTCGTATAGCGTGACATATTCGCGATAAAATTTTACCGGCAGTTTCGAAGGGATTATACCGCTCGTGGTCACGGGTAGACGGTACTATGAACTTAGCGACGCCTTCGTGATGTGCGAGGTGTAACTACCCGCACTTGATCGAGTTGATTGTTTGTACCAACGGTATTTTATCGCTAATAAATCCCGCCAAAACTATATGTAAAAGTAACGCAAGTCATGTAACAAAAAAATGTATATCTAATTATCCAGGAGCTACTCAAAGATATGGATGCAGTAGAAATGCTGTCACGTAGGACGCTGTTCTGCAACAACTGCGGCATGAGGCTGGTGATAGACAAGAAGCAGCCAGGGGTGCGGTACTGCTCGTTAGTATGTTTGTGTTGCATTACTATACTGATAAAACCCTCGTAACTACTAAGCAGATAGATAATAACTTCAGAGATCTCACATACAGCTGTCTGATTCTAAACTAGGCAGAGCCTGTGCTCCGGTAACCAATGACAAACTAACAAGGTTCACCACAAAAACCGATCCTGTGCTGACCGTATAAATAAACCGCACAAACACAACTGCCTCGGTGGCGCAGCGGTAGTGAATGCGACTGCTGTGCTTGAGGTCTCGGGTTCGATTCTCGGGTCGGACCAAGTGTTTGTATGATCTGCAAATATTTGTTTCGAAGTTTGCATATGTATTTACAAAAAAAAGTATACTTATATACTTTTTTACTTCTATCAGTCAGTCTAGTTATCATAGCACAAGCTCTGCTTAGTTTGAAACTAGATGACGTTGTGTCAAATGTCCGAAATATTTATTTATTTATTTAAATATGTACAAACCTATATTAACATTATTAAGCTGAAGCGTGTAGTCTACTGGTCCGATTTGCAAAATTCTTTCAGTGTTAGACATCCCAGTTTTCGAGGTAGGTACCCTACCACCAAAAGGACTTCAGTATTTGTAAAACAGTTTGCAAAAACGAGGAAAATCATTCCTTTTGAAAGATTCCATTGCGTGCACTGCGCAATTTTGCAAAAATAATATATGAAGGAATTATTTCTCTATAAAAGTTTTAAAAAATTCCACTACAGCATATGCTTATCTTTAATTTTGACTCGCTATAAACTTTTTATGGTAAAAAAATTTGTGCACCCCATGGGCAATAAGAGATGCAGACGAGGTTATGCGGTTCAGCTATAATATTATAGTTATAGATAGAGTAGACACAGACACAGAACAAATGATTGTGTCCATCAGACAATTATATGTCCTGGGTGGGAATCGAGTTTATGATCTGACTGCTAACTATTAAACCAACATGCAGGTACATTCGTTTGATCATTCGTCTGACCACCCGCTTTTAAACATGCAAACTGCCAACTCAACCTCCTGCTCACTTGTCAAATGAATCTTTGGAAATTGACGGCTTCAGTGGTGTAGTGGTAGCGTACGCTACTGCTGTACATGGTCTTGGGTTCGATTCCCGGGTCAGACTAAATGTTTTTGAGATCTGCAAATATTTGTTTCGGAATTCAGGTGTTTTTTGTGTATAATATGTACGTATTTACAAAAAAAGTATTCTATCGATCTATTTAGCTGTGATAGTACAAGCTCTGTTCGGTTTGAAGCTAAATGGCATTGTTTCAGATGTTCGAAATTTAAAAAAATATTATAAAAATAGGAGCTGATGGCAACAATGCTCCTCTGTCATTAGTTATAACGCAATTCATGAACATGTAATTAGCTCTACCACATACAGTTATGAATCATGTGTGTCAATTTACGTGTTTTAGGATCGAATCGAATATACATGTAGCATATGACATTGAGCATAAAATAGGTGCGGGCACGATATCTGGAGAATCAGACACACGTGAGCTAATCGACACTGCGAGTTCAGAGCAGCCAAATTTCATCTCAATTAGTTCAGCAGCTATCGATTACCCATAAAATCTCCCCTTTCCACCCCTCCTCAAAGGATTATTTCTGGGACAAGTATCTTAAGTCCTTACCAAATTTTGTAGCGAACTATCTCTTTAAAAATCTTTGATGTTCAATTTCTTTTATGTCCACACAGATTCTGTGAATAAGGCATCCCTACATCTCGAGTAGTAATAATTGCTTTTAACCGACGTCAAAAAAGGTCACTATATATATTTGTTACGTCAGAACTCCGTAATTCATGAAACAATTTACAAAAATATTTGAATTTAAATTGAACTAATATACTTTCCATTTCTTTGTATTTAAAGTCGAATAATTCCACCCGTAAGGGTGAAAATAAGGAATTAAGATAAATAATGTCTGTTTTTGGCACTAGGTGTACCACGACGCAGGTGTCAGAGACACCATCAGATCTGTCGGACGGATGGGTGCCATACATGGAAGCTGAAGACGTGATCATCTGGAGGAAAGAGTATAAACCTGGATTCGGGCTGTATGCTTATAAGGGTACGTTTGATATCATCAATCATCATCAACAGCCTTAACAGTCCACTGCTGGACATAAATCTCTCCTTCCCAAAGGAGTTTTGGCCTACTATACCACGCTGGCAAAACGGTTCGGTATAGGGTTTGTTTGCAGGATCCGGATGTCGTAATAAGAGCTGTTCCCGGATCCCTCCTATGTCAGGCGCAGAGTGGTACACCGTGTGGTTTTAGTCGGTCCGATTCCGATAAACCACCCCGCTGTAAACCCCGGTAAGGTGACGGCTCGAGGGGGTTTCCACATGTTAAATAAAGCATTTGTTTCAAGGTTGCCTTCTCTTTGTAAGTTTAGATCCTTCGTCGCCTCTCACGCCACCGACGGGATCAATGGGGGTGGTCACACTACCTAATCTTAAACCGTCACTTTGTAGCTAAAGAAATATACCCATTGATAAACACTCTTCTAGGCATGTACACGCGACAATATTTTTAGCCGACTTAAAAAAAAAAGGGTGTATCGCGGTTGTTTTATACTTACCATTTTTATTAGTTCATCAAGTAATAGTCCACTTTCTTATATTGTGTTTTCCAAGTGGTCTTATTTAAAAAAAAATCTTATGTTTTTTTTACATCAAAATTACTCATGAGTTCGTCTACATTCGGTTTGTGTATCCAAGGGTTGTGAGTAAGAAATAGTTTTTAGTGTTAAGACGTTATTTGTACGTGGTCATTGTTTTAATGTACGTAGAATATAAATAAACAAATATTTCGGACATTTGACACACAATGTCATCTAGTTTCAAACTAAGCAGAACTTGTGCTACATACCTATATACTTTTTTTGTGAATACTTCGAGACACCCAAACACCCAAACTTCTAAACGAACTTTAGTAGATCATAAAAACATTTTATCCGACCCGGGCATCGAACCCAAGACTTCAAGCACAGCAGTCGCATTCACTACCGCTGCGCCACCGACGCAGTTATATATTAACTGGTTTACGATAAAATTTATCCTGTTCTTAATACATTTAAAAAAATATATGTTACATGGAAATAACGTAATGTAATTTGTTACAATTTATACGGCTGACTGGTGAGATACCTTCAATACTTATGGAGAGTACTCGGTACTCGATTCTCGTTAACTTGATATAAAAAAAAATAGGTGCTTATTTTTTATCGAAATGTCTCTAAAAATAAGTGAAATTTGGATATCGCGAGCGGCGCGGCGACACCCACCCCCGCTCTCCATCCCGCTACATAGGCAACAGCTGTACAGTGTAGGTACCTATGTATTCTGTGTTGATAGACACGTGCGGCCGCGCGGTGTCCAAGTATTCCGCAGTTAAATACTGGACTCTCGGTGTACTGTGTACGAAGTTTACTAAGAAGTTATTTAATATTTCGTTTTTATGTTATTTTATTTCATGATATATGTTCGCATACTATCACGTCCTCAAATATTGAAGGTATCTCACCAGTCAGCCTGTAGAACTAACCTGTGCCTAACAAACTGTGTTCTTAAATCCTCATTTTCATCTTTAGGGGTAGATTATCGTTTGGGAGCTATGAAACCACAGACAGAATGACACACACATACACGTCAAACTTATAACACACCTCTTTTTGCGGGGGGGGTAAAAAAATAACAGAAAGGAACACCCTTCTTTCTTTGAAGTCGGTTAAAATAATAGATAGCAACACGATATTTGAATTCCACAAACTAAACGTTCAAAATCACATTGACCTTGTCCCGCTATACAACACACATTGATAAATATCAGACATATGCCACAATACAGATGGATTTCAATAAGTTAACTCATTAATTTTGTAACATGTACAATTATGTATTTATATGTGTGCAATAGGAGAGGCCTTTTTTTTTAAACCCCCTCGGGCCGTCACCCCACCGGGGTTTACGGCGGGGTGGTGTCTCGGAGTCGGACAGACTAAAACAACACGGTGTGCCGCTCTGCGCTTGACATAGGAGGGATCCGGGAACAGCTGCTATTACGACATCCAGAGCAATAGGCTCTCCTATGGCCAGCAGTGGACTGCGGTAGGCTGATGATATGTGTTGCAGTTATGCTGTTAATACTGCATTGATTAAATAATTATTTAACGAGCGGATCGACAGTATATTCAAAATTGAAAATATTTTTTTTTGATTTTATTTAACTTTAAAAACTATATAAATGAAGAGAAAATAATTACAAATTTATTTTCGCTTATGATTTTTGTTTATCGATGAGTCACGTGATTCGGAATATCTATCAGAATTTGACATAATCGTACAACATTGACAAGTTGTTAACCAATCAATCCTTTAAGCGGGGCGTAAAAAAGCATCTCACTAGGCCGCCATAGCCTGGGTCGCCATATTGCACTGTCATCATTCGCAGTGAGTATGGCGACCACCGCTCTTGGATTCTATTTATACTTTCCATCAGGCGGAATAGAGTCACTTTGGTAGGTTAAATATAGAAAAAAAAAATCAACTGTCTTGTTTATCTTGTTATTAGTCGGCGCGAAAAAAAATAAATAACTTTATATATCACTCTCACTCATTTCACTCCCATGAAGCTACGTCTATATTATGTTCCTCTACATACAGAAATGTTAAACTTTTCTCTCACGATACTCTGCCGAAAAGTGACGTAACATTACGTCACGTGACATTGATGACGTTTTGTGGAGCCTGATCTGTTATTTAAAAAAAAATAGTTTTACTTGATTAATGCCAAAAATAATAAAAAAATATTACTTTTTGGATATTATTTTTAATTCTACGCATGGTGACGGATTAAGAGTATGGAGCGTAATTACCCCTGTTCATCCCGTGGAGGTTTTAAGAGGCAAATTAGCGAACGAACTACACACGACATCGTCACGGGAAAGAGAAGAAAAATTGAAACATATAATAAACCTGTCTGGCCAGCGTGGTGTAATAATCCAAGATCACCCTTCTAAAGAGAAGCCTATGTCCAGCAGTGGGCTATTAAAGACTGTTTATGATGACGATCTACAAGATTTGTTCGAAATTGATTTTTTGTTTTAAGACTGTTCGTCGAGTATACCTACCTATCCACATAAGTGTTACTTAGCGCGATACGATCGGTGCTCAAGGCCCAGTTATTTGCCGATAGCATGCATCCTCCACCATGCGTCACTGAGAGACAATGAAGCCTTATCTAACGATAGTCACACACCTAATCTATTCAAATGGGTTGTTTGTAATAATAACTAATCTATAACGTCACATGACATAATTAGGTGATAATGTTGTGATAATATACTGGGCGCTGTCACGCAGACTTTGCAATTCATGGGGATGATGATGTAGGGATGACAGTTATCGTGGTAACTGTGTGAGCCTTACACTGTCACGATGACTGTCATGCCTTTTACGTCCCCAAGCGGGGTGTGAAAAAGCATCTCACAAGGCCGCCATAGCGTCGGTCTCCATACCGCATTGTCTGAATTTGCAATGAGTATGGTGACTAAAACTCTTGGATTCTATTCATGCTTTCCATCAGGCAGAGTAGAGTCACTTTGGCAGGCTCTTACACTACCAATATAAAAGATTAATCCTATGATTTCTTAGTACGTGCTTTTACTTACGCTTTGTTACCAATAAAATATTTTTAGACGAAGCATAAAGACACCGTTTTGCTTATTTATAAGTAAATCTAGTAAATATTTACACCATATCTACATAATAACAAAAAAATGTAGATTTACTGTTAACTAAGAATAAATTCCACACCATGGGATGGGCGCAAATAAAAATGACATACCTACTTTAACACTAGAGTAACCCTTTTTATTTCCTGTGCGGCATTTCCCGCGGATACCACCGAAAAGTGGTTATGTCGGACTCGAACTGAACAAAAACCGCACGCCGTCTCAGGTACCAGTGGTCGGGGAACCTGGTGCACCCTAGTAAGGAAATCTCTGAAACCCCGACACTAGAGGAACCCTAAATTTTTTTTTCAAGATGATCTTTTATCAATTTGTTGACCTGATCAGTATTTTTTTTTCTATATTAAGAGCCTGCCAAAGTGACTACTCTGCCTGATGGAAAGCATGAATAGAATCCAAGAGTTGTGGCCACAATGCAGTGACCCACACTAATGCGGCCTAGTGAGATGCTTTTTCACGCAACGCTTGGGGACGTAAAAGGCATGACAGTCATCGTGACAGCATGTATGCTCATGTGAAATTATAGATTTCTAACACCAATAGCCTGTGAGGTATAGTGTAGACAGACGGACACTCTTGATGAAACGATTAGGGTGCCGTTTCTGCTATTTTGGCAACGGCACCCTTTGCCAAATATAACATAACATACGTCTATCTTACGTCGAGAATAATCGTCTGTTGTAATCATCATTAACAGTCAAATAAATAAATATTTCGGACATTTGACACAACGCCATCTAGTTTTAAACTAAGCAGAGCTTGTGCTATGATAACTAGACTGACTGATAGAATACTTATATACTTTTTTGTAAATACATACAATACATACATATTATACATAGAAAACACCCAAACTCCGACACAAATATTTGCAGATTATACAAATATTTGGTCCGACCCTGAGATCTCCAGCACAACAGTCGCCATCGAGACAGTCAACTCATTCTTTTGTTAAATAAATTTCCGGCCAAAAGAAGTATGAGTTTGAAACTAAAATGTGGACTAGCTAATTTCACGATGTGGTTTGTCGTGACGGTGCGCTTGCGCATCGTAAAAATTAACTCTCATCATTTTTTCCTAACGCGCTAAGTTATACTTCATAACTTCAATAAAAATAAGTCTTGGTTAACTTATTTTCTCGATGTTTGACCTATAAAGGTCAAATAATTTATTATCAAAGAAAAATTTAATGCGAATTGTTAAGAATCTTCCAGAAAGTCATTAACTAAGAGAATAGCAGATATATTCTATGGCAGTAGTATTTTATTCTAAACTAGCTGTGGCCACAATTTCGTTCACGTAGAATTTGAATGTTGAGCGTTTATCTTAGAAACGTGGTTTATGCTGTGTAAATCCCGATCCCGTAGCAAATCCAGGATAAAAAGTAACCTATGTGTTGCCCAGTAACCTTTTCTATTACCTAGAGAAAGTTCCGTTAAAATCGGTTGAGCGGTTCCAGAGATTAGCCCGGACAAACAAACAAACAGACAGCACAATTTTCATGTAAAGAGTTAGAAGCACTTGAGAAAACGCTTCCTTTTAAATCACAGACAGACGCTTTAATTTTATGTATACGCATTGATGTGTATGTATTTAATAATATATAAGTATATTTCTCAGTACTCTGGTTATCATAGTACAGGGTCTGACTAGTTTGTGGCCGTGTGTGAGATGGGTGATGGTATTATAACCTGACAATGCTAGAAGTTTCTTTACGTGATCAAATTAGGAATGAGGAGATCCGCAGACGAACCAAGGTCAACGATATTGCCAGTAAAATTGTTAAACTCACACATTACACGGAGAAACTATAGCCGATGGGTCCGTAAACAAGATGGTCCAACGACCTGGTGAATGTCACGGGAAGCTGCCCGGTTGTTGTGGAAAACCTTGGGGAAGGCCTATGTCCAGCAGTGGACGTCTTTTGGCTGATGATGATGATTATTATTATAACTTCCTTACACACACTTATGTTTCTAAATTACACCCAGATACAATAGATGTTCATCACACAAAGATTTGTCCTAGTTGGTAATCGAACCCACGACCTCTGACTTAGCAGTCAGAAGCACTGACCACTAGACCAACAGGCCCATCAGAATTGATTGAAAACCAGGTAAGGACGGCAAGTAATTAATATATTATTCTGTGTAGTGTACGGTCGATACTCAGAAGTTCGGGCAGCCGACTTTGCAGCGATCCAAGTAGATGCGGTGTACCGCCGGGTGTGGGACGCAGCGGTCGCCGCGCTGGCTATCGTGGAGCAAAGCGCCAACGGTCTACCCGACCAAGCCGTACTACATTGGGAAGTGCTTTGGCCTGTGAGTACACCACCTTCATTTGACATACACTACCTCTCCCTGAACGACGGGGTGGTTATGATGGACTCCAGACTGATTAAAACTGCATGCTGTCTCGGGTACCAAGTGTAGACAGACTCATCACCTGAGCATTATTAAATGATAATCCTTAGTGAAAAGCAATAATTGATCAACAAAGGTTTTCTGTTCGGACTTAATGACTTGACTTGAATTGACTGCACGGATGACGTAGTGGTTTAAGCGGTCGCCACGCCGCCTCCTATTGCGCCGAGTGTTCTGGGTTGAAACCCTACACGGGACTACACTTTGTGTGATCCACAAATTGTTGTTCTGAGTCTGGGTGTTCTTTTTGTCCGTTTCTGACATGTTTTATGAAGTTCCCCGCGACACAAGATTTATTCCTAATGTAGGCCTTGTCTATTATAAAAAAAACTGTATAGATGGCGTAGTGGTTTAAGCGATCACCTCGCCGGTTTCTACTAAGTTGAATGCTGTGGGTTCAAACCCCATTTGACAACACGTGTGACCCACAAATTGTTGTTCTGAGTCTGGGAGTTTTTTGTCCGTTTCATGCATGTTTATAAAGTCCCCCACGACACGAGGATGTACCTAGTGCGGGAGTTTTCTTTTAACAAATAAATAAATTAATAAAAAGGTAATATTACTATGATTGAACTGACTCGAATGTACAGAAGAACGGCTTTCAGCCTTGTATAGACCTTCAGTACTGCCCTGTATTATAAAATAGAACCTACTAAAGTAGGTTATTTAACGACTGGGCTGACTCGACCGGGGTAGTACTACCCTCCCACAGAAGACCAACCTAAAGCGTCAGCATCCGTGCTGTCGTGTTTCGTTGGTGAGTGCGAGACCGGAGGCTCATTGATGCAGGCGAGACAGTTATCGTGGTAACCGTGTGAGCGTTACACTGCCACGATGACTGCCATGTCTTTTACATCCTCAAGCGGGGCGTGAAAAAGCATCTCACTAGGCCACCATGGTGTTGGTCGCCATACTGCATTGTTTGCATTTGCAATGAGTATGGTGACACAACTCTTGGATACTATTCATGCTTTCCATCAAGCAGAGTAGAGCCACTTTGGCAGGTTCTTAATATAGAAAAAAAAAACTCCAGCATTTTTCTAACAATTTTTTACATTTTGCAGAGGTTATTCGCAAACCGGGACTACGTGTATATCCGACGTCACAAAGAATTCGACGTGGTAGGCAAAAGTTTGAGGCACAGGGAAGGACTGTTCCAGTCTGAGGTGACGGCCGACGAGCCCTGTACTCCGGTATACACGGAGAGACCCAGTGTGCATGCGAACGCGAAACGGAAAGCCATCGAGATAAATACGAAAGACGACAATGACAAATGCGAAAATAAGGTGCGAATTTTATTATTATTCCGCTAAACATGGACACCTGATACTCGAGTCTCAAGTGTTTTCACGGTTCAAGTTTGACTGCACGGTTGGCCTAGTGGTTTAAGCGGTCGCCATGCCGCTCCACTGCGCCGAGTGTTGTAGGTTCAAACTTTGTGTCCGTTTCTTGTATGTTTGTAAAGTCCCAGCAACACAAAATTCATTCGTAGTGGGTGCGTTGTCATTCAAAAAAAAAAGTATATTAGTGTGTTACCGCTCATCCCCCCTCTCTCCCCAAATTGAGTGCCGGTAACATCAGTTACTCGATGAAAACCCACATATCTTACACAAGGCATTCTGATGCTAAATTTGATAGAGCCTGTACTGTAGTATGGTGTCGAATTTACCATACCGAGTGTTACCACCCCTATTAATTCTAAGGGAGCAAATTATGCAGGACAACATCATTGCAAAGAGAAAGAAAACTTGATACAAACCCTTTTCTTTTTTCTTTTAACGTGTGGAAACCCCCTTGGGCCGTCACCTCATCGAGGTTTACGGCGGGGTGGTGTGTCAGAATCGGACCGACTAAAGCACACGGTGTGCCACTCTGCGTCTGAAATAGGAGGGATCCGGGAACAGCTGCTATTACGACATCCAGACTTGATACAAACCCTATAGCAACCCGTCTGGCCAGCGTGATATAGTACCCCAAAACCTCCTCTGTAAGGAGAGGCCCATGTCCAGCAGTGGACTGTTAAAGACTGTCGAGGTGATGATGGTGTACTGTAATAACCCGACAGCTGATTAACATACCGCAATATTTTTTAATACG
The DNA here is from genome assembly GCA_949316085.1 of Hypercompe scribonia. NCBI lineage: Eukaryota > Metazoa > Arthropoda > Insecta > Lepidoptera > Erebidae > Hypercompe > Hypercompe scribonia. The sequence continues at coordinate 5,710,852 of OX438994.1, forward strand.
TACACACGATAGATAAATTACATCCAGACACAATTGATGATCGTGTTCATCACACAATGATTTACCCTGGGTGGGAAGCGAACCCACGACTAAGTGGCCATGTAAATTTGTTTGTTATATACTAGTGACCCTGAATTTTATTAAATTTAACTTTCAATAATGTATCACTGACTAGGTGCGCTAATTTTTTTTCTTTAAATGTTTTTTATTTTCAATTATCAATTTTTGTAATCCAAATGTGGTGAACTGGCGGAACTTACGTATTTGATTTATCTATACCACCAACAATTATTCATATTAATTTTATATTTTTATTTTTTTTTGCTTAAAAAAAAACAATTCCCGCACAAAGAATATATCCTGTGTCACGGGATACTTTGCATGAAATGAACAAAGTACATCCAGACTCAGAATAACAATTTCTGGATCTCACAAAGTGTTGTCCCATGTGGGGCTTGAAACCTCAACACTCAGCGCAGTAGAGAGTAGCGAGGTGACCGCTTTATCCTCTACGTCATCCGACAAATCAGTCAAATACAAATGTGTGGCGACTTCCACATACAGCGCAAATAGAAAAACATACTACAGCACCATCTAGTGAAGACACATCGAACTACGGAGTATAAATAGCTACGGAGCAACTACCAATCCTGTATCGCGAAGTAGAAATTCTCGTGGCGATTCGCATACACACGACATCCCAACTTGAGCCGTCGGGCCGTGGCCACCCAGGCATGATCACCTCGCCTGGTGGGAAGATCCTCCCTTTGCGTCAGAGGGACATGACACACGTCCCTCCACAAATGCAACTAAACATGAAAGAACTATTTCAAACAAAACAGAGTTTCATAATCTTAATTTTCTCTATTTTCAGGTCTACGTGATAGTGAACCGTTCATGCGAACACCCAGATGTGCCTGAGACGAAACACGCGATCAGAGTAACCGAGTATTGGAGCCATATGGTGGTGAAGACCATGAACGGCCCAAACAAGGTGAAATACACACCTACATATAACAGAACGGGTATCGTCGTCAATAAACAGGCTTTAGTACCCCAAGACAGGACCCAGACCTCCCTTAGAAAGGATGTCATGGCATACCACGCTGGTTGGTACCACCAGACGGGTTGGTATAAGGTTTGTGTCAAGTTTTCCTTATCTTTGCAGTGCTGACTAAGAACTGCTGACAAGCCCCGACTAAGTTGCTTCTGAGGAGCTTACTCCCTTCGTTGGCTCTTACAATATGAGTAGAGGTGGTGACACTCAATACCCTTAACCCGTCACGTACGAACGTATTTATTGAGCCCCACTAGTAAAATGTCATCATTAGCCTCTAATAGTCCACCACTGGACATAGGCCTCTCTTTAGAAAAGAGGTTTTGGCATATACAATGGCCAGACGGATTGGTATAAGATTTGTATCCAGTTCTGGAGGTCGTAATAACAGCTGTTCCCGGATCCCTCCTTAGTCAGGCGCAGAGTGGCACACCGTGTGGTTTTAGTCAGTCCGATTCCAACACACCACCCCACCGTAAACCCCGGTGGGGTGACAGCCTGAGGGGGTTTCCACACGTTAAAAACAAAAGGGTTTGTATCAAGTTTTCCTTCGCTTTAGAGTGGTGTTGTCCTGAGCAGTTTGCTCTCTTAGTCGCCCCTTACGACAACCACGGGATGAATAGAAGTGGTGATGTTACCACAGTGAAATATCGCGTGAGTCTATTACCTGACAACCTATCAGTTTGAGAATAAACAATAAATTTAGCGGCAATTGAAAGTCTAACGAGTTAGAGAAGACATTGTTTATGGTTTCGGAGTCAGAAAGACACAAGTAAATTACCGACAGTGTTCCCCGTCCGCTGATTTATAGGGGCGGGTACTAGTCTTTCTGCGAGCAAGTTATGCTTGCGAAGGAGATGGCGGAACGGGACTGGAAGAGGTCTAGAGCTCTGCCAGTCTACCAGGCCTGAGAACGGGCTAGGTACCGTAGAAGACTCATGCGCCGGAGATCACTAAACGATCTTCGACTTCCATAAACGCAGGCCTGGGAGTGGCAGGTGGGCCCATTTGTCACCCTAGCAAAAGCAGGCCTGGGGGTGGCAGGTGAAGCCATCTGTCGCCCTAGCTGAAACAGGCCTGGGGGTGACAGGTGGGGCCATCTATCGCTCTAACAGAAGCAGGCCTGGGGGTGGTAGGAGGGGCCATCTGTCACTCTAGCAGAAGCAGGCCTGGGGGTGGCAGGTGGGGCCATCTGTCACCCTACCTGAAGCAGGCCTGGGGGTGACCGGTGAGGCTATCTGTCGCTCTAGCAGAAGCATGCCTGGGGGTGGCAGGTGGGGTTATCTGTCACCCTAGCAGAAGTATGCCTGCGAGTGGCAGGTGGAGCCTTCTGTCACCCTAGCAGAAGCAAGCGTGGGGGTGGCAGGTGGGGCCTTCTGTCACCCTAGCAGAAGCAAGCCTGGGGATGGCAGGTGGGGCTATCTGTCACCCTAGTAGAAGCAGGCCAGGGAGCCGATGAGAGCGCTACGGGCTGCGCCCACCTTTTTGTAGGGCAGTAAAGAAACCAAGAGGTTCCCACACGGGAGGAGTCTATCTACAGTCGTAGGTGCCTCGAGGTATGTCGAGGTTTCAAGGATGTCCTTACTATACTGCACACGATTCCCTGGCTACTGGTACTCGAGACGGCTTGCGGCTTTTGGTCGGGGCGGGTGGGTACTTACATATTTTTTTAATTCGAATCCGTAGTTCAGGCGACTGTCCAAGTAAACATAGAAACTTTTCATTTGTTAGATATAGATCATTATTAGTATAGGACGATTACAGAACGGCATGGAGTTCGTGCTGACGTACTACGACGAGCCGGCGGTGGGCGGCATGCCCGGCGGCGTGGCGGCCTGGGCCACCGGCCGCGCCGCGCCCGCCTACCTGCAGCGCATGCGCCGCGCCGCCGGCGACTACCGCGCCTGGAGCCACGCCGCGCACCAGGTACTGTCCCACCCTCCCTGTGCTGACGTACTGCGCCGCGCCTGGAGCCACGCCGCGCACCAGGTACTGTCCCACCCTCCCTGTGCTGACGTACTGCGCCGCGCCTGGAGCCACGCCGCGCACCAGGTACTGTCCCACCCTCCCTGTGCTGACGTACTGCGCCGCGCCTGGAGCCACGCCGCGCACCAGGTACTGTCCCACCCTCCCTGTGCTGACGTACTGCGCCGCGCCTGGAGCCACGCCGCGCACCAGGTACTGTCCCACCCTCCCTGTGCTGACGTACTGCGCCGCGCCTGGAGCCACGCCGCGCACCAGGTACTGTCCCACCCTCCCTGTGCTGACGTACTGCGCCGCGCCTGGAGCCACGCCGCGCACCAGGTACTGTCCCACCCTCCCTGTGCTGACGTACTGCGCCGCGCCTGGAGCCACGCCGCGCACCAGGTACTGTCCCACCCTCCCTGTGCTGACGTACTGCGCCGCGCCTGGAGCCACGCCGCGCACCAGGTACTGTCCCACCCTCCCTGTGCTGACGTACTGCGCCGCGCCTGGAGCCACGCCGCGCACCAGGTACTGTCCCACCCTCCCTGTGCTGACGTACTGCGCCGCGCCTGGAGCCACGCCGCGCACCAGGTACTGTCCCACCCTCCCTGTGCTGACGTACTGCGCCGCGCCTGGAGCCACGCCGCGCACCAGGTACTGTCCCACCCTCCCTGTGCTGACGTACTGCGCCGCGCCTGGAGCCACGCCGCGCACCAGGTACTGTCCCACCCTCCCTGTGCTGACGTACTGCGCCGCGCCTGGAGCCACGCCGCGCACCAGGTACTGTCCCACCCTCCCTGTGCTGACGTACTGCGCCGCGCCTGGAGCCACGCCGCGCACCAGGTACTGTCCCACCCTCCCTGTGCTGACGTACTGCGCCGCGCCTGGAGCCACGCCGCGCACCAGGTACTGTCCCACCCTCCCTGTGCTGACGTACTGCGCCGCGCCTGGAGCCACGCCGCGCACCAGGTACTGTCCCACCCTCCCTGTGCTGACGTACTGCGCCGCGCCTGGAGCCACGCCGCGCACCAGGTACTGTCCCACCCTCCCTGTGCTGACGTACTGCGCCGCGCCTGGAGCCACGCCGCGCACCAGGTACTGTCCCACCCTCCCTGTGCTGACGTACTGCGCCGCGCCTGGAGCCACGCCGCGCACCAGGTACTGTCCCACCCTCCCTGTGCTGACGTACTGCGCCGCGCCTGGAGCCACGCCGCGCACCAGGTACTGTCCCACCCTCCCTGTGCTGACGTACTGCGCCGCGCCTGGAGCCACGCCGCGCACCAGGTACTGTCCCACCCTCCCTGTGCTGACGTACTGCGCCGCGCCTGGAGCCACGCCGCGCACCAGGTACTGTCCCACCCTCCCTGTGCTGACGTACTGCGCCGCGCCTGGAGCCACGCCGCGCACCAGGTACTGTCCCACCCTCCCTGTGCTGACGTACTGCGCCGCGCCTGGAGCCACGCCGCGCACCAGGTACTGTCCCACCCTCCCTGTGCTGACGTACTGCGCCGCGCCTGGAGCCACGCCGCGCACCAGGTACTGTCCCACCCTCCCTGTGCTGACGTACTGCGCCGCGCCTGGAGCCACGCCGCGCACCAGGTACTGTCCCACCCTCCCTGTGCTGACGTACTGCGCCGCGCCTGGAGCCACGCCGCGCACCAGGTACTGTCCCACCCTCCCTGTGCTGACGTACTGCGCCGCGCCTGGAGCCACGCCGCGCACCAGGTACTGTCCCACCCTCCCTGTGCTGACGTACTGCGCCGCGCCTGGAGCCACGCCGCGCACCAGGTACTGTCCCACCCTCCCTGTGCTGACGTACTGCGCCGCGCCTGGAGCCACGCCGCGCACCAGGTACTGTCCCACCCTCCCTGTTTTTCTATGTATGTGTTTAGATACCGTCTATTTTTAGTGTAACGTGTCTGATTTTAGTTAATCTTTGACTTTAGAAGTATTCAGAACGTCGTTTAACAGAATAAAAATAATTTTTAGTGAATTTTGGTTTAGAAAGTCTTCCAATAACAGAATTAACTCCAGTGTCTTACGTCCACTTCTTGCAGCTGTGGAAGTGCATTCGACCCTCATACACTTTACTTTATATGATGAACAGAATCATTTGTTGTGTGTCTGTGTGTAATTTATCTATAATATGTATGTATTTAGAAATATATGTTTATCAGCAGTTTGGTTACCATACAAGGTCTGCCTAGTTTGTGGTCAGACGGCACAGCCATGTGTGAAATGTGTGTATGGCGACGCGTCACCACACCGTATTTCATTATATAAATGCTTACACATTAAATATCATATTTGTATTATATGTAGAACGTGGCGACGCGTCGCCACACCAGTCGTTCTGACAAAAATCTTAATTTATACTATCCCAATCTACTTTATGGCGACCGCTTCGGTAGCGCAATGTTGACATAGCGTGCTGCACGTAAGATCTCGGGTTCGATTCCCGGGTCGGACCAAATGTTTATATGATCTGAAAATATTTGTTTCGGAGTTTGAGTGTTTTCTTTGTATGTATTTACAAAAAGATATATAAATATTCTATCAGTCAATTTAGTTATCATAGTACAAGCTCTGCTTTGAAACTAGATGGCGTTGCGTGTCAAATGTTAAAAAAAAAATCTATAGCCATTATTCCTCATCATTAGGATACACCAGAATTCACGCCATTCGGGTCTGATGACAAGAAAGTTAGTGAAGAAAAGAAGTTGGTTCCTGTACAGATAGAGCAGGAGGTGGTAGCGACCTCCGAAGACCACGGACTTGCAGCACCCCGCAAAGAGGAGATCGTTTGTGAGCCGGACACCAATGCGAAAAATCTGACCACCACTGATGACGCAACAGAACTTGGATTTGAAGTAAGTTTTTGGAGAATAAGAATACAATGACGGGCGTATTGATCTAGTACTGACTGACTGCTAAGCCGAAGTTCGTGGGTTCAATTCCCACCCTGGACAAATATTTCTGTGATGAACAAGATCTGGTGATTCTGTCTGTGATCAGCTGTCTGCTTACCATTTTTTTTTAATTTTAAGAGCCTGCCAAAATGACTACTTTACCTGATGGAAAGCATGAATTAAATCCAAGAGTTGTCACCATACACATTGTGAATACAGACAATGCAGTATGGTGACCCACACTATGGCGGCCAAGTGAGATGCTTTTTCATGCCACGCTTGGGGACGTAAAAGGCATGACAGTCATCGTGGCAGTGTAAAGCTCACACAGTTACCACGATAGCTGCCATCCTGCATCAATGGGCCTCCGGTCTCGCACCTCTCTGCCTAGTTTGAGGATCAGACAGTCGTATGTGAGAGGTGTGAGATAATATTATTCTCTTTAAGATCTACAAGAAGATTATGGCAACATTTACTGGAACAATTAAAATGTGTTGGGGTGACAGCTTTGATGATGGAAAATCGCGTGACATTATTGTTTCTAAAATGTTTGAATGAATGTGATTTGACTGCACGGTTGGCCTAGTGGATTAAGCGTTCGCCACACCGCTCTCTACTGTGCTAAATGTTGTGGGTTCAAACCCCACATGGGACAACACTTTGTGTGATTCATAAATTGTTGTTATGAGTCTCGGTGTTTTGTGTCCGTTTCTTGTATGTTTGTATAGTCCTCCGCGACACAGAATCTATACCTGGTGTTGTCTAAAAAAATGTAAAGGAGATTCAAATATTCTCACCCACTATTCTAATTCTCTGCACGAATGGCGTAGTGGTTTAAGGGGTCGCTGCTTGCTACCGCGCTGAGTGTTGTGGGTTCAAACCCCACATGACACAACATTTTGTGTGTGGCCGTTTCATGTGTTCTACACAGGAAAATTCCTTGGACGGGCGATATATTCTATTAATATTATAAATGCGAAAGTTTATGAATATGGATGTTTGTTACTCTTTCACGAAAAAACTACTGAACGGATTTGGATGAAACTTTACAGTAATATAGGTTATACATCGGAATAACATATAGGCTACTATTTGTAATGATTTTATGTAATTTTGGTCGTAATATAACGATACATGTCAATTAAGTCGGCAAAAATCTTGCCTCTGAGAGTTATCTTGGCGTTCGCTGCCTAAATCATTGAAGTTACACAAAGATGATGTACCGTAGGATTTTTTGTATGTAAAAAAAATATATTTATTTAAAATGATCTGTTACGAAACTTAATGTGGCAGCCCAAATTCCACGCAAGCGAATCGGCGGGTAAAAGCTAGTTAGGTGTTTGAATTAATTCGTAGCGTTTGATGAGAGATGGCGTGGTTATTACTGTGTTCTGTTTTTACCTTCAGAAACAAATTGATCGTTAAACAGATGTGTTTACGACGCATCTTATTTTCAATTGTTAATAACAAGAAGTGGTAGCTATTTAATTATGTCGTAATTTATACCAAAAAAAGTGTTTTTGCGGGGAGTTTTATTACATATTTTTATAACAAAAGGGTAATGTTGTTTCTGTACAGATAAACCAAAGCGGTGAGTTCCACCACTCCACCATAAAATGGATTACAAAAATTGAGGATAGCATAGTAAGACTAATTTACTATCGTTAGTCGATTTTTTTCTTACGAGATGTACTTCTAACCGATTTCGACCACGGCGACCAGTCTCAACAGAGACCAGCCATAGCTATACTATAATGCATAAGTATATGCGGTAATACAGGTGCACTCTCTGTACCCTCATTTTCATAATCTTATGGGACGGTTGTCCGAAACGACCTGGGAGATATCAGGTGCAGGACCGACGGCTTGACGTGCTCTCTGAGGCATGGGGTTTAAGACTCCAACTGCCGAGCCCCGGAATGTTATTAATTATTTTTTTAACCAGAAAAACTCAACAACCCCCTTATGTCCCGACCTGGGCATCGAACCCGAGAGTTTTCGATCGGCCGACACATGCGCTGACTGCTAGACAAGTCTGTTTTTATCCAAAATACGGCAAATGATGTAGTATATTATTAACTAGTTGACCGACACCCCTTTTTTGCCACTTTATATTTTTTTCGGCTCCTATTGATCGTAGCGTGATGTTATATATCATACAGCCTTCCTCGATAAATGGGCTATTGGCCACACTGGAAGAATTTTTCAATTCTATCCAGGCGTTTCTGAGATAAGCACGTTCAAACAATCTCTTTATTTTCACAATGTTGGTGTAGATTTTAAGTGATTTTGGCTTATAGTAACGTTAATTTCTATGTTTGTATTTTAGCCCCTTCCGTACAATTCGGAGAGGGAACTTAAGAAAACCGAGACCCGCGACCAAGCGACACAGACGGAAGACGTAGATGATAAACAGAAGCACAAACAAAAAGAGAACAGACAGAAAGAAGACAAGAACGTCTCCACCGACGAAGAAGTTAAGCACGTAAGTTTTATCTATGTGTGGAGAAACAGATGTGATGATCCTCCGTCCAGGCGAGGTGATCATGCCTGGCGGGTTGCTTTCCAACAGTTGACGTTAAGATGTTGCGTATATGCTAATCGCCGCGAGAATGTCTATATCGCGATACAAGATTAGTAATTACTCCATAGTTCGATATGTCCTTGGTAGATGGTGCTGTAGTATGTATTTTTGATTGCGCTGTATGTGAAAATCGCCACACATGGTATAGAAGATCGAATGAGCTGACGATTTTGTTTTTTTATGTAAAGACAACTCCTGTATTAACTATATATCCTGTATCACGGGGGACTTCACAAACATACAAGAAACGGACACAAAGAGCACCCAGACTCAGAACAACAATTTGTGGATCACACAAAGTGTTGAGTTTGAATCCACAGCAGTAGAAAATGGCGTGGAGACCGCTTAAACCCCTACGCCATCCGTCCATTTAAATTCACCTGATGGCAAGTGATTACCGTTACCCATGAATACCTGATACTCGAGCCTCAAGTGTACTAGTGTGTTACCGCTCATAACCCTCTTTCCCCCCAAATTGAGCACCGGTAACTTCATTCACTCGATGAAAAACAGTCAAAGAACTGCTCAACAGTGGTTCCTTGATGATGGAATAATCTCAGTTGTGCCAGTTTGTGCTGAAGTGTACTCAGCGAAGTGTAGTCATGCTTCCTCCCACACTCAAGTACTAGCACAAGTTATGTTAAAGGAAAACATACTCCTTCGAGAGTTTTCTTCAGTAAATATAGGGTTTCAGTCGAGCGTCACCATCTACAGTCCACTGCTGGACTCTTTAGAAATGCGGTCTTGGCTTGCTATACCACGCTGGTCAGATGAGTTGATATAGCTTTATATATAAGCGCCTGCCAAGATGACGACTCTGGCTGATGGAAAGCAATTTACTTGTAAGTCAAATTCAAGAGTGGTGGTCACCGTACTCAATGGGAATACAAACAAATGGCGGTCTAGGGACATGCTTTGTATTTTACATGTATTTTCTACATTCGCAATGAGCACAATGACCACTCTTGGATTCTATTCATGCTGTCCATCAGGCAGAGTAGAGTCACTTTGGCAGACTCTAAAAATAAAATCACGTTGGTAGTGAATTTCAGGCTGTTATTTCGAGAACATATAACATATAAATATACCTTTTGTAATGATTCCAGGATCTTGTACAGACAGATGGTGACCCCTTAAAAGCGGTGGAAGAAGAGGAACCCAAAAATGGTGGGTGGTGGCGCTACCTCTATCCTTTTTACTATTTCGTTTAAGCACTAGTTAGTAAGAAGTTCCTATTGAGATTGGCTGATAATTTGTGGCAGACTGCAAACTGTTTGATGCGTATTAACTGCAACGTAACGTGTCTCTAAACTTGTAACAACTAGTATTAATTTATTTAAGTAACTATGCATGTTATAATATGTATGAGAGTTGAATAGATATATAAAATATTTTAGGACGTGACGTATGCGTATACGTACGTACGTACGTAACATTCGAACGTGCGCGAACCGAACAACGCAGCGCCAAAGATTTTCAATACAATTTTCAGTCTCTGAAACTCAACTTTGGATTCCCTTAAATTTAGAAATAAATAAAGAAAATAGGTAGAAATTAGAATCCTGTAGGTCGAGTAATTGTGGCCAACTGACGGATGTGGCAGATTCAATCTCTTGATACAATTGATCAGATCTGAAACTAGTCGCACTACAGACACACCTAGCTCTTTCAGATTAACCGGTGGGGTGATAATATCGGACTCGAACGGCTAAAACCCGCACGCCGTCTCGGGTACCAGTAGCTGGGGAGTCAGGTGTAACTTAAAAACCGAGAGACCCCCCTAAACAAAAATATGTAACAAAAAAAAAAAAATTAAATTAGGCTTGACGTGCTTTTCGAGGCACGGGCGTTATACACCGACAACTTCCATACTCCGGGCTGTTGTTAGGAATTTCTTGGAAGAAAAACCCAGTAACATGTCTTGATCCGACCCGGAAACCGAACCCGAGACCTCTTGATTCGCAGGCGCGTATGAGGTAGTAGTAGTATAAATATATACCTGTGATGGACCTCTTGGCCTAGTGGTTAGTGGTCTGGACTGCTAAACCAGAGGTGGTGGGTTCGATTACCACTTGGAACAAATCTTTATGTAACAAACACGATCATTTGTTCTGTGTCTGTGAGTAATTTATCTATAATATGTATTTTTTTTCTGTATTAAGAGCCTACCAAAGGACTACTTTGCCTGATGGAAAGCATGAATAGAATCCAAAGTGTTGTGGTCACCTTACTTATTGCAAATATAGACAATGTACTATGTTGACCCACGCTATGGCGGCCTAGTGAGATGCTTTTTCACATCCCGCTTGGAGGCATGACAGTTATCGTGACAGTGTAAGGCTCACACAGTATCACGATAACTGTCACCCCTGCATCAATGGGCCTCCGGTCTCGCACTCAATGATTGAATCAATAAATTAGTCACAGATTTCGTTACAAGTAAGTAAGAAAGATTATGGCAGGTAAGTGTGTCGGGTCGGCTAGTTATTAATATATATTTGAACAACAATACTAGCGGATCAATTATTTGCCTAGATTATAACCAAGGAAAATATAACCTAGAACCTAAACTTAGTAAATTCCTTACCCAGGTACAATTATCTAGTCTAGAACTGAAGTTAGAATAAAGAAAAACACACTGAGGCCATTGAAATAATATTACCTCAAAATTTTCGCACAATACATATCAGATCTTATAGGTACATACTGATAACCATTATAAAGCTCGTAAGCGAATCTCCTCCACGTGAAGATCTTCCCCCCCAGCATATTTCACCGCCTTTTTCTGTGAAATGACGTCTTCGCAGAAAGTCGCGAGAAAACAGTTTTCGCTACCGACCATTGAACATATGATGGCCGGTATCGAGAGATCTCCTATGACTACAATGAGGACCCAAAGCTGCGACGCCGAGTCGTCACTACTGTCGCAGCGGTGATGGTCGAGACTCAATTCTCTCCTAGTCGTCAGCTGGAAGAAAATAGTCCCGTGCTGCCCCATGCTGCCGCCCTCTCGTCAATGACTGGCTGGAGAGCCTCAACGGCAGCAAAACCACCAGCCGGGACGACCAACGAGCCATTGTAACTCGACGAGTGGCCACACGCCGCTCGCGCACCTCTGTGGTCGTGGTTCAAATGCGACCACCTACCTGCCTGGCAGTCAGCCGTCCGCTGATAAACTTCGTCGAGCACTTTCACCTCCAAATCCAACGGACGAGCTCTTTCACCTCCAAATCTTAGGGGGGAAGCGGTACAGTGCAGTACCGCGTATTGCTTTAACTGTCAATATCCTTCAAAGGCGCCAAAAGTGTGCACTATTCTGGGCGGTCAGAGCTGTCTCTAAAGAGAGGAGTCTCTGGCCAGGCGCGCAGTCACTTGAAAGTTCATGCCCTGGGCTGTGACCAGTATGTACCAGGATCATCGGCGTAGTAACTTACGCCCAGCCCGGAGGGGAGACGACCTCGAAGGGCTCAGTTGTATCCCACGTTCCATAGGAATGGTATGAGAACAGCTGACGTCTCAAAATATCATCTCGGTCGTCGTACATGAGGGCACGCTCCTCTAGATGGTCTGGCACTAGTCGTGTCAGGTACTTTGGCACCCCGTGGTAGAGGAGTGTTTCCCTGACGCAATAATGCATTCGCGACCTCCAACGACACCGGGCACAGTACATCGCCACTCTCTTCGGTCACGGCCCTCTTGACCTCGCTTAAATCTCAACAACTAAGGTATCTATTGAAGATCTGTTTTCTCCCAAATTTTGTCGCTAATTAGTGGGAATCTGTCAGTGACACGATGATTTTTAATAAAAGTAAGAAACGATAAAGACATGTGGTGTTCAACCCCGTCCGCCTGTACAGGTAAAATCTTAAGTCGTTTTAAAATGGAATTACAATTAATATCGTCGGTTATAAAACTATTTCTAACTTATAATGTATCAAAAACCACAGTTTTATAATTAAGAATTTCTCGTTTTCGGAATTTCTTAAATTAAAATATATAATGCAAAGTATCACTGAAATGTTCTACAAAATTGGCGCACGATAGAGAAAAAAAACGTGTTCAACAAGAAGTATTTTTAATAATTAAAATACATCGGCTCGTATCAAAGCGATACCACGATTCAGCCCATAGGCACAGCGCCATCTATCGAGCCAAGGTGTAAAGTTTTAGCAATTTTGGACAATATGAACGAACATAAATTTAAAGATGTAGTGTAAAAAAATTGTACAAATATTATTATTGTATAATAGAATAGGATTAAAGTAATAATTATAATGTTATAATTAAAATAAGTCATGATGGAACTTAAAATTTTTGGCAAAACCTGAGAAAGTTATGTGACAAATATAAAACACTATTTGAAAACGCGCTACTTCTCTCAAAGGGAATTAATTTTCACCGTTTTTGCTACATTTTTCAATGATGCTCGGCTCCTATTGGTCGTAGCGTGATGTGATATTATCTATCACCTTCTTTAGTAAATGGGCTATCCAACACTAAAAGAATCATTCAACTCGAACCAGTAGTTCCTGAGATTAGCGTGTTCAAATAAACAACATCTTTCGTTTTATAATATTAAGTATAGATTTTTCGAATAACCTTCTCAGATTTTGTTGTTTATATATCTATGGTGTAGCAATAGATGATGTTGGTTCACTTTGGTCTGAGTTAATTCTTCGTTCTTTTTACTCCTGCGCCATAGGCCATAAAATACCGCATAGTCACGCCAGAGCGGTAGGCATAGACAATTGATCTCCACTTATTACTGTCCTGACATACCTCTTTTATTTTGTCCACATTCATCAATCGTTGCATACACTGGTTCCTGGTACTTTTCACACAGCCATCAAAATATTTCGCCATTAAATGTTCACCATGTACGACCTCTTCCAAACACATTCGTTCTATAAATTCCATTCGTGAGACTTCTATCATCTAACCTCTCTATGACGCCATAGTCCATCACATAGTAATCTCTAAAAGAGTATATCTAAATTGTCTTTATATCTACAACGCCCGCACTAGGAATAAATCCTGTCGCAGAGGACTTTACAAACATACAACTAACGGACTCAAAGAATACCCAGATTCGGCATAACAATTTATGGATCACACAAAGTGTTGTCCCATGTGGGGTTTGAACCCACAACACTCAGCGCAGTAGAGAGCGACGTGGCGACCGCTTAAACCACTTTTTTTTTTTAACGTGTGGAAACCCCCTCGGGCCGTCACCCCACCGGGGTTTACGGCGGGGTGGTGTGTCGGAATCGGACCGGTTAAAACCACACGGTGTGCCACTCTGCGCCTGAGATAGGAGGGATCCGGGCAACCGCTTAAATCACTAGGCCAACCGTACATTGAATGAAATTTAATGAAATTAATTAATATAAATTATACATTCTGTCATAGGAAACGCAGAGAAGAGTTAACTAGAAGACGTGAGCCGTGTAGACCCAACCTAAGGTTTAGAATTTTGTATTATTTCATTTACAAATGAATTTTAATTTTTTGAATGCGATGCAAAAGTGAACGTTTAAAATATACATGCTCTGATATTACTAAAGCAATGAATTATTGTTCCAATTACCCGTTGCAATGTTAGGGGTTATAATTCTGGTAAATATTATACAGACTGACTGGTGAGACATCTTCAATATTTGAGGACGTGATAGTATGCGAACATATATCATGAAATAAAATAACATGAAAACGAAATATTAAATAAGTTCTTAGTAAAGTTCGTACACAGTACACCGAGAGCCCAGTATTTAACTGCGGAATACTTGGACACCGCGCGGCCGCACGTGTCTATCAACACAGAATACATAGGTACCTACACTGTACAGCTGTTGCCTATGTAGCGGGATGGAGGGAGGACCGCTCGTGACTAGATCAACGTAAACAGTGCGGCGAGCTTAGGGAGTATAATATCCAAATTTCATTTATTTTTTAGAGACATTTCGATAAAAAATAAGCACCAATTTTTTTTATATCAAGTTAACGAGATACCGATTAGAGTACCGAGTACTCTCCATAAGTATTGAAGGTATCTCACCAGTCACTGTGTATAATAATTTGTCGTTATGCCCACAAATTTACAAAATTAATGGGTAACTTGTTATTACGGCAGGTTGGTTAATTTTTTGAGGTTTCTATATACAATTCCATTAGTTATAGTCTATGGTGAGCTCTATGACCCACATTTCATAAGACTTAATTAAATTATATGTCACCTTACCATTTCCCTCAGTTTCAAATGCATCTATTATCCTTACTCCGATCCAGTGCATACTTAATCTCACATTCTATTCCCCAATGGATATACTACTTAATAAAAAAAAAAGAATCGTGCAAATCTAACAGGTAAGTTTAGAATTTATTGCGTTTAAAGGCGAATAAGCAAAAATACAGAAGTGTAGGTTATTACAATAGATTTTTAAATAGCCGAAAAATCCAAAACAAAAAGATTTCTATCACTGCCATGTTGACAAACAATGGTCCATTCGCGTTAAGTAAATAGCATCGGTCAAGTCTCGCGCCCTGACCAATCACGTTCCAAGCTTTCGTGCGACATGATTTCTTGTCGTTGTCATCACTATTTTCTTAAAACGACTGGATCATGTCTACTGACAAGTTTGATGTTAAAAATCCTTAATCTACAAGATTAAAATTAAACATTTGGGCACAAAGCAATATTAACTAGTCGAACATCGTTTTAGCCATCGCTAATTTAGTTTTTTTTTGGTCATTGTATTGTTAGCTACTAAGTAGCAAGATTTTACGATAATTTTAAAAGCATGTGTATTTTAAACATATGAAGCATAACTTTTTGTAAATATGTGTATAGGTTGTTACAGTTGTTCATTAAAAATCTATTACAACGTTATTTAGCATTTGCCAAAGTTGTTTTATTTCTTGTACCTAATATTTGAGAGCTGTTTCTTGCATATATCTGCAGTTTTTTTGTAAGAGCCTGCCAATATGACCCTACTCTGCCTGATGGAAAGCATGAACAGAATCCAAGAGTTGTGGTCACCTTGTGTGGTACTCATTGTGCAAATGCAGATAATGTAGTATGGTGCCCCCACTCTGTGGGCCTAGTAAAATGTTTTTCCACGCCTTACTTGGGGACGTAAAAGGCATGACAGTCATCGTGGCATCAATGGGTCTCCGGTCTCGCATTCACCAACGAAACACGACAGCACGTATGCTGTTGCTTTAGGTTGATCTTCTGTAGGTGGGTAGTACTGCCCCGGTCGAACCGGCCCATTGCTGAAATCAGCGTGGCTCTACTCTAACGGATCAATCCTAAAACTGACAACCAGGGGTGGCCTTTGGAGGTGGCGAGCAGGACACCAATCCAGGTCCTCGCTTATGCTGGGCCCTCGCGCAATCGAGCAATAACGGGGATTTACCATGTTTCATTTCACCAGTCATTTAACAGGCTTCCAATGTCGATGGTTCTCAGCTTAAAATTTAATGTTCGAGAAGTAGAACGTGTTGTGTTGCATTATTTATTTCATGTTTCATGATTAAAACTAATAAAAAGAAAAGTTTTGTAGTCATTTACCGGAGTTATCTTAAGTTAAAAAAATGCTGGTCTAGAAATGTTATTAAATGTGAAATAGTTTTGTGAAGTAGAACAGCAAAACGAGGCATTTTGATGGCAATAAATAATGTTCATAACATAGCCGCCATGACAGGTAGCTACAAGCACAAGTGTTTCTGTATCTATTCACATGGAAGTATTTTGCTATTATTTAAGAATTCTGTTTAAAAATTAGAGGTTACTACTTTGTTTGAAAACTGAAATGAAAACATGGAAAAGGTATTTATTTTAAATTGCTTCTGACAAAAGCAACATTGTTTGAACTTAGTAAAGAAAATGCTGATCAGAAAACAATTTTAAAAGGAATCGAAAAAGTGATTCAAAGCGTGACTCCAGAAACAACGGGCTGATGGATGAAGAAATGGACCGACATATATATCTTAAGCAAGTGATGGTGAAACAGTCGGATAACAATAATATGGTTGTCCATATTCTTCAGGCAGTGACGATAGTTTGTGTGGAGTATACAGAATCTGTGACCACAATTATGGTACTTGAAATATAAGAACCAAAAATTTTAAATTCTCTTTTATTTGATATTTTTCCTTTACAATTTATTCGTTTTTGTATAAAACCATAAGAACGAAATGTTCAATTTGCCAGAAATCCACCCGCTTCCTAAGGGTTTTTGGGGAATCCAAAAGTAAAGGCTGGTAACATCTCGTCGCATAACTACAGTGCCGCATCTGCGAGACTTCTTTTGTAAGACGAAGTATAGAACGATAATAACAGTTATCTATTTTCAGCTTTGTGGCGAGCTTTACATACCACAAAGCCATTTAACTAAGATACACTGGACTAGTAGTTTAGTAACTACGATTTCTGTTTAGCAATATGAATAACTCTCACGCCGATTAGCATATCTACAATTTTGGGTTGAGTCATGACCCCACCAGGCATCATCTCGGTCCATTTCTTTCAGGTCCCTGGTGTAATATTGGGTATTAAAACATACGATGTCGCGTGGTGACAGATTAAAAATATAGTGACATCACCCCAAATATTCCCACATAAAGAGGGAAAATTCGAAACAAATGCTATACCAACCCGTTTAGCTAGCGTGTTCTAGTCAATCAAAATCTCCTTTCTTTTTACAAAAGCCTGTGTCCAGCAGTGGTCTTAATTAAAAGCTGTTGATGATGACGTACTTATCCATTCCTGCTGTCAATATATAAATTAAATATATAATAAACATACAAACATACAAAGGTAAATATTTAGTGTATACACTACTGAAAAAACACTTTTTGTAGGTGGGTTGCAACTCAAATGAAACACAATTTTAATTGCGCAGGAAATAATTTCTTATCAAATTAGCACAAATAATTAGATTTCACCGTAACACATTGTACAAAGAACTCAAAAATGGTTATTTTTAATTATATAGTATGTCCGATTTAGACGTACGTGTTATGTTGAAAATCAATTAGGATATAGCATACCAGGTAAAAATTCAATATATAGGTTATCCGATCGCCAGAGAGAGTTAGCCGATGCCAAGTCGCGGACAGTTTAAGTTCAACTTAAACTGTCCGCGACTTGGCATCAATAAGGGGAAAGAAATAACTGTCAAGTTGTAGATACAACAAAAAATGCTCTTTACAACCACACTGGTTGTACGGCGCAAATAGTTCGGTAACTTAAAAACTATGAAGTTAAATCTCCAAAACTCAGTCAAAAAAATTAATATGGAATTACGTTTTTTTTTGTAATGTACAAAGAATAAAAAATTAAATAAAAATATTCACCGTAATATAACAATATTTGTAAATTATAGGAATTACTTAATTCTAATCACTAAATCAATAATTAACAATAACTAAAACTGTGTACTTCAAACAAAGTTTAATTTTAAAACAAGCAGACCATTGATCTGATGGTTAAGTGCCTACCGCCGCCCATGTACACCCTACCACTCAAAAGATAAGTATGTGGCTGCCCTTGGAGTGCCCCTACTCCAACGGGTGAGTAGTAACCAGTAATGTGAGATGTAATGTAACGTGAAATACAATGTAATGTGGGATATAATGTAATGTGAAATTTAATGAAATATTTTTTCGTGCATTCATTTTAAATAAGAAATAAACGTATTAAAAAAGGAACTACAAAGGTGTTCATTGTGTGCATAAACTAAAGCATTTTGCAGCTATTTTATATTATTTACTTGGTGTTAGTCTAATATTACTTAGCACGAAGTATGCACACAATAGGCTGGTAAACCTAACTTTGCTGAATAATTTTATGGAACTTATAAATTCTGATACATCTGTAGTGTTTATGCATGTTTGTTCTTCATAATGCTGAAATTTCTTGACAGATTAGGATCAGATTTTGACAAATCCATAGATAGTATCCACATGTGTTGATATTTTACGTATGCTAGGAACATATCAGCTATTCCTTAAAATCATAAATTATGTTTTTACTATGTTAAGAAAAGTAAAACGTTTTGAACAAATATTTTAGAGTTTTTCAACGTGATAATAAACTATAGTATTACCAACATTGAAAAATAATAATTCATAATTTAACACATACAGAAAGATTTTTTTATCACATGATAAATTTTAAAGTTTATATAAAATAAATCAACAAGGATAGGCTCTAGCAGTTTTTACCCTAAATAATGTTTATAAAAAAAAACTCAATTCAAATTAAACAAATATAGTTTAAAAAATAATCAACCTTAGTGTTGCCACTTACTTAATAATAAGACACTTGTCTTACTTAATAATAAGACACTTGTCTTATTACTAAGTAACTGGCCAGTCAGATGAAATAATAATTATAACAATTTATAACCAGTTTGCTAAATCATCAACCATAGTGTCCTCATCTGCAGGAGGCTCAGTTTTAATCCTAACAGCAGGATTCACCAACGGTTTCATTAAATCCTTCTCACACTTAATAACTAATTTATCAGCATCATCAAAGTTTATGCGAGATAAATCACAAGAGAGAAGGGATGGAATATTCTGTTTAATATAATTTTTATCAATCGGTTCTGTTTTTACAGTAACAGTTAGTTTTTCACAACCAATTGAAGTTGTTGAAGCACCAGCCCCTTTCGTTGCAGCAACAGATGCCTGTGTGAGTGCAGGTGAAGTGTTGCCATTTTTAGAATTTGCTACAGGAATATTTAATTTTGATGCTTCAGATTTATTAGTGGCTGTGTTTGTGACAGTAACTGGACAAGTAGTTTTTGTTGATTTGTTCCTTGTCTCAGCAACAGAATTAGACTTCTGTGGTCCTCTTGTTTCTTCAGACTTAGACTCTTTTGTTTTTAATGAATTTGTTTTTGCCAATGTATTAGGTTTATGCGGTGCTCCTCTCTTTTTTTTAGGTCGACGGCGTTTATTCTGAGCTGGGTTTAAGGCCCGACTTTGGTGACGAATATTATTATTTTGCGAATAACCTGTAAATAGCAGTTATATAAAGCAAAACTGAAGCTTCAAAGCCTTAAGGGTTACACAAGGCCAGAGATAATGTTTAGTTACTATATTGTCTATATGCTTTACCCTAACTTAGAAAAATAAACTTATCAGATGGAAACAGCCTAAATGACAAATTTCGATCGTCCCAATTAGAAAGACCTGCAACCTATTTTACTAAATTCTTCAAATAAAAATGGCTACCATCAGTGTTTTTATTTTGTTTCATAGATGGCATTAGTAGTCCTTTGTTAAAATTATGAGTTGAGGTTTTACTAAAAAAGTTGACTTTAAATTTAACTTTATCTGCCTGTGTTAAAAAGATATTTATATATGTTTGTGGCCAGTTTATAAAACTTTACCAATAATGCCATAACACAAAGTGTTATTACAAATAAGTTGTCCAAAGTTACTATTGCAGATCATAGAAATACATTATAAAGAGCAAAGACTAAGCCTGGGTGTGACTGGCCCGTTGGTTTAGTGGTCAAGAACCCTAAGCCAGAGATTATAGATTAAATGCCCACCCAGAATAAATAATTACGTAATAAGGAATATCATTATTCTGTATCTGGGTTTAATTTATCAATAATATGTATTTAGAAATATATAAGTATGTTTATCAGCGACTGCTGAACCGCTGCTGGTAACCAGACTTGGTTACCATAGTAGAGGTTTCAAAATCAAACATCTGTGTGTAGAATGTGCAGTTGTTATTTTAAATAAATTGTAGCTCTTTATTGTATTATAAGTTTTTTAGGTATAGGAATTTTCAGTGGTCAAATACCCACATTAATGCAGTTCTTCTTAATGGTACAACTGCTGTCTTAAATAGATTTTTATACTGATGTGCAAGAATTAAGGTAAATTATCATTCATGGTGTTGATTACCTAGTTTGATATTTGGTACATCTTCATACCTTTCTGGCTCCTATAATTACAGAAGTGCCTACCCATTACCCAAGCTATAATATCACTTTTAAGCTGCATAAGCACTGTTCAGTCATGGTAAGCATATATAAGCTTAAAAAATAAATAGGCACCCGGAATTGTAGCCGAAATGGATTAATATGATGCTCACAGTCAATAAAATCGAGTTAATTTAGAAGCAAGAGCAGCGAGAAGCACATATTTAACTGAAAATGATCGATGAATACAAGATTTTTTTGTAAGAATCACGATATTTGTACTGTTTCATGCATACAGTCCAAACTCCCTCAAAATTCAAACAGCGACAAACAGAAAACGCTTACGTACCGTCTCCATAGCTATATTTCATGCGCTTCTGGTTCCACGAATCATAATTCGAATGAAAATCATGAGTTGGTGAAAGGCCCTTACCATTTTGAACCCGCCATATTTGAAATCTTGAGGAATACGCAAGTGCTTCTAGCCTTTCCTTGTAGAATTCTGCCGCAATTAGACTTCGATCGTAGTCCGAGTTCATACGAACTTCTAATTCGTTTTTAAGTACAATGTCATTCAAAACTAATTCTGCTTTTAAACATGCTACCGCGGTACTTATTTCATTCCGTCTACATCTTTCAATAAAACTGTTTAAACAACTTTGTTGCCGGTTCGACCAAGGCGTGAGTGACATTTTATCAGAAACTAAAATAAAATGGCAACTGGTAAATGGTGAAAGGCAATTTAACACGATCTATTTCATAGACGATTAAAGCTGCTAGCACTTATGAGCTACAGTACTCACTCAATTATCTAGTCAAACTACAAAACTAACAAACCTACCCACTGACGTCCTGGCCGGTAAAACAGTTATTTTTTAAATTGAAGTTTTGTAGTGTTGCCGTTACCAATTGATTTTTCTTCTTTCACACAAATATCTTTATGAAATCGACTAAAACGCACATTTTGCCCATCAATTAGCTTTATGTTAAGAAATATTCAAACCATATTTTACAAACATCGAGTCTAAAATAAAATGAAGTTCATATATTAAATAAAGAACGTTAAATCTATGAAATCAATAATTCTAACGGAACACCACACGCCGTGACGAGTAAATAATCGGGTAGACAGATAATTAGCATCAATGATTAACATGTTTATACATACTGTATGTTTACGTACTGTATATTATTCTAAATTCAATTTATTTTTCAAAATCCATTTACTATAATAATGTTATAAAGGTCAAGAGCTTTATTGTTTGGTTGAAGTGCTAATCCCTGGAAATACTAGTCTGCTTTAATTTTTTTTTCTGTCTGAAATAGTCTATTTATCGAGAAAGTCTATAGGCTATATGCCATTACGCTATGGCCAATGGGAGTGGAGTATCAATGACGAATATTGTAGAAATGCGAGTAAATTATTGCTTTTGAGAGTTTCCATTGCGTGTGTTGCATAAACGGTTTAAGTTTCACAAAAAAAAATGTATAACAGAACTATTTCCTTTTAAAAGTTTTAAAAAAATGATAGGCTTGCTATAACCTTTTTTATGGTAATCAAATTTGTTCACGATGTATAATATTACGCTAGGAGACATAGACGAAGTTGTGCGGATCAGCGATGTGGTATAAAAATTGGTACAAGCATTTTTACATATCAGTCAAACAATTTTGTAAGTAATTGAGTCAATAATAATCTATTTCAATGTCGATTTAGTCAAAATCGATCGACGAAGAAATATTAATATAATTATATTTGACTCACGGTGGTTCCTAAGACTTTTGACTTTTAGTCAGATTTTTGGCCACGATATACATATACAGAAAATTAAATGTTCTGAAATATTGGGACCCATACTTCAAGGAATCGCCTAAGTTGATTTTCGACGACGACAACTGACATCAGTATCTTGAAATACTTAGAAATAGCAATAAGATATTTCAATAATTCACAACATGAAGTTCTGTTAACATTTCTGGCATTAACGCGAAGTTAAAATAGCTTGGAAAGTAGTTGAAAGTGAAAATACTGACAACACAGAAATGCTTAAGACACTGACATTTTTATTGCGGTCAATTTGTATTAGATTCATTTACCTTTGTACAAATGTAAATGTAATAACTACACAGTTCAAGAATATCACCTAAATCGCTTCACCACGCTTGAATATGTTTTCGAAACTAGTGCTCGATAATTTAATTTAAATCAAGATGTTACAAATAAAACCAAACAAAGATTGATTTTACAGTCAAGTTGATAAGGGAATTGCAACTTAGATTTCCTCCAAATAATGCATTATTGATCAAAATGAAACTTTCATTTGATAGTAACATATAATATTTGATGTTATATTTTATTTTAGTGTTAATTTCTTGAGTTTTCATTTGTTACAGAATTATTTTTATACCATATTGCACAATTATTCTGTGTAAGTAAAATTATTATCTTTTATTCCGATATCCCTTCTTTCCTTTATCGCCATTCTGCAGTGCGTAAAACAATATAGAATTAGAAGTATTTGACTGACAGTGTTGCGCTCAGTTTTCATCCCCAGCGCTCAGTCTTCTGGGATTATTTAGCGACTTCTAGCGACTTTTGATCTTCATCGATAACTAATGACATCTAGCGGCTTGTCAAACGTATGTTAGACTTTTTGACATATAGAGTTGGCAACACTGTTTGCAATTGAATTAAATTTACAGAGTACCTACCTACACAATTACTACTATTTAAATTTGAGATGTATGTTCCTATTTTGAATACTTTCATTTAAATTGATCGATACTTTTGTAAACTCTTGAACAAAATGTACGAAACTTTGCAAAATGTCAACTTTCTAAGTAACACTGAAAGACAACGTATTAAAGAATTTGATCGAACAAGTAAAGCCCTAGAACAAAATATTGATGTAATTATTAATTGTATAAATAAAACAGAAAGAAGATGGGCATTAATGGAATCCAAATTGAAAAAGGAAAAATTAGTGGCGCTCACAGCTTTGGCGAAGTCTAAACTGTTGCTGGCTGAAATGGAAATATGTATCGTAGAAAATGTACGCCAAGAAAGTCCGAAGAATTTCGAGAAAAATGTAAATGAAGGTAAGATTCTTCTAATTATTTGTTTATCTTTGTTTACATCTCGGTTTATTAGATGCCAAGAATACAATTTACGATCCACCCACAGTTTATAGTTAATTGTAATTGTGGTTTAGCACAATTAGGTAGGTACTAAACGACAATTGATACATGACCAAATATATTTATATGTTTGTATTAAAAAGTTTTAATAATTAAGTACAGAAAAAGATCCTTTCACGTCGTTTAGTAAAATCACCAGTTTTTTACTAATACTTGAACCTGACAAAACCTTCAAAATCTTCTTTGAAATCTTTGTTTTCAATTTTTTAACTTGAAATTGTTTGTTTGGTGGAATATGCTAATTTCCGGTACTACTCGTCCGATTGAAAAAGTGTTAGATAGCTCATTTATCAAGGTAGGCTATAGACCATACTACAATGTCACTACAAAGAGAAGAAAAACTTGAAGTATATTCTTCTAATAAGCTGTCTGGCCAAACTAGTAAAGTCGACTAAAACCTCCTTGCTAAGGAGAAATCTATGTATGTCTCTATCTATTCTGTTTTGTACATGATTGTAATAAAATAATAATCCTTACTTCCTTATCATTACTTTCTTACTATATATATAAATGTTATAAATTCAAAAGTATGTTTGTTTGTTTGAATGTTTGTCTTTGTTGCGTATCACCTCAGGTTAGGAGGCTGGAGAGTGATATAGACTACTTTTTGCTGCAATAAAACATCTCGTTTCCATGGAAAGATCCATAGTGATACGTATTTGAATCACTCCAAGTGTTTAAATTACGATAGATGGCGCTATTAGCTATTTCACCCGATTGCATGCAGTAGATTTTATAAAAATACCGATAGTTTCTGATAGATGGCACTATATTAAATCACGTACCTAGATTATTGATAAAACTTGTAATATTTTTTTAAAATTTTAAATATTATGAATGAGAGAGTACAAACTCTCACATTTATAGATGTTTGTGACTCTTTCACGCAAAAACTGCTGTACGGATTTAGATGAAGCAATATAATAATATACTTATACATCAAAACAACGCATGGGATACTAATTACCGCGATAACCGACAGAAACGCGGTAGGAGTCGCGGGAAAAAGCTAGTAGCTTATAACATTAACCAAGTAACTTAACTACATTCTAAGCCTTCCTTTTCTTCCAGGCGAGTCCCATTTAACTACATCATCATCAAGTACCAACAAGAAAGAAAGTTCCAGCACCAATTCTGTATCGAAACATTCCAGACACCATAAATTACCTTCTGCAAATAGGAGAAGTTTATCACCATTTAAATGTTCTAACAAGGGAAGTGTTTTTAATACAAGTAGCTCTTCACCAAAACCAAAGAGAAGTAAGTATTATAAATTCAAAAGTATGTTCGTTTATTTGAATGTTTATCTTTCTTGTGCATCACCACAGGTTAGGAGACTGGAGAGTGATATAGACTACTTTTTACTGCGATAAAACATCTCGTTTCCATGGGAAGATCCATAATGATACATATTTGAATCACTCTAAATGTTTAAATGCCGATAGATGGCGCTATTATGTTGTTCATCGATTGTATGCGGTACAAAATCTTCTTCAGATATTTTAAAAAATACCGATGGTTTCTGATAGATGGCGCTATATTGAATAACGTACCTAGATTATTGATAAAATTTGTAGTTTTTTAAATTTTAAATGTTACAAATGTAAGGGTTTGTAAGCATGTATAGATGTTTATGACTCTTTCACACAAAAACTGCTGTACAGATTTAGATGAAACTTTAAAGTA
This sequence comes from Hypercompe scribonia, assembly GCA_949316085.1. Taxonomy (NCBI): domain Eukaryota; kingdom Metazoa; phylum Arthropoda; class Insecta; order Lepidoptera; family Erebidae; genus Hypercompe; species Hypercompe scribonia. Next base: position 5,736,199 of record OX438994.1, read on the forward strand.
ATATAGATTATACATCAAAATAACGCATGGGTTACTATATAACGCGATAACCGACAGAAAAGCGTTCAGAGTCGCGGGTAAAAGCTAGTAGTTTATAAAACAAACCAAGTAGCTTAACTAAATTCTAAGCCTTCCTTTCCTTCCAGGCAAGTCTCATTCAACTACATCATCACCAAGTACCAACAAGAAAGAAAGTTCCAGCACCAATTCTGTATCGAAATGTTCCAGACACCATAAATTACCTTCTGCGAATAGGAGAAGCCTATCACCGTTTAAATTTTCTAAGAAAGGAAGTGTTTCTAATGCAAGTAGCTCTTCAAGAAAACCAAAGAGAAGCAGCTTTTATAAAAAAGGAGATGGAGATCTTACACTTAAAGGCAATGCAAGGAGCAAAAATTGTACCCCTTACAGTAGAAATAACAGACAAAGTGGTTACGATCCAAGCTTGGTGGTTGAAAACCAGTCAAGAAATTCAACAAGGAGATCCTCAAGTGTGGGGCACTTGATAACCTGCGACAATACTCAAGACTCACTGGTTGAAAGCCAGCCAAGAACTTCAATACCAAGATCTTCAATAGATACCCCATCTCAGCAGAAGAAGGTTAAAGAAAGTGTTGGTACAAATGAGACTTCTAGTTCATTTACGCCGCTAGGTAATGTAAGTACAAATATAAATACAGATATAAATAAATCCTTAACAGAATCTTTGATGTTAGAGTTTGATGAAACATTTGATAAGGAAAATTTATTGGTTCCAAAAACAAGTACCATTAAGCCTAAAATAAACTCAGTGGAAAACATAGATCCTTATAAAAAACGATCAAACAGTAACTTACGTGCATCTCACACAATATCTGCTGCTAAAAATAGATCACCAATGCCACCATTACATCAGGGGGATCCGAGAAAATATCTCACTTGTAGCACAGAAAGGGGCATTTCAAGACCTATGAGTCTCCCAAAGCTAGGAATCCACTGGGCCAACCCAGCTTCTGCACAATCAAAGGGAATCGAAGAAAAACAGATGTCTGATCTTGCCTCTCAAACTAATCCGGCTCAAATAACTCCTGCCAATCCACATTTTTATTTCAGACCACTCTCACCTATATATTTGACACAGAATAATATGGAAAGTAAATTGGAAAATGCAAACCACGGAAATATGCATACATCTATTTACAGTTCTCCGGTGCAGACTGTACGTGAACATGATGAAGAAATAAGCCAATTTGGTAACCCTTACAATAATTTATCCCATTCACCCCAAACTTCTCAGAATTCATCCCAAGCTTCTCAGAATTCATCCCAAACTACTCAGAATTCAGCCCAAACTTCTCAGAATTCATCCCAAGCTACTCAGAATTCATCCCAAACTTCTCAGAATTCATCCCAAAATTCAGATTCTTTTCGTAACAGACATATTAGTGTTCCAGTTCCTCCCATGTACAAACACTGCAGAGATAAAGGTTTTTACACCCAAACTAAAGTATCACAACTGGAGCAGTCTTGTATGAGGTTCAATTTAAGTAACACGCAAGACTACCCTACCAAAACAAACGAGAATTATACACCCTCTAGTCCTCCAAAAACATGTTTTTATAACAGTATGTAATAATAAGACGAAAATCGTTAACATTTTTTTCTAATAATTACTATAATGTATACAATTATGTTATTATAGTTCTAAATAGTTTTTATAGATGGCGCTAGTTGTGCAAAGAGGTTACACATTTTTAACTAAACTTTGGTATAACTTTTATTAGTGAACCTTTTATGTCCAAGATTAGAAAGTTTGTCTAGAAGTTGATTATTGAAATAATTTGTAAATATGAGACTACTCTAATTTTATTATTTTTATATAGAAAAGTAGAATTATGACTTGAACATTTTTTTAACTCATGACACAGGATTACTTTATTCTAACAGAATTAGTAAAAAATAATAAAAAGTTAAAATATTCTTAATAACCCCATAGACACCTATAACTCAAAATTCCCAAGTATATTGCTACCTTTAGTCACTTTTGCCACTAGAATCAAAAGAGTATGGGAAGTTGCGTCCCGGTAACTGGTAACACCTGTATATATTACAATTTTTTTATCATTACCTTGAATAAAATGAATAAAATTGTTCTTCAGTGTATTTAAACATACCCACATGATTGTAACAAAATAAAATCATTTTGTTTGCTGGTAATATTGATTACTAGTAAGAAATGATCTAAAATGTTCACTTTCATGTAAATAAATAATTTAAATTTGACTAGTTGTGAATAATAGAGTAGATTTCCGAGTCGGTGGCGCAGTGGTAGCGTATGCGACTGCTATGCTTATGTTCTCGGGTTTGATCCCGGATCGAATCAAATGTTTGTATGATCTGGAAATATTTGTTTCAGAGATTGAGTGTCTTCTATAATTTGTATATATTTACAAAAAAATGTATATATGTATTTATATTAGTTGTTTAGTACTCAGTACAGGCGTCGTGTGTCAGATGTCCGAAATATTATTGCATATTCTTGATGTTATGGAAAAAGCTTACATTATTTGTATATTAATAGATAATTTCATTTGTGATCTTTTTTTTTTTCAACGCAAAAAGATGAACTTTGTAAGTTTGACCGCTATGTGTGTGGCATCATGCTGCAGTTGAGGTCAACTTTCATTGAAGTTATTGTCATTTGTATGCTCTGTCCTTTTTTCAAATGTTGTTCATAAACAAACTCATTTATAAAATAGTTTTCTATACTGCTATTGTTTAACGAATCTGTGTCTATATATTGTTGTTGAAGATAAATTCTTGACAAGGTATATAGCTAAAATGATATCAAAACACTTCATTTTTAGGGTTCTGTAGCTAAATGGCAAAAACGGAACTCTTTTAGATTCGTTACGTCTGTCTGTCTGTCTGTCCGTCCGTATGTCACTTTTTTCCGAAACTATAAGAACTACACTGTTGGAACCTGGTAATTCTGTGAATCACATTAAGATTTTTACAAAAATAGAAAAAATAATAATAATAAACTTTGGGATTCCCCATACTTAGACTTGAAACTGTTTTTATTTTCATCATACGTGTGGCATATCATTTTTTTCTAAATTAAATAGTTTGCGCGAGAGACACTTCCATAGTAGTAAAATGGCATGTAACTTCTAAAATAAGAGAATGATAAAACTAAAAAAATATATGATGTACATTACAATGTAAACTTCTGCCGAAAATTGGTTTGAACGAGATCTAAGTACGTGACGTCATAAATCGCTGCTACGGAACCCTTTATGGTCGTGTCCGACACGTACTTGGCCACTGTTTTATAATATCTGGTTATTTTTTGTGATGAAAAAATATTAAAAATAACATTATTAAATGAATCAGAAAACTCACCCAGTCTAAGAATATTTAGTCACAGTTGATAACGTTTTGTGATATATTTTTTCATTTTTACTAATTTTAATGAGAATGATTTTACTTTTAAATGTTAATATTTGAACTTGAATTCTAAATAAATATCTTTGAACTAAAGCTAAGAGTTCATCTTACTGTATTTTTTTTTATTTTCTAACACAAATTTAGGCAGAAATAACATCACCAGTCCACTGTTGTACATAGGCCTCTCCCATTGCACGTCACTCTGATCGATTTTGGACTTCTTACATCCAACTTTTAATCTTTTGACTGCACGAGTATTTATTTATTTATACCTTAGAGAAACGTCGGTCATAGGCCCTTTCACAGCTGAGCTACTTTGAATTTGTGACCCAGCCGTATAAGTATTATATATAATCCGTAATATGTAAGTATTTAGAAATAATTAAATGTGTTTATCTGCAGTTTGGTTGGTTACCATAGTGAATGCAGGCTTTGCTTAATTTAGGATCAGCGTGCCGCATGCTTGTGCGAGATGTGTAAAGTTTAAGTTATTATATTATAATTTAGTGTTTATAAATTGTCAAGTATTTCTTAACTTGTACTTACCAGACTTAATTCAGAAAATAATGTCAATACCCAATTTACATGTTTAGTTCGGCCTTTCTTCACTAGGTGTCGTTAGTAGGGTGCTACGATTGTTCGCGCGCCGAGACTCAACTCGATTCTACCGACTAGCCCCACTGATTATCGTTCTACTGATTATAGAATGAAACTGCATCTGAGGGTGGGCCACGAATTAGGTGACATTTAAAAAAATTGTATAAAAAAAATTATTTGATATATTATAACAATTAATTATTTACATAAAAGCTAATAAGTCGGTATTTATTCTTTAAAAATTACCACCGTTTTGATGTATGCACTCTTCTACGGGAGCACCGAAATTTTCGAATACTCGTCGGCAAAGAGACCGCGAGATCGCCGTCATCTCTTCGCTGATTCTTTCTTTTAGTTGACGTAGTGTACTTGGTTTACTGATATAGACACCCCATTCAAATAACCCCATAAACAGAAGTCTGCTGGTTATAGATCTGGACTTCTAGGTGGCCATGGAATGTCACCTCGTTTGGAAATCAGCTTTTCCGGAAACATATCTTTGACTATCGGCAGGGACTCATTGGATGTGTGACAAGTGGCTCCATCTTGTTGAAACCATGTGTTACGATTGTAGTCAGCAAATTCCAGTAGCGTCGGTCCCGTAAGATGCTTGTTAGATTCAAATGTTAACGAATTCTTGGCCCGGCCTATTGTACATCGCAGTAGAGATTCTCTATTGTAAAGAATTATTCATCATCTGCTAGGTTAATTAAATAATAAGTCATTTTTAACTGATCTTGAACAAGATTTGTTCAAAGACTGATTAGCGATTCATTATCTTGATCACACAACACTTGGGCTTAATCCGAGATCGATAACAATACCTACCATAATACCACAGTGTGTATAGCTAGTATACTTTAGTCTGTTTACTAGCTATACACAGTGTATATTGTGGTATTAATATACCATTTGGTTGCATTGATGTAAAATGATAGAAAAACGTGTGTGTGTGTACTTATGTACATATGTACGCTCGTCAGAAGTTATACTTTTTGGCGTAACAACATAAAAATATTTCTAAAACTTTTATCCTTTGCGTTATTGTATGTTTGTAGAGAAAACGTCACTAATAATAGAAAAAAAGCTATTTAATACATTGAAAGAAAGTTAAATTATAACGCATTATCTTGTAAACAAATTTCGCGCCAAAAGAAGTGTAATTACGAAACTTAAATGTTGACTAGCCGATTTCGTTGACGATTTTTCGTGACGGTGTGCGCGCGCATCCTAAAAATTTACTCTCATCGTTTTTCCTTAACCTTTCTTTTAAAAGAACGTCTCACTAGGAATAAGCCTACGACACGGAGGACTTTACAAACATATATGAAACGGACACAAAGAACACCGAAACTCAGAACAACAGTTTGTGGATCACACAAAGTGTTATCGCATGTGGGGTTGAACCTACAACACTTAGCGCAGTAGAAAGCGGCGAGGTGATCGCTTAAACTACTACGCCATTCGTGCGGTCAATCTCTGACGTGGGTTGTATATCGTGTAAAAATAAGCGTAATCGGTACAGAGCTTTTTAGTATTTGAAACGTCACAAACTAACTTACAATTTAAATACATAGATAGATATACCGTAAATCAAAAATGTCTTATACGATGATAAAGATTCTTATACAGAACATAATTGCTGAATGTCACGCATTTTGTGTAAATAATATTTGCAGTAACTTTACATAATTGATTGGTTAAAGTGTGCAAACGCTCTCATCGCGTTTGTTACGATAATATGGAGCTACAACTTATAATTAAAAGGTAAAAAAATAATTTGGGAATAAAGTTTTAGCCGCTCTAAGGTTTGTTACCGTAGTAACTGTGCCCCTGCAAAGGGTCGACAACAGACGACTTTAATTCCTATCCTACTAATATTATAAACGTGAAAGTTTGTATGGATGTTTATTACTCTTTCACGAAAGAACTACTGGACGGATTTGGATGAAACTTTACAGTAATATAGGGGTACTCCACAGTATATTTTTATTTGATGCACTTGAAAGGGCAAATTAAACAGAACATTTTCATAATTTACTGTTCAGGTGGTACCACTATTCACAGTATTGGCTCCAAGAGTTTGAATTATACTTTTTGTTAATCAGAATTTCCACTTAACATTTTTGTACTCAACTCTGTGTATAAGAACTGGCGTCGTCAAAACAGTGTTGCCATGTGAACGCTACAATAGCTATATACATCGGATACAACATACATAGGTTACAATATGTAATAATTTTATGTAATTTTGACCGTAATACAAGGATACATGTCACTAAGTCGGAAAAAGTCTAGCCTCTGAGAATTACCTGGCGTACGTTGCCTAAACCATTGAAGTTACACAAAGATGAGATGTAGGATGTTACGAAACTTAATGTGCCAGACCAAATTCCGTGCGAGCGAAGCCGCGGGCATAAACTAGTTTAAAACTAAAAGGTCTAGGGACTAGTTACAGATCACTGAAAAATTCATTTGTTGATAAACAAACTCATTTGCCAGATAACAACAGACTTCAGTAGACAAGTTTGGGACGTAGACATATAACTAGGTAGTAGAGTCACGCTGATTTCAGCATGAACGGGCCGACTCGACCGGGGCAGTACTACCCTTCCACAGATCAACCTAAAGCGACAGCGTCCGTTTTGTCGTGTTTCATTGGTGAGTGCGCGACCGGAGGCCCATTGTGACGAAATTATTAGTCGAAGACAGTTGATACTGAGTTAGACCTATTTGATTAGAAGTATATTGTACAAACAAATAATAGCGTAACTGTTCGGTAATTTACGGAAGATGTTTCGTGTAGTGGGGCAAACGGCTTGCCGCCTTTAATATTGAAATCATGAGAAAGCAAGACAAGTATAACAAACATAGTCTGTTGGTACACTGCTATTTTCTCGTCGGTCGCAAGTGATGCCTAATTCGTCTCTTCTTGCGTTTTGGTGGCCTTCACCAGAGTAATAAAGCGACTAAATCGTAATTCGTCGACCAGAATTTTGACTGCTAGAGAAGTTCACCCCGGCTCAATCGTCGTGTACTCACTCTTCCACACACACATACATTCAAATAGCACCAACACTACAACCGTCAGTCTACGACAAGGATGATCAGGTGAACATACGAACTGGAACATAAACTCAGTGGAGTTGTAACTTAACGTCTATTAACATCGTTTCAACGTTTGAACTAGGTTTAAACTACATAATATTTTAAACTACAATGACTTGACATGAGTATTCATTTTACAATAGTCAATAGTAAATCAGACAAATGATTTAGCGTTCGAATGGTACTGTTGAAAAACCCGTCTAAACGACAATAATTATTAAGTACCTTTCCGTGTGTTGTCGGATTAAGAATACAGTGTCAAATACAGATCCCTAAAGTGTGTGTGACACTGTATTCTTAATCCGACATGCCGATATCTACGAGTATATCACACACATCCCTAATGTGTGGGTTACACTGTATTCTTAATCCGACATCCCGATATCTACGAGTATATCACACACATCCCTAATGTGTGAGTTACACTGTATTCTTAATCCGACATCCCGATATCTACGAGTATATCACACACATCTCTAATGTGTGAGTTACACTGTATTCTTAATCCGACATGCCGATATCTACGAGTATATCACACACATCCCTAATGTGTGAGTTACACTGTATTCTTAATCCGACATCCCGATATCTACGAGTATATCACACACATCCCTAATGTGTGAGTTACACTGTATTCTTAATCCGACATCCCGATATCTACGAGTATATCACACACATCCCTAATGTGTGAGTTACACTGTATTCTTAATCCGACATGCCGATATCTACGAGTATATCACACACATCCCTAATGTGTGAGTTACACTGTATTCTTAATCCGACATCCCGACATCTATACATCCTGTGGGTATCGTATGAGTCAACTATGGGACCAAAAATGCAGAACAACACACTGTAAAGAGAAGTAAACCTTTTAATAAATCTCAAACCAACCTGTTTGGTCAGCAGGACATAGTAGGCCAAAACCTCCTTACTAAGGAGAACTCTATTTCTTGGAGTATACTGTTAAATTCTGTTGATGTGATGTGATGTGGGGGTCGCAAAGACTCTTTTAAATACTGCCTGATCTACAAACAAACGCACATCCACATTTGATAGAAATTTACCGAGACATTGCAACCGAATCACGTACCTAACTAAAATTGTTGCATACATTATTGCGATTCGATTCGGTAATTAGCGTTTGGTTTATATACTTGTGCTGTGATGCTGTCTGTACCCACTTCTGGTACAGATATCACCATGCATTCAGGACTACTGTTCGTGGTATTCGCTACTGCAGTTACTGCCACTTTGGGACAATTTAATTGCAGAGAGATTTCATGGGGTGAGCTTGACATTAATTATGTATTTAGCTACTTACTGGCCACGATTATTTCCTCTGGTTAGTTTGAAACTAGATGTGTCTGTCAGATGTTTGAAAATATTTAATTATTTTTTAGTAATTAAAGTTTAATTTATATCGTTATTAATTAAGAAACGGATTTGGTAAATTCTTTTGCATATTTTTAGCGAATTTATTTTAAGAGTATTTGAATTGAAACAATTCAAAAGTGAACTTTTAAATGTAAAATAAACAGATGTCAAAACTGGATCAAATATGATACAGATTGGTATTATTATTATTATTATTCTATATTAAGAACCAGCCAAAGTGACTCTACTTTGCCTGATGGAAAGCATGAATAGAATCCAAGAGGTGTAGTCACCACAGTCATTGCAAATGCAGACAATGCAGTATGGTGATCCACACTATGGCGGCCTAGTGAGATGTTTTCTCACACCCACTTGGGGACGTGAAAGGTATGACAGTCATTGTGGCAGTGTAAGTTTCATACGATTAACACGATAACTGTCACCCCTGCATCAATGGGCTTCCGGTCTCGCACGCACCAACAAAACAGGACAGCATGAACGCTACTGCTTTAGGCTGGTCTTCTGTTTGAGGGTAGTACTGAAAATTTCTACACCAATAAGATATATAATCCGTTTTTATTTTATTTTTTTTCTATTTATGGCATCACTTCGTTCCATAATTTACAGTTGGGTTTTAAAAACAGTCCTTTTTTGTCTCTGGCAACGTTTACATCAACATTCCAATGAAAGGGTCCTTTGATCTAAGTGTTGGGGATTTTGACCTACTATAACTTAAGTTATTCTTTGATTTGCTTTCAATTATTTTTAACTTAACAGGAACTAAAGACGGTGAGGAGCTAGATGAGCAAACAGTGTATTTATCGCCTGGGATTCGCGACTGGGAAATAAAAATACCCGTAAGTACTGAGATAGTGAACCAATTGTTAGTATATTAGAATCGAGGTCTTTTGTGTTCCTGGAATTTTGAAAATCCTTCAAATATCAAGAGCAAGCTTTCAAAAGAAAGTTCTTTCATAGTACAAGGTTACATATGTACGTACGTATGGTGGATCACAAATTCGTTAACATTTGAAAAAATGTATATAAAAAACCATTTGGCATATCATAAAAAATGTTTATTTACAAGAAAGCTGATTGGTTGACATTTATTTCTAAGAATTACTTCGTTTAAATGACCACCGTTTCGACGTTTGCACTCTTCTAAGCGAGCGCCGAAATTTTCGCATACTCGTCGGCAAAGAGACCGCGAGATCGCCGACATCTCTTCGCTGATTCTTTCTTTTAGTTGATGTAGTATATTTGGTTTATTGATTTAGACATGATTCTTTATATAACCCCATAAAAAGAAGTCTGCTGTGGATAGATCTGGGCTCCTGGGTGGCCATGGAATGTCACCTCGTCAGGAATTCAGCTTTTAGCAAACATGTCTCTAACCACCGGCAGGGATTTAATGGATGTGTGACAAGTGGCTCCATTTTGTTGAAACCATGTGTTACGATTGTAGCCAGCAAATCCCAGTAACATCGGTCCCGTAACATGTTTGCCCGGGTTGTTAGATTCAAATGTTAACGAATTCTGGACCCACCTTATATATTATAGAATATTATCGTACGATAATCGAGAGCCATGCTGCGAAGGAAATAAGCCACCTCTACCGGAGTGATATGACAAGCTTACATTTTTTTTTTAATATTATAAAACTAAGGGATAAAAAAGACTGGGGTGTATAAAAAGTACCGTATATTCTGTATGAAAGAAGATGAAATGACAGATGAGATTATCATAAACAGAATTCACAGCCTTGAACAGTCCACTGCTTGACATGAGCCTCTCCTCGAAAGGAAGTTTTAGACTACTATACCACGCAGGCCGTACACCAACGTGTACGGCCAGTGTATATGGTTTGTTCGAGTTTTCCTTCCCTTTGCAGTGTTGTTATCCTGTATAGTTTGTTCCTTTAGTCGTCTCAGTGTTTATACCTATGAATTCATTTGCGCGTGTGTTACGAGAGACGTCTCGACTCCTGACAAAGGAATCTCAGATGGCCTGAAACTAGCTGAACGTCTTAACAACGTTCTTGGCTTCGCACAGGTGTATTATTTGTTAGTATACATTTTAAACTGCTTAATACATTTTAAGAGGGCTGTTTTTTGACGAGTGACTTCTCTTGTATTTCTGTCCCCTTACTTTAAACCGTTTAGGTAGTGTACGCTATATTATAGAATTCCGCCGCCGCCTGTATCACATTTATTATGATTAACACATATATACATAAAACCACGACTGTTGCCCCGGAGGAGTAGGCAGAGACATTAAAAGCCCACTTTTCGCCAGTGCTTTGATTCCACGTAATATGTGGCGAGCTTATTGCCGCTAAGCGGGATGTTTTGTTTGCCAGAGCTTCGTCCGTCGATCAACAAATGCACCACTTGCAGGTGATGTTAGTTTGGAGACCTAAGCTCTTGGTGGGAACCCTACGATTAATAATTGAAAAAAATACTTATAGCTTTCAAAGAGTCAAAGAATCCAGTAGTACCGTAGATTGCCTCGAACATGCAATCTCACAAATTACACCCCCTTAAAATGTTAGTATTAATGTAAATATCTCCCGTGTTTGTTATTCTAAATGTGATATAATACTTTCAGATGATACCCCCATGTACAGAAGTCTATGGTGTTTCCTCCGTTGCGTGTGACAATGATGTCACACCAGAGGGTTACTTTAAAAGTAAGGATCGTTTAATAATACACCGCGAAGGAGATACGATGGGTGAAGCGTCTGTCAAGGCCACGGTATACTGTGACCAATAGAAAAGAAATAGGCCGTAATACACTTCAGGACTACCGTGCAAAATTGAAACTTTAGGTCTTCATATTCAAAATTATTAAATAAATGATTTTGTTTTACTTACATTGCGAAGAATTTGTAAAAAGGAGATGCAGAAAAGTATATTTTGTTCTGTTTTTGAACTGAAACCATCTTTGACACAATTTATCAAGTTCTAGTCGATTAACGTCCAACCCAAGCACCTAAGTAACATCTTTTGTACTACGTTCTGTTCTGCCTATGAATAAAATGACTACAAAGTATATATTGAGTTTTATAACACTCACCTTATATTATTCATATACTTCGCTCATCTTTTTAACCTGCCCAAGCAATTGCCGCGTTTCATTCTTAATTTTTCTACATTTTCTTTCAATCTGCTATGAGTACCCACTACGAACGCTGGTGTAGTGAACGTTCGATGGTCTTTAGTGGTCCTAGGGTCCCGGTTCCAGGGATATCCTTTCCAAGTTAAACCTGATTCCCTGGCTACAGGTAGCGTGCGGTCGGTTTGGATCTATGATGATGAGTGACATGACAACCCAGTCTTCCATGAGTCTTCAGGCAGGAACATTTAACATCAGCTCAGAAGAGTTGAGGGGACATTATCAGATGCTCATTATACCTTAGGACATCTACTGTTATTTGTTTAACGCATACCTTCTATTTTTTTTTTCATTTGACCATAAAACACTCCAAAATAAATATTTATCATATTTAAAGTACTACAACCTGTGCCGAGTTGCGCTTGAAACATGTTCATACAAGTTACGCGTATGACCGGTGCGTACTCGCTCCTGTAGTCATTTGTTCCCGAATTTTCCCCGGTGTTTCATATAATTAACGTGCATAATAGTTTATTATCAAGATACCATTGGAACTATGAAGTTATAAGAAAAACATCTTTCTGGTTGGTGAGATAAATCACCAAATAACGGATGCAAAGTTGCCGTCATTTCGTTAAGTTCTCCCAGTTCTGTTTTTTAGTATTCGCGAGGTAAAATTGACTGTTAATGAAAGTGCAAATCTTGTAATTTGTGAGTGCATCATATTTAGGGAAAAAGCTAGAATACATACCAGAGTTGTACCTAATTGTGTAAAAAAACTTGTGAATCTTTATTATGTTTGGAGGGAGCTACAAAAAACTGTAAAAACACAGGACGTTTATAAGCACCGCGAGGAGAAATTACAAAACGATTTGGACAATTAATTTGATGTCACGAACGCCGCCGCTCTACAAATAATCAAAATAAAGGAAGACAAAATATTTTTACTAAAACAAAGAGAACCAGAGCGTTGGGGTGCGAGCGTTCAGTGGGTGGGAGCGTTCAGAAGGTCATTTCTTCCTCTTCTTCTCTTCTTGTTGTTTTCGCTATTTGATGATGAAGTTGACACACATACCAAAGCAGATATCGTATTGAACATACAAAGAGAAAGCTTGTATGACTTTGGGAAGAGATATATTCCATCGAAGGAAGAAAAATATCTACCACTTTGTACGGAGAGTTAAATATATATTTTTTTTATCATTAGGAAAATAGATAATTTTGTCAGTAAACAATTTTACTTATTGTTTCAGGAAAATGTTTGAGTGATTTCGTGGCCATCGAGAGAACAAATTTATTGTCACGGCTAATAACCGATAACTCTTTTCTCTAAGAAGACGTCTCTTCCTGGGAACAAATCGCTTCCTTCCAGGAAGCTAAAAATAAAGTTATGCACTTGAAGGCAGTCAATGACACAGCAGAGAGAGACCATAGACAAGACCATAGAAAGTTGTACCCAGATTGCAAGAAGGATACTTTAAAAAGAAATTTTCCAGAATATATTATATATATTTTTTATATTATAAATTAAAATATCACTCAAATTAATTTTCACTGTTTTGTAATATCAAATTTGTATTTTGGTATGGCCTACATACAATTAAGTCTTCTAAAATCGTTTTTTTTTAAAACAATGAAATGCCGAAACAAACCACAGTGATCCTTTTTTTTAAAAAACTAAGCGAGTACAGTATAAGGTCTGGGTTGACCTTTTGAAGAAAGGTCTATAATTTTAAGTCTGTCTGTCCATAGAGATGGCATACGAACTCCAGCCACCGTGTCAACTTTACAGCAGATTTACAACAAATAGAATGTCCATCTCTTTTAAACACAACAAATGTGCTAATAGTAACCAGCTTGTTGATAAACATACATATTTCTAAATACATACATATTGTAGACTAGCTGCATCCGCGACTTCATCCGCGTGAAATTTTTTTATAACTCTAAAATTCTAAAATGTCAGTGAAGTTCCCGTCGAAACCGGTAAAGCTGTTTCAGAGATTAGCAGGAACAAATAGACAGACAGACAGACAAAAATTGTATAAAATGTTATTTTGGCGTATGTATCGTATGTATTATGTATTACGAACTAATTAACATTTAAAAAATTTATACAAAAAATCATTTGATATATTTTAAAAATTGTTTATTTACAGAAAGCTGACATTTAAAATTATATTTTCAAATACTCGTCGGCAAACAGACCGCGAGATTACCGAAATTCGCTGATTTTTCCTTTAGTTGACGTAGTTTATTTGTTTTGATATAGACACAATTTTTCAAATAACCCCGTAAAAAGAAGTCTGCTGGAGATAGATCTAGACTTCTAGGTGGCCATGGAATGTCGCTGGAAATCAGCTTTTCCGGAAACATGTCTTTGACTACAGGCAGGGACTCATTGGATCTGTGACAAGTGGCTTCATCTTGTTGAAACCATGTGTTACGATTGTAGTCAGCAAATCACAGTAGCATCAGTCCCAATTTTTATTAGATTCTTACCTATGAAATTGCGTATTATTAAAGTATTTTTGAAGTTATACTTCTATTGACGCGTTAGGCAAAATTGACAGTAAATTTTAACGATGCGCGCGCTCACCGCCACGAAACACCGACACCATGAAATTAGCTAGTCAATATTTGTAGTTATATCAATACGTACAAATAATTAATGTATGATATTTAAATAAAATTTATTTAAATATAAAACTTTTGTTAAATACGTTTTTTTTCTATTATTAGTGTCGTTTTCTCTACAAACATACAATAACGCGAAGGATAACATTTTTAGAAAGATTTTTATCTTTTTTTTTTACCTTGTTACGCCAAAGAAGTATAATTTTACGTGCGCACATAAATGCACACACGTTTTTCTCTTTCCATATTTTTTTATCTACGAATCAAAGTAGTCACTCATGTAATTAATGCAGCTTACCAACGCAGTGGAAGTGCCCAATAAACGGGATCAATGAACGATCACTGATGGAAAATAATATATAATATATAAAAACATAGACAATAAACTCTTCAATGACATTTTGTACTGCCTCTTGCATATTGTATCTTTTCCGCCAAGAATTTATCCAAATTTTGGAAAAAGTATAAGTCTATAGGCGCAAGGCCTGTTGAGTACGGCTGATGACGGAGAGCTTCCAACCCCAGCTCTTGTAATTTGGTGACCGTCTTCTGTGCAGCATGTAGTCGCGTGTTATCATGCGGGAGCAGCGGAGACGAGCAAATGATCAAAGTGGGAGACGTGTCCACATCATAATCAACTTAACTTTTTGCATCAAAATGGCCGAATATCCCAGATGGACACACGTCCATTCGTAGTTTGCGTCAAACTTCATAGCTTCGTGATAAGCGTAAGCGATAAGGGTGGGTTGCCAATGTCAGTGATTAGTATTGTCAATTAATATTCTTGGAACTAATAGACGAATAAGTTATTTGAGTTTTATATTATATTTTTTTACTAATTAATAAAAACGCAAATGGTAGCATTTATTAAAATAGTAACCTATTTTTTCAACTTATTTCAACCAGTGTCCACACAAACAAACAAACATTATCGTAATATGTATTAAGTATTCGTTTACAAATACTTTTTCTCAACAACACACAAGACACTGGGCAACGCAGCGTTGGTAGGCCCCCACAAGGTGGTCCGACGACCTGGTGAAGGTCGCGGGTAGCTGCTGGATGCGAACGGCACGAGACCGGGTGTTGTGGAGAACTTTGGGGGAGACCTAAGTCTAGCAATGGACGTCTGATCACAGTCACATCCGATGAAACTAGAATGCGGATAGACGTAATACAATATGTTTTTCTTCGACACCTGACACCTGTCATAACTGACTACCGCGGTTAATGTTTTCGTTGCCTTACGTTAGAGAATGCGAATAAAAATACACTTACAAAGTTCCGGGTATATATTTGAGTAGTGTAAATAGTAAATGTGTAACTTTTATCGTGGTCTGTGTGTTAACTGTCTTTGTAACTTTAATTGTGCCTTCTAACTGTAAACTTGTGTCTTGTGTGTGGTGAACATTAAACAGTTATAATAAACAATGGATTGTTTACTTTTCTTACCACCATAAATAAAATCACACTCTAAAGACCTAAACGTTGTAATAAAACTTTCTTTCAATGTATCAAATACCTTTTTTACTATTTTTAGTGTCGTTTCTCTACAAACATAGGATAACGCGAAGGATAAAACTTTTAGAAAGATTTTTATCTTTTTCTTTTCTATATTAAAAGCCTGCCAAAGTGACTCTACTCTGCCTGATGGAAAGCATGAATAGAATACAAGAGTTGTGGTCACTATACTCATTGCAAATGCAGACGATACGGCCTAGTGAGATGCGTTTTCACACCCCGCTTGGGTACGTAAAAGGCATGACAGTCATCGTGACAGTGTAAGATTCAGACAGTTACCACGATAACTGTCACCCCTGCACCAATGGGCCTCCGGTCTCGCACTCACCAACGAAACACGACATCACGGATGCTGTCGCTTTAGGTTGATCTTTTGTGGGAGGGTAGTACTGTCCCGGTCGAGCCGGCCCGTTCGTGTTGAAATCAGCGTGGCTCTACTACCTATCTTGTTACGCCAGAGAAGTATAACTCCTTACGTGCGTACATAAGTAGGTATACACGTTTTTTTCGCTATCATGAATAGGTATGTATTGTAGGTCAAAGTAAATTTGGTATATTATTCAGATCTTGGGAGGGTGTTTACGACCAATAAACAATTGTAGTCAGGTAGTTCATAAATTGATGTGGAACCTTACTAACTATTCGTTAGATGGCGTGCACGTCGAGTTACATCGCGATATAGTTTGGTTCAACACCGTATCATTTAATGTATGGAAATTTGTAAAACAATAAGATCAATAAACCAGAGTTAGATCAGATTGCAGACGGTGTTTTGTTATTTAACAACCTTCTAGTAAATCTCATTAGGGCAGGAGTTCATCATTAGCTTAGTTAGCTAAAAGAGGGAAAGGAAAGTAGGCTTGCTGATGCGAACTCGCCCACGTCTAGTCTCGTCCACGTTAGGTCCACGTCCAATAAACTTAGAACAAGACAAGAAGATACGAAAAGTAATGTAACGGTAAATATATAAACAAAAACTATATCTTTTTTTCTTCCATCTATATCCCTGAAGCAAACTGATATCCATAGGAATGTTTTCAAACTGCTGAAGTCTTTCTATGTTTTATACACATTTACTAAAAACGTCAATGTCAGGAACCACGTGTTCGAATTGAAAGGATCTTTGGTGTTCCATAGTACATCCATTGAAGAAGTTTATATAACATCGCGGCGCCGATCAATAGGTGGGCATCAATGAATACAAAAATTGGGCAATACTCCTTTTGAGGGACACAGACGAAGTTGCAGATCACCTATTTATTATGAATAATAGTCTACTAGGAGTTATAATTGGCTCAGATTTATTATGAAATCTGGGGCACAATCCAGAGTAGCCATGTTTGTTGATGGGTAGGGTTGGGGTTTTCAGTCATCGCTTACTTTCAGCTATAACAGCGTGTAACCCTACTAATATTATAAATGCGAATGTAAGTTTGACTGTTACGGTTTCACGCCAAAACTACTCAACCGATCATCATGAAATTTTGTACCAGTGTTCTTGGAGGTATTAGAAGTAACATAGGATACTTTTAATTGAAAAAATAATAATATTTATTTAAAATGATCTGTTGCGAAACTTAATGTGACAGACCAAATTCCACGCAAGTGAAGCCGCAAGCAAAAGCTAGTAAAAAATAAAGTAGGGCTTAAGGTAGACTTCTATAATTATTATTATATTAAAAAAGCACCGATTGTGCAGCATCATTCAAAATTTCTGCTTGAAAAATACTTTCGTTACATTTACTCATTAAAATAATTTCCGGTAAGATACGGTTGTTATCCGGAGGTTTATATAATCGTTATTATGGTGAGACATCACTAGTTGACACAGTTCTATTAGTTCGTCTGCTTCCTCCCCTGCCATTATGTTCGTTAAACTGCATCTGTTGTTTGCTGTTGTATCGATTTTTGCTTTAATCGGCCAGGGAAACTCGTTCTGCAAGAGTACAACTTGGGGTAAGTCTGTTAGTTCATAGGTTAATGCTGACATAGGTTCTTTTCACGATTGCTGGACGAGGCGGGTAAATTGTTTGAGAGGATACTCTCTGCCCGCATTGTCCGGCACCTCTGCGAGGTGGGCCCTGATCTGTCGGACGCCCAATACGGGTTTCGAGCCGGGCGTTCGACAGTCGATGCTGTGTTGCGCCTGAGGGCCGTGACCGAAGAGGCGGTGAGCTGTGGCGGCGTGCTGCTGGCGGTGTCGTTGGACATCGCCAACGCATTTAATAGTCTGCTATTTAGCTGCATCAGGGAAGCACTCCACTACCACGGGGTGCCAGAGTAGCTGAGGCGGCTTGTGGCAGACTATCTTGAGGAGCGTACCGTCATGTACGAGGACTACTGGTCCTGGTTGCGAAGCTAGAGGTCGTGGGTCATATTCTCACTCAGGACAAAGATCACGTGATGAGTATGAACATACTGCACGGTTGACTTAGTGTTTTGAGCGGTCGTCACACCGCTCTCTACTTCGCCGAGTGTTGTGAGTTCAAACCCCATGGGACAACACTTTGTGTGATCCACAAATTGTTGTTCTGAGTCTGGGTGTTCTTTGTGTTCGTTTCTTGTATGTTTGTAAAGTCAAAAAGTTCTGGAGTGGAGACCGCGTACTGGGAAACGCAGCGTTGGTAGGCCCCCCACAATGTGGTCAGACGACCTGGTGAAGGACGCGGGCATCTGCTGGTTCGACCGGCTGTTGTGGAGAACCTTGGGGGAGGCCTTAGTCCGGCAGTAGACATCTTTTGGCTGCGTTGAATGAAAAATGAATGAATGAATGGGTTTTGTTACTGTTTTATATCCGCGTGGTGACGGATTAAGAATATGTAGTGTAACCACCGTTCACCGTCGTAAGAGACAATTAAAGAAACAAGTTATTAAGAAGAATATCACTGAAAAGAGAAGAAAAACTTGAAAGAAACCGTATACAAATCCGTCTGACCAGCATGCTATCGTAGTTCAAAACCTCCTTGCCTCCTTGCTAGGAGAAGCCTATGTCCAGCAGGGCCTGTAAATGGTTATTCATTATGATAATAAATAATAAATATTTCGGACATTTGACACACAACGTCATCTAGCTTCAAATTGAGCAGAGCTTGTGCTATGATAACTAGACTGACTGATAGAATACTTATATACTTTTTTTTTGTAAATACATAGGAAACACCCATACTTCGAAACAAATATTTGCAGATCATACAAACATTTTGTCGGACCCGGTATTGAATCCGAGACCTCGAGTACAGCAGTCGCATTCACTACCGCTGCGCCACCGAGGCAGTTAGTAGTTAATGATGATGATAATAAGTTTTACTTTTAAGTTAAGTTGACTTACGAACAATGATATTTATGCCTTTTTTTTTGCTAGTTGACGGGTTGGAAAATCCCTTCGGATCTCCGGCTCCTCAGGGACACAGGAGCAGGAGTATGTGGTGTTTCCACTAAAAACCACCCCGGCGGCTGGTCTCAGGCCTCCTACTCTGAAGGGGACCCGGGCCATGTTATTTCAGGTCCCCTCCAGGATCAACGCCGTGTCTGGTCAGACCCTCTCCTAGGGTTGATATTTGTAAATTAGTGAGCTTGTCACTAAATTATCCTGTAAATATTTAGGAACGAAAAGCGATAGTCCAATGGTTGTTGGTCCCGTGGGAATCCCCGGCTCAACTTCTTATGTCGACGTACATGTACCTGTAAGTACCATCTATCTCGTAGTGAGTATTAATATTATATTTTGTAGTTGAAGCTCTTTACTTGTCAAAAGTATTTTTTAATCACACAACATTATATTTGTTAATATTCTTCATTTTTCATTTTTAACCTGTGTAAACTATCTTGGAAGTCCGATGACTAGTAAGGGCGTGAGGCTGCGTCATCTAGGTGGAGCAAACTATCAGCGTGTCCTGAGACGAGTCCTCACTGCAATCACAACAGTAGCAGGCGGCATCTAATTCACTCCTAACCGACGTCGTAAAATACCATCTGTACTGTTATTTCACTTCATTTAACCTAAACAATTCAGAAACCATATTGTATCAAAAAATAGTTAATTTCTCGAAATCCACAATCAAGTGTATCTGATGCTCGGCGTCCGCTACTAAGGGACACGGGCCTCGCAGACGGGCAGATGCATCATCTGATGAAAAGTGACTTAAGTCGCCAATGAGCACCTACAACTCGGGAAACACAAGCACGGTGCCTAAAAGACATCAGTGTACACTTAAAGGCCAAATTTTTGTATTAAGAACACATTTTATTTTCTAATTTGTTACAGTGGCCGAACTTACCAGGCTGCAAAGTGGTGGGTGGACTTGCTTTCACCTGCGATTCACCGGACGGTACACGTCTAACCTACATCGAACAGGACATCGTAAACGTGAACCGTAAAAAGGGAGTGCGTGAAGGTACCATGTACGGGGTATACTACTGTGTTCCAAACGTACCACAGTCAAAAGTACAGACCAGAATGGACGGATTCAAAAGAATTGAGATGCCGCTCAGAAGCACTTTAAAAAAGTAGATTAGAGAAAAGAAAGCGAACCGCAATTTTTTGGATACAAGCTCGTGCAGACACTTACATTATAAGTTAAACGACTTGACTAAACAATTTCAGGGAGTCATCGATTACGTAGCTAATACTACATTTTTAACATGTGATTGGTGACGTATGTATGAAGGTATACTCGTAATTAAGGATTCATGGATAACTTCGGATCCGTAGCTTGAAATTGATGATGAAACCATTGCTTTACCTAATCCTGAAAGCAATCAAGCATATCTATTTAAACATAAAGTAATATGTATCCAAATTCGTATTGTTATTCGCTTTCTTTAAAATTTCTTTCTTTAACGATGTATATATATCAAAATATAAAATATAATTTAACATCTTGTGTTTTTATTATTTTACTTACTGTGCCCGCGACTTCGTTCGTGGAATAGTAACTTTAGGTAGCTCAACTGTCTCAGAGGCGCTAATATACCGGCCCGACTGAAACCCCATAACATCATCGTTATCATTATAAGTGAATCCCACAGTTGCTTGGTTAGAGCCCTTGTTCACATATGTATATGGATTTGACACTGTTACATGCTTCAACATTGATGTGAACTTGATAGGTTCTTGACAATACCAGTGAATAAGGTACCACCCATCTATGATATACAAATATTTCCTGACCATGTAACCTTATTTAGCTATGAAACCACCTTATCCGTATATATCCGTTCTCTCCCAATATTGTTTGCTCCGAAAGTACCCGAGGGTATCTTTTACAGCAATGACCTTCTTGCATACAGGGAAAATTCCTGTTTAATGTACCGCATTGTACCGTGTATCACGTGTCTTTAGAACATCGAATAATATGGCATCTTCATTCTTGTCAAGAAATACAGCACTTGTAACAGTATCGATAGCATCAGGCCTAAGATATTCAAAGTTTCTAGGACAGTAATTAATTGGTTCCAAAGTTACCTGTTTGGACGACAGCAGCACGTGGAAAAATCTTTATCTTCTTGGTGTAAAACGTTTGCTGAGGTTCCACAGGGTGGCGTTTTATCTCCTCTACTTTTCACTATGGATCTCTGGAACTGGTAGTACAGTGGTAGTGTTATCGTACCATGTTTTACGACAAATCGTTCTTTGTACAGGCTATCCGACTGTGGAATACGTTACCCATAACTATAAGGCGTGCCAAATCTTTGCCTATATTTAAAAACATTATTTATTTTTATCTGAATTTACAATTTCATTTGTTTTTTTATACTATATATTATATTATTATTATTATATATTATATTATATTTCATACTATTCTTACTTATAATATATATACTTATATATTATATATATATGTAATGTACTTATACTATTCTCACACCTAATCTGCTCATGAATTTCGTCTTTTTACAGTCCAATTTTTGCAAACAAAGGTTGCCTGGAAGAAATTACTTCTAGCGATAAGGCTGTCATTTGTATATGGTCACTAAACTGATATGCTCTTGTATATAATCTGAAAAAATTTTGGTGTACAATAAAGTTTATTATTTTCTATTCTATTTAACTTCATTTTTAAGAAGTTTGGTATTGTTATGTCGCTCTCGATTAGCTGTTAATCGAAATTCGCGATCGAAACTACTTTCCAGCTCTCTAGACCGCAAAGTTCGTGCTCTTTAAGAGTTCAGGAGAGCTTCCACATCAGTAAAGGTCCGGCAGGGAGACGTGTTAGTGTAGGAGCTTCACGATCGGCAGTGAGACGTGTTTCCCGTTCCTCCTGTGTCTCCTCAGACCGGACATTTGCTGTCCTAACTCTCTGATGACTTTAAAGTAAACGTGGATAAAACACCATTCATACCTATATCAGCTGGAAGGAAGCTCCCCGCCTACTCAAACTCCATGGGCAAGAGCTCACGTGGATGTCGACCATTAAGTACCTGGGGATCACTATGGACTGCCACATAACGGTGCAGTCACACGTCCGCAGCGTGTTAGGGCAACATGCGCCCTCTTGCTCCGCTTCCGCCTACCACTCCGTGTCAAATTGGGTGTGAACAAATTATACGTGCACACCCAACTCACTTACGCCAGTCCCTCCTAATACATCCTCAATAGCGAGACCGGCCGCCAACGGTTGCACAAATTCACTACGAGAAGTCGTACAGGCGCGCGATACATGAGAAACGACGTCATCCACAGGAACCTCAAGATGGAAAGCCTGGCCACACACGTGAAACGACTCGCCACCACTGTGTTTTAGTACGCCGGCACCTCTGCCTGGAGCCACATCAAGCGCCTGGCACCGTGGAACGCTCGCCCACCCGACAAAAACAGACTACTGCCCGACTTTGTTGCGGTCTGAAATCAAAAAGTGGCTTCAGAAAGGGGAAGGGTGGTCCCCTGTGTCCCTGGTGCGCGAGTTCAACCCCCTCACCATCTCCTTGTTCATATTAAACGCCGCTTCCGACTCATTGCAACTTTTGCGGTGTGCTCGGGAATCGAATCCGTAACACCGAAAATTTTATAATATTCACAAATAGTGCCAACGATACAGTGATACCGCCCGCCTGCAAGCACCATCGCCTGCTTGTTCCGGATAGGAACGCTTCCCGAACAATCCACGCTCCGCTGCACCGTGAGGGAAGCCGGTATGGGAACTTCAAAATTTCCATACATATTTACTAGCAGAAGCGCCTGTTGAAAATGTAATGGCAACAAATAGCGTTCGTGCGGGGTGCTCGCATCTGCCTCGTTCGCCTTCAGGACTACAACACCTTATTTTGTTACAGTTCTTGTCGCTGTGGCCACCACCTCGACCCGTGGCCTGCTTGCCCGAGCGGACGCACCATGTGCGAGTAAAAGCGAGAAAAAGCATCCTGTTAGGCCACCATAGTGTGGCTTACCATACTACATTGTCTGGATTCGCAATGAGTATGATGACCACAACTCTTCATGCTTTCGATCAAGCAGAGTGGAGTCACTTTGGCAGACTCGTAAAACAAAAAAAACAGATGTCCATATCGCTGTCCCTGTTGCGAGATGGGACTGTTGCGCTTTTCACGCCGCCTCGGCGGTCAACCCGAGCCAAATGAGACTCCAATTGACACCTGGGTCCAGCTCCAAGCGACTGGCGACTGGGGAGGTGACTTACACGTAGGGGGACTACGGACGGACGGCGTCCTGTCCAGGTAATTCAACACATCACACCGCGCGTTGGTCTGTGAGGCGTCGTGTCGATGTTCGTGTTTCTTGTTGCGACGGAAACAATGGACCCGCACACGGTGCGCCCGCTAGGACAAGCAGGCACACACGCCTACGTGACGAGGTGGTGGCCACTGCGACAAGAACTGTAACAAAATAGGGTGTTGTAGTCCTGAAGGCGAACGAGGCAGAATTGAGCACCCCGCACGAACGCTATTTGTTGCCATTACATTTTCAACAGGCGCTTCAGCCTGTAAAAATGTATGGGAATTTTGAGGTTCCCATAACGGCGTCAATCACGGTGCAGCGGAGTGGGGATTGTTCGGGAAGCGTTACTACCCGGCCTAAGCAGGTGATGGTGCTTGCAGGCGAGCGGGATAAACAATTAAATTATAAATACTTACGGATTATTATACTGTTAAGTAACAAGTAAACCTAACTTATTAACTACCTAAAACAAAAGAAATGTGTAATAAATACTCGTATATTTATTTTTTAATTATTACTAACCTGAGCAAACAAACTTGTACTTGATACAAACAAAGGAATCTGATACTTCCCGATTATTATATAGAAAAAAGAAAAATTAGGAAAGTAAAAAAAAATAACGTAAGTTATATGTATTTATGGTTTAATTAATGAGACGTGTTAGGGTTGATTTATACTAGCGCAGAGTCGAAGCGCATCGAAGCGTCAAATTTTTTACAACTAAAGCGAAGCCGCACGAATGCGCGCGTATTTGCCAGAATACGCGCGGACTCTCACGTGTAGTAATGGGATCAACAGCTTTTTCCCAAGCATTATTTTTGGATTGTTTGTCACTATAATTTTTAGCTTTTGGATTAAATAGGCATTCATATTTTTGCACCAGGTAAATTAATTTTTCGTGCGAGTCCATTGTGATTAACACCGACGCAGGCCAATTTCCGACTGATGACGCCTTGGTTCGCTAGTGGGCGCGTGGATACACGAGAATGCGCGCGCACGCGCGTTCACCAATCAGCGTTGTTCGCGCGCAGACGCGCGAATTCCGACGAATGCACGCGTCTTTTTAAAATCTCCGAAGTAATGTGTGCGTTACGCTGTGGAGTTAAGGTTGAATTTGTTATGTTCAGTTTTGGATAGACGCTTCGATGCACTTCGACTCTGCGCTAGTATAAATCGACCCTTAATACAGCATGAAAGGTACTTTCAGTACTTTTTACGCATACTTTTTTTCAATTTAAAGAAAATCAAGAAGAAAATTGCCTGACCTCTACTAAATACACATAGAATGGGTTACAAATAAAAATTAAGACATAAAGAAAGTCAAGAAAATAAATGCCTAATATACACAAAATACAAATAGGATATGTGTCTACAAACGCTAAAACATAAATAAATGAAATATACTAACAGTCGGTGTGGAATCGAATCGCAAAATTCGAATGAAACTATTCGCCCAAGCGCCTTCGTGTCGAATAACTGAATTTTCATGGTAGCGGCGCTCTTCGTAGTCGTCAGATCGCTCCGCAAGGGGCGCGTGGAGGCTGGATCGGGGCAGTTTGCCTTCCTGCCAGCGATGTTAGGTAGTAGAGCCACACTGATGAGCATGAATGGGTCGGCTCGACCGGGACAGTACTACCCTCCCACGAAAGATCAACCTAAAGCGACAGCATCCGTACTCTCGTGTTTCGTTGGTGAGTAGGCGTGAAAAAGCATCCTATTAGGCCACCATAGTGTGGTTTACCATACTACATTGTCTGCATTCGCAACGAGTATGATGACCACAACTCTTCATGCTTTCGATCAAGCAGAGTAGAGTCACTTTGGCAGATTCGTAAAACAAAAAAAAACAGATGTCGCTGTCCCTGTTGCGAAATGGGACTGTTGCGCTTTTCACGCCGCCTCAGCGGTCAAGCCGA
Source organism: Hypercompe scribonia (assembly GCA_949316085.1). Classification (NCBI taxonomy): domain Eukaryota; kingdom Metazoa; phylum Arthropoda; class Insecta; order Lepidoptera; family Erebidae; genus Hypercompe; species Hypercompe scribonia. The sequence goes on from OX438994.1 coordinate 5,761,573, forward strand.
GTCAAATGAGACTCCAATTGACACCTGGGTCCAGCTCCAAGCGACTGGCGACTGGGGCGGTGACTTATGCGTAATTCCCCTCGGTGTCATGTCCGCGTAATTCAGCGCCTCACACCGCGCGATCGTCTGTGAGGCGTTGTGTCGATGTTCGTGTTTCTTGTTGCAGCGGAAACAATGTACTCTCACATGGTTTCTCCTGCTCGGGCAAGCAGCCCACGGGTCGAGGTGGTGGTCGTAGCGACAAGAACTGTAACAAAATAGGGTGTTGTAGATCTGAAGACGAACGAGGCAGATGCGAGCATCCCGCACTCCCGCGATTTGTTGCTATTACATTTTTAACAGGCGCTTTTGCCTGTGAAAATGTATGGAACTTTTGAGGTTGCCATACCGGCTTCCCTCACGGCGCAGGGGATGGGACTTGTTCGGGAAGCGTTCCTACCCGGCCCAGGCAGACGATGGTGCTTGCAGGCGGGCGGGATCGCAGCGTCAGCACTATCTGTGAACGTTATAAAATTATCGGTATTACGGGATTCCGAGCCCACCGCAAAAGTTGCGATGGGTCGGGAGCGGTGTTTGGGAAGAACAAGGAAGTGGTGAGGGGGAGGACCGCGCGCAACTGGGACACAGGAGACCACCCTCCCCTTTTAGGGCCCTAACACGCGGGACGATGTTGCGGACGTGCGGCAGCATCGTTAGGTGGCAGTCAATGGTGATCCCCAGGTACTTAATGGTCCACATTCACGTGAGCTCTTGCCCATGAGTTTGAGTAGACGGGGAGCTTCCTTACAGCTGATATAGGTATCAGCTGTGTTTTACAGCTTACTGCGAGCCGCAATTGCAACAGCCATGTAGGCGGTGTGACAAGGCGAGATGCTCGACGCTATACGCTATATACGAAGCTTCGTCGGCGTACAACGGTAGCTGCACTCCTTCAGCGAGTGGGATGTGTGTGAGTATAACGCAGGCGACAGACAGCTTCCTTGAGACACTTAAACTCCGCAACAAATTTATGCAAATCATACATACATTTGGAACGACTCGAGCATCGAACCGGAGACCTCAAGCACAGCAGTGCTATTGCTGCGCCATCGAGGTATTTATAATTGTACATTTGCATATACATTACCTTCTACACTCACGTCGATGCAGAAACTGTAACAAGATCCTCTTAATGCGCAACTGATCAGCAATTAAAAACGATTCGTCATTGACCACGGCGGAGTAAGATGTATTACACACTGTGTTTATCATGATATTGTCTTATTAATACTACGTTGACATATCCCACATATGATCCAAAACTACTATCGTGATGAATAGTGATAAAAAAACCTTTTCTATACACGCACATAAAATTATTTGTTTGTATCACAGCGTATCGATCGGTCGTAAGTGTCGGTAGAGGTCGTTTACGGTGAACACTTACCAAGCATGTTGGTGATGTTATAAAAAACCAACCAGGACGAGTAAGAATGCAGTGTTTGATGAATATAAACGAAATAAAGAGACATACGAGGACCATAATAAGTGGCAAGCTATTGTCTCTACCTCTCTCTACTTGTTTGGATGGGTATACATACGTACCGTTTGGTGGTTATAATCTTTTTTTGAAGTGAATACTTCTTTAGGCGCGTTGAGCGTTTTGGTAGAGGGTAAAATCCTCGGTTCGCGTCACCGACATGCTAATGATAATAGTATATCTATAGCTATGGAGAATATGATATTATATATTATATATGAAATTTATTATTATTATATATTATATATGATATTATATATTATATATAGCTATATATGAAACATAAAAAATTTCATATAATTTTTGCATATAGTTTTAATTACTCTCAACTTAATAGTTCCGTTTTCACTTCTATCGGCAGTCCCACGACTGCTACTGTTTTTTTATAAATATTTCGGACATTTGACACACAACGTCGTGTAGTTTAAAATTAAGCAGAGCTTGTGTTATAAAAACTAGACTGACTGATAGAATACTTATACACTTTTTTTTTGTAAATACATACATATTATACATAGAAAACACCCAAAATTCGAAACAAATATTTGTAGATCATTCAAACATTTGATCCCTCAGCAGAGACATTTGAGACCTCAAGCGCAGCAGTCGCATTAGCTACCGCTGCGTCACCGAAGCAGTTAAATTTGAAATTCGTTTAACCAATAGCAGTACAGAGTACAAGCGTCTTTATCCTTAACGTTTAATTGTTGTTTACGGAATCATTTTATTACCGAAGTCAATTTATTGTCAATGTACGACACAGCTTATTAAGAGATTATTAAGAGTCAAGTGAACACTGGTAAAGTCTGCATAACTAAGTCCTGTAAATTACTACACTGCAAGAAAATGTATTTTCTTTCGAGAATATTCTGTTACTTTATACGTGAGTACAGTTCAAAGAACATGGCTTTCACTAAATAGAATCTAACAATCTATCCTTCCAAAGCAGTTTTATCTCATGTCTGTGAAGTTCCTCCTGTCTCCTAGTAAAGAGATCATCATCAAAAGCCTTTAACAGTCCACTGCTGGGTATAAGTCTCTCCTTAGAAACGAGGTTTTGGCCTACTACACCACGCTGACCAAACGAGTCGTACAGTGTTTATTTCAGGGTTTCTTTCTCTTTGCAGTGGATGTTGCCCAGAGCACTTTTATTTTTAAAAAAAAACTCAACGCACTGGGAACAAATCCTGTGTCGTGGGGGACTTTATAAACGTAAGAAACAGACACAAAGAACACCCAGACTCAAAACAACAGTTTTTGGATCACACAAAGTGTTGTCCCGTGTGGGATTTGAATCCAAAACACTCAGCGTAGTAGAGAGCGGCGTGGCAACCGCTTAAACCACTTTTCTTTTTTTTTTTATCCTGTGGAGACCCCCTCGGGCCATCACCCACCGAGGTTTACGGCGGGGTGGTGTGTCGGAATCGGACCGACTAAAACCACACGGTGTGCCACTCTGCGCCTGAGATAGGAGGGATCCGGGAACCGCTGCTATTACGACATCCAGATCCCTCCTAGCGCCTGCCCGCTAATGCAGGCACTATCTATGGGTAAACTCTCTATTTTAGGCGACGTACGGCACACGCGGACGTCGCCTCCTCGACCGCTTAAACCACTAGGCCAACCGTGCTGTCGTTGCTCCTTTGGTCACTCTTCGGGTATCCTCGTCATGAATAGCGCTGGTGACACTTTGTATTCTTAATCACCACACCGTGACCGTAAGAGGGAGATTCTTCGAAATGAATAAATCGACTCGAAAAGGTTTTTACTACACCTTCTCAGGAAACCGGCGTTAGAGTTAGAGTGGGATGATACTTTTTTTAAAAGACAACTCACGTATTACGAATGATTTTTGTATAACAAGAGACATTATAAACAAATATGAAAAGGTTATGAGAATACACAGACTCAGAATAACAACTTGTGGATCACACAAAGTGTTGTCCCACGTGTGGTTTGAACCCACAACACGCAGTAGAAAACGGCATGGCGACCACTTAAACCACGCCATCCGTGTAGAAAACACATTTATATCTATCAATGATGCTGTTGTACTATCTCTATGTTTTAACGAAGACCAACCAACTATATTTTTTTTTTATATTAAGAGCCTGCCAAAATGACTCTACTCTGCCTGATGGAAAACATGAATAGAATTCAAAAGTTGTGGTCACCATACTCATTGCAAATGCAGACAATGCAGTATGGTGACTCACACTATGGTGGCCTTGTGAGACGCTTTTTCACACCCCGCTAGGGGACGTGAAAGGCATGACAGTCATTGTGAGAGTGTAAGGCTTACACAGTTACCACGATAACTGTCAGCCCTGCACCAATGGGCCTCCGGTCTCACACTTACCAACGAAACACGACAATATGGAAGCTGGCGCTTTAAGTTGGTCTTCTGTGGCAGGGTAGTACTGCCCCGGTCGAGCCGGCCCACTTGTGCTGAAATCAGCGTGACTCTACAACCTTAACTAACTGAGCAGAAGATATCGACTTTATATCGAAGTTCGACATTATACACTGCTAAAACAGTTAATGTCAAATGTATATTATACAAAATAAGAAAAATACGGCCTTGTCTCATTTATACTTTAGTTATAAATTAGTTTGTATTACTATGATAGTTAACTACGGAACCCTGCATTGGGCATGACTCGACACGTACTTGGCCAGTATTTTTTAAATTGTACTTAGAAGTATTTCACTGTTGCTTTTTTTTGTTGTACAGTAATCCTGCTTCTTTCACCGGAGCCTGGGTTAAGCAACAGTAACTCCAACACAGATGTATTCGGGGACATCAGAAGATATATTATAATGAAAAAAGATGTTTTAGGTATCTCTGCTATTAAGAGAATGAATAAGAAAAAAATAATCAACTTTAAAAACTTGCCTTCGTATTGGACAAATGAATAGAAGCATTAGTTTTCTGAATAAATACTTTCCTCTGTATATAAATATATATAAATGAAACCCTATTTGATTTGGTCACAGCATCACGCGTGAACGGCTGAACCAATTACGCTAATATTTTTTTTGTTATGTTTGCTATTGTCAGTAAAATGTTCTCGTGAAAGAAAAAATGAGAAAGTTTTTGTTTTTTTATTAATTACTAGCTTTTACTTGCGGCTTCGCTCGCGTGGAATTTGGTCTGCCACATTAAGTTTCGTAACAGATTATTTTAAATAAATATATTTTTTTTATAATTAGTATCCTATGTTACTTCTAATACCTCCAAAAACATGTGTATACAATTTCATGATGATCGGTTGAGTAGTTTTCGCGTGAAACCGTAACAAACAAACTTACATTCGCATTTATAATGTTTTTTTTTTTTTTTTTTTTTTTTTAAGAAGACAACGCTCGCATTAGGAATAAATCCTGTGTCGCGGGGGACTTTACAAACATACAAGAAACGGACACAAAGAACATCCAGACTCAGAACAACAATTTATGGATCACACAAAGTGTTGTACCGTGTAGGATTTGAACCCACAACACTCAGCGAATTGGAGAGCGGCATGGCGACCGCTTAAACCACTAGGCCAATCGTGCAGTCTAATATCTATAGATACTCGTATATCATTTTTTTCTAAACTGAACCGTTTGCGAACAATGTTAGTAGGATCTATAGTTATGAACACAGGCCTCTACCACGGGCAGTATAGGAATTGGTTGAAAATGTTTAGGGAGAGAGGTGTTACATTTTTTGGGTAAAGGGATGATGAAAACCCAAAGTAAGGGAAAGATTCCAGAATCGAGTGAAAAATTAATAAGGTGGGTTATTGCTACAAGAACGTGATCCAGGGTAGTAACGATCATGCGATGGTTGATGTTGGACAACACAAGACAACACAACATTGGAACGAATGGACAGGATAATCTTTTTGATATCACCAGAAGATACTGGAGAAAAGACAAAGGATTCGACGTAAGGATGGGTTAGATTAGCAATATAGCTCAAGGGGTGGTTCACCAAACCACAAGTCCCATCTTCGTTTGGTGATCCATCTGAGGTGGAGTTGAAAAATTACGGTTTATATCATCTAAGCATACTGTCATCTTAATCTCCTCTTTAACCAAAGAACTTCCACATACTGGAAGTTGGAAAGGATGCTATATTTAGCGTTACGTATCACCTGATTACACTAATTCCTAGTAGCCTTAAAAAGGTTTCCTCACAGTGTTCCTTCCTGTAACTTTTGAAGCAATAGTCTCTCCGTCTCATGGCAATGCGAATTTCTTCCATCTCTTTTTTTCCAACATGAAATATGCGAGGCACTACAAATAGCCCATATATTCCTGCCTTTGTCCTTTATGAGCATGTTTAATAGCAGTTGTTTTAATTCCTGTGAGTTTGATAAGGCAACGACGGACCACGGGCGAATAGTCAAAGTTTCATATTAAATTACAATTTCTTTTGTCCGATAATTTACGGCAGGTGATTCGTGTAGTGGGCCGCATGACTTGCCGCCTTTGACATTGACGTCGGCTGGCCTGTGACTATACAGTGAATACAGTCAGTTTATACAATGTTGTTTCTCGTTGGTAGCAAACGGTTCTTAATCTCTTCTCGTGTTTCGGTAGCCTGTGTCAGATTAATGGATTTTTCGCGTGTCGTGAAAGTCACAGTGTCGGAAGTTAATCTTGGTTCAACCGTCGTTCACTCACCCTTCCATACACTTATACAACTGTAGGGAACGGGTGTCATGTCCCCCCTACACAAAGGGATGATCCTTAGACCGTGATCATACCTGGCGGGCCACGGCCCAACAGTTGATGTTAGGATGTTGTATATATGCTAATCGAAGCGAGAATCTCTATTTCGTGATACATAGTAGTTACTCTGTAGCTCATTATACTCTGTAGTTCGATGTGTCTTCGCTAGATGGCGCTGTAGTATATTTTTCTATTAGTGTTAGTTTTGTATAATAGTTGTATAGTTGTGAATTTGTATGTGGAAGTCGCCACATACAAATTCAAATAGCACTAATACTTTAAAACTGTAAGTCTACGACAAGGATGATCAGGTAACTGACGAAGCATATGTTTAAAATTTCATGCTTGTGGTTTAGGGGTTTCAGGAGTGCGTTAATCCATCAATCAGTAAAAAAGTCTGTCCGTTTCTTCTTTTATAGATATAGGTAGGAATTTTCCAAGCACAGTTAGAGTATATTTTAACGAACGTTACCTTTTAAATTGATAGTCTATATAAAAAATAACAAATTACGCAATAACCCAATTAGTGCGCACTAACAAGCAATTACTGCTTGTTATAACAGTCTTACGGCGTCCGTGACAAGCACTACATCTTCTATGGATAGTAAAAAAATATTAGAGCTATGTACAGTAAGTATTATTTTTCAATTAACATCTGTATTTCTGGTAAGCCCCACATAACGTGGTCCGGCGAACTGGTGAAGTTCGCGGGAAGCTGCTGTATGCGGGCGGCAAGGGACCGGCTGTTGTGGAGAACCTTAGGGGAGGTCTATGTCCAGTATTAACAGCCTTTCACAACCTCTACTGGACATAGTCCTTAGCAAGGAGATTTTGGCCTACTATACTACGCTGGTCGTCTGACCAGCGTAGTATAGTAGGCCAAACGCGTGTGACGCGTTGGAATAGGGCTTGTTTCAAGTTTTCCTTCTCTTTGTAATGATGTTGTCTTGTATACTTTGTTCCCTTAGTCGCTTTTCACAACACCCACTGGATGAATAGGGGTTGTAACACTATGTATTCTTAATCCGTCACCACACGGACATGTCCAGCAGTGGACGTATTTTGGCTGAGATGATGATGATATTGATCTGTATTTCAGCTTTTAAGTGATATCGCGAGAGAGACATAATTCGGAACCGTTGAGACCGGAGTTACAAACGGTGTGAAACAATTTTTTCGTTGCATTTTTCCGAGTACCCTCAGGTAACCTTGAGCCCTATGACTACCTCCTAATTCTGGGACGGCATTCAAACTGTGGCAGATACTTACTTGTGTTGTTGATTTTGAGTTGCGAAGTGTCAAGTGCGCCTTATATTTGGATGACATACATATATTTGAACTATAATCTTTGTTATAACAATGTATTAGTATTAGTGATTTAGCAATGGAAGGTTTTCCTGCCTTTTACCACGTTCACCTGTCCCGGGAAAAGGTGTAAAGCTTGCCCTAGGACAGGGCCTGGTTATACGTTGGGTCGATTTCTGGGGAGCAGAAATCTCATAGTCCAAATCCTATTTAAAATAGGGTATCTGAGATCGGTTGTATCGAAGTAAGAACACCACAAACACCTCCCTCCTGTGTGACTCAAGGAGCCGGTGATTCGAAGATCTAGACCCCAAAAGACTGACTTTACAAGTCACATGTAAATATTAATTTCTTTTTCCTGTACCAATCAGTTAAAGCCTGGAATTCATTACGAGCGCACGTGTTTCCCGCCCACTACGATCCCGGGTTCTTTAAGTGGAGCGTGAAAAAGCATCTCACTAGGCCACCATAGCGTGGGTCACCATACTGCACTGTCTTCATTCGCAGTGAGTATGACGACTACCGCTCTTGGATTATATTCCATCAGGTAGAACAGAGGCACTTTGATAGGTTTCCAGAAAAAAAAAATAAATTCTCAATTTTTTATCTTTATATTCCGTGTTTATTTTTGCAGCTATTATATACTCTACACATAACAAGAGCAAGCAACGATGTATCGTCATTTCAACTGGTGAGTTGGTTCTATTACAAACAGCCATAAATTTACAACACCAGCACTTTGTTCTATGTTTTCCTTTCGACCTTTCATTATTCTCTTCTCATTTCATTTCGTTACAAAAAAAGACTGGTTTACTAAAACTAATCTGAATAAACCGAATAAATGAATAATTATGATTAAAATATCTTACGTACACTATAAAAGAATCTATTGTTTTGAGATCACTAGATGTAAAATAATTATAATAGTTTACAGTGAAATTGCCATAAAGTTCTGGAGTGGCGACTGCGTACTGGGAAACGCAGCGTTGGTAGGCCCCCACAAGGTGGTCCGACGACCTGGTGAAGGTCGCGGGAAGCTGCTTGATGCGGGCGGCACGGGGCCGGCTGTTGTGGAGAACCTTGAGGGAGGCCTATGTCCAGCAGTGGACATCTTTTGGCTGAAATGATGATGATGACAGTGAAATTAGATCTCATTCTATTTAATTAACTGAATTATTTGAAATCAATTGTATTGTCATTTTTATTATAACGCCATCTATTAAGCGTTAGCTTAAAGTTTCAAATTTTACGTATCGGGCTTTCGTTCAACTCAAGCCAACGCTAAAATATTATTGTTCATGACAATTTCCAATTATGATTTACGTAATCTAATTTGTGTAATTATATTTTGCATATCATAGTTATAATACAGACAATTAATTGAATCTTTTGTCTCAGCTCGCTCGACTTTCGTTCCCCACTGTCGAAACTGTAAGTAAATAAATTGATACAAATGAATTAGTACTTGAAATCATTCTGCTGCTAATACAATAGTTCTGTTTTGTTGTGTTTAGAAACCGTACAACATGCCGGGACCAAAAGAAATAGATCCACGATTCAACTACGCCGACGAGAAATTCAAAAGTTTAAAGGAATATACAGATTTTTTGAACACGCGGATGAAAGAGCCACACAATCCTGTAACTATCCACACAGACTTATAAATAATATATTATATATAAAATAATAGTTAATATACATTTCCTTTCCCATTTACTTTGTTAAGCACTTTTTTGCATGTAAATTTAAAGTAAATGTAAAGCTTGTTGGAGTCAATTTAGAGACGGATTTAGAATACATAGTGTCACCACCCATATTCATCTCGTGGGTGTCGTAAGAGGCGACTAAGGGAGCAAATTATTTAGAAACATATCATTGCAAAAAGAATGAAAACTTCAACAACAACAAACAAACAAACAAACAAACAAACAAACAAACAAACAAAAACAAACTCCGTCTGGTATGGTAGCAGTGGACTCTTAGAGGCTGTTGAAATTGAACAGAAATTGTGAAATCTCTACTTTTATATACCCCTACTACTATAATATAAGATAACTATCTGGAGCTATATCACGAACTGCTGAAACGGGAAACTTTGTTTGATGAGAGTCAGTTTTCCTATCTAAGTGTGAAGAATAAAGCAATAACTGTTACAGAAGAAAATTATTTGAGAGAAAGATGGACAATATACGATATAAAAAATCAACCGTGGTAGTTGCATTGGTATGCTCACAGAACTTTATTAAAAATTGAATTAAAGTCATGAATAAATTATATAATAAAGTATATCACAGTCCACTGCTGGACATAGGCCTAACAAATTACACGCCACTCTGATCGATTTTGCAGCTTGTCACATACAACTTCTGCCAGCCATCTTACGCAAATCGTCAGTCCACCTGGCCTGTAGACGCTCTACACTACGTTTGCCGAGATAGGTTCTTTTATCGTTCAAAATTTTAAATTTTTAATGAAACTCACATAGGCTCAGATACACCAAGCTAGATAGTCTAAGGTAATTATTCAGTTGATGTTCTAAGCTAACGTGTGCTTTTAGTCAGAACGTCACGAGATCATGGAAGTGGCTTTCAAGAAGATGTCCCACTTCATTGAGCTGCATTTGAAAGATCTGAAGCGTTTACTGTTTGCCACTGACATGGCGCTCATGTCCATGGTGCTGCTCAAACTGAACAAGAAGATGGACACGTCCGAGGCCAAGATAAAATCCACGCAAGCAAAGATTCCCTTCGGCCTGTATACCAGTCCAGGTATTATTTTTGAAGTTGACTGTTTTATAGCTACTTATTTTTGAAGTAATAATTGTTCATGGGAGAGTAAAGCAATTCGTTTCATAACACATTACAACGCTATTCTATCTGGCTTCCCTTTCTCTCATGCATACGGCAGCGGCAGGCAGGTTCCTCCTCTCTCACTCTAATCAACAGCGCTAGCCACATTTCGGACAGGTGCTTAAGTAATAACTTAAACTTTTCTCAAGTCAATTTCAATGTTAAATAGTTCAACTTAGATTAGTATAAGCTGTCACTTCTGTGGGACGTCCCGAGACGGCATACCTGCAGTGGTGCTCAAAAAGTATGCCCCTGAGTTGTGCCCTGTACTAACGCGACTTTTCGCGATTTCCTACCGCAAAAGGCAAGTGCCGTCTTCGTGGAAGACTGCCCATGTGCATCCAGTGCCAAAAAAGGGTGATAGATCGGACCCATCGAATTACAGGCCTATAGCTATAACCTCCCTTCTCTCTAAGGTGATGGAGCGTGTAATCAACACACGGCTCCTCAGTTACCTGGAAGAGCACGATTTGATCAGCGACCGCCAGTACGGTTTCCGCCGCGGTCGCTCGACTGGTGATCTTCTAGTGTATCTCACTCACCGGTGGGCTTCAGCCATTGAGAGTCAAGGTGAGGCTTTGGCAGTTGGCCTGGATATAGCAAAGGCGTTCGATCGGGTCTGGCACAGGGGCCTTCTATCGAAGTTACCGTCCTACGGCCTGCCCGAGGGTTTGTGGAAATGGGTGGCTAGCTTTTTGTCTGGCAGACGCATAAAAGCCGTCGTCGACGGTAGCTGCTCCGAAAGCATGGACATAAACGCTGGTGTCCCGCAAGGCTCCGTGCTATCTCCAACACTATTCTTGCTGTATATCAATGATATGTTGACCATAGATAGCATTCATTGTTATGCGGATGACAGTACTGGAGACGCGTATTACACGGGCCGGGCTAACATCCCTCGTACCGCTGTAGTAGAAAGTCGCGAACAACTTGTGTCTCAAATCGGGAGCACTTTACACAGAGTCTCCGATTGGGGTCGGGATAACCTGGTCCAATTTAACCCCTCTAAGACACAAGTTTGTGCGTTTACTGCTAAAAAAAACCCCGTTCACTGTAGTTCCACAATTCCAGAATACACCCCTTACCATCTCACAGAGTATTGGGATCCTCGGTGTCGATATCTCCAGTGACGTCCAATTTCGGACTCATTTGGAGGGAAAGGTGAGGCTGGCATCAAAAAAGCTTGGTGTTCTGAATAGAGCGAAGCGATATTTCACACCGGCACAAAGGCTGTACAAAGCACAAGTTCGGCCTCACATGGAGTATTGCTGTCATCTCTGGGCGGGAGCACCGAAGTACCAGCTTGAGCCTTTCGATTCAGTCCAGAGACGTGCTGTGAGAATTGTCGACGATCCTGATCTCACGGACGGTATCGAGCCACTAAGTCTTAGGAGAGACTTTGCCTCCCTGTGTGTACTCTACCGTCTCTACAATGGGTTGTGTTCTGAAGAATTGTTTGATATGATGCCCACAGCCACATTCTACCATCGCACCGCTCGCCATCGTCAGGGAGCTCATCCACATACATTGGAACCTAAATGGTCGGGCACAGTGCGGTTTCAGAGAAATTTTCTCCCGCGAACAATCCCGTTATGGAATGAGCTCCCTGCCACGGTTTTCCCTGGGAACTACAGCATGGGGTTCTTCAAGAAGGGGGTTAATAGGTTTTTGAAGGGTCGGCAACGCGCACGTGATGCCCCTGGTGTCGCAGGCGTCCATAGGCTGCGGTAGCCGCTTACCATCAGGCGGGCCGTATGCTTGTTTGCCACCGTCGTGGTATAAAAAAAAAAAAAAAAAATAAAAAAAAGACGCCCACGTTTTTTGTTTTCGGACGAAGGTCCCTATCGTGAGTTGGTGAGGAGGCCTAGCCCAGAAAAAATGTAACGTGGTACGAAAACCGTAAGAGAAAAAGAATGAAGGAGATCGATAACTAGTCTCTCACATATATATAATATTTATATGTGTGTATGTGTATATATATGTGTGTGTGTATGTGTATACGAATATACGCTTTTCTTTTAAGAAAAAAGTGAAGCAGTATTTACTGAAACAGCTGGCAGAATCAACCAATACATGATTATCATCATATATTTGTTATGATATTTATTCGTAGACTTACATCAACTTAAGTATGTATATGTATGTATTTGTATTAATTTTAGTATATGAAAGTTTGTGTCTATTTCTTCTATTCAACACCTGAAACGCACCTACTTCCTATTTTCTCTGCATCACCCAAAGGTTGACTGGTAGAGAATGCCTTAGGCATTAAGTCCGCCTATGTACATAAAGTGCATGATGTATAAATAAATAAATAAATATATATATTTATGTATTTCTACATTATCCGTACGTGACACCATAACTTCAATACAAGGTAATTATTGACAAATGTTTATTATACCTTCGGCAAAAAAATTGCATAATAAGAAATGACTAAATTGTTGTTGGTATATTTAAATGATTTTATGTAATTTTAAAGGAAGAGATAGGTAGAGAAAATGAGATCCTATCACGTTAAGGATTAATTATGTTAATCTTGCATACGAAAAAGACTTCGTTCCAAACGCGTGTAATACGACACGTTCATTTTTTTAAAAAGACCAATCTCGCACTACGAATATATCCTGTTTCGCGGGGGACTTTAAACACATACAGGAAACAGAACAACTCAACAGTTGTTGAGCTTACTTTATTGGATGGTTTTAGTTTTAGTGTGTGTAGATAGATTGTTCTCGGACTTGTTAAGACTCCAATCACTTATAACTCTTGCAATAGGTGTTCATATGGCAACTGGGACGGACTTAACGAGCTCTGTGCTCTGAGGTACGGAGGGGTCTCAATATGTAAACCATCTATAGGTTTATGTGCAATGTGCTACTCAGCTACCAGTTAAACTTGAGCCCTCTCTATTTATCAACGAAATAAAATATTTTGTGATTTAAAATCATTATCATTATTGTCAACTGCGATATAAGCTAAGCCTAGTGCGCAAACATCAATACACAAATATATAATTATTGCACTTCTAATTAAGATTATTATTATTATAATTATTTTCTTGGTACATTTTGTCACAGAATTTAAGTGTCTGGACACCTCATACTACATCGTGTCGGCGCACAACCAGGAGGATGCACAGATGATCCTCTCCAGCGAGAGAAAACCGCACTGCTACACGTTCAGAGGTGAGTGCACCTCCTCTCCAAAACACCATATCAGATCTATCTATACTAATACTCTCCTAATCTTTATGTATTTGACTAAACGAGCTAATCTCAGGAACTACTGGTTCTAATTAAATAATTCTTTAAATGTGACAACCTATTTATCGAAGAAAGCTACGACCAATAAGAATCAAACATCAACAAATCAGCAAACTGTAGGTAGTAGAGCCATGCTGATTTCAACAGCTCGACCGAAGTAGTACTACCCTCTCACAGAAGACCAAACTAAAGCGACAGCATTTGTGCCGTGTTTCGTTGGTGAGTGCGAAACCGGAGGCCCATTGATGAAGGGTTGACAGTTATCTGTTAACTGTGTGAGCCTTAACTGCCACGATGACTGTCATGACTTTTACATCCCCAAGCGGGGTGTGAAAAAGGATCTGATTAGGCCACCTTGGTGTGCGTCACCATACTGTATTGTTTGCATTTACAATGAGTCTCTGGGATTCCATTCATGCTTTCAATCAGGCAGAGTAGAGACAATTTGGCAGGATCTTAATATAGAAAAAAAAACAAAAGCAGCTAGTATGAAATATTTCAATTTCTAGTATTGAGCAATTAACATTTACCAAAAGGCAATATGCAGATTTTTATGTATTTTTTTTTATTCAACTGCAAAACGACAGACTTAATATTTTTTTTTAAATTAGCATTCAAGTTTGGTGTTTTTTAAACACATTATACGAGTATATGTGTGTAATACACTCCTGTATGTAATACTGTCAAAGGCTAATTGACTTAAAAACTTGGCTAATTACATACTTTCATATTTATTTTATCCTTAAAAACCTTTATTTTAAAGAAAAACACTATTAAATAATGTATTTCGTATGTTACAAACAATTTAAACATACCTCGAATACGCTCAATAGTGTTGTAGTACTTTAATGTTAGGAAACCCAAACCACCAACTACTTTCGTCGTGTAGGCTGTAATAGTGATGGTATAGTTTCGACTGCAGTGAGGACTCGGCTCAGCACACGCTAGCGGTTTGTTCCGCCTGAGCGGCGCAGCGTGGGGTCCTCACTGCAGTTATTGGAGGAGATCTCTCGCTACCGGCCGTTATACGCTCCATGGTCGGTAGCGACAGTTGTTTTACCGCGGTCGCAACCTTCTGCGAAGACGTAATTTCGCAGAAGGAGGCGGCGGAGAAGGCCCGGGAGGACAACCACCACTCGGACCCAATTCGCCGCCGGCGAACCGGGCGGCGGAGGCGCGCGTACCAGCGCCTCATGCCGCCTTGAGTGTGGCCGCGGGTGGACGGGACGGGTTTTCCCCTCCGTCCGCTATAGTGGCCAGCCGCGAGGAGGCGACGTCCGCGTGTGCCGTACGTCACCTAAATGGAGAGTTTATTCGCAGATGGCGCCCGCGGTAGCGGGCAGGCGCTAGGAGGTATCTGGATGACGTAATAGCAGCTGTTCCCGGATCCCTCCTATGTCAGGCGCAGAGTGGCACACCGTGTGGTTTTAGTCGGTCCGATTCCGACACACCACCTCGCCGTAAACCCCGGTGGGGTGACGGCCCGAGGGGGTTTCCACACGTTAACAAAAAAAAAAAAAATGTTAGTATAGTTTTGGTGAAAGATGCAACGAATAAAACAGCGGCCACAATATTTGTTAAAATGAAAGTAAAGAATGAATGAATGTCTGATTGTCATGCCATGAATGAATGAATATCGAAACAACACAGGTATATATGCTTAACCCATAACTTCCCGCTGTCATATTTTTAGGACACCAGATTACCATTTTTTTCTGAAACTGGCTTTAACTGTTTAAGCCTTTTTTGCAAATAGCAAACATTTTTAACTATTTTTCCGTTAAAAAGAAATATTTTGATAAAAAATACAGTGACATTATTTAGATATATAATTTCAAAGTTTATTTATTTCGTAGCCGTTAAGAGTGCATTGTTGTTTGTTTTATATAGCTAATTATATGTAGTTATATAAACAAAAAAAAATTAATGGTGTCGTGGGACACCAGGTAGGAACGAAGTTCCTTCGGATAATGTGGAATCGACACAATTTGCAAAAAAAATCGTGCTTAATTTTATGTAGGTTTTCTTGATTTTTCTCTTAAATTTTGCTGATTAGTTTTTATTTAAGTACAAGAAAGTATTTAGGAAATTCAGTATTTTAGGAAATAAAATAATAAATTCCTTAAAATAATAAAATAGCACACATGACGCGCTTTCGCGCCTGCGCACGTCTCATTTAACGGTTTTATTCCACGCACTTTTTTCCACAGATTTATTCCACAGATTTATTCCACGCACTTTTTCCACTTACGGTTTTACTATCACATTTTTTTCCGTTCGGTCCCGCAGCGAAATCCCTATCCCCTCCAAGCCTGCCGTAAGGAACTTCGTTCCAAAAAGTAATTATATATTTTAAACCACCTAAAATTGTTGGGAAACCTAAACGTGAAATAGCCAATAAAGTCGTAATAATATATTTTTTTCTTAACATATGATCCCAATGTCATACATATAGGACAGGCTGATTCAGACCCTAGAATATATACATTTTTGTTTTCTGTCTCACATTATTTTTCTTACTATATTAACAAATATATTTTGTGATTTGAACAGAAAATATTAAATTTTGCAATGGTTGGGAAGTAATGTGTTAAAGATAAATAACAATTCAGGTTCACGTCTGATACATTTATAGCGGAAAGAGAATCAGGTGGTTTTGAGTGAACAAAAATCATGGAACTCGCGTCATTGTCACCGAACGCTTTCCTTGAGCTATATGTACACTGTATATATTAAACAAAGCACGTTATATAATACATGCTGCTTTTTGTATGCACGCTTGGCTGAGGCGCTCGTGCCTACGGGACAATGTATGCAATAAGAGACGTTACGGTCTCGGCGGGGTCAACAGCATGTAGCGCACGAGGTAGTCGTGGTTCTGCATACTTGATGTGAAAATAGTGTCTGTTTGATGTAAATATTCTCCGTAAAGGTACTATTATTCATAATTCAGCTTAATAATTCAGCTCAAAATACAGTTTTAATTTTACACTTCTGTTTGCAGCCTTTATGACTACCTCCGATTTTTTGTGTTAAGCATAATTACATTTAGAAATGGTCTCAGCTTTAAAAAGCTACTCCTTCTTCTATCTTATTTCTGTATCCGTTTTACCCGAGTACTAAACATCAAATATTTACTGTTTTTACTAAATACACAAGTGTTCCAATAGATAATTTATAGTTAGTCTAGTACTCTAGTGTATGCGATTGCCGATTAAGCGGTCAGAGGTTCGATTTCTGCTTCGTCAAGCTTGGGTTCTTAACACCCGTGCCTCGGGTAACACGTAAAGCCGTAGGTAGGCGCTTGATCTCTGTCCGGTCGTGTCGGACAACCTTCCCATCGCGTTATAAGAATAAAGGAGCAGAGGGGACCCGCGTTTGCGTACACACTTTTGCACTATAATAGCTTCTGTGTAGTTGACTGGTGATGGAAACGGCTAGGAATCCATTATCTTAAGTTATATTAATGTACGCATTTGCAGAATAACAAAGATTGTTTTCTCTACACAGTTACTAATATTGCTACTACCGTTTAAAACATACTGGAACGAAGTTCTTTATCACGCGTTACGAAGGAGGTTGGACGGAAACATTCATACGAAAAGTTGTCACGACACTTTTTACTATAGTGTAGTAAGCTGTGTGGCGTGCGCATGCGTCTGTCTCTCTCTCTTTCTTTGAAAGCAAGCCAATTATTTTCTTTTCGTCTTTCTATTTTGCTTTGAACAGTGTAGTGTCGCGACGATTATTTTTATTTTTTTTATAACTTAAAAGAAATAAAAAAATATTACAATTCCTTCACTAACACCGGTACACAAAAAAAAATATTATATGTAGAATGTGCATT
Organism: Hypercompe scribonia; assembly: GCA_949316085.1. Lineage (NCBI taxonomy): Eukaryota > Metazoa > Arthropoda > Insecta > Lepidoptera > Erebidae > Hypercompe > Hypercompe scribonia. The sequence continues at coordinate 5,779,081 of OX438994.1, forward strand.
TGACCGGACCTACCTACGGGTACGTATTTTGGTCCGCTGAATCCGAATTCGAGGTCAGTTTGACCCCTACACCCTCGAAATTTCGAGAAAACTTCGAAAAACCGTAAAAATGAAGGGAATCGGCAGTTTTAATGATAAAAAATTTTTTTGGAACTAAACTAAGCGTGATTTTCATGTATTTCGATCCGCTGAATATGAATCGAAACTTTATTGAGACCACGAGCCGTTTTAAATGTGAAAAAATCACACAAAACTCTCGAAAATTCCGGCGAGAGGTTTGTGTGATTTTTTAAAGTTCGAGGGTGTAGGGGTCAAACTGACCTCGAATTCGGATTCAGCGGACCAAAATACGTACCCGTAGGTAGGTCCGGTCCAATGCACATTCTACTTATTTTTTTTTGTGTGCCGGTGTAATCAATCGAAAGGAACTTCGTTCCATCCGGGTGTCCCTTGACACCTCTCAGCTTTTTATTTAAATTAAAATGTCAAGCACTATAACATTGTATTATTTTATAAATAAATATTATTATTACTTAGAAACATTAAAACGTATAATTTCACAGGTGCCTTCGCTTTTATTGGGTTCTACCACCGCCACTCGGAGACGACGTACGTGGGCCCACACGCTGAACAATTCCAAGCCAAAGATCCAAGCCAGGGGCTGTACTGCCATTCAGACGACAACTGGAGTGACGCACAATGCATTTATAAGTAAGAAGAGGACATTCCTTTTCTCTAAGTCAGCGGCTATTTAGGGTTCCGTAAAAAACGGCACCCTTTTGTCCGTTTGCCTGTCTGTCTGTCTGTCTATCCGTCCTTATGTCACAGCCATTTTTTTTACGAAACTATAATAACTATACTGTTGAAACTTGGTAAGTAGATGTATACTGTGATCCTCATTAAGTTTTTCACAAAAATTAATGAAAAAATTTGGGGTCTCCCTTACTTAGAACTGAAATCGAATTTTTTTTCATCAAACCCATACGTGTGGGATATCTATAGATAAATCATTATTTTCTAAACTGAACAGTTTGCGTGAGAGACACTTCCAAAGTGGTAAAATGTGTCCCCCCCGCTGTAACTTCTAAAATAAGAGAATGATAAAACTAAAAAAATATATGATGTATATTACAATGTAAGCTTCTATCAAAAATTAGTTACAACGAGATCTAGTAAGTAGGTTTTTTTAATACGTCATAAATCGCTGCTACGGAATCCTTCATGGGCGAGTCCGACTCGCACTTGGCCACTTTTTTTATTAATTGGTTACATAAAGAAGTTTATACAAGTATCTAAAAACGACAGCATCCAAAAAACCACGTTGGCCTACGTTTGAGTTGTGGAGAGTTCACTTGAACAATATGTGACGTGAATGTATGTCGGTAGTTAGACAAAAACACTTATTCTAAAGATGGCGCCCACCGAACGGCTCGCTTCGGAACGGAATTTACAATCTTTAAACAATATTAAAACATAGTGTTGGTGTGTTGGTCGAGTGGTTAGTGAATCTGACTTCTAAACTGGAGGTTACGAGTTCGATTCCCACCATGGAGCAAGGAGTGATCAGCACGATTGTTTAGTGTTGACTGTAAATTATCTACGTGTATTTAGAATATATAAATATGTTTATCAGCAGTCTGTTGCAATAGTAAAGACTCTATCCGATTTGATGGACCGGATTTACCTACAGACGGCGCCGAGGTTATAATTACAACAAAGTCCATATTATAAGCTGCTCGACCGTGAACGCCTTCGACACACGATCATAACCGAACGTGTTAATTTGGACTTTAACTACGGTGTACACAATTTAAAATCGTTTAAAGATTGTAAAGATTGTTCCGATGCGAGCCGTTCAGTGGAAATCATCCTTAAGTGTAGGTAACTTGTACTAAATATTGTATGAGTACTTCAAGAATATCAACATTGATAAGTTTTTATTCTAGGCAGCCATATTGCAGACAATGCAGTATGGCGACTTACACGGTCATCTTGGATTCTATTCATGCTTTCCATCAGGTAGAGTAGACTCACTTTGGCAGACCAAGAATAATAATAAAAAAAAGAGAGTGTGGGTTAGGGTGTCCCTTAAATTTCAAGTTCGATATTTTTTTACGCATACCTTCTTAAAAGTTTCGTAATAACCCTATATTGTCTAGAAAAAAATATTAGTTCGATATATAAACGATAACCCGTGCCGACTTGCTATTTAAACTTGTCGATACAAGTTGCTTAAGTACTGCCCAGTGACCTGTTACGACATGTTTTATTTGCCATTTCGTACGTGATTTTTGAGACTATTAGTGCTTCATTGTTTAGTGCGTAAACATGTCGGTGGACTTACGGAGTGATAAACAAAATATTTTTCTTATCGGATTGACTAGCTACCAAATAAATGGTGCAAAATTACCATCTAATCGACAAGTTCTCTCAGTCCTATTTTACAATATTCGTGAGCTTAAATTGACTGTTAGTGAAAGTGCAAATCTTGTGATTAGGGAGTGCATCATATATTGGGAAAAAGCAAGAATTCCAACAAGGCCATTTCCTAACTGCGTGAAGAAACTTATTGATTTATATCATGCTTGGAGAGAGTTGCAAAAAAATTGTAAGAAAACTCAAATTACGTTTAAGAGTCGTGAGAACAATTTTATAATTAATCTTGATAATTTGTTTGATATTGCACATGCTGATGCTTTTGAGAGAATGAAAATAGAGGAAGATAAATTATTTTTAATGAAACAGAGAGAGCCAGGTCGACCGGGATGCTTAGGTGGTGTAGATAAAAAATTGGCGGAAAAAGAACAAAGATCTAGACAACGACGATTGGAAGAAGAGGAAAGGATTGTAAGACAAAGAGAATCACTAGCTGTTGCATCTACTTCCACCACAAATAACTTAGACAGTGTAGAAGATTCAGACGAAGAACAGATCTTGAATTCTGAACTCAGCTTGCCGGACGTTCCCTGCCATGAACAAAGTTCAAAAAGAGGTAGAAAGAATCTTATAACACCTAAACTAGTTGCAGCTTTAGATCGATGCCAGTTAAGCATTAGAGATACCGTTTACATTCTTAATGCGGTGGTAGAAGCGCTTGGTCTGAGCAGCGATGATTTCTGTATTAACAAATCCTCGATTCACCGAATTCGTACTGAAACTAGAAAATCAAGGGCAGAAGCAATAAAATCTAACTTCCAAAACAATGTACCCGACATAATCACAGTCCATTGGGATGGAAAACTATTACCGGGGTTGGATGTACGGAGTTCAAAAGAAGAACGCTTGCCAGTTATAGCTTCATTTGACGATAGAGAGCAGCTTCTTGCAGTGCCGAAACTAGAAAGTTCTTCTGGAAAACATCAAGCGAAGGCTGTATCAGCAGCTCTCTTTGACTGGAACCTTTATGATAAAGTGCAAATAATGTGCTGCGACACAACAGCTTCCAATATGGGCCGTTTCAATGGAGCTTGTGCTATTTTGGAGCAAACTTTAGGAAGAGAATTGTTGCTTTTCGCCTGTCGTCATCATGTTTATGAATTGGTCCTAAAAGCTGTCTTTGAAACCAAGATTAAGCAAATTACTAGTAGCCCAGATATTCCGATGTTCAAAAAGTTCCAAGAAAATTGGAAAAACATTGATTGTACTAAAATTGAACCATCTCTTAATTTCGTAAAAGCACGGGTTGCCGAGACAGACATTCAAGCGTTGTTACTATTTTATAAGGCAGAATTAGATAAAGGTTTTGTAAGAGATGATTACCGCGAATTGGTCGAACTGTGCGTAATAGTTTTAGGAGGAGACACAGAGGAAAAATTAAAACTAAGGCCCCCCGGAGCTATACATCAGGCACGCTGGATGGCGAGAGCGATCTATTCTTTAAAAATATGTTTACTTCAGTCACAATGCAGAGTAACTGCGAAGGACAAAAAGGCTCTACAAGATGTTTGCTTATTTCTCGTAATATTGTATGTTAAACCTTGGCTCGAATGTACAGTGGCGACCAAAGCACCTAATCAAGATTTGCGCTTCTTGAAGATGTTAAAAGAGTATGAAAAACTTGACGCAACAATTTCTAAAGCTTCTATAAGCAAGTTCAGCCATCACTTGTGGTATTTATGTGAAGAGACAGTCATTCTATCACTATTTGATGATGAAGTTGACAACCAAACTAAGAAGAAGATGATTGCCAACTTCAACAGGGACAAAATCTCGGATTTTAGCAAACGCTATGACCCGTCGAAGGAAGAACTGACTCAAAAGTTGTTTGGTAAGTTAAATTGACTTTTTGTTGGATTTCAATTTCAATGTCCAATACTTATTTATTTATTTTCAAAATTATTGTTGATTTTTATTTGTTATTTAACTTATGTTTCTTTTTTTTTAGACAAAGCACTGGATGGTTTCGTATCGGAAAAGAGCAAACAATTTTTATCACGACTGCAGATCGACGACAGTTTTCTAAAGGAAGATGTATCTTCTTGGAATAACAATGCTGCTTTTCTGGAGGCTAAAAGAAGAATAAGTTATTTGAGAGTTGTAAATGATACTGCTGAAAGGGCTGTTAAATTAATGCAAGATTTTAACGGACTTATCACGGCTGAAGAAGAACAAAAACAGTTCTTGCTGCGCTGTGTCCAGGAACATCTAAAATTGTATCCAGACTGTAAAAAAACTACTCTAAAAAGAAGTTACCCTGAATGATTCTTATTTCTTTATGTTTTTAATTAAAGATTAATGTTCATCTAATTTATTATTTAATTTTATTCACTTAATTCATTGCATTTATAGTGAAATTATAGCAGACTGAAATTTTAGGACAAAACACGTTTTTTACTAAACTTTGAAGCTCGGTCGGCACTGGTTGCAATTATGCTAGATTGATAAAATTTTATATTTAAGTATCTTATAGCATTAGTAAAAATTATAGAGGGTATGCATTTCGAAATTCGAAAAAAAATTTTTTTTTGTCATATAAGGGACACCCTAGTGTGGGTACACATGTACGCACGTAAGAAGTTATACTTCTTTAGCTTAACAATCCAAAAATGCATCCAAAAAGCAACTAACTTCAGACTGTTGCTTTTCTCTGTCGGTAGTAACTAACTTCAGACTGTTGCTTTTTTCTGTCGGTGTGCGCGCGCATCGTAAAAATTCACTCTCATCATTTTGCCCAATCGCGCCAAAAGAAGTATAACTTCAAAAAGTTAAATAATAAAAATTCAAAAGGGTAAAAGGATCTGTTTCTATTCCAGAATCAACCCCCGCGAAGAGTTTCCAGAATCAGTGGAGTATGAGCCGAAAATCTCGTACGTGTGCGGCCCCTATCGCTATTTCATCCCGGCGACGACCGACGTCAGATGTATCTTCTCCATATTCTCCATGAACTTCATATTCCGGTTTGGATACGACGGCGTAACGTACAAGAGCTCGGACCTTTCATTTGTAAGTCAGATGTGATAGAAATACCTACACATATTTTTTTGGTTTAACCGCAATGATTTGAAAGAATGTTTAATTTAAAACTAGATGGCGCTGTATCAGATGCCCAAAAAAATTATTATTTGTCAAATCCTGTGAAAGATCTTAGATTATAATAATCTTACATACAGCTGTCTGATCCAAACGAAACAGAGCCTGTGTTATGTTAACGACACTGCATATAAATATTCTTAACTTTCTATAAATCCATACACACATATTATAGATAATTTAGCCTCAGTAGCTCAGCGGTAGCGAATTCGACTGTTCTGCTTGAGGTTTTGGGTTCGATTCCTGGATCAAACCAAATGTTTGTATGATCTATAAATATTTGTTTCGGAGTTTGGGTGTTTTCTATGTATAATGTGTATATATTTACAAAAAAAAGTATATAAATATTTTATTAGTCAGTCTAGTTTCCATAGTGTGTGTGTGTGTGTGTGTGTTTCTAAGTTCTGCTTAGTTTGAAACTAGATGGCGTTGTGTGTCAAATGTCCGAAATATTTATTTATTTATTAATTTTTTCTAAACAGTGGGTTATTAAATGACTATTTTATATTAATAACAATGTTTCCAATCATAAATTTGTTATAACTTACAAATGTATACTTCAAGGTGATACATAATGTTCCAGATGTACCAAAACGGTCAGGTATTCTACACAGACGAGCCGTGGGCCGGCATGTCGTGCTGGAACTGGGCTTGCAAGTGGCGCCACAACCAAAACCAACGCTCCAATGAGTTCTTCATCAACTGATTCGTCCAATTGTATTAATAAACTATGAACTGAATTATGAACATATTATTTACGAGTTATTTGCCGCAGCTTTGCTCACTTCGTGCTTATGTCGTATCTTTGAAGATGACGAACTTTTAAATGACCGTTCATCCCTTATCGTACCTCCTTGTAGGTAGACGTTTTGACCTTGCGTTGATGAGTTACTTAGTCCAAATTTCTTTTTTAAAATCATGCCAAATTAGCACTACTCTGCCTGATGGAAAGTATGAATAAAATTCAAGAGTTCTAGTCACCATTCTCATTGTGAGATGCTTTTTCACGCCCTGTTTGAGGACTTAAAAGGTATAACAGTCATCGTGGTAGTGTAAGGCTCCCACACTAACCACAATAACTATCAGTCCTGCATCAATAGGCCTCCGGTCTTCACTCACGAACGAAACACGACAGCACAGGTACTGTCGCTTTATGTTGATCTTCTGTGAGAGAGTAGTACTGCCCCGGTCGAGAAGGTCCGTACGTGCTGAAATCAGCATGGCTCTACTACCTTGAAAATTCGTATGAAATTTAATATGATCAGATAATTGTCTTAACATTTTAGAAAATAAATTTTAACGAGTAATGGAAATATGAGTATCACACATGATATGACACCAAATTCATTTAGATATCATTTCTGGACTGCACTGATAGCTTGATGATTTAACGCCACCTCACCGCTGCCTGGTTTTGTGTTCTGGGCAGTGTCCGAGTGTGTTGAATCTGCCTGAAGTGTTTCGGAATCGATCATTTTATTACTTTTATTGTGCGAATAACAAAGATATTAAAATTATATTAAATTTTATGAATTAAATAACACTTTACGGTACTTTATTGACAGTGAGAATTGTAACGCATTAAAACCATTGTAGGATTATTATGCGAGTTTATTGGACTACCGATCGTTATACGTTACACTTGTATTTGAGTGTACGTTAGTGTTTGTTATCGAACTCTAACATATACAATATGATATTTGTTACCTCCTACCTCGATAGATGGCGTTGATTCCAAATTAAATCATGATATGATTTCGTTTGCATTGTTAATTAAAATAACGAAATGTTTTGACGATTGAGTTGAGCTTCAATTATCCGTTTGTTTATTATACTTATACTATATCTATTGGGAATATATGTGTAGTTAAATTAATAACCCACATATTATTGATCTCGCTCACGAACCCGGTACATGTTCGTGGTCCTTCGAACCGGATCGGTTGAAGTGAGTTTTTAGGCATCTTTGGTGGTGAAACGGCTGTCACCCATCGCGTTAGGTATACTGGGCTACGGATCGCTGTTCACAGCAATTTCCTACAGCGGACGTTAAGATTGGTGAAGCTGAAGGAAGAATCGGGGGTAGCTACGTCCTGGTTGGTCAAGCGGTAGCTGATAGCGGAAATTGGGAGGAATTACGCACGGAAAGGCGCTAACCAGAATTGGAAGATCGCGGCCTCCCGGTAAGTGGCGCCACTGGATGTAAAATTGCAGTGTGTGGTAAAGTGTCAGTGCGGAAATAAAACTGTAAGTACCTTTTGAGTTTTTATTTTTGGTATTACTTTACAAAAAATATTTGAAGGTACTTTAACAAATAGTGTTTAACAAAAAAAAATCATTTTTCATTGAATATTTATTAATTTCACTGTTTGAAATTGTCAAGAATGGAATCATTCGAATGTTTGCAGGATGATATCAGAGACAAAGTTAAAAAGCTAAAGATCGATTAGAACAAGATTAGAAAACTTAGAACTGCAATGGACTTCATTTTATGACAATCATAAGCAAATATTACAAAATCTGAAGAACACCGACGTCCAACATTCGGAATATTATAAAAATAATGTGAACGATGTAGTTGAGGAGCAGTACATAGATTTTAAAATCCTTCAATTAACTAGGAGTTTAAACGTAGCTCTTGTAATCAGGAAGGAGATATATTAGCAAACGTAATATTGCACGTTTGTTTGACCTTTAGGCTGGTTAACACCAACCATAATTATAGCAAAGGTGTTCATTCAAAGGTTATGGTTAGCAGATTTAGAATGAGATCAAGAAATTCCAAGTAATTTATTAAATGAATGAGTTACTTACCGTGCGGGTTTGAATTCCTTGATAAATGTGAAAATGCCACAATGGTTATGCACGTGTTCCGATAATTTCAAAACTGAATTACATGGATTTTAATTAAATGAAGGTAGCATACGCAGCGTCTATTTACATTCCGGTAATAAATAATAGGGATAATATTCATGTTACTTTGGTAACCTCAAAAACTAAGATAGCACTTTTAAACAGGTATCTATTCTAGGATTGGGGCTTTGTGGTGCAGTATTTGTAACCAAATTCATTACTGGAATGGGTAGGGTTATCTCTATATCAAAGGTAATCAACCTTGGATTGATAACCTTTGGTGTATAGATAACCGACCGATTTGGCACTCGTGGATGGATAGTGAAGTAGTCTTGGCTTGGCTTACTCGTAGTAGCCATCCGAGTAGCTGCAAAACTTTTTGTCGCCAATAGAGTTGCTCGTATTTTAACTATCTTGGACTCACATCAATGGTCCCATATGTCATCCAAACAAAACTCAGTGATTGTGTATCGCATGGTCTTGCATCTGCTGAATGTCAATTAACATCTGTTTGGTGGTATGCTCCCGAATTTTAAAGACAGCCAGAGATTGAGTACGAAAGGTCTAAGGTCAAATGTACTATTTTAGAGCAAGTTAAGGTATACACGGCCACGTTTTGGAATCAATTTCCGTCTTTGTCTAGGATGGTTCGCGTGACAGCGTGTTGTCGACGGTTTATAAATCTTAAGAAAAAAGGGCCAGCGAGACATACCTTATATTGATGAAACTTACCATCCTCCATATCCTGTTAAACAAGATTGCCATAGTATTGTAACATTCAGGCCAAGACGATCACAAAATAAGTGAAACGAGGATAAAAATGACAAAATGGGCTTATTGTGTTTATTTCCTGGTATAAGTGACCCACAGACTGTCGAGGAAGCACTCACATCTCCACAAGCTACAGAATGGAAGAGGGTTATGGACGAAGAGTACTCTTCATTGATGAAAAATAAAACATGGACGTTGACTGACCTGCCCCCAGGTAAAAAGGCCCTTCCATATAAGAGGGTGCTTAAAGTAAAAATAGATCAGACTGGAAATGTTACGAGATATAAGGCCAGGCTTGTTATAAAGGGCTATGCACAAAGATGGGCACTGATTATGAAGAGACTTACTCACCAGTGGTCAGATACACAACTATACGCTATTTATTTGCCTTAGCAGCTAGATATGGGCTGGCCATAGATCAGATGGATGCTGTATCTGATTTTTACAAGGAGAGATTGATAGAGACATTTACATGCAACAGCCAGAAGCAAGGATCACAGGTATGCATGCTACAAAAGTCTATTTACAGACTCAAGCAAGCCAGCAGACTCTGGAACCTGAAATTAAGTTCAGTCCTGCATGAGCTAGGAATGGCTCAATCTAAAACAGATACTTGTGTCTATTATAATGATAAGAAGAATACTTTTATAGCTATCTGGGTGGATGATTTAATTCTGTTCACTTCTGAAGAAAATACCAAAAATGTTTTCAAGGAGACATTGAAACAACATTTTGAGATGAAAGATTTTGGTTCAGCAAGTCAATGTGTTGGTCTACATATTACTAGAGATGGGGACAATGTGTTAATTGATCAAAAAAAGTACATAAATAAAATATTAGAAAGATTTAGAATGTCCGACTGTAAGCCCGTGAAAACACCATGTGAAGCTGGTATGAAGTTTGGTGATAAAAATGAGGAAGAAAAAAAGAGTGACTGTCCATACCAACAGGCTATTGGCTCCTTACTATATGTGGTTCAATGTACACGACCTGATCTATCATTTGCAGTTAACACACTAAGCAGATTTAATAGAAATCCTACAGCTGCACACTGGACTGCAGTCAAACGAAATTATCAGATATCTGCAAGGTACCAAAGATCTGAAACTAGTATACACCAAAGATGGTAATGAGGAAATCACTGGTTATTGTGATGCTGACTGGGCGAGCGATGTGCGCGACAGAAAGTCGTGCACAGGTTACATTTTTTCGTTACAGGGTGGTGCCATATCTTGGCGATCTCAAAAGCAGCAGACTGTGGCGCTATCCACCGCGCAGGCAGAATACATGTCGATGTCATCGGCGGCGCAGGAGGCGCTGTGGCTCCAACAACTGCATGCTGAACTCGGGCAAGAACAGAACAAACCACTCGTAATTTTTAGTGATAACCAAAGTGCAATTAAGTTGTCTAATAATGATTGTTACTTGCCTAGGTCACGACATATTGACATTCGTTATCATTTTCTTAAGGACCATGTAAACAATTTGAATATAAAGTTTTGTTATGTTAAGGGTGAGGAAATGATTGCTGATAACTTAACTAAAGGCACTACAGTTGATAAACATTTGTATTGTATCACGAAGATGGGGTTGCGTCCCAGGGGAGGGTGTTAGAGTAAATAGGAATGCAACCATATTAGTTTTGATTTTAGGCGCGTGTGGCGCCACTGTCCAATGACGCATTGTGTCTGGTATTGTACACTTGTAGAATCGTAAATAAAACTCTGATTATAATTAAAATATCTTTAATTATTTACCACAACTACGCAATATATTCCTTTAAAAGTGCACTCGGACACTGATTTAAGTCGTGTAAATCGCATTCAATACGAAATAAGTGTCCCACAGCAATAAGCGAACTGTTGTATAAATAAAATTGTTTTATACAGTAAGCGTACTGCGACCCTATGAAGCGATTCATTGTGACAAAATTTCCGAGAAACAAGCTAGTGGTCAGACTCTTTCCCGCGTCACTTGCTGCATTTGTTTGTGTGGGATGTTAGATTCAATTGTTAACGAATTCTTGGGCCTTTCTGTATAACTCTAGTGCCTTCAAAAGCAATGTATGTATGTAGAACCGAATCTTGAGCCTTTTGATAATCTATCCAGCATGGCACCAGACTCTTACAATTACGACGTACATGTCGATGATAGGGAACTCTTTTGTGCCACGGGTCTTACTTCTACATCCGTTTCACATTCATTGTTATCACTAATTGGCTCCGTCATTAGTTCACTGGGTTACGAGCTTATTCTGTGTGCCATGCTTTTAATTTTTAGATAAGAACATATCCTACTAATAATATAATTAGGCACATTATCTAGGCACAGCATACTACACCTACGGTCCATGTAAGCAGAGCATCTCTCTCCCGTTTACGCAGCAGCCAGCCACTACGCACCAACCACCCCGACTCACTGGGGACTCCACCGCAGCACCGCGCACCACATGCAATACCGACTCAACGGGATTTGTATTCTTCAACCCCGACTCACTGGGGACTCCACCGCAGTACCGCGCACCGCATACAATCCCGACTCACTGGGAACTACGGACTTTAACCCCGACTCACTGGTACAAGCGGCATTCAGTTCCGACTCACTGGAACTTGCGGCACTCCATTCTGACTCACTGGAACTACTCACTCTTGTCACTGGCACGCTCCACAACAGAATTTAAACCGCTGACTCATCAGTATATCGACCTCCGGTCTCGGAGAGGAGTGATGTGGCGATTTTCACATTACAACACAAACAAAAAATATACAACGGCGCCATCTAGCGAAGATACTTTCGGTTTAACGATCTTTATTTCCAATTAAGACAATTGTCACTTACATAAGAACAATATTAAATAAATAACATAAAATTAATATCTCGGTGCGGGTAGAACAAAAATAAAGTTGCTACCGCGGTAAGGGGCGAGTTCTCTGCATTCCTGTGATAAGACGGTGGTCCAAGTAAAAAAATGTTGCTTAAAATGTTTCATTTATATATATGTGAATAAATAATTTATTTTTGAATGTTTTCAGAGAATTCGCTTCTTTTACATCCGCTGGACGTTTGTAAATCTGTGCTCCCCCAAACGGTAAGTTGCGTTTTCCATAGTTCTTATGTTAGGCAATACGAGGTGATCCGCGCGACGTGTGGTGTATTTATTGGCTTTACCTTTCATTATGAAATTAATTTGTGAATGTATGAGTTTATGATTTATGTTATAATAATAAATAGTATACGTGTGTTGTACATAAAAAGTTGTTTTATATTTAGTAGTTTAGTGTCTCTGTAAATAGTTTTAGTTGGTGTAAGAAAGTCATAATTATGTAACACTTTGATCATTTTATTCTGTAAAATTTGAATTGGCCCTAAGTTTATATCAGATGCATTTCCCCATAACTCTATGAGGTACAATAAATGAGGTTTAACAAGGGCATTGCAGATTAGAGGCCGAATGTTTTTCGAAATACATTTCACTATTCTGTGTAATGAGCCCACAAGTGAGGAAAGTTTATTTGTGATATGTTATATATGGGCGTTCCATGTTAAGTTGCAATCCAGTATCAATCCAAGATATTTTTCTTGTTTACTAATTCGCAACACTTCCCCGTATTCTAAGTTAAGGATAATCGGAGAGCTTTTTATTTTTGGCTTTAAATATTATGTATGATGTTTTAGAAGTATTGACTGTAAGGAGGTTGTGCTGAAACCATTTTTGTAGTATGTCAAGATCAAATTGAGCACGTTCAGCGATTTCAGTGATATTGCTTCCAAAATAAAACAAACATGTATCATCTGCATATAAAGTTAAATGTCCCTGTAGCCCTGCTTGGTGTATGTTGTTAATGTACACTAGAAACAATAAAGGTCCTAGTACAGATCCCTGAGGTTAAATACTCATCCAATCTTTTATATATAATCTTTTCTAATATTTTGGAGAGTACTGGCAACACTGAAACCGGTCTTTAATTGCCAGGATTTGATTTAACACCAGACTTGTAGATAGGAGTGGCTCTAGCGATCTTTAACTTATCCAGAACTTAGTTAAAGATGTGTTAAATGAGGTCCCACTTTTCAGAAGCGAATTTAAGCAATATGTTAGGTTTTGAATGACAAGATCTTTTATATATTTTAAAGCTTTCGCACTTACACCATCAATTGCTGTACTTGTATTGGGATCTAATTCATCATAATTATATCTTTTTCACCATTAGCATTCCTCTGTTCTAACTCGTTCCTTAATTCATTCATGTAGCTCTGTTGCACCGGTGTCTGGTCAGCGTAGATCTTTATGCCTTCGTGTAGTTTATGTTTGTTACGAAATAGAAGTTTTACTGCATGTGAAGAATCGAAACAAACTTTAATGTTGCGGTCTTTGGAAGCGTTGTATTTACCGAGGCGAAACATGTTACTGGGATTAGGACAATCTTCGATTAACGTTTTTAGGATAGTCGATACCTTATTATTATCGTAAGAATGACTCTCCTCAGTGTTCTTCGTTCTATATTCTGGTTTACCTCTGATGATAATATTTTTTCCCTAAATGTTCGCTCATGCATCTCATGTATAATATGCTCTCTAAAGCGCGGCACAGAAGTACCAACACTTGGATTGCTTTTTATAGAAGTAATATCCGACTCAATGGAGTAAATTTTTTTATCGAGAGTACTTGTCGTAACATTTAGGTCTGATATTTGAGTCTGCATAGAAATCTGTTCATGCTTTAGACTCTCCGTAACTTCTTTAATATCGTTTAGTTGTGATTTTATCTCAACAATATTATCACAGAGAACATTTAATGTTGATTCTTGAGCTATTGTAAATTTTTGTAGTATCATTGTAATGTCCTTACGAAATTCTTTAAGCTCTGATGCACAATCACAGTCACAATTGTGCTCTGATTGTTTACGTTTTCTATGAGTTACTTGATGCTCATCATTTGTTAATGTCAAATCGGTTAGCGATTTGCTTGAGCCAGGTGGAGTACGCTGGACGCTCATAATTACCACACACCAAGCTTCTCACCACCACAAAAATGAAATTTCGTGTAAGCTCGTGCAGCGTCGATGTTAGTGAGCCAGGTAAAAAATAAGAGGAGGTCTTTTTTACCCGAGGGGGTAAGCGCGGTTGCTACTGCACGTCGATCAGCTTCGAAAAGTAGTAACTGCAGTTGACACACTTATTTTAATTTAACACTTGTTAAAAACTACTTAGTGCTTATATTCGTGCAACACTGTGAATTAAATTTAAAAAAGCAACTAAATGTACATCTGCTTCGTTCGAGCACCGAGGTGTATTCCATTGAACTACGTAGTATGAAGAACTACTAAGCAACTACTATCTTGTATCACAAAACAGAGATTCGCGTGGCAATTATTATATATACAACATCCCAACATCAACCGTGGGGCCTTGGCCCTTCAGGCATGATCACCTCGCCATAGCGACATGATATCCATCCCTCCACAATATATTTAAAATGATTTGTTACGAAACTTAAATGTGGCAGAGGAAATTCCACACGAGCGAATCGCCGGGCAAAATATAGTTACTTATATTGCACTTATTTTACACCTATCTCACACTATATTACGAATGTTACACTTAAATTTAGTACTTAATTAAGTTAACAATAATGTTAACTTAACACATCTCACTTTGGGCGGCCTGCTCTTAAAATAGCAGAGCCTGTTGGTGCCCTTTTTTTTTTTAACGTTTGGAAACCCCCTGTGTGTGTCGGAATCGGACCGACTAAAACCACACGGTGTGCTACTTTGCGCCTGAGATAGGAGAGATCCAGGAACAGCTGTTATTACGACATCCAGATCCCTCCTAGTGCGGGCACCATCTTCGGATAAACTCTCCATTTAGGCGACGTACGGCACACGCGAACGTCGCCTCCTCGCGGCTGGCCACTATAGCGGATGGAGGGGAATAC
This sequence comes from Hypercompe scribonia, assembly GCA_949316085.1. NCBI lineage: Eukaryota > Metazoa > Arthropoda > Insecta > Lepidoptera > Erebidae > Hypercompe > Hypercompe scribonia. The sequence continues at coordinate 5,794,169 of OX438994.1, forward strand.
CCGTCCCGTCCACCCGCGGCCACACTCAAGGCGGCATGCTGGTATGCGCGCCTCCGCCGCCCAGCTCGCCGGCGGCGAATTGAGTCCGAGTAGATATCGTCCTCCCGGGCCTTTTCCGCCGCCTCCTTCCGCGAAATTACGTCTTCGCAGAAGGTTGCGACCGCGGTAAAACAGCTGTCGCTACCGGCCATGGAGCGTATGACGGCCGGCAGCGAGAGATCTCCTCCAATAACTGCAGTGAGGACCCCACGCTGCGCCGCCCAGGCGGAACAAACCGCTAGCGTGTGCTGAGCCGAGTCCTCACTGCAGTCGAGCCTGTATGAGCCCTACGATAACCAGACTACTGGCAAACTTCCTTAAATATTTATAAACAACGAACTTCGGTTTAACAGGACCGTCGAATTGGGAAACATTATGCTTGTAACCTTTTTCATCTAGCGGTCAAAGCAACCAATTTTATAACTTTAATACAAATGTTTTGCAAAGAAATTAGTCAAATATCAATGTTCTTATTGATCGATTTATTTTAAGATTCTTGTATAGATTTAAATAAACATTTTTCTCATTGGATTCCAGTGCGCGGTGCTCTCGACAGTTGCCTTTCATACAATCCTTGCCCTGAAGGAGCAGATATAAGTGATTTTAACGCCCGCATTTTGCTCACTATAAGTTTAATCTCATTGATGTCATAACGACCACCAATCGGACTTTTAATTTTAAGACGATGAAGTTAGGAATATGATGAAAAGGAAGGTATCTAACGGTAGGAAAAGGCTTGTATAAACAATAGCTGGTGTAGGTCAGAGCTTCATACCTTAACTCAAACTGGCTGTTGCCGATATACTGTAGCTAGCTTGTTTTTTAAGGATTTTTAAAGGCTCCAATAGTTTTATCTTGGTAAAAAGTTAAGATGGTTTGTGTTCATTTTAAAAACTCGAAAAAGTGTGCACCGATTGAGCCCAAACTTTGACATCATATACAAACCGAGCTGAAGAATGTTTTTATTTATTTTAGGCAGTACTTTATCTATCGCTTTATCTATCTAAATCTATCGTATATATAATAAGTTTAAATTCACTTTAAAATACTTCGCCAGTTTTCTTAGAAAAGACTAAGAGTAAGGTTGCCGTTACAGCTTCATATATCTGTAATTTAGTCCTGTAATCTATACACTGTCTGTCAAATCAGAGTGGCCGACAGTCTGGAGCTTCAGTGTACGCCCAGCGTAATACACTGCAACACAGATAGAATAGCAGAAGCTTATTCGGCAGAAGAGCGCATAGCCTCACTTCCGATATCGACAATAACAACGACGATAAACGACCAAGACCTAAAAACAGTCACCCCCAAAGAGGTAAAGGCGATCGTCAAGGGCCTACACACTCGCAAGGCACCCGGTTCGGACGGGATAACAAATAGAGTCATTAAACTTTTTCCGGATAGGTTATTGGTCCTTCTGACAGTTATATTCAACGCAGCGCTCGCAAATAATATAACACTTATTATAGATTACAGGACTAAATTATTATTATAACACTTGAGTATACTTGCGTTACTTAAGTTGTAAGCATTGTACTAAACAAGAAAGACCTTGTCAGAAACTGATAGCGACAGTTAATATGTCTTGTGGCTATAAGATTATATTTTATTTTATTTTAATCGACCTACCTACATTTTCCTTATTAATCATTGAGATTGTATAAACCTGGTGCGGTGCGACATATGCTCATTACGATCCTGCACGTGACCTTAAAAACATATTTACGAGTTTTTCTTACAAAATTAAAGGATATCGAAAATGTAATTCAGCGCTCGTGTTTGGTCGATCAATTCTGCTGCGTCATTCAAAATAAAGTGGAAATTTTCCCTGGCGTGGTCTCTTAATTGGTAAGAAAAATCATTTTGCTATAAAACTTAGTTCACTCAGCATTTTTGTAGCACTAGCAGTCTAGGGGTGGCAGGTGAGGCCATCTGTCACTCTAGCAGAAGCAGGCCGGGGTGGCGATGGGCTACGGACCGCGCTCGCCCTTTTGGGGGTGGGAAAAGATAAAAAGGGTAAAACTAGGGTTCCCACAGGACGGGGACAGTGGGGTACCTACAAGCCGTAAGTGGCCCGAGGTACGTCGGGGTTCCAGGGATTTCTTTACTAAGGTGCACGAAATTCCCCGGCTACTGGTACTTGAGACGGCGTGCGGTTTCTCGTTGGTTCGAGTCCGACATAACCACATGGTAAATGATTACAAATTGTATATAATGATTAACTGAACAATGTTTTCTTATTTATTTTCATTATTTGATAAAACATACCGAATAGTTTTTGCTTGCCTGATGTAGACACAAACTGCATATTTCTATTCAGTGTTGGCTTTAGCCTCGTATCTCTGATCCTCTGCAGCTGTTATACAGACAATAATAAATTCAAACTAAGTGTCAAACACTGAACTACATATCTGGTCTTACCAGTCCTACCACTGGCTTATTCGAATTTTCTCCGGTGCCTCCTGAGGATATAAAAAAAAATTATCCTATCTATCCATTCTAATGCTGTAGGATGCGATGGCATAAGTCGTCGCATAATTGTTACCATCCTGGACTGTATCCTCTTAGCTATCACTCACATCATCAATTTCTCTCTCGACTCCGGCACCTTTCCCTCTCTATGGCGAGAAGCTTATATCATTGCTCTTCCAAAAAACAATAATCCTTCTCTCCCTGAACACTTTCGCCCTATTTCTATTCTTCCCTTTCTGTCTAAAGTACTCGAGGCCTGTGCACATAAGCAACTTTCCCAATTCGTTCACAGAAACCAGCTACTAAGCCCTCTACAATCTGGCTTTAGGGTCGGTCACAGCACAGTTACAGCTCTCCTTAAAGTGACTGGCGATATTAGAAAGGGTATGGAGGACACCAAAGTCACAGTACTTGTACTAGTTGACTTTTCTAATGCCTTTAATACCGTCAGTCATGAAATCCTTTTATCTATTCTTAAATATCTCATGGTTATCTCTGAGGCACTGGAATGGTTCTCCACTTATCTTCAGGGGCGACAACAGAGTGTTCACGTTGCTGACTCGACATCGAGCTGGTGCGATGTCCTCGCTGGCGTCCCTCAAAGCGGTATTCTATCTCCTCTCTTATTCTCAATTTTTATTAATCTCATAACTCAACAACTTCAGAGTGCGTATCACCTATATGCCGACGATCTGCAAATATATTCACAGGCAAGGGTGGAAAACATAACACAAGCTGTTAACGTGGTCAACACAGACTTGGAGAGCATAAACTCGTGGTCGACGAAATTCGGATTGACAGTTAACCCAACCAAGTGTCAGGCGATCATAGTAGGCAGCAAACGCATTATGAGCAGACTCCATCGGAGTGGACATCGATACCCTCCTGAGGGACCCCGAAATTATCGAGGTCATTCAGAGGAAATACTCGGCAAAAACCGAGCAGATAACTCAGGCAATGGAGACAGAAACGTCTCCAGAGCCCGAGGCAAACTCGGGCGACGAAGGGGCGGACCATACAGGGTGCTCCGACGACAACGACAACAGCGAAGACGAGTCCTCTTCCTCCTCCTCTTCTAAAGAGGACGACGAACGAGAGACAGGCTTTACGGTCGTTTCCTCACGGAAACGCACCCGTAAAACCAAAAAGGGACCAAACAAGGCCCCCAAGCTGACCGAGGGTAAGCCGACCTCGGCAGCCCCCGCCCCCGACCCCACTCGCGCCTCTTCAAGGCCTAAGGGCACCCCCTCCCCCTCAGGGAGGGCCTCGCCCACTATCACCAACGCCTCGGCGGCCGCCCTGAAGTTCCCTGCCCCTCCACCGATCTACGTCCAGGAGAAGTCGAGATGGACGGCGATCTCCACCTGGTGCAACGAGCGCCGGATTAGCTACCACTCTGCTCGTAGCACCCAACGGGGCATCAAAATCGCCCTAGCCACTGCAAACGATCACAGGGCGCTTTCAAAGCTCCTTCAGGAAAGGAACATCTCGTTCCACACCTACACTCTCCCGGAGGACAGGAAGCTCCGTGTCGTCGTTCGCAATATGCCCAGGGAGATCTTCCCCGAGGAGATCAAACAATCCCTGTCTGAAAACTACCCGGTGCACGAGGTACACCGGATGGTCAAAGATCGCACCAATGTCGTGTACGACATGGTGATGGTCACACTCGATGACAGCCCCGCGGGTAAAGACATCTTCAAGATGTCATCCATCTGCGGGCTGTCAGGAATAACCGTGGAGCCACCTCACCGTAGAAGTGGCATTTCTCAATGCCACCGCTGCCAGCTCTACGGGCACTCGGCGCGAAACTGCTTCGCCCGCCCCAGGTGCGTCAAGTGCCTGGAAGACCACGCGACGGAGGAGTGCAAAAGGCTTAAAGACAGGGCCAAATGCACTGAGCCAGTCGCGTGTGTACTGTGTGGCGAAACAGGCCACCCTAACCGCCTAAACCCCCCAAGGCAAAAGGACCTCAGCGTCCCCGCCCAGTCGTCCCTGCTACAGCAGGGACTGCGGGGAGCTTTGCTGCTGCTCCTCCGCCAAAAACGAACGCATGGACCACTCCCAGGAAGACGAGGGAGACCTTCCCACCTCTGCCCGTGCGGAAGACGATGCAGGCCCCCATACCTGCCCCAGTACCCGCTAAGGCAGCCCCCGTCGAGCAGCCCACAAAGCCGCTCCAGGGAGGGCCCAAGTCGCTCGTCGTCGACTATAGGAGCCCTCTTGTTCAACTACCCCAAACTATCGACCCGGACCTATCCCTAGTGGCAAGGTTCGCGAGTGCGATAGATTTTAGCGAGCTACGCCAACTCTCTAACTTAATTCGCCAAAACGAGGGCAATCCGTTGGCCCTCCTCAACGTCAGCATTAGATACTCGAGCGTACTCGAGAAGCTAGGCGCGTTTAAATGCAACCCGTAATGGATAGCACACCAACACGCAGAGTCAAACCCAGATCACTCAAGCTAGGGTACTTCAACGCCAACGGCATCAGTAGGCAACGAGATGAAGTTGGCGATTTTCTTAGGGCACACCAACTCGACATACTACTCGCACAAGAGACCTTTTTGAAACCCTCACAGAGAAACCCAAACGTTGCGAACTACTCTGTGGTCCGTGACGATAGGCGTGACTCTGCGCTAGGGGGAACTCTCATATATTACAAAAGGTCCCTTCACTGCGTACCTATGGATCCGCCTGCGCTGACGAGCATCGAGGCTTCGGTCTGTCGAATAGGCATGACTGGACACCAATCGATCACCCTAGTTTCAGCCTATCTGTCACCCAATCGGCAGCTACTCGAGACCGACCTCCGAGCACTGCTAGAACTGAGCGACGCTGTGATAATCAGCGGCGACCTTAACGCCAAAAACACCCTCTGGAACTGTCACCAGTCCAACGCCAGAGGCAGAGCCCTGGAGTCGCTCTCGAGGAAACTAGCGTTCGACATCATCGCCCCGCTCGAACCAACCCACTATCCGCACAACATGTCTCACCGACCCGATATTCTGGACGTGGCACTCCTAAAGAACATAAACCTACGTTTGTGTTCAGTAGAAGTGCTACACGAGTTAACTTTTGACCACAGACCTGTGGTCATGGAGTTCGCACCCAGACTGGGTCCCATCGACACAGGTCATCGTACCCCCACAAGACGAATCACGGACTGGAGGCGCCTCGGGACAAAACTCGAGGCATCCTCGTCCGTATATCCAGTCACTAGGACACCGCGACGGCGATCGACTCGAGGACACGAGACGAACACGGTCACCCTCGAAGGAGTTAAAACGATCGTTAAGGGCCTACACACTCGCAAGGCGCCCGGTTCGGACGGTATCACAAATAGGGTTATAAAACTCTTTCCGGAGAGGCTACTGTTCCTTCTGACCTTCATCTTTAACGCAGCGCTCGCAAACAACATCTTTCCACAACAATGTAAAGAAGCCGTGGTTATTGGGATACCCAAACCCGGCAAAACAAAGTCCGAACCGACTAGTTATAGACCGATAAGTCTGCTTAAAGGATTAGGCAAGATATACGAGCGTTTAGTTTACAATAGGCTGAAAGTGTATGCCGATGCTAATCATCTCGTCCCCCACGAGTAATTCGGTTTCCGAACCGATCACTCGTGCGTCCACCAAGTCCACCGCATCGTTGAATACACAAGCGATCGGCTTCAACGCACCCTGTTTACAGGAATCCTCTTCTTTGACGTGGCGAAAGCTTTCGACAAAGTGTGGTACAACGGCTTATTATTTAAGCTATCCACCATGGGAGTGCCACACAGACTCGTGCTCATCATACGAGACTACTTGTCAAATCGAAGCTTCCGCTACCGAGTAGAAGGGTCTCTATCCTCCACTCACCACATACGAGCCGGTGTCCCGCAAGGGTCCGTGCTCTCCCCCCTACTCTTCACGCTTTATACTAGGGACATTCCGAAGCATCGGTATGTGCAGACGGCACTTTTCGCAGACGACACGGCCATCTACTGCTCAGGAAAGAACCCTTCGACAGTAGCCAAAAAACTCCAGACCGCTGCCAGGAGGATAGAAGTCAACCCCGAGAAGAGCCAGGCGGTGCTGTTTCACAGAAGACAGCTAAGCCTGTATCCCTTGGAGAAGACCCCTCAGATTAGGATGTTCGGCAAGTCTATCCCTTGGGCTAGGCAGGCCAAATACTTAGGCATAACCCTTGACGACCGTCTATCCTTCGGTCCCCACATCAAGGCAGTCCGCAACCGGGCTGCCTTCGTGCTAGGACGTCTCCACAGTTAGACTTAAAAAATAAAATTAGATTATACACGGCATGCGTACGACCTATAATGACGTAGGGTAGCGTAGTCTTCGCACACGTTAGGCCACACAGGATCCATAGGCTTCAAACATTACAGAATAAATTCATGCGCAAAGCTACGGGAGCACCGTGGTATGTACGCAACGTCGATCTTCACATCGACCTCAGATTGCCGACCATCAAGCAATTCATAAAACAGTGCTCTCTTAGCTACTTTGACTCTGCTCTGACTCACCCCAACCCTCTAGTGGTTGCGGCCGTAAATTACACACCCAGTACGATCTCCAAAATATGTCGACCCAAACACGCGTTAGGGGAACAAGACGACGACATTACGCTTGCTCAACGTAGAGCGAACGCAGCTAGGGAATCAAATTCGAACCGTCCGCGTTTTCGTCCCCGTCGTCGGGGGCGGAATACGCGCCGCGTAAACCGTTCACAAAACATGGGAGTAGGTCGCCCCAACGTATCAGTAACACCCGAAGCCGAGGTTCGTACCCCATAGGGGGTGCCCTTGGGCAATGTTACTTAACAAACGACCGGTTGAGAGCCCTCAGCGCTCACCGTAAATTAATCCGGGTAAAGTTGTAGAGGCCATTCGAGGCCAACAGCTAAACGTCATCACAAAAAAAAAAAAAAAAAACAGTAGCAGTCGTGGGACTGCCGATAGAAGTGAAAACGGAACTATTAAGTTGAGAGTAATTAAAACTATATGTAAAAATTATATGAAATTTTTTATGTTTCATATATAGCTATATATAATATATAATAATATAAATGTGAAAGTTGGTATTTAAGGGCAAGTTGTTGGTGTACGATCCTGGCTACTTGATTGTGCCTGTGCAAATACTCACCATTAGCAAGACGAGAACAACCAGAAATAATATGCCTAATAGATTCTCCAGGACGGTGGCACGCCCGACAAATGTCAACCGTACTATCTTTCAGGATATATTTCCGGTAGTTATTCGTCATGATAACTTCGTCCATAATTGCACAAACAAAACCTTCGGTTTCTCCGAAGAAATCACCATACCGTAGCCAAGACGTCGACGCTTTAAAGTCTATATCAGACCCGTGTAGGGCCCGATAAAATCGACCATGAAGTTCTTTACCCTTCCATACTTCCTTGCGATCAGTAGTACTAAGTACTACAGGTTTGCGCCAATTCTCTTTAGCCAGAGCGAGCGGGTTAAAACCAGTATCCACTGCAACTACATTACGATGCACTCCCATATTAGTCTGTAGAAAATATTCTCTGAGATTGTATATCTCATGATTGTGTAGAGTCTTGATATTTAATAGACCACGACCTCCAAACTTTCGCGGAATATACAATCTCATAACCGATGAACGTGGGTGGTGCATACGGAATGCAGTCAGCAATCTACGGACTCTCCTGTCAAGGGCATCTAATTCGGTCTGAGTCCATCTAAGTACACCAAAGGAATACATCAGAACCGGCATGACCCAACTGTTACAGGCTCGCACCTTGTTACCGCCCGATAAAAGACTTTTAAGTACTTTTTTTAGGCGGCCAAAGAAACGTTCCTGTAACATTTGTTTCACGCCAGATTCTGATATTCCCAAGGACTGTGAAAAACCTAGATACTTGTAAGTTTCGGTGGTAGACAGAGATCTGAGTTTTGTTGAATCTGAAAGTTCTATTCCTCCAGATTCTACAATCACGCCCTTTTTTACATACATGACTGCACACTTGTCTACACCAAATTCCATTTTGATAGAATTACTAAAGTTTTCAGTGACCCTTAATAACGCCATCAATTGCAATTTTGTGGAGGCCAGTAATTTCAAATCATCCATATAAAGAAGGTGAGATATAACTTGATCATCTTTCTGCAACCGATAGCCTAAGCCTGAACCCTCTAACAGAGTACTGAGAGGGTTCAAAGCTAGACAAAACCACAAGGGACTCAGACTGTCACCTTGAAATATACCTTGCTCGATCTTTATAAGTACGTCATTTATCGCAGCCTGCCGACATCCTGGATAGCGAAGTGTTGTGCTCCATTGACTCATACACGACTTTAAGAAAGTGCACAGAGTTGCATCAATTTTATACAACTCTAGCACTTTCAAAAGCCATGTATGTGGAACTGAGTCATAAGCCTTCTTATAGTCTATCCAACATGTCGCCAGGTTCTTACGACTACGACGTACCTGTTGGCTAATGGTCCTGTCTATGATAAGGAGCTCTTTAGTGCCACGGGCCCCACTTCTACATTCATTTTGAGAAATAGATAGTACCAAATTATTATTTATGTGTGTAGTAATTTTGAGTCTCAAAATAGATGTTAGAAGTTTATATGTAGTTGGTAAACAAGTAATGGGTCTAAAATTTTTGGGATCCATGGCACCACCAGATTTATAGAGTAAATGGGTTACACCAGTGGTTAAAAATTGTGGTAATGAACCAGAATCCAAAGCTGCTTGGAATTGTGATGCCAAACACGCATGTGAGCTTCGGAACCACTTAAGCCAAAAGTTGTGCAGTCCGTCTGGACCAGGTGATTTCCAATTCGGTAATGAACGGACTGCACAACTTACATCATCTTTATTAATAACAATGGGTTCCATAGCTGTTATAGACTCACACGAGCGTTTGACATCCTCCAACCAATCACCCTCTGTATGAGTGACAGGCACTGACCAGATGTTACGCTAAAATGAATTAGTTGTAATTTCATCCGGAAAATGCCCATCACTCACACATGGATTCGGTTCCTCCCATTTCCGATAAACCCATTTCTCATTCCTTTGGAACATTCGATTCTGATTATACCGATCAACTCGTTTTCTATAACGTCTTATCCTATTTGCCCATGCATAAAATTTTTGCTTTAGAAAGTCTATGCGCTCTGTGACACAGGACATGTATTGTTGAGGACTAATCGTAGTTTCCAAGAATGCCTGTTTCACAAAGCGCATGACTCTTGGTCGTATATTACCACTTTGAAAACATGTTAATTTAGCGATGAGTGTCCTAGTCTCAGCAATACGACGTTCAATTCTATACTGCCAAGCTGGTACAGCATTTTTGGGTCGAGTAGTACTGACACGTTCAATTAATTTAACACCAGCTACTCGACAAACTGCAATAGCTGCACAATATAGAATAGAATGTGTATCACTGAGATCTTCGCTGTTATCAAAATAATCTGATAATAACGAAACCAGGGCACCCACAAGCGCTAAATTACGTTTATGAATGGGCAAACGGCATAACCGTGGTCTACTATTAATATTTACAAATCGGTATTTGTGAATCGCATCCTCCAAAGCACTCCTTATCTTATCGTTACATTGGGTACTTACGGATATAACTTCACTCTCCACTAGTTCATCAACATCTTTAATACCTGATGGCAGCTGAGGTGTGCTATTGGCCATCGCAGTGTGTGACGAAGAGTGGATAGTAAAGCTTTTCCTTATGTCAGAGCGTATCCTCTCAAGTACTGTATCATCCAGCAGGTGACAGCGCTGTATAGCTCGTACTTGATCCGATAAACGTTGTGCTGAAACGTTGATGGTTGGTTCAAACTCCTGAAACAGAGAGGCTAGCCTTAAAGCTTAGTAATAAAATAAATAATATTATATAAATGTGAAAGTTGAAAAAGAAAAACAATTGAAGTATTTGGATCTGTCTCACGAGATTGCCGATATGTGGAATGTGGATTCGGTGATCATTGTTCCGATTATCATATCTGTTCACGGATTGATAGCCAAGAGCCTCGACCAACACCTTAAGAGGCTCACGTTAGAAGGTTGGATCAAGGGTCTGATGCAGAAGGCAGTCCTCCTTGACACGGCCCGTATTGTGAGGAGGTTCCTGTCTCTGGAGCCCTAACCACCGGTATCTTGGTCCCTGTACCCGATTTTTTATTTTTTATATATTTAAAAATGTAATCAATATGTATATTTAAATGTAATAAAGAGAATAATAATAATAATAAACTAGCAACACTAGAAACAGTTGGTATTTCTCTTACATATATTTAAAATACAATATTTATAGCTACAAATTTACAATTGCTATACTATTTAATTTACAAACCAGAAAGAAAATGAACCTGTGTACAATATAAAAATTGAATTAAAATACAACTAAAATGATTTTTACATTAAAATATCTGTTAAAGACGTGACGTTTAAACGTCACGTCAATACAAAAATTTTCATAAAAGAAATTCCAAAATGTTAACAAGAGCTAGATTAAAAGCACAAACAACATCCCTGGACTCGTCGCTCCGCTCCGCCTTGCCGTCCCCGGAAGCAACAATGAATGTTCCGGCCGTTGCAGAGGCGTCGAGCTCTAGCTCCAGCGACGAGTTTTTCTCTCCGCCGACGTCGCCAAGACCTGTACGTCGGCAGGAGAGTACCCGGCCGCCGACCAGCTTGGGATCACGAGGACCACTGACCTCAAACAGGGTCCCCGCTACCGGTGGTGATGTGCGCCGCATGAAGTGGACAAAATCTATAAATGAAAATGTCATTCGGGCATATTTTCGGGCTACAGAGTTGGGAACAAACCTTACTGCGTACCGTGTTAGACTAGTCTCTCTGTTTCAGGAACTTGAACCAGCCATCAACGTTACAGCACAACGGTTGTCGGATCAAGTACGAGCTATACAGCACTGTCACCTGCTGGATGATACAGTACTTGAAAGGATACGCTCTGACATAAGGAAAAACTTTACTATCCCCTCTTCATCACACACTGCGGTGACCAATAGCACACCTCAGTTGCCATTAGGTATTAAAGATGTTGATGAACTAGTGGAGAGTGAAGTTATATCCGTAAGTACCCAATGTAACGATAAGGAGTGCTTTGGAGGATGCGATTCAAAAATACCGATTTGTAAATGATAATATTAGACCACGGTTATGCCGTTTGCCCATTCATAAACGTAATTTAGCGCTTGTGAGTGCCCTGGATTCGCCGTTATCAGACTATTTTGATAACAGCGAAGATCTTAGTGATACACATTCTATTCTATACTGTGCGGCTATTGCAGTTTGTCGAGTAGCTGGTGTTAAATTTATTGAACGTGTAAGTGCTACTCGACCCAAAAATGCTGTACCAGCTTGGCAGTATAGAATTGAACGTCGTATTGCTGAGACTAGGACACTCATCGGTAAATTAATTAGTTTTAAAAGTGGTAATACACGGCCGAGAGTCATGCGCTTTGTGAAACGGGCATTCTTGGGAACTTCCATTAGTCCTCAACAGTACATGTCCTGTGTCACAGAGCGCATAGATTTTCTAAAGCAGAAAGTTTATGCATGGGCAAATAGGATAAGACGTTATAGAAAACGAGTTGATCGGTATAATCAGAATCGAATGTTCCAAAGGAATGAGAAATGGGTTTATCGGAAATGGGAGGAACCGAATCCATGTGTGAGTGATGGGCATTTTCCGGATGAAATTACAACTAATTCATTTTAGCGTAACATCTGGTCAGTGCCTGTCACTCATACAGAGGGTGATTGGTTGGAGGATGTCAAACGCTCGTGTGAGTCTATAACAGCTATGGAACCCATTGTTATTAATAAAGATGATGTAAGTTGTGCAGTCCGTTCATTACCGAATTGGAAATCACCTGGTCCAGACGGACTACACAACTTTTGGCTTAAGTAGTTCCGAAGCTCACATGCGTGTTTGGCATCACAATTCCAAGCAGCTTTGGATTCTGGTTCATTACCACAATTTTTAACCACTGGTGTAACCCATTTACTCTATAAATCTGGTAGTGCCATGGATCTCAAAAATTTTAGACCCATTACTTGTTTACCAACTACATATAAACTTCTAACATCTATTTTGAGACTCAAAATTACTACACATATAATTAATAATTCGGTACTCTCTATTTCTCAAAATGGATGTAGAAGTGGGGCCCGTGGCACTAAAGAGCTCCTTATCATAGACAGGACCATTAGCCAACAGGTACGTCGTAATCGTAAGAGTCTGGCGACATGTTGGATGGATTATAAGAAGGCTTATGACTCAGTTCCACACACATGGCTTTTGAAAGTGCTAGAGCTGTATAAAATTGATGCAACTCTGTGCACTTTCTTAAAGTCGTGTATGAGTCAATGGAGCACAACACTTCGCTATCCAGGATGTCGGCAGACTGCGATAAATGACATACTTATAAAGATAGAGCGAGGTATATTTCAAGGTGACAGTCTGAGTCCCTTGTGGTTTTGTCTAGCTTTGAACCCTCTCAGTACTCTGTTAGAGGGTTCAGGGTTAGGCTATCGGTTGCAGAAAGATGATCAAGTTATATCTCACCTTCTTTATATGGATGATTTGAAATTACTGGCCTCCACAAAATTACAATTGATGGCGTTATTAAAGGTCACTGAAAACTTTAGTAATTCTATCAAAATGGAATTTGGTGTAGACAAGTGTGCAGTCATGTATGTAAAGAAGGGCGTGATTGTAGAATCTGAAGGAATAGAACTTTCAGATTCAACAAAACTCAGATCTCTGTCTGCCACTGAAACTTACAAGTATCTAGGTTTTTCACAGTCCTTGGGAATATCAGAATCTGGCGTGAAACAAATGTTACGGGAACGTTTCTTTGGCCACCTAAAAAAAGTACTTAAAAGTCTTTTATCGGGCGGTAACAAGGTGCCAGCCTATAACAGTTGGGTCATGCCGGTTCTGATGTATTCCTTTCGTGTACTTAGATGGACTCAGACCGAATTAGATGCCCTTGACAGGAGAGTCCGTACATTGCTGACTGCATTCCGTATGCACCATCCACGTTCATCGGTTATGAGATTGTATATTCCGCGAAAGTTTAGAGGTCATGGTCTATTAAATATCAAGACTCTACACAATCGCGAGATATACCATCTCAGAGAATATTTTCTACAGACTAATGTGGGAGTGCGTCGTAATGTAGTTGCAGTGGATACTGGTTTTACCCCGCTCGCTCTGGCTAAAGAGAATTGGCGCAAACCTGTAGTACTTAGTACTACTGATCGCAAGGAAGTATGGAAGGGTAAAGAACTTCATGGTCGATTTTATCGGGCCCTACACGGGTCTGATATAGACTTTAAAACGTCGACGTCTTGGCTACGGTATGGTGATCTCTTCGGAGAAACCGAAGGTTTTGTTTGTGCAATTATGGACGAAGTTATCATGACGAATAACTACCGGAAATATATCCTGAAAGATAGTACGGTTGACATTTGTCGGGCGTGCCACCGTCCTGGAGAATCTATTAGGCATATTATTTCTGGTTGTTCTCGTCTTGCTAATGGTGAGTATTTGCACAGGCACAATCAAGTAGCCAGGATCGTACACCAACAACTTGCCCTTAAATACTAACTTGTCAATTTTAAGGTAACTCGAGAACGGTCGTGCTACGTTATATTGGGATCGATCTATTATCACAGATAGGACTATTGTTGCCAATAAGCCTGATATTGTGGTGATAGATCGATTAGAGCGCCGCGCAATGATTGTCGATATCGCCGTTCCTCATGACGCGAATCTCGTGAAAGTTGAAAAAGAAAAACAATTGAAGTATTTGGATCTGTCTCACGAGATTGCCGACATGTGGAATGTGGATTCGGTGATCATTGTTCCGATAATCATATCTGTTCACGGATTGATAGCCAAGAGCCTCGACCAACACCTTAAGAGGCTCACGTTAGAAGGTTGGATCAAGGGTCTGATGCAGAAGGCAGTCCTCCTTGACACGGCCCGTATTGTGAGGAGGTTCCTGTCTCTGGAGCCCTAACCACTGGTATCTTGGTCCCTGTACCCGATGTCGGTGGTCTACTATTTTTTATATTTTTAAATATGTATTTTTTATTTTTTATATATTTAAAAATGTAATCAATATGTGTATTTATATGTAATAAAGAGAATAATAATAACTAGTAAATAAATGAATATATATTTAAATGAATTTTGAAACAAAATTATATTATAATAACCGTTTTGCGTGAGTGATTAAGATGATGATCGCTGTTTATTATTATACACTTAGACGTTATTATAAAATTAACCATTAGACAAGTACCAGTAATCAGTAATGTGCAACAGAGTAGGTATACTCGTACTACGAGTAACTACGTAACGATACTTGCGTGTATCTTAACCTATTGTCAATTATTCGACAGAGATATTGGTAGGTAGGTAGGTAGGTGTGACTATGTTTGTTTTTAGAAACATTATATATATAACATGATAAAATTTGTGGCCCTGAAAAGGGCCTTTTGTTTTACACCTCCGAGGAGTCTCGTTACCGCAGCCGAAGCGTGCGTGTTTATGTGCGTTACACACTGCAGTGGCGATGATCGTGTTGGTGGTGTTGATGGTGGTAGCGGTTATGGTGGTGGTGGGGGTCCAAATTATTAGTGGTAGTCGAGGGCGGAGGGTCGGTGACGGTGACCGCCTCCTTCTCACTTGGAGCTGGTGTACTTGGTGACAGCTTTGGTGCCCTCGCTGACAGCGTGTTTGTCAAGCTCGCCTGGCAGCAGAAGCCTCACGGAGGTCTGCACCTCCCTAGATGTGATCGTGGATCTCTTGTTGTAGTGGGCGAGACGCGACGCTTCGGCGGCGATGCGTTCGAAGACGTCGTTCACGAAAGAGTTCATGATGGACATCGCCTTACTCAATATACCGGTGTCCGGCTGAACCTGTTTGAGCACCTTGTAGATATAGATAGCGTAGCTCTCCTTCCTCTTGTGCTTCTTCTTTTTCTTGTCGGTCTTGGAGATGTTCTTTTGGGCCTTGCCAGACTTCTTGGCGGCCTTTCCGCTTGTCTTGGGCGGCATTGTTTACAGACAGTCGACAGACAGGATCAATATAGAACAGAGTACAGAGTACATGCGATTGCACTCGGACGGTCCGTGCCGTGCGGAGTTCTGGCGCAGAATGAATGTATACGTGCACACTCTCTCTGGTGTTCATCTCACCTGATTTGTCAGGTGGGGAGACTGCTGGAAGCTCTGGGCTCCTTGCAGTGGTACTTCATCGCGGCTCATTACTATGAGCCGGTCATTGTTTTTACGCTGGCCTCGAGGATGGACCACTGGTCGACCCTCCATGGAGGGGACCGGTGATACGCCTGCGAGAGGCTGGCGGTTCGTGATCGGTGTTCGCAGAGGTTGCGTTTGCCCCGCTCAAGGGAGCCACTATGAGCTCCCGGGCGGAGCGCTTTAACCGCCTACGGACCATTAGAGTAGTGTCAGGGTGCGGTAAGGGGGCGATGTTGGTGAGGTGCGGCAATCCCGAAAGGACCGCTTTCTCGAACATGCCCGTGGCCAGTCTTCTGATGAAGGCCTCGATTGGTTCCCATTTGAGGTCCCGATGGATGGTGGTATTCTTCAAGTACCTGGAGGCGTCGACCGTCAAGCGCAGACAAGTGTTCTCCGTGCCTTGGAGCCTTTTACGCAGGGTGTTTCCAGTAAGGTTATACCAGGCCGGCCCCGCGTATGTGAGGCGTGTCCTGATATAGGTTTTGTAAATGTTTAGTTTGGCTCTCAAGGGGAGTTTGGAGGATAGTAGTGGGCGCAGCCTTGTCTTCACGAGCTGCGCTTTAGTGATGACGGTCTCGACGTGGGGTAACATGGACAGAGTTCTGTCGATAGTTATCCCCAGGTATTTGACGGTCGGGTTCCACGGGATTTCTTTGCCCATGAGGTGCATGGGGGGTGGGTAATGGCAATTACCCGTCAGTAACGCCTGGGTTTTCCTGACGTTGCACTTTAGCCTCCACTTGTGAAGCCAGTCTGGGAGGGCTTCCAGGGTGGGAGCCAGTTTGCGCGCTGCGTTGCTGGCGTTCTTGGAGCTGGCTATGTATGCGGCGTCGTCGGCGAACAGCGCCAACTTTACATCTCCCACCACCGGTATGTCGTCTGTGTAGAAGGCATACAGGGTTGGCGAGAGGCAGCTCCCTTGCGGGACTCCTGCTCGGCTGTTCCTGGGTTCGGATGTGGCGTCCTCGACGGCCACATAGAAGGTCCTGTTTTTCAGGAAGGATGCGATGACCCTGATGATGTCGGCCGGTAGCAACGTCGTTGACAGTTTGTGGATGAGCCCGTCGTGCCACACCTTGTCGAAGGCCTTCTCCATGTCAAGCATCAGTGTCACCGTGTGACCGCCCCTGTTCAGCCATGTGGCCATTTCGTCAAGGACGCGCGTTAGTTGCAGTGTAGTGGAGTGGCCCCCTCGGAACCCGAACTGTTCCTGCCTCGGCTGGATGTGGCGGTTCATGCGGGTCAGCAGGAGCCTCTCGAACACTTTGGACAAAGCGGGTAGGAGAGTGATGGGCCGGTAATTTGCCGGCCTCCCGAGATTCTTCTCAGGTTTTGGTATCACAATCACCCGGCCCAACTTCCAGATGGTCGGAAAGTGGCCGGTCCTTAGGATGCCGTTGTAACGCTGCGTGACCGCAACTAAGGCCTTCAGAGGTAAACGATGTAATGCCGAGTTGGGAATTCCGTCCTCTCCAGGAGCCTTCCGGGGATGCGTTTTCCTCAACAGTTCGGCAACCTCCTTGGGTGTTGTGAGTACTGGGATGATGTTGTTGATGTCGTTGTTGTTGTTGTTGTTGTTGGTCGCTTGTATGGAAGCGAGGTGTCGCCTTACGGCTTCTTCGACTTCCCGTGCGGCACTGGGATCTGCAGCGTCGTGAGGTGTAAACTGCGTTTCAAGACTATGTGCCAATATTTCGGCACGGTCTTGAGCCTTGAAACGTGGGAGTCCGTCCTCGCCTAGCAGAGGTTTGACGGGACTGGGTTCCGTGGATAGTGCTCGGCAGAGTCGATGGGTCGAGGGTTGCTCACTTTCGTCGATGTGGGAGAGAAAGTTCTCCCAACTTTCTCCTCTGTGAGTCCATAGGGCGGTTTTAATCCTGTTGGTCAGCATGCTATATGTGGATTTGTGCGGAGGATGCCGAGTCCTTTTGCTACAGTTTCTTGGACTTCCTTTTTTCCGCCAACAACCATAGAAGGCTTGTAGGTAGCTTGTCGTACCTCTCTGACCGTGGCTTGACGACGGTGGATGCCAGTAGTGAGTTCCTAATGGCCTCGGTGAGTCCCTGGGCTGCTGCGTCAACTTCGGTTGACGTTTTCACAATCTCAGGGCGCTCATACGAGGTCATGAGCCGGTGAAATTTAAGCCAGTTGGTATGGCTTGAGGGCTTGGGCGGGTTGACCATCGTCGCGGGCTCCTTGAACACCAGTAGCACCGGTCTGTGGTCAGAGGGTAGATCCTCAAGGACCTCTTGTGATGGAGGGGCTCTCAAACCTCTAAAGACGATGATGTCCAGCACGTTGTCCCGGCTAGGATCGATCGGGTCTATCCTGGTAGGCTCTCGTGGACCGGCGATCTCGTAGTCGTATGTCTGGGCATCGCTCATTAGAGTGTTTCCTGCTGCGTTGGGTCTGGAACAGTGCCAGGCTTGGTGTTTGGCATTCAAGTCCCCAGCGACAATGGTTGGAGTCGAGGGGAGAAGGAGGTTCCGCAGTTCTTCTACTGGGAACGCTGCTTGTGGTGGTCAATAGGCCGCATACAGGCGCATCTCCCTGCCGCCGACTTGGATGTCAACACCGAGCGCGTACAGGGTGCCAAGATCCACCGGCTCGACAAGTTGATGCACCACTGTCCTCCTCACCAGGACGGCGAGCCCACGGTATGCCTCACCTTTAGGTGAAACCTCGTCTTTGCGGTAGACGATGTATCCCGAGATCTTAAGTGGGATACGTCGACTCGCTGCTCCTTAAGGAAGAGCCGTAGGAGGCCCATCTTGCTCCTTAACGAGTCCGCGTTCCAATGCACTACCCTCAGTGGCTTATCCATGCTTGGTAATGCTCGAGAGTATTCCAGTAGTGTTGATGTCGCCGGCTTTTACGCGTTGGGCGAACATCAACAGTAAGGCAGCGAGCTGCTCCCTTTCCGGGTCTTCAGGGACCTTGTCCGAGGTGGCAGGTGCCTTATCGGGTGCCTGCGCCTTCCTGCGGCGCCTTTCCCGGGACGCAGTTTTGGCTGTCGGAGGTGAGTTTGCCTGTGCCATGAGTGTGGCCGAGGCGGACTCTTGCACCACGTTCGGCTGCACGATGGTCTTCGGGGGCCCTGTTTTCGGGGCTAGTCCGGCTTTTTTGTTTCGTGCCTCTCTTTTGAAAACGCCCTTGCAGTTGGCGCAAGTAGCGGGTTGGTCCCTGGCACGTGGACACTCGTGGGCTGGGTGTTCGCCTCCGCAGCGTACGCAGGCGAGAGGCCTGTGGCAGTTCTGGGAGCTGTGCCTGAAGCGCTGACAGCGGTGACACTGAGCAGGGCCTCTCGTCCCTTTCCAGGCCTCGATGACCACACCGGGCATCAGCAGCACTTCGTCGATCTCGTAGGCTTTAGTCGTTTCGGATGTTTTCTCAGCCTCGGCGAAGAAGATACATCCCGTTCTGCCTGTACGAGCCCGGATGTGCTTGGCGTACTGCAGGCTGACGCCCTTCCCTGCGAGGTCCTCCACGATTTCCTCAGCAGGGGTGTCGGCCGGAAGTCCCCAGATGGCCATTTTTATGGGCCTCTGGTGGGGAGGGGCGATGGCGTAGTAAGGCGCCTTCGTTTGACCAAGGGCGTCTAGGTGGGCTTGGATCACTCGGAATTCGCCGTCGCTCTTGGGCGTAAATCGGAACCCTTTACCGAACGGTCTCACGTTCGGTGGGTGTCCGATGTTTTCGGCCAACTGTTTAAAGTGGGCCGTCCAGTTTTCTAGACGGTCCATCACCAGAATCGGCTGCTTCTCGACAGCCGGCTGCTTGGTGTTGGCCTGCTGGGTTTGCGGAGAAGGAGTGGTCTGCTTGGTCTGCTTGGACTGCTTGGGAGGAGGCGGAGCGGACAACACAGCCGCCATGGTCCTTGGTTTCTGTGGCCCGCAGGTGGGGGATCCCTCCCCAGGGCGTCCCTCCTCTCTTGGGCGAGGCGTGGAGTGGCCTAATGGCTGGTCGCTGGTGTCCACCGGCGACGCCTTTAAGTCTGCTTTCTTGATAGCGGTGATGTCGTCACCCGTGTCCTCTCGGGTGCGCTTTTTAGCTAGAGGAGTTTCGGTTACCTTAGTTGTGAGCATTCGCTGTTGTAGCGAACGCTCCACCGTCTGAAGCACTTGCAGGTCGGCGACACTGCAGTCTTCCTTTTTTCTTTCGCCGAGCTGGACTTCCATCACCCGGAAGTAGGCCTCGACCCATCGCTGCAGTCCCTGCGACATGCCTCCCTTCTCTAGGAGGAAGTTGTAAACACGCAGGTCTTCCTGGTATTTGCGACGCTGGTCATTCTGCTCTGCGTCTTGCGTCGGCTCCTCTTCGTCCCTAGATGGGGTGGTCTCCCTGGCGTGTACGTCATGTAGGGTGTCAGACGCGGGTGCTTCGTTAGAAGCTGCCGAGGTTGGTCGTGAGGCACTTGGCGAACGCAAGGTTGGGCTGCGGCTGCGGCTGCGGCTGGAGTCCGCCGATGGTGAGCGTGGGTTCCGGGGAGTAGGCTGGCGGCGCGTAGCTCGTTGGTGCTTGTTTTTGCTGTTGTTGTTGTTCTTGTTGTTGTTGTTCTTGATGTCGTTGATGTTCTTGATGTTGTTGTTGTTCTTGATTTTCTTCCATATGGTGCACTTGGTGGCGGCGGCGTGGGTCGCCGCGATCGCCCTGCTCGCTGTTGATGTTCGGCATAGCGGGCGTTGGGTGAACGACGGCTAGCCACGTGTTTGCCGCGTTGCGGAGGCCACGAGGTTGCCACGTGGTTGTCGCGTTGCGGTGGCCGCGTGGTCGCGGGCGCAGGTAGGGATGCGGCGGGACGCGGGGCGTCGCGCCGGCACGTTGCGGTGGAGAGTTCCGGGAGCGCTTGGGGACACGTCCGCACGGGGCGAGTGTCGGAAGCAGAATGATGATACGTGCACACTATCTGGTGTTCATCTCACCTGATTTGTCAGGTGGGGAGACTGCTGGGAGCTCTGGGCTCCTTGCAGTGGTACTTCGTCGCGGCTCATTACTATGAGCCGGTCATTGTTCTTACGCCGGCCTCGAGGATGGACCACTGGTCGACCCTCCATGGAGGGGACCGGTGATACGCCTACGAGAGGCTGGCGGTTCCTGATCGGTGTCCGCAGAGGTTGCGTTTGCCCCGCTCAAGGCAGCCACTATGAGCTCCCGGGCGGGGCGTTTTAACCGCCTACGGACCATTAGAGTAGTGTCGGGGTGCGGTAAGGGGGCGATGTTGATGAGGTGCGGCAGTCCCGAAAGGACCGCTTTCTCGAACATGCCCGTGGCCAGTCTTCTGATGAAGCCCTCGATTGGTTCCCATTTGAGGTCCCGATGGATGGTGGCATTCTTCAAGTACCTGGAGGCGTCGACCGTCATGCGCAGACATGTATTCTCCGCGCCTTGGAGCCTTTATACGTGCACACGGGGGACGTTTTTATATATATCGAGACGGTAGCGACGCAACTTCGACCCGTTTATCGAGCTCCACCGAATATGAATCAGTCACAAATCGAAATTCGCGTTAAAAAATTCAGTTCGATGTCTGTCTAAGTGTCGCGGCTAGGTTCTTTGGCCTCATATAATGTGCATTATTTACTTACCTATTTATTTATTTTTTATTTTTTTGTGATTGTTATTGTGTATGTTATGTTAAATTTATATTTTCTCAGCTTTCACTGGTAATATTCTAGTGACACTCACGGAGTTTGTCTTTGTGATAAACCAATTAATTTTAGTATTTCTCTATTGCATTGTGAGTGTTCACCTATTTGCAGAAACTTTCGGACGATTCTGCAGGTGTTCAGTATAGCAGCTTTTTGAAGGAGTATATACGTATTGGGTTTCAGATCAAGGAGTTTCTAGCTGTGGTGTACGTGTTTCGGAATCACACGAGTGGTGGACAATAAATACTATTTATGGACAATGTAAACCTTTTGTTGTTTCCAGATTTTCAAAATTTCGTCGTCGTCCTTAAGGCCTGTGTACTTATATACTTTCTCTGCTATTGTCTTCTATAAGTTGTGTGCGAGTGTTCGGTATAGATATATAATATCTATTAGGTAAGTGGTTTTATTGAATTTGTCTAGAACGGTTATATCAGGGCGGTTGTAGTGTATAGTCCTTTCAGTCAGTATTTCACGGTCGTAGTAAATTTTAATGGATATGGCTTTCTAAAAAAAAAAAAAAACTGCTTTAGGGGTATATTGATGGTATGGAGTGTGTGTATCCTGGATAAGCTTATGTTTGAGAGCTAGTCTTCGGTGTATGATATTTGCAATTTGATTGTGTCTATGTGTGTAGTCAGTTTGTGCAAGATTAGGGCATGCTCCAGTGATATGTTGTATGGTTTCTGATATGTTACGACATTTTCTACATCTATCATCTGTTACTGTAGGGTCCTTGATAATGTGCTTTCTGTGTTTTGGTTTTTTTATTTCTATTTACGATTTGATCTTGGATTGCGCTATGATGTAGCCTTCCTTCAGTTTCTGAAAATAGGGATCCTACCGTGAGCCATTTATTTGAAGCTAATTTGTCTACATGTGGTTGTTCAAGATCTTGGGGATGACGACCATAGAATTATTATTATTTTGGTAAATTTATATTTTCTCAGCTTTCACTGGTAGTATTTTAGTGACACTTACGGACTCGGTCAAGTAAGTGCCACGGTTTTTTCTTGTGAGAGATCAATTAAGTCTGTGCTTCTATTGCATTGTGTGAATGATCTATTTGCAGAAACTTTCGGACAATTCTAGGAGTGTTCAGTATAGCAGCTTTTTGAAGGAGTATGTAGGTATTGGGTTTCAAATCAAGGAGTTTCAAGCTGTGGTGTATGTGTTTCGGAATTACACCAGTGGTGGACAATACTATAGGGACAATGTAGACCTTTTGTTGTTTCCAGATTTTCAGAATTTCGTCCTTAAGATCTGTGTACTTATGTACTTTCTCAGCTATTGTCTTCTGTAAGTTGTGAGTGTTTGGTATAGATATATCTATTAGGTAAGTGGTTTTATTGAATTTGTCTTGAACGGTTATATCAGGGCGGTTGTAGTGTATAGTCCTATCGGTCAGTATTGCACGGTCATAGTAAATTTTATGGGTATTGCTTTCTAAAACTGCTTTAGGGGCATATTGATAGTATGGAGTATGTGTATTCTGGATAAGCTTATATTTGAGAGCTAGTCTTTGGTGTATGATATTTGCAATTTGATTGTGTCTATGTGTGTAGTAGGTTTGTGCAAGGTTAGGGCATGCTCCAGTGATATGTTGTATGGTTTCTGACATGTTACGACATTTTCTACATCTATCATCTGTTACTGTAGGGTCCTTGATAATGTGCTTTCTGTGATTTTTTGTATTTATGATTTGATCTTGGATTGCTATGATGAAGCCTTCAGTTTCCGGAAATAAGGATCCTACCGTGAGCCATTTATTTGAAGCTAATTTGTCTACATGTGGTTGTTCAAGATCTTGGGGATGTCGACCGTGGAGTGCTCTCTTTTTCCATTGTTCAATTTTACATATTTCAAAGTTATTTTCTATGTTGTCTATTTCTATCTCTTGGTTTAGGTTTAGTGGTGTGTAGTTGAGATCATTTTTAACTACTGCTTTATGAATTTGACTACTGTTAGATTTTTAAAAGAAAAAAGATTTTAACTTAGAGATTTGTGTAGTCCATAGGGCAAATATGTCGATAAGGCCCCTAACTCCATCCTGCCTCTTGATTGTTACTCTTTCTACTGCAGATTTTGGGTGTAGACAATTATGTTTAGTGAGAATCGTTCTTGTTGCTATTTGTATATTATTGATATCTGTTTTAGTCCATTTTATAATACCAAAGGAGTAGGTTAACACAGGTATAGCATAAGTGTTTATTGCTTTAATTAAGTTTTTGGCAGCTAAATTACTTTTACTTAAAATATTTACCCTATGTTTATACTCATCTTTTAAAGTTATTTTCAATTTACTATGGTCTATTCCTTTCGATTGCTGGTATCCTAAATATTTGTACAATTCATTTGGTTCCATGGCTTTGATTGTTTCGTCACAAGATACTACATAATCACCTGGCTGGATTTTTCCTTTTAATATATGAATAGTTTTACATTTATCTAATCTAAATTGCATGCTGATATCTTTGCTAAATTTTGATGTAGCATCTATTAGTGCTTTCATTTCATTTGCTGTTTTTGAATATAACTTTATGTCATCCATGTTAATTAAATGTGATATACTAGTTTCAATTCTGTTACACTTTAATTAAGATTTTGTATATCTTTAAAATGTGTAATAACCATGAATGTGGAATGCTATCAAATGCTTTTTTGTAGGCTATGTATGTACAGTGAAAATTTCTTTTATTGGTAGTTGCGTGTCTATGAATTAAAGAGTCTATAATAAGTTAATCCTTACATCCCATATGACCTCTTCTACATCCCTTTTGTTCCTCGGCAAGAATATTGTAGTGTTCTATGTGAGTAGTGAGTTTTTGTGTAATAGCTGATGTGAGAATTTTGTGTATAGTGGGCAAGCAAGTTATAGGTCTGTATTGTGATGATTCTGATGTGTATTGGCCTTTAGGCAGCATGTATGTTTGCTATTGCTTTACCTTTAGCTATGAATGGTGGTATGCTCTGTTGTCCGCGAATAATGCTAGTAAAGTTTTTTGCTATGATTTTGTGAAGCGTAGTAAATTTTTTGTACCAATAATTGTGTATCTTATCTACTCCTGGTGCTTTCCAGTTATGTAGCCTACTAGTGACGAGTTTTATATCTGATTCAGTTATATCTGTGAATTGCATTTCATCTATTATTTTGATAAATTATTATTACTTTTGCTTTTAACGCCAAAATTGTATATAGATCTACACACACCAATGTCGTACACATCATCAATGAGATGTCGTTTAATGTATGTTTAAACAACAACAGACTATAGATACTCGTATATCATATATCATTAACGAGTATGTAACTATATATATATATTTCTTTTTTTTTTTTTGACTTATCATTGTTATGACAGAAACGGTTCTTTATATAATAATATTATGACTGTGATACGTATTGTGGCCCTGAAAAGGGCCTTTGTTTTTTTTTGTTATTGTCGTCGTCGCGTTGTTGTTTTGCTGCTGCTGCTGCTGCTGCCGCCGCCGTTGCCGTTAATGATGTTGTTGTTGTTGTTGTTGTTGTCGTCGTAGTTGTCGTAGTAGTAGTAGTAGTAGTCGTTATTCGCGTTGTGTTGTACACTTGTACGTGTGCGAGAAGGAGGAGGAAGAGGAGAAGCGTGTGGACGAGTATATAAGTAAGTAAATATCTACGTACCTACCAATTATAACAGCGCGCACACGCACGCACACGCACACATAAACACACGCACGCACGCACTACTCTCACAGAGTCGACGATTGTCTAACATATCCCCGCTTAGGCCTTCTTTTCGGTCTTCTTGGGCAGTAGGACGGCCTGAATGTTAGGTAGAACCCTGAGCGATTGTCACGCCGGAGAGGAGTTTGTTCAACTCTTCGTCGTTGCGGATCGCCAACTGAAGGTGACGAGGTATGATCCTGGTCTTCTTGCTTCGGTGGTGATGTGGTGGTGGTGGTGGTCTTGGTGGTGGTGGATTACTTGTAATTCTACGGGCCATAGCAAAGTGTAACCAGTGATGAAACTGAAGATGTGGTGAGGAGTTAATTCCGAGTAAGTCTACAAGTGTTTTTATAAAGGTGCTTTCTGAAGCAAGTGTAAAGCATGTTGTGGCAATTCTAAAATGTCTAAACTACGTTTTACGGCTTTTAGGTATTATTCCTGTTGAAGATGTATGATATACTATGGGGACTATAAGGATATGGATATTTACTGCTTACCACTACTGCCGTTTGAATTCTATTGCCAGATCTTGATACTTGCTAAGTTTTTCAGCTATTGAAGATTGAACAGAACATTATGGGTGTTCGGCACGACTTAGTGAAAAAGTTTTAATTAGTAATGTGTACGTACCTATCAGAAATAATCATGTAAATCTATAATATATAAAAATGAATTGCTGTTCGTTAGTCTCGCTAAAACTCGAGAACGGCTGAACGGATTTATCTTATCTTGGTCTTGAATTATTCGTGGAGGTCTAGGGAAGGTTTAAAAGGTGAGAAAAAATCGAATACTTGCCGGGAAAATACTCAAAACAGCATATTTCTATTTCCCATACAAACGTTTTCTAAATAAAATGGAGAGTCAATTTCCAATTTATTACCCCTGCATAAAGTTCAAATTCGCGTGCGCGTTGGAAGATCTAATATCGCGTTCTGAAACTCGACAAAAGTGAAAGTGAATCGCGAACACGACAAAATTGCATAGTCTCAAAATACATAGTACATAAATAGTGGTCGGCTTCGAGAAACTCAATTTTAGCTAACTTCAGTTGTTAAACTGTCTGATTATTTTTTTTATAAGACTATATAGAAATTGAAAGATAAATCTTAAGTTTTGACACAAATTAAATTATAAATCTTAAGTTAAATTTCTGAACGCAATCATAATATTTGACATTAGATTTGACAACCAACTAATATGTCAATCCATCCTGTCGCAATTCAGAGCACGGAAAAAAGTATTACGATATTATATCTATCTTTGTGGCTACGTGCACGAGAACTTTCTTTACTTTGGTGATCCTTTGTGATAGTGACATTCCAAGTAATGTGCTCTTTTACTGCTAAATGAGCGGGAAATTTTCTCACTTTCATTAATTACAATTTACGATGCCGAGGAGAAGACGACCTGACTTAGGTCGTCGTAGTCAATCAAATGTGCGAAGAGCTACCTCACGTGCTAACCGCACTGATGACCAGAAACAGACAGATCAAGAAAATAGTCGTATTGCTATGTCAGAATTGCGTTCTTTAGTGAGTGACAATGTAGGAGATAGGCTTAGAATGCAACGAGTTCGTGCACATCAAACACAACAACAGCAAGCTAGATATAATGAAATTGAGCGAATCCGCAGACGCAGTGCTCCTGTGATTCTTGAACGAGCTGCATTCCACTATGATCCGGCAATTGATTATTGTGCCGCCAAATCGGTAACAATTAGGGAAATGAAAACAATTTGTAAATATTGTAAGGCGTTAAAATACACTGGTGAATCTACTGGATTATGTTGTGCTGAAGGCAAAGTAAAATTGCCACAATTGGTCCCACCACCAGATCCTTTACGCTCTTTAGTTTCTGGGATTGGAAATGATTCTAAGCACTTCTTGACCAACATTCAGAAATATAACAACTGTTTCCAGATGACATCATTTGGTGCTACACATATTATACAAGACAATTTCATGCCCACTTTCAAGGTATTATATAAGAATATTTTTTTATATTATTCAAGTTTGTACTAAATCGGAAATAATTAATAGACAAATTTTAAAAAATTACAGATTCAAGGATAAATTTATCACTTACTGGGAACTCTGTTACCACTACCTGATGCAGATCATCAATTTTTACAAATTTATTTTATGGGAAATTCAGATGCGGAAATTAATAATCGTTGTGCTCACAATCCAACAGTGAAGAGATCCATTGTCCAACAATTACAAATGTTTCTTCATCAGTATAAACATTTAGTAAACATGTTCAAAATAGCATTGGATCGGATGCCATCTGATAGCCATAATATTATTTTCTTCATCGTCGGAATAGTGATTTAAAACGTGTATCTGAAACACACAGGAGTTATGATGCACTACAATATCCTTTGATCTTCTGGAAGGGGGAAGATGGATACCATTTTAATATCAAAATGGTAAATCAAGTAACAGGTAAATGAATTGAACAAGATTAAATAATATTTTTAAATTCAATTCATCTAAGTAACAATTTAAACATTTATCATTTTTGATTGCAGGTGCTGAAATCAACAAAAAAGTTAGTGCTATGAATTTCTATTCATACAGACTCATGATCCGACAAGGTGAAGTAAATCATATTTTGATGTGTCAACGACTTTTTCATCAGTTTGCAGTTGACATGTATGTCAAAATTGAACCAACGACGGCTACGGTCAGAGGAATACATCCATCTCCGCGATGCTATAAATGCTGATGGCAATGTGAATAATGTAGGAAGAATGACAATTTTGCCAGCTACTTATATAGGAAGCCCACGCCACATGCATGAATATACTCAGGATGCTATGTCATATGTTAGGCATTATGGCCGCCCAGACTTATTTGTTACATTCACATGTAACCCAAAATGGTCCGAAATCGAGAAGGAATTACTACATAGCCAAACACCAGTTGATAGACATGACATAACTGCCAGAGTTTTTAAATAAAAATTAAAATCTCTCATGAATTTCTTAATAAAGCATTGTGTGTATGGCCGAGTCCGTTGTTGGATGTACTCTGTAGAATGGCAAAAGCGTGGATTGCCACATGCGCACATTGTAGTATGGTTAGTGGACAAAATAAGGCCCGATGAGATTGATTCCATAATTTCAGCTGAAATTCCAGATGAAATAGTTGACCCAAAATTGCATGCAGTAGTTACCAAACATATGATACATGGACCTTGCGGACATTTCAACTACAACTCACCCTGTATGGTCGACGGTAGGTGTTCCAAGCGATACCCAAGAGACCTGCTTGCTGAAACCATAACGAGAAATGATGGATACCCATTGTATCGTCGGCGATCAGTTGCGGACAGTGGGCTATCGGTAGTTGTGAAGGTAAGAGGACAAAATGTTTATGTAGACAATCGTTGGATTGTGCCATACTCGCCAATATTGTCCAAAGCTTTTGAGACTCACATCAATGTGGCATATTGTAATTCTGTGAAGTCGATAAAGTACATATGTAAATATGTTAATAAAGGTAGTGATATGGCTGTCTTCGGTGTAACCAATGCAAATGATGAAATATCACAGTACCAGATGGGTCGCTATGTAAGTAGCAACGAAGCTATTTGGCGTATCTTTTCATTTGCGATCCATGAAAGACACCCTACAGTAGTCCATTTGGCAGTCCATTTAGAAAATGGTCAACGAGTTTATTTTAATGAATCTAACGCGGCAGACAGGGCGGCACATCCACCGTCGACAACATTAACAAGTTTCTTTACAGTCTGTCAAACTGATGATTTTGCTCGCACTTTGCTGTATGCTGACATGCCACGCTATTACACATGGAACGCATCATCGAAATCGTTTCAGCGTCGAAAACAAGGAACACCAGTTGAAGGACATCCAAATGTATTTGCTTCAGATGCTCTGGGTCGCATCTACACAGTACATCCAAATAACGATGAATGTTATTATTTGCGGTTGTTGTTGGTGAATGTTCGTGGTCCGACATCGTTTAAACAACTGAAAACAGTTAATGGACAGCTGTGTGCGACTTATCAACTATTAAATTTACTTGAGAACGATTCGCACTGGGATGATACGCTCAAGGATTCCGTAATATCTTCGTTGCCGCATCAAATTCGTACATTGTTTGCGATTATCATATCGACATGTTTCCCCTCGAATCCAAAAGATTTGTGGGTTAAGTATAGAGATGACATGTCTGAGGATGTTTTGCATCGTGTGCGCCGTCAAACTTTGAATCCTACACTACGAATGACTGAAGAAATTTACAATGACACATTGATCATGATAGAAGATAAGTGTTTATTGATGGCAAATAAAGTATTGTCGTGTTTGGGAATGACAGCACCCAATCGTCATATGCACGATGCATTAAACCACGAGTTGCAAAGAGAACATCAGTACGACATTGAAGCATTGGCCGAAACAGTTCGTACAAATGTTCCACAATTAAATCAACAAAAAAGAATTGCGTACGACACTTTGATAGAAGCTGTGAACAGTGGATCTGGTGGAATTTATTTCCTTGATGCTCCCGGAGGAACCGGAAAAACGTTTTTAATTTCATTGCTTTTGGCGAGGATCAGATCGCGAAATGATGTTGCTCTAGCGTTGGCTTCATCTGGAATAGCTGCAGCTCTGCTAGAAGGCGGGCGAACTGCACATTCTGCCTTGAAATTACCACTAAACATGCAAATCACCGAAACACCAATTTGCAACATCGCCAAAAATAGCGCAATGGCCAAGATCCTACAGGTATGCAAATTGATTGTTTGGGATGAATGCACAATGGTCCATAAGAGGTCACTGGAGGCACTGGACAGAACGTTGAAAGATCTTCGTGACAACCAAAATATTTTCGGTGGGGCCATGATTCTGTTGTCAGGTGATTTTCGTCAGACTCTTCCAGTTATTCCCCGATCAACTGTTGCTGATGAACTAAATGCATGCCTAAAATCATCAAATTTGTGGCAGTACGTAAAGACACTCCACTTAACAACTAACATGCGAGTATTTTTGCAACAAGATGAAACTGCAAATGTGTTTGCGAAGCAGTTGTTAGACATTAGAAATAATAAAGTTGCAGTGGACACCTCGACCGGATTCATCACATTACCTACAGATTTCTGTCACATCACAGACTCAAAAGTGGAGCTTATTCAGCGAGTTTTCCCAGATATAGCGCAAAAGTTCAATAACCATAATTGGCTGGGTGAACGAGCAATATTAGCAGCGAAAAATAAAGATGTCGAGGATCTTAATGCGACCATTCAGAATTTACTTCCAGGACAGTTGGTTTCCTTCAAATCAGTCGACACCGTAATGAACCAGGATAACGTAGTCAACTATCCCACTGAGTTCTTAAATTCACTGGAATTGCCTGGATTACCACCTCACAATTTGCAGTTGAAAATAGGATCAGTTGTCATCATGCTGCGTAACATTAATCAACCTCGACTATGCAATGGAACAAGACTGGCTGTGAAAAGACTGATGAATAACGTCAGTGAGGCACAATCATAAAAGGAAAATACAAAGGAGAGGATGTCTTGATCCCGCGGATATCGATGATTCCAACGGACTTACCATTCGATTTTAAACGCTTACAATTTCCAGTACGTCTGGCCTTTGCGATGACCATAAATAAATCGCAAGGACAGTCGTTAGAAGTTTGTGGAATCAACTTGGAGTTTCCCTGTTTCGCGCATGGACAATTATACGTCGCGTGTTCGCGCGTCGGAAAACCGTCTTCTTTGTTTATTTACGCACCACAAAACAAAACAAAAAATATAGTTTATGAGAAAGCTTTAAATTAATTAACAGACTGTATTTTAACAGTGTGTGTCTGTGAATATTAAGTAAGCAACATGATGTATCGAAAATAATAATAAAACTTCATGATTTATTCAATAAATGCTTTTTTATTAAATACGGATTCGATTTGTTTGTTTTAAAATCATTTTATACAAAAGATTAGGTCTTTTATTTATCGATGAGGCAGTACGAAGTCTGCCGGGTCAGCTAGTATATATATAGATTCTGGGAATTGGTCGACTGATTTATATATATAGAGAGACTTTCTGCATTATCTAGAAACGAATGTGTGTGCCGAAAGACACACGCGTTCACGAATATATTGTTAGCCCTGAAAATTGGGCTGTTTTGTGTAGTTTGTTTGGTTTATATATATATATATATATTTGTTCGTGCATCGTCGTCGCGCACCTGCCGCCGCAGCAGCAGCGGAGGCGCGTCTGGGCGGCGGCGGCGGCGGCGACGGCGGTAGCGTCGCTCTCGCAAGCTGATGTGCGCGTGCGCGATGACGGTTTACTTCTTCACTGCGGCCGTTTTCTTGGCGGCGGGCTTCGACTTGGTGGGTGTGGCTGCGGCCTTCTTAGGTTTAGGTGACTTTGGTTTCTTCGTGGGTGGTTTCGCGGTCTTCTTGGCCTTGGTGGTGGTACACGAACCGCAAGCGCGACCGCTGCAGTTTCTTAACCGCCGAAACCGTACAGGGTGCGACCTTGACGATTCAGAGCGTATACGACGTCCATGGCGGTGACGGTCTTCCTCTTGGCGTGTTCGCTGTAAGTGACCGCGTCGCGGATAACGTTCTCGAGGAACACCTTGAGAACACCGCGAGTCTCCTCGTAGATAAGACCGGAAATACACTTCACACCGCCTCTCGAGCGAGACGACGGACAGCCGGCTTCGTGATACCTTGGATGTTATCACGAAGCACTTTCCTGTGTCGCTTCGCTCCTCCTTTCCCCAGACCCTTACCTCCCTTGTCGTTCTCTCGTGGTCTTTACATCACCCCGCAAGGGGTGCGTGGAGGCTGGATCTGGAGCTGGAGCGGTTTGCCCCCTGCCAGCGGGTTCTTGTTTCGCTGCCCTTGGAAAAGGGCAGGTCCTGGTGTTGTACGTTGTACGTCTGGTGTTTCGAAGCGGAATGTTGCGCTCTTCACACCGCTCTGGCGGTCAAGTCGAGCCAGATGAGGCCCCAGGCGCCACCTGGGGATGTCCAGCTCCGGGCGACCAGCGATAGGAGTGGTGACTTATGCGCAGTTCGCCTCGATATAGCTCGGGTTTGTTCGGCGTCTCACACCGCGTAGCGGTCTGTTCTCCGGTGGACGCGCTTGCCACGGTGCCAGGCCCCTTATGTGGTGCCACGTGCCTTGCGACAAACTTCGGCTAGTTCCAACGAAGCACCCGCGCCTGGCACCACCAACCAATACCGCGAGACCACCCATAGTTTCCGTCCGTCTCCTCCGTAGTCCATAGGCCGTGAGACCACGGGTATCTTGTCCGGCACTCACCCCAAGGGCGTCACTCTGCTCCCTTGAAACGGACAGCGACGCCCCCCGCAGCTCGCCTAGCAGCCCCTCCGCAAACGACACCAAGCGCTTGAAGGCGCAACAGATAGCCCATCTGTTTGCCGGACGAGCGACACTAAAACGAACGACCTCCACCCCAAGACTGGGCAACAACCAGGTCCAGGCTATGGAGGTGCAGGAAGCTCACAGAGCCACCCGCCGCCCGCACAGTCCAGAGGAAGATCTGGAAGCGAAGCGACACTGCCCGGTCTCTCATCGAGACCCAAGACTCGCACGACAGGAGAGGCAGGATGAAGTGAGAAGCTACGCCCGCATAGTAACCTCCCCTCCCCTACTCTCCCGCGCAGCTACAACAACGACTCCCTCCGGCGCCGCTGGTTCCACAGCCGCAGCAACCGTCGCTGCGAACGAAACCCAGAAGCGCCGTTATCCGCCGCTGATAGTGGGGCTGCTGCCGAACTGGACGCGGCACACCCAGGAGCTCAAAAGGCGACTTGGTAGACCGGCAAACGCCCGCCCATTCGGCAAAGGACTGCGGTTCAAACCGCAAGACGAGAGGGAGTACCGCTTAATTCAGCGGTAGCTCACAGACCTAAGTAAACAGGAGGATTTCAACTGGTACTTCTATTCGCTGCCTGAAGAGCATAGCGCAAAGGTAGCCATCAGAGGGCTATCCAGCAACGCTACGCTAGAAGAAGACATGGAAGTGCTGCGCGAACTCGGGTTCGAACCGGAGTACGTCCGCAGCATTCAAGGACGTGGCAACCGCCCAGGATGCATCTTATTTGCCATCCTTAAAAGAACACCAAACACCACACCGGCGATCTACGACGTTGTGGAGATGCTCGGCATCCCCGGCGTCAAGATATAGGCATGGCGCGGGAAGAAAAGGCCCGCGCAGTGCCACCGGCGCCAGCTGTTCAGGCACAGCAGCTATCACTGCAACAGGAAGACGGCATGTGGAGAGCACTCCGCGAACAACACAAAGTGCCCCGTCTTCCAGCGCGAGCTGCGCAACTAAAAGACGGGGACGGCCGCCATCACCGGCGAGCTACGCCATGGAGCGGCCTCGGTGAACTCGCAATCCCTAGGCGAGAGGACACAGGGGACTTCGCTCATGGCCGAAGCGAACGGCCCCACGCAGCGCGGAAAAGCCCTCACCTCCAAAAGTGGGCGAAAGGGGAATAGGGGCAAAAGGGGCAAGGCCCAGGTAGCCCCCCCTCAGACGGAGGACCCAGTGCTGCAGAAGACTATTCCTGCGACCGCGCACCCGGCCCCCGCTAAGCAGACCAACGCGGCCCCAGCTGCCGTAACCACGCCCGCAACAGAGGCAGCGGCGAAAGTAAGCGTGCAGCGTGCAAATACAGCTATACGCTGCATACAGACCACCAAACGCCCGGGCTGAGTTCGACGTTGAAGTTCGAAGTTGAAAAAGAAAAACAATTGAAATATTTGGGTCTGTCTCACGAGATTACCAATACGTGGAATTTAGATTCAGTGATCATTCTTTCGATTATCATACCTGTTTTAACGTGTGGAAACCCCCTCGGGCCGTCACCCTACCGGGGTTTACGGCGGGGTGGTGTGTCGGAATCGGACCGACTAAAACCACACGGTGTGCCACTCTGCGCCTGACATAGGAGGGACCGGGAACAGCTGTTATTACGACATCCAGATCCCTCCTAGCGCCTGCCCGCTACCTCGGGCACCATCTGCGGATAAACTCTCTATTTTAGGCGACGTACGGCACACGCGGACGTCGCCTCCTCGCGGCTGGCCATTGTAGCGGATGGAGGGGAAAACCCATCCCGTCCACCCGCGGCCACACTCAAGGCGGCATGAGGCGCTGGTATGCTCGCCTCCGCCGCCCGGCTCGCCGGCGGCGAATTGGGTCCGAGTGGATATCGTCCTCCCGGGCCTTCTCCGCCGCCTCCTTCCGCGAAATTACGTCTTCGCAGAAGGTTGCGACCGCGGTAAAACAACTGTCGCTACCGGCCATGGAGCGTATGACGGCCGGTAGCGAGAGCTCTCCTCCAATAACTGCAGTGAGGACCCCACGCTGCGCCGCCCAGGCGGAACAAACCGCCAGCGTGTGCCGAGCTGAGTCCTCACTGCAGTCGCAGTGGTGACAGGCGGGACTCAATTCCCTCCTGGCGACCGAGTGCAGATACTTCCCGAAGCAACCGTGCCCGGAAAGGACCTGCGTCAGTCGGAAGGAAAGGGTCCCGTGCTGCCGCCCCGCCCACTCGGCGATGACCGGCTGGAGAGCTTCCACGGCGGCAAAGCCAGCACGTGGAGCCTCCAGCCGGGACGACCAACGAGCAATCGTGGCTCGAAGAGCGGCCTCTCGCCACTCGCGTATCTCTTCGGGCGGGGGCCGTATGCCGCTGCCCGCCCGGAAGTCAGCCGTCCGCCGATAAACTTCGGCGAGCACTTCCGCTTCCAAATCCCACGGGGGAGTTCCGGCCAAGGCGCACGCCGCCTCCGTCGATACGGTGCGGTAACCGCGTATGGCTCTAACCGCCAATATCCTCTGAGGGCGCCAGAGGCGAGCCCTATTCTGGGCGGTCAGAGCCGCTGCCCACACCGGCGCACCATACAGCGCCATTGACCGGACAACCCCCGTGTATAGCCGTCTCGTCGTGACGCTAGCTCCACCCAAATTCGGCAAAAGTCGCCCGAGGGCAGAGGCAGCGCCGACCAGCTTTGGAGAAAGCTGTCGGAAGTGCTCGTCGAAGAGCCACCTCCCGTCAAGGATCAGGCCCAGGTACTTCATCTGGGCCTGAACCGGTACGAGGACCGAATTGACTACGATAGAGGCGCCGGGTGGTGGACCACGACGGGGCCCATGGAACAAAAGGGCCTCCGTCTTATCTAGGGCCACCCGTAAGCCCAGCGCCTCAATACGCCCGACCACCAAAGAGACTCCCGTGGTGGCCAAGCGCGCCGCCTCTTGAAAGTTCACTCCCCGGGCTGTGACCAATGTGTCATCTGCGTAACAAATTACGCCCAACCCGGGGGGAAGACGACCTCGGAGGGTCCAGTCGTATCCCATGTTCCACAGGAGTGGTCCGAGGACAGACCCCTGCGGAACACCGCACGTCATGGGCCGCCGCCTCAGAACACCGTCACGGTCCTCGTACATGACGGTACGCTCCTCAAGGTAGTCTGCCACAAGCCGCCTCAGGTACTCTGGCACCCCGTGGTAGTGGAGGGCTTCCCTGATGCAGCTAAATGGCAGACTATTAAAAGCGTTGGCGATGTCTAACGACACCGCCAACAGCACGCCGCCACAGCTCACCGCCTCTTCGATAACGGCCCTCAGGCGCAGCACAGCATCGACCGTCGAACGCCCCGCCCGAAAACCAAATTGGGCGTCCGACAGATCGGGGCCCACCTCGCAGAGGTGCCGGACGATGCGGGCAGAGAGTATCCTCTCAAACAGTTTACCCGCCTCGTCCAGCAACACGATGGGCCTATAGGCCGCTACCGATTCGGCTGGCCGTCCCGGCTTCCTCAATAGGACCAGCTTCCCGCTTTTCCAGCACTCAGGAAAGCGTCCGGACGCCAAGCTAGCGTCCAGGACCTCCCTGAGGCGGTCCGACATGTGTTCGAGGGCTCGGGCTAGCACTCGGGCAGGTATCCCGTCCGGCCCGGGGGCGGTGTTCTTAGAGCGGATCCGTAGAACAACCGCCCCTACCTCCGATTCCCTGACGGGCGGAACATTGTCTTCGTTCACCCCGTCATCTTCGACCATGAAGGCCATCGACGGGGGCGTGTGCTCCGCCCGCTGCGGGAAAAGGCCCTCGACCACTTCCCGTAGGAAGCTGGGCTGGAGTGTCTCTGTAAGGGGGGGGCCCGACGTGCGGAGCTTTTGCCGCGCCGCACGATAGGGGCGACCCCAGGGGTCACGATCGCGACCCTCCAGCATTTCCTTTCTCTTAATTTCTTTGGCGCGGCTGATGGCCAGCTTCAGAGTTTTCCGCGCCTCTCGGTACTCCTCATGAAGCTGGTTCTCCCCGCCTTCTTCGCGGTGTCGCCGCCGACTACGGGTGTAGGACCTCCGGGCACGAGTACAGGCCGCACGGAGGTCCGCCAACTCCTGGGACCACCAGTAAACCTCCTTCCGTGGAGGCCGGCAACCTCGGATGCGGGGCATGGCCGTGATAGCCAAGACCCTCGACCAACACCTTAAGAGGCTCACGTTAGAAGGTTGGATTAAGGGTCTAATGCAAACGTCTGAGGGCCGTTACCGAAGAGGCGGTGAGCTGTGGCGGCGTGCTGTTGGCGGTGTCGTTGGACATCGTCAACGCATGTAATAGTCTGCCATTTAGCTGCATCAGGGAAGCGTTCCACTACCACGGGGTGCCAGAGTACCTGAGGCGGCTTGTGGCAGACTATCTACAGGAGCGTACGACGGTACGCTCCTGTACGAGCACCGAGACGGTATTCTGAGGCGGCGGCTCATGTCGTGCGGTGTTCCACAGGGGTCTGTCCTCGGACCACTCTTGTGGAATATGGGATGTGATTGAGCCCTTCGAGGTCGCCTCCTCCCCGGACTAGGCGTAATTTGTTACGCCTATGACACACTGGTCACGGCCCGGGGAGCGAATTTAAAAGAGGCGGCGCGCCTGGCCACCGCAGGAGTCTCCCTGGTGGTCGGGTGCATTGAGGCACTGGGTTTGCGGGTGGCCCTGGATAAGACGGAGGCCCTATTGTTTCATGGGCCCCGTCGTGATCCGGCCCCCGGCGCTTCTATAGTAGTCAATTCGGTCCTCGTACTGGTTCAGACCCAGATGAAGTATCTGGGCCTGATCGTTGACGGGAGGTGGCTCTTCGACGAGCACTTCCGACAGCTTTTTCCAAGGCTGGTTGGCACTGCTTTTGCCCTCGGGCGACTTTTGCCCAATTTGGGTGGAGCCAGCGTCACCACGAGACGGCTGTATACGGGGGTTGTCCGGTCAATGGCACTATATGGTCCACCAGTATGGGCGGCGGCTCCGACCGCCCAGAATAGGGTTCGCCTCTGGCGACCTAAGAGGATATTGGCGGTTAGAGCCATACGCGGTTACCGCACCGTGTCGACGGAGGCGGCGTGCGCCTTGGCCGGAACTCCTCCCTGGGATTTAGAGGCGGAAGTGCTCGCCGAAGTTTATCGGCGGACGGCTGAATTCCGGGCGGGGAACTGCATAAGGCCCCCGCCCGAAGAGATATGTGTGTGGCGAGAGGCCGCTCGTAGAGCTACAATGGCTCGTTGGTCGTCCCGCTCGGCTCGGGTCATCGCAAAGTGGGCAGGGCGACAGCATGGTACCCTTTCCTTCCGACTAACGCAGATCCTTTCCGGGCATGGTTGCTTCGGGAAGTATCTGCACTCGGTCGCCAGGAGGGAATTGAGTCCCGCCTGTCACCACTGCGCCTGCAGTGAGGACTTAGCTCGGCACACGCTAGCGGTTTGTTCCGCCTGGGCGGCGCAGCGTGGGCTCCTCACTGCAGTTATTGGAGGAGATCTCTCGCTACCGGCCATCATACGCTCCATGGTCGATAGCGACTGTTGTTTTACCGCGGTCGCAACCTTCTGCGAAGATGTAATTTCGCGGAAGGAGGCGGCGGAGAAGGCCCAGGAGGACGATCTCAACTCGAACCGAATT
This sequence comes from Hypercompe scribonia, assembly GCA_949316085.1. Lineage (NCBI taxonomy): Eukaryota > Metazoa > Arthropoda > Insecta > Lepidoptera > Erebidae > Hypercompe > Hypercompe scribonia. Next base: position 5,832,332 of record OX438994.1, read on the forward strand.
CGCCGCCGGCAAACCGGGCGGCGGAGGCGCGCCTACTAGCACCTCATGCCGCCTTGAGTGTGGCCGCGGGTGGACGTGACGATTTTTCACCTCCATCCGCTACCATGGCCAGCCGCGAGGAAGCGACGTCCGCGTATGCCGTACGTCGCCTAAAATAGAGAGTTTACCTATAGATTGTGCCCGCGATAGCGGGCAGACGTTAAGAGGGATCTGGATATCGTAATAGCAGCTGTTCCTGGATCCCTCCTATGTCAAGCACAGAGTGGCACACTGTGTGGTTTAAGTCGAGCCGATGCCGACACACCACCCCGCCGTAAACCCCGGTGAGGTGACGGCCCGAGGGGTTTCCACACGTTAAAAAAAAAAAAGGATCTGATGCAAAAGGCAGTCCTCCTTGACACGGGCCGTATAGTGAGAAGGATCCTGTCATTGGAGCCCTAACCAGCGGTGTCTTGGTCCCTGTGCCCGATGTCGGTGGTCTACTATTTTTTATATTTTTAAATATATATTTTTGTATTCCTTTTGTATGTATTTAAAAATTTAATCAACATGTGTATATAAATGAATAAAGAGAATAATAATAATATTATTATTGTTATTATACATAGTAGCGGCGTATATTCACAGTCCGTACGTAGCACGAGCAGTAGTTGCGGAAGGTAAGGCGAGTTGAGTTCTGTTGAGTCAAGTTGAATTTCGACTTAGATGTCGCTACTATATATCAGTAAGCGATTGCTGAGGTACCTCGAAGCTGTACCGTAAAGAGAGCCATTCTGTCGCGGGACGATTTCTGAATGAACGCTTCACGCTTTTCACTAACACGGATCTAATTAAATAACATTTTATAATACTTATCTCATAATATATAATGTCAAAATTATATTTTTATGTACATAATGAAAGTGACTAACGCTCGACATGTAGTGTAGCGTACTCTTTTTGGTCTTCGTCTTCGTCTCTGCTGCGGGCGTGGCTACAGCAACCGGGGCGGCGGGCGGCTCTTCCTTCTTCACCCTCTTTTGGAGGTGGAAGCTTCACCGCGTTGAGTGGGGCTGTTTGCTCTGGCTATAAGCGAAGTCCCCTGTGTTCTCTCGCCAGCGATGACGGCCGTCCCCGCCTTTATGTTTCAAAACTCGCGCTGGAACACGGGACATTTGGTGTTGTTCACGGAGTGTTTTCCCCCGCAGTTTGCGCAGGTGACGGGTTCCTCGCGTGGGCGCGGGCAGTTGGCTGCAGGGTGGACGCTGCCGCACCTTACACATGCCATCTCTCTGTGACAGTGATAGTTGCTGTGCCTGAGTTGTTGGCATTGGTGGCACTGCGAGGGCCTTTTCTTACCGCGCCATGCCTCGATCTTGATGCCGGGGATGCCGAGCATCTCCACAACGTCGTAGATCGCCGGTGTGGTGTTTGGTGTTCTTTTAAGGATGGCAAGTAATATGTATCCTGGGTGGTCGCCACGTCCTTGTATGCTGCGGACGTGCTCGGGTTCGAACCAGAATTCACGTAGCTCTTCTGCGACTTCGTCTGGCGTCGCGTTGCTGGGTAGCCCTCTGATGGCTACCTTTATGCTGTGCTCTTCTGGTAGCGAGTATGAGTACCAGCTGATGGCCTCCTTTTTGCTAAGTTCCGTGAAGTAACGCTGAATCATGCGGTACTCCTTCTCGTCTTGGGGTTTGAACCGCAGTCCTTTGCCGAACGGACGGGCGTTTGCAGCCCTACCCAGTCGCCTTTTCAGTTCTTAAGTGTGCTGCGCCCAGTTAGGCAGCAGCTCCACTATCAGCGGCGGCATTTGTGGTCTTCGTTCGGGGCGACGGTTGCTGCGGCTGTAGGTGCAGCAGTGCTGATGGGAGTCATTGTTGCCGTGGCACGGGAGGGCGGGGAGGGGAGGTCACCACTCGGGCATAGCTTCTCTCTTCGTCTTGCCTCTCCTGTCGTGAGAGTCTTGGGTCTCGCTGTGAGACCGGGCAGTGGCGGTTCGCCTCCGGACTTCCTCTGGGCCTGTGTGGGCGGCGAATGATTCGTGATCTTCCTGCACCTTCATAGCCTGGACCTGGTTGTTGTCCAGTCCTGGGGTGGAGGTCGTCCTCTGTAGTGGCGCTCATCCGGCAAACAGGTGAGCTATCTGCTGCGCCTTCGAGCGTTTGGAGTCGTTTGCAGAGGAGCTGCGTGGGGAGCTGCGGGGGGCGTCGCTGTCCATTTGCAAGAAGCAGAGCGACGCCCATGAAATGTGTGTCGAGTGAGGTACCCGTAGTCTCACGGCCGGTTGGCGACAACGGGCGGTCTCGTGATGTTGGGTGGTGGTGCCAGGCGCAAGTGCTTCGCTGGAAGCAGCCGAAGATGGTCGCGAGGCATATGGCGAACGCGTAGTCGGGCCGCGGCTGCGGTTGCGGTTGCGGTCCATCGATGGTGGGTGTTGGTTTCGGGGAGCGGGCTGGCGGCAAATCACGGCGAGCGCGTGGTTGTTTGGTTCGAGTTGTTGGTGGTTGTGGTGACGGCGGCGTGGGTCGCCGCGGTCACCACGGTTGCCGTGCTCTTAGTTGATGTTGTTTGGCATAGCGGAGTAGTCTCCTGAGGCACTGGGTCCTCCGTCTGAGGAGGGGCTACCTGGACCTTGCCCCTTTTGCCCCTCTTCCCCTTTCGCCCACCTTTGGAGGTGAGGGTTTTTCCGCGCTGCGTGGGGCCGTTCACTTCAGCCATGAGCGAGGTCCCCTGCGACCTCTCGCCTAGGGGCTGCGAGTTCACCGGGGCCGCTCCTTGGCGTAGCTGTCTGGTGATGGCGGCCGTCTCCGCCTTTTTGTTGCGCAGCTCGCGCTGGAAGACGGGGCACTTCGTGTTGTTTGCGGGGTGCTCTCCCCCGCAGTTTGTGCAGGTGGCGGGTTCCTCACGCGGACGTGGGCTGCTGGGTGGACACCGCTGCACCTCACACATGCCATCTTTCGGTAGCAGTGGTGGTGCTGTGCCTGAAGAGCTGGCACCGGTGGCACTGCGCGGGCCTTTTTTTCCCGCGCAGTGCCACCTGCTCGGCATCCCCGACGTCAGGGTAGAGGCATGCTCTACCCTGACGTCGGGGATGCCGAGCATCTCCACAACGTCGTAGATGGCTGGTACGGTGCTTGGGGATCTCTTGAGGATGGCGAATAAAATGCATCCTGGGCGGTCGCCGCGTCTTTGGATGCTGCGGACGTACTAGAGTTCGAACCCGAGTTTGCGTGCGTGATGTGGTGGATGGTGTGCGTGTTTTACGAGGCGCGGGCTGGCGGCGCATGGCGCCTTGCCCGTTGCTCGTTGGTTCTTCTTCTCGGGGTTGTTGGAACACTTGGTGGCGGCGGCGTGGGTCGCCGCGGTCGCCGTGCTCGCTGTTGTTGTTCGGCATAGCGGGCGTTGGGTGAACGCCGGCTAGAGACGTGTTTGCCGCGTTGCGGAAGCCACGAGGTTGCCACGTGGTTGTCACGTTGCGGTGGCCGCGTGGGTGCGGGCGCTGGTAGGAGTGGGGCGGGACGCGAGGCGTCGCGCCGGCACGTTGCGTTGGAGAGATTCGGGAGCGCTTGGGACACGTCCGCACGGGGCGAGTGTCGGTTGCAGGATGTGGGGATGCGGTGGTCACGGGCGCCCACGCACTATATACTTGGGCTGAGGATGTATAGGTACCTGCAGGCAGTTGTGTGGTTGCGACGTCAGCACGATCTGCAAAATTTAAAAAAAAATGTAGTGGGTTCGATTCGCTTCCCGTCCGGCTAATTTATGGCCGCAAACCCGGCGACCGTTCTGAACCAACGCAAATAGATGGTCGGGGATGGAGTACGGCAAATTACATATATTATTTCCATTGTTCTGTAATCTTAAAAGTCAACATGAATTCAATAATATAAATTGAAGTAAAGTGTTAGCTAACAGGGTGGAATACTCTTTCAAAAAATTTCAATTTGGTTCATAGACACGTTCCAAGGTAAGAAATAAAAGCATGGTGATCTATTTGTCTAGCTTAGTTTGTAGACTATTAGTGTTAGAAATCTGTAGTGTTGCACGTGTATATGCCAATATTTATATGTATAGTTTAATCACATCGGCGGAGTAGTAAAATAAAAATTTTAATTTTATCAGGCAACGCTCATAATCGAATTGTAAAATTTTAACTTATAACATTTTAGTTAGAATTGAAGGGAAAAATTAGAGAGTAGTATTTTTTTATTTATTCAAATCGTTCTATATTTACATTGTAAGAGGCACACTTAACACAGAATTAAGTACCATTGGGGGTTCGAAGAACTCAGTGAGGGACGCGGCAGACGTATTTAAATATGTATGCAGTAGCACACTATACTTATATATATTAAGGAAAGTAGAATAATTAATAAATAATTTATTATTTTATTTTACGGTAAAGAGTACAAAAAATGGACTGGTCACTAACTTAGTTAAATAAAATCGACAAATTTCTGTTAAAAAAAAATACGGTACCCTCAAGAAAAAATCAGATGCAACTAAAAATGATGCGTTGTGGACCAAGTTATGCTGAAATATTTCCATAAATATCTTAAATTTGAGTAGAAATCAACGTATTAATATCGCAACCCAGTGAAAACAATTATGTCAGACGGGCGTCAGAACAACGTCAGCTACGTCTTGTCTTTTAAAGAAAAAAAAAAAAAAAAAGAATTTACGTAAGATGCGAGTCATATATGACTCATACATGACTCTATAATTTGCCACTTCTGACGTAAGATTTTTACGTAAGATAGAAGACCTCCGCATGATATATTACAATGTGACATTCAACTGACATAAGAAATGATTCACATAATTAGGAAATTTACTTGCGAAAGTAGTTCTAGAAATATAAGTTCAAAAATTAAACAATATGTAACTCAAAATGAAGAATTTATTCTATTATTTTATTTCTCATTATTGAAACTTACGTTTCAATAATGAGAAATAAAATTATGAATCGTTTTTATAATAATCGAAAAATGATAATAAATAAATAAAAAGATACAGACTCAGTCTACATAATTAAAAAGTCTGAAATTGCTTATTTTTTTTGTATGGATAAACACATGAAGCTTGAATTTAAAAATAATATTTCGTTCTCAATATCAACTTATATTGATTAAAGAGAAAAATAATTATTAATCATTATTTTAACCACTAGAAAAAGCTCAAAAAGTGAACACGACAATTACAGGTTCTAGTGCTATGAATACACTCCAGTATTTTTTGTAATCAATGCCTGTAATTGTTTATATTCACTTTTAGATTATAAGTCAGCACAAAAATCTGAGTAACACTTAAAAATCTCTCACTTTTTCATCTGGTTCCTGGTTACCAGCATCTGCCCGTGCATTTTTTTTTCGTCACCTGCTTTGGCTGCTCTCCCGCTCTTTGATTGCCAAGCCTGAACCAATTGGTTCCAGCCTTACTGAATTCAGCCTTGTCCCACGTCGGAAACTTTTCAAGAATAATTTCTGAAAGATAATTGTTAAATTATTGTTTTGTAGTTTATTTATAGATAAGTTATCCCTTAATTTCGCAAATTTCAATCAATTTCGAAGTGTTAACCTTGTACTTGGTTATTTTTCCTTCCCAAGTATTTGCCTTTGCAAATGTGTTCGAAAAAATAAAAGCTCCCAAGGCTTGCTTGACTTTTCGTATCTTTTCGTATCTAATTTAGCGCACAGACAATTTTCCGTGTTTATTAATGTAATAATGCATTATTATAAATATATTTAAAAAAATCCTTGTTATGAACATAGAAATAAATAAATAAAAACTTAAAGTTTTTGGATTTTGTTGATCAATTCTTCCAATTATTTTAAAGTTGTTAATTATTATGAGCTAAACTAATTTTTTTTAAAATGATTGTCAATTAAGTCATGAAATTTCAAATCTTTTCCTCAATTAATTAATCAAAAGATATAAATTTGTCTTAAAATTTATACAATAGATTGTCTTGCAGCATTCAGTATTTTCATTGATCAATGTAATTTAATAATAAAGTAAATAATGCACAGGCACATCAAGTAGCCAGGATCGTACACCAACAACTTGCCCTTAAATACCAACTTGTCAATTTTGAAGTGCCTTACTACAGGTATGTACCCGACCCAGTTCTTGAGAACGGTCGTGCTACGTTATATTGGGATCGATCTATTATCACAGATAGGACTATTGTTGCCAATAAGCCTGATATTGTGGTGATAAATCGATTAGAGCGCCACGCAATGATTGTCGATATCGCCGTTCCTCATGACGAGAATCTCGTGAAAGTTGAAAAAGAAAAACAATTGAAGTATTTGGATCTGTCTCACGAGATTGCCGATATGTGGAATGTGGATTCGGTGATCATTGTTCCGATAATCATATCTGTTCACGGATTGATAACCAAGAGCCTCGACCAACACTTTAAAAGGCTCACGTTAGAAGGTTGGATCAAGGGTCTGATGCAGAAGGCAGTCCTCCTTGACACGGCCCGTATTGTGAGGAGGTTCCTGTCTCTGGAGCCCTAACCACAGGTATCTTGGTCCCTGTACCCGATGTCGGTGGTCTACTATTTTTTATATTTTTAAATATGTATTTTTATTTTTTATATATTTAAAAATGTAATCAATATGTATATTAAAAGTAAATAAAGAATAAATATTTTGAACCACGGTTTCAAAAATTATTACCTTCAAATAATTTTATTTTCAATAAAAATTAACGAATGAGTGCATATGTGCAGCAAAACAATGTATTTTGACTAGACATTAAATATTTTATGACCAAAAAGTAGGTAGAGCTGAAAATGTATGAAAATATTACAAATATTAAGATTAAAATTTTCCAATTTTATAAAATAATATAAGCATAAAGAAAATCAAACAAAGTGAAGATTTTTAATGATTCTGAAGATAAGAAAGATTTAAATATAATAACTTACAAATTCATCCTTAAACTCCGCACAAGATTCCAGCCGTGCTTCAAAGGCAGCTCTTAAACCTTAGCTCGGAAATCGAGTTTTAAGTGGAATTCTACTTATTACGGTATTATTATATCACTTTTACGTCAGAATATGACTTGTAATTTATGTAATTGTATGATTTATTTATTACATAAATAATACATAAATTTATGACTTTGACATGAAGTTACAGAATGACATGGATAGGATATATTAGGTCTACAACTTTGCTCCCGCCGTTTTCCAAAAGATGGCGCTAGTAGCCAGTAATAGTTCAAATAAATAAATCACAGTTGTTTTCCATCAGTTTTGACATCTATAAATATAACCTTACATCGATATTAGTTAATTTTTGTTTGCGTCATATAGTTACACTTAATTAAATACATATGTCAACTTATAAACCGAATTCACGTCATTTGCGGGAGATTTTACTTTTTCATTTCAACATGAAAAAATCGGCGGCTGAGGCTCATCGGGTTATTTCAAGTACTTATGGTGATGATACTATTAGTGAAAGAACGTGTCGCGAGTGGTTCCAGCGCTTTAAAAGCGGTGATTTTGTTGTTGAAGATCGGCATAGTGGTGGCAGAGAAAAAACTTTTGAAGATGATGAACTGGGCTTTACTTAATGAAGACTTGTGCCAAACTCAAGAACAGCTAGCAAAATCATTGGGAGTACCTCAGCAAGCAGTATAAAAACGCCTGGAACAGCTGGGGATGATCCAAAAACAAGGATACTGGGTACCGTATCAGTTGAAACCAAGAGATGTTGAGCGACGTTTATTTGCTTGTTACTTAATATTTAAGTCACCATCATGACGTCATATCAAAGTCAAATTTGAGGTCAGATCTATGTTATAATTATGTCATACGATATGACATCATCTCAAAGTCACCAACAGAGTCATTTTTATGTAAAAAAATTACGATCTCTATATGACATGTCTATGACGTTATATGAAGGTCATGTGTTCACTGTCATCATATTTTAAGCAACTTTAATCGTGTTTTAAAAATAGCACTGAGGGTATGAGTTAAATACAGAAAATAATATACAGTGAAACGTAAGGACCCAAATACTAAAACTGAATCACTGTGTTTCGGTTTACAACATAAAATATTGTATTAAAATGTTTTACGTAACAAAATGAGGAATCAAATTATTTATTGAAAAAAAATACCCGGAAATGTGCACTTAAATCTTTAGTATTTTTTTTATATTTCCAAATACCCAGAGACACTTCTCAATTATATCGCACAACGAATTTAACGACACACAAGTAATCAAGCCGAATAACCTACAGAGCGCACCAAAAACACTTACAGAAATATGTACGTCGATAAATATACCCGGATAAAAAATTTTACACTACAGGTGTTTAATACAAAATTATTCTTTACGATTTGTTTTGTTGGCGTATCAAACTGGTTACATTACACGTTAATAATATAGAGAAAACTTTAAAATACCTTTGAAATTGGAAGTTGAGTTCGGCTTACTCCAACCATCTCCTCTTGTAGACTAGTCGTGGCCGTTGAATCGCATGTAATTGTAAATTTTTGCAAACTACCCTCCTTTGACTTAGATTTTTCTATTCGTATAGTATGTTCTGTGTTTTTTTCAAAAACCATTAATGAAAATGTCGGTACTTGTTGTATGATATGTTAACAAAGACCTTTGACTGCCTCTGTGGTTCAGCGGTAGCGAATTCGACTACTGCGCTTGAGATATCGGGTTCCGCAAATATTTGTTTGTACACCCAGCGTGATACACCATAACATAAATTAAATAGCAGAGATAGATTCAGAAGTAGTCGACAACAACAAACGAAGAAGACCTAGAAACGGTCACCCCCGATGAGTTAAAGGCGGTCGTCGTTCGACTGCCTCGATGGCGTAATGGTAGTAAGAGTAAGCGACTGCTGAGCTTGAGGTCTCGGGTTCGATTCTCGAGTCGGATCAAATGTTTGTATGATCTGAAAATATTTGTTTCGGAGTTTGGGTGTTTTCTATGTATTATGTGTATGTATTTACAAAAAAATATATAAGTATTCTATCAGTCCGTCTGGTTATCACAGCATAAGCTCTACTTTGTTTGAAACTGTATTCCGTTGTGTGTTAAATGTCCGAAACAATTTTTACAATTTTTTTTCTAACTATAATTGTGTACCTACTGTAGTTGAAATTGGTTTAAAATAATTTCTCTTGTCAAACTTTCTGGACTTATGTCTTATCAAAACGGATCTTAACGATTTATATTTTTTTTTTGCCAAGGCGATAGCTGCGATTGAGCTTTTCGGTTTGATTTCCGGGTGGAGCCAATTGTTTGTATCACTGGCAAATTTTTTAATTCGGAGTTTGGGTGTTTTTATGTATGTCATCATCATCATCATCATCATCATCAACAGCCTTTTACAGTCCACTGCTGGACATAAACCTCTCCTTAGCAAGGAGGTTTTGGCCTACTATACCTCGCTGGCCAGACGGGTTGGAATAGGGTTTGTTTCAAGTTTTCCTTCTCCTTGTAATGATATTTTCCTGCATAGTTTCTTCCCTTAGTCGCCTCTTACGACACCCACGGGATGAATAGGCGTCGTAACACTATGTATTCTTAATCCGTTTTATGTATGTATGTATACATAAATAAAAAGTATTGTATGTATTTATTTCAGTTGTCTAGAAGTCTCTAGAAGAACAAGCTCTGCTTAGTTTGGAAATAGATGGCGCCGTGTGTGAGATGTCCGAAATATTTATAATTTTATATTTAATAAAACTTGTTGATTTTCTTGTCTGAGCTTAGACATTCATTCGTTCATTCATCTCAGTCAAAAGACGACCACTGCTGGAAACAGGCCTCCCCCAAGATTCTCCACAACAGCCGGTCCCGTGCCGCCCGCATCCAGTGCCTTCTCACGATCTTCACCACGTCATTTGACCACCTTGTGGGGGGCCTACCAACACTACTTTTCCCAGTACGCGGTCGTCACTCCAGATCTTTATGACCCCATTGGCCATTGTTTTCTGCGTGTAATGTCCCTCGCCCACTGCCACTTAAGTTTAGCAATTTTACTGGCAATTTTATTTTTATAGTTTAGATTTACAACACCAACTATGGAGACAGTAATTTATTATAGAAAATTTAATAAAATCAGATTAGATGGTACAGATTTCATACGGGTAGTGATAGATGATATAATTTCTGATGTTTTTTCTGCTTAAAAAGGCATTTTATCGAGTTTTTTCAGTTTATTCAGTTCACAAGACGGCATTATTGTTGTTAAGGCAGGCGATAATAGCAGGTATAAAATAACATCCACTGATGAGCAGCAACAAGCAGAGGTGACTCCTGTAACGCGAGTTCGGGTATCAACAGTAAGAGTTTACGAAAACGCTAGTTGTTTTTGAATCCTTTAGTCTTTTGCGTGTATGATATATTCTTTTAATTATTGTTGTTTATATATTTTCATAATGGCTGCTGGCTCAATTTTTGCTCTGTACCTTCAAGTTTTAGTAAATAATTTTTATATACACATGAAATATGTTTATGATTGTGACAGATATTGTAACTATCAAATTGACGCCTCGCTGTTCTCGTTTATCATTGGTAACGGTGCGTTCCGTTTTTTGCTATGTTAAGTTGTTACAAATTTAATCTTTTGTATTTATTTTTGTTTTGTTTTTAGTTTTATTTTCTAGTTTACTTGCACATACATTGTTTGTACCTTCAAATTTTGTTTACTTTTTATCATAATTTGTTACAACTGTCACTACTGACATCTATCAAGATTACGTTTTATTTTCTTCGTTCGAGTGCATTCAATAGATATTAATTCAGTCACAACGATGAGTGTGTCCGAGTTTAATTCTTTCTTATTCCTTTTGTTTTTATTATTTCATGTTTATATTTTTGTTTTTTGTTTTTCTCTTTTCTCTGTCTTATTCTATTACGTTAATTATTCATTGTATTGTTTTAATGTTACAAAGCTATTCTTGGAAATACAACAATAATTTTGTGTGTGTACCTGCTGGCGGGTAGTGTAGAAATACTATCTGGTAATTCTTTTTTTTTTAATTACATGGTAAAATAGTATTTTTGTAGGTTTGTTTATAATTTTTTATAGATATAAGTACTTATGAGCGATAATGAAGCTGATGTATTCTTTTCTGCTGAAGATTCTTCAGACGACCTTAGTTTCAGTTCCATGACTGAGACGCTGGGTGAGCAATTGTGGCACATATTTCACACTGAATCTCGTCCTTATTTTTATATTTGTCACATAAACGTACAAAGTGTCCCCAGTCATTAGGATGATTTAGCTGAGACTTTCTCTGATAACAACATTCATGCCATCCTGATCTCGGAGACCTGGCTCAAACCCACTTACCCTCTACCTCATACGCTCTCCCTGGATTTGTCCTTATTCGAAATTACCGTTTGGATAACAGAGGTGATAGCGTTGCCATTTACCTTCGCAGCTTCTTACCCTACAAAATAGTCGCCCCTTCCACTTTTCATCTCACCACCACTACGGAATATATTTTCCTCCAGGTTTGAGTCAAGGGAGTTAATGTCATTCTAGGTGTAGTTTATTGCCCCCAAACTGGTAACTACTTCTGTTACCCTGGTTTTTCCCATTACGACTTGATTTTCCTCTCCTATATCCTGAAACCATCCAAATCACCACCTAAAATCGTGCAGACTCGCAGTTTCCGACGCATGGATGTTGAAAAATTACATGCAGATGCTGTTGGGATAGACTGGACGAACATGGCAGGTGCTACCGACGTTGACAACAAAGTCGTTAGTTTTAATGACACCATCGTAAACTATACAACGCTCCAATAAATTCAGTAAAGGTAAAACGCGCACCGGCGCCTTGGATGACGGTGGAGGTCCGAACAGCTATGAGGCGACGGGATCTGTCATTTCATCGGTTCAAACAAAATCGTTAACCAATATAAGGCTGCTAGGTGAATAGTATACTATATTTATAGTGTATAGAATCCGTGTAATCAGGTGATACGCAATGCTAAACGCCGACATATTCTTTAAAACATAGTCTTCTTCCAGTACCTGGAAATTTCTTAATACCTTAGGTATTGGTAAAAAACAACAGCTCACATTCAATAATACAATTAGTTTGAATGATATAAATCTTCACTTCTCATCTACAACTATGATGGATCTTCAAACTAAGTGTCAAACACTGAACTACATATCTGGTCTTACCAGTCCTACCACTGACTCATTCGAATTTCTGGCTTCAGGGCCGGTCACAGCACAGTTACTGCTCTCCTTAAAGTGACTGGCGATATTAGGAAGGGCATGGAGGACACCAAAGTCACGGTACTTGTACTAGTTGACTTTTCTAGTGCCTTTAATACTGTCAGTGATGAAATCCTTAAATATCTCATGGTTACCCCTGAGGCGCTGGAATGGTTTTCCACTTATCTTCAGGGGCGACAACCATTTCTTAATGCTTAAAGACATTTTTCAGTTTTAATTTATGGTAAAATGAGTAGACGGGTTAGTAACAATAAACGTCGGTTACGATAAACGAGTACCGTGGCCCATGCTCACGTACAACTGAAGTCATAAGTTTGTTGTTTGTTGACTGCACGGTTGGCGTAGTGGTTTAAGTGGTCGCCACGCCGCTCTCTACTGTGCTGAGTGTTGAAGATTCAAACCTCCGATGGGACAACACTGTGTGTGATGCACAAATTGTTGAGTCTGGGTGTTTTTTGTGTCCGTTTCTTGCATGTCTTTAAAGTCTCCCGCGACACAGGATTTATTCTTAGTGCGGGCGTTGTCAAAAAAAAAGTGCATAACCTTATTTGTATAAGCGTTTTCATAAACTCCTTACGCGTTCATCATAACTCTATTGCTAACGAACTGATTTGATATTTTTTTTATTTAGGAGGGTGTACTTGTTAAAATAAATAAGTGTTTAATGTATGTAACAAAATATTTTTCATACTGCTAGCGCCATCTAGTTAAGTTTTTGGGTAAACTTTGTATAAGCCGTTGTTTTGCTTGTAAAGAATATATTTAGTCTGTTGCAAACCATAACCGTGTTTTATTTTATAGTACTTACAAATTAATTTTATTTAAAAAGAAACAAAATATCCAAGGGTAGAAACTTTAAGAATCAAGGTACAGATACTCGTAAAAATATAAGTACGTGAAGTATGTTTGGGATTCAACTGAAAATCAGCGTTGTGGTCACTTTCAGATCACAAGTACAGGCGCAACCGTGGTTTTTTAGATCAATTATTTTATGATACCGTAAAACATTGTTTGTTTATATTTGTTATTTTGTATCAACAATATCACTCATTACAAACTAGTAGCGCCATTTATTGTGAAGTATGTGATATGTATGTCTGCGTATATTTATGATGTTTTTTATGAAATAAAGTCAGTTCTTGTCTGTGACTCAAGCGTTTCTTTTGTAATAGGTTATGAACCCAGTGATTTATAGTTTTTTTTTCTCGCAATTTTATTGGAAATTAATAGGCTTTGCAGATTGAGATAAACTCTAATTAACGCTGTAACTGTGAAAATGACGACGAACTATCTTGTCAGTGTGCCTAAATTGAAAGGCAGGAAAAACTACAATGAGTGGGCTTTTGTGGCTGAGAATTTCTTAGTGTTGGGGGGAATGGCCGATTGCATCAAGTCGGAAACTATACCAGCAGAAATAGGAGCAGTAAGTGACGCGAAAACCCGAGCCAAGTTGATTCTGACAATAGACTCGTCGCTGTACGTACATATTAAAAGTGAACAAACGACACATAAACTGTGGAAGAAATTGAAGAACCTATTTGATGACTCACTATTCACGAGGAGAATCAGTTTACTGAGGAGTTTGATTTCCATTAGACTTGAAAATAGCGTTTCAATGACTTTGTACGTGACACAAATCATCGAAACAAGCCAAAAATTGAGTGGTATGGGTTTCAACATCAATGATGAGTGGGTCGCATCGCTTTTGTTAGCGGGATTAACAGAAAAATATTTCCCTATGATAATGGCGATCGAGCTTTGTGGCATACAATTGACAGCGGACGCCATCAAAACAAAGTTGTTGGACATGGAAGAAAGCGGAAACGGCGGCGGCAATAATAGCGCCTCCAATGGCGCGTTTGTGAGTTTCAAGAAGAAATGAAATGTTGGTAGCACTGCGACCAAAGACAACGCCCAGATATCAAAGTCAAAACCTATAGTGACATGTTACAAATGTTAACAAACAGGACATTACCGCAACCAGGGTACTTTTACGAACAAAAATTCGTCGAATACAAATGAACGCACAAGCAGTAATGCGTTTAGCGCTGTGTTTCTGAATGGTGAATTTTGCAAAAGAGATTGGTATATTGACTCCGGGGTGAGTGTTCATTTTACCGCGAACGAGGAATGGTTGTCAAATGTGTCGCGAGATCATAAGATCAAGGAAATTGTAGTGGCAAACAAAGATAAAGTACCTGTACTATGTACTGGAGATGTGCAGATTACGACAAAGACGCGTGCCTGTAAATACGATATTATAGTAGAAGGTGAATTATGCGTGCCGAAGTTGACTACAAATCTGTTGTTTGTTAGTCAACTTATATTAAAAGGAAACAGAGTTTCATTTAACAACGATAGTTGTCAAATTTTCAACCAACGAGGAGTACTGGTGGCTACAGCGAGTCTGTTGAATGGGGTGTATAAACTGAAGATACCTGAGGATTGTTCATCAGCTGCATCGATGGTGTCTAGTGCAGTTTGGCATAGAGGTTTAGGTCATGTCAACAGCCAGTATTTGAACAAGATGCAAGATGCTGTTCAGGGATTGACACTAGATAGTAAGACTGATATATCAAAGTCATCTTGTGTTGCATGTTGTGAGGGCAAGCAGAGCCGCTTACCATTTCCCAAAGAAGGTAGCAGAAGTACAAAGTTACTACACAAGGTGCACACAGACTTCTGTGGACCGATGGACAGTACGGACAGTACTCAACAGTATAAAGCAGAGGTAGAGAATCAACTTAATCGCAGGATAAAAATCTTGAGAAGTGACAATGGGAAAGAATTCTGCAACAACAGATTTAATGATTTTTTGATGTCACATGGGATAGTGCATCACAAAACAACCCCATACACGCCTGAGCAGAACGGTCTCACAGAACGATTTAACCAGAAGATTGTTGAGAAAGCCTAATGTCTTCTGTTCGATGCAGGTCTCGACAAAAGATTTTGGGCAGAGGCAGCACATACTGCAGTGTACTTACAGAACAGGACTGTGACCACATCATTAAATTATAAAACTCCTTTTGAGATATGGACGGGTAGAAAGCCAGATGTAAGTTACGTGTTTTCGATAGTACAGTCATGGTGCATGTGCCGAAACAAAAAAGATTAAAGTGGGACAGAAATTCTGAAAAATGTATCCTTGTCGGCTATTCTAATGACGTCAAAGATTACAGGATTTACAACCCAAAGACTAATGTCATCATCACCAGACGAGACGTCGTAATATTGGAGAAGGTAGAGAAAAAGAATATTCTAGACTTTCTAGAGTTACAGGAAAGTTGTTCAGATAAGGTAAATATAGTTCCAGTAGGGGAAGAAGATGTGACTCTCCAGGAAGATTCCCTTGAATTAAATCAGAGAGCTTGAACATGAATGACAGCGGTGAACTGTATGTACCTTGTGAAAGTGGAACTTCAGATAGCTCTGTGTCTGTTACCACAGACAATGAAGACTCCACTTATACTGAATAACCGAATAACTGGGAACCCTTAAAGAGAGCTGTCACTATCGACGAAAAAGTTCATATATTTAACGAAAACATATTACGCCTATATGATACTCATGCGCCATTGAGGAACATCAAACTAAAACATCCTCCCGCACCTTGGTTGACAGATAGCATACGCAGCGTAATGGGGAGCCGGGACCGAGCTTTTCGGCGTTTTAAAAGAACTAGAAGCTTAGTTCTTCTTTTAAAGAACTTAGATGATACCTGGCTTGCCTACAAAACTGCTAGAAACAAGTGCAATCAGATGATACGTAATGCCAAACGTCGTTATATTCTCGATAACATTTCTACATCTTCTTCTCCCGACATCTGGAAGTTCTTTAGGACTCTTGGCATCGGTAGCAAGCGCCACGTGGATCTTCCAATGGGCGTTGCTTTAGATGATATCAATCGTCATTTCACCACTTCTATTACCTTGGATCATCAAAGCAAAATCCAAACTATCCAATCCGTGGCCCGCCTGCCTAGACCTACTATAAACTCCTTTGATTTTTCTCCAGTTGCATCAGAGGATGTCCGGCGGTTTCTTATCTCTATCAAATCCAAAGCCACCGGTAATGACAACATTAGCCGTTTTATGGTGACCACTATCCTGGACCAACTCTTACTTGCCATCACCCACATAATTAACTATTCCCTTGATTCCAACGCCTTTCCCTCCTTATGGCGAAAGGCTTATGTACGTCCATTGGCTAAAGTACCTAATCCGTCCCTCCCTTCCCATATCCATCCAATATCCATTCTTCCTTTCCTGTCCAAAATACTGGCAGCCTGTGTACATAAGCAACTGTCTCACTTCATTTATCAAAACAACTTACTCAATAAGTATCAATCAGGATGCCGACCTGGACATAGTACAGGGACAGCTTTGTTCAAGGTAACACTTGATATTAAGGCAGCAATGGAGGAAGGCAAAATAACTGTGCTAGCTTTAATTTACTTCTCAAACGCCTTCAATGCTGTGAACCATGAGATCTTACTCGCAATACTTGCCCACTTCATGATTTCCGATGATGCACTGGCATGGTTTTCATCCTATCTTCGTGGACGCCAGCAGTCTGTCCGAACTGATAATTCGTCATCGCTGTGGGCCGAACTAGACTCTGGTGTACCACAAGGCGGTATTCTTTCCCCTCTTCTCTTTTCGTTATTTATCGACTTCATAACTCACAAACTTCGGTGTTCGTATCATCTGTATGCAGACGACCTGCAGATTTACTCACATGCGAGAGTTGAAAACTTAAACGAAGCTATAATCAACATTAACCACGACCTAGACACCATAAAAAACTGGTCCAGCAGTTTCGGTTTGAACGTGGATCCGAGTAAATGTCTAGCAATCTTCTTAGGGAGTCCTAAAATGACAGGTAGAATTGATCCTGACGCCGTCATTGGTATCATATATGACGGTACAGTATTGCCCATCAATCTATCGGTTAAGGACCTCGGCTTAGATATAGACAGAACTCTGAATTGGCATGTTCAGGTAACCAATGTTAGTCAAAAGGTCACGAATATTTTACGTGGCCTTTATAGACTAAAAAACTTTCTCCCCATAAAGATTAAGATTATGCTAGTGCATGCCTTAATTTTGCCAATCATCGACTATGGTGATGTATGTTACCTCGACCTAAATGCAGGTCTGCTCAACAAATTAGACCGACTTCTCAACAATTGCATTCGGTTCATATTCAACCTACGTAAGTATGATCATGTATCCACTTATCGGAGGCAACTGTCATGGTTACCTATTAGACAGCGCCGCCGCTTGCGAGCATTGACTGTGTTACACTCCCTCATCCACTCTCCTAACCCACTTACCTAACCACTCATATACAATATCTCTGCTCTAATCATGACAGAAATCTTTGTTCCTCCGATAATCTCCTCCTTCTCTGAACATCACATAATTCCCATATTGTCCATTCGTCCTGTAAAGCTGTAAACTGTCCAAGCTGTAAATCTCTGGAACGCCCTCCTCCTAGAGATAAGAAGGTGTGTTAACCCATTAACCTTTAAGGTTAGAGTACGAAAATTTTCTAGCATACCGTTGGATCAACGTCTATCCATCGATGAGCAAATGTGCGCTACTCAAATACGTCATTTCATGAAACAATATTTACCTTTGAAACCACATAAGTGGGGACATGCTTTGTTCCTTGAAGGGATATGCCTACAAATTCATTATATACTCAGGAAAGGACAATGAGCCCATGTTAGAAAATGAAACAAATGTAGGAACCGTTGGTAATGTCGTCATAAAACTAGCTCGAGCCATTCCATGAAGAATGAATCACATTGTCTACTTTGACAATTTCTACACTTCTTTGCCACTCATGTACTATATGGCAAAACAAGGCATTTGGTGTTTAAGAACTGTGCAGAGAAACCGTCTTGGAAAATCTTGCAAATTGCCTACAAAGCAACAAGTGATGGCAAAGTCTGTGGAGAGGGGATCTTATGAAGAATACGTGACCAGCTACGAAGGAATTGAAATGTCTTCAGTGAGTTGCACAAATACGCCCGGATAATCGCATGCGGTGTATGATGCCAGGGTGTAGGCTGCTAAGCAGCATCAAATGTGAAAATGCAAAGTTTTTCTGTGTTAAAAAAAAATTCTGACTGTTTTAACAAGTTCCACATTTAATTACTTATAACTAATCAATAATTCATTACTTTGCAAACATTTTTCATTATTCCTGAGAATAGAAAATACCTTATCAAAAAACCAAAATCTCTAAGGGCCGTGAATACTTGATTAGGTATTAAATACATGTTGTATCAAAAATAATACCATACGTTTTTTGATAAATATTTATGATAGTATTACATAAATATTTATTTTACTATTTTTCCCGTATTTGTTACCCCTATATATATAACATATATTTTTCTTATCACAATAAAAAATTCCATGCATTTAAGGGTTAAATGCTTCAACTGCCTCTTCAGATGTTAAAAAACGCTGACCACGCATTTTCTTCTTGATAGAAGGGAACAGGAAGAAGTCATTAGGCGATAAATTGGGTGAATATGGATAATAATTGATTGGAATCAATAATTCGATCTTATTTTCTTTCAAATAACTAATTATTTGACGCGCTGTGTGAGAGCTCGTATTGTCATGATAGAGGATGATTTGTCCTTTTCAGTTGATTTTTCGAATCTCATCGATGACTTCTGGCAAACAAATTGTTTTATACCATTCGACGTTCACTGCTTGCCGATCCTGTAGAGCAACAGTAGCAACTGCCCACGATTTTCGAAAGAAAAAAGCAATCATTTTCTTTTAAGTGCTCCGCGACCGAACAACTTTTGTTGGATTCGGTTCATTTTGAAATACCCAAGCAGTCGATTGCTGCTTTGTTTCGGGTTCGTACGAATATATCCAAGTTTCGTCACCTGTTACTTGATACTTTAAACGTTTGGAGAAGCACCGCAATTAAAGTTTTTGAGCATTTCTTTCCACCAATTGACACGAGTCTTTTTTTGGACTTCGGTCAAATTATTTATTTATTTATTTATTTATTTATTTACACTTTATGCACTTTGTACTTTGTACATCGGCGGACTTAATGCCCAAGGCATTCTCTGCAAGTCAACCTTAGGGTGGTTTAGAAATATTGTAAGGGAGGTGCACAGAGGTTATATTGACATTTAAAATATACAATTCACTGAGTGCGAATGTATGCACACATTCATTGAGTGCGTATACATACATGAACACATATAATACATACGTCATAAAATCTAAATGTATGTGTATATTTATGTATATATGTATATATATGTATATACATAAATATACACATACATTTAGATTATATTCGTACACTATGACAACTTGACTGTAAGCTGAGCCAACTAACGATGAGACGATTCTTCAATCTCGTTAAGAAGGAGACTATGTACATTCTTTTTGAATGTAAAACGGTTTGTGGACATCCTGACTTCGAGCGAGAGCGCATTCCAGAGTAGTACTGCCTGAACAAAGAACGAAGAGTTCACGAAATCAGAGTTATGAGAGGGACATAAGAGGAGCAGATTATTTTCTGAGCGAAGGTTTGTGTCGTGGTTAGAGGATAGATAACGGAGGTACGGAGTAAGATATGTAGGTGAGAACGATGAGTTGAGAAATTAAAATAGGGCAGTTAGTGCTCGCAGATTGCGGCGCTGGCGAATAGGTAACCATTTTAATTGGGAACGTAAAGCAGACACGTGGTCATACTTTCGTAGATTAAAAATGTATCGAACGCAGTTATTGAGAAGTCGGTCTAGTTTGTTAAGAAGGTCTGCATTCAGGTCGTAATAACACACATCACCATAGTCGATTATTGGACAAATTATGTGGAATCCAACGGCTGCAAATCTTCTTGATGGCTAAATGATTATGCAAAATCGTTTGTATTTGACTTTTACCAATGCCCAAAGATGCCTCTATCTCACGGTATGTCAGATGCCGATCTGCCTCAATCATTTTACGAACAGCGTAGATGTTTACTGAAACAACAGCAGTTGATGTATGATCTTCGCGATATTCGTCACTGAGACTATCACGTCCACGCTGGAATTCTGCAAACCAGTTATAAACACTTGTTTTCGATGGTATTTTATTACCAAAAGCGGAACGGAGCCGATGCACTGTTGTTGATTGAGGCCATATTTAAAATTGTAAAAATTGATCGCACGAAAATGTTCACGATTGACTTTTATTTTTTCACAGAAATGATATTTCAAAAAGGCTATTTAAACAAGACTACGCAGTGGAATTGTAACCTGTCAATAGTGTTTATCATGAGAAATGTCAAATTTTACATAAATCATTACGACACAAGCAGTCAACGTCATCTAGCGTTCGATTCCGGCAACTTTCAGGGTTTCCCTCGTAATTAGGGACGCAACCTTATCTGTTGTAAGTTGGTATTATTGTATAGTCTGTATTTGTTTTGTTGGCTACATTTTTTTATAACCTCTTTTTTTGATCTCTGTAAAATACGATATACATGAAATATAAAATTTTCTCTTTTCTCCGTGTTCTAAACAGTTTGTTATAAAAACACATAAAGATCAACATTTAAGGATACTATTAGCATGAATTAACAGCTACCTTCCGAGTCCTAATCTCAATCAGCTAGTTCAGAAGGAATTGATACTTTGCTAAAAAATAACCTGAAGTACATGGCATGTAATTATTAAAACATCTTAGTTTTAAACACGAAATTTAATCAAACCAAATTAAATCATTTATATGCAAAATGTAGGCTTACAGAGATTTTAATGCCATTTACATTCTACCATTATATAACAGTGTGCAAATATATTCTTTTCATTTAAGCTAATTAATGAACATCATGAAAAAAAGAAAAAAAATGAAATGTCAAAATTTTAAAATAAATAAACAAATATTTCATGTGTCAACACACAACGTCATCTAGTTTCAAATTAAGCAGAGCTTGTACTATGATAACTAGACTAACTGATAGAACGCTTATACAAGTGTCCCAAACTATACATAAAAAAAGAAGTGCCAGATTGGATAAAAATACAAATACCCAAATTCAGAACCAAAAAAAAATATAATTCAAATAATGCCGATTTAGAACACCATTGTTTAGATGAGTAGCTGAACTGTAGCAGCAGCGTCTAATCCCCGTGACATCAAAGGGACGCCGCCGCGAACCGCGACGAGCCGGTTAATTTTACATTCTTATCACTAATCAGAATTACTTTCTTAAATCACTTCCTTTATTAAAGTTAATTAATGAAAGACGCAGTTTTATTAGCGCATTTAATTGTTCTACTAGCTTCAGAGTCACCAGAACATGTGTCACTACTTGAAAAAATAGATAATACTTTGGATGTCTCGTAATTTTTGTATTTTATACGTATGTACAATCAATCCCATAATTTGGTATATCCTTAAAGCTAAAGATCTGTGGAGTAAGTAAGAAAGAATCATTAGGTTAAAGTGATTAGAAGGGTTATTATTGATTCAAAAGACACTTAAAGGTAATACTTACATATACACGTACAACACATAAAACACATCAACTGAAACTCGAGCGCGTTCAAAGAGCGGTACTAAAGTAGGCTAGAGGCTCCCTTACCGATTTCCTACCACCGAACTTTACAAGACTTGTAATGTACTATCAGTGCGAAAATTGTTTATTTTGAACCTCATCCTCACGACCCACGCAAATACCAATTACGACCATTCGAAGTTTAAGTGTTCGTCGGAAATACAACGTTTGTCCCTCCATCTCGGTCAGAGCCAGTCTATCCCGTAGATGTTTTTACTTCCTGAGAAATTACGTATACAATAGACTAAACAAAAGTTTAAACTTCCACTCAATGACTAAGTATGAGTGTAAAAAGAAGGTGACTCATTCGCTGTGTGACTTAGACTATGATGGCACTGAAAATATAATCTGCACAATGAATGGACCATAAGTATGTACTTATTACTTATGTCCATTTTGTACTATAATTCGCACACAAATACATGGAGCATATAATTCTCTCTCACTACACTTACACACCAATACAACACAATCATATATACAAATACACACACTCACATACATACACCACTAAAGTTTGCAAAAATTGTCTCTCTTATTAGTTCTTGTGACACTGTTTTGATAGTTGCAGCCACTGAGATAACTTTTATAGTGTTTAATTATCTGGAAATCGTAGAAAAATCGTTATATTTCGGTATTTCGGTAGAACAGAGCCCATATCGGTAGAAATACCGAAAAATCGGTAGGTTCGAAACCACCGCCTGGAGAAGATTCCACAAATAGAGATGTTCAGCAAGCCTATACCTTGGGCCAGGCAAGCCAAATATCTAGGTGTAACTATCACTAAAAAAACAAAATTAGGTTATATATGGCATGCGTAGGACCAATAATAACATACGGTAGCATAGTCTTCGCACACGTTAGGCAACACAGGAGTCGACCTTCACATCGACCTCAAATTGCCGACTATCAAGCAATAGCTACTTTGACTCTGCTCCGACTCACCCCAACCCTCTAGTGGTTGCGGCTGTAAATTACACACCCAGTAGGATCTCTAACGTACGTCGACCCAAACACGCGCTAGGTAAAATAGACGACGCCATCGCACTCGCTCAGCGCAGAGCGAACGCGGCTCGGAAAGCCGCCACGAACCGTTTGCGCTTTCACGCGTTTTTCACGAATAGTAATAACATTTGGCTTTATTTAACATATTACGCGGCAAAATATTGTCATTTAACTTTGTTATTAAGGAGAGCCGTGTCCGGCTGGAGAGCCTCCACGGCGGCAAAGCCAGCACGTGGAGCCTCCAGCCGGGACGACCAACGAGCCATCGTGGCTCGACGAGCGGTCTCTCGTCACTCGCGTATCTCTTCGGGCGGGGGCCGTATGCCGCTACCTGCCCGGAAGTCAGCCGTTCGCTGATAAACTTCGGCGAGCACTTCCGCCTCCAAATCCCACGGGGGAGTTCCGGCCAAGGCGCACGCCGCCTCCGTCGATATGGTGCGGTAACCGCGTATAGCTCTAACCGCCAATATCCTCTGAGGGCGCCAGAGGCGAGCCCTATTCTGGGTGGTCAGAGCCGCCGCCCACACTGGTGCACCATACAGTGCCATTGACCGGACAACCCCCGTGTATAGCCGTCTCGTCGCGACGCTGGCTCCACCCAAATTGGGCAAAAGTCGCCCAAGGGCAGAAGCAGCGCCGACCAGCTTTGGAGAAAGCTGTCGGAAGTGCTTGTCGAAGACTGGGTGTGTACTACCGTAACCACTAGAGGGTTGGGGTGAGTCGGAGCAGAGTCAAAGTAGCTAAGGGAGTACTGTTTCATGTATTGCTTGATGGTCGGCAATCTGAGGTCGATGTGAAGATCGACGTTGCGCACATACCACGGTGCTCCCGTAGCTTTGCGCATGAAATTGTTTTGTAATGTTTGAAGCCTATGGATCCTGTGTGGCCTAACGTGTGCGAAGACTACGCTACCGTACGTTATTATAGGTCGTACGCATGCTGTGTATAGGGGAGACCGGTGCAAGACGAGGCTCGGGGCAGGACGGGAATTGTGCTTGTGTGCGTGAATAGTAAGCACAACAGAGCGAACACAGCGCCCATTCGCACGGTGTTCAGTCGTGTCACGTGAGTCCGAGCGGCGAGTGCATGTCACTGCGTGTTTTGGTTGCGCCGCGAGAAAAAACAGTTTTGTAAACGATTCTTACGAAGTTGTCTTCTGTAAATCAATGAGCACCAAGGTAAGTTTCAATGCTATTGTTATATTATACCACATACTCGTTGAAGTAGTGTTAAACTAACGAATTTACTTTGCTTTTTGGCAGAATAATTTTGTAGGTTAGAACTGTTGTTAATTTTGCAAAATATGTTTGTTGGGGCAAAAAGGTCGGGGCATAAGGGGATAGTATCCCGTTATGCCCCATAAGTACAGGTAGAAAATATGTTTATCAATTTTAATATTATAATAGGCAAGTGTTTTTTGTTTGCAGTTAAAATGGTACGAAATTATAAACGTAAAACGGATCGTGGAAAATGGGACGAAGAAGACATGAGAAGAGCGGTTAGGGCTGTGCTTTCAGAGTCTATGGGATTTCTTTGCGCTTCAACTACATACGACGTGCCTAAGTCGACCTTGGAGCGAAAAGTGAGAAAGGCTCGATCTGCTGTGGATGCTGACTCTGATTCAGGTAACGACTATGGAAAACAGAAATTAGGACGCTACAAAACTGTTTTTAATAAAGAACAGGAATTAGAATTATCGGAGTACGTTAAAACAATGGAAGCACGCCTCTTCGGAATAACTGGTAAAGAGCTTCGGATTATAGCTTTTCAGTTAGCTGTGAGAAACCATATTGAGAATCCTTTCAATGCAGAGACTGGTATGGCCGGAGAAGACTGGTTAAGTGGATTCCTAAAAAGGCATCCTGAACTTTCATTTCGACGACCGGAGCCAACTTCTGCTGCGAGGGCTATGGGCTTTAACAAAGTGGCAGTAGGTGAGTTTTTCACCTTGCTGGAAAGTGTCGTAGAAAAGCATAACCTTACGCCTGATAGAATTTATAACGTAGACGAAACTGGCATTAGTACTGTGCCCAAGAGTAATTCGAAGATATTATCACTTAAGGGTCAAAAGCAAGTTGGCTGTTTGTCATCTGCAGAAAGGGGGCAATTAGTTACAGCTGAAATATGTTTTAGCGCCGCCGCGCCGCGCGAAAACGATTGAAGAATGAGTTGCTGGATGATGCACCACCGGGTTTTTGGGGTACATGTAGTGACAATGGGTGGATAACTTCACAGATATTTTTTGACTGGTTCAAAAAGTTTGTAGGAATCGTAAATGCTACTGCAGAAAAACCAGTCTTGTTGATATTGGATGGTCATGCATCACATATGAAAAATTTTGATTTGATTGATTACGCAAGAGAGCATCATGTAATACTGGTATGTACACCACCACATTGCACACATAAATTGCAACCGTTGGACGTTGCATTTATGAGACCGCTGAGTACATACTATAGTGCAGAAGTGAAAAAGTGGCTAAGAGACCACCCTGGTCGCGTAGTTTCACCCTACTAAGCCATCCATTCAAGCACAAAAAGATAGGTAACCTAATTTTGTTTTTTAAGTCCAACTTTGAACGCGCGTTTATTAAGGTGTGGAGACGTCCTGTCGATGCCAGGCACTCTGACTTTTCGATATCGTCGAAGGCCGGTGGGAGGTTAGATCGGCTTAGAGGAGGCATACAGGTGATCGTGTCTCTCTTTAGCGAGAGCTAGGGCTCCTATGTCCAACGAACGGCTTGGCGGGCCCTCCTTGGACAGGCTTTGTGGGCTTGACGGGGGCTGACTTTGCGGGTACTGGGGCAGGTATGGGGGCCTGACTCGTCTGCACGGGCAGAAGTGGGAAGTTCTGCCCCATCATCCTGGGAGTGGCCCATGCGTTAGTTCTGGGGGGAGGAGCAAGAAGGACTGGGCGGGGAGGCTGAGGGCCTTTCGCCTTGTGGGGTTTAGACACCCGCGGGCAGCCTCTGTAGTTGGCGGGGTGACCTGTTTCGACACACAGGACGCACGCGACTGGCTCGGTGCATTGGGCCCTGTCTTTGGGCCTATAGCACTCCTCCGTCGCGTGGTCTTCCAGGCACTTGACGCACCTGGGGCGGGCGAGGCAGTTTCTTGCCCGAGTGACCGTATAGCTGGCAGCGGTGGCATTGGGAAATACCACTTCTACGGTGAGGTGTCTTTACGGTGATTCCTGACAGCCCGCGGACGGATGACATCTCGAAGATGTCTTTTCCCGCGGGGCTGTCGTCTAGCGAGACCATCGCCATATCGTATACGGTGCGGCCTTTAACCATCCGGTGTACCCTGTGCACCGAGTAGTTTTTTGATATGAGGGATTTCTTGATCTCCTCGGGGCAGATCTCCCTAGGCACGTTGCGTATCATAACGCGGAGCTTCGTCTCTTCCGGGAGAGTGTACGTATGGAACGATACGTTCCTCTCCCGGAGGAGTTTTGAAAGCGCCCTGTGGTCGTTTGAGGTGCCCAGGGCGATTTTGATGCCCTGTTGGGTGCTGCGAGCGGAGTGATAGTTTATACGGCGCTCGTTGCACCAGGTGGATATAGACGTCCATCTCGACTTCTCCTGGACGTAAATCGGTGGAGGAGGTGGGGTCTTTTGGGAGACCGCCGAGGCGTTGGTGGTAGTGGGCGTGGCCCTCCCTGAGGGGGAGGGGCTGCGCTTAGACCTTGAAGAGCGTGGGTGGGGGCTGCCGAGGTTGATTTACTCTTGGCCAGTTTGGCCTTATTTAGGCGGACTTTTGAATCACTCCGATCTTCTGTGACTTCTGCACGGTGGCGCTCGCGTACCTCTCCATTATAAAGGCTACGATTACCGGGTCCTTGAGGAGGTCCTCGATTTTTAGGCACGCGAGGGCCATGTCGGCGGTTTGCGATTTGCGCGATTCACCTTTACGCGCCACGAGTCCTAGTCCCCAGGTGGGACAACCCGGGGGTGTGTGCTGTGCTTGGCCTCCCAACCGGGGTAGGCCGGGAGGGTGTACTTATAACTAAGGTGTAAAACTATCTTAATGTGCGTCGGGTTTCTAACAGCCCAGGTGTAGGGGTAGTATGGGCCTGTGTATATCGGCACACCCAAACTAACACCAGGGAATGGGAGTGTTGGGAGACTTGTTGGCTAGTCCCCCCCTAGGCCGAGTTATCTAGCGCCAGCCGATTTTTGCCTAGGCCTGAAGGGGCCCGACAAATTTTGTTCCTCGGTGGAATCCAAACGGTGTCAACTAAACCGAGTGGGTGGAGACCCGACCCGCCAGCCTAGTTTCTTCAGGGTTAGGCTAAAGTCGGCTGGAGCTAGATCACTCGGCCTTGGGGACACTCTTAGTCGAGTCTAGCTATCACCCTGCCCAGCCCTCTCTCATCTCTCCTATACCCCTGTGTTAGTTTGGGTGTGCTGGCCTAACAGGCCCATACCACCCCTGCACCTGGGCTGTTAAGAAACCGAAGGAGTACAAGAATAGGGCACACCTATATTATAAGTACACCCTCCCAGCCTACCCCAGCTGGGAAGACAACAGTTTACTTTCCCCCGGGTTGTCCCATCCGGGGACTAGGTAAACAAAACCCGTCTCACCTAGCGAAAATCATGGCCCTTAAGGCCCTTTATTTGGAAGACCTCCTCAAAGACAAAGAGGTCTTTGCATTCCTGATGAACCGCTATGGGGACAAGCTACCCAGCGCACCGAACGACATGGACGTCGTCGACGACGTCGCTGAATCCGAAGACAACTCTGAAGATGATGAAGAAGAAGACAACGGTACAACAGTAGACACCACCTGCGATAGCGACGCTGAAATCTTCACGTCGGATTGTTCGCAAGACTCGGAGTATACGTTAGTTTCCTCTAGGAAACGAAGCAAGAGGGCCAAAGGAAAGCCAAACAAAGCCGAAAGCTCAGCGAGGGCAAACCGACCGACAAAGCGATGTCGGCTGCCCCCGCATACGTCTCCTTAAGGCCGAAGCGCACCCCCTTCCCCTCAGGGTGGACTATCCCCACCCTTACCAAAACCACCACTCAAAAACCCCGCCCCCCACCCTTATTCATCCAGGAGAAATCCAAATGGACAGCAATTTCGACATGGTGCAACGAACGTCGCATCACATATCATTCAGCCCGTAGTACTCAACAGGGCATCAAAGTTACCGTGGCCACCTCAAACGACCACAGAGCCCCCACGAAACTACCTTGGGGAATGAGGTGCACCCGATGGTAATAGGCCGCACCCATATTGTCTACAATATGGTGTTGGTCTCACTCGATGACAGCAGCGCGGGGAAAAACATCTTCAAGATAAACGTTACCGTTACGTTACATCAAAGTTACCGTGGCCACCTCAAACTACCACAGAGCCCCCACAAAACTACCTTGGGGAAAGAGACATCGCTTTCCTCACTTTTACCTTCCCAGAAGACAGACTGCTACGCGTGGTAATACGCAACATCCCAAAAGAACTAAGCCCCGGAGAGATAAAAGAATCTCTCCTGGCCCAACAACTTCCGGTGCATGAGGTGCACCCGATGGTAAAAGGCCGCACCCATATTGTCTACAATATGGTGTTGGTCTCACTCGATGACAGCAGTGCGGGGAAAGATATCTTCAAGATATCATCCGTTTGTGGGCTGTCAGGTATAACAGTAGAGCTGCAACCACACTGCAGGAGCAGTCTCTACCAATGCCACCGCTGCCAACTATACGGCTATTCCGCGAGGAACTGCTTCGCTCGTCTCAGGTGCGTCAAGTGCCTAGAAGACCATGCGACAGCAGCTTGCAAAAAGCCCAAAGATAGGGCCCAATACACTGCACCAGTCGCGTCAGTCCTGTGTGGCGAAACAGGCCACCCCGCCAACTACCGAGGCTGCCCACGCGCACCCATACCCCTCAAGGCGAAAGGCCCTCAGCCTCCTCGCTTAGTCCACCCTGCTGCTCCGCCCCCCCAACAAACGCATGGACCACTCCCAGAGGGACGGGACCGGTCTTCCCACCTCTGCCTGTGCGGTTAGGTCAGGTCCCTCTTTCTACCCCGGGACCCGCAAAAGCAACACCCATCAGGCCTTCAAAACCTCTCGCTGTCCACGGTAACCCTCTAATCCGCACCTCCCCAACCAAACCTACCCAAACTCCTTCCATACCCCAAAGCCTAGACCTAGACCTATCCCTAGTGGCAAGGTTCGCGAACCTTATAAACTTCAGCGACCTACGCCAACTCGCCATTCTAATTAGACAGAATGAGGGCAATCCTCTGGCCTCCTCAACGTTGGAATCAGGTACTCGAGAGACTGTACAAAGAGACCCTAACATTGCGAACTACTGTGTGGTTCGCAATGACAGGCTTCGGTCCGCCGGCTAGGCATGACTGGACACCAACCCATCACCCTCGTCTCAACCTACCTATCACCTAACTCCACCCCCGGCAGACCCAGACGATTACTTGAGAGCGACCTCAGCGCACTGCTGAATTTAAGTAACGCTGTAATAATCACTGGCGACCTCAACGCCAAAAATACCCTGTGGCATTACCACACTACAAACAGCAGAGGCAGAACCCTGGAGTCGCACTCGAGGTCACTAACGTTCAACATAATCACCACTCGACCCAACCCACTACCCGACTAACGCATCTCACAGACCCGACTCACAGACACTAGACGTGGCACTCCTAAAGAACATAAACCTACGTTTGTGTTCGATAGAGGTGCTACACGAATTAACCACTGACCACAGGCCTGTAGTTATAGAATTCACCCCCAGACTAGGCCACATAGATGCAGGTCACACCCCCAATAGGAGGATTACGGACTGGAAGCGTCTCGGGACACAACTCGAGTGTATCTCGTACGTGCATCTGAATAGGATACCCGACCACATAATCAGCTACGAGGACATTGCAGCAGCGATCGACTCACAACACATGTGCAATAGTTAATTAATGAATACACTCGGAAGGCACCAGCGACGAATGACCACCAATGGAACCTACTCGACGACGTACGTGAACTACTGAGGCAGAGGAACGCCACTGTACGTGCCTACGACAGACATCCCTGCGAAGGAAATAGGATTAGGTTACGCAGTTTAGAAAGAGCAGTCAAGACACGCATTGACAAAATGCACCAAGACAGATGTGATAAGACACTACAAGACCTCGAACCTACCCACCTTACCTTCTGGCAACTATCCCAATCACTTAAAAAGACACAATCGCCCCCATACCTCCCCTAAACCGATCCAACCTCTCACCAGCGTTCAATGATACTGAGAAATCAGGAGTGCCTGGCCGACAGTCTGGAGCTCCAGTGTACGTCCAGCGTAATACACAATAACACAAATCACATAACAGTGATAGATTCGGAAGTAGAACACAAAGCCTCACTCCCTACGTCGACAACGACAAACGAACAAAACACCCGGCACCCGGTTCGGACGGTACCACATCAGGATCATTAAACTTTTTCCAGATAGGCTATTGGTCCTTCTGACATTTATATTTAACGCAGCGCAACAATGGAAAGAAGCCGTGGTCATTGGAATACCCAAACCCGGCAAACCAAAGTCGGAACCGACTAGCTATAGACCAATAAGTCTACTTAAAGGTTTAGGTAAGATCTACGAGCGCATAGCTAACAATAGGCTGAAAACATATACCGATGACAACCTTCTCATCCCCCACGAGCAATTCAGTTTCCGAATCAATCACTGGTGCGTCCAACAAGTCCAGCGTAACGTTGAATAGACCAGCGACCGGCTCCAACGCAACCTATTTACAGGAGTCCTCTTCTTCGACGTAGCAAAGGCTTTCGACAAAGTGTGGCACAATGGCTTATTATATAAACTATTCACCATGGGAGTGCCCTCTAAAAGGGTCGCTATCCTCCCCTTACCCCATCCGGGCTGGTGTCCCGCAAGGGTCTGTGCTCTCTCCCATACTCTTTACATTGTATACCAGCGGCATCCCGAAGCATCAGTATGTGCAGACAGCACTTTTCGTAGACGACACAGCTATCTATTGCTCAGGTATTCCTGATTACTGACGAGGGGTATTCCTGATTATTGACCCCTCGTCAGTAGTCAATAAACTCCAGACTGCAGCCCACGTCCTAGGCGCTTGGTTCAGGAAATGGAGAATAGAGGTCAACCCCGAGAAAAGCCAGGTGGTGCTTTTACATAGAAGACGGCTAAGCCTGTATCTCTTGGAGAAGATCCCACAAATAGAGATGTTCAGCAAGCCTATACCTTGGGCCAGGCAAGCCAAATATCTGATTTGTTCCGCCTGGGCGGCGCAGCGTGGGGTCCTCACTGCAGTTATTGGAGGAGATCTCTCGCTACCGGCCGTCATACGCTCCATGGTCGGTAGCGACACTTGTTTTACCGCGGTTGCAACCTTCTGCGAAGACGTAATTTCGCGGAAGGAGGCGGCGAAGAAGGCCCGGGAGGACGATCTCCACTCGGACCCAATTCGCCGCCGGCGAACCGGGCGGCGGAGGCGCGCGTACCAGCGCCTCATGCCGCCTTGAGTGTGGCCGCGGGTGGACGGGACGGGTTTCCCCTCCATCCGCTACAATGGCCAGCCGCGAGGAGGCGACGTGCGCGTGTGCTGTACGTCGCCTGAATAGAGAGTTTATCCACAGATGGCGCCCGTGTTAGCGGGCAGGCGCTGGGAGGGATCTGAATGTCGTAATAGCAGCTGTTCCCGGATCCCTCCTATGTCAGGCGCGGAGTGGCACACCGTGTGGTTTTAGTCGGTCCGATTCTGACACACCACCCCGCCGTAAACCCCGGTGGGGTGACGGCCCGAGGGGGTTTCCACACGTTAAAAAGGCAAGTCAAATATCTAGGTATAACTATCACTAAAAAAACAAAATTAGGTTATATATGGCATGCGTGCGACCAATAATAACATACGGTAGCATAGTCTTCGCACACGTTAGGCAACACAGGAGTCGACCTTCACATCGACCTCAAATTGCCGACTATCAAGCAATTCATCAAACAGTGCTCCCTTAGCTATTTTGACTTTGCTCCGACTCACCCAAACCCTGTAGTGGTCGTGGCTGTAAATTACACACCCAGTAGGATCTCTAACGTACGTCGACCCAAACACGCGTTAGGTAAAATAGACGACACCATCACACTCGCTCAACGCAGAGCGAACGCAACTCGGGAAGCCACCACGAACCGTTCGCGCTTTCACGCGCTTTTCACGAATAGTAATGACATTTGGCTTTATTTAACATATTACACGGCAAAATATTGTCATTTAACTTTGTTATTAAGGTATATAACAAATCAAATGCACTTCTCACCAACAAATATTTTCATTTTTGATAAAAGAAACTGTTACTATATGAAAAATAAAAGAAGCTAGGCTAATCATGCAGTCCAAATTATTACTAATTATTCTTTTATTATGATTAGAATATTTATATTGTAGATGTGGTAGGTTAGGATTTGGAAACCCTAAGCCGCTAACTATTACGGCGTGTACGTGAGATGGTAATGCTTAAAGAACTGTTAGGCAGCGACGTAAAAGTAAAACTTTTGTTGCTATGCAAGTAAGGAATTGGGTAGATGACTGTAGCGTAAATAAATACCAATGTCCACTTCATTAAAACTAATATCGCGAAAAATCTCGGAAAATACAATTTATTTATTTATTTATTTATTTATACATCATGCACTTTATGTACATAGGCGGACTTAATGCCTAAGGCATTCTCTACCAGTCAACCTTTGGGTGATGCAGAGAAAATAGGAAGTAGGTGCGTTTCAGGTGTTGAAAAGAAGAAGTAGACATAACAAACTTTCATATACTAAAATTAATACAAATACATAAATACATACATATACATACTTAAGTTGATGTAAGTCTATATACATACATACACAAATAAATATCATAACAAGTATAAGATGATAATCATGTATTGGTTGATTCTACCAGCTGTTTCAGTAAATACTGCTTCACTTTTTTCTTAAAAGTAAAAGCGTTGCTAGCCATCCTGACTTCGAGGGGAAGCTCATTCCAGAGAAGAACGGACTGCACAAAGAAAGATGAGCCAACAAACTCAGATGTATGGGAGGGGCAACGAAGGAGAAGATTCTTAGAAGACCGAAGCTTTCTGTCGTGATTGCTACATAAGAGTTGGAAATAAGAGTTTAAATATGTTGGCGAAGATGGGTTATTAAGTAAAGAGAATAGAACAGTGAGCGCGCGTAATTTTCGGCGTAGACGAATTGGTAGCCAATTGAGCTGCGAACGGAAAGAGGATACATGGTCATATTTACGGAGATTATAAACAAATCGAATGCAGTTATTAAGAAGACGGTCTAATTTATCGAGAAGATCTGCATTCAGGTCGTAGCAGCACACATCACCATAGTCGATTAAGGGGAAGATAAGAGTTTGCACAAGCATAGTCTTGGTTTTTACGGGCAGGAAATTTCTCAGACGATTTAGAGCCCGAAGTGTCCCAGTAACCCTCCGGCACTGTTTTGCAACTTGTTCACGCCAGGTTAGTGTGCAATCGAGGTGTAAACCTAAATCTTTCACCGATCCACTCACAGGTATGATAGTCCCATTAAAAGTAATTGCCGGGAGAGTTTTAGTGTCTACTCTGTTCATCGACCGGTGACTTCCCACTACGATAGCTTGACATTTTGTGGGGTTCACAGATAAACCAAACCTTTGAGACCACGTGTTGATTGTTTCCAGATCGTGGTTGATCATTTGTATTGCACTCGAGATATCTTCCACTTTACTCTGTGAATAGAGCTGTAGGTCGTCGGCATACAGATGATACGCACAACGAAGTTCCAGGGACAGGAGGTTAATATACACAGAAAATAATATAGGAGAAAGAATGCCGCCTTGAGGAACACCAGAATCAAGATCACACCAGCTCGAGGAAGATCCATCGACATGAACAGATTGCTGGCGGCCCCGAAGATATGATGAGAACCAATCCAGTGCTTCAGGTGAGACCACAAGATAGGAAAGGATAGACAGGAGTATATTGTGATTGACTGTGTTGAAGGCATTAGAGAAGTCAATTAGTACCAAAACAGTAACTTCAGTGTCTTGCATACCTGCCTTGATATCACCAACCACTTTAAGAAGAGCAGAAGTAGTGCTATGACCAGGCCTGAAACCCGATTGAAACGGGCTCAATAGGTTGTTTTTGTAGACAAATTCAGAAAACTGTTTGTGCACACAGGATTCTAGGACCTTTGAGAGGAAAGGGAGGACGGATATTGGTCTGAAATGGTTGGGGTGTGTGGGATTTGGATTTTTAGGTAAAGGGATGACACAAGCTTTGCGCCACAGTGATGGGAAAATTCCAGAATATAATGAGTAGTTTATGATATGGGCGATTATAGGTAAAATGTGGTCAATAATTGTTACGATCATACGTCGGCTGATTTTATCACAACCAACAGCGTTGGATTTGATAGAGAATATGATCTTTTTGATCTCACCCGACGCAACCGGAGAAAATCGGAAGGGATTTATGTTAGGGCTATTTAAGCTTGTCAGGTAGTCAAGAGTGCGATACTCGGTTTGGGAATCCAAATGAGCAGATAGAGAAAAATGGTGGTTCAAATCCTCCAAACCAACCGTCCCCTGCAGACCACCCGACCGCTGCTTACCAATACCCAGAGTTCCAAGGAACCTCCAAATATTGGCGGGAGAAGAATGGGAGATGTTGTCAAAAATGTGTCGGCGTTTGGCGTTGCGTATCATCTGGTTGCAGCGATTCCTCGCGATTTTGTATAAAGTGCGCTTTGCCTCGGTACGGTCCCTTCTGAATTTGATAAAAGCTCTATCTCTTCGTCGCATAGCCAAAAGTACCTCTTTCGTCATCCAGGGAGCAGGTTGCCTCTTTACTTTAATACTTTTGATGGGTGCGTGGTTATCATATAGAGCGAGAAGTATGTGATTAAAGTTATGAAGCTTCTCATCTATGCTTATAACTGACGTTACTGCATCCCAATTCAGACAGGCAGCATCCCTAAGTAGCTTGTCCAGATCCATACGAGCAAAACAACGCATGCGCAAAACTCTTGGTTGGGGTTTAGGTGGTTTAAGGGCATAGGAGAGGAAGATTAGATCGTGGTTGGAGAATGCCGGCGCATCAAGTTGACCATGGTTACGGACAAGCGTAGGGGCCGACACCAGTATTAAATCTAACCAAGTGTCCACCCCCAGGCTGTTATGATGAGTTGGCTGTAGAGGTAAAACATGCATACCGGTCGACTCAACAATCTGAAGGAGTTTGCAGGCACGTGAGGTAGGGCGGGTTAGGTCTGTATTGAAATCTCCCATGATGATGTGATGAGTGTATACAGACCCCAAGGATTCCAGCACTGTTTCCAGACTGGAGAAGTAATCTATCGAGGGAGGAGAATACACTGCCCCCAGGACCACCTTAATTCCTCTCACAAGGACCTCAAGAAATAAATATTCTACGGCAGCCGAAGAAGAAGAAGAAGGAGAAGAAGCCAGAATTTTAAAAGGAAGAGAACTGTGTATGTAAATGGCAACTCCACCTCCCCTCCTGGTGACTCGATCATTTCGAACAAGGATATAGCCAGTGAGAGGATAGAAAGCAGAAAGAAGATTAGGTTTGAGCCAACTCTCCGATATCAGGATGGCATGAACGTTGGTGCTACTAAAAGCCTCAGTCAAATCACTATAATGACTGGGTATGCTCTGTGCATTAAGGTGACATACATTAAGCAGGTGCTCTGACTGACGGTTGAATGTAAATTGTAAGCGTTCACCTAATGTCTCAGTTATAGAGGCAGAACTAACATCTACAGAGGATAAAGTAGACTCGTGAGCAGTATTGTCAGAATCATAATCATCAGTTATCATACGTATTAAATATAAGCAATAAAAATATACTACAAAATAGTAAATAAATATAAATGTAAAAAAATAAAAAAAAAAAAAATTGGAATTATTTATACGATATCTCAAAATATGCAATACCTTACTATGTTGGCACGAAATTACTCCTCTGCACCACCCACCAGCTAACACAACACAAAATTTGATAATAACAACTAAAAAGAAAAATAAAAATACAAGTGAAATAAAACGTATCAAATAGTGATAGTGTAAACAGAAACATTAACAGGTTACGTTGTCCATTAACGCATTTCCGAACGCAACCCGTCATGCATATGTCACTTTACGGATGTCAAATATGATAAGTTAAATATGTTGTTGATGTTAAATAAACAATTAGACAAGGCCAAGTAGACACAAATAAAGTAAGACTATATTGTTTACCTGCCAGTTAGCCGACGAGCTACGTTCAGAAAAACGTACGTTAATGTGAATAAGTCCGATGTATTATATTTTGACTGGACTTTTCTTGTGCGGGCCAGACGACTTATTCTCTTTGCCAATTTACATAACTTTTTATTATTATTACGAATTTCAATAAAATTTACAGTGAAATATATTGTTCAATTGAGTAGTCTAAAACAGTGACGACACAATTTTGTATTTAGTACATTTTTCATACAAAATTGTCGTTTTGACAGATGATAAAAAGTAACTAATTTGACTAAGGTGTCATCTAGCCTGTTGAATTTTCATTGATAGTAGACACAGGTATTTATATAGAAATATTTTGCACCCGACACTAGTCTTGCGGAATGGAATTCAGGTAGCATTGAGCAAATATAGCCGCGCGACATCCCTCCTTGTTGCTCAGGCGCCAGAACAATAGACCCGCCGATGGTTGAGGCGTGGTCTAACGGATGGTCTATTGACACCGCCTATATCACGCGATATGACGCAAATCGGATGATTTCGCGCCTCGTTGTATACTTGGCCTCTACTGGCCTCCTGGTTTACTTTGTTTGCCCAGAACAAGTTATTGACGCAATTTAACCAAAGTTATTTGAGACCGGACGGGAATCGAACCTGTGACTTGCTACAATATAATTGTGCAATGTGACTGTTGTTACCAAAGTCGAAGGCTGACTAAATCAACACCATTATTTTAAGTATTTTTATACAGTGATACAAGATTTTGTTTTGTTAGTCTATTGTCTATTTTGTTTTAAGTTTGTGACAATGTATACAACTATAATAATAATAAACTTACATTCTAAATTGTCTTTTTCTTGTATTTAAACTAGAAATGAAACGGATAGCAGTTTGGCCGGATACCGGATACCGAATATTCGGCCTACCACCTGGCCGGATAGCCAGATATCCGGCCGCCGAATATCCGGCGGAACTTAGCCGTTTGGTGCAGCGCACACACACTTGGCGTAGGCGACGCGCGAACGATCGGGTGGCCTCGGTTTGATTCGGGTCTTTTCGTTGATGAGCGAAGTTAGCAATTCTTTCATTCATTGACTTATTGTGTCGATTGCAGTGCAGACACGTGCGTGATTTTAGGTTATTATTTCATTGTGCTATTGTTATTTGAAAATTTCAAGTTGAATTTTAAAAGATTTAACAACGAGAAATGGCATCGGCGAAGAAAAAGTCGCCCTTATGGGAATACTTTGACATAAACAGTGAAAATAATAAGTTAGCTGTTTGTTTATTATGCAATGTTAACATTTCACGTGGCGGCGAAGGCAAAAAAGCAGGTATGTATCTAATAAATCTAATAGTCCATACTTCCATACTATCCATCTTAAAGTTTAAATTTTAAACTAGGGATGGAACGGATAGTGAATTGGCCGGATACCGGATACCAGATATTCGTCTAGCTACGAGGCCGGAGCGCCGGATATTCGGCTACCAGGTATTCGGCCGCTTATAGTGTTACAATTTGATTTGAATATGCGCGCGCTATTGGGCGCGATCGGCACGACTCGCGGGCGTAAAAAATGTCATTATCAGAAAAAAGATCGCCAATTTGGCAATATTTTTATTTAAAAAGCGACGATAACAAGTACGCGCTATGTTTATTGTATCACGTTCAAATTTCTCACGGTGGTGAAGGAATAAAGGCAGGTACGTAAGTTTTGGAGGTTATGTTTTTGCCTTAATTTTAATGCGAGAATACTCTTATATTTTGAATCTGATTTTGTTAATAAACAAACATACTACTTAGCTGTGTTCTTAAACAAATTATTTCGCTGGTCATTCATTTCATTTTAATCTTCATTACTACTACAATCTCAATTCAAAAATTTAAATTCTTTAAAACGATATTATTAATGCAATTTTCAGACTTCCGTTTATTAATGCACGTTGTGAATGGGTGGGTACAATATTTTAAAATTTGTTTTTTTTTTGCATCAGGTACGTCTGCCATGAGCAATCATTTAAAGTCCAAACATCCAGAGGAGTTTAGATTGATAAATACAAGTAAAACTAGTGAAATTTCAAAACCAGTTTTGGCTTCACAACGTGTCAATCCCAGCACAATTGCTCCTT
The DNA here is from genome assembly GCA_949316085.1 of Hypercompe scribonia. Taxonomy (NCBI): domain Eukaryota; kingdom Metazoa; phylum Arthropoda; class Insecta; order Lepidoptera; family Erebidae; genus Hypercompe; species Hypercompe scribonia. The sequence continues at coordinate 5,870,590 of OX438994.1, forward strand.
CTACACCAGCAGAAAAACAGCTAACACTGTCGGAAGCGTTTGAAAGAAAATTACTTTGGGATGTGAACGATGCTAAAGCCAATAGTAGTACAGTATATTATTTAATTGCAGATATGATTGCAATAAATAACGAGCCGTTCAGTATTGTAAAAAAGGTTGGGTTTAAAAGACTTTTAGAACAAGCGCTACCTCGTTATGAATTACCAAGTCGCACTTATATATCTCAAAAAATTATTCCAGACATCTATAATAGAATTCGCGACAAAACAAAAACAAACATTTCTAAAGCTGTCGCAATTTATGTTACGTCTGACATTTGGACCTGCCTGCACAATAGTTCCAGTTTCTCAAGTTTCACAGCCCATTGGTTGTCTCCGGAATTTCAGCTTAACCACGGTGTTCTTGCTATGAAACCGTTTTCAGGGTCACACACAGGGGAAAATATAGCAAACTAACTGAACGCTATAGCTACTCGCCGGGATATTGAGAAAAATAAAATTCACTTACTAATCCAAGATAATGGCGCTAATATGGTGAAAGGAGCTCGAGCTGGAGAGTATCATTCTGCTAGATGTTTCATAAATTCGCTTCAGCAAGTTATAGATAAATCAATGAAGGTCCAGGCTGAGCTATTAGAAGTGGTTGCTACTGGTATACGTCTAGTAACTCATTTCAATCATTCAGGTTTCGCACAAGAAAAATTACTTGGAATTCAACAGGAGTTAAATTTGCCGCAGCATCAGTTAGTGCAGGATATCAACACGAAGTAGAATTCTACCTACTACATGGCGATATGCTTGTTGGAACAAAAAAGGGCTATCTCTCTTTATGTTGCTGAACATGAGACACTAACTAATTTGACGATACAACAGTGGGGTCTGTTGGAGCAGTGCATAAACCTTTTAAAGCCATTTAAAGAAATAACCAAAATTACAAGTTCTGGTCCTTCCTCTACATCCGAAGTGATACCACACGTTTGTGAGCCACAGTCATTAAAAAAGTATTTGGACAAAACCGAGACAGCACAAAGAACACCGGACTTAGCACGTTTAAGAACTTCTTTGAAAGCTGAATTGGGAAGTCGTTTTTAAATCCTTAGAAGAGGATCCAAACTACCTAATTGATATCTTTCTAGACCCAAGGCTCAAGTCAGACTATTTGGAGTTCTTGAAACTGAAAAGGGCCGATAGAAAATTCTGTTAGAGTATATAAAAAACTCTTGCGACAAATCTTCCGACGACAGTAACAAATCATCGCCGTCTTCACCACCTGCTAAACGACAAAAAGATGAAACTGGATCAAATTTCACACGCGAAGCTCATAACACTTTTTGGGGCTGTTTCAATGAAGTGGCAAAGGACAATAGTAGCAGTTCTCACGATCAAGAAAAACAAAATCCAATTGCTAATGAGATTGATTTTTTCTTGTAGTTATCTCGAATACATCACAATCGCAACTCATACCTTTGATGGTCGGTCAATTCAAACCAATACCCTCAATTGGCAAAGTTTGCCAGAATTTATCTTGGAGCACCTGCCAGTAGCGTTTATAGCGAAAGGCTATTCTCAGAAGCTGGTTTGGTATACAAAGCCAAGTGGAGTTGCCTCTTACCAACGAATGCCGAAAATTTAGTATTCATTCACCATAATTTACCGCTAGTTAATATTGAGTACTAAGTACTAACATTAAGTAAATTTTCATTAATTAACTTTTTAACAAACAATTTCTGTCATTATTTTAATTTAATAAACGGTGTCCGTCCATAACCTATTGTTGTATTATTTTTAATTCATATTTGCTTTGTGTAAAATAATTCATCACTAATATGATGAATTCGAAAGTAACTCTGTCTGTCAGTCAGCTACGCTTTCACATAGTGAAGAATGGAAACGTGGTTCGGGATAACAGTGTTGAGTTTAACGTAATTACTTCACCCATCACTCTTTTATTCAGGTTGTATTTAGTGCAATTGTGTTATTCAAAGTTTCAGGTTATTTGTAAACTCCGTTTCCCACAATGACCGAAGAAAAGGATTTAATCAAAAAACGGAGCAGTTATAAAGCTCAGTTGACTGCATTCTGCAATTATTTAAAGCCGTTAGAATTTTCCAAAATGACTGCATCTGACGCAACGAAGTTACAGTTACGCATTGGTAAGCTGGAATTATTGTATAATAAATATGATGAAGTACAGTTGCAAATAGAATGCATTTCTGATGATATTGATAATCAGTTAAAGGAGCGAATGTACTTTGAGAATTTATATTACAGTGAATATGCCAAAGCACAAAACATTCTATCCTACTTTAATAAAAACGATCAAGAAAGTGACAATAAATCAATTTCGTCTCATAATATTGGCAGCAACAAATATAATTGTGTTAGGTTGCCTACTATTCAATTACATAAATTTAGTGGCAAGTACGAAAATTGGTTAGAATTTCGAGATACTTTCACAAGTCTCATTCACGGCAATGACGAAATCAATTCCATTAATAAGTTTCATTATTTAAGATCTTCATTAGAAGGTTCTGCTAGCCTAGTAATAAGATCTATTGATTTTTCTGCGAAAGGCTACGAAATCGCATGGAGTCTCTTGTGTGAGAGATTCGGCAATAAACGATTACTAGTACATAATCACATTTCATCGCTGTTTACCATTGAAACAATTACAAAGGAATCGTCAGTGACTTTAAAGGGTTTGATTGATAAAATAAATAAAAATTTGCGAGCTTTAAACACACTTGGTGAACCAATACAGTATTGGGACACACTTCTTATTTACATTATAACTCAAAAATTAGATTTCAAAACTTTTCGAGAATGGGAGGAATACAAAGGTCGCTTAGACAAAAATAAAAATATATCATTTCATAATTTTCTCGAATTTATACGTTGTCGTGCGGATTTAATTGAAACGTTAGAGTTATCTCGTAATACTATTCAAGGTCACTCTTCTAACCAGAATAATATAAAATTAAAAAGTATGATTTCGTTACAGCATACGCCATCAGCACAATTGTGCCCTAAATGTAACGGTGAACATTCCCTCAATAACTGTTCTCAGTTTTTATCGTTAAATAACGAAGAACGACTACAGGAATTATCTAAATATGAAGTTTGTTATAATTGTTTACATTCTGGTCACTATTCAAACCATTGTAAGAAGGTCGGGTGTAAAGTTTGTAAGCGCAAACATAGCACGTTGATACATATAAACACAGGTGATACTAAGAAATCAGTTATGGACATAAACACAACGGGACGCTTTACTAATGCATGCTCTGCACCAACGCTTTTAAGCGCTGGCAGCGCGACGCAAATTAACGCCAGCGATGTACAAAAGGTAACGTTATCTGCGCGTGTCGCTGCATTAAGCGGTAACAGCGGCGATGTACTGCTGTCAACCGCCTTAGTGAAAATGGATGACTGTGAGAACCGTGAGCACATAGTTCGCGCTGTTTTAGACAGCGGCAGTACGTCATGTCTTATAAGTGAAAACTTCAGACAAAGATTAAACCTGTCCTATAGTAAAATAAATAAATGTGTCCTCGGCATTAATAACATATCTTCGCACGTAGGCAAACCGTGTTCCGTGCAAATTAAATTTTTAACTGACACATTTTCTATGAAAATTGATTGTTTTGTTTTACCGTCAATTACAGAAAAGGTTCCAATGAAATTATTATGGCACAACCATCTTGTTCGCTGTCTGAGAATATTCAACATGACAATATGGCAGTGTGGGGGCATTTAAAACCTGTCTTTGAATGGCTGAAAGAGACAAACTCAAACTTATCTCATGTTCACATCCTCAGTGACAGTCCTGTTAATCAATATAAAAATAAATATATGTTTCACATGGTATCTTGTCATCTGAAATCTCTTTATCTATGGATTTCATTTTTCTCGTGGCATTATTCTGAACCTGGTCACGGTAAAGGAGCTCCTGAAGGTGTAGGTGGCACAATCAAAAGAACTACTGATAGAGCTGTGGCAGAGGGTAAAGATATTATAAACTTGAATTCACTCAAAAATATTTTGGAGTCTAGATGTCCATCTATAATGCTGTTTGTGGTTACAAATAATGATATTTCTCAAATGGATAACTTAAAAAATCAGTCAAAAACCATTGCTACATTCACTGGCACTCAAAAAATTCATCAATTCGTTTTTGACAATAAGTATTTAGAATTTAGAAGTCTTTCATGCCTATGTACCTACCTAATTTAATTATGTATACCATATAAGTAAAGTTACCGTAATTACTCATACATTGCATCAGCTCATGATATCATCACCTCTCTCATATTTAGGACAGTTGGATGAAACCTGTATTTACAGATATAGTCATGTAAAATAAACATTACTAGATATATTGTATTGTAAACTATTAGAGATGGGCAGTCGGTACTGAACCGTTATAACGAACCAGCAACAAAATCGTCACTTCACTCCATCTGCGTTTACCTTAAACCACCCAAAACCGACCTTACACGGAGCAAGAACTCCACACGGCACAAGCTGTCAAATTGGTGACCCCGACGTGATCTCCGTGATCCGGACATTCAGAAAGAATAGAAGACCATATGTACGATTTGTACGCAGAACACAACGCCTCATCTGACTACCGACTTCCCAGAAGACTACCAGCGGTACGACTCCTGAATTAGCAGCGGTGACAGTTTCCTCAAGACTGCTAGATTTTTGGTGCGACCAGCCGCGATTATGGTTTGAACAATGCGAGGCGATATTGAAACCTCAAAAATTAAGTGACGAAGCATAATTCAATTTAGTTGTCACGAAACTGGGCAAGGACGTCATAAAGCAAGTAAGCGTTATTCTGTTGTCACCACCGGATGAAAATAAATACAGCGCTTTAAAAAATAGACTTATGACGGTCTACGAAGAGTCTGAGAATCGTCAATTACAAAAATTACTCAGTGAGATTCAGCTCGGCGATCAGAAACCGTCCCAACTATTACGTCATAAGTGTGACCTCGCGCGAGGAAAGATTCAAGACGAGACCCTGAATATTATGTGGCAAGGTCATCTACCATCCTCAACGCGCGCCGTACTGGCTGTCAGCGAAGTTAAAGAGCTGGAGAAATTAGCGGCAATAGCAGACAAGATTTTAGAAAATACTCGACCTCTCCAGCTCGCCGAAGTATCAAACAAACCAACACCATCCGATGAGGTTACAAACCTCCAAACACAAGTGGCGCAATTGACCTTACAGGTTATGGAGCTACAAAGAGGCTGATCGAGATTCCGGGAATACGGAGATCATCGTAATCGTTCATGTAGCCGTTCGTTATCGCGCCGACGTAATATGAGCTGACAAGTGGCAGGTGAGCCCAACGGTTTATGTTACTATCACAGATGTTTTAAACATAGAGCAAGAAAGTGTACAGAGCCGTGCTCGTGGCAAAATAAGACCAGTAATAACCAGGGAAACTAGAATCGGTGCAGCAAACGGCGGACGTCTGCACCGTCTTACCCTCTCCCCGCCTTCGCGTGACCGACTTCAACAGTGGCTTGCGATTTTTGGTGGACACAGGTGCCAATGTATCCATTATACCAGCAATTAGAAAACCATATAGCAACGACAACGACAACCAATACAAACTCTATGCTGCAAACGGAACGCTAATTCAAACGTATGGGACCAAAAACTTAGTGCTGAACTTGAACCTTCGACGACCGTACTCCTGGACCTTCATTCTAGCTGACGTTAAGCAACCAATTCTAGGCGCCGATTTCCTAAGCCATCACAAGCTGTTAGTCGACGTCTATGGTAGAAAACTTATAGATGCGATGACAACTCTACACGTTATTGGCTCTGTGGTACGAAGCAATGACCCAACAATTAAATCAATAGATATCACATGCCCGTATTACGACTTATTATCAACGTATACCGATATAACCAAACCGGTTTGCTACAAAGGATCGCCAAAACACAACGTAGTGCATCATATAGAGACAAATGGACCCCCGGTATATGCACGCGCTCGACCTCTACCCCCGGATAAATATGCCAAAGTAAAGAGGGAATTCGAATATATGCAACAACTAGGAATTTGTCGTCCTTCAAAGAGCAGTTGGGCAAGTCCGCTACATGTCATGACAAAAAAGAATGGTGAACTACGGCCTTGTGGTGACTATCGCAGTTTGAACGCAATAACAAAACCGGACCGCTACCCCTTACCGAGAATTCACGATGTTGCTTACCTTTTGGAGGGAAAGAAGATATTCACCCGTATCGATCTATTTAGATCCTACCATTTTATACCGATAGCACCTGAAGACATAGAGAAGACTGCCATCATTACGCCATTTGGTCTGTACGAATTTCCCCGAATGACCTTCGGCCTGAAAAATGCATCACAAACCTTCGAAAGATTTATGCATCATGTGGTATATCAGGGTCTGGATTTCGTCTTCAGTTTCGCTGACGACACCTTAATTGCATCAAGGACACAGGAGGAACATCGCCAACAGTTAGAAATAGTTTTTCAACGTCTGCACAAATACGGCGTTACCATAAATGTATCGAAATGTGAGTTTGGGAAATCAGAAATCGATTTTTTGGGATACCATATCACTAGTGAAGGAGTAAAACCAATGGATGACCGAGTCCAGGCCACAGACCAGTACAAAAAACCGGAGATTGTAAAACAATTGCGACGATTTATGGGTATGATAAATTTCTACAAAATTAACTTACCAAACGCAAGTAGACATTATCGATATTGAACGCCTATTTTCATAACAGCAAGAAAAAGGATAAATCAAAAATTCAATGGACTTCAGAGGCAGAAACCGCATTTGAACAATGCAAAATAAGCTTACGTAACGCAGTATTATTAGTCCACCCTGTTATGGGCGCACCCTTGGCCTTAATGACAGACGCTTCTAGTACTTGTGTTGGTGCCGTGCTGCAACAACGAATTAAACAAGAGTGGCAACCCTTAGCTTTTTTCTAGGCGAAACTAAGTGAAGCTCAACAACGGTACAGTACGTATGACAGAGAGTTACTAGCAATTTATATGGCCGTGAAACATTTCAGATATACGATTGAGGGTCAACAAGTGACTGTGTATACAGACCATAAGCCGCTCACACATGCTTTACATAAGAAGTCAACATGTACTAGCGACACACCGAGACGTTTACGCCACTTAGATTTCATTGGTCAACTTTGCATTGCAATTGAATATATTAGTGGTTCAAAGAACATCACTGCGGACACCCTGTCCAGAATTGAATCTATTGACATGCCATCGCCTTTAGACTACAATGAGATATCAATAGCTCAAGAAAACGACGAGGAATTGCAAAAGCTTCTCCAAAGCAAAAATCTACAATTCCTAACATACCCCAACTGCATAAAGCCTATTTATTGTGAGACATCGCTCGAGTCCGCAAGGCCTTACATACCTCAGCAGTTTCGTGAAACTGCGTACAACGCTATTCACGGAGTGAGTCATGTGGGCGTACGAGCTACGAGAAAAATGATCACCTTGCGATACTTTTGGCCTTCACTGAACAAAGATGTCAGTCAGTGGACAAGCTCATGTTTGGAATGTCAAAAATCCAAAATTCATCGGCACACAATCTCGCCACTAGGATCATTTCCAAAAAGCGATCGTTTTCAACACGTAAATATACATACATAGTCGTAGTAGTAGACATAGTCGGACCTCTTACATACTGTCAAGGTTACAGGTACATCCTGACAATGATCGATAGGGCTACTCACTGGCCCGAGGCAGTACCTCTAAAAGATATCACTGCCGAGAGTGTAGCAGAAGAGTTCTACAATCACTGGATTACAAGGTTCGGATGTCCATTACGAGTTACGACCGATCACGGACGTCAGTTCGAATCATTTGTTCACTAATTTAACGAAACGATTGGGTGTAATGAAAATTCATACGACCGCATACCATCCGCAGGCTAACGGTAAACTTGAACGGTGGCACCGGACACTCAAGGCAGCAATGATGGCACGAAGAAATACGGAAAGTTGGGTAAAAGAATTGCCAACCATATTAATGGGGTTCAGAGCAAGTTTACGCGACGACACCAATATCTCTCCAGCTGAATTGATATATGGTACGACGTTATGTTTGCCAGGCGATTTTATCGAACCAGCTACACCCATTTTAACAGTTGGTGACACTTTCCTACAAAGCTTACGAGAGCGTTTACAGCAACTGTCAAGCGTGCCATACAAACCTCATATTCAAAACAAGATTTTTGTACATCCAGAGATGAAGACGTGTACACACGTTTTAGTACGCAACGATCTTGTCACTAAGCCATTGATACCTCCATATTCTGGGCCCTATACGGTATTAGAAAAAGGCGAAAAATGCTTCAAAATTATGTATTCGGGTTGTGAAAAAATAGTGTCAATCGATCGTCTTAAACCTGCGTACATTGCTGTGAATGACCCGACCGTTGCATCCAGCAGTACTCCGTATATGGAAAGTAGAATGCATTCATCAAAACAACATAAACACTATGATGATGACATCGTGAATCACGCGCCGAAAAAGGAACCAATGCGAACACGATCTGGACGCCTAGTTAAACCAACAGGGCGTTTCATGTTATAATATTATAAAATCAATATCATTCGTTTAGAGCACTTTATCGCATCCAGTACAGAAAAAATAACCTGAGAAAATGGGCAAGACACAGAGTCGCGACCAGATAGCTATTGCTGAGAATGGAGCTGGAAACAAGGCGGATGCCGGGTTACTGCACGAAATCACGCATGATAAACTGGATATCCTGATTACAATGCTCGCCATAACTATCCTCATTATCACCTGTTGTTTGATTTTCCGTTGTGGCAAGATAAAATATGCTAAGTTCCTGAGACAGGAGCTGGCACGCGCCAGCAGCCGCAGGGTGCACGAACGCCCCGCGCCTGCCTACAATGTCGCCTAAAAACGTACAAGTGAAACAGGCCAGTGTATAGTAAAAATGAAAATAGTGAAGTGATACCTACTCGTATAGTGAACAGACGCAGTGACAATATATTTTGAATAGAGACAGTAACCATATTAGTAAAAATTAAAGAAATTAAATTTTATGAATAGTTGCAAGTAACAGTTAAGTAAAAAGTAGCATCTGATCTTTATTTTGCTTGTACATTATTTTGTTGTTTTTTAACGTGCTAAGTTTTATTTTTATGAAGGGGGGAATTATGTACCTACCTAATTTAATTATGTATACCATATAAGTAAAGTTACCGTAATTACTCATACATTGCATCAGCTCATGATATCATCACCTTTCTAATATTTAGGACAGTTGGATGAACCCTGTATTTACAGATATAGTCATGTAAAATAAACATTACTAGATATATTGTATTGTTAACTATTAGAGATGGGCAGTCGGTACTGAACCGTTATAACGAACCAGCAACAAAATCGTCACTTCACTCCATCTGCGTTTACCTTGAACCACCCAAAACCGACCTTACACGGAGCAAGAACTCCACACGGCACAAGCTGTCAAACCTACAATGCGGAGGTAAATGTAGCCATTTTGCATTTGGGGTATTATCCATGCCCTAATAATAATTCCATTAAAAAATCGTTAAAAACTCATAAAACTGCAAAAGTCGCTTTAAATAAGTTGCCAAAAAAAAATAATGTGATTTTCCTACACCAAACATTCTCAAGTCATGTGTAAACGCTTACAGCACTGGCGATTACGTACTTGTAAAATGGGAAACAAAAGTTTATTCTGGCGAAATTCTGTCTGTTTTTGACGATGGAGCTATGGTTCCATGTATGAAAGAAGGGAGAAAAGGATGGAAATGGCCGGTAATGAAAGACGAAGAATTGTATTATTAGTACTCGATTTTGCAACAAATTGAAGCACCAAAATTACCATCTCGAGGTATTTATTCTGTCAAAGAAATAAAAAATAGCTTGTGATTCTATTATTTATTTATCTTTAAAAATTTAATGTTAGTAAGACTAAATATAAGATAACTATAAAAAAAAGATAAATCTCGGTAAATTTAGAAATATATTTTTGTTAAAATGTCAAACTACTTTTAATAAAATAAATTCATGTTCAGATAATAAAAAAGCCGTTTATCGCGTTAGGTTAATCTAAATATAATCATAGTATTATAAAAATTCATTCCCTCACTTGAATCATCATTCTCTCATAATTGATTTTTTTCACCACCACTTTATTTTCATGTAAATCGAAAAAAGCTGGGGACCACATAGTCAGCTGAGGTAAGTTACTTGTATACTATATACTGAATCTATACATTAATACGCGATACAAAAACTTTAATCCGCTTTTTACGAAAATTGCGCGGACGCAGGAGCATAAAATTTGGCACACTTATAGTTTATGCGTTGGAGAAGTGCAGAACGCTAATATTTTTCAATAATAATGCTTATAAAGTACATTAAATCAATAAATAAAACATTACACACACTACCATACATTTCACACACACATACATTCACAAGTATTTGTACACGCATACTTTCATTTTGTCCATAGACATAGAGTACTGACATGGACATATCAAAAAGAAAAGTTTTATTTGTCTCATTTAATATAAAAAAAGATTTCAATCAATAAATAAAACATTACACAAACCAGAATACATTTGACACACGCATACACAAGTATTTGTACACGTATACATACTCTGTGGTCAAATTGTTTCTTTTGTTTATTATAGACATAGTTGAATGTCAAACAGAAAAGTTTTATTTGACGAATACTACGTGAAATACTGAGCGCTTATACAAATTTATGTAATATATATATAAGTTGTGTAGCAGCAACATACATTTAAATGTACACGGACTATCATTATATGCATAAAGAAAGTTCTGTAGCAGCAATCTGCAATAACAACATTCAGGTACAAAAAAAATATAATTTGCTATTGCTGGTTCTTAATGAAAGAACTTTAATTATGCCTCGACATAGAACATTAACGGCTCGGAGTGAGAGACAAAGAAGGAATATTTCTCTAAGAGGAAGGAATAATTCCCCATCAGTAGTATTCGATAGTAATATGATTTTGAGAGATACATTTAAATGTGCTCTAAATGTCATTTAATGGAATTAGAGTGCAGGTTTTGCAATGCGAAACATTTTGAATCTGAAGTGACTTTAGGCGACCGAACTGCATTCACTTCATGTTGTCACAAAGGTAAAGCATTATTACCACCCTTAAGTCAAAATGAATAGTTTAAATCATTGTATAATGGACTTACTTCAAATGAACCTTCAATAAAAAGTAAATCAAAAAATTATTTTGAAAATATTAGGAAATATAATTCATGTTTAGCTATGGTTAGCTCAGAAGCCAAAGTTGCTGAGACAAGGGGAGTGTATCATTTCAAAATACATGATGTTTTTTATCACAGATCAGGCCCAATGACTGCCGCTTATAATCGCTCACCATGTTATGCACAATTATATTTTTATGATGTTGACACTGCTATTAATTATAGATTACAAAAACGTATTAATCAAACATGTAACAACAACATAATGCGTAAAATTTCACTGGTATTGGACAAAACATTACAAATAATTGGCGTTTTATTAAATCAACCAGTTTTTACACATGGGCAATTGTATGTCGCAGTAAGTAGAGTTCGTTCATTCGATGGTTTAAGGTTTTATATATCCAAATATAACGGCCCAAGACATTTAGCAAACGATGAAAGAGTTTTTACAAAAAACATTGTTTTCAGAGAAGTTTTAAATCATTAATTAAATTATTGCAATATGCGATAAAAAATGCTCTAAATGGATAGTATTTTTAATGCATGTTTTTTTTGTTTTGCATCTTCTTATAGCATGTTTTGTTTTAATAAACATTTTTTTAAATAGGTATTCTTTATTTTACTTCTTTTTAATTTCATATAATTTGTTCAAAAAAGAGATTGGCAAATAACAGTCTTGTTCAAATCTGTGGTTATAGTAGTTTAGTTTTCGACAGTAGAACCTTAATAATGTTTGAATATTATATTTTAATAATGTATATTAAGTCACTTACAATTTAAATTTATTATGGTCGAATTTCGACCACTGGGCGACCACTGGTATATAAAATTGTCCATTATTGCAAATTATATTCTTATTATTATTCGGAGTCATTTTTCGCAAATACATAAGAATTATTCATATAGTATAACCAAAGCGGAACAATTCGTACGACCAGAATGTATGTAATTAAAGATCTCATTATGCTAACTAATAAATTTGCTGCCGTAATTCTTTGTCCATATTTTTTTTTTGTCTAGTGAGTTATGTCATGTTACTGGCATAAGTACACTGAGTTAAAGAAAGGAAAATCTCATTTGCTTTAAGTAGGTAAATCTATACATATAATAAATCTGTAGAAGGGTCAATTCTGTACATTAAAAATATTGAAAAAATAAATAGCATGTGGGTGTTGCTGGATCGATACCAAACCCTAATAAATAATAAATAAAAAAATTTTTGTCTGTCTGTCTGTCTATATGTTCAGGCATCACGATGAAACTTGGTATAATTATACCTTACTATCCTAGGCATAAAATGGGATACTTTTTATCCCGGAAAAATACGTAGAAAAAAAAAAATCTTAATTTTTCAGTTTTATCCATAGACGTTGTTCTGTAGAACCGCGAACACACGTTACGTTACCCGCAGTGGATTCAGCGCCGTAACCTGTAGCGCCGAAAGTCGGATTTGGCTTGAACCGTTTGCGGCACACGCGGGCCGCACGACGCCACGCCTCCCCGACTCCTATATAAGGACGGCGTTCCGCGCCGCGCGATGATTTTAGCGAGCTACGCCAGCTCGCTAACCTAATTCGTCAGAACGAGGGCAATCCGTTGGCCCTCCTCAGTGTTAGCATTAGGTACTCGAGCGTACTCGAGAAGCTAGGCGCGTTTAAATGCAACCCATAATGGATTGCACACCAACACGCAGAGTCAAACCCAGATCACTCAAGCTAGGGTACATCAACGCCAACGGCATCGGTAGGCAACGAGATGAAGTTGGCGTTTTTCTTAGGGCACACCAACTCGACATACTACTCGTACAAGAGACCTTTTTGAAACCCTCGCAGAGAAACCCAAACGTTGCGAACTACTCTGTGGTCCGCAACGATAGGATTGACTCTGCGCTAGGGGGAACTCTCATATATTACAAAAGGTCCCTTCACTGCGTACCTATGGATCCGCCTGCGCTGACTAGCATCGAGGCTTCGGTCTGTCGAATAGGCATGACCGGACACCAATCGATCACACTAGTTTCAGCCTATCTGTCACCCAATCGGCAACTACTCGAGAGCGACCTCCGAGCACTGCTCGAACTGAGCGACGCCGTGATAATCGGCGGCGACCTTAACGCCAAAAACACCCTTTGGAACTGTCACCAGTCCAACGCCAAAGGCAGAGCCCTGGAGTCGCTCTCGAATAGACTAGCGTTCGACATCATCGCCCCGCTCGAACCGACCCACTATCCGCACAACGTGTCTCACCGACCCGACATTCTGGACGTGGCGCTCCTAAAGAACATAAACCTACGTTTGTGTTCAGTAGAGGTGCTACACGAGTTAACTTCTGACCACAGACCTGTGGTCATGGAGTTCGCACCCAGACTGGGTCCCATCGACACAGGTCATCGTACCCCCACTAGACGAATCACGGACTGGAGGCGCCTCGGGACAAAACTCGAGGCAACCTCGTCCGTGCATCTAGATAGGATACCCGACCACATAACTAGCCAAGAGGACACCACGATGGCGATCGACTCCCTCACAGCACACGTGCAATCGTTAATTAACGAATGCACTCGGGAGGCACCAGCGACGAACGATCGCCGCTGGAACCTACCCGATGACGTACGTGAGCTGTTGAGGCGGAAGAACGCCGCCGTACGAGCCTATGACAGGTATCCATGCGAAGCCAACAGGATCAGGTTACGACGCTTAGAAAGAGCGGTCAAGTCGCGCATCGATCAAATGCGCCAAGACAGGTGGGATAGGACACTACAAGACCTCGAACCTACCCACCTTGCCTTCTGGCAACTATCCCGCTCGCTTAAGAGAGACACAATCACCTGTATGCCTCCTCTAAGCAGACCTAACCTTCCACCGGCCTTCGACGATATCGAAAAGGCAGAGTGCCTGGCCGAGAGTCTAGAGAATCAGTGCACGCCCAGCGTAATACACTGCGACTCGGACCAAATAGCCGAAGTTGACTCGGAAGTAGAGCGCATAATAACCTCACTTCCTACATCAACACTAGTCTCAACATCAACGCCGACGGGGACGACAGACGAACAAGACCTAGACACGGTCACCCCCGAAGAAGTCGAAACGATCGTCAAGGGCCTACACGCTCGCAAGGCGCCCGGTTCGGACGGTATCACAAACAGGGTAATAAAACTCTTTCCGGAGAGGCTACTGGTCCTGCTGACGTTCATTTTCAACGCAGCGCTCAAAAACAACATCTTTCCACAACAATGGAAAGAAGCCGTTGTTATTGGGATACCCAAACCTGGCAAACCAAAGTCCGAACCGACCAGTTATAGACCGATCAGTCTGCTTAAAGGATTAGGCAAGCTATACGAGCGTCTAATCTACAATAGGCTGAAAGCGTATGCCGATGCTAATCTTCTCGTCCCCCACGAGCAATTCGGTTTCCGAACCGAACACTCGTGCGTCCACCAAGTCCACCGCATCGTTGAATACACCAGCGATCGGCTTCAACGCAACCTGTTCACAGGAATCCTCTTCTTTGACGTAGCGAAAGCTTTCGACAAAGTGTGGCACAACGGCTTATTATTTAAGCTATCCACCATGGGAGTGCCACACGGACTCGTGCTCATCATACGAGACTACTTGTCGAATCGAAGCTTTCGCTACCGAGTAGAAGGGTCACTGTCCTCCACTCACCCCATACGAGCCGGTGTCCCACAAGGGTCCGTGCTCTCCCCCCTACTCTTCACGCTGTATACTAGCGACATTCCGAAGCATCGGTATGTGCAGACGGCACTATTCGCAGACGACACGGCTATCTACTGCTCAGGAATGAACCCCTCGACAGTAGCCAAAAAACTCCAGACCGCAGCCAACGCACTGGGCGTTTGGTTCCGGAAATGGGGGATAGAGGTCAACCCCGAGAAAAGCCAGGCAGTGCTGTTTCACAGAAGACAGCTAAGCTTGTATCCTTTGGAGAAGACCCCTCAGATTAGGATGTTCGGCAAGTCTATCCCTTGGTATAGTGTGGCTAGTGGCTAGGCAGGCCAAATACCTAGGCATAACCCTTGACGACCATCTATCCTTCGGCCCCCACATCAAGGCAGTCCGCAGCCGGGCTGCCTTCGTGCTAGGACGTCTACACTGTCTAATTAACTCGCGTTCGAAGTTAAATTTAAAAAACAAAGTTCGATTATACACGGCATGCATACGTCCTATAATGACGTACGGTAGCGTAGTATTCGCACACGTTAGGCCACACAGGATCCATAGGCTTCAAACACTACAAAATAATTTCATGCGCAAAGCTACGGGAGCACCGTGGTATGTACGCAACGTCGATCTTCACATCGACCTCAGATTGCCGACCATCAAGCAATTCATAAAACAGTGCTCCCTTAGCTACTTTGACTCTGCTCCGACTCACCCCAACCCTCTAGTGGTTGCGGCCGTAAACTACACACCAAGTAAAATTTAAAAAATACGTCGACCCAAACACGCGTTAGGGGAGCTAGACGACGACATTACACGCGCTCAACGCAGAGCGAACACACTAAGTACGAACCGTCCGCGTTTTCGTCCCCGTCGGCGGGGTCGGAACACGCGCCGCGTAAACCGTCAACAAAACATGGGAGTAGGCCGCCCCAGTGTTTCAGCAACACCCCAAGCCGAGGTTCGTACCCCGCAGGGGGTGCCCTTGGGCAATGTTGCTTAACAAATGGCCGGTTGAGAGCCCTCAGCGCTCACCGTAACTAATCCGGGTAAAGTTGTAGAGGCCAAAAAAAAAAAAGCCGCGCGATGCGGGGGTCATTCTGCTTCCGACACTCGTCCCGAGCGGACGTGTTTCTCAAGTGCTCCCGCTACTCTGCGACACCGCGCCCCGCGCCACGCCACACCCCTCGCTCGCCATCGCAGCTCATCGCACCGCGCCGCCTACGTCACCGCTGTGTGTCGTAACGGTGGCCCGCCTGCGCTGCGCTCAAGGTCAGCATTCTTTGTGAACAGGGCGCGTACGTTTAACGTTGTATTTTTGAATACGACGTTATATAGTGCGCCGTCCGTCACAGAAGCGCTAGTTTTCTGTCATTCGACAAGTCGATAGATCAGCGTTCTTTGTGAACAAGACGCGTACGTTTAACGTCGTATTTTTAAATACGACGTTGGACAGTGCGCCGTCCTTCACAGAAGCGCAAGTTTCTGTTTTTTAAACAAGTCTATAGGCCCCTTCAGGGTAAATCCAAATTTGGTCCTCGGTGGAAACCTAACGGTGCCAACGAAACCGAGTGGGCGGTGACCCGACCCGCCTGCCTAGCCCCTTCTGGGTTAGGCAAAGTCGGCTGGGGCTTGACAACTCGGCCTTGGGGGGACTCCTAGTCGAGCCTAGCTATCATATTCCCACCCCACCCTTACCCCTACATCCCATTCCCCGGTGTTAGTTTGGGTGTGCCGGCCTACACAGGCCCATACCACCCCGGCACCTGGGCTGCTAGGAACCCGACGCACATTGAGATCGGCGAAGGGATACCAGCTTAGGGCACACCTAGTTGTAAGTATACCCTCCTGGCCCACCCCGGCTGGGAGGCCAAGCACGTAAACACACCCCCGGGTTGTCCCACCCGGTGTCTAGGACTGGTAGTCGTGGTGGTGCATGCGTGTCAGTACATCGCGCAGCACCCCAACCGCCGAAATGGCCCTCGCGGGCCCTTCCGTGGGACCCACCATCAGAATGGACCTCGAGACCCTCCTGAAGGACCCCGAAATTATCGAGGTCCTTCAACGGAAATACTCGACGAAAACCGAGCAGATAACTCAGGCAATGGAGACAGAAACGTCTCCAGAGCCCGAGGCAAACTCGGGCAACGAAGGAGCGGAACGGACAGATTGCTCCGACGACAACGATAACAGCGAAGACGAGTCCTCCTCCTCCTCCTCTTCTAAAGAGGACGACGAACAGACAGGCTTTACGGTCGTTTCCTCACGGAAACGCACCCGTAAAACCAAAAAAGGCCCAAACAAGGCCCCCAAACTGACCGAGGGTAAGCATACCTCAGCAGCCCCCGCTCGCGCCTCTTCAAGGCCTAAGGGCACCCCCTCCCCCTCAAGGAGGGCCTCGCCCACTATCACCAACGCCTCGGCGGCCGCCCCGAAGATCCCTGCCCCTCCACCGATTTACGTCCAGGAGAAGTCGAGATGGTTGGCGATCTCCACCTGGTGCAACGAGCGCCGGCTCTGCTCGTAGCACCCAACAGGGCATCAAAATCACCCTAGCCACCGCAAACGATCACAGGGCGCTTTCAAAGCTCCTTCGGGAAAGGAACATCTCGTTCCACACGTACACTCTCCCGGAGGACAGGAAGCTCCGTGTCGTCGTTCGCAATGTGCCCAGGGAGATCTCCCCCGAGGAGATCAAACAATCCCTGTCCGAAAACTACCCGGTACACGAGGTACACCTGATGGTCAAAGGCCGCACCAATGTCGTGTACGACATGGTGATGGTCACACTCGATGACAGCTCCGCGGGTAAAGACATCTTCAAGATGTCATCCGTCTGCGGGCTGTCAGGAATAACCGTGGAGCCACCTCACCGTAGAAGTTGCTTTTCGCAATGCCACCGCTGCCAGCTCTAGGGGCACTCGGCGCGAAACTGCTTCGCCCGCCCCAGGTGCGTCAAGTGCCTAGAAGACCACGCGACGGAGGAGTGCAAAAGGCCCAAAGACAGGGCCAAATGCACTGAGCCAGTCGCGTGCGTGCTGTGTGGCAAAACAGGCCACCCCGCCAACTACAGAGGTTGCCCGAGGGCGCCTAAACACCGGGGTGCTTAGCTAGAAAACCTCCACGTGGTGCACCATGGTAACGTTGGCGATGGTGTTCATCACTGCCAACGGCTAATGTTCTAGCACGAAGAGGAAGCCATTTTCTGCCGCAATTCGGCCGAGACTTGGTCAAACAGAGCGGGCGTAACTATCGGATCCTCTGTTGGTTCTTCGCCCTTCGGGGCAATGAGGAGAAAAACCTCGGTAAAAAATTTTTTGTTGAACACCCTTTGTAGGGTCGGAGTTCCTCCCCTCAGCGGTGGAAAAGGTAGGACGGGCTCGGTGTGCACTTATACTGTCACCGAGCAGGCATCAGGAGACGTAGTCTTCCTGCCGCCGTCGACATATCGTAGTCCAGAGTTGGAGTCTCGCGACTCCAATCGGGGGCGAGGGTTTTGGCTTAGCCGCCCGGACTGCGAGGAAGAAAACCTCTATAAAAAATTACCCCGAATCCCGTGTTCTGGTGCGTGGCCAGGGGATGCATGGCTGATGGGTTGTTCAGTCGCAAGCGCACTCCCAGCTGAGGCACCTGCGGACCCCTCAGTTGGGCATAAATTTACGCTTGCCCGGGTATTGGGGGATCTCTGCCCGGGTCGACTTTTAATTCTACCGCACTCATGGGTTTTATTATGGAAACAAATACTCAAATCAAAAAAACTAATAATAGGAAAGAACAAAAGAAGGAGGATAGTACAAAAACACATACCCCAGAAGTCAATTCAGGAACATCTCACGTGATCAAGATACTGAAATAAATGACAATTGCTGTGATTTAGCATTGAATCAGTGTTTGTTAGCTATTCAAGATGAATTAATAGCTAGCTGCTAGCGATTGCACTATGGCTCACAAAAAAGCCATAGAGGCAGTGGACAGGACTCTGAGGGACATCAGGCACATAGACCAACCCATGGGTGGTATAACTGTTTTTTTTTGTGGCGACTTCAGACAAATTCTACCGGTGATACCACGAGGAACACGAGCAGATGAAGTCAGAGCTTGCCTTAAAAGGTCGAGTCTATGGCAGCATATTATATCCATGCATTTAACAACAAATATGCGGGTGAGACTCGGAGATGACCCACATGTACAACAATTTGCAAATTTATTATTAAAAATAGGCGAGGGAACTTATCCAAATGATGAAGGAAAAGTAGCTTTAAATGATGAGTTGTGTTGTACTGTTTCGTCCCTGCAAGAACTAATATTTGCGGTTTACGGAGACTTAAGCAGCGTTACGCATCAGCACAATACTTGGTTATGCAAAAGGTCCATTCTAACTCCTCGGAATGACCAAGCATCTGCAATAAATAATGAATTACTGTCACATATTCAAGGAGAAAGTCGAGAGTATATCTCTATTAATAGAATGATGGATCAAGAAGAGTCCACTAATTACCCCATAGAATTTTTAAATTTGTTAAATATTTCTGGACTTCCTTCACATATAATTTAGCTCAAAATCGGTGTTCCTATTATTCTTCTTCGTATTTAAGTCCTCCGAAACTTTGTAACGGCACTCGATTGAAGGTCGTTAATTTACAACCTAACGTAAATGAAGCTGAAATTTTAACCGGTTGTGGTGCCGGGGAAAGTGTTTTAATCCCTCGAATACCTTTGATTCCCAAC
Source organism: Hypercompe scribonia (assembly GCA_949316085.1). Taxonomy (NCBI): domain Eukaryota; kingdom Metazoa; phylum Arthropoda; class Insecta; order Lepidoptera; family Erebidae; genus Hypercompe; species Hypercompe scribonia. The sequence goes on from OX438994.1 coordinate 5,890,297, forward strand.
AATTTTCCATTTCAATTTAAGAGAATACAGTTTCCTGTAGCTTTGAGTTACGCCATGACAATAAATAAGGCTCAAGGTCAGACCCTAGGGATTGCTGGCGTAGATCTTACGTTTTTCACACGGGCAACTTTACGTAGCTCTTGCCCGTGTGAGCAGTCCAAGAAATCTTCATGTTCATACTCCGGACGAGCTCACTAACAATGTTGTGTATGCTGAAGCTCTCAATTAACTTTCTGTCGCATTGTCACGATCACTTTTTTATTTTTGCAAACTTTTCGTCACTGTCAGTAATTTACTGCTACATGCTACTTATCAAGGTCGGAATTACTATGAAAAAAATACTAACTACAGAACGCGAACTCAACAGCAGCAGCTCAATATAGGAATCTCCTTAAACCTTATGTGAGTGACGAGGTACCCGGGTACCATTAGCATTTTCAATTTTAACGAAAAGTATATTATACGCTCTGTAGGTAGCTGTGATCTCCTGAGGGCTCTTAACTATTTGTAAATTATATATTTTTTAATCTTTTAACCCAGTCAACTATTTCCAATGTTTTGTGGAAACCAAAACATATTTTAAACTCACAATAGAGTGACAAGGTACCCGGGTACCTCTTTGTGTCTTGTATGATAATGAAAAAAGTATTTATATTTTGGTACAAAAATGAAATAATAATAATTTGTTATGATGTTTTATTTATATAAAAATTACAAATTCTTTGTTTATGCAGAATTAGTACAGGTCTCGAAGCAGGTGTTACATGTTGGACGAGTAACTGCATGTTCGTCACAAACTGGTTTTTTACAGTTAGTGCAAGCTTTTCGTGTTTTTCTTTGCTTGCGTTTGAGTTCTCTGCATATGTAGCAACTTCCAACGACTGCAACACGCCCTGTAGAATCTCGTCTTGTCTGACTTATAGAAGTTGTAGATCCAGAAGGAATCGAAAACCTTAGTTCTTGGCCAAGCACGTCCTGCATTGCAGATCTGATATGTAATTTTGACATTACAATGGAATTTTTTGATCTTTCTTCTATATTTTTACCACACAGTTGTAGACTCAATGATTTCAAAAACTTTCTATGTCTGTCACTCGAGACAAATTGTGGGTTATGCTCCATGTAAATGATATATGCTGCCAAAGCTGCAATGTCAATAATATTGTAAAAAAGTGCTAAAGGCCACCGATTCGTTCTGCGTTTTACGGTGTATTCTGCTAACAGCTTATTCATATTGTCCCCTCCACTTTTGGTTTTGTTATAATATAAAATTATTTCCGGTTTGGCAGTTTCCTTATTACTTTCAATAACTGGTGACATGTGCATTGATGACAACATTATTACTGCTTTATTCTTTTTGGGTACATAGGAGCACACAGTTGCTTCTTTGCTAAAGGCGAAGTTAGAAGAATAAATCACCCTCTCCTTGTGTGCTTGCATATTTGGAGGGAGAAACCGTTTATTTTTTCTTACCGTTCCAACTAGAGTCAAGTTCCACGAGTTCAAGGATTGAGCCAGTTGAAGAGAAGTAAAAAAATTATCCGTAGTTACATTCAGTCCTGAATTTTTATATTTAGCCACGAGATATAATACAGTACATTCTCCAACATTTGTTTGACGATTTCCATCACTTGTCTTTCCTGTATATATTTGTCCATTTAGGGGGTAGGAATTATTTGCATCACAAGCCCAAAATATTTTTATGCCATACTTTTCAGGTTTCGATGGCATGTATTGAGTAAAGCGAGTACGCCCACGGTATCCATATAGCTGTTCGTCAACGGTAATACATTCACGAGGCTTGTACATTTTATTCAAATTTGAAATGAACATAGTCCAAATATCTCGTACAGGGGCAACTTTATCAGCTAACAAACGTTCAAGGCGCGTTGAATCATTATCAAACCTTATGAAGCGTAACAGCATTTTGAATCTATCATGGGACATCGTAGCCCGAAATAATGGTAAGTGACTGGATTGCCACAATTCAGTCAAATGCTCTTTATTAGATCTATGCACCCCACTAAAGATTAAAATGCCAAAAAATGCATCCAATTCTTGTTCTGTGAATGGTTTGAATATTTTTTGTTTCGGTCGCTTGCTAATATCAGGGTAATTTTCTATCAGTTTATTATTGTATGCTTCAGTAATCTTAGTCCCTTTACGATTAGTTTCCCTCAAGATTATGTCACACATCTCATTGGACAATATATTTTTGAATATTTCCATTTGATTGTAAAGTTTACTGAAAGATGCAGCCCCGCCCCGTTGACGAATAATGTTTCGACTACTAGTTTGTGTTCCGGGAAGTGGATCAGACTGCCACCGCGTTCCATCTTTTGCAATAAAAATGTTTTCAAACGATTCACCTTTAAAACTCGCATCGGAATCGTAAGAGTCGATCTTATTTTCGACTTCAGCTTGTGGCTCAACATCAGAAATTTCCAATCCACCCTCTTCATCCAAAGGAATATAATCGTGTTCATTGTCAGAAGCAACAAACTCGCCTTCGTCACTGGAAGATTCTGCTAATATCGCTTGTAATTCTGCTGAATTATATCTTCGAACACGTGATCTTTGCTTAGAGGTACTCGCTCCAATATTCATAATGAAATAATTATAAACTCACAAAGTTAAAGTAAACTCGTACAATACGAACACAGAAAACAGTCAAGTGTCAATATCAAGCACGATGCATTGAATGGATTTAAGTGTTTCTTGCGCACCGATAACCATGTACCGCACTCCACCCCTCCCCCGATTTAATCGCCTCAGATCGTCAACTGCTTAGGTTAACTAAATAATAATATTCAAAGTGAGGGTAACGTTAAAACAGACCTTGATTGTTTACATTACGTCTAAACTGTATGAAGGTACCCGGGTACCTCGTCACTCTTTTAAAGGTGTTTTATTTGTCACTCACATAAGGGTTAATTATTATAGGCCTAGCCGTATTTGGGTCCAATAGATATTTATAAGATGTCAGAGTTACTCAAAATGGCAAAATAAACCATCCACGCGAAGACCGACATCCGCGCGGACGGAGTCGCGGGCGGAAGCTAGTATATAATATAACATTCCTAAAATGTCATAAAATTTTGAAGAAATATCTAAATTATTTAATTTTTAGTAAGTTACTTTCATAGTTGACATTCAACTTAAATTTTCTTTTATTTAGAAATTTGTTTTTATGTTCGTACGTTCAAAATTTTCATTTAAATTTCTTGTCGATTTGTTTACTTCTATTAATAATGGTAAGTGAAAGATATGTTTTTATATAGATTTTTTATGATGAGTGCTCATTATGCATACATTTCTTTGTAATTGCTCTCACACTATCTCTTCTTTAAACCATCGTTGGCTACGGTGATGTGAGCCACCTAGATCTCACCGAAGACCAACCAAATTAACTTGAGTGGTTCCAAAACTTCTGTATTACATTCATATTTGAATAACGCAAATATGATCACATCTCAGAATATCGTTCTAAACTCAAGTAGTTACGAATGTGCTCTGGCCAGAATATTCATATTCTTTCTCTGTTACACAGTATTCTCTTTTATTCTCACACACCCTCTTATCGAGTGTCGCGTCCGGCAACCAGTGGTTCTGTAATATCTACTAACGTTCTTTTTAGAACGCGAATTCATGGCCCAAACCGCTCCACCGCAACGTGCCGGCGCGACGGCCAGCATCCCACCGCACCCCTCACACCCTACCGCAACTCGCTTTCGCACCCGTCGTCGTCGCCCTCGCTACGTCGACGTAGCCGTCGCTCGCCTTCGCTACGGACAACGCCCTGCTGCGTGCGCCGGCCACTCGTCTAAGGCCGGGCACACACGTAACGGTTTACCTGACAGGTACCGGACGGTACAGGTGACCTGTACAGGTAAACCTGATCGTGTGTGCCAGTAGCTACAGGCCAAACTGCACAGGCGTAGCGACCTGTACAGGCGACCTGTACGGAATGAAAATTTGGTATTTCTACCTGCGCAGTAGTCTAGACCTGACCGTGTGTGTGAGGCCGACAGTTCAACTGCGCAGTTGTTTTGTTATTAGTTTGGACTTGCACCTCGAGTAGAGAGCTTTTTGCGACACTTTCTTTTGAAGTTTCTTTAGTTTCTTGTGACTATATTAAGTTCTAGTTATGTCGAGTCGAAAACGTAATCAAGTGATTGAAGAGTTCATTGAAATTTATAGACAGGAGCCGTGCCTTTGGCGAGTGAAAAGTAAAGAGTATCATGACCGTGAAAAGAGAGATGCATCTTATGCAAAACTTTTGCTGAAGTTGAAGGAGTTGGAACCTGATGCAACAAGAAAATCAGTGGTTGCAAAGATTAATAGTTTACGAAGCAATGTTCGTAAAGAAAAGAAAAAACGTGACATGTCAATTAAATCTGGCGCATCAGCCGACAATGTCTATGTATCCAAGTTGTGGTACTTAGATTTGTTTGATTTTCTTGGAGATCAAGATATTCCCAGTACATCTGTGTCCAATTTAGAAGAGGAATATGGGAGCGAGATCGAGGAAGTAAGTACTATAAACAGATTAGTTATAATAGTTATATAATTGATTTTAAGTACGATTACACTTGTATTTTTCTATAACAATAATAGTTATTTACAAATTAAATGTTAATAGTTTGAAAGAAAACTTTTCTCTGACCTGTGTGAAATGTCTAAATGATTTTTTTAGTTTATGAACAAATTTGAACGGATTCCACGTATCCTATAAATAAGAGCAAAAGTCTATATTCAATTTTTGTTTCGAAGAATACGTTTGTCTTGCCATGGCACTTTACCTTCATTCATGAAGTAGGAAGCAAACTCATTTCTGAGCTGTTTGGCGGCCAAACTTACATTACCTAAGTGCACACGTTGCAATGCTATCATATTCGATTCATTGGTATTCAAGCCTGCATTAATGATAGCGCCATCATCATTCTCCTGATACGTACTGTTTGGAGGAGCGTAAATGGCTGGGCGTTTTTCCATCAAAAAATTATGCAATGCACATGTTGCTTTCACCACTTTTACTATGTTCTCTGGCTCTAAATTTATTTGAGTATGGAATACACGAAATCTGGAGGCCAGTATACCGAACCCATTCTCAACAACGTGCCTTGCCCTTGAAACTCGGTAGTTGTATATTTCTTTACAAGCTGAATCTAGTTGTGCTTGTCTGAAAGGCTTCATTATGTTAATTGTAAGGGGAAAGGCGTCATCAGCCACAAATACGTAAGGAACATCTTTGAAATTTTCTGTTACGCTGCATGGTTTTGGGAGTTTAAGGTCATCAATCTGTAACTTTTCATAAAATTTAGTATTTTGAAGAACGCCTCCGTCAGAAACACGTCCGTCGGTCCCAAAATCCACTAAAAGGAACCGGTAGTTAGCATCCACTATTGCAAAAAGTACCATACTGTGCCTTCCTTTGTAGTTGAAATAATATGATCCGGAATCCGCTGGAGGAACTATATCTATGTGTTTGCCGTCCATGGAACCAAGGCAGTGTGGGAAATTCCATCTCTCTTCAAACTCTTTAGCAATCTCTTTCCATTTCTCAGTGGAATTAGGAAACTGGAACAATATCAAATAAATAAAAACTGTTCACAACATAAATAAAAGTCTACCATAATGATAATGATGACTGTCTAAATGTTGATAATTTTTAAATTCAGTGTTTTAAAATCAAGGAAACATTATATATAATATAATTAATTATATTAACGGCTTGGGACTATGCTTCGTTTCCCTCGGCTGATTGAATTAGCAAATTAATTTCATTTGGTGTTTAGTTAAATTATAATTGTTATCATATCTATATTATAATATTACAATATAACAATAGTCTACATTATAATATGATAATTGATATTTTATACAAATTCTAACGTATCCGTTGTAGATTCCCTTTTATAACCCAACATGAATCCAGGTATGAGCTTAGCCCGTTAATAACATGATATTCGTAACATTTTCAATAGTAGGCCTACACGTTTTATATTTATTTAGTTCTCCTTTAAACTATATTAATTAATAAAATCAATGTAAAATACTTTTTTAGTGTGTAATAATACATAATTATTTCAGGAAGAAATAAATGATTCTGCTGGAACACCTAGCAACGAAACACCGATCAATGGCGACGAGATACCTCCACCTGCGGTTGCAAGATCAAACTCAAGTACAGGAGCAGTAGGCTTACTTCCGACCTCCCGACCTAATTTGGCCAAAAAAAGGAAAAGTGAAGAGTTAACTAATGATGTACTGGTCTCAGTAAGAGACCACTTCAAAAAACCGGTGGCCCAAGATGACAGGTATGACTTGATGGGAAAATCTTTTGCTATGAGAATCAGGGCTTTGGAAAAACGAGAGGCTTTGATAGTTGAAAAAAGAATCAATGATCTCCTTTTTGAGGCTGAAATGGGTATGCTTAATCCATACAGCTCTGAACTTTTGAACAGCAGCTCTAATTCAAGTAGGAGCACACCTACTCCTTCATCTGCTACCTCGTACGGCCAATTTTCTCAACAAACTTCGCCAGGTGGATTTGCAAATGAAGGTCTTCCTCCTTCACATTCAATGGCAGCTTACTTTTCTAGTTATAGTGATCATTGATTTGTTTTATTTTTGAGTTTTCTTTATGCTATACTAATGTTATCAAACAATATTATCAATTAATTTTATAATTCCATACGCTCATTGCAATTATTGTCTCAGTACTCTGTTAAAACTTTCCCTTTCAAAGACAGCAATAAATTTTTTCAATAAAAACTAATAGTAAATAAAAGTTGTATATTTGTTTAACGTACCTGAAGATACTCATTTTTCAGCACTTTATAGATGGCTTCACATGTCTCTGGAATGATTTGGCCTAGAGCTTGTGGTGATATCAACGTAGAGTACTTAAGACATTCGTACGATCGGCCCGTCGCAAGAAACCTCAAAGTAGCACTTAGTCTTTCATGGGGAGAAATAGAGGTTCTCATAACCGTGTTTTTCTTTCTAATGAGAGGAGTTACAAGTGATAACAGTTTTTCATATGTTTCTTCATTCATACGCAAATAATTACGGTAATCTGAAGGATCTGCACTCAACTCTTTCAGTAACCTTGTATGAGTATTAGGGTGTCCCTTAAATTTCAAGTTCGATATTTTTTTACGCATACCTTCTTAAAAGTTTCGTAATAACCCTATATTGTCTAGAAAAAAATATTAGTTGGATATATAAACGATAACCCGTGCCGACTTGCTATTTAAACTTGTCGATACAAGTTGCTTAAGTACTGCCCAGTGACTTGTTACGACATGTTTTATTTGCCATTTCGTACGTGATTTTTGAGACTATTAGTGCTTCATTGTTTAGTGCGTAAACATGTCGGTGGAATTACGGAGTGATAAACAAAATATTTTTCTTATCAGATTGACTAGCTACCAAATAAATGGTGCAAAATTACCATCTAATCGACAAGTTCTCTCAGTCCTATTTTACAATATTCGTAAGGTTAAATTGACTGTTAGTGAAAGTGCAAATCTTGTGATTAGGGAGTGCATCATATATTGGGAAAAAGCAAGAATTCCAACAAGGGCATTTCCTAACTGCGTGAAGAAACTTATTGATTTATATCATGTTTGGAGAGAGTTGCAAAAAAATTGTAAGAAAACTCAGATTACGTTTAAGAGTCGTGAGAACAATTTTATAATTAATCTTGATAATTTGTTTGATATTGCACATGCTGATGCTTTTGAGAGAATGAAAATAGAGGAAGATAAATTATTTTTAATGAAACAGAGAGAGCCAGGTCGACCGGGATGCTTAGGTGGTGTAGATAAAAAATTGGCGGAAAAAGAACAAAGATCTAGACAACGACGATTGGAAGAAGAGGAAAGGATTGTAAGACAAAGAGAATCACTAGCTGTTGCATCTACTTCCACCACAAATAACTTAGACAGTGTAGAAGATTCAGACGAAGAACATATCTTGAATTCTGAACTCAGCTTGTCGGACGTTCCCTGCCATGAACAAAGTTCAAAAAGAGGTAGAAAGAATCTTATAACACCTAAACTAGTTGCAGCTTTAGATCGATGCCAGTTAAGCATTAGAGATACCGTTTACATTCTTAATGCGGTGGTAGAAGCGCTTGGTCTGAGCAGCGATGATTTCTGTATTAACAAATCCTCGATTCAGCGAATTCGTACTGAAACTAGAAAATCAAGGGCAGAAGCAATAAAATCTAACTTCCAAAACAATGTACCCGCCATAGTCACAGTCCATTGGGATGGAAAGCTATTACCGGGGTTGGATGTACGGAGTTCAAAAGAAGAACGCTTGCTAGTTATAGCTTCATTTGACGATAGAGAGCAGCTTCTTGCAGTGCCGAAACTAGAAAGTTCTTCTGGAAAACATCAAGCGAAGGCTGTATCAGCAGCTCTCTTTGACTGGAACCTTTATGATAAAGTGCAAATAATGTGCTGCGACACAACAGCTTGCAATATGGGCCGTTTCAATGGAGCTTGTGCTATTTTGGAGCAAACTTTAGGAAGAGAATTGTTGCTTTTCGCCTGTCGTCATCATGTTTATGAATTGGTCCTAAAAGCTGTCTTTGAAACCAAGATTAAGCAAATTACTAGTAGCCCAGATATTCCGATGTTTAAAAAGTTCCAAGAAAATTGGAAAAACATTGATTGTACTAAAATTGAACCATCTCTTAATTTCGTAAAAGCACGGGTTGCCGAGACAGACATTCAAGCGTTGTTACTATTTTATAAGGCAGAATTAGATAAAGGTTTTGTAAGAGATGATTACCGCGAATTGGTCGAACTGTGCGTAATATTTTTAGGAGGAGACACAGAGGAAAAATTAAAACTAAGGCCCCCCCGGAGCTATACATCAGGCACGCTGGATGGCGAGAGCGATCTATTCTTTAAAAATATGTTTACTTCAGTCACAATGCAGAGTAACTGCGAAGGACAAAAAGGCTCTACTAGATGTTTGCTTATTTCTCGTAATATTGTATGTTAAACCTTGGCTCGAATGTACAGTGGCGACCAAAGCACCTAATCAAGATTTGCGCTTCTTGAAGATGTTAAAAGAGTATGAAAAAGTTGACGCAACAATTTCTAAAGCTTCTATAAGCAAGTTCAGCCATCACTTGTGGTATTTATGTGAAGAGACAGTCATTCTATCACTATTTGATGATGAAGTTGACAACCAAACTAAGAAGAAGATGATTGCCAACTTCAACAGGGACAAAATCTCGGATTTTAGCAAACGCTATGACCCGTCGAAGGAAGAACTGACTCAAAAGTTGTTTGGTAAGTTAAATTGACTTTTTGTTGGATTTCAATTTCAATGTCCAATACTTATTTATTTATTTTCAAAATTGTTGTTGATTTTTATTTGTTATTTAACTTATTTTTCTTTTTTTTAGACAAAGCACTGGATGATTTCGTATCGGAAAAGAGCAAACAATTTTTATCACGACTGCAGATCGACGACAGTTTTCTAAAGGAAGATGTATCTTCTTGGAATAACAATGCTGCTTTTCTGGAGGCTAAAAGAAGAATAAGTTATATGAGAGTTGTAAATGATACTGCTGAAAGGGCTGTTAAATTAATGCAAGATTTTAACGGACTTATCACGGCTGAAGAAGAACAAAAACAGTTCTTGCTGCGCTGTGTCCAGGAACATCTAAAATTGTATCCAGACTGTAAAAAAACTACTCTAAAAAGAAGTTACCCTGAATGATTCTTATTTCTTTATGTTTTTAATTAAAGATTAATGTTCATCTAATTTATTATTTAATTTTATTCACTTAATTCATTGCATTTATAGTGAAATTATAGCAGACTGAAATTTTAGGACAAAACACGTTTTTTACTAAACTTTGAAGCTCGGTCGGCACTGGTTGCAATTATGCTAGATTGATAAAATTTTATATTTAAGTATCTTATAGCATTAGTAAAAATTATAGAGGGTATGCATTTCGAAATTCGAAAAAAAAATTTTTTTTGTCATATAAGGGACACCCTAATGAGTATATTCATCTCTCTTTGTAAGCCACTTCTTACACCAGGTTTTACGTTTACGCTTCTTCTTACTGTCCAAAACCACTAATAACCCGACCAAGGCGATCGCGTCATCTACATCTTGTTTGCTCGCCATGTTCTCTCAACTGAACTAAAATATACGGTTTACCCTTACGTGTGTGGGCTCGAGCTTGCACAGGTATACCTGTCAGGTTTACCTGCGCAGGTTTGCCTGTCAGGTTTACCGTAACGTGTGTGCCCGGCCTAAGCGTCGTACGTAGGAAATCAGGTTGCGTAAATATCAAGTAACGTTCTTATTACAACGCGAAAGATAAGCGTGTATAAACTTACGTCGAATTTTTCAATAGGATATTATATAATACGCTGTCTCCACCAGAAGCACAGGTTTCTGAACTGCACAAATAAGTCTGCAGCACCCTTTCAGGGAAAAACCAAATTTTTGGTCCTCGGCCGAAACCAAACGGTGTCAACTAAACCGAATGGATGGAGACCCGACCCGCCTGTCGAGCCCCTTCAGGGCTAGGGAGTCTAGCTAAGGGCACACCTTAAATTATAAGTACACCCTCCCGGCCTACCCCAGCGAGGAGGACAACACAGCACTCACCTCCAGGTTGGGCCACCCGGGGACTAGGCAAAGATCGCCGGCATGGCCCATAAGGCCCTTCGTATAGAGGACCTCCTCAAAGAAGTACTGACGGGTTAGCTCGTACTTTTCTCTAGCTGTTTGTAGTCTTTGTCGATATTTATCTTCATTTTCATGAAGTCTGGCTCTATCATGGCGCTCGCGATCAGCTGTTAATCGAGATTCCCTTTCAGCGATGATAATGAGGTTCACGATCGGCAGTGAGACGTGTTTCCCGTTCTTCCTGTGTCTTCTGCGGCCGAGCATTTGCTGTCTGGATCCTCTGAGAACTCAGGTGAATTTGAGTATCACTGAAACTTTGAGTTTGGACAACTCATTTAAAATGGTTGTAGAAAATTTTTTGGGAAATAAAAAAAGTGAAAATTACGCAGGAATTGTTAACAATTTATTGAAAAATTTTCAGGATATGGGAGTAAACATGTCATTAAAGATTCATTTTCTACACTCTCTTCAAAATATTTTCCCTGAAAACTTAAGAAGTATAAGTGACAAACAGGGTGAACATTTCCACCAAGATTTAAAGAGTTTCGAAGAACGACATTAAGGATTTTGGGATGAAAATATGTTAGGGGTTACTGTTGGTCCATCATAAGAGAAACTGATTCAAATAACTATAAAACGAAAGCAAAAACTACTCATTTTTATTTTTTTTGTATTAATTCTAAAAAATTTGTATTTCTCTTTAATTTAATAAATATTTTTTAAATCAGACGTGACCGAATTTTTTATTATTTTTTCTGGATAATTCTACCTACATACAATATAAAATAACAACTTTCAGCTGGGGTATGAAAACCGTGTAAACTAGTGTTCTTAACCACCACACTCTCCACCCCCTTGCTGTGGAGACCAGAGCAGCCATTCAAAAAGGCATGGCCCAGGGTAAGGAAATATTTTTATTCTGGGTCAAGGCCCACGTGGGGCTGAGTGGTAACGAGCCGGCTGACCATCTAGGCAGGGAGTCGGCTCTGAGGCTGAAGAAAGCACCAGACTACGGTCTGTACCCTGTTTCATTCGTGAAGCGAGGTCTTCGACAGGCCTCACTTGGCGAGTGGAATAGGAGGTACAGGAGGGCGAGACTGCCTCCGTCACCAGGCTCTTTTCCCCCTGTGCGCTGGCAGCTTACGGCGTCGTTCGTACGATGGAGATCACCGGCATAACAACTCAATTGCTAACGGGGCATGGTGGATTCTCCGAATACTTGACACGATTCAAGTGTAAGGAGAACCCATCCTGCATATGCGACCCGAACGCGCGTGAAACGGTCATTCATCTTGTACTGGAATGTCTTCGATAGGAAAAGGTATGAAATAGAACAAGAGCTAAATATAAAGGTGGCTGTCGAAAATCTTAGCGAAATTATAACCAGTAAAATTAGGAATACATTTTTGAAATATTGTACAGAAATTATTAGGATAGTAAATAAACGAAATAAGGTAGAATAAGGTAATGATAACAGAATAATATGATATTATTATTGTTCATCATTAAATATAATAGGTAATAAGTAACAAATTAGGATAGTAAGCACAGCATTCAAAAGAAATATGACCCTGTGGAAAAAGTCTTATAAATTCTGATACAATACAGCTAACTGGGTATCAGAATTTATCAGTTAAAAAAATATTTATAAGATCGAAAAAAAATTCTGATACAGATTTCATAAGAATCAATCAGTTAAAATTGAGACCAATTTTGTATCAGGAATTACTGCTTATTTTTTTACAAGAATGATTAAGACTGAATAAGTCATGAGATTTTATCGGGTAATACCGCGGAAACAAATAAAAGATTCTATAAGAATATTTGTTGTCATAACTTTATGTAAGTTTATTCTAGGGTAGTTTTAATGACATATACAAAGTAGATTCACATAGGATAATAGGGTAAACCACCCTATCATTGGCACTCCACCAATTTATTGGAATGCCCTAGTTTTTTAAGAAAATTAAGATTTTTTGTAGCCAGACCTTATATTTTTTAGTAGAAATTAAACAGTAGTAATCATTTATTACTCAACTGGCAACACACGTTTTAATTTTTTTTATACATGGTGACGCATTTACCATCTGTTTGACTAGGCGGGATCTGTGCGACAAAAACAATCAAAATATTCATTTTTTACTAAGGTAAGAGCTACCATAATATTTTAAAAATTTGTCTCAAAATGGAGTTTAGATTGCATTGAAAATATTTTCTAATGTTTTGGATACACCAATCCAAAAAGTTGGCCCACTGCCAATTATATACAATCCATTTATTGGCACAGGTGTCAATGTCAATCATTGGGTAAAAAAGTGACAATATAAATATTTTCTTTTTAGCCACTTTCAAAATGAAGTAGGCGTCAGAAAAAGTCTACAGAAAAAAATAGTAAGAAATTTTTTAAACGGAACCTTTATACAGAAGAGAACCTACAAAAAGCTCTCCACGAAATATCAAAAGGCATGAGCAAAAAACTTGCTGCAAAAACCTTCAGCGTACCACGGTCTACTATACAATTTAGATTGAAACATCCTTATCATCGCTCTAAGCCCGGTCCGTTCACGATTTTAACCGACGAAGAAGAACAGCTTTTTGTTGACTGGATAAAAATCAGTAGCAATAAAGGGTTTCCGAAGAGGAAAGAAGATTTAATAGTGTTTCAGACTTTATCAATAAATCGGGGAGAGCCAACAGTTTTAAGAATGGTGAGAAGTGGTCCAAATTGTTTTTAGCTAGACATCCAACAGTTACATTTCGAACACCAGAAGCTGTAACAGCTGCCGGCTCCACGGTCTCTGCATCTGATGTAAGAGGCTGGTTTGAACAAATAAGGATTTACATGACTGAAAACAGCTACTATGACATCTTAGCAGACCCATCAAGAGTATTCACTGGCGATGAAACGAATTTTGTTCTATGTCCAAAAACAAGTATTGTTTTAAGCTGTAAGGGAGAAAAAAACGTTTACGAAATTGACCACACCCAAGCCAAAACTTCACTAACCGTCATGTTTACTTTTGGTGCAGATGGTCAAGTTACTCCGCCAATGGTAATTTTTCTATACAAAAGATTACCTGGCGAGATAACATCTAAGATGCCTGAAGATTGAGGCGTGGGCTTAAGCGACAACGGGTGGATGAATTCTGATGTATTTTTTGAGTATTTCTAAAACGTTTTACATCTTCACCTCGTAAGAACTGGCACACAATTCCCTGTAGTTCTTTTTGTAGATGGCCACAAATCGCGCTTGACGTATGCTACCAGTGAATTATGTACTAATTAAGGTATAATTCTTAAAGCGTTATATCATAACTGCACTAGGCTGCTTCAACCTGCAGATGTCGCTGCGTTTAAACCATTAAAAACACAATGGCAGAAAACTGTCCTAGAATGGCGAAGAGATAATCCATCTCAAGCGTTAACGAAAACTCAATTTATGCCATTACTTAAAGATACTATGGAAAAAAGTCTTAACCCGAGTTATGTCGTCATAGACGTGACGTCCCACAATGGCATCCATCATGAACGACCATTTAGCTGATAAGACGCAGACTTCCTGGAAACATTATAACAAATAGCTCCTTGTCTCCAACGCATAGTAATAGGAATACTGTATTAATTTTAATAGATTGTTTTATAAATAAAGTTAGTCTTGGCATCCGTCATGAACGACCATTTAGCTGATAAGCCTCTTTGTCGCATACGCAGAGTAATAAAAATACTGTATTAATTTTAAAAGATTGTTTTATAAATAAAGTTAGTCTCAATCCGCTCTTCAAGCCGAACACTTGTCTTTTTAAAAAATCCTCTCGCCCTCGCTCACAACCTAACTCCCGTCAACAATTATAAATAGTTTTAGAGCAACTGGACTTTGTTCTTTTAATGAAGATGCAGTGGACTATTCCAAGTGCCTAGGCACTTCAAATAAAAATAACATTACCATAGCGCAACCCAAACATGTGATAATCGGGTGCTCACCAAAGATGACTTTATTAAGTTGTTGGGTGAAAGTACAATACATAAAATTGATATAAGATAATTGAGGTTAGAGAAGTCAAGTGAGGGTTTATTGAAAATCTGGAATTTCTTTACCACGTCTTAAAAATGATTCGCAGAATAGTTCAATATTAGACACAGAGCGTCAGAATGACAAAATAGGGCATTTTGATGTTGAAAGCATGGAGATAATCAATAACTCTCCAAACAAAAATATTGCTGAGCAAAGTTTCGATTTTGTTTCACAAGATGTTGTTGTTGAGGAAACAGCCCAATGCTCTGAATTAAATTATTTTATAGAAGATTTATCAACCCTACAAGAACCTATTTAAGAAACAGTTAGCCAACAACTACACAATCATCTTTTACCCACTCAACACGCATTCAATCAGCCAGAATCCATAGAGCAAGTATCCTCTCAAAAAGCCTCTACTTCCTTACAGCATACTTCGATCTTACAGCCATCGTTCACTTACGTACCAAGCAACAAATAACCATCCACACAGCAAACATTTGTTCAACAAACATCTATCTACCAATCGTCCGTTAGCAGTCAGCAGCAATAATCAATATATTCAACTCCCCAAAAACCTTTTATCAGAGTAACTGGAGATGTCAAAATAGGTGCACATCAAAATAAATTTATGCAACTGAAAGTACCACTGATTAAGGAAGACAACACTATAGTAAAATTACAAGATATTTTGGTACTTCCTAAAACGCCACAAAGAAAAGGGATTAAAAATACCAAGAAGACGCCTTTTGTGATGTGAATGAAAAAAATATAATTAAAGAAGAGAAAGCAGAAGGTGTTAAAAAGAGAAAAGAAGAAAGAGAACAAAAGAAATTGGAAAAAGAGAAGAAAAAGGTAAAGAAAAACAAAAAACAAACTAAAGCCAAAGATAACATGTCCAAAATTTTGTTTTCGGAAGATTTCTAGAAACTTGACAATGGCAAATTGGAAGCTGTACTTAAAAATGATAACACCGAAAACCAAAAAGCAAGTACTAGCAAAAATTACAGTGCTGCTGAGATAGAAAAAATGTTGACTCAGACTGATTCAGATGACTAACGTGACTTAAGAATTACTTATGATCTTAATCAATTAGAGCTGTGATTTAATTAAATATAATCAAGGAATTTAAATAAATAGTCTTACGCTAAAATTGTTCTATTTTTTGTTCAAGCCTAAGTAGAAGGTTTTTTTGGTTTTGTTTTAATACTTTACAGAAAATTTATTTAACTATTAGCGTGTCAATTGATATGGTATGTTCAATGGTTATGGTATGCTCAATACAAATAAATATTACTTTTCTTGACAAGGGATTTTATTTTGTTTATTTCTTTTACGAATTATCTTAAAATAGGTACATAGACGTTGTAAAATACATTTTAAAACCCCTACATAAGAGTTAGCAGCTATATTTCAGTCTTGGGAGAACAGTGACAATAATAGCTAAAAATCACTGAAAATATAAGGTTTGACTATGCCAGCAACTGGTGTTTGAGGTATTTTTTAAAAGGTACACTATACTGAAGAAAACGATATAATTTATTAATGATAAGTACTTTATAATATTCTGCAGAGATTAGAAGACCAATATAAATGCTTTACTCCATGGTAAAACATATTTTACATGCAAATTTTACTGGTTTTGTGAAGTAGCTCCCTTTATACGGCTCTGTCCATATTATGGACACCATAAACTTTTGATTTTGGCGGCCTATTGAGACGTCAAACGAATTCAACTTTTTTACTCTATGATTTGACAGTATGTAAACAGGAACAAAACGCAAAAAAAAAAACTATGACGGACAATTTATCATCTGATCGAATGACTGTCAAGATTTGGTGGTTTTTGAGTGCTTTTTTTTAATCTAACATAATCTTCGTGAAAAATGAGTAGAAAGGTATGTTTTCTTTTATATTATGTTCTAATTATTATAGATATGAGATATATGTATTGATTTTAGACTTTATTTTTGTATTTCGTTACAAAACTACCACAAACTATGACGTCCATATATTGACCAGGGCCTGTTGGTTTCAGTTGCAGGTCATACCTCTTGATAAACTTGAGGCAACTTTACAAGAGCTTTTTGGCTTGTCGGATGTTGAGGATTCGGAAGACGGCTACGAAAGTGACGAAGGGGAAAAGGAGGCGATTTTCACGGAAGTAAGTCAAGAAGAACTTGAAAATATTTTGGATCCTCCATCTACTTCTAGGCATGTTGCTGTCAAATCACCTATACCTTCTGTAAGTGAAGTTACTGCAACTCAAAATGACGACCAATCGGCACTAGACAATACAATTATTCTGAGAAGCGATAGTCCGGAGCCAGAAACTATTTCAGATACTGAAGATGACGACGACGACTATAGTGATGATGATTGGAAGAAAGAGCTTTTTCCGCACAAAGCACCTACTGAAAAGTTTGATGATATTACAGTAAAACCATTACAGAACTTTCCAAACAGAAGTGGTCCTCATGCATATTTTAGTTAATTTTTTCACAGGAAATTTTGTCTATCATAGTTGAACAAACCAATCTCTATGCAGCTCAAAACAAGCAGAAGAATCGGGTTGACGTTTCTGTTGTAGAAATTCAGGCTTTTTTTGGATCACTGATATTGATGAGTGTACATCCTCTTCCTAATCTAGATCTATATTGGTCAACAGATCCACTGTTTTGCGTCCGTGAAATTGCAGATGTAATGACATGTAAACGTTTTAAAGTGATACTAAGGAATTTACATATAAATGATAATACAAAAATGCCTAAAAGGGGAGAACCAGTTTTCGACAAACTGTATAAAATTAGGCCACTTATTGACTTCATGAATACTGTTTTTCAAAATGGAGCACGGAACTCTTTTTCACAAAGTATAGACGAGTGCATGGTGAAGTTCAAAGGTCGCAGTACTTTGAAGCAATACATGCCAAATAAGCCTGTGAAGAGAGGCTTCACGTTTCATTTTCACGTGAAAACTTCACTGTAAGTAGAAAACTATCCCTATCAGAAAATTTATGGAATTCGTAAAAAAATTAGTTTGATTTATGTACTTACCTTTATTTTTTGCTTCATTATTATTAACCTAAGTATATGACAAGTACATGTTGTTTAGATTGTATAGGTTATTAATTATATATTAATATTATAGTCTAAGTTATTATGAGCCTAACACAGATTAGGTGCCGTTTTTATGAAGAGTTTCTCATGCAAGAGTTATCTGTGATGTTTTATTTCTATTTTTACAGATCATCAAGACAGTCATATGGTGATGATGCTATAGGCTACGTTCAGTTGAAGCGTGACACTACTTTGTGCACAGTAAAATGTAAGATATGCCCTGAGCACAAAATCCATCGTTCATCATATTCTGTTAGCTTTGTAGTAGAAGAAAAAGAGGGTGTAGTTGTAAATGTCCAGTGCCATGACTGCCCTGCTTCACGAGGAGGATGCAAACACGCGGTAGTTTTCCCTGTGTGGGTCCATCGGAGAAGCGAGGAATCACCATGTACATCTATTGAATGCTATTGGAAGAAATCAAAGTAAGCAAAAGTAGGAAGCACCTTGAAGTTTATAATGGTGAGAGAAATGAAGGGGAATTCTTTGACAATATGTGAAGAGTTTGGTGATGTAGTCTTAAATGAATTTTTTGAGGAAGGCAAAAAAAGGAATTTATGTACTACACAAATCCTTAAACATCAACCCGACTATAAAGCGCCTGACTTACTTCAATTCTGCATGCATTATTTGAGCATCAAATATAAGAAAGAAAATGACTGTGAAACATTTTTAAACAAAATTATGGAGGAAAAATTAATTAGGAGCTCTTCTGTGCCAAAAGATCAATTCCCCTGGCTTTTAAAACAAATGTTTCAAAAGATGGAAACAAATTCTTCTCAAAACCTTAAATCTGGATTTAAAAAGTGTGGTTTGTTTCCGCATAATAGAGATGAAGTTTTACAAAGATTGCCGAATCGACAACTGGAAGAAAATGTACCAGCCCAGGAATTGTTAGGTGAGAGTTTTATAGAAAATTTGAAATCCACAAGGCTGCAAGTCACCGAAACAAGACAATGCCGAAGAAGAAAGTGGGTCAATGTTCCAGCAGGACGAGGCATAACTACTACAGATTTGCGACACGATTTGGAAGTTCAGCTTGCGCCATCAACTCCTCTTTTTGATGAAGCATCAGATGCTGAAAGTGACGCTACATCAGAGCAAGGGATTGATAGACCTGCTCGAAGTGACTGCTCAACTGCAGTACAACCATACTCACATGAATCTCCATTTATAGCGCTTAGTATTCATGAAGTCTCCCCAACTCAATGCAGTAGTTATACCGTAGGTAAAAATACTACTATGCCTTGTCATGACCCAACTTCAGAGCTAACGATGGAGAGAGCTGCTCGTAGTGACTGCTCAACTCTAGCGCAACCATACTCACATGAATCTCCATTTATATCGTGTAGCACTCGTGAAGCCTCCCCAACACAATACAATAATTCTGTCCTAGAGATTAATAAAATGCCTCAACCTTACACGTCTAAAATAACAGAAAGACAACAGAACAGTAATTTCAGTGCATCAACAATAATGCTAATTAATAATCAAAAGAAATCATTAAAGAAGGTACCCAAGAAAAAAAAAATACAATCAAGATTCAGACGATAACTGTGATTCATATATGTCCCTTCAGGAAAGCGATGACAGTTTGAATCAGTATGATTAGGAAGAATCAGAAAAAGAAAATGACAATCATAACACAAGTACAGAGATGGAATTCGAAAAAAATAAAATAGATCTTACAAAATTAAAGGAAGGAAATTATGTTCAAGTCGAATACGAGAATAATATTTAACCTGGTAAAGTTATTAGAATTTTAAATGACTCTGCTCTCGTCTCTGCTATGGCAAAATCGGGGTACAATACGTGGAAATGGCCTAAACACGCAGACATAATTTGGTATCACCATTCTAAAATAAGAGAAGTCATCAAGGAACCAAAAGCAATTTCTAATAGGGGTCTATTTGAACTTTCCTCGTAAAAATAAGCGATAGGTGTCTTTGTTTTCTTTAATTTTTAAGTTCGTAATCTTAATAAACCTTATTGTATTTTAGCAAATGTTTCATTTCGCCTTCATATTATTATTATTATAAGAGAGTTAACAAAATTTCATATATGACATAATCAAAAAACCATAGCGCCAAAGTACTACAATTTCTACCACTGATATTTTTTTTTCCTTGGCAACTTTTATTTTTCTTTCTGTCGCCCACGAACCGTATTGACATTCTTTTTAAATACAAGCAGGTGACATTGTGCTATTCTTAATAGTCTTTGAGATATTCAAGGAATTGTGTACTGGCACATTTTCACCCGAACAAGGTAGCCGAGAATGTGCCATCAATATTATTTATTTTCTCCATATTTCTAATAGATCAGTGATATTTTTCAAAATAATCTCATAACTGAATCGTTAGAGAGCTAGGGCGATTTTTTGTTTTGGGCTAGGATTCATATTTTTTTTAATGTGATCAAAAAACCTTGAAAAGTGGCACAAAGTCACCCCGTTCGACAGTAGTGTTAGTATGTAGATCTAATACACCACAGCTTAGTAATGCTTCGAGTCAGGATTCCTCTGTTTGTTCGTCTAATGAAAGTACACCGTCAACAAGAATTAAAAAAAAGCGTCAGCGTCGTCGTGACGAGTGGAAAGACATAAAAAGAAAATGTTTAAAAAAATTAGGTAAAGCGTATTTGAGTAAAAATGGAGTTCAAAGAGAAGGGAAGATTTTAAAACCCCCATGTTCAGTTACTTGTCGTCTTCAATGCTTTCAAAAATCTAATGCACAAGAGCGTGAGCGTATATTTACTTCTTTCTGGCAAATCGGAGATCACTGTAGACAATGGTATTACATAGTCAATCATACCGAAGTAGGCGACACTAAGTATCCTATTTCTTCAAATGCTGTGTCTAGACGTAAGAAATCGATTAAATATTACTTACCTCTTATTGAACTTGACTCCGATGTTCTCAATAAAGTAGTTGTTTGTAAAACAATGTTTCTAAACACGCTCTCTGACGGCGAGAGAACAGTTTAAACAGCATTGTCAAAATGGCAGTCAGGTGCTGGGTCTGTTTCTCCTGATCGACGTGGTGGGACCAGAACAATTGTCATAGACGATGAAATAAAACAGGGTGTCATAAAGCACATCAAAACGTTCCAGCCAGTTGAATCTCATTATGTGCGTAAAGATTCTACTAAAATTTATTTAGACAGCGGTCTCACATTTACAAAAATGTTTTCTTTGTACAACTAATGGTGCGCTGCTGAAAATATAACTAAAAAAGCAACAACGGTTAGACAGTATCGTGTAATTACAAATCAAAACTTGAATATATCATTCCTTAAACCAAAAAAAGACATATATAATGAATACCACATATATAATACAAACCAAAACACAATGACTCAAGAAGAAAAACAAAAACAAGAACGTCACATAATAAATAAGACAAAAGCTAGAGAAATAAAGGCAATTGACAAAAAAGAAGCTATAGAAAGTAAAGGAAAAATAGTTACTGCATGTTTTGATTTTCAAAAGATTTTAAACTGTCCTTCTGGTAATGTTGGTTTATTTTACTATAAAAGAAAATTGTCAATTTACAATTTTACAATATTTGATCTCGCTAGTCAAAAAGGTTATTGCTATATGTGGCCTGAAGTTAATGGCAAACATGGGGTATGTGAAGTAGCAAGTTGTTTATTTAAATCTATTGAAACAAAAGTAAATGACCAAGGAATTCCGCTTTTGGTCCGACAACTGTGCCGGACCAAAATAGAAATCGTATTGTGTTTGCGTTTTATATTTATGTAGCAAAAAAGTATGGTATAGCTATAGTTCACAGGTTTTGTTTTTTTTCTTTTTTTGAGCGTGGACAAACGCAAAATGAAGCTGACTCCGTTCATGCTTTGATTGAAAGAAATGCCAAAAATAAGCTTATAATGCCCCTGCATAATGGTATGCATTAGTTCGATGGGCAAAAGTTAACCCTCCATATTACAAAGTCATTGAAATGAGTGTTACGGATTTTTATAATTATAAAATTTTACTAGACGGAAGAAACTGGGTTAAAAATACCAAAAACCGAAAAATATCATGGAACAAAATTAGAGAAGTTCAAGTAAAGTCAAATGAACCCTTTATATTGAACTATCGTTATCAATTTGAAGAAGAAAATATAATGAATTTGATAACAAAAAAGGATTGTTCATCAAGAAGGAAGAACAGTTATTTATTAGACACACGAGTCTTAGGTCCATGTTACACAAATCACTTACCTGTAACAATGGCAAAATTTAATGATTTGTTAAGTCTTTGTCAAGGACGTATAATACCTCAAGAGTACTATAGTTTTTATCAACATTTGTCACACAATAGCTCTGTTACCGAACAAGATAGTAGTAATTCATCTGAATAATTATCGATTACAGTGATTTGTTAGGAAAACAAATCACCAATTTAAAATGATTAAATACATAATTTTCAGTGACTTTTATATAATTTTAAAGATATTAATATTTTTTTTATTTAATTTTTATTCTAATAATTAGTACCATAATTGTGATGTAGTTAAAGTTGAATGTCACACAATGTATATTTCTTTTACAATTCCTTATACTTTTATCAATAAATAAAAGTAGGCTATGGGAGATTGTAAGACTCACTAACCAGTGTTAATTTATAATATATTAAAGTATACATATAGTATTAATTACGTAAAACTAATTATGTTAAATTCCTCAGCAATATTATATAAAATGTTTATTTTTTATCATATATGTTTACTAAAATGCTCATAGTGATTTAAGAGGACTGAATATTGTTCAGTGAAATATAGAATTAATGCAAATGTTTAAAGTGATTTAGGAAGACTAAATTATGTTAATTATACTACGATTAAAGTTATTTAAAAAAGTTGATTTGAGCTTAAATTTGTTGTGATTTTAGTTCATCGAGTACCGACTGACTATACGACCTCATTATTTAGAGGTATGATAGTTTAAACGCAGCACAAACTCGTAATTCAAAGATACGACTTTATTCTTGTTGACTATATCCACATTATTAGAAGCATAGGATCGTAACTGTGCCTACTTGTAATGAGTCACAATTACATCATACCTTTGCACTCGGCACCACTCCCAAATTTAGGTCATAAGAATGCATCATACTTTTCTTTATAAGTTGTATTAATAAATTATGCAGTCGCGCCCCAACCTCTGTAATAGTTAACCGTCAAATATGTATCCATCACGTCGATCCTTCGTTTAATTTCACTGTCAAACCAGAACATAACAATAAGATACGACGTTTCTCTGCTAAGCACAAAGTCGTAAGTCAAAAAAGTAGTTATTTTTCGTTAATATTATTCTTTATTGCGTTAAACGTTTTGTATTGTGTTCCTAAACTGATTACTTGTTTGTACAACGCAAAACTTCAGTTGAATATGTTTTACAATAATTTATATCATGAGCATTTACAAAAACGGCTCTCCTGAAAAACTGCATTTTTTGCCTTCCGACCCTATGCGTAGGGGTCGTCGATTTATTGTCTTGGAACAGTACAGAGAAACAGGCAGAGAAACGAGAAATTATGAAGTCTAATGTACCCAGAGGAACATATCACGAAAATGTGGCCTCTCACGAAGGCCAAGAATTTTCGGCCACAAGTTGGAAAGACAACAAACAAGTACTATTACTTTCCACGTATGTTGGCGCTGAACCAGCGGATACTACAACCCGCTACGAAAAAAAACTAAAGGCCAATGTTCAAGTATCATGTCCTCGGGTCATAAAAGAATATAATGCACACATGGGCGGCGTTGATTTGATGGATAGCTTCATTGGTCGATATCGCATCCGCATAAAGTCGAGAAAGTGGACAACGAGGCTCTTCTACCACTTGTTGGACATGACTGTCATCAATGCTTGGGTACTATACAAAAAGGTAAACTCAGTGAAAGGAAAATTTCAGAAGAATATTATGAAGTTAGCAGATTTTAGAACTGAGCTTGCCGATACTTTATGTAAATATCAAAGTCACTCGAAAAATAGAAGGGGAAGACCCAGTACCAACAGTCGACAAGACACTACAGTACCTTCTAAAAGACCCCAGACAGGTGTACAAGTACTACCCTCTACTGACGTGCGTTGCGATTGTATTGGTCATGAAAAAATATTTATGGATTCTAGAAATAAGTGTAAATTTAATAATTGTAGGCAACTTACCTCCTGGTTCTGTAAAAAGTGTAAAGTGTCGTTATGCGATAATAAAAACAACCAATGTTTCGCATTATTTCATGCATAGGTATATCTGATTTCTTTATGGCCTTAATGCCTGAAGTATCAAAATTGATACCTGGTTTTTTTTTTAAATAAATAAGTAAAATAAATATTGTAATTTTTTAGCTATTTTTCCCTTCATCTAGACCCTCAAGCAAACACAGTAATAATAAAAAATAAAATAAATCACTTTCGTAAATCAGGCTACTAAGGGTTAATAATGCACATAAGAGGATTAATTTTAGAACTTAAGTGGCACATTAGGTGTACTCAAGTTGTCGACGAGACGAGTCCTACAGCTGACTACTTGGAAAGTAAATTATCAGGGCTCCTCATAGAATAGAAAGTGTCCACAGAAAACGCTTGTGCTTGTGTAACAGATAATGGCAGCACTATGATAAAACTCGACTGGTCCCTTTTTGGTGAGGAAAAGATATCTCCCTGTTTCGTCTACACTCTAAATTTTATTGCAAGCCAGGCAATAGATGATTCCATAGATAACAACATTGACAGTTAAGTCCGAGATTTGTGAAATTTATTATAAAAAGTGTCAATGTTAGTGACGAATTACGAAAACAACAGATAGAGTCGTGTATTCTACAGGGTAATGCTAAGAAAATGATTTTAGATGTTAAAACACGATGGAACTTGTTGTTATATGTTAGAGAAATTTATAGTTAGGTACTGTAATAAGCAAAATTCTGCTTAGTCGTCGTAATGCATCTCGATAACTGGTTCTGAATTAAATTGTGTCAGCGAGGTTCTTATTTTGTTAAAGTGCTAAGAAAATGGCTTAATTGTAACAAAAGTGATTTCTGGGGAATTATACGTAACCGTGAGTAAGTTATATCACTAGTAAGCTGTCTAAATGAAACTCTTAATAAAACTGTATCCAAAAATCCGATTGTCATTCCGCTAAAAAATTCTTAAAAAAACAAATGACTAAACAATTTGAGAATATCGAATTTAACTCGACCTCGAGTTATTGCATTACAAAAATCCCTTCCAATTTCCTTTTAACGACAAAGACCGTCTGAAGATGATAAATCCCAAAGCAATACTGGATACTAAAATTGTTGAAATTAATTAATTGCAACACTGAATAACACCATCTATCTTTTTGATGTGTAAAAACATTGACTGAACTGTCGACACATTCATTCCTTTTGTATTGTATTGTGTATGTCTTCAAATAATATTTTGTTCTAGAGTTATATTTTCACTAAATTACTTTAATATTCCATGAAAAATAAATAATAAATTCCCTCCCATTGCAGACTTACATTATTTCTTCTCAAAATATATCCAAATAATATTACGGAACTAGACAGAGAATGGCGAATGTTAAGACATGACAACTTATCTATTGACCAAAACAAAATGCCCGATAGTATTGACTTTGGAAACATGTACACAAATTGAGAAAGGAGACCGGTCTCAAACATTTTCCACATTGTTTGAATTGGTAAAGAAACTTTTGTGCCTATCACATAGCAGCGCCACCGTGGAAAGATCATTTTCAGTTATAAATATCCTGAAAACCAAGTTACGCATCATAATATCGATTACAACTATTAACCCTTTTTAAGGCGGGGGCAAGTACGTTGCCACCATGTTTTTTCTCGTTTATCTCAGTAACATTAAAATTTTAGTTGATTTTATTTTGGCTGTATCAATCCCTATAAACCACAGACTCATGTCAAAGTGTCATATACATTGTCAAACGTCAAAGCTGTCATTTGAAGTTGACGTAAGATTAAAAGTGTGGCGGTTTTTGGTCGTGTCATTTAATCTAGTTCGATCTCGGGATTGAAGTTTTGTACTGGTAAGTTTTTATTATTTTTTCAATATATTGTAGTAGTAACAACATTATTGAGCTATATTATGATCCAGAGGTTGCCGAAGACAAATATGAAACGGAACCAGAAACTGTTACTGATTTAGATATCAGTAATATATTGAATGGTGTTGACGACCTATGCTTAGATCTGAAGTCGATGCGCAGCGTCAGAATTATGGCTCAGTTCCATTGAACAACCTGAATGAAGAGCCTTCGACATGTTCAGCTGGAGATCAGCCATTACCATCCAGTCTTCATTTAGATAGAAACACTGAATCTTCCTCTCCTGTAGTACTACCGCTTCGTCACGACAGTGTGTTTACGTCTTCACCGATATCTCCAGAAGTGAATGCAGCCACAATGTCTAATACCGATGAGTCTAACACTGAAGAACATGAATGGAAGAAGGTTCTGTATCCACAGCTTCCCGATATAGACTATTTTGATAGTATACATTTAGAACACAAATTTTATTCCAAGCAGGACCAGACCTGTTACTTATTTCACACATTTTTTGATACCGATGTTATTGATCTCCTTGTAGAACAAACCAATATTTACGCAGAACAGAATCGCAGCCATAGCTGGTCACCAGTTGACATCCTTGAAATGAAGGCTTTTCTAGGAATGATAATTTTGATGGGGCTCCAACCACTACCAACAATTGTTTTTTATTGGTCAAGTGACCATTTTTTTCGTGTTGCTGAGGTAGCATCGGTAATAATGTGCAAAAGGTTGAAGAAAGTTTTGGAAAACCTACTTTTGAACGACAACTTTAAGATGCCTCCGAGAGGAGCGCCTCAGTTCGAAAAATTATATAAAGTTTGTCCGCTTCTCGAGCTGCTCAACACGGCCTGCCAACGTTCAGCAAAAACTACAATATCTCAATCAAAAGATGAGTCGATGATGCAGTTCAAAGGTATCTCATCACTCAAACAATATATGCCACTAAAACCGGTGAAAAGAGGCTACAAAGTGTAGACTAGAGCTGACAGCGAAACAGGCTATGTTTTTGAATTCCAAATTTATACAGGGAAACGGGACGATCAGTCTACAGAATTCGGATTAGGAGCTAACGTTGTAAAATCCCTTACACAGAAGCTGGTAGATGAAGGATACCGTGGACACGTAACCTTCGATAATTTTTTCGCCTCATATGACATACCACTGTGGCGGCTTCTACATTATAAAGACAAAGTAAATGTACAACGGCGCCATCTAGCGAAGATACATCGAACTACGAAGTACAAACGAAACGTATAAATGTAAAGAACTACAATGCTACTACTAATCCTGCATCGCGATATAGAGATTCGCGTGGCAATTAGCATATGTACAACATGGGCTGGGCTGTGGCCCACCAGGCATGATCACCTCGCCTGGTCGGAGGATCCTCCCTTTGTGTCGGAGGGACACATGCCACACGTCCCTCCACACCACAATATTTATATATATGCCACAGCAACAGTCAATAGTAACAGAGCAGATCTACCTCTCGTTGTAAAATATGCCAAACAGAAGAATATACCAAGGAGCCAAAAAATAAACTTAGCAAGAGGCGAATTCCGATGGCGCACTAAAAACAACGTGGTGTTTGTAATGTGGCAGGACACTAAGCTCGTCACACTTTTGACCTGCCTTCCATCCAAAATTAAATAAGACTTTTTGCGATCGAACACAGACAGATGGTTTGAAACGGGCTTTTCTGTGTCCATCAACTGTACTACAATACACAGAGCGCACGGGCGGTGTAGACCGATTTGACCAGAAGCGGACCACCTACGAAGTTGGCAGACGAAGCAAGAGGTAGTGGCTTCGTATTTTTTTATTTTTGCGTAGATTTAGCCATCACAAACTCCTTTTTACTCTACTCTAGCAACACAAGAGTACACAACCCACTTTCACATTTACACTTTCGGTTGTGGGTGGCTCGTGGTCTCATCAGCAATTATTCATCAAGGAAAAGAAGTCTGGACAGGCAGCCACAATACTCCGCAAAACGGCCAAAGCTATCCACAAACAGACAAAAAGAAGTGGGAGTGGTTGATGAAATACGTTTGAGTAACGTGGGTATTCATCAGCATGAACAACTGAACTCCTGGCGACGCTGTCGTATGTGTAGCACGAAAACTCACAATAAACGATCAAAGATTCAGTGTTTTACATGTAAAGTGCCACTTTGTGTAGTTCCCTGTTTTGATTTATTTCACACAGCCAGCAAGTATAAAATAAATATAATATGCGTTTGATAGAAATCAAAACAGGAAATAACAGTCGAATCTACATTCTTATTTGCTTTGTTTTTGTTTCTTTTTAATAAACTGAGTACAAAAAAGTCGCTTTATTGACAGGCGGTGGCAACTATATTGCCACCGCGTTTTCCATAAATTTCCCATTATTTATCATAAAAAATTATAACGTTAGGTTCATCCTAATGGTAATACTATTCACTATCCTTTTGATATACATTGCTATCATTTTTATTTTAGTCTGCCTTATAAAGGGATTAAAGTTACATTACATACCAAATCCGAAATAACTGAGTACTACTCATTTGAATGCATGCAGCATTAGCATTGCATGTAGCTTTTAACAAAAATAGCATTTAACAAAAATATGTACGAGTATAATTTTAAAAAGAAAAATGTGTCTGCGAATACTGAAGACGAGGTAATTTAGGATGCAAATGGAAAATTATTTTACTTTGATTTTTGCTTTTTATGTTTTGTTCATCTATTATAACACACGTGGTTTTAATTATATGAGGACAGCATGAAACCTGCCGTTTTTACTTTTCACTACTCTTTTTTTTGGAAGACAATCTGGTGTTCTTTAATTTATTGGGGTTTGCAACAGTTGTACTAACATCAGTTCCTTGAAAACAGTTTATTCCTAAGGTCGGAGCAACAACAACGACAAAAAGCCGTGTAACAAGAATATAGCTAACAACAGTACTATTTAGGAATTCTGTTACAAAATTAAATTTTCCAATTCAATAAAAGGTCTAATCATACGTCTGATTTATTACTAATACAAAATAGCAACTTTAAAATGTGTATATCGTACCAAAAAAAAAACAAAGAAAAATGTTCGATGCTACGACACATCCATGTTTTCTAAGTCGATCCATCGATAGATGGCGTAGTGCTTGACAGAATTCTAAACGTCGATGTAAAGAGTCCAAGACGACTATATAATAATTATGTTTGGTTCGCAAGTTATTGAGGACCACATTTCTGCAGTCGACACTCGCCCCGTGCGGACGTGTCCTAAGCGCTACCGAATCTCTCCAACGCAACGTGCCGGCGCGACGCCCCGCGTCCCGCCGCACTCCTACCTGCGCCCGCGCCCACGTGGCCACCGCGACGCGACAACCACGACGCAACCTCGTGGCCTCCGCAACGCGGCAAACACATGGCAACAACAACAGCAACAGCAAAAATAAGCACTAACGAGCAACGCGCTCGGTGCTTCGCGCCGCCAGCCCGCGCCTCGTAACCCACGCTTACCATTGGTGGATGCAAGCCGCAGCCGCAGCCGCGGCCCCACCACGCGTTCACCACGTGCCTCGCGACCAACGGTCAGCGATGCCCCCCGCAACTCGCCTCGCAGCCCCTCCCCAATCGACATCAAGCGCTCGAAGGCGCAACAGATAGAACATCTGTTCACCGGACGAGCACCTCTCCAACGAACGACCTCCACCCCAAGACTGGACAACAACCAGGTCCAGGCTATGGAGGTACAGGTAGCTCACGGAGCCACCCGCCGCCCGCACAGTCCAGAGGAAGATCTGGAAGCGAAGCGTCACTGCCCGACCTCTCAGCGAGACTTAAGACTCGCGCGACAAGAGAGGCAGGATGAAGTGAGGAGCTACGCCCGCGTAGTAACCTTCCCTCCCCCACCCTCCCGCGCAGCCACAGCAACGTCTCCCTCCGGCGCCGCTGGTTACACAACCGCAGCAACCGTCGCTGCGAGCGAAACCAAAAAGCGCCGCTACCCTCCACTCATAGTGGAGCTGCTGCCGAACTGGGCGCAACACACCCAGGAGCTCAAAAGGCGACTGGGTAGGCCTGCAAACGCCCGTCCATTCGGGAAAGGACTGCGGTTCAAACCGCAGGACGAAAAGGAGTACCGCCTAATTCAGCGGTACCTCTCGGACCTGAGTAAGCAGGAGGATATTTCCTGGTACTCCTACTCGCTGCTTGAAGAGCGTAGCGAAAAGATAGCCATCAGAGGGTGTTTACGACCAAAACTATTATTCAAACAGTTTTGATGTATCAAACAAATATATTTACCCTAAGCCTCGATAGGTGTCGTTGTACTGTTTGCCTGAATCGCGCTATTTTTGTTTACCAGCATTAGTATAACTTACTGAAGATTAATTAAAAAAAAAAAAACAATAGATCAGATAACAGATGTGGTTTTATTTTGGACCCTTCTAGTATATCCTAATAGATCAACCAGGTCATATTTACGCTAGTCGTAACAGAGGGCTTCCCAGCAACGCTGAAGAAGTCGCGGAAGAGCTGCGTGAACTCGGGTTCGAGCCCGAGTACGTCCGCAACATCCAAGGACGCGGCGACCGGACAGGATGCATTCTATTTGCCATCCTGAAAAGAACTCCAAGCACCAGCCATCTACGACGTCGTGGAGATGCTCGGCAACCCCGGCGTCAAGGTCGAGGCATGGCGCGGGAAAAAAAGGCCTGCGCAGTGCTACCGGTGCCAGCTCTTCAGGCACAGCAGCCACCACTGCCACCGAAAGTTGGCATGTGTGAGGTGCGGCGGTGTACACCCAGCAGCCAGCTGCCCACGGCCCCGTGAGGAACCCGCCACCTGCGCAAACTGCGGGGGAGAACACCCCGCAAACAACACGAAGTGCCCCGTCTTCCAGCGCGAGCTGCGCAACAAAAAGGCGGGGACGGCCGCCATCACCGGAGGGCTACGCCAAGGAGCGGCCCCGGTGAACTCACAGTCCCTAGGCGAGAGGTCACAGGGGTCCTCGCTCATGGCCGAAGCGAACGGCCCCACGCAGCGCGGAAAAACCCTCACCTCCAAAGGTGGGCGAAAGGGGAAGAGGGGCAAAAGGGGCAAGGCCCAGGTAGCCCCCCCTCAGACGGAGGACCCAGTGTCGCAGGAGACTACTCCTGCGACCGCGCAACCGGCCCCCGCTAAACAGGCCAACGCGGCCCCAGCTGCCGTAACCTCGCCCGTAACAGAGGCAACAGCGAGGGCAAGCGTTACAAAAAGTGAGCGCCCAACGCCCAAACCAGCCTCCGCAAACAGCGAAAGTAGGAAGACGACCGCTCCGCCCAGCCAAAGCCGCACAGACACCAAGGCCGTCGTGCAGGCCGCCATCCGTATCGTACAGGAAGTGACGACGGCCATCGGAGAAGGGCAAGACACGACTTCTATCCTTCAGATCACCCTCAAGGGCGTAGCCGGTCTGATAACCCATCATGGTTAGCAGGCACCTGAGAATAATCCACTGGAACGCCCGCGGCCTGGCATCCAAGGTCGCGCTTCTTCGCCCGCTCCTTCAAGATCAAGATATCGACGTGGCGCTGGTAAGTGAGACGCACCCGCACCTGGGACCTACGTCCAAACTGAATTTCCCGGGCTACCTCGTTTACCGACGGGATGAACGATCAGAGACGGGCACCAACTACCGCGGTCTGGCAGTACTGATTCGGAGACGCATCGTACACCAACCGCTCCCAACGACCCCCTTCAACACCACGTATACGCTGGGTGTGGAGCTACACATGGAAGGCGTGCAACTACAGCTGTACGCCGCATACAGACCACCAAAGGCCCGGGCTGAGTTCGACGACCTGTACAACTTACTACAGGAGGACCACCCGGTCGTCATCGCAGGAGACCTGAATGTGAAACACCCAGCGTGGAACGCAAGCCGCACTAACACGGCTGGCGCACGTCTGCACGATGAAACCGAGTCGCGAGAATACGTAGCTACGGGTCCGGAGGTACCTACGCACTACCCAGACCGTCAAGCGCACGCACCAGACGTACTCGACATCGTCGTGCACAACGACAAATGCCGCCAGATCGCCCAACAAGTACTAGACGACGAGCTGCAGTCTGACCATCAGCCTGTACTCGTCGTCATCGCTCAGCAGCCTACTAGGACCGCCCCGCCTGCGCCATGTCACAAAATCAACTGGGACATGTTCACAGGCACCCTAAAGGCCACCACACCGTCCCGGCCGATCAACTCCGCGGCCGACGTCGAAAGGTTTGCAGCTGAGCTCACAGACAGCATCAAGAGCGCCCTCGACGCGGCCACTACGACCACCGAGCACGCCTAGGAGCGCCTTCCGCCCCTGCCAGCGCACCTAAGTCAACTGATCGCCGAGAAACGACGCCTGCGACGACAATGGCAGAACTCGCGCTGCCCCACGTTAAAAACTCGCCTGAACCGGCTCGCGAGCAAAGTAAAGGCCGAGATCAGCGCACACAATACTGAGAGCTGGGAGAGACACATCGAGGACATACGAGACGACTGGCCCTCGATTCATCGACTCTGCCGCCGCTTCACGAACTCCCCAGCCCCAGTGCGACCATTGCATCACGCAGACGGCGCACCGAGGTACAGAGCAGAAGACCGAGCAGAAATCTTCGCCGAACATTTGGAGAGTCAATTCTTACCGAACTCAAACACTGAACCCGCTCACATCGAAGTAGTCGAAACACACCTTCGAGAATACTGCGCCACTCCGATAGCCCCAGAAGAAAACCCTATTTTCTTCTCTCCGGCCACGGTGAGCTACGCCATACGCCAGACCAAGCCTCGAAAGGCTCCGGGCGCTGACGGAATATCCAACACAGCACTGCGCCACCTGCCACGAATAACAGTGGCAGCACTGGCGCGTCTGTTCACGGGTATACTCCGTACGCGACACATCCCCAGCTGCTGGAAGGAGGGGCGTGTTATTATGCTCTCTAAACCAGGCAAGAACGTCCTGAAGCCGGAGAGCTATCGGCCCATCACCTTGCTGCACACAACCTCGAAGGTGTTCGAACGGCTACTGCTGCGACACCTCACTCCCAGACCAGAGCAATTTGGGTTCCGGTCTGAACACAGCACGACTCTTCAACTGTCGAAAGTACTGCACGGGATTACGGCAGCGCGAAACAAGCGCGAACACGTTGTCGCAGTATTCCTCGACATGGAAAAGGCCTTCAACCGGGTCTGGCACGCCGGTCTCCTCAAGAAACTCTCGAATACGCCGTTACCGCGACGTGTAGTAGAGGTGGTCTCCTCGTTCCTGACCAACCGGACTTTCCGGGTGGTCGTGGAAGAACAGGTCTCCACTGTCCGCAACATAGCGGCCGGAGTCCCTTAAGGAAGCTGCCTATCGCCTGTGTTGTACTCGTGCTACACAGACGACATTCTACACACGGAAGATACCGAACTAGCGCTGTATGCTGACGACGCGGCATACATCGCGTCGAGCATCTCGCTCCGCCACGCCGCGTCGAAACTGCAGCGCGCCCTTGACCCCCTGCCCACGTGGCTGTCGAAATGGCAGCTCTCAGTAAACGTGGGCAAAACAGAGGCAATACCCATCTCAACCTCTCGGAAGATCCCTCCACCGCTCCAACTCAACAGACAGGAGATCGCGTGGACGAAAACCGCAAAATATCTGGGGATCACAATAGACCGCCAACTCTCAATGAAGCCGCATTACTGCGCCCAGTGTTCCGCTCCCGCCCGCCACTCCGCGTCAAACTGAGTGTGTACAAACTATACGTACGCACCCAGCTCACTTACGCCAGTCCCTCCTGGTACGCCCTTACAAGCGAGACCGGCCGCCGACAACTGCGCGCGCAACAATCCCTTGCGCTGCGCGAAGTCGTGCAGGCGCCGCGATACGTAAGAAATGACGCCATCGAGAGGGACCTCAAGATGGAAAGCCTGGACGCACACATATGCAGACTGGCAGCCACCCTGTTCGAGCGCGCCGACACCTCTGCCTGGAACCACATAAGGGGCCTGGCACCGTGGCATGCGCGTCCACCGGACAAAAAGCGGCTGCCGCGCGACCTCGTCGCAATTTGAAAAGCGGCTTCAGAAGGGGGTAGGGCAGTCCCCTATTCCCCAGAAGAGACAAACGACGCCGCACAGACCGCCACGCGGCGTGAGATGCCAAACAAACCCCAACTATACCGAGGCGGACTGCGCATAAGTCACCACTCCTGTCGCTGGTCGCCCGGAACTGGACCTCCCCAGGTGTCGCCTGGGGTCTCATCTGTCTCGAGTTGACCGCCGGAGCGGTGTGAAGAGCGCAACATGCCGCCTCAAAGTACCAGACGTACAACGTACAACCCCAGGACCTGCGCTTTTCCAAGGGCAGCGAAACAAGAACCCTGGCAGGCGGCAAACCGACTCAATCCAGCCTCCACGCACCCCTTGCGGGGTGATGTGAAGACCACGAGAGAGAACGTGCACATTGCATCATCTGTTTTCGCGTGGTAAACAATGCGCGGGAGAGGAGAGCCTAGCGTGGTGAGCTAGTGGCACTCGTTGAGTTTTAGTAACCATGATTCGACGGGAAGCGTCGTGCTTTTTGAGTTCGCACGTTCTACGAGAACGGTCGTTTATACATCTCTACAAGGCGACTGTATTGTTCTGAGTATGGATTAACACATATTAAGGAAGCTCCGAGCGCAAACTTAATTAAAATATGGATAAAGCGATTTGGAAAGACCGGATTCACGTTTAAACCACTAGCAAAAGGTCGGCCAAGAACGTCTAGAACCCCAGACAACATTGAAAGGGTGAAGGAGTCGATACGAAAAAATCCGCGTGTCTACTCGGAAGCGATCGGCGGCTTTAAACTTGTAACGATGAAGTTTACAGCGAATTTTGAAGTTGGATCTTAAACTGCATCCTTAAAAGCTCCAGTTAACACAGGAATTAAAAGATTCCGACTTCGAGCAAGGCTGGCATTTGCTGAAGAAGTGCGTAGTCGATTTTTCACTTTGGACAACATCCTTTTCTCTGACGAGGCTCATTTCCATTTGAATGGCTTCGTAAACCGACAAAATTGGCGTTATTGGAGCGACGAGAATCCAAAATTGAAACATCAAAATCCACTGCATAGTCCAAAAGTAACGATTGGGCAGCAATCTCAAGCAAAGGAATTATTGGCCCCTTCTTCTTTGAAGATTCACGAGGACGAAACATCACCGTTAACACCGACCGCTATGTTGGGATGTTAGAATGATATCGTTGTGGAAGACGACGTTGAAATTATTAATCCACAAACTGAGAAAGACAGAGTGCGAGGATTTATCTTGAAATGCATTCAAAACTGTCCTCTTCGATTCAGAGTTATACATAACATTTTCAACATTCAAAATGAGCGATAAAGCAATAGAAATATTTCACGAATCTGTGAAAATGGTGGAAACAGAGGTTGTAGCTTCAAAGGGAGTATCTTTTGGGTTACCAATCATGCCAACGATCACTTCCATGTCGTCCACGACTGTACCTACAATGGGAACACCTGTCGCTGTCAGAGAGTTAAAGAAATCAGAGCAGAATGTGGACAGCCCCGACTTAATCGTCGACTTCTTCGGTCTGCAGAATGTTCAGCAGAACACTGGCTTAATCTCGCAATCTATTTCGAAAGTGGCACAAGGGAAGCAGTATATTTTGAAATCGCCGGGCGAGTTTGGTTACAATGTAATAAAACTCGAGACCTTTTCATTCGCGAAAATACAGCACTTAGGTAATAATGGTCGAAACACGCAGACAACAAGATGATTTTCTTAACAACTTCCAATGTGGATCCAATACAGATGGCGGTAAGCAAGCTGCAGAATCAAGTGTTCAAGGAAATATCCAAAATTTCAAACGTTCAAAAAGAAGTAAAGGAGATAAATTACTGGAATTCTTTTGGAAATTGCCAACAGCGCCTATAAACAACGTGTTGAACAATAGCGTTTGGTTTTTAAGCACTTGGAAATATTTGCCTTTGAATAATACACACATAATGGCTGTACAACGAATTTTTCAAAGGCAATTATGTGATATGACATTTTTAGACTTTATTAATAGATATAAACAAAGTGAAGTGTTATTTTTTAATTGCGGTGTACGCGATGTTAACGATTATTATTATACTACTGATCAATCTTTAAGAATAGCTATAGATTTACTTAATTTTCAATTCCAAAACGACAACAATCGTATTGAAGAATTTTTAACTAGTTTATATAATATAATAGATCGAGTAGTGCCTAAAAAAAATTGTCTTTTCGTTTTATCACCGCCAAATGCTGGGAAAAAATTTTTTTTTGATGCAGTTATTCATTAATTTTTGAATTTCGGTCAAATTGGAAATTTCAATAGATGCAATAACTTTCCTTTAATGGAATGCGTCAATAGGCGCATTATTTTATGGAATGAACCACATTGTGAAACTAGTGCGTTTGAAACTATAAAAATGTTATTTGGCGGTGATACAATGAATGTAAAAGTTAAGAAGTTTCAAGACGATGCAATAGGTAATAGAACACCATGTATTGTTTTATCTAATAATGATATTTTTCCAAAGGACACAGCGTTTCGCACTAGAATGTATTCTTATACGTGGCGTGGCTGTGACGCTTTAAAAGTTGCAAAAAAAACTATATCCTTTATTTTTACCTAAACTTTTTCAAATGTATAACATTATAAGCGACGAAGGTTTACACGTGTCTCAAGAAAATGAAACTGATGTTGAATCTGATTAATAAATTTATTTTAGAGCAAGTTATATAGATATAATAATAGTATTAGACAATAACCTTCATTATAATCTAGAGATAAAGCTTCGTATCATGTAACTTCCTGGTACTATGAGGACAGGAAACATTAAAACGATTGTCATACAATTCTAGTTTTAAGATTCTTTTCAAAATAAAGTTAGTCTGATCTTGCTCGTCAAGCGAAACACACACTGTGCTTCCTTTTTAAAAAGCCTCTCGCCCTCGCCCATAACCTAACTGGCGCAGTCAGTACGTCGCGTTTCATCAGCATGAGTGGAAGTAATTCCTTAAAACCTTCTGTCTGTGGCGTAAATAAAGAACCTACCGTGGGCATCCAGCACGTGCGGCAGGCAGCAGAACCAGCTTGAAGACGGACAGACTCAGCTACCATCGAACAGTCTCAGATCGACTATGCTCGTGGGGTTAGCATAAGAATTTGATTACTCCCGAGACCCCTTTCACTCAATTCCTAGCACAATAAACATAACAATTCTGTTGTATTTCTAGTGTTAAGGCAATCGTATTATAATTAATACACTGAATTTCGCTCATTTCTCAATCTCTGTTACGATCGAACCCGCGTAGATTAAAATAGCTAGCGACAGCGAAAGTACTAGATGAGAAACAGTTCACTGAGGAAAAGTCGATACCCACCGACTATTCCACGTTCTCGAAACTGTTACCCTGTTATGACGGGAACAGGAGAACATTAGCATTCTACATCGAAGGTGTTGAAAATGCTTTAAACCTAATAACCAATAAAGATGACGGATGCATAGCATATATGATTAGAAATAAACTATCTGGTAAAGCTGTAGAAGCCCTTACAGAAAACCCAGGCACCAAATCCTGGGCAGATATTAAAAATGTACTTAAAAAGAAATTCGTTGAATTTAGGACAGAAATCCAGCTAGTTCAGGAGTTAATGCGTGTTAAAAGAGAGAATAGCACCATTGATATATTCGGGGATAAAATAAGGATATTAATGAGCACACTTATTTCTACAAATCCGGTAAGACGCGATTTCTACGAGCAAATGGCTCTAGAAACCTTTTAAGATAACCTGAACCTAATAACAGCTATCTTAATAAAATTAAAATACGTACAAAACTTAGATCAGGCCATTACGGTAGCTAAACAAGAAGAGGTTAAATTACGGATCAGACGCACGGAAAACAATAAGTCGGGCACATATAAACCTACAAATAATAACCTTAAAAATAATAAAATAGCTCCATTCCAAAAAAGAGTCCAAAATAAACCTGTAACTAACTCGGAGCAACCTAAAAAATCCACTTCCAAAATGATATATGTAGAAGACGAGGAAATTGTCGCAAATCCTGACGAGGGAAATGAGAACGTTTCCGAGGAAATTGAAGATGAAATTTTTTTATCACACATAGAAAACCAATTGAAAATATAGTATTCGTGAATAATATAAAAAACTACAACCGTCTACAATACATCTACATCAGCGAATTAGGCGGTAGATTTTTATTAGACACAGGTGCCTCACAATCACAATCCCTTATAAATTCACTAATTCTAAAAAATCCTAAAAATTTAGACATTAAAGTAAAAAACGAAACTCATTACATCAAAACAGCTCATGCAACCTCTAAACATAAAAAAGTAGTATATTTAAAACTCCCAATAAATTTATTTAACGAAGAAATAACACACAAGTTTTTAATCTTTAAATCGATTCGGATTTTGTAGGATTGTTAAGCTTAGATTTATTAGCTCCACTAAAATGCAAAATAGATATGGGTCATTGTCATAACCGCCTAAAATTGTGTTACAAGCAGAAAAAAAGACTTAAACGTAAATAAAATACCATGTTTATTTTTTATAGTAAAGATAACCATTAAATAATTCAAAATGTATATTCGTTATTTTAAATAAAACTAAAATAAAGTAGTTACTAAACAATTTCGAAAGAAAAGTCCGCTTCGGTGGGCTGTTACCGCTCTCCCTATTCATGCAAATTCGATCATATAATGAAAACTGTTATGTAAAGTGAACTTTTGAATATGTTTTCTCAAAATAGATATTCTAATTACTTTAATAACTGAGAACTTAAAATAACCATTAAAAATAAAAACACTTTTTGTACGTTGCAATATTGTTATTAAAATTTACATCTTTTTGGTGGACTTACTTCATTTATAAAAATTATTATGAAAATAATAAAATTCTGTGAACGGAACGTTATTCAAGAACGCGTCCGATACTCCAGCTGAGTATCGGACGCGCAGCGCCATTTTGACGCAGCTCGCATACGAACGAAGTTATTGCTCCTTGTTTAAAAATATCTAGTGGTGTCAAAGTTAAGTGTATCTTTTCGGTTCCTTGTGTATTTTGGTAAGTAAAACCTTAATAATTCATAACTTTACGTTATGTGTTAGATTTCTAAAGTATTTATCTAAAAAGACTTGTGATTTCAACCTAACCTCAAAATAATGCTTGGAATTAAATAATTTCTCAAAAAAATCCATTTGGTGGACATCTTTTCGGTGGAATTTGTGTGCACCAAAAAGATGATTGTCCACCAAGTGGATGAAATATTTTATTTTTGTTTTGTGCACTCTGGTTTTGCATGTGGTTGTTAACGCGAAAAAGATATTTAACTGCATAATAGAAATATTGCATTCGGGAGGCGGTTTTTGCGAATAATATTATTATTACGTATACTGTTTTTGGCGTTTTACGTTGAATGTGCCATGTTTGCTGTTTATTTATTTATTATTAAAGCAGAATAAAATCAAATAATACACGAATAAAGTCAGCTATTTGACCGATATGTTTCCATCGCATTCAAAAATCATCTTCAGGGTGAAGTCAGATTATCTCTAGACAATGACTTAACATGTCGGCTTGAAGTTGACTTATACGTGAAACATTTGTATTCCACTTTAATAATAAATAGTTTTGTTTGTGATTTGTGCCTTGCTTAGGCTCCCTCTTTTCTTTACCCACAGACAATGGCTAGAACTAGAAATAAATTGACTGAAGATGAGAAGAAGAAAAGAAGACGCGAACAGAAGTTAAGTATGAGGAGAGCAAGAGAAAAATTAAAGAAAGATCCAGTAGCATTAGAAGAAAAGCGGAAGAAGGATAGAGAGTACTATCATAGGAAAAAATCACAAGGAGAAATTAAGACAATAAATGATTTATCAGATAGACAGCAGAGACAACTACGAAACAAATGGAGGAAGGACGCAAAATCACGTAGAGATAGACTAAAGAAACAAAACGAAACTGCGAGATTTACAGATGTTACCCCTCCAACAAGCCCATCCACTTCATTTTCATCAAAATCTACCTCCAGGGCTGAATCTGGCAGAGCTGTAGCGGCAAAAAACAAACGGCGGCTTAAATTAGAAAATCTGTTGCTCAAATCGAAACTGAAGATTGTAGAAAATAAGCTTTCTAAGTACAAAATGCGCTTAAATAGAATACAGAAGAAGAAAAATAAAGAAAAAAATAATAAAACGATGATAATTAAAAAAGATTTAAAAGATGCAGTTCATCGATTTTTACTCAGTGACGAATCCAGTCGTTCCACCGCAGGAAAAAAAGAAACTATTACCAGATTTAAACAAAATAAACAGATACGATTCCTCAACGATTCTCTTATAAATCTGCACAAAAAATTTGTGATTCAGATGAACTCGAAGATATCGTATAAATCTTTTTGTCGATATAGGCCTTTTTGGGTGTTGAATCCGAAAGTTACAAGTCGTGAGACTTGTTTGTGTGCAACACATACCAACATGGAGCTGCTGATAAAGTCACTGAAAAATTCCCGTATGATAAATGAAAATTCTGCAATGGAAGTGTGCCGATCTATTTGCTGTGAAGACATGAAAGAAAATTGTCTTGAACGAAAATGTTTGATATGTAGACACAAAGATATCGCATTTAATAAATTCACACCAAATGATACGATAAAATATGAACGATGGGTCACAAAAAACAATCAAAGGGCACGAAAAGCTCTGCCAGAAAACTATTAAGGAAACAGTGAATACATCAAAAAGACAACTCAAGGACCTCCTGTTGAATAACATAGAACGATTCATGAAGCATACTTGCAATATGTTACACCAGTTTCGTGTTGTTAAAAATATTAAAACAAATATGTCCGTAGGCGAAGGCTTATTGCATATAGATTTCTCAGAGAATTACAATTGCAAGTATTCTTCAGAAATACAATCAGCCCATTTTAGTGGATCTAAAGATCAGCTTTCTTTACATACTGGAGTATTTTACTACATTGACGAAAATACAGAGGAGAAACGTATTATTACTAAGTCATTTTGTACGGTTAGTGAATATTTGAATCATAGCCCCATATACATTTGTGCCCACTTGCAACCAATTATCAAAATGATAAAGACACTATTGCCAACTCTCAAAGTTTTGCATGTTTTAAGCGACGGTCCCTCCACACAGTACAAAAATAAGACCATGTTTTATTTAATTAGGGCTTACTTGGGCAAAGAAACACAGGCAGATAATATAATGTGGCACTTTAGCAAGAGTGGCCATGGTAAAGGGGCGCCTGATGGTATAGGAGGTTGTCTCAAACGAACGGCTGATAAGTATGTAGCAAAAGGAAATGATGTAAGTAACATTGATGGGTTCATAGAATGTGTGAATGAGAACTGTAAAGGAATCAAAGTAATTAAGATTGACGATACTGTTGCAAAAGACATTGAAATTAAAATTCAAAACTGCGATATACGCCCCTTTCGTGGTACTATGCAGGTGCATCAAGTTACATGGGACAAACTCGAACCAAGAACCCTGCACTTCCGAAGACTAAGCTGCATAACTTGCCATCCGAGTGCTAAATGTCATCACTATGACTTAGGTTGTATAAGTCTTGGCTTACCACTACCCACTTTGCACGCTGAAATACCTGCTCCCACCCCAGTTCAGTCTTCTATTCCCAGCCCCTTACCAAGTCTACCAAGCCCATTAATGAGTCCTAACTGGACTCCAATAGTCCAACAGTTGCTCAACTCGATAGACAGGAAAAAGTTGAGCCCAACAGTTACTGAGATGCAAACCAATGATTTAGAAAAACCAATATGCTCCAAGATCCTGCATGGCCTTAAAAGTCGAAAACGCCTTAAGTTTTCTGATGTTTACTCTGACAGTTCATGTTCACCACCTACTTCAAGACCCGGAACTCCGCTGAAACTACACAAGAGGCATCATCAACACTTTTGGTCGTCATCCGAGGATGAAGATATTATGTCCACCAAGAAGACATAGTATTTTTGGTGGACAAAGGGATTTATTTTATTTTAATTTACTTTTCAATGATACTGCGTTGGCTTTTTTTTTATCGTTTCTTGTGAGACGATTTGATTAATATTATAGAAAAAAGATTATATTTTCATGTGTAGATTGTTGCTAAATTACACTTTTAGTACATTCAGTAGACATCGGTGTCTTTTCGGTGGACCTATAAAAACGTTTTTTTTAAATAACTATTCTAATTGTTAAGTTTGATCTCAGACAATAATTTATTATTGTTACAATTGATCTCTTTCATTAAATAAGGGAAGAATTCTTTAAAAATAATTGATTTTGTTTTATTTTTTTATCTGAACCCTGTTTTGACAATGACCCATATGAAAAATATGGTGTTACACACAGATAAAACTACTATACGAATTAGAGACGACATAAAATTACATAGTGAAATAAGCCCCAAATGCGAACAAGTAATAAACGTACTGTGTTATTATAGTGAAGGATAATATTTCTCAGAAAGAAAAACAACAAAATGCGGTTTAATTTTTCCTCCAGCCCTAGTTTCAGTAAAAAATGGTAACACACTAATGACAGTAATTAACACGTCAGATAGAAAAATAAGATTTAAAAACAGCTGCCAATTAAACTTTCAAAAATTAAAGTTAGAAAATAGAAAATTACAACAAAAAGAAATTGAAAACAATGTAGAAATAGGAAATAAAATGGACAAATTACAGAAACAAATCCTAGAAAGATTACGGACCAGTCATATGAACCCGGAAGAAAATCGCGAAATTAGGAAACTATGCTACAACTTTAAAGACATTTTCTATTGTGAGGAAATTCCATTAACTTTTACGCGCGAAATACATCAGCTAAGATTAATAGACAATAAACCCATCTTTGTACGTAATTATAGACAAGCTCCGAAACAAAAAGAAGAAATAAAAAAAACAAATTAGCGGACTTTTAAAAAATAAAATTATACAGGAAAGTAATTCACCTTGGTCGTGTTCTGTGCATATAGTACCCAAAAAGGTAGACGCATCATGAGAACGAAAATATAGATTAGTAATAGATTATAGGAAACTAAATGATAAGACCATTGAGGACAAGTATCCGTTACCCAATATAGACGATATCCTAGATAAGTTAGGGCGTGCCCAATACTTCACTACATTAGATTTAGCCTCTGGGTATCATCAAGTAGAAATGCACACAAATGATATTGAAAAAACAGCTT
This sequence comes from Hypercompe scribonia, assembly GCA_949316085.1. Classification (NCBI taxonomy): domain Eukaryota; kingdom Metazoa; phylum Arthropoda; class Insecta; order Lepidoptera; family Erebidae; genus Hypercompe; species Hypercompe scribonia. Next base: position 5,933,464 of record OX438994.1, read on the forward strand.
CCACCATAGATCGAGGACACTACGAGTTTTTCAGAATGCCATTCGGTCTGAAAAATGTACCAAGTACATTCCAGAGATTAATGGATTCAGTTTTACGAGGTCTAGACAACGTATTAACATATTTAGATGACGAAATCATATATTCCACATCCTTACAAAAGAACACTTAGAGAAATGTAAACAGGTATTCGACAAGTTTAGGTCACACAATCTCAAAATTCAATTAGACAAATCAGAATTCCTACAAAAACAAGTTAAATTCCTAGGAATTAACGTGTGTCCTAGGACACACGTTAATAAATGAGGGTTTTCAACCAAATGAAGATAAAATTGCAGCTGTAAAGAGATTTCCACTACCAAAAACACAAAAGGAAATTAAATCATTTTTAGGACTAATAGGATATTACAGGAAATTTATTTAGGATTTCGCTAAACTGACAAAACCACTAACAAAATGCTTAAAAAAGAACAGCAAAATAACAATAACACCAGAGTACACACAAGCATTTGAAAAATGCAAAGATGTACTGGTCAACGCACCAATACTTCAGTACCCAGACTTCGAAAAACCATTTATTTTAACTACAGATGCATCAGACGTAGCAATAGGCGCAGTATTGACACAAGGACAAGTAGGTTCAGACAAACCAGTAGCGTACGTCTCACATACACTATTAGATACAGAGCAAAGATACTCTACCATAGAAAAAGAATTACTAAGCATAGTTTGGGCTACTAAGTATTTTCGCCCCTATTTATACGGCAAACAATTTACTATTTACACAGACCATCGCCCACTTACGTGGATTATGTGCATTAAGGACCCAAATTCAAAACTTACACGTTGGTGTCTGAGATTAACCGAATACAATTATAAGGTTATATATAAAAAAGGAAAAATCAGAAATATCAGCGTAAATTATCGTAAATTCTCTCTTGAAAAGCATGAAGACCAACTGAAACATCAACATGATATCACTATACAAGCTAACTATGACAATATAATTCGAAGCATAGAAAAAAGTTTACATATCGCACATAATACCGAACAACATACTACAAAACCAAGTGTTATATCAGCCTATACAAGGAAACTCATGGATCGGAGAAAACAACCAGAACACAGAAAAACGAACTAAAAGCTTTATATAAGCTCATAAGCAAGAACATAAAAAGAGACTACATGTTCCATCGATCAAAAACTATAGAAAAACATATAAGTTCCACTGGCAGCATTAAAAAAGCGTACAAAGAGCTAAGTACTCACAAGACATGGATTAAGCAACTAAAAGAGACAGAGAAACTATCACACAACAGGACCGATATTATAAAAACCGCACATATTCCTATAAAAAACTATATGATTGTCAAGCTCAAAACTATACAAACATATTTGACTGCACCAGCATACAACTGCCTGCCGAAGATGTCTCACAGTTAAAGATGATTGACGAGTTTGAAATTATAGAAGGTATAAAGAGACTGAAATTGGAAAAATGCCCAGGCTCTGATGGTATAACCAACGAGGCAATAAAAATAGGTTGTAAATATCTAGCACGTCCTCACACAGAGCTCTTCAACTCTATATTAGATGAAGGCACCACACCTTTCCAATGGTCAGAGTCGAACATGATTCTACTCTACAAAAAAGGTGATCCTACTGATATAGGCAATTACCGCCCTATCAGTTTGTTGCCCACACTATACAAACTCTTCTCCTCAATAATTGAAAAGAGGATTAGTAAGAGTATAGAAGATCACCAACCAATAGAGCAAGCTGGTTTCAGACGTAGTTTTTCTACTATAGATCATATACATGCGATAGAACAAATTATCGAGAAGTATAATGAATATCAGAAACCACTTTATGTAGTGTTCATCGATTACGAGAAAGCCTTCGACAATATCCGACACTCTTCTATATGGTTTGCCTTAAGCTCACAGCACGTTCAAAACAAATATTTAGAAATTATAAAGTATCTGTACAACAACTGTACAAGTAGAGTTAAACTTGAGACGACAGGACCACCGATACCCATAAAGAGAGGTGTAAGGCAGGGTGACCCACTATCTCCAAAAATTTTTATAGCAGTCCTAGAGATGGTCATCAACAAACTAAATTGGGATAGAACAAGGCTGAACATTAACTGTAAATTCATCAGTCATCTAAGATTTGCCGATGATATTATCGTACTATCCGAAAGTGCTAAAGAGATGGAATCAATGATACTCTCACTGAAAACCATGAGCTACGAAGTAGGTTTAGTAATGAATCTAAGCAAAACAAAAATTATGACCAACAGCACTAAACACCCTATATATCTCGACCAAAAACCGTTGGAATATGTAGATAGTTACATATACCTCGGCAAAAAAGTCTCTTTTAGTAAGCAAAACAATGAATTAGAAGTTGAAAGAAGAATCTCAGGCGCATGGAAAAAATTCTGGAGTCTAAAAGAAATACTGAAGGGAACCATGCCTATGAATTTAAAGAAAAAAGTAATGGACATTTGCCTGCTCCCTTCCATTACGTACGGTTACCAAACGTGGAAATACACGCTACGCGCGAAAAACAAGATCAGATCTTGCCAACGAAGCATGGAGAGAAGCATTACAAGTGTGAGAAAAATTCAGAAAATCCCTCACAGTACTATACGGCAAAACACGAATGTTACAGATACACTAAATTTCTCACTGAAGTTAAAGTGGCGCTGGGCTGGCCATGTAGCCAGGATGACCGACGATCGTAGGACTTCCAGATTGACTTCATGGCGGGGTCCTGCAGGTATTAGAAAGAGAGGAAGACCGATAACTCGTTGGGATAACGACATAATAAAAATAGCTAGTAAAAACTGGAACAAAATTGCCAAAGATAATGACAAATGGAAAAGTCTGGAGGAGGCCTTCACCCTCACATAAGAGGGGTTCTTGCATGTCTGCATGATAAATTATTATTTTAATTATTTTTAATGTTAAATTTTATTAATCAATTCAATCCAAATTCAATTATTTCAAACAAAATTATGCTCAGTAATATTATTTACTCTCTTTTTATCTAATATCATGATTATTAAAATATACAGCGTAATTAATTTAAAAAAAAAACCAAATGAAGATATTTAAATTGTTATAACGATAATTTAAAGTATTTTTGTAATCTTACTTTAAATGTGTGAGAAATAAAAGGCTTTTCATTTTATTTTATTTTATTTTATTTATGATATAAAAAGGAAAAACTAACACAAACGCCGACGCCCTCTCTAGAGTAAAAATAGTACACCATAACGAAGTAAATCTAGGCCCAAACACAGAAACATCATAACCCAATAGATCAGATGAAAACACAAACTTAGCAGACGTAGACATCCGTACATTGTTAGGCATGCCTATCACCCCTGACACAATCAATCAATCACAGGAAACCCCAGAACGAACAACACTTACACCCCAAGACGTAGACACAACTACCAATAATAACCAAATATGTAGAAGTAAACACAGACAAGATACCAAAAATAGAAGACGCAATAGACAGGCAGTTAAAACAATTTCACGTCAGAAAAACACCCGGAAACACATATAGAATAGACGATAGATTTAAGGGTAAGATAGTAATTAAAGACATCTGGATCCAAATCAATGACACAAAAGAACAAATAATATTATTTCTTAAAGAATATACAATCCCAGACAGAGTCTTTCACTGTTTTTTTCAGTTTGTTCTGTGAAGTATACAAAACCATATTCAGCAATCGTGGACCAAAATTAATTCATTGTATGAATAGAGTGACACTAATAGAAAATATTTCTGAACAAACAGACATAATAAGGGAATTACACGAAAGTAAGACTATACATAGAGGTATACAAGAAACCTGTAAACACATACATAGAAACTAGAGGAAAGGTACCAAATATAATAGTATCCCTAATATGGAATACTGTCATTTCTATCAAACGGGAATTGAAATGCGTAAAAAACAGTGTTTGTCTCTTTCTTCGTGTCCGCCTTCGCGCGTACAAGTCGTGACACGTCAGTCGAGCGAGCCGTTTCAGCACAGTCGCAGTGTTTTGTTTTGTCGCTTTCGCAAAACTTTCTCAGGTATGTAAAAAACGGTTAGTTTACGTACAAAAAGTATACACAGTATTGTTGTTATAAGTTCTAGACATAGTTTAGATGTTCTTTTGTAGGTTTTAGCAGTATTTTATTGTATTACCTTATCAAATATAAATGTATAAATTAGAGATGAAACGGATAGCAGTTTGGCCGGATACCGGATACCGGATATTCGGCCTACCACCTGGCCGGATAGCCAGATATCCGGCCGCCGAATATCCGGCGGAACTTAGCCGTTTGGTGCAGCGCACACACACTTGGCGTAGGCGACGCGCGAACGATCGGGTGGCCTCGGTTTGATTTGGGTCTTTTCGTTGATGAGCGAAGTTAGCAATTCTTTCATTCATTGACTTATTGTGTCGATTGCAGTGCAGACACGTGCGTGATTTTAGGTTATTATTTCATTGTGCTATTGTTATTTGAAAATTTCAAGTTGAATTTTAAAAGATTTAACAACGAGAATGGGATTCGCCCTTATGGGAATACTTTGACATAAACAGTGAAAATAATAAGTTAGCTGTTTGTTTATTATGCAATGTTAACATTTCACGTGGCGGCGAAGGCAAAAAAGCAGGTATGTATCTAATAAATCTAATAGTCCATACTTCCATACTATCCATCCATACTAATATTATAAATGCGAAAGTCAGTTTGTTTATTTGTTTGTTTGTCCGTCTTTCACGTCGAAATGAAGCAACGGATCGACGTGATTTTTGGTATGGGGCATGGGGATAGTTTGGGGGCTGGAAAGTGAAAAAGACATAGGCTACTTTTTATCCCGGAACAATATCACATTCCCGCGGGATGACGTCGTGTAGTCCACGCGGGCGAAGCCGCGAGCGGAAAGCTAGTAATAATCTAATTGCAATTCTTTATTTATCGAGTACAGTATCTTGCACGTTTAAGTGCAAGTTTAAAGTATTTATTTACATTAAGTATTTAATTTTTTTTTTCTAGGTACTTCTGCTACGAAAAATCATTTAAAATCAAAACATCCAGATGAATTTCGTGCAGTGAATAAAGACAAGGCCGCTTTCGAGAATTTCTTTAGCCATTGCGGGGTCAAGTTTGTCGTCATTTGCAAAAAAGCAATTGACTATGACAGAATCTTTCGAAAGGCAATTGCTCTGGGATATAAATGATGCTAAAGCCAAAAAGTACCATTATTTAGTAGCCGAAATGATTGCACTTGACAACGAGCCATTGTCCATAGTGGAAAGAACCGGATTTACCAGACTCTTAGAACAAGCTTTACCCCGCTATAAATTGCCAAGCCGGACTTATATTAGCCAAAAAATCGTTCCTGTTATATATGACAGAATTTACGAGAAAATCAAACGTAACATTTCGAGTGCCTTCGCTATTTCAGTGACTTCTGACATATGGACTTGCTTACACAATAATGCTAGCTTTCTGAGCTTCACAGCTCATTGGATATCATCTGAATTTAAACTAGAACACGGAGTTCTGGCAATGAAGCTTTTCTCAGGGTCACACACAGGAGAAAATATATCCATGGAACTTAACACTGTCGCAAACCGCTGGGATATTGAGCACACTAAAATACATTTGTTAATTCATGATAGTGGTGCTAATATGGTGAAGGGTGTCCGTTTGGCTAAGTACGATTCTGCTAGATGTTTTATACATACACTTCAAAGAGCAATAAACGAGTCACTCAAAGTGCAGACTGAAGTGACAGCAATGATTGCTGCTGGCAGGCGACTTGTAACGCACTTCAATCACTCAGGTTTAGCTCAAGAAAAACTGCTGAAGATTCAAAAAGAGCTAAGTTTACCCGAGCATCAATTAGTGCAAGATATTAGCACTAGGTGGAATTCCACTTTTTACTTGATTGAACGTTTGTTAGAACAAAAGCGTGCCATATCATTGTATGTTGCTGATCACGATACACTCGTAAATTTGACAGCTCAACAGTGGAGTTTAATGGAGCAGTGTATCAATTTATTAAAGCCCTTCGAAGAAATAACAAAAATAACAAGTTCTGGACTATCCTGCGTGTCGGAAGTTATTCCACACGTAACTGCTTTAAAAAAATACTTAGATAAAGCTAAGTATTTTTTTAAAGCGCGCCTCGTTAAAAGCTGAATTAGAAGTTCGTTTTAACTCCATAAGTCAAGACTCAAACTACTTGATTGCAACTTACCTAGATCCGAGATTTAAAACAAACTACTTGGGGGTGATTGACGCTGAAAGAGCACGCCAGGAGATCTTGTTGGAATATTTAAAAATGTCTTGTGAAGAGTCCTCAAATAGCAGTTCATGTTCAACACCGGCTAAAAAGAGTAGAGGAGAGGAGACAGAGTCAGCTGTATCTCGCAAAGCTCATGACACGTTTTGGAATTGTTTTGATGAGGTAGCAAATAAAAACAATACTGGCCAGGTTCAACGCGAAGAAAGAAACGCGATAACCTGTTAGCTGAATTTTTATCTCAAGTCAGTGCGAATTGATCGCAATCGTGACCCTAATTCTTGGTGGGCAGCTAATGCCAAACAATACCTAAATTTATCAAAGTTTGCCAAAATCTATCTTTCAGCACTTTGCAGTAGTGTGTATAGCGAAAGACTTTTTTCTGAAGCTGGCCTTATTTATGAAGAGAAGCGAAACCGCCTGCTGCCTCTGAAAGCAGAAAAATTGGTTTTTATTCACCATAATTTGCCCTTAGTACAGTATGAGTACTAATTAATTAATTTTCTACTTTAAACAATACCTAATTATGTTTCTTAAGTCTTACTAAATAAAGTAAATAATTACTAAACAATTTTTTTTATCCAGATCTTTTTTTATTTCGGCCGGATGTCTATCCGGCCGAATAGTAGTTATCCGGTATTCAGCCGGATAGTATTAGGGCCGCCGGATAGGCCGGATACCGGATAGTTACCGGATATCCGTTTCATCTCTAGTATAAATGTCAGTTTGAATTCGTTGGAAAATCCAAATATGGACGAATCATAGTATCCAATTATGGAATATTCCATAATTGGTTCTTTTAAGTATCAGCTGATGTAATGATTTTGTTAATTATAAATTAAATGTATTTTTTTCTATTTTTTATCAGAATGTTGGGCGTCAAAACGAAACGAAAAGATTGGAATGAAGAGAACATGGCGCAAGCTATTAAATTAGTCAGAGGAAAACAAATGGGATATCTGAGAGTACCTTATTTCGATTATGCCAGAAAATAGAATTACCGCCAGAAGAAGCCTCAGCTACTACACTTGGGAGGAAAACTGTTTTAGGGACAACCCTTGAAAACCTTTTGGTAGACTACATTTTGACAATGGAGAGCAAGTTTCACGGCTTGACGCGATGTTAAAAGAATGGCGTACATGTTGGCGTTTAAGAAATAGCTTAAGCTATTTCTTAAGCGCCATAAGGATAAACTATCAGTGAGAAGACCAACTGGCACATCTTTTGCTAGAGCATTTGGATTCAGCAAAGAAAAAGTAGACACATTCTTTGATCTCCTTGAAGGCGTTTATGCTCAAGAAAACTATGGCCCAAACCGCATATACAATGTTGACAAATCTGGGCTTACCGTAGTACAGAGCAAGATACCCCAAGTGGTTGGCCACAAAGGGAAACGGCAGATAGCTTCACTCACCTCAGCTGAACGGGGTTCACTAATGACAATTGTGGTTGAGATGAACGCCACTGGTCATTTTGTACCTCCCTTTATTATATTCCCTCGCAAGAATATGAGTGATCAGCTAATGAGAGGCAGTCCCCCAGGCGCTTTTGGCGTTGCACATCCATCAGGATGGATACAAATGAATATATTCACTGACTGGTTCAAACATTTTATTAAACATGCCAACCCTACTCCGGAATCGAAAGTATGGACCGGATCTTAGATGGTCATTTTTCTCATACTCGTAACATCGATGTGATAGAGCTTGCTAGAGAAAATAATGTAGACATTGTGTCCTTACCTCCGCACACAACCCACAAGCTCCAGCCACTAGACAAAACGTTCATGGGACCTCTTAAAACGTACTACAGTGAAGAAATACGAATGTGGATCAGAGACAATAATAGACCACTAAGCCCTTATGAAATTGTGGAGCTATTTGGTAGGGCTTATTTAAAAGTACGAACAGGTGAGATAGCAGCCAACGGATTTCGGGTAACAGGACTATGTCCGTTGAATAAAAATATTTTTACCACGGTCGATTATCTTGCTGCGCAACAAGGTGCAGTTAAAGATGGTTGCACAGTCGACATTACACCAATGATATTAAGTCCCCAACCTTTAGAAGAATCGATGACCAATCTTAGGACACCTGATGATAGTCAGCCTTTAACTGAAGCTTCTACATCTCGACAAGATACAAATATTGAACCTGTGCCCTCAACTTCCGGTATTTCTCGCGGTAGTTTAGGATTGGTTTCTCCATATGACATCAGTCCAGTACCAAACAAGAAAAGGAAACCTTCTAATAGAGGAAGAAAAGCATCTGTTGCAGCAGTTGTAACATCTTCACCCTATAAAAACGATCTCATAGAAAAAAGTAAGAAGAAAGAAGAAAAAGAAAATAAACAGGCAAAGAACAAAAATAAAAAACAGAACGAGAAGAAATCAAAAGGAAGAAAGCTAGGAGAAAAAAATAAACCTAAGACAGATTCAGATGATGATGAAGAGATGATGCTGTTTGATACAGAAAGTGAGCCCGATGCCTTGATAGGAAATACAGCTCCAGATACCCATGGGGAAACATGGGTTAAATGCCTCATGTGTGGGCTCTGGGCACATGATGATTGCGCAGGATCAGAGTGTGATGCCTGGATTTGTGACTTTTGCAGATAATTAGGGTTACTTTCTATGTTACACCAAAGTTTCCAAAGCATCTCATCTAAGTTAAGGTTAAATTTTGATAGTGTTTATGGTATGCCATATATGGGGTACCTATTCCAAATTTAGATACCTTTAATATTTTTTAGTTCTTTTTTTTATTTCATTTAAAATTAGTAATTGTAAAGAAAAATCGTTACCAAATGAAACGTAAATATATGATTATTATTAATGACTACAAAATGTGTTTTATTTGCAACGTTTGTAAAAATTATGTTTAAAAGAAAATGGTATTCCATATTTAGTCAGTCTCCTCTACCATTGGCCAGACATGTTAACTTCAATTCAAAAATTTATAAACAAATGTGACAACTGTCTTAAAAGTAAATCTGTCGTCTAGTTTCAAATCCCGCTAAAACGTTTTTTTTTTAATTTTAGCTCAGTATTACATTTCAAAGTACTCTTCGAATAGTACAAATCCGTAAATTTGTTTTGCATCAAACTCCGCTATAAACGCCAGTAAAATGCGTTATAATAACAGAGTTCGGTGCAAATGACTTTAAAACGAAGTATGTGAGTTTCAAATTACTCTATAACAAATCCAACCAATGGCAGCCCGGCATTAGATCACGTGACACAAAAATCAGTATGGCCGATTCTGCTAACTGAGAGTGTTGTTCTGGTTTTTTATTGTTTTTGTGCAGATAAAATGGAGGATTTACAAGAATTAATAAAAAAGTCGGAGCCCGGTAAAGCACGCAAGATATTAGTGGATAAATCAAAATGGAAACGCGAAGTATTACGTGAAAAAAGGTTGGTTTCTTTCTTCTACCATTTTTTCAACTGCCATTTTAAAAGTTGCTATGCAAAACAGAACCATGAAAGTGGTTAAACATGCATTGGTATAGTACAAAAAAAAATCTGTTGAGTGATTTATGTATATGGTGTAATGTTTTAATTTTATGTTTAATGCAAATAAAAATAAAATAAAATAAAAAAGGCATGTATTTGTTTTATGTTCGTTCAAATAGTTTCGTAACAGAGCTTGTTTTTTCCCCTACGGAGGTAGGTTATTTTTGCAGTCAGGTGCTGTTTTCTTTTGCTTATTTGTTAATTATGCAGCAGAATTAGATAAAATTTATCTTAACTAAAATGTAAATAAAAGAAGATTTGTTTTTATTTTAGATACAAGCCAAATGCGCTTCCAGAATTTCCGTCATGTGGACACAGTCGTAAGGCATTTCAGTGTGCGACTATAACTTGCACAGAAATAAGAAAATTCCATCAGTCTTTTTACAAACATGTGACTAAGATTTCGCAAGATAATTTTATAATAAAACACTGTACTATCACAGCATCTGAAACCGCAGAAGTTGGTAGCAAGCGAAATCATTCCTTAAAATATTTTATTCGTAAAAAGGGCGGTAAGATGATTCCTGTTTGTCAAGGAACATTTACTAAGGCATTGTGTGTGAAGAAAGACCGTATACAGGGAGTGATGCGAAGATTTTATGAAAAGGAGGAACTGGCAAAAGAGCGTAGAGGTGGAGACCGTAAAAGTCAAAAGTTTGAAGAGAAAAGAAAAGTGGTACAAGCATTTATCGAGTCATTTAAAGCAAATGAAAGCCATTACTGCCGATCAAAAACTATGAAAAGGTTGTATCTGGCCCCTGAACTAAATATAAAAAAGCTTTGGCGTATGTATAACAAAGACCATCCATCCTTAGAGGTAAAACAGCATTTTTTTAGGAATATATTTAATACTTGCTATAATATTGGTTTCGGTACACCTAGATCTGATGTTTGTTCGACTTGTCTGCTGTTAGATGAGAGCATTAAAAAAGTAACAAACACTGAAAACAAAAATAAATTGATGATTGAGAAAAGAGTCCACCGTTTGAGGTTCAAGGCCTTCTACGAGATCTTGCAAGAGCAAAGAAGTGATCTTCTAACAATGAGCTTTGACTGTCAAAAAAATTTAGCACTGCCTAAAGTGCCAGATCAATCTGCTTACTATAGCCGGCAAATCAATTTTTACAACTTTACTATAGTAGTTGGTAACTCTAAGGCAAAATTGAACAAGGATAACATATTTGCATATACCTGGAATGAAACCATGCACCACAAAGGTAGTAATGAAATCATTTCAGCAGTTCATCACTTTTTAACTAATTTAGATATCAACGAAGAAATCAAAGACTTAAGAATAGTAGCAGATGGCTGTTCTGGTCAAAACAAAAATTCCGGTATGGTAGCCATGCTTGGAAAGTGGTTGACAACAGAAGCACCCAGACACATCAAAAAGGTAGAAATAGTATTTCCTGTTGTAGGGCATTCTTTTATTCCACCCGACCGCGTGTTTGCTCAAATAGAGAAAGATTTAAAAAGGCGTGAAGTCATTGCATCACCTGCAGAATATCAAGAAATTATTAATCAGTATTGTACAACGACTGCTTTGGATGCAATTGCCGTACTAGATTGGAAATCAGCCTACGCCCCAATCATCAAACCAACCACTAGCTGGCATGTACAGTTCCAAAAGTGTAAAAGGTTTTTTTTGACACGTTCCAAAACAAACAATTTATTACTTCAAGGAGAGCAGTCATATAAAATTGACATTAACGTGAAGAAGACCATAACAAAGAAAACTAAAAGCATCACAATGTTAAATCCAGCTGTTATTCAAGCAAACCAGGTAATTCTGAAGAAAGCAAAGATCGCAGATGTTTCAAATCTACTAAAAAAACATTATGGAGAGCAATGGAGGGATATTGATGCTTTAGCGTTTTATAAAAGAGTGCAAGACCGACGGCCTACTGAGCAGGGAGATGGTGACGAGGATGCAGCAGAGACACCAAGCGACCTCTGTGAAGACGGCTTTGACGATGTCAACCTAATAGTATAAACCAACTTTTGGTTTAACCGATTTTCCATGAAAAACAAGTATTTTTTTCCCAAATTATAATGTTGATTATATTGCTCTTCTGTATTTTTATTTACTAACTCCCTAGTTGTTGTTGCATAACATTGACCATCACCACAAATTGAGTTAGTTTCAAATCCCGCTATTTCGTTAAGCTCAGTTACAAATACCCCTATAGTATATTAGTGAGTTTCAAAATCCGCTATCTTTGAATTTAAAACCTGTTTTAGCTATTTTCCTTACTAGAAATGACATTTTTTACGTTTGGTTATCGTATGTATCTGTCATTACAATATAATTATACAAAAATCGTGTAATAAAGTGAAGTTATTTTTGTCTCAGAGGTTGTCTTTCGTTTATGCAAGTTTTGTTTAAATCATTTTAGCGGAATTTGCAACTAGACGACTCAAATATGAACGCAACCCTTTGAAGTTACCTTTGTCCCTAACCGACACACCACACAAACCAATGGAACATATGTTCATGGATTTATACAACAGTGGAGGCATAACGTTTCTAACAATAATTGATAACTTTACGAAATACGCACAAGCAATACCACTCATTGCCTCAACTAGCATACACATTGCAGAAGCATTACTCGGTCTATTTTCAACTATAGGAGTACCCAGGAAAATTACAACAGACTCCGACTCAATGTTTGACAACGAGGTAATGAAGAATGTTAATTAATTTTGATTATTAGCACTCCATATTCTCTGACAAAAATACTAGTGAAAGAATTACGTCGATACGTCAATTAGTTTCCGATTTAGAAGTAAAAGAAGTTGTAACCGCACGACGCGGGCTGCAGGTGACGGTGTGACGTCATCGTACAACACGTTCGGTCTGGCTCACTCAGTACGCTCGCGGTCGTGCGCCCGTGCCTTTGAAAAAATTACTGGTGCACTTTATCGAACGCAATTAATACGTTTGAGTCGGGCATTAAAAGCAAAACGGCCGCAATACGCTGATAGACACGAAAAAGTAATTTTGCAACACGACAATGCTCGACCTCACTTGGCGAAAGTAGTAAAGACGTACCTCGAAACACTGAACTGGGAAATTCTACCTCACCCGCCATACTCTCCAGATGTTGCTCCATCTGATTACCATTTATTTAGGTCGATGGCACACGGCCTGGCCGGCCAGTGCTTCGATTCTTTTGAAAAAGTGAAAGAATGGATAGATTCTTGGATCTTAACAAAGGATGAAGAATTTTTCCGACGCAGGATTCGTTTGTTGCCTGAAAGATGGGCCAAAGTAATGGAAAGTGACGGACAATACTTTGAAACATAAATAAGATACCATTTTTTTTTTAAATTTTTATAATTAAAAAAAAACGGCGGTAGCAAAGTTGTAGACCTAATATAACAAAAGTAAGAGCCCGCTCTTAATCCATTAGACCAACGGTGGGCAACCGCTATCAATTTATATCGCGGGCCGCATTCAGCCCGCGATATAAATTGATGCTGCTCGCCGAGACAGTCACGGAATCAAGTGAGCGAGCCAAGCCGAGTGGTGGCGACCATCAAAGAGTGAGGTGGCAAACATCAAAGCCTTTGATGTTTGCCGCCTCACTGACGGCGCAACAAAATATTATTTCTTCTCAACTGTTCTACACTAGACGATTCTAGAATTCTAAGAACATTCCTTCATTTTGCCTATATAAGCGAGTGGATGGCCCGAATATTTCATAACCTCTGCTAGGCGAGGACGGACTCCCACGTTTCAAGGCTCAAGACCGTGCCGAAATATTGGCACATAGTCTTGAAACACAGTTTACACCTCACGACGCTGCAGATCCCAGTGCCGCACGGGAAGTCGAAGAAGCCGTAAGGCGACACCTCGCTTCCATACAAGCGACCAACAACAACAACAACAACAACGACATCAACAACATCATCCCAGTACTCACAACACCCAAGGAGGTTGCCGAACTGTTGAGGAAAACGAACCCCCGGAAGGCTCCCGGAGAGGACGGAATTCCCAACTCGGCATTACATCGTTTACCTCTGAAGGCCTTAGTTGCGGTCACGCAGCTATACAACGGCATCCTAAGGACCGGCCACTTTCCGACCATCTGGAAGTTGGGCCGGGTGATTGTGATACCAAAACCTGGGAAGAATCTCGGGAGGCCGGAAAATTACCGGCCGATCACTCTCCTACCCGCTTTGTCCAAAGCGTTCGAGAGGCTCCTGCTGACCCGCATGAACCGCCACATCCAGCCGAGGCAGGAACAGTTCGGGTTCCGAGGGGGCCACTCCACTACCCTGCATCTAACGCGCGTCCTTGACGAAATGGCCACATGGCTGAACAGGGGCGGTCACACGGTGACACTGATGCTTGACATGGAGAAGGCCTTCGACGGTGTGGCACGACGGGCTCATCCACAAACTGTCGACGACGTCGCTACCGGCCGACATCATCAGGGTCATCGCATCCTTTCTGAAAAACAGGATCTTCTATGTGGCCGTCGAGGACGCCACATCCGAACCCAGGAACATCCGAGCAGGAGTCCCTCAAGGGAGCTGCCTCTCGCCAACCCTGTATGCCTTCTACACAGACGACATACCGGTGGTGGGAGATGTAAAGTTGGCGCTGTTCGCCGACGACGCCGCATACATAGCCAGCTCCAAGAACGCCAACCACGCAGCGCGCAAACTGGCCCCCACCCTGGAAGCCCTCCCAGACTGGCTTCACAAGTGGAGGCTAAAGTGCAACGTCAGGAAAACCCAGGCGTTACTGACGGGTAATTGCCATTACCCACCACCCATGCACTTCATGGGCGAAGACATCCCGTGGAACCCGACCGTCAAATACCTGGGGATAACTATCGACAGAACTCTGTCCATGTTACCCCACGTGGAGACCGTCATCACTAAAGCGCGGCTCGTGAAGACAAGGCTGCGCCCACTACTATCCTCCAAACTCCCCTTGAGAGCCAAACTCAACATTTACAAAACCTATATCAGGTCACGCCTCACATACGCGGGGCCAGCCTGGTATAATCTAACCGGAAACACCCTGCGTAAAAGGCTCCAAGGCACGGAGAACACATGTTTGCGCATGACGGTCGACGCCTCCAGTTACTTGAAGAATGCCACAATCCATCGGGACCTCAAATGGGAACCAATCGAGGACTTCATCAGAAGACTGGCCACTGGCATGTTCGAGAAAGCGGTCCTTTCGGGACTGCCGCACCTCATCAACATCGCCCCCTTACCGCACCCCGACACTACTCTAATGGTCCGTAGGCGGTTAAAACGCCCCGCCCGGGAACTCATAGTGGCTCCCTTGAGCGGGGCAAACGCAACCTCTGCGGACACCGATCACGAACCGCCAGCCTCTCGCAGGTGTATCACCGGTCCCCTCCATGGAGGGTCGACCAGTGGTCCATCCTCGAGGCCGGCGTAAAAACAATGACCGGCTCATAGTAATGAGCCGCGATGTAGTACCACTGCAAGGAGCCCAGAGCTCTCAGCAGTCTCCCCACCTGACAAATCAGGTGAGATGAACACCAGAGAGAATATTTCAGTTCTATTTGAGCTGCCGAAGTTATAACTTCGACGAGCGATATCCTAGCAAACTGCTAGTGCCGTCAATTTGCTTTGTGACTTTGTGTGCATCTTGAGTGCTTATTAATTAAATTTTGAATACGAAAATGATGTCTGGTGGAAAGAAACGAAAAGTAGATGCAGAGGGTCGCCAGTTTCAAGAAAAATGGACTAAAGAATTCTTATTTATTTTGCACAATAGCAAACCAGTTTGTTTGCTGTGTAATGAATCCATTGCAGTGATGAAAGAATTCAATATAAAGAGGCATTACTTAACTAAGCATACTAAGCTGCACTCACTGACAGAACAAATAAGAAAAGACAAAATCCAGAAGCTTACTGCAAATTTCGAAAAGCAGCAACAAATGTTTCATAAACAAAGAACAGTACTTGATAATGTTGTGAAAGCAAGTTTTATAGTTAGCTCAAAATTGGCAAAGTCATTAAAACCATTTGCCGAAGGAGAATTTATCAAGGAGTGTATGTTAGAAGTTTGCAGTGTTGTGTGTCCTGAAAAGAAAAATGAATTTAAAAAAATTAGTTTCTCAAGACGAACCGTTATCCGACGTATAGAAATGATGGCTAATGATATAAAAACAACATTGACTGACCGTATGGCTCGTCGACAGTCGTCCCGAGCGGACGTCTCTCAAGCGCTCCCGCTACTCTGCGACGCCACGCCCCGCGCCACGCCGCACCCCCCGCTCGCCACCGCAGCTCATCGCACCGCGCCGCCTACGTCACCGCTGTGTGTCGTAACGGTCGCCCGCCTGCGCTGCGCTCAAGGTCAGCGTTCCTTGTGAACAGGACGCGTACGTTTAACGTTGTATTTTTAATAAATACGACGTTGGATAGTGCGCCGTCCCTCACAGAAGCGCAAGTTTCTGTTTTACGATAAGTCTTTAGGCCCCTTCAGGGTAAATCCAAATTTGGTCCTCGGTGGAAACCTAACGGTGCCAACGAAACCGAGTGGGCGGTGACCCGACCCGCCAGCCTAGGCCCTTCTGGGTTAGGCAAAGTCGGCTGGGGCTAGACAACTCGGCCTTGGGGGGACTCCTAGTCGAGCCTAGCTATCTCCCCCTGCCACCCCACCCTTACCCCTACATCCCATTCCCCGGTGTCAGTTTGGGAGTGCCGGCCTACACAGGCCCATACCACCCCGGCACCTGAGCTGCTAGGAACCCGACGCACATTGAGATCGGCGAAGGGATACCAGCTTAGGGCACACCTAGTTGTAAGTACACCCTCCCGGCCTACCCCGACTGGGAGGCCAAGCACAAAACACACCCCCGGGTTGTCCCACCAGGGGTTTAGGACTGGTAGTCGTGGTAGTGCGTGCGTGACAGTCCATCGCGCAACACCCCAACCGCCGAAATGGCCCTCGTGGGCCTTTCCGCGGGACTCACAGCAACGAAAACTGAGGAGGTAACTCGAGCAATGGAGACAGAAACATCTCCAGAGCCCGAGGCGAACTCGGGCGGCGACGGAGCAGAACAGACAAAGTGCTACGACGACAACAGCGAAGACGAGTCCTCTTCCTCCTAAAGCCAAAGCCAAAGCTCCAAAGCTACGGGAGCACCGTGGTATGTACGCAACGTCGATCTCCACATCGACCTCAGATTGCCGACCATCAAGCAATACATAAAACAGTTCTCTCTTAGCTACTTTGACTCTGCTCCGACTCACCCCAACCCTCTAGTGGTTGCGGCCGTAAACTACACACCCAGTAGGATTTCAAACATACGTCGACCCAAACACGCATTAGGGGAAGAAGACGACGACATTACGCTCGCTCAACGTAGAGCGAACGCAGCTAGGGAATCAAATACGAACCGTCCGCGTTTTCATCCCCGTCGTCGAGGGGAATACGCGCCGCGTAAACCGTTTTAACATGGGAGTAGGTCGCCCCAACTTAGCAGTAACGCCCCAAGCCGAGGTCCGTACCCCACAGGGGGTGCCCTTGGGCAATGGTTCTTAAAAATGACCGGTTGAGAGCCCTCAGCGCTCACCATAAAACCCGCGTAAAGTTGTAGAGGCCATCCGAGGCCCACAGCTAGGTCCAATCAAAAAAAAAAAGAAAAAAAAACACCGCATGGCTCGATTCTGCAGCCAACACTCGTCCCGAGCGGACGTCTCTCAAGAGCTCCAGATCTCTCTACCGC
Organism: Hypercompe scribonia; assembly: GCA_949316085.1. Taxonomy (NCBI): domain Eukaryota; kingdom Metazoa; phylum Arthropoda; class Insecta; order Lepidoptera; family Erebidae; genus Hypercompe; species Hypercompe scribonia. Next base: position 5,951,037 of record OX438994.1, read on the forward strand.
TACGTGCCGGCGCGACGCCCCGCGTCCCGCCGCACCCCTCGCCCCTCACCACAGCTCACCACTCTGCCGTCGTCGCCCTCGCTACGTCGACGTAGCCGTCGCCCGCCTGCGCTACGCACAAACTGCTACGTGCACCGGACACTCGTCCGAGGCACGCGGTAGAACAGTGGTTGTGTAACATCGAGTAACGTTCTTTTTAGAACGGGAAAGATCCGTACACAACTCATACGCATTCTGTGAACAAGATGCGTACAAACTAACGTCGTATTTTTAAATATAGGTATTTTTAAATACGACGTTACATAGTGCGCCGTCCGTTACATAGTGCACTCGGTTTTGTTGGCGCCTAACGGTGCCAACAAAACCGAGTAGGCGGAGACCTGACCCGCCTGCCGAGCCCCTTCAGGGCTAGGCAAAGTCGGCTGGGGCTAGACCACTCGGCCTTGGGGGGACTTCTAGTCGAGCCTAGCTATATCCACCTCCCAACCCACCCTTACCCATACATCCCATTCCCCGGTGTTCGTTTGGGTGTGCCGACCTACACAGGCCTATACCACCCCGGCATCTGGGCTGCTAGGAACCCGACGCACAATAAGATCGGCGAAGGGATACAAGCTTAGGGCACACCTTAGATATAAGTACACCCTCCCGGCCAACCCCGGCTGGGAGTTGGCCTCCCACACACACACCCCCGGGTTGTCCCACCCGGGGACTAGGACTGATGGCGCGAAAAGCGAAAAGCGTGAATCGATAAAGGGGAAACCGCCGACATGGCCCTCACGGGCGTAACTCTGCAGGACCTCCTCAACGACCCAGTCATCCCCGCGGTAATCAAGGAGCGATACGCGAACATCGCCGTGCAGAAGACACAGGACAAGATGGAGACAGAAGCGTCTCCAGAGCCCGCCGCGAGCTCGGGCGAAGAACAAGAAGAGGAACAGACAGAGTCCTCCTCCTCCTCCTCATCCGACAACAGCGATGAAGAGTCCTCTTCAAGAGAGGACGAAGAAGGCCTCACCGAGGTTTCCTCACGGAAACGCAGCCGTAAGGCCAAAGGAGGCCTAAACAAGGTCCCCAAACCGGCCGAGAGCAAACCGACCTCGGCAGCGCCCGCTTTGACTCATTGGTAAATAATCATTTATGTGAATGTGCTCGCTCACACAATCATCCACAGCCAGAGAGTACTTTTCTTTTTAGTACGCCTGAATGTGATACCTTACATACCAATAATAGAACAAAGCAGTCATTAGGTGCATCATTTCATGTACAAAGTACATTAAATAATGCACAAAAATCTATTATGTTCAGCGATGACATTGGGAAAAACAGGGCTCTAAATTAAGATCTAATCTCACTGGTCAGTCTGTTTTAAATATCTGCCTACCAGCTGCATCCTTTGATGTTATTATGCAAAGGATTGTACCTAAATTATGATTTCACTGATTGCAATAATCTTATAATTTTAACAAGGAACAGGAGTAATGTTAACAAAAAAGCTTTAATTAAATATTGTGAGTCTCTGTTATCTTTAAGTGTCAATAAAATTATATTGTTTACATTCCCCTACTCTAAAATGTTGCCAGATGTAGAAAATAGACTTAGGTATAAGCTTAATGCTACACTGCATACCATATACACTTACAATAACAAATTTCATTTGATAGATACTAACTGTGTTACTAAGTCTTTTTATCAGACAAAGGGTAAGCATTACCTCACTCCTAGTTTTACTAGACAGATAGCATATTCGCTATCCTTTTTTTTAGAAACTTTGACCAAAGATTTGACCACAAGACCTGCTTCTATTGAGCAGTCTTGTTCTAATGACATTCTTATTGACATTTCTAATAATTTAAATTGAATTCTGAGACAATAAAGGTATCAACCTCTAGCTCCAACTTTTTACACTCACCTTTAATTAAGTTAACAGTACAGTCAAATGAACACTATAACACATGCTACACAAAATATCAACAAAATAATAATTTAAATAAATGTAATGTAAATAACCTGGTTCATCAAAACATTTGTTGCTTGACGGAGGGCAAGCAACTTGAGCTGGAATTATTCATGAATTCAGAGAATATTAATATTATGTGTATTACTGAGCATTGGTTAAAAGGGCATCAACTCATGTTTAATTTTAGCAACCACCAAGTTGGAAGTTCATTCTGTAGAGTCAACACAATACATGGTGGGTCGCTTATTCTATTACATAAAAACCCTAAGTTTATGGACCGGAAAGATATTGTGTCCCTCTCTATAGTGTTCTATTGAATTGGCATGTGTGCAATTGCACTGCTCTAATTAGAGCAATTCATTGTTATAAGTGAATATAAACCTCCCGCTGCGGATTTGAAACTATTTTTAGAAATAATGGATGAAGCCCTAGGCAAACTTGACAACTCAGGTAAGTCCGTACTAGTCTGTGGTGACTTTAATATTAACATTCTTGATAAATCAAATTCCACCCTTAAAGTTCTTAGTCTTTTTAAATCCCACAACTTGCTAAATTTGTTTATGGAGCCTACTAGAATAACCGCTACTACAGCTACTTGCCTGGACAACATCTGTACAGATATTGTTCCTAGACATAAATTTATTATTAATAAGTTAGATTCTGATCACTCTGGTCAGTTAGTTAGTTAGTTTTGTAAGTAAAAAGAAAATTTTAAAGTAAGTAAAAAGTTCATCTTAAATCACAACACAGTAGTAAATACGACGAACTTATTCTGCTAGAAAAAAATAATCAACAAAAACCACTAACATCCAAACAGTTGACACCTTTGAAAGAGTGTAAAAAACAGTTGTCACTAACAGATTCTTTAAAAAATAAATGTGCCTAGGATCAAAGTAATACCAAACAAAACGAAATTGATAAATTAGTGGCTGAGATGATTCCGTTTCAAAATTTGCCATTTAATTTTGTAGAAGGTGTAGGGTTTCAAAGATTAATGCAGGCAGCATTACCACGCTATAATCTAAGAGGTCGGCAGTATTTTACTAATTTACTGTGTACTGACATCTACAATAAAATGAAGTTGAAGATTCTGGAATTACTCAAACAATTTGAAAAGCTATCATTTACTACAGATGTGTGGTCTGAGCCCAGCGCAAATGTCTCATTACTTTGCTTAACTGCTCATGGGATCACAGATAACTATGAAAGAGTTTCTGTAATACTCAAGTGTGAACAATTAGAGGGTCGACACACAGGTGAAATTATAGTGAATAATTTAAACAATATTTTGCAAGATTGGGGCTTAAGCACTGAGTCAGTTTATTGTATTTTACGTGACAGAGGATCTAATATGATAAAAGCTATGAATATGGCAAATTTAACTGATGCAAACTGTACTATTCATCAGCTACAATTATTATGTGTTCGGTTGGCAATGGAAACCGATGAATTTCTCTCGCCAGTGATTACAAAGTATAAAAAATTTGCGACTCACTTCAATCACTCCCTAATTGCTCAAAATGAATTGAAACAGATTCAAACAGAAAGACTGAACCAAACAGGACTAGGTATAATTCAGGAATGTCCTACAAGGTGAGTTTTTTTTTTTTTACAGCTATCTTTTATCAAAACTTTATATTATGATGATATTATTTTATTTTTATTTTGGTGATGTTTTTTGTGCGTTGATTTGTTTCACATGTTTTATTTTTTCACAGATGGAATTCGACTTATTATATGATGGAAAGAATATTGAAATTAAAAGACTCCTTGATACTGTACTCTGGCGCGCATACTATACCAATTCTTACTGCTGATGAATGGTTCGACTTGGAAAAGTGTATCACAGTACTAAAGCCATTTGAAGAAATAACAAAGGAGTTGAGTAGTGCTAATGCAACAATAGCATCGGTGATTCCATTTATCTATACTCTTAAAACCACATTAGAAAAGAAAAAGAATGAAGAAAATACTTCTGAAAACTTTAGATTAATGATTGCAAAAATGATCCAGGACATCAGCGTCAGATTTCAGAACATTGAGATTAATAAAATATACACAATAGCTACTTATCTAGATCCACGGTAGAAGCTCAAATTTTTTACAGAAATTACTAACGAACAAGTGTAGTCAGAGATTCTAGGGATCCTTGGGTGTACAAAACCTTCTCATGATGAAGGTCCTTCTTCACCTAAGAGATCACGGCGTGAGCTGCCATTAGCTAGCTCAAGCAAAGATTCATACATTCAGTCTTGTCTAGCTGAAATATTAACATTGCATAATCAACTCATTGTTAAAAACATATTACTAAATGATTACAATAGAGAGAAGAGGTTGACAGTAAATGAAAATCCACTTTTGTGGTGGAAAATGCATATCAAGTACAAAGCTTAAGTACTTTAGTAAGACAGTATCTCTCTCCGCCTCCTGGTAGTGTACCAAGTGAGCAGCTTTTCAGTGCTGCTGGGTTAATTTACGATCCCTTAAGAAATCGACTTTCTGGGGATGCTGGGCTGCGAAGTTACTTTTTGTTAAGTATAATTTACCTTTGCTCAGTTTTGATTATTAAAACCATGATTTAGAATTTTAGACTAAATGAAAATTAAGTAAATAACTAAGTATTCCAATAAATAATAAAAGAAACGTTATTCCTATTTAAATTAGAGTAAATAAATATGTGCAATGTGATTCCCAAATATTCTCTCTTTAATACGAATTTAATAATTAATAAGTATAATAAATAACACGACTCAACAAAAAAATTTTCGTTCTTTGTCCTAAAGTTTATACTATTATTTTCCAGTTAGTTATGCACAAAAACGAAAAGAAAATACCTTTTTTCGGTATAAAGTTTGCTTTTGTGATAGTTATAATAATAATACTCATTTTTCAATTTTTTCATAAATTTTAATTGATTTTAATATTTTTAAAAAGACCGCGCGGTGAGTTTGGGGTATTAACGTTTACACTGTGCCGCTAGATGGCACCTGAGTGATAAAAAACCATCAGGTGTTAGGGTAAACTCGCTTAATTCGTACCTGCGCCGAAATCGTACCTCGTCTATATCTCGGCTTGGGTAATAGTTACCAGCGCCTCTGGTGGCATAAAATGTTAATAACAGTCGTCCATATTGTCATGTGACAAATAAACACCTGTTACGTTGCTCCCGACTAAAATATTGAACAGGTAAGTTTTTTCCTACTTTTTGAGTAATTTTTTCGCATATTTCATAAGAACTGTCTTCAAAGTATATCGTTCGTAAGTTGTTTAACTATTTATTGTATATTTATGCGTATATTTGTGAATGTATTTCACGTAGTAAAACCGGCTTGTTTGTTGACATTTTTTTTTCCGGAAAATTTGAAATTCGTTTGACACTTGTGCCTATTTCGTACTCGCAGCAACTTCTTAAAACGTACCGGTACGATTTAGGAAAACTATTTATAACTTCACACTAAATTATTAACTACTTGATTAATTTTTAGTTTTTTTTATTAAATTGTTTCAATTTTTTTTTTTTACTATTTTAGGTCAACATCTCGAAAAGAACATATAACTCTTGGAGCAAAGACGACATGGAAGAAGCAATTAAGAAATATAAAGATGGTGACTTGAAATTTAATGAAGTTTGTCGAATGTATAACGTACCAAAACCAACATTTAGACGACATTTAAAAGGACTGAATAAACACCAAAGAATAGGTCGTCCAAAAGATTTAACCATGGAAATGGAAACAGAACTTGTGAGACATATTTTATTGTTAGAATCGAGATTTTTTGGTCTTACAATAACCGACTTACGACGCTTAGCATATCAGTTAGCAGAAAAATACGGATTGAAACATAGATTCAACAGTGAATCAGAACTAGCCGGTTGGAAGTGGTATTATACATTTATAAAAAATCACCCTGAAATATCGTTACGAACACCAGAAGCAACATCAATGGCTCGCTGCAAAGGATTCAACAAAGAAACTGTAATGGCTTTCTTTGACAATTATGAATCAATCTTGGATATAGGCCAATTTACTGCTGACAAAATTTATAACATGGACGAGACAGGTTTGAGTACAGTGCATAAGCCTTCTAAAGTTTTGGCTCAAAAAGGAAAACACCAAGTCGGAGCTGTAACTAGCGGTGAACGCGGTGTCAACACTACATGCATTTGTTGTATGAACGCTGCTGGTGAATTCGTACCACCCATGCTCATATATAAACGTAAAAGAATGACAGATGACTTAAAGCGTGGAGGGCCACCAAACACCGTATATGAGTGTTCAGAAAGCGGATGGATTGTGAGGGAATTGTTCATGAAATGGCTTGAACATTTTATAAAGTGTCTGAGACTGGAAAAGTCTAAAGAGGATCAAGGTCTTCTCGTCTTAGACGGACATTCGACGCACACGAAAAACATTGATGCTATTTATCTTGCAAGGGAGTATGGAATAATTATGTTATCTCTGCCTGCGCATACCACACACAAGTTGCAACCGCTAGATAGGTCATTTTTCAAGTCACTAAAACAGAATTTTAATGCTGCTTCCTCTTCTTGGATGCGAAACCATCCTGGTTCCGTAATAAAGCAAGCAAATATCGCAGAAATTTTTGGAGAAGCATATCCTCGATCAGTCTGCATTGACAAAGGCATTCATGGCTTTGAGTCCTGCGGATTATGGCCATGTAATCGCTTTAAAATCAGAGACGAGGAATATGTCATTCTTGACGAAAATGTTGATCTAAATGAACCAGCAGAAGTTTCTCAGGACCGGTTAATTGAAAGACAACAAGAACAAACTGATTCTGTTATTTGTGTACCACATTCCAGTAGAACTAATGAGCAAAAAAATAAAGAAGAATTTAACCCACAACCTTCGAAAACACAGACAAAACCATCAGAAAAACAGCAAGACCAATGTTTAGAAGAGAATAAGGAAGAGAGTTCTTTAGAGGTCAAAGCAAATAAATCTACTAAGTCAATTCGAGAGACACTTGAAATATTGTCGCCATTGAATTCCATTCCGGGGCATTCAAACCAGTTAAAAAGAAAAGCCACATGTGGTCTCGTTATTACAGGAAGTCCATATAAACAAGAGCTCGAAATTAAGATAAAAGAAACCAAGAAGAAGACCATATCAAAGAAGCTAAATGTAAAGAAAACGAAAATACCTCAAAAAGGAAACAAGGAAAAGAAACAAGAACAAGATGATTAATGAGAATTAATCTTGGTACATTAGTATTCAATACATTAGTTATTAAATTTTTTAAGACTATAAACCAATGATAGGATCTCAAAGTACGATTTAAGAATATACCAGTACGATTTAATATGAATGGTCTTAAATTGTACTTTTTTTAAGTTTTTGAAAATTGTTTATTTTTCAGCAGTTTATAAGATTTATGTTATTTTTTGTTGAAATACTAATAGAACATTAGTTAATATATAATTACATAAAATAAATAACTGTGTATCTTTGTTCATTTCCGAAATATTTGAGGTTCTCCTTAAGTGGTACGAATTAGGTAAGTTTACCCTATTTACAAGCCCCGAATAACTTAAAATGTCATCACGAAAGTGCAAATACGATGCTGATGCATTTTGTTTTATATGTGGTCAATTTATTAAAGTTCGAGACGTGAAATATGAACTAAAGACATCTCACGTTCTCTGTGAAGCCTATGAAGCATATTTTGACTGTCCTGTACGGAATCAAGATAAGCCATGGGCTCCACATGTTGCTTGTAGTTATTGTAAAAGGTGTTTGGAAGGTAAGCAATTTTTATTTAATTAAGCGATGAATCCAAAATAATAGACATTAATTTTTATTTTTATATTTTTAGGTTGGTATCGAGGTGAGAAAAGGTCTATGAAATTTGCAATACCAAGGATTTGGCGAAAACCAAAAGACCATATTACTGACTGCTACTTTTGTATGGTGAATCCGAGTAAAAGACGTAGAGGTAAAAATGCAAAACCTTTTGAATATCCTGACCTCGAATCTTCTTCTGCTCCAATTGCTCACGACCTGACACGACCAGTACCTGAGCCACCAAAAAAATTATCACAGAAAAGTAGCTCATCTTTTAGTTCTTATAAAAGTAATTCCGACAAGGAGTTTTTGCCTACACCTGAACAACCAAAACACTATCTCATTACTTCAAAAGATTTTAACGATCTAATTAGAGATTTAAATTCGCCAGAAAATAAAGCAGAGCTTCTAGATTCTCGGTTAAAACAGTGGAATTTGCTTGATGATGTTAAGATCACGGATCAGCGGACTAGGCATGAAATGTTTGCAACGTTTTTCACGAAGGAAGATGGACTTTGTTTTTGTAATGACATTAAAGGTATGTTTGAAGCAATTGGCATACCCTGTGTCCCTAGCGACTGGCGTTTATTCATTGACAGCTCTACAAAAAGTTTAAAAGCAGTTCTATTGCACAACGGAAATAAATTTCCGTCTCTTCCAATTGCTCACTCAGTACATCTTAAAGAAAATTATGAAAGTGTCAAAATTTTGCTTGAATCTATAAAGTATCGTGAGTATAACTGGGAGCTGATTGGAGATTTTAAAATGGTGGGATTTTTAATGGGGCCACAGGGTGGATATACAAAGTATCCGTGTTATTTGTGCTTGTGGGATAGCAGAGCGGATTCTAAACACTATATTCAACGGTCATGGCCTGTAAGAACAGAATTGTGTGTCGGAAAACAGAACGTCAAATTTGAGCCGATTGTTGAAGCGGAAAAAGTGTTAATGCCGCCTTTGCACATTAAGTTAGGGTTGATGAAACAATTTGTTAAAAAACTAGATGAAACTTCAGAAGCTTTTGGATACTTAAAAAAATTTTTTCCGAAGTTATCGGAAGCAAAGGTTAAAGCTGGGGTTTTTGTTGGTCCGCAAATAAGACAGATTTTCGCCGATGAAAAATTTCCAACGTTGCTGAATCGTACTCAAAAAGCAAGTTGGAACAGTTTTAAAGCAGTAGTTTCTGGATTTTTAGGAAATAATAAAGCTGAAAACTATGAAAAGTTGGTTGAGGATATGCTTACAAATTTTAAGGCCATGGGCTGCAGGATGTCATTAAAAGTACATATGCTGCATGCTCATTTGGATAAATTTAAAAACAATATGGGAGCCTATTCCGAAGAGCAAGGAGAACGTTTCCATCAGGACATCATGAATTTTGAACAACGCTATCAAGGCCAATACAATGAAAACATGATGGGCGACTATATTTGGGGTTTATTGAGAGAAAGTAGCTATGAACATAAAAGAAAAAGTAAAAGTGTGCACTTTTAAGTTATTTTCCACTTTTCTGTAAGCTAATTTGATAGTAAAACTTAATAAAAATAATAAACATTTTTATTTCAATAGTTTTATTTTCAATCAAAAATTAAAATCCGAGATATTTAAAAATTTCGTTCAATCAGTCTTCTAAGCACAAAAGCAAAGTTTTTCATGGCATATATTTTTTTTCCGTCTTGTTACGACCTAAACTACTGAAATTTAATGCTTTGCCATCAAAGTCAAATTTCATGTTGACCCGTGTAATTAATTATAACATTTTTATTTAAGTAGGTACTTAGATAACAAACAACCAATTGGTTTTTGTATGAGTTGTGTGAGTAATTATTACTTATAGGCAGATTGAAGTACCTGCCAAATGATGACCTAATTTATAAATAAAACCATTTAATTATCTATTTGTATGTTACTTTTGAAATTCCTTAGAAATCTAATATCCGTAACCGAAACTATCCGAAACTACCGGATAATTTGGAATAATTTCTTATCCGTATCCGAAACCGGAACCGATATAAAAAAATTCCACTATCCGTATCTATATCCATATCCGAAATTCCATATCTATAACATCCCTGATTTTAATAATGCAATTTGGAAGTAAGTTAAAAAAATTAAATTGAATAGAACGAGTGACGGCCGCAATGTTGCCCGTATGAGCGCAATCATTCCATTGCTCCCGAAAAAAAATATACCAGAGGTGTGATACTATATCCTGGAAAAGGCTACAAATACTCCTGAAATGAGGCGCTTTCGAAGTTACTTCGAGTCTACTTGGTACCCGAAAAAATCGCCAGCAGTATTAAGCTGCGCCGGTCAGCGGCATCGCACAACGAACGCCTTAGAAGGATGGCACCGACGTATTAATGCCCGTATTCCGAAGAAACCCAATTTATACTATTTTATTTATAAATTACGCCAAGAACGTAAATATTGGGATAGACGCATCAAAGATCTGTTATTTAAAAATATGCCATATCGCAGGCGGCCAAGAGACATACAATTTGATAAAAAGTATAATGAATATCTACAGAACCTAGAAACAAAACAAATTACAGTGGGTCAATTTTTTAAAAATAATATATTTAAGGCTTTCTCTGTTTAAATAACTTTATTTACAAAGATTTATAACTTTTTGCTAACATGTTTTTGATTTGAGATCAAAATTATGATGCTAATCAATATCGCACGTCATAGTTTCTTGTATATTAGAAGGTTCTGTAACTGTATTGTTTCTTTTGTTAAAATTTGATTGACACGCCGCAATAATTGTAGAAATTAAAAAAAAATTGATTGACCATTATGGTTTTGTTTTATTTCATTCTATCCATATTCCATGTGTAATCAATTAACTATCTATCCGGTGTATGAAAATATATTTTTTTGGGGGTAGAGACATTTTGAAAAAGGAATATTTCGGGGAAGGGACATTTCGAGAAAGGGACATTTCGAGAAAGGGACATTTAGGGAAAGGGACATTTCGGGAAAGGGACAGTTTGAAACCGAGGGACATTATGGGAAAGGGACAATATGAACCTGAACCGAAATGTTAGCTTTGCCGTTGAATAATAAGACACCAGAAAAAAGTTTTGACCTACAAGTAATGATAGAAGAAAGAGGTTATATATCTGAATCTGTAAGTGAAGTTTCATTTAGAACTACTGACGAAGAAAATTTATCATTTGAAAAAAGCTCTTTATCATCGTCAGAAGATAGTGACGAATTGAAAGATGATGATGAATCGAGGATCGAAAGTGATTGGTTGCATTCACAAGAACAAGGCTTTGAAGAAGAACCATGGGTGGATTCAGTAATACTGACGAAATACCAGATTTTGCAGAAAATACACTTGACTGTAAAATACTTTTACCTACAGACAATAAAACACCTATTGAAATATATGATTTATTTGTAACCGAAGAAATAATTAATAAAATGGTGAAAGAAACGAACGATTATGCAGAGAAGTACTTGGTTGATAACGCTCATACAATTAAACAAAAATCTCGTGTTAAAGCTTGGAAACCGACCAATTTCGAAGAAATGCGTCAATTTTTTGGAGTAATTTTAATAATGGGCTTAAACAAAGTCCCTCATTTAAATGACTATTGGTCGCGGAAGTCTATTTATAGAAATGATTACATCTGTTCATTGTTTTCAAGAGACCGATTTTTGTTGATTCTTAAATTTTGGCATTTCAGTTAATTATCAGTAAAAGAAACCGATGATAAACTACATAAATTTCGTGAAATATATGAATCGTTAAATAGCCGTTTTCAATGTACCCTTGAACCAGGCAAATTAGTCGTTATAGATGAGACAACGATTCCTTGGCGAGGTCGCCTTAAATTTCGGCAGTACATTAAAAATAAATCCCACAAATACGGCGTGAAAATGTATAAGCTATGTACTTCCGAGGGTTGTACGTACAGAATGATTGTATATATAGGTAAAGAGGCTAACAAACGGGAGCAAGATCATGGCCTCAAAACAGTTATGAAATTAGTGGCTGGGCTGGAAGACGCAGGCCGAACAGTCGTTGCAGATAATTTCTACTCATCAATCAAACTTGCAGAACTGCTTTTAACACGTAAAACATTCTATTGTGGTACGTTAAGGTGTAATAGGAAAGGCGTGCCCAAAAAAATTGTATGTACTAAAGTGAGAAAAGGTCAAGTATATGGCAAGATGTCAGAAAGCGGAGTACGTATTATAAAATGGTGTGATAAGCGAGAGGTACTAATGCTTACTACTTGCAAAGATCACAAAGCTGAACTAGTAAATACAGGAAAGCAGTCAAGATTAACCAATGAACCAATAAGAAAGCCTAAATGCGTATTAATGTACAACGAAAACAAAAAGGGCATTGATTACAGTGATCAGATGGCATCATATTACTCTGTCCTGAAGAGGGGTCTGAAGTGGTATAGGAAGGTTGTAATGGAGTTTTTGTTCGGTACTTCAGTTATAAATGCTTGGCTCATTTATAATATGTCAAACCCTAAGAATATGTACAAACAAGATTTCACAGAATGCTTAATTGAGTCACTTACTGGCAAAAGTATTTCTGGCAATGGTACGTTACACAAATTTATAGAGGAAAGGTACCAAATATGGAATAGTATCCCTAATATGGAATAGTGTCATTTCTATCAAACGGGAATTGAAATACGTAAAAAACAGTGTTTGTCTCTTTCTTCGTGTCTGCCTTCGCGCGTACAAGTCGTGAAACGTCAGTCGAGCGAGCCGTTTCATCACAGTCGCAGTGTTTTGTTTTGTCGCTTCCGTAAAACTTTCTCAGGTATGTAAAAAACGCTTAGTTTTCGTTCAAAAAGTATACACAGTATTGTTGTTATAAGTTCTAGACATAGTTTAGATGTTCTTTTGTAGGTTTTAGCAGTATTTTATTGTATTACCTTATCAAATATAAATGTATAAATGTCAGTTTGAATACGTTGGAAAATCCAAATATGGACGAATCATAGTATCCAATTATCAAATATTCCATAATTGGTACTTTTAAGTATCAGCTGATGTAATGATTTTGTTAATTATAAATTTAATGTATTTTTTTCTATTTTTTATCAGAATGTCGGGCGTCAAAACGAAACGAAAAGATTGGAATGAAGAGGACCTGGCGCAAGCTATTAAATTAGTCAGAGGAAAACAAATGGGGTATCTGAGAGCTGCAAAACACTTTAGTGTGCCGAGATTTACCTTATTTCGATTATGCCAGAAAATAGAATTACCGCCAGAAGAAGCCTCAGCTACTACACTTGGGAGGAAAACTGTTTTAGGGACAACCCTTGAAAACCTTTTGGTAGACTACATTTTGACAATGGAGAACAAGTTTCACGGCTTGACAAGAAGTGATGTTAGAAGAATGGTGTACATGTTGGCAAGACGTAAAAAGTTGACAAATCCATTTGGTGATACGGGATTGGCTGGAAAGAAATGGCTTAAACTATTTATTATGCGCCATAAGGATAAACTATCAGTTAGAAGACCAACTGGCACATCTTTTGCTAGAGCATTTGGATTCAGCAAAGAAAAAGTAGACACATTCTTTGATCTCCTTGAAGGCGTTTATGCTCAAGAAAACTATGGTCCAAACCGCATATACAATGTTGACGAATCTGGGCTTACCTTAGTACAGAGCAAGATACCCCAAGTGATTGGCCACAAAGGGAAACGGCAGATAGCTTCACTCACCTCAGCTGAACGGGGTTCACTAATGACAATTGTGGTTGCCATGAACGCCACTGGTCATTTTGTACCTCCCTTTATTATATTCCCTCGCAAGAACATGAGTGATTAGCTAATGAGAGGCAGTCCCCCAGGCGCTGTTAGCGTTGCACATCTATCAGGATAGATACAAATGAATATATTCACTGATTGGTTCAAACATTTTATTAAACATACCAACTCTACTCCGGAATCGAAAGTATTACTGATCTTATATGGTCATTTTTCTCATACTCGTAACATCGATGTGATAGAACTTGCTAGAGAAAATAATGTAGACATTGTGTCCTTATCTACGCACACAACTCACAAGCTCCAGCCACTAGACAAAACGTTCATGGGACCTCTTAAAACGTATTACAGTGAAGAAATACGAATGTGGATCAGAGACAATAATAGACCACTAAGCCCTTATGATATTGTGGAGCTATTTGGTAGGGCTTATTTAAAAGTACAAACAGGTGAGATAGCAGCCAACGGATTTCGAGTAACAGGACTATGGCCGTTGAATAAAAATATTTTTACCGCGGTCGATTATCTCGCTGCGCAACAAGATGCAGTTAAAGATGGTTGCACAGTCGACATTACACCAATGACATTAAGTCCCCAACCTTTAGAAGAATCGATGACCAATCTTAGGACACCTGATGATAGTCAGCCTTTAACTGAAGACTGTACATCTCGACAAGATACAAATATTGAACCTGTGCCCTCAACTTCCGGTATTTCTCGCAGTAGTTTAGGATTGGTTTCTCCATATGACATCAGTCCAGTACCAAACAAGAAAAGGCAACCTTCTAATAGAGAAAGAAAGGCATCTGTTGCAGCAGTCATAACATCTTCACTAGGGTGTCCCTTAAATTTCAAGTTCGATATTTTTTTACGCATACCTTCTTAAAAGTTTCGTAATAACCCTATATTGTCTAGAAAAAAATATTAGTTCGATATATAAACGATTACCCGTGCCGACTTGCTATTTAAGCTTGTCGATACAAGTTGCTTAAGTACTGCCCAGTGACCTGTTACGACATGTTTTATTTGCCATTTCGTACGTGATTTTTGAGACTATTAATGTGCTTCATTGTTTAGTGCGTAAACATGTCGGTGGAATTACGGAGTGATAAACAAAATATTTTTCTTATCGGATTGACTAGCTACCAAATAAATGGTGCAAAATTACCATCTAATCGACAAGTTCTCTCAGTCCTATTTTACAATATTCGTGAGGTTAAATTGACTGTTAGTGAAAGTGCAAATCTTGTGATTAGGGAGTGCATCATATATTGGGAAAAAGCAAGAATTCCAACAAGGGCATTTCCTAACTGCGTGAAGAAACTTATTGATTTATATCATGTTTGGAGAGAGTTGCAAAAAAATTGTAAGAAAACTCAGATTACGTTTAAGAGTCGTGAGAACAATTTTATAATTAATCTTGATAATTTGTTTGATATTGCACATGCTGATGCTTTTGAGAGAATGAAAATAGAGGAAGATAAATTATTTTTAATGAAACAGAGAGAGCCAGGTCGACCGGGATGCTTAGGTGGTGTAGATAAAAAATTGGCGGAAAAAGAACAAAGATCTAGACAACGACGATTGGAAGAAGAGGAAAGGATTGTAAGACAAAGAGAATCACTAGCTGTTGCATCTACTTCCACCACAAATAACTTAGACAGTGTAGAAGATTCAGACGAAGAACAGATCTTGAATTCTGAACTCAGCTTGCCGGACGTTCCCTGCCATGAACAAAGTTCAAAAAGAGGTAGAAAGAATCTTATAACACCTAAACTAGTTGCAGCTTTAGATCGATGCCAGTTAAGCATTAGAGATACCGTTTACATTCTTAATGCGGTGGTAGAAGCGCTTGGTCTGAGCAGCGATGATTTCTGTATTAACAAATCCTCGATTCAGCGAATTCGTACTGAAACTAGAAAATCAAGGGCAGAAGCAATAAAATCTAACTTCCAAAACAATGTACCCGACATAGTCACAGTCCATTGGGATGGAAAACTATTACCGGGGTTGGATGTACGGAGTTCAAAAGAAGAACGCTTGCCAGTTATAGCTTCATTTGACGATAGAGAGCAGCTTCTTGCAGTGCCGAAACTAGAAAGTTCTTCTGGAAAACATCAAGCGAAGGCTGTATCAGCAGCTCTCTTTGACTGGAACCTTTATGATAAAGTGCAAATAATGTGCTGCGACACAACAGCTTCCAATATGGGCCGTTTCAATGGAGCTTGTGCTATTTTGGAGCAAACTTTAGGAAGAGAATTGTTGCTTTTCGCCTGTCGTCATCATGTTTATGAATTGGTCCTAAAAGCTGTCTTTAAAACCAAGATTAAGCAAATTACTAGTAGACCAGATATTCCGATGTTCAAAAAGTTCCAAGAAAATTGGAAAAACATTGATTGTACTAAAATTGAACCATCTCTTAATTTCGTAAAAGCACGGGTTGCCGAGACAGACATTCAAGCGTTGTTACTATTTTATAAGGCAGAATTAGATAAAGGTTTTGTAAGAGATGATTACCGCGAATTGGTCGAACTGTGCGTAATATTTTTAGGAGGAGACACAGAGGAAAAATTAAAACTAAGGCCTCCCGAAGCTATACATCAGGCACGCTGGATGGCGAGAGCGATCTATTCTTTAAAAATATGTTTACTTCAGTCACAATGCAGAGTAACTGCGAAGGACAAAAAGGCTCTACAAGATGTTTGCTTATTTCTCGCAATATTGTATGTTAAACCTTGGCTCGAATGTACAGTGGCGACCAAAGCACCTAATCAAGATTTGCGCTTCTTGAAGATGTTAAAAGAGCATGAAAAAGTTGACGCAACAATTTCTAAAGCTTCTATAAGCAAGTTCAGCCATCACTTGTGGTATTTATGCGAAGAGACAGTCATTCTATCACTATTTGATGATGAAGTTGACAACCAAACTAAGAAGAAGATGATTGTCAACTTCAACAGGGACAAAATCTCGGATTTTAGCAAACGCTATGACCCGTCGAAGGAAGAACTGACTCAAAAGTTGTTTGGTAAGTTAAATTGACTTTTTGTTGGATTTCAATTTCAATGTCCAATACTTATTTATTTATTTTCAAAATTGTTGTTGATTTTTATTTGTTATTTAACTTATTTTTCTTTTTTTTTAGACAAAGCACTGGATGATTTCGTATCGGAAAAGAGCAAACAATTTTTATCACGACTGCAGATCGACGACAGTTTTCTAAAGGAAGATGTATCTTCTTGGAATAACAATGCTGCTTTTCTGGAGGCTTAAAGAAGAATAAGTTATTTGAGAGTTGTAAATGATACTGC
Organism: Hypercompe scribonia; assembly: GCA_949316085.1. NCBI lineage: Eukaryota > Metazoa > Arthropoda > Insecta > Lepidoptera > Erebidae > Hypercompe > Hypercompe scribonia. The sequence continues at coordinate 5,967,866 of OX438994.1, forward strand.
TGAAAGGGCTGTTAAATTAATGCAAGATTTTAACGGACTTATCACGGCTGAAGAAGAACAAAAACAGTTCTTGCTGCGCTGTGTCCAGGAACATCTAAAATTGTATCCAGACTGTAAAAAAACTACTCTAAAAAGAAGTTACCCTGAATGATTCTTATTTCTTTATGTTTTTAATTAAAGATTAATGTTCATCTAATTTATTATTTAATTTTATTCACTTAATTCATTGCATTTATAGTGAAATTATAGCAGACTGAAATTTTAGGACAAAACACGGTTTTTACTAAACTTTGAAGCTCGGTCGGCACTGGTTGCAATTATGCTAGATTGATAAAATTTTATATTTAAGTATCTTATAGCATTAGTAAAAATTATAGAGGGTATGCATTTCGAAATTCGAAAAAAAAATTTTTTTTGTCATATAAGGAACACCCTAACCTTCACCCTATAAAAATGATCTCATAGAAAAAAGTAAGAAAGAAGAAAAAGAAAATAAACAGGCAAAGAACAAAAATAAAAAACAGAACGAGAAGAAATCAAAAGGAAGACAGCTAGGAGAAAAAACAAAGCCTAAGACAGATTCAGATGATGATGATGATGATGACAGTGAGCCCGATGGCTTGATAAGAAATACAGTTCCAGATACTAACGTGTGGAAAACCCCCTCGAGCCGTCACCCCACCGGGGTTTACGGCGGGGTGGTGTGTCGGAATCGGACCGACTAAAACCACACGGTGTGCCACTCTGCGCCTGACATAGGAGGGATCTGAGAACAGCTGTTATTACGACATCCAGATCCTTCCTAGCGCCTGCCCGCTCATGCGGGCACCTTCTGCGGATAAAACTCTCCTTTTAGGCGACGTACAGCACACGCAGACATTGAGTTTGAGGGTAGGTGTCAAAAAGTGCACACAAAAAATTATTTGCTCTTAATTGTATTTAATTTAAAATATCTACATTTCCTAAAAACTATTACAAGTTCTTGCTTAATACACCATAATATTGGACCGCACTTGTTTGTAGGAGTTTATGTGTGGATCTTAACCAATTTGTAGCCACCACCTACGAGCACTACACTACACAACAATATGTCACAGTTGGTGAACATTGAAGCCGCTCAAAAATCTCTGGAAGAGTCCTTCACCAGAAGAATGGCGGAACTGGAGTCACAGCTTCAATGCACAAGTACCTCAAAGGACACGGTTGCAAAAGTTGCTGAGGAGTTCCGAACCTTTCGGGAACTAATATACAGCATGTTGGGACTGTTACGGAAGCAGATTAAAGAATGCACTCAAGTTGTTGATGCCATAGAGACAAGGCATCGTCGTAAAGCACTTTTACTCATGGGGGTTGCGGAGTCTGACGGTGAAGACTGTGGCAGAGTGGCACTTGACATAGTCAACAACAAGCTGCAACTGAAAACGTGCACTGCAGAGTCCTTCACTGTCTGTCACAGGCTAGGGACACCGGATACAGATCATCACCGGCCCATCTTGGTGAGATTTCGTAGCTTGGAACTCCGATCGGCGGCCTGGCGGGCTAAATCTGCACTTAAAGGTACCACCGTTTCTGTTCGTGAATTTCTCACCAAAACAAGACAGACAGTATTTGCCAAGGCCCGGAATCACTTCGGCACCCGTGCATGTTGGATTAATGACGGGACAATTGTTGTTATGGTCGCCGCCGGCATCCGCTGTAAGATTACTACCGTTGAGGAGCTGTCGGACCTGATTTCAAAGCACCCAAAAGCTCTTCATGAAGTGGGGCCCCATGGCAGAAGTGGCAAAGAGAATAAGTCGTCTGGCCCGCACAAGAAAAGTCCGGTCAAAATATAATACGTCGGACATATTCACATTAACGTACGTTTTCCTGAACGTAACTCGTCGGCTAACTGGCAGGTAAACAATATAGTCTTATTTTACTTGTGTCTACTTGGCCTTGTCTAATTGTTTATTTAACATCAACAACATATTTAACGTATCATATTTGACATTCGCAGAGTGACATATGCATGACGGGAACATTGCGTTCGGAAATGCGTTGGTAGACAACGTAACGTTTAATGTTACTGTTTACACGATCACTATTTGATACGTTTTATTGCACTTGTATTTTTATTTTTCTTTTTAGTTATTATCAAATTTTGTGTGGTGTTGGCTGGTGGGTGGTGCAGAGGAGTAATTTCGTGCCAACATAGTAAGGTATTGCATATTTTGAGATATCGTATAAATAATTCAATTTTTTTTTATATTTATATTTATTCACTATTTTGTAGTATATTTTTATTGCTTATATTTAGTACATATGATAACTAATGATTATGATTCTGACAACACTGCTCACGAGTCTACTTTATCCTCTATAGATGACAGTTCTGCCTCTATAACTGAGACATTAGGTGAACGCTTACAATTTACATTCAACTGTCAGTCAGAGCACCTGCTTAATGTGTGTCACCTTAATGCACAGAGCATACCCAGTCATTATAGTGATTTGACTGAGGCTTTTAGTAACACCAACGTTCATGCCATCCTGATATCGGAGAGTTGGCTCAAATCTAATCTTCTTTCTGCTTTCTATCCTCTCACTGGCTATAACCTTGTTCGAAATGATCGAGTCACCAAGAGGGGAGGTGGAGTTGCCATTTACATACACAGTTCTCTTCCTTTTAAAATTCTGGCTTCTTCTCCCTCTTCTTCTTCGGCTGCCGTAGAATATTTATTTCTTGAGGTCCTTGTGAGAGGAATTAAGGTGGTACTGGGGGCAGTGTATTCTCCTCCCTCGATAGATTACTTCTCCAGTCTGGAAACAGTGCTGGAATCCTTGGGGTCTGTATACACTCATCACATCATCATGGGAGATTTCAATACAGACCTAACCCGCCCTACCTCACGTGCCTGCAAACTCCTTCAGATTGTTGAGTCGACCGGTATGCATGTTTTACCTCTACAGCCAACTCATCATAACAGCCTGGGGGTGGACACTTGGTTAGATTTAATACTGGTGTCGGCCCCTATGCTTGTCCATGGTCAACTTGAAGCACCGGCATTCTCCAATCATGATCTTATCTTCCTCTCCTATGCCCTTAAACCACCTAAACCCCAACCAAGAGTTTTGCGCATGCGTTGTTTTGCTCGTATGGATGTAGGCAAGCTACTTAGGGATGCTGCCTGTCTGAATTGGGATGCAGTAACGTTAGTTACAAGCATAGATCAGAAGCTTCATAACTTTAATCACATACTTCTCGCTCTATATGATAACCATGCACCCATCAAAAGTATTAAAGTAAAGAGGCAACCTGCTCCCTGGATGACGAAAGAGGTACTTTTGGCTATGCGACGAAGAGATAGAGCTTTTTTCAAATTCAGAAGGGACCGTACCGAGGAAAAGCGCACTTTATACAAAATCGCGAGGAATCGCTGCAACCAGATGATACGCAACGCCGAACGCCGACACATTTTTGACAACATCTCCCATTCTTCTCCCGCCAATATTTGGAGGTTCCTTGGAACTCTGGGTATTGGTAAGCAGCGGTCGGGTGGTCTGCAGGGGACGGTTGGTTTGGAGGATTTGAACCATCATTTTTCTCTATCTGCTCATTTGGATCCCCAAACCGAGTATCGCACTGTTGACTACCTGACAAGTTTAAATAGCCTTAACATAAATCCCTTCCGATTTTCTCCGGTTGCGTCGGGTGAGATCAAAAAGATCATATTCTCTATCAAATCCAATGCTGTTGGTTGTGATAAAATCAGCCGACGTATGATCGTAACAATTATTGACCACATTTTACCTATAATCACCCATATCATAAACTATTCATTATATTCTGGAATTTTCCCATCACTGTGGCGCAAAGCTTGTGTCATCCCTTTACCTAAAATGCCAAATCCCACACACCCCAACCATTTCAGACCAATATCCGTTCTCCCTTTCCTCTCAAAAGTCCTAGAATCCTGTGTGCACAAACAGTTTTCTGAATTTGTCTACAAAAACAACCTATTGAGCCCGTTTCAATCGGGTTTCAGGCCTGGTCATAGCACTACTTCTGCTCTTCTTAAAGCGGTTGGCGATATCAGGGCAGGTATGCAAGACACTGAAGTTACTGTTTTGGTACTAATTGACTTCTCTAATGCCTTCAACACAGTCAATCACAATATACTCCTGTCTATCCTTTCCTATCTTGCGGTCTCACCTGAAGCACTGGATTGGTTCTCATCATATCTTCGGGGACGCCAGCAATCTGTTCATGTCGATGGATCTTCCTCGAGCTGATGTGATTTTGATTCTGGTGTTCCTCAAGGCGGTATTCTTTCTCCTATATTATTTTCTGTGTATATTAACCTCCTGTCCCTGGAACTTCTTTGTGCGTATCATCTGTATGCCGACGACCTACACCTCTATTCACAGAGTAAAGTGGAAGATATTTCGATAGCAATACAAATGATCAACCACGATCTGGAAACAATCAACACGTGGTCTCAAAGGTTTGGTTTATCTGTGAACCCCACAAAATGTCAAGCTATCGTAGTGGGAAGTCACCGGTCGATGAGCAGAGTAGACACTAAGACTCTCCCGGCTATTACTTTTAATGGGACTATCATACCTGTGAGTGGAAGGGGGTGTCGGTGAAAGATTTAGGTTTACACCTCGATTGCACACTAACCTGGCGTGAACAAGTTGCAAAACAGTGCAGGAGGGTTACTGGAACACTTCGGGCTCTAAATCGTCTGAGAAATTTCCTGAGTTAACGTACGACGTACCGTGGACTACAACGTGAAAAAATATGAATCCACTGGGAGCTTTGGCGATAGAAAACGTTCAGGGCGGCCTCGAAAAACCACTACAGCTGAAGATCAACGTATTATATTGATCAGTAAACGTGATCGACGACTCACGGGTCCAGAGATAGCAGCTCAGATCAATGTGTCTAGGGATCAGCCTTTGAGTACTTCTACAGTTAAAAGGAGATTAAGAGAAGCTGGCCTTTTTGGAAGGGTGGCGGTGAAGAAACCTCTTTTAAGACGTCAAAATAAAGTTAAGAGGTTGGAGTGGGTTTAAGAACATAAAAATTGAACGCCTGAACAGTGGGAGAGAGTATTATGGAGTGATGAGTCAAAATTTAAGGTTTTTGGGTCTAAGAGAAGAGTCTTTGTGCACAGGTCAAAGGAAGAACGGATGTTAGATCCATGTGTAATCCCAACTATAAAACATGGAGGAGGCTCGGTGATGGTTTGGGGATGTTTTGGAGGGCGGGCGACTGGAGACCTGGTAAAAATTGAAGGGATTTTGAAGAAAGAAGGCTATAAAAAAATATTAAAGGAAAATGTAGTACTTTCTGGTCAACGCCTGATTGGAAGAAAATTTGTCTTCCAGCATGACAACGATCCCAAGTATGTAAAAAAGATGTAAAAAAGCCGATTTAAAACGTTTAAAACCAAAAGTGGCGGTTTAAAACCCCAAATAAATCTTTTTAAACGGTTTAAAACTCGTCTACTAAAATATAAGAACAGTGTTTTTACACATCATTATCGACAATACTTGGTCTTGTGTTAGTTACCTATGCAGTTTATACCTATGTAGGTAAGTATATTACATATAAAGTACTAAAACTATAAAGAAACAATAGTACATACAATAGATTTAAATAATCACTAAAACTAAATCATAAAGAAATTGTGGATAGGAGTTTTGACCTTTATTTCCAAGTAGTTAAGGTCTAATCAAAGGTCCACTCCTCAATTTCTGTTCAAAGAGTTTGCCGACAGAGAGCCACCGCCGACTGCTATGCACACACACACACACACAAAGTGAATGCCCTCTGTTTTACTTGCACATGAAAGAGACAACGTTAGGTATGGTATGTATGTATGGTATGACCAAACCAAGTTAAAATAATATCTCCAAATATTAGACTTATACTAATATTAGAATTAATTGAATAGGAATAGGAGTGATCCGAGTAATTGTTCACAAAAGGCTACTGAAATATAAATATTAAACTTATAACAGGTAGGTATTCGTATTTCGTTTGCATTTCTTATTGTCATCGTCGTAGGTAATTTGTCGCCCTCGCTTCGCACTCGCACACGCACACAAGGATACGTAGTTGAAACGGCAACGACGCATTTCTCAGATTGCTGATTGATCGAATCGACCAGCCAGTGTTGTCATCGTTGCTTTCACGAATGGATGTGCTTTTGTGAAAATAATGTTTCTTGAATAATATTGGTATTTTAGTGTGAATAACTTTTAGTTTGAATTAACTTAACATAATTATTATGCCGCGACCTATAAGTTCCGTTTGGGAACATTTTCTGGTGTTGTATGAAACGGACGGTAAAAAACATGTGACTTGCAGTTATTGTTCTGTGCAATATAAACATGCAATGACCTTTAAATTAAAACAACACTTATTAAAATGTAATAAATGTCCGAATGACGTGAAAAGTTTATACAAACAAAAAAAAGTTCCAATCACCTTGCAGTCACCTTTAGAAGCAACTGTACCTCAACCTACGTTCAATTCAATTATGGCACCGTCATCGTCGAATAGAGGACCATCTTTATCGGCCACAGCACCGTCATCGTCGACTGTTGAACCATCTTCGTCGGCCATGGAATTGTCATTGTCAGCCATAGAACCATCAGTCAGGTCACCGCTGCCGTTATTTTCCACTATTAATTCTGATGCTGCGCATAACACGACATTTACGACGCCATCAGTAAGTCACAATGATATAAACACTGCACTAGCGAGGGCTATATATGCATCTGGACAGCCAATGTCTCTGCTCGAGTCAGAACACTGGAAGCGATTATTTTATTTATTTGATCCATCGTATACAGTTCCTTCGAGATACTTGTTGAGCAATACTCTTCTTGACCAAGAATATAAAAGAGTAAAAGATGCAATTGATATCAAGTTGACCAAATCATTGGCCCTTGCTCTGATCACTGATGGATGGACTAATATAATTGGCAAAGGCGTAATAAATTTTATAGTCACTACCCCGGAACCCATATTCTATCACGCAATCTATCCGGAGGTTCAGAGAGAAACCGGAGAATTAATTAGCAGCCAAATTATAAAAGTAATAAACGAAATTGGCCCTGCTAAATTTGTGGTGCTTGTTACCGACAATGCTGCAAATATGAAAGCTGCATGGAGAATAATCACAAGAGAATTTCCTCATATTTCATGCGGTGGATGTTTGAGCCATTCGCTCAATTTAATTTACAAGGCCGTTTATAAAGACATTGTTTTTTTTAAAGACACCCTGGATGATATCATTAAGGTAATAAAATTTATAAAACACACACATAGCCTTAGCACACTTCGAAAAATATCAGATCGAAAAATTTGGTGCTTCTGCATGTACTCTCAAATTATTTTCCAGGACAAGATGGAGCGGTGTATATATAAGATTAAATTTGTACCAACAAAATAGAGAAGCGTTAGAGCAACTTGCAATATGCCACAATATTGTTGTCCCACAGGAAATCAAGAATATAATTTTAGACACTGAAATTTGGTTGAAGGTAGATGAAATCACAAATATTCTCGATCCACTTGCGACAGGACTCCTAAAATCAGAGGAAGACAACTCTCTCCTTTCAGATTCCCCATTAATATTCAAAAATGTATGTCTGTGTTTTTAGACGCCGAAGAAAAGGAAATTTTCATTTCTCATATCACCAAACGCGAAAAAAAGAGTCTTCAACCCATACATTTTGCTGCTCATCCATTGGATCCACGGTACTGCAATCACAATATCTTGAATGATGAAGAAATTTCTCAAGCAACCGAATTCGTACGGATGTACTGTGCTACAAACACCATGGATGAAGCAAAAACTTTATCAAATATGGCAGAGTTTTACACAAAATCAAAATTATGTGCCAAACATTCGGCAAACAAGTACGACAGAAAATATTCTCAATCTATACCACATTGTCAAAGATTGTGGAGGAGAAGAAATCGTTAATCATTTGGAGATGTGGAGTATTCAAGTTTAAGTACTTAAATCTAATTGATAAGTGACAAATGAAAGAATCATGACTTTTTAAAGTACGTAATAGATCGCGATCGAAAAGATGATAATTTTATAATGTTGACCATGATTATTACCTATTTAATTCGTACCAAATAATTGTTAATTTTATAATGTTGTGATTGTGATATTTGTGATTATTACCTAAATCGTACCTAATTGCCTGCTACAAAATAATTGTTAATTTTATAGTGTTGTGGTTGTGATCATTACCTACTTAAATCGTAGTAATTTATTAGGAAAAAATAATAATTTAACAATGTTGTGATTGGTATAGGTATCTACTTAAATTTTAGGTACCTAATTACTAGAAATAAATGTTAATATTACAATGTTGGGGTTATAATTATTCTATTACCTACTTTTATCGTACCTAATTAGGTACCTACTAGAAAATATTTGAAAATTTTTGTTGTTGTTAATTATTAGCTAATTAGATAAATGAAAAATACCTACCTACCTGAACTACTTGTATTTTCTTTATTATACTCCCCAGCCTCTATTCCCCTTACGGCTACCTATACCAAATTTCAATAGGTTCTTGTTTTTATAGACCGAGAGTAGAGTAGCTACTACGCTGCACTGCGTACCTACCTACTTAAAGAATATTTAACGAGCGAGACAATAAAAATGACAAAGATCCTGGCCGCTAGGCTAGTAAGTAAACTATCGAAAATATTACAATTGTTAAGTTTTTTATATTACGGTCACCTATGGCTACTTATACTCTTACTACTCCTGCGCGTTAACTCCAGACGCCAGTCCAAAGCTAGCAGCGTTAGCTAATGTTTAAGGTCATAGCTCATTAGAGCCACCCGGCACCCGACCCTCACCGCCTCAACTAGTGCGGTTGATATTGTTTGTATGGATTTCTATGGGTATACGCTCATTACATCAACTCCGGATCGCCTCGCTCGCAAGTTGCCCACGCGCGGGCGGCGAGTGAACCACTCGGTGACAACTTGCAACTCGCGTGCTTGCCGCACGTTGATCGCGCGTTGCCGACGAGTGGACCGCGCGCTGCCTGCGAGTGATTCACTCGAGGGCGATGCGTTGGCGATGCACCGCTCCCCACCCTCCCTTTATTCCCAGCCTTTCTTTCGAACGAGGCGGACGTATCGTTTTTACTTTTAAAATGAATAAAGAAAAACTTATCGAAGAAGTTCGTAAATATAATTTATTATATGATCTAAGTGACTCGAAGTACAGTGACAATGTTAAAAAGGAAGAAGCATGGGCAGAAATAAGCAACACCTTAGCGGTAACAGGTAACGGGTATTATTTATGTATTACAAATATTAAATAAAAGATAGTACAACAGATTGCATGGTGCTTAATTCAATTGTCCCTTGTTTTGCATAATGTTCATTCAGTCTAATTTTAATTTGGTAACATTGCAAACTAGTAATGGACAAAAATGATATGTACTTAACCTACAATGTAAATCAAACAAGAGACCATATTGTTTCAAACGTTGTTATGTGAAACAAGGTACTACCACATAATTCGTTATTAACTAGACATTCACAAATATGACGTTTGATGATTAGTGATTCATAAGAAAATTGATAATACGAGTAAGCAAATTAAGTATTCCATGGAAGCTGTCCAACCGATGATTTGAAATAAGCAGCAAACGAATCACGTACGTTAAAAGCAGTAGTGTTTCTACCAATGTGACGTAGATCATTGAACGCCTCCTGATTCAGGTTATGATGCGCTGGCCTGGGTCTGGAACAGTACTTTTCGTTACTTTCAATATTATAAGTTCGCATTACATTATGCAATATACATGTTGTCAAAACAAGTGAGTGCTTAAAAATTGTATTTAATTGACTATTTATTTTTTTCAGTACCAATGTGCAAGAAAACGTGGTCCAATTTAAGGGAAGCTCATCGTAGGGCTATTAAGAAAAAAACTACCAAAAGCGGTCAAGCAGCAGTCTCAGTAAAAAAATGGCAATTCGAGGATGAAATGAATTTTTTGACACCCTTTTATAAAGAAAGAGCAACTGTGTCTTCACTACTCAGAGATAGTGATGATACAGAAAGTACTGTCAATGAAGATTCGCAGTTGTCTGCTCCCGATTGCCAATCGGATATTTCAATAATAGGAGATCGTCCAACATTATCTGACTCCTCTACAAATAAATTCAAGTTTTCTAATATAAAAAGGCCAAGAGTACTTGACGAAGACAGATCTTCTGCATCGTCATTGTTAATGAAATATATATTAAAGGAAAAAGATGAAAATAATGAAGATGATATTGACAAATTTTTTTATGGTATAGCTGCAACGGTGAAGAAATTTAATGAATACAACAAAGTAATTATTAAATCTCAAATTTTTAATATTGTTTCGCAAATGGAACTCCGAGAAATCAATGAAAAAGGAAATAATTACTACAACAGTAATAATTATTCAACTGCAGGACCTTCTGGAAATTATTCAACGCCAGGACCTTCTGGAAATTATTTAACAGCAGGCTCTTCTGGATACAGTACTACAACGAACAGAAATACAGAAAGGAATGCCACAGAGGTGAACACACCAATCTTGACTGATACTGGAAAAGATTTACCTAATTTTTAAAAATGTGATTAGTAAGTACTTAATTAGTGACAAAATGATGTCAAAATTACGAAAATAAAGGTTGATTTAAGGGGTTACCCCCACTTGTAGCACCAAAAAAAAGGCCTTTTTCATGAATTTTTTTAAAGAAAACTACAAAACTTTTTTAATCGATCAATATATCATCTGAAAGAATACATCTTGAAGAACTTTCAGTAATTTTTTTATTGAAAAATATTACATTATTTAGTGGCAAATGGCTGGCAATGAAAAAATTTTTTCATGTGTATGGTTTGCCGTGACCAACATCGTGGTGAAGTGGATCATCTGAAATAAAAAATGTGGATTGATTTAGTCAAATATAAGTATAAACTAGTCTTTAAGATACTCTTACATTGTTTTACTTATACACACATACATACTTACATATATACCGGTCAAAAACTAAATTGTATTAAAATAACACATGGATCATACCACGAGGTAAAAAAAAAATAACGTAATAACTTTATTTACTTACTTTAAAGTCACAGCCAATTTCTCTTCGGGTGTGATCGCTTCTCTGAATCTTGTGTTTTGCTTAGATATGGAGTCTTCAATATGAGACAGTATGTTATAAAACACACATTGCGGCATATGATAGTAGGAATAAAAATTTTTCTCGTTGGCTAGCAAATGCCTACGAGCTGTCCAATATTCACCCTCTTTTTTTCTTTGTTTAAACATTTCGTGCACCCAATAAGCTTTCCTTTTTCTCTTGGGTCTTTCATTTTCTTCTGCATCAAGCGCTACAGCTATAAGTGCCAATTCACGGTTTGTAAAATTTAACATTATGAAGCACACGTGTAGACGCAGTGCCAATTGTTAACAGACTACGCGAAAATTCCTGGACTAACCGGTCTCCAGTCGTAGACCACGCGGCGTCCACCAGCGGCCAGCGCGGGGTCCACTGGGTGACGATGCGAGGTCCAATGGTTGACCGCGCGACGTTTATTGGTGATGACACGGTGTCCACCCGTGGACCACCTGTCGACAACGAGTGGACGCCGTGCGACGAGGCGGTGCAGAGTGGGTGCCGGGTGGCTCTAATGAACTATGACCTTTATTCTGTTCTGTCTGCGCCGGCCGGCATAAATGTATGCTTGGGTAAAAGTTATCGATATTTCAAAATATCGATATTTTATCAGAAAATATATCGACGCGATATATCGACTTTCGATATTTATTTTTAGATATCAAAATCGATATATTTTTTAAAATTCTGCTGTCTGCTTTTGCGTCACATCATGTATTTGACTTTTTACAAATCTGATGTCTTAAATTTAGAAAAAGAGTAAATAGGCAGTGCAGTAAAACACAAATAAAAATTACAGTCAATGACCTGCTTGTCTATGACAATGACACTGCTTGTTGGTTTGGTTGGTATCACTGCGCTTACTGCGTGTGTGTGTTGGTACGTACGTTGTTTATTGTGCTGCGAGTAAGCTTAGCGTAGCTCATTGTTATTTTTTGTGGGAATTGTATTAATCTGTTAATGATAAAAAGTCATGTCTGCTGTATGGAAGTTCTTTTAAAAAAAAGGGAACAACGAACCTGTTTCTTGCAACTTGTGCGGCAAAACGTATAAACTTGTGGAAACACAACAAATTTGGCAACACATTTAAAAGTGAAACACCATTATGCTTATTTGCAAATGGTAAACATACAAAATTCATCGAAAACCGAAAAGTTTAGGAATGATACTATAGATGTTGCGTCGGTAAATTTTGATGACACCAGTGTTGATGTAAGTCTCAAAAGATCCAAATTAAAATTGCAATAGTTAGTCAACTTTGAATATAGGTTATGAAATTATTTTGTTGATTATTGTTAGGTTACTCTTCCAAGACCAAGTACGGATACGAATACATCTAATGACGATTTCCAAATACAAGAGATTAGAGAAAATTCTGCACATTCTCCAAAAAACCAATGCTCCAATCAAGCCGTAAAAAAAACAAGCCAATGCAAGAAATGCAACTTATGCAACCTACATTAGCAAGCTGTTTAGAGAGAAGTTCAAGCTTTGAGGGTAAGTTAGTGCCATGGTTTAAAAAGAAAACATTTTCATCTTAGTTTTGATAATAATAACATTCATTCATACATTCCGATAAACAAATTAGAGTGATTCACGATATTTTAGTGATGTTCCTCAATCGATTTGCAAATGTATATAGTTTAGGCTTGACTTTATTTATATTTGTGTTTCAAACATTTTTTTTAAGTAAGTAATTATCAATTAGGGGAGGGGGGCCCAAAGTGAGCACCAGCCTAAAGCGAGCACCCCATACCGAATCAACGTAAACAAACTCGACGCGGTCTCGCGTCTCATAGCCCTTACCCCCCGCCCCGCCACTGTCCGCAGTAGTCGTAAGTTACACCTCGGGCGAACGCTACGGCTCGCGTGCAGAAAAAAAGAATTTTGAAGTTTTAATACAAAAAAAGGAAGGTATGTAGATTGTGTTCTGTCTAATTTTAAGTGATCTATGTTGTTATCAAAATACGTATTGTGTATTGGGTTTATCTTACTTTAATTTAATAATAATAAATAAAAATAAAATAAAATTAGCCTTTATTGCTGTTTAAAACTTACAAACATTGACATCAATTAAACCTATATTCTTATAAATATTATCTTACTTATACATATCTTCGTATATCGGCGTTCGGTTCAAAAACAGCTTGTCTTTCGACATAGGCCTCCTCTAAAGATTTCCATTTCTCCCTATCTTTTGCTACTCGGATCCATTCTGGACCAGCCACCTTTTTGATGTCATCCTCCCATCTTTTAGTTTGTCGCCCTTTGCTTCTTTTACCATCTCTGGGGTACCATTCTGTTATAATTTTTGTCCATTTCTCTTGTTTTTCCCTTAACATGTGACCTGTCCATCGCCATTTCAGTGTTCGACATATTGAGTTTGCCTGTGTGAATTTTGTTTTGTTTTTAATTTCTGTTAGTCTAACTTTATCTTTTCGCTTGGCACCAATAACACTCCTCTCTATACTATTTTGGCAGACATTTATTTTATTTGTTAAAGTTTCTGTTAATGCCCATGTTTGACAGCCGTATGTTAAACATGGCAGAATGCACATATTGTAGACTTTTCTTTTTGCTTTAATTGGCATATCCCCATCTTTCATAACTTCACTTAATGACCAATATCTCTTCCACGTATTGGCTATCCTTCTATCGACTTCCTTATGCATGGTTCCCGTAGGTGATATTAACTGTCCCAGGTAAATGTATTCATCCACGTATTCTACCTCCTGCATGTTTACTATAATCTTTTGTGTCTCTGAAGAGTTAGTCATAATTTTTGTTTTCGCGATGTTCATTGTTAGTCCTGCTACTGCGCTCTGGTCAGCTAATTGTTGTAGCATTTGTTGTAACACTCTAGGACATTCAGAGAACAGTATCAGATCATCTGCAAAACGTAGATGACTTAGTTTTTCACCGTTTATATTGATCCCTTGTTCTTTCCATTCTAGGTTCCTAATTATCATCTCCAGAACTGCCGAGAATAATTTAGGTGAGATAGGGTCGCCTTGACGAACTCCTCGCTCTATTGAGAATTCCTCACCTGATTTCTCCAGTCTGACATGTGCTGTGGTCTTTGAGTATATATTCTTTAAGATTCTTATGTATCTGTCCTGTACATTTTGACCTCGCAGAGCTTCCCAGATGTATCTGTGTTCTAGGGAGTCGAAAGCCTTGTTATAGTCTACGAAGCCTAAGAAGTAGATTTTATTATACTCATTGTATTTTTGTAGAATTTGTCTGAGAACGTGGATGTGGTCTATGGTTGAAAATTTACTTCGGAAACCGGCTTGTTCTCTTGGCTGGTTTTCGTCGAGTACTGTGGCAATTCTAGACAAAATGATTTTTGAAAAGACTTTGTAAATGTTGGACATTAGACTGATAGGGCGATAGTTACCAATTTCCTCCTTATCTCCCTTCTTGTGTAACAAAATTATTGTTGATTTGGTCCAGTCTTGTGGAATGCTTTCGGTTTCAATAATTTCATTAAACAAGTCTGTTAACATCGGAGCAATTATTGATAAAGTCGATTTGAGCAATTCGTTGGTTATTTGATCGGATCCAGGTGTTTTGTCCGCTTTCTGTGTGTTTATAGCTTTAACAGTTTCTTTTTCCAATATTTCTGGTATAGGTTCAGAATTTAATGTATATGGTTCCTCTGTAGCTAATGTTGGATTCTTGCTTTTATATAATTCTCTATAATACTCTGTTGCCACCTTAATTATTTCAGGTCTTTTACTATGTTTCTTATGTTTAGTTTTTACTGTTAGCATCCATTCTTTCTTGTCCTTTAACTCTTTAATCGCCTTTTTTACTCCACCAGTTCTTCTTATATGTTTTTCAAGTGTTTGCTGTCTTTTGATTTTCCTATCTTTCCTTATGTTTTCATTTATCTTTTTACTGACTTCTGTTATCTTGCTTCTATTTTCTCGATTATTTTTCTTTGATTGCAGCAATTTTCTCCTTTCTTCAAGTAGCTGTTGGGTTTCTACAGATATTATTTTTTTATTTACTTTCCTAGTTTCTGTTTTAAGTACATTTACAAACTTTTCGTATTTTTCTTCAATAGGCGTGGATTTTTCTTTGAGTATTCCTATCAACGTTTTTAAGTTGTTTTTTAGCATGTCGCTATTCCCAGTACACACCAGGGCCGAACTATCATTTTGCCATCTCCTGTTCTTTTGTATACGCTTGCCTGTCAATGTAGCACGAACCATTCTGTGGTCTGAATTGAAATTCAGGTTTTGTACCACAGATACGTTTTTAAACTTTTTGATGTTATTCGACAAAATAAAATCTATTTCGTTTTTGTAGGCACCATTTGGAGAGATCCATGTCCATTTCTTGATTACCTTTTTCTTAAAGAAACTATTGAGAATACTTAGTTTATTTTTTAGAGCAAATGAAATTAGCCTCGCGCCATTCTTAGTTCTTTTACCACGCCCGTGTTTGCCTATTGTGTATTCTTCACCTGGGTTTTCACAAATCCCTATCTGACCATTAAAGTCTCCCATCACTATGATCTGTTTATGGGCATTTTGAATCGTTTCTTGTAAGTCAAGGTAAAATTTTTCAATTTTTGCTATATCTTCTTTGTTACTCGATTCCGGTGGCGAATATGCTTGAATGATAGACCATTCTTCTTCTTTGTTGATAGGCAATGTTATATTAATTATAGCTATTCTTTCAGTTATTCCTCTAATTTCAATAATCCTACTAGCTAGTTCCTTCTTAATTAAGAAGCCCACTCCATATAGTCCCGGAGTCTCGCCTATGTAGTGTAGAATGTAGTTTCCATAGTCATTTATTGATTCTCCGTATCTTCTCATTTCGCTTATTCCGATTATGTTCCATTTCAATTCTGATATGGCCATTTCAAGCTCTTGAAGTCTCTCCGGTGTCCTTAGTGATCTTGTATTGAATGTTGCTATATGTAAATCTATTGTTTTTGTTTTTCTATTTTTCTTTAGAGGGTCTTGGTCGTTTTCCCCCACGGGGACCAGCCGGCTTGGGGGAAGTTTGTTTTTTGTTGTATAGTTTGATCCATTTTTTGGTTTTTGTTTCCGTTCGCCGATAACTAGTTGTTATTGTTCTTTTCCTGACGGGTGTATGGTGAGAGAGTTAGAGCGACCTCTCATCAATTCAAATGCATTAGTTCTGTTCTTTTTGGGTGGGAATGACGTTACCTGTTGCTTTCTGGGTTGGGAGTTTGCGTACGGAGAGGCCGAAGGTTCCCTTTTTCTTTTTTCATTGGCAGTTGAATTCTCTTTGATTATAAGTTCATCGTATTTTAAGTAGGCAATATTCCCTTTGTTTCGCTCTTCTTTTAGTTTTGGTAGTAATTAAGTAATTTAATAATATTTGCATTTAAATATGAAAATAAATGTTAGGTTAAGTCTGACGAACACGTGAGCATGACATGAAAGGCAAAGCGAGCAGGGCAAAGCGAGCATGCCCACTATGCCCTCGTGATCATGCTCGTTATGCCCTCTGTTGACTGAATTGAAATGACACAAATTTATTATTTTCTTAAAATTATAATTGTTTTATTTACCTACTCTTGTAATTTTTTTTCTTTTAGTATGGTGAATAAGTATATAAGGAAGACAGAGCAAGCTCTTTGGAGTGAAAGTACCATGAAAAAAGCTATGCAGGAGGTGACTGAACAGAAAAAGGCTATAAAAACTACGGCTACAAAATATGGCATCCCACGGGCCACTTTGCAGCGACATCTAAAATCAGGTTCTAGCAAAAAGAAATTAGGCAGATTTACCGCAGTCTTCAGTGAAGAACAAGAAAAAGAACTATTAGACTATGTTTTTGAAATGGACAGTGTGTTTTATGGTTTATCCAAAGAAGAATTTCTGCTACTTGTCTTTCAATACGCTGAAAAAAACCGCATACCTCATCCATTCAAAGATGGTACTGCTGGTACTGATTGGTATAAAGGCTTTATTAGAAGACACTCTGACTTGACTCTAAGAAAACCAGAGCCAACTTCCATTGCTAGAGCAAGAGGTTTTAACAAGCCCCAAGTTTATAGATTTTTTGATCTATTAGAAGAACAAATACAAAAGCACGGCATGGATGCTACTCGTCTTTATAATATGGACGAAACAGGGATACAAACTTCGTCCAATAAGCCACCCCGAGTATTGACAAAAGTTGGGAAACGCCAAGTTGGTCTGATTGCAAGCAGCGAAAGAGGTAGAACAACCACTGTGATTTGTTGTTGCAATGCTGCTGGATCGTTTATACCACCGTTTATGATATTTGCACGTAAGAAAATGAACTCACGGTTACTAGATGGGGCAGCACCGGGTACCCAAGGAACCTGTACAGACAATGGGTGGGTCAGTGGACCGGCATTTTTAGAATGGCTGAGATTCTTTATTGAAACTGTCCGACCAACATCGGATAAAAAAGTAATTCTCGTGTTAGATAATCATGAGTCTCACAAATACTTGCCCGCGTTGGAATACGCCTGTGCACATAATGTGATCTTTATTTCTTTGGCACCTCATACGACACACAGAATGCAGCCTTTAGACTACTGCGTCTACGGGCCCTTGAAAATATACTTCGAGCAGGCAATTGCTTCATTCCAGAAAGCTCATGTTGGGCGAATCATTAACCAAAGCGATGTTGCAGGTCTCTTTTCAAGTGCTTACATGAAAGCTGCCACAGCTCAAAATGCAATTAAAGGTTTTAAGACCACTGGTATTTATCCAACAGACAGATATATTTTTGATGAGTCTGATTTTGAACCAGCAACCGTCACAGAAAAACCATTAAATCAGGAAATTGATCAACTTGAAGAACCTCAGCCAGAAGTAATAGACCCTGATAGAACACCATCTCCATCAACACTTGATCAGATTATACATTCTCAAATTTTATCTCCAGTAGACTCATTTACTCCAACGACAGTGTCTGTTCCCTTTGATGAACCTCCAGTAAATATACCAATCATAGATGTTATTAGTTCAGAAGAACTCCCAGGGCCTTCAACCGCCAAAGTTTCTCCTGAACTGGATACTTGGATAAAGGAAACACCAATGACACCTGTTAAACGTGTTCCCTTGAATGATATAAGTGATGCTGCCACTGCTATTGAATTCAACAATTTGCCAAGCACAAGCACAGTTCACTTTACTCCTATGGTTATTAGACCACTACCAAAAGTGTGTCCGAATAAAACAAACAGACGGAGACAAGCTCAAAAATCTGAAATTTTAACGAGCACCCCAATCAAAGAAGACCAAAAAAATAAATTATTGAAGAAAAAGAAACCTAAGAATGAAAAACTTAAAGGGGTTACGAAAAATCTTAAAGATGACCTGAAAAGTGGAAAGCAAAAAAGAATGAACAAATCAAAGAAGAAATCATTTTCAAAAAAGGAAAATAGTGAATGCTCATGTCTCGTATGCAGCGAGCTATATGTGGATCCTCCTGTAGAAGACTGGATCCAATGCGATGATTGTAAAATGTGGGCCCATGATAAATGCACATCATATTCCGGAATTGGGGCATTTTTTTGTGACTATTGTCAAGAGATTTAACTCTTTTGATTGGTTGTGTCAAGGCAGGAAATCTCTATAAGTGGTAATTTCTAAATATGACTGATTTAATACAATTAATATGTTGAAGGCTGTTAAGATCTCAAATTTCTTTGTTTAATTTTTAGTCTAATAATCTTTTGTTTTTATTTTCTGATAATTTTATAAAACTAATTACCTAGTTTATTTCAAAAGTGAGATTCTTTTGTTTAATTTTGTTTGATTGTTAAAGTTATGAAGCAAATATTGCAAAGTTACTAATGGCGGCTGAATGATTTTTAAGAATGTTGATTAAAGTGATGTTGATTTAGATAAAGTTAAGTAAAAAAAACATAAGATGTTTCAGATTATATTGTTGTTTAATAAAGATTCTTTATTACTGCCGTTCTGATGTTTTAATAAATATATTTCTTCTTATTTGTAAATTAGATACTAAAAATAGACGCATGCTCGCTTTACCCGATGCGTGCTCATTTTGCCCCAATGCTCATGCCCGCTTTAGGCCAGCCTTCGGGCAAAGTGACCATTCGGAAGTGTTTCATATTTTGGATCTTAGTTTAATATTCTTGACACAGACGAGGATTTTATACATTGGGTATGAAACTACAACAAACTTAGCATCTAATAGCATTAAGAGTATTACTCAGCTATGATTTAATGTATGTTTTTCGCTTACTGCAACTTATGGTGCCCGCTTTGGGCCCCTCTCCCCTATATTACTTAAAATAATTTATACATTTCAGAAGGTGGACAAAAGCATTGTGAAATTACACAAGCATTAATTTACATGATATGTAAGGACAACTTGCCACTATCGTACGTTGAAAAAAAGGGACTACAAAAATTTATTCGCACTGTTTGCCCTCTCTATAAACTGCCTTCAAGAAAAACGGTTGTCGTTTAAATTACTTTTGTTCTAATTTATATTTTTAATATTAAATTGCAGTGAAATAACTGATACTTTTTACTTTCAGGTAACTCACCTAGTAGAAAACAGATACAATACTACAAAAGAGATCATAATAAAAAGATTAAAAGAGATAACTTTTTTATGTTTCACAAGTGACATACTTACAATTACTAATTCTACAAGAAATTTCTTAGTATTGACGGTTCACTTTGTTGACATTGTAAACGGATCACCTGTCCTCCAGAGCTTAAACCTATGCGCCCAGAAACTTTCTTAGGTATATTTGATGTACTTTATAAATTTTAACTCCACCTCTAAATTATTTTGATTTGCAATTATTACATTTTATACAGTGTACAAATATAATAAACTTATTGTAGGGTCGTTCAGGACAGTACATCCAAGAATGTTGGAGAGAAATATGTGAAGAGTTTGAGATTGACACAACTAAAATAGTATCTATTACTACTGATGGCGGCGCAAATATAGTGTCAGCGGTACGATTGTTTTTAGGTAATAACCATCGGATTTCCTGTATGGCTCACGTCCTTAACCTTGTAGTCGATGGAGTATTGAAAGAAATTAAAGAATTTTCAGCACTCACCGACCAGGTCAAAACCATTGTGACGTTCTTTAAGCAGTCAGTCAACGCTATGGACCAATTACGAGCGGAACAAGAATCATGGTAAAAAAGAAGGTGAGGTGTTGACATTGATACAAGCTGTCAGCACTAGATGGGACTCTTGCTTTGACATGCTAGAGAGATTCGTCAAACTGTCTGCACTAGTAGCTAAAATTTTAGCCACAAAAAGCCAAACTAGCAAGAATACACCAGATATGGTTCCATCGTCGCAACTTAATGTAATACGGGATTTTATTGCTCTTCTTGGCCCTTTCAAAGAAGCTACTGAGGAAATAAGTGGTGCGAATTATGTAACGTCCAGCTTAGCCATTCCTCTTACAACTCAAGTTACCCAAGTAACAGATCAAGCAACTCCATCGACCTCTTTAGGGCTGATTGTAAAAAAGGCTTTACTCAAAAAAGTTGAAGACAAACTGGCTCCTTTAGAACAAAATCCTTTTCTTTCAGTAGCTACCATTTTGGATCCTCGGTTCAAGCGTATCCACTTTACCTCGCCAGTTGTCGTGTCAAATGCTATATCCAAAATTAGTGCTGAGATTCGTGCAGAACATCGCCGTAGAGGACAACGTTCTCCGGATAAAAATCCTGATCAAGCAGCATCAGAACAAGCTAGTGGGTCCTCTATCTGGTTAAGACATGAGAAATTATTAAATCTGAACATAGCTACGTCAGAGGTTCCAAGTAGTGGCTGTGTCCCCAATGAACTGAAGCAGTATTTGGACCAACCACTTTTAGAAAGAAAATCTGATCCAATAAAGTTCTGGATAAATTGTCGTCATTTCACGCCGGTTCTCTCGGCTATCGCTCTAAAATATATGATTTGTCAAGCTTCTTCATTGTCATCTGAAAGGGTTGCTTCAGTGGTGAATTTGGCTGTACCAAATGAAAGGAGCCACCATCCCTACATGCATGGCAGAAGTGCCGGCTCAGCGCGACGGGGGCGGCCGCGCGCAAGCTATGTATGTGTGTGTGGTGTGGAGTAGGCGAGCTGGCAACGTTGCATCTTGACGTCTCTCCGCGTGAGAAGTGCAAGTGTGTGAGTTTGGTTTTAAACTGAATGAAACTGATTGATAAATCTTTTCAAAATAACCAATATAGTTAACTAGGTAATAGTTTTTCAACTTAGCTAGGTAATGTCTACGCTTGGAATAGATAATGTGTTTATATTTAAGAAAAACATAGTCGTCAACACTAAACGCTTAAAATCGAAAAAAATGGGTTTTTTCGGTTTTAAACGGTTTTTTTCGTTTTAAACCGATTGGTTTTATTCGTTTTAAACCGGCCTTACATCTATACGCACGAGTGACGTTGTAAAGCAGGCCCGAATCGCGAAAAGAGAAGATGGAGCAGCTCTGCGTGACTTCCAAGAAGAAGAGGAAGGCCTATTGCATGGTCCAGGTATAGCATATTGACGGTGAGATGAAACTTTCAGTATAAATCACATGCGCAAACTTTCAAACGCGTTTTTCTCGAAACACCATTTTTCGAAACGGTGACCACGATATTTCAGAAACTACTGCACAGATCTTGTTGAAATTTATACAGCATCTTTAATATGTTATAAGCCAGCGATTGAACTAGGATTATCGTGATTGCTTCGATAGTTTTTTTTCTACGAGCGAAAAACTTGATGAAAAATGAGTAAAAATAGAATGTAATTTTCAAAAGTCTATAAGAAAGTCAATTTTTGTAATTTACAATTCACTCTAGTTCAGTCGCTAGTCTTAAATATGAAGATTAAAACGCCGTTTGGTTTTTTGTTTTCAGATAAGCAGAACAGCCGCAATCTTGGTCACCGTCAAGCCCCTCTTTTACTTGATGTCTTCCTGTCGGCTACTATAACTTTTATTTTATTATATATTTCGACTTTAAAAAATTTGTAAAGCTTATTTAAATGTTCATAAAGATTATGCAAAAACAATGAGATTCATTATTTTGATGGTTTGCCCGTAAAAAATTATTGAAAAAGCCGTAAAAAAACAGCCGAGAAGGTAGAGGACGGCCTTAAAGGTAAATGTAGTACGTTCTGGTCAACGCCTGATTGGAAGAAAATTTGTCTTCCAGCATGACAACGATCCCAAGCATTCCTCGAAGCTGTGCAAAGAGTATTTGAAAGAATTGGAAAGGAAGAATGTACTGGAAGTAATGATTTGGCCGTCACAGTCGCCCGACCTCAACCCGATCGAGTTATTGTGGGACAAATTGGACAGGGAAGTCAGAAAGCAGTGTCCTACTTCCACTTCACATCTTTGGAATATCCTGAAAAACGAATGGAACCAAATAGACGAAGATTATTTGTCCAAATTGTTACAGAGAATGCCAAGATTGTGCGCCGAAATAATTAAATCAAAAGGGGGTTACATTGATGAAACAAAAATTTAAATATATAACAATTACAGACTGTGGTTTTATTATTGCTATATTCTTATCTATATATGTTCTATAAAATAAAAATATCAAAATCGATTGTATTGTTTTTATTTGTTGTGTATCACGCAAATTGTAGGGAGGGCGAAGACTTTTGACTGGTAGTGTAAGTGGCGTGTCGCTGAAGCAAAGGGAGAACTCGCTGATTTCGAACACGAACCTACCCTTCAAGAGTCAGTTCAAAATGCAATTCGACCGGTGTATGAAGCTCTTTCGAGCGATGATCTACTGCAAAGATGCACCAGTGGAAACACACAAAATGATAACGAAAGTTTCAACGCGTGCATTTGGAAACTGGCCCCGAAACATCTTCATTGTGGCGAACAAACAATCAGAATAGCAGCGTATATAGCTTCTGGCATCTTCAATGAAGGCTATTCATCAATATTGGAAACCATGCATGCATTGGGGATCGTCATAGGAATCAATAGTACAAACTTTGCTGCGAAGACGGACGACAAACGCATCACATCGGCGGAGGCGAATCTATCAGTGTTGGCGAAAAAGGTCAGAATTGACAAAATCAGCACCAAAGTTCAGCAAAACATGCTTTTGGAAGATGAGGAAGAAACCCTGTATGGTGCGGGAATAGCTGATTAGATGTAAGTGTCAAAAAAACATTTTATATAATTTTTTCTTCGTCAAACTTTAAACGCGTTTTTCTCGAAACACCTTTTTTTTGCGCGCGGGCCGTGATTCTGCTTCAACGACTACACTGATTTCGACGTTTGGCGGCTCTAATTAAAGCTTATTCAATATAGGGGGCCTTCAGGAAGCGTTTTTTGAAAAAAAAAATTTTTTAGTAGTTTTTTTTTAACGTGAAAACAAATAAAACAAGGCAAAAAAGGTGTGTTCCTAAAAAGGGTCCCCTTTTTTTTAAAAAAGGGTTTTTCAAAAATCGGAAAATAATAAGGTCCCCCGAATTTCATATACTTTAAGGTTTTTTTTGATTTTTTCGTTTCAGACTTTTTAATATATAGACAAATAATTGCCACAAAAGTTTTTTTGAAAAAATACGTATGTACTCTCAAAGAAAATTCATGAAAATACGCACATTTTCGGGTCTCTGGACTAGAACCTCCCCTTAAATCAATAAATAAAACATTACACAAACCAGCATGCATTTGAAACACGCATACACAAGTATTTGTACACGTATACATACTCTGTGGTCAAATTGTCTCTTTTGTTTATTATAGACATAGTTGAATGTCAAACAGAAAAGTTTTATTTGACGAATCCTACGTGAAATACTGAGCGCTTATCCGCTCGCTTGCCCGTGTGGACTAGTAGTCCACAAAAAAAAAAGCATACATTGCCCGTGGTGACTAGGAGTCCACATCGAATTTCACTCTAAAATGCCCGTGTAGACTAGTAGTCAACAAAAAAAAAAGCATACATTGCCCGAAGTGACTAGGAGTCCACATGTCCCTCGCCACAGAAAAATGTAAATATACCCTATATTTCTTGAAATAGAGCTTAGTTTGTATTATTTTTTCGATTCTATGATATATTGTCTATCGTATTAATCCCAGTCGAGTATCCAAGCCATAGATAAAAAAAAAAGAAAAAATAAAACTTTCTTGTCATTCTTTCCGTCGAGACGTTCCATTGAGTGTTGACGCGGTCGGCATATTTCATTTTTCTAATTGTGTGTTGGTGTTCGAGTAATTTTCCAATTGGATTCAATAAGGTATGTAAATAACTAACTCGTAGATATAAAAATGTAAGCATGAAACATGAGATTTTCCTTTTTTCGAGACCTACAACATACGGTAGGTACATTTTGGCGCGTAACATCGAAATTATTGCCTCAATTTGGATCACATTGCAAATATTTTCGTAGTAAATGCTATTTAGAAGTTACATCAGATAATTATTTATTGTAACTATACAAAAAGATAGCAAATTACAAGTTAAAAGGCAATTATTTCCGATATCTAATTAGCCTTGTACGCGGGCGCATGCGATTGGTCAGTTGGCGTTATTGAAAAGTTACATTTGGGGTTGCGTTTTTTAGAGGAAGTAATTTTATTTTTTTGATGTTTAGGGGGGGTCAGTGTAAAGCTAAAACCAAGTTTGTGGGGTCGCCACCCTTGTCCCACGGCCGCCACCTTGAAAATAGGGGTTGAAACGGTTTTTATGATATATCTCTTAAACTATTTATTTGATAAAAAACAGTAGCAGTCGTGGGACTGCCGATAGAAGTGAAAACGGAACTATTAAGTTGAGAGTAATTAAAACTATATGCAAAAATATTAACATTTTTTGTTGCAAATTAAATTCTCTACAACTTTGGTCCAGTAAATTTTTATCGTAGAACTATTAATAAAAAAGTTATAAGCGAAAATCTTCAGAAATTCGAGAAAAAAATTTATATTTTTCGATATTACTTTTTTTTATTATTTTACGGAAAAATAATATCAGACCATTTTTGTAGATCGTTTTTTGAGGAACAACTTTTATTTGCATCATTTTTTCATTAAGTTAATAGCTAAGGTTTTACAGCGCTCCGTAAGGTTTAATATTTAATTTTTTTAAATGTTATTTTGGTCTATTCTGACTTTAATAAAATGCTGCAATGCAAAATATGATTTAAAATAACATTCGCTTAAAAAAATTATTACGTGTATCATAACGTAACGTAACATAAACATAAATAAAAAACGTGTTTTTTTTTGTTTACCACTACTGTGGCAAACAAGCATACGGCCCACCTGATGCTAAGTGGTTACCGTACGTAGCCAATGGACGCGCAAGTGACATCCTTGGTGTTGCAGCCAAGGATGTCACTTGCGCGTTGCCGTCGCTGCATGATTCCACTGATGCGATATTTAGTTTTGGTACTGGTGCATATATGGTTTTTTCCGCTTCTAGCTTAAGTTAACAAGCATGCAGCCCGAAAAAAGAAAGCCTCGCAGCGAGCGCGCTTTGTTTTTTTCAAAATGGTATGTGTTCGCGTTTTTAAATTGTTTATTGAATTTCTGCGACTTTTGTCTTCCATTAAGTATTCTTCTGGAAATAATACTGGACTAAGAAATATTTTTTTCTCTTATTTTATGTAGAAACTTATAAACCTAGGGCTATGTCAATTCCATTGAACTCTTATCTCATGTTACCTCTTACTACAAGTCATAAATCTCTAAAAACTAAACTGAAACACCCTTTGGCTTATTCCTTTCTTCCTTAAACCTACATTTACTTAATTTAATAGGTTATATGTTTGAAATGTAAGCGTGTTTATGTTTAGTGTTGAAGGCCTGGGAGCCTACCCCAGGCACTTCGGAACAACAGCAGCAAAGGTATGTCCTTATAGATTTTTCTTCTTCTGTGAGTCAATGGTTGGCAGTCAAGATATTAATTTTTAAATTAGTTATGCCCAGCACTCCGCTACAGAAACCGCACGCTATTATTCTGACAAAAGTGATTATTATACAATAACTTGCACTGAATTTTCAATTAATTGTTCATACATTATTTATCTATTTCATTATATTTTAGGAGGCTTAGTTTGAAGGAACATCTAAAGATCGTTAAAAGTGCCAAAGCGGCTAACGCTAAGAATCTAAAAAAATTAACATCTCTCCAACAAAACACCTTGGCGATTCTTAGAGACGTCAAGCAAGTGGGCAACTTTATGTTACTCAGCGCCTCTACTTCGTAAGTATATTTATTAATCGACAATTATTCAAGGTGGTCAGGCAATCATAACCTTATATCTAATATTTATTTTTAATTACAGGAAAGGAAAGGGGAAGGGAAAGCGGACCGCACCCGACCACCGTCAGTGGATACCCTGCCCCTTACTCCTTGGAGTGCTATCCACCTCTCCCCCAAGAATACCCCAGCCTTGGGAGGAGTTTCGGTCTCATGGTATATGCATTATTTTATCCTATACTGTTATTTTTATTTATCCCTAATATACCCTAAATATTTTTCTCCCAATTTCAAAAATAGTCGTTTGGGTCCTCTAAAATCAATCAAAGCTAAAATCAGTTTTTTACGTTTGCTCAGGTAATACTTTATACTGTACTATTCTATTCCAGAAACGTCAGTAGTAGCCCCCGTTGCTCCCGATGACGTTATCGAAGGTTCGCCTACGTCCTCCTTCGTATTTCAGGAGCCTTTAACCGGTAAGACTATAGATATAATATATTTTTAGTTTTGCTCACACAATACTTTACACTGTCCTTTTTTTATTTCAGGATTGAGAAGGAAAAAATGAGGAGGATCTCGGCAGCATGCCGACTACTTCTCGAGCGAAATAAGTCTAGATGTATAATGAAGCCTGAAAAATAATGTCTAAAATTAGAAACAATCAATTGTTACACCATTTTTTATTGTCAGGAATCAGTGCATCCGGCTGAGTCCGTCAACCGGGGTGATCCAAGTGTCCGAAATCTCGGGCACCCCTGTGTTAGCGGACATTAACTCGTCAATTTTACGCCTAGTAAGTAGCATTTTAAATAGTTTTCATTAATAATTTTTATGAATATTTTTTTTACAAATATATAGTATAAGTATATTTCACAAATATAGTTGGTATAGTAGTCCAGTTGCGTCCACTTTTTTTTTATTATTTTTTAAATAATCGAAACTTAAATTTTGCAAAAATGTTTCAGCATCCAGCATTTCTCAGAGGTAGACATTGGTTTCGGGCAGGAGCGTCCTGTCAGACATGTCCCTCGAGATTGGTGCGTTACACTTTTTAAATTATCCCCGACCGAATCATAAACTTGCGTAGGTACGTGTATGTATATAAGTAAGATTAATAATAAAAATTTTGCAGATGTCAACATAGACCGTGATCTGGAAACAGAAATGAATAGCGGGAGTGAAGTAGAGGACGAAGATGAGGTAATAATTTGTATTTAATAATTTGCATGCATTGAACAAGGTATCGCATATCAGTTTACTAGTAACACCATAATTGTAGAATTTCTCAAGCAAATAAATACTATTCTAGAATTTCGTGGATCCTTCGATCATATCAGATTGTTAAGCTGATTAGAAAACTCTGGGCGAGCCGACTCCAGCGGAGGCCGTCCTACTTCAAATTCTGGACGCCGATGAAGACCAGACCATTCGACGTTTGGCTGCGAACGAGGTCGACGTCCTAAATTTCGAGTGGTCCTCAGACTATAGGAATTTCAAGGGGTGAGAAAAACATTTACTGGTCCGTCAGGCCCAACTTTTGTCCATTCGCACATGACCGTTCTGCAGGTTTTTGAACAAATCTGAGATACTAGTGTTTTGCGACCACATTGTTGCTGAAACCAATAAATACGCGCGGGAACTTTAATCTAAAAAGTCTGGAGTTCTCGCGTCTAGGATGTCTCGGTGGAAGGATACTACCAGTGACGATATATGGCGTTTTTTCAGCTTTTTAATGCTGCAGTCGCTGATAGTAAACAATGTGGAGCGCGAATACTGGTATCCCAAATTTAAGCAATTGCAAATTGGAGAGTTTGGGGATATAATGCCCTACAATCGTTTCCTTTTAATTAAGAGGTGCTTGCATTTCGCAGACAATGCCACCTTGCCGGAACACCCCTCCAAAGTTGATAAGATCTTGCCCATTATTGCTAAATTAAACGGCAAATTTGGCTCGCTTTACCTTCCCGAGCAAAATGTAGCCGTCGATGAGTCGCTTCTTCTATGGAAGGGGCGACTCTCGTTTTCGCAAAAAATTGCAACTAAAAGGGCGCGGGAAGGTATAAAAACCTTTGAGCTTTGCGAGTCAAGAACAGGGTACTTGTGGAAAATGGAGGTGTACTCGGGTACGGGGCATGTCCATGGCCCGCAAGAAGCGAGTGCGGTTGAGGTAGAACCGAGGCAGCAGGTGGAGATAGATGAGCCGGAAAATTCCACCGCTCAAGTGATCTACAATCTTATGAGACCTTTATTTGGCAAAGGTCATACCCTTGTCATGGACAACTATTATAATTCTCCACTTTTGTCCAGGTTCTTAAAATATAAGCACAATACCGACACAATGGGTACGCTCTGTCTCAGTAGAGAATTTGTTCCCGAGGCGTTAAAGGTGAAAACCAAAAAAATATGAGGTTCGGGGAAGTTTGTTTCAGCTCCACCCGAGACATTTCTTTAATTGCATATATGGACAAGAACGTGGTGCCCATGATTTCCACATTCCACCAGCCAGAAGTCGGCGGAATAGTAAAGTACGGGTACTACAGGTACAAACCTGAAGTCATTTTAGACTACAACCTCTCCATGGGTGGCATCTATCATAAAGATCAGCTGCTCAGCAGCTACCCCATGGAGAGGTCTAGAAACTTGTGCTGGTACAAAAAACTGTTCCGCCGACTTCTGAACCTCTCTATTTACAACTCGTTCATTATTTTTGAACACGGCCGCAATAAAAAATTTAACAGCAGGTCTTACCGGCAGGAACTGCTTAGTGAAATACTGCAGAAATACTGTAAGAAGAGCTCTCTAACGCGCCAACCCTCGCTGGAATCATCGGTAACACAAATGCACTTGCCTGTGAAGGTAAAAAAGCAGCGGTGCAAATTGTGCTACCGACATAAAATTCAGCGAACGACAGTGTGGGGGTGTGGCACGTGCCAAGTTAATTTGTGTATTGTGGGGTGCTACACAGAGTAGGGGAGAGTAGGGTAATGAGAGTCAGTGGGTAATGAGAATCACCCATACATCCACATAACAGTACACGAGAGCGACTCGTAAATGAGGCCCTCTACCCCGCCCTGGCCCCCCGTCGTTGCCTCGAACGTCTCGCACCAGTTGGCGCCCGCACTTCTGAGATGCGGATGTATTTTGTTTTTTCGCTCCGCTGATCTAATTTTTCGTCAATGTAAATTAAAAGGTAAGTGTCGAATAATTTGCAGTATACGATTAAGACATTTACACGTGCTTAGTTAGACATTTAAAATTGTGATTTAAATGTCTAACTAAGCAGTTCTTAGCGTGTTAATATGTTACAGTTTTATTTTCATTCATTTTTTTTCTAATTTGTGTAGAAGTGGGTAATGAGAGTCGGGAGTCGGGCCCATTTCCCACCAATGGTCACAATAACCCGCAGTAATTTCAATGTAAAAATAAGCGTCTACGTTGTTTTTATTTCTTTCTAAATGCCGAAAGTACGAGCTAGGACAACTGAGAAGGCTTCCTGGTGTTCTAATAACCTGGTAAATGCTTTACAGCTTATTAATAGCGGTTCTTCTATAAGAAATGCCGCTAAAACAATGGGTATTCCATTTTCCAGCCTTCAAAAGAGGGTAAAAAAAGGTTCTACTTTAGGACCACATTTAGGACGGTACACTGTGTTCAGTCCTGATGCAGAAGCCGAGCTAGCAAACTTGGTGAAGAAAATGGCCAATATTTTCTATGGTTGCACTGCTGATCAAGTTAGAAGAGTGGCTTTTGAATATGCTGAAAATTGTAATCTAAAGCACAATTTTAACAAAGCTTCAAAAATGGCTGGACGTGATTAGTTACATGCTTTTATGACCAGAAATAACATTTCTGTCAGAAAGCCGGAGGCGACCAGCATAAATAGGATCACAGCCTTTAATAAAACAGAGGTACGTCTATTCTATGATCTACTTGGTCAACTGATGGAAAAGCATAGATTTCTTCAAAAAAACATTTATAATTGCGACGAAACCGGCATTTCAACCGTACAGACTCCTGGGACAATTCTGGCTACAAAAGGACAGAAGAGAGTGGGGTCCATAACCAGCTGGGAGAGGGGAAAAAATATAACTTTGTTATGTGCTATGAGTGCTGCAGGCGGATACATCCCTCCAATGTTTATTTTTCCTCGAAAAAGGATGACTCCTCTGCTCGAGAAGGATGGTCCAGCAGGGGCGCTTTATAAATGCTCAGACAACGGTTGGATTAATGAGACTTTGTTTATTGATTGGTTGGCACACTTCAAACAGCATGCTAAACCGTCTGCTGATGAACCCATTCTGTTAATATTAGACAGCCACGCTAGTCATATTTCACTTTCAATTTTCGAATATTGCAAATCTAATCACATACATATGTTGTCTCTTCCGCCACACACGTCTCATAGGATGCAGCCCCTGGATATTTCTTTTTATGGGCCGCTCAAAACAGCTTACAAAAAAGAATGTGATTTATTTATGAAAAGCCGTCGTGTAGAAAAAATAACCCCTTATGACGTAGCATCCTTGGTGAAGAAAGCATTTAATAATGTTGCGTCTATTCGTAAAGGAGAATCAGGGTTTGGATCAACTGGAATATTTCCTCTCAATCCAGAAGTATTTACAGAAGAAGATTTTCTAGCAGCAGAAATTCTCCAATCTGAGACTATTACAATCCATGATTGAAATGAATCTCTTCCAATTTCTAGTACCACTCGCAGTGTATCGAAAGAAGCACAATCACCAGTTCCGAGCACATCAAAAGAAGTTCATCCCATAGTACCGAGCACACCAAAACAGTCAGTGTCTGCGATTAACTCATCAGATCCTAGCACTTCAAGTCAAATTACATTGCATGATTTAATCAAGTTACCAGAGAAGACACGTATTATTAATACAAGACAATGCCGAAAAAAACAACATGCAACAATTTTAACTTCAACGCCATTGAAAGAAAACCTTATAGAAAAAGAAAATAAGAAAGAAAAGAAAATAGGAGAAACACAGAAAGAAAATAAGAAATGGAAAGGTACAGGTCAGGGAAAAAAAAGTAAAGTAGTGAAGAAGACTCCTGAAAAGGTAAAGCGTCAAATACTTCAAGAATCGAATGAAACTTCTGTATCTGATGTTGGTACTCAGCGCGGGCGGGCGGGCTGGCCGGGACTCAGCTCAAGGTTATGTCTGTGATATGTGCTAGATTTTCATTGACTCTGATTGCCCCCAGGGTGACCACCATTACCCTCATATCGGTGCAATGGGAGTCAAATCTGTTTTTTTTTTAAACTTGAATAATTTTCAAAGTTGATTGCCAAAGTGATTGAAACTGATCTCAATTGATAGTATATTAGTTATATTATATTTAAAGGCGGTTGCAATAAATATTTTGTTTTATAATTAATTTTTATTTGATTTCTCGCTTAAGTGACCCCCATTACCCTGTTTTACCCTACCACCAGCAAATGTGCTAATAAAAATGCAATTTTGTTTTTGTTTTGCAAATTATAATTTAAACTTTTTTTTATTAATAAAAGGAAAAATAAATTACGGGCTATGAATTTTTGGCGTACATTTTTAGGTTATCTGAAAAAGTTGTTTTCACAAAAGATCTTCATCTCCTTATTACTTACAACTTTGCCATTTAACGTTTTTTGATAAGACTTATAGTTCTGCCGGCAATCGTCAAAAACCATTTTTTTTTCTTTAGCAAAAAAGCGGCTTCTTTTACGAATTTCTCAATGTTGCGTCACGAAAATTAGTCCGCAAACCTGATATTCACCTTCAGCACCCCACAATACAATACATGGAATGAAAGAAAATAGAACTATACCAAATTTTCTTACTAGGTTTCTTACACCGGTAGCTTGGTCCCTGTACCCAATGCCGGTGGGACACTATTTTTTATATTTTTAAATGCGCTTTTTTATTTTTATAACAAAATGTATTTAAAAATGTAATTTAGATGTAATTTTATTGTAATAAAGAGAATATTATAATATCTATATCTATATCTATCTAAGTGAATTAAGTAATATTACGCAACCAGATATTTCTAAGAAATACCTGGTTGCGGTATTGTGTGTAGACAGCCTTATTACCGGACATTTCGTGCAGTATTTCGCCATGCTTATTGTTTTTGATTAAATTTATTGTTAATAAAATGTTACATTGTGCAAGTGTGATACCTGTTTGAAAAGGGTATTAAATGTATTATATGGCATGTTAAATGTTATTTTTGTTTTGTTTAGTATGTAGAACAAAAAAAAACTGGAAAACTAAGTGATGTTACTGAGAGAATGGGAACTGTTTCAGAAATGTTCATATTTCTCAAAAGTGGTGTATGCTATCCTTATTTTTTGATTGTAATAAAATAATATAAGACTAATTACTTAGTGATACTTTTATTATATGTCTAACAATTATATTTGTGTACGATATGCCATGTTAAGTTTGACATAAATTACGCCTCGCGGCGGCAGATAATGGTATGGATTCAGAGGCCTGTAAAATAATAAATATATATGGACGAGTGTATATTTTTATTTCTTATCATATTATCTACTATCTAAATAACATAATTAAACATTAAAAACTATAGGTCATCGCTTTCATTTTTGAGGTATGAGCTTTTAAGTGCAACACGAGCTTAAAAAGCCGTTATCTCAATTTCAACACAATATAACTCGACACCAGAGAAATAATCTGATAACTTAAAGATAACATTGTATAGCTAGTTTCATAGTACACTAAAAAAATACAACACTTGACAACCTTTCAAAACAAAATGAGTCACAAGAACAGATTTTGTGTAATACCACCCGCGCGCCGATAACGTAAACAGTGGGGCACTTCATGGGTGTTAAGTATTTATTGACGGACATTTGGAGCTGTCATTGCGCGGGGAGCCCGGGCATTTGACGGGGTGCGCGTTTTCGAGCGAGGCAAGCGAGTGGTTATACAAATTTATGTAATATATAAGTTGTGTAGCAGTAAGATACATTTAAATGTACACGGACTATTATTATATGTTGTTTTCTGTTGTAGCAATCTGCAATGACAACATTCAGGTACAAAAAAAATTTAATTTGCTATTGCTGGTTCAAAGCAATTACACTATGTAACAAGATTTTTGTCCCTGGGTTGTAATTGTCCGTATTTATGCAAAATGGAACCAGACGACAAATTTATTTTTTTAATTTTTTTGAAGAATATTGATTTAAAAGTGGTTTAAATTCTTATACAAAAAAGAACCACATGATTTTTCATTTGCTAACCAGCTATAAAAAAGGCAGAACAGAACCAACAGTAACAACAATCATTACGTATAACGCCAAATCGAACCACAGTACAACGGGACTCGATTGTTCAAACAATTAATCGATATTACTGTCTTGTCATTTTATTCAAAACAGATCCACAAATACTTAGTACCTTTATACAAAGCACATATTTCTATTATTAACATTTGTTTATAATACACGAAAAGGAACCAAGATTTTGTAATATCGTTATGCGTAAACTAGTACGTGATCCCATTATGCATATCCTTTCGTACATGACGAGTCCTGTAGCAGGACACGTCAATAATCGCGCAACGTGACGCGTCCTGTCAAAGGACGCGTCACAGATGTTTGTTACCCTTAAATTGGCAGTGTATGTACTGGCATACATTAACTTTGTAAAAATATTTGACATAGTATAATAAAAATGTCTGTGTCACAAATCATTTTAATTCATTGCAATACTAATTATTTTTATAAGGAAAAATAAAACACGTCTCTGGCAACACTTATTTTGACATTCGGTCTCGAAAATGGCGGCCCGGCGTAGCTCATCTGTGTTGACTAAGGTATTTATATTATTTTAACTTGGTTTGACATGGTTTGTGGTGTTTTTATGAACTATATTTTATGCATAACAGTATAATCGAATGGATTTGATATGTTTTTGTGTATGGTGACTTTGTGTTTTGAGTTTATTTTGGTCGGTAAACTGATGTATGCTGTGGCATACATTGCCAAATTCGTAATGAAAGACCCTTCGTTTTATCTGTATGACACAGCATACATTGCCAAGTTTGTAATGAAATGCTTTATTTGTTATTTGCAAGATACCGCATGTATTTGTGATTTGGGATTGCTTTTTATTTTTGGTTAAAGCATGTTTTTTTGTTTCTTTGTTGCCAGCAAACGCTACTAACTCGAGGTGGTAGAATATTAGCTCTTGTGCCTGCTGAAAATGCACCCTCTGACGATAGCGAGCGCTCAGATGTCGAAGAGGAATTTCGTGTACGCACCCCGCTTTCTTCATTTTCTTCTCCAGCACCTTCTATTCATTCTTCCTTGGAAAGACTAAACATTGTAGATGATGACGAACATTACAACAGCGACAATGTTCCACTTACGCCTATTTTTCAAACAGTATATTCAAGTCCGTCTTTAGAACCAAATTGCAATAAAGTACCGGTGCTGAGTGATATTCCGTCACTCCCAACAACTCCTCTTACTCCAGTAAATCCACCAAATCCAAAAACCAGATCCCGACGTCGTCAGCCCACCGTTCCTGTCCTGAAAAGACCGAGACTAATGAAAAAATTTACTTTGAACTATCAGTGGAAAAAAGCCGTTTTTCGACACAGAGCTATTATAGAAGAAGACTCCAATTATACAGATGTTCCGGATATATCAGCGATGGATTATTTTTATAAATTTTTTTCGCCAAACATTCTAACAGATATCGTAGAGCAAACAAATTCTTACTCAATAGGAAACACTGGACGTTCACTTGGTTTGACGGAAGATGAGCTTCGCGATTTTCTAGCCATACATATTATAATGGGGGTCGTGAATATGCCAGCATATACGGACTTTTGGAGTTTACGATACAGGTATAACTTAGTAGCAGATTTGATGACACTAAAACGATATCAACAAATACGTCGCAATTTGCACTTCGTTGACAATAATATACAGGATTCCGACCGATATTACAAAGTGAGGCCATTTGTGCAGAAAGTAAGACAAAATTGTCTAGCACAGGAACACAGTTGGTACATAGGTATTTTTGTTCAAATACTTGACATATGCATAAATAATGCCTGGCTTTTATATAGGCGGGATCAAGCTCAATCAAGCAAGCAATATATACCTCTAAAAGATTTTAGGTACGAAATATACGAAGGCCTGAAAAAATTTGGTCGTGCTGATAAAAATGACAAAGCCAGAAAGGTGTGCCATCAGCTAACCCAGTGGAATCGTTACGATACGATGCCATTGGTCATTTTATGATAATGACCACTCAAGGCAGGTGCAAGCTATGTCAGAAGCTTACCACTGTATTGTGCATGAAATGCAAAGTGCGGCTATGTTTCGTAACAGGGAAGAATCCCAGAAACTGTCAATTAGATTACCATGTAAAGGCGTAAATTAGTCATTTCAGTTCAATAAACGTTTATACTATTATTATCTTTTGTATTTTTTTTGCTATTCCTGCTCCTGGATAAACTCCCGTCGAAATTTCATAAGTTTTAGGACTCAGTTCCGTCGGTATTTCATTAGTCACTGCACTTGGCAATGTATATCCCAGCATACACGACTTTGATCCCTTGGTTTTCTATTCACTTGGCAATGTATGCTGTGTCATACATGAGTTTTCAGGAAAACTGAAACGTAAAGATATTTTTTCGTATTTTTTTGTAATGCCTTAAAACGTCTTAAACCCGATTTCAATAAAAAAAATCGGTTTATGTAAAAAAAAAAATTCTGCCAAATTAAGGGTTAAATGCCTATTAAATTGCGTCCTAAAGCTCTATCCCTTTCGCACGTATTACGAATTGTTCACGAAAGAACAGGGTCTCCTCTACAATAGAATTT
Organism: Hypercompe scribonia; assembly: GCA_949316085.1. Classification (NCBI taxonomy): domain Eukaryota; kingdom Metazoa; phylum Arthropoda; class Insecta; order Lepidoptera; family Erebidae; genus Hypercompe; species Hypercompe scribonia. Next base: position 6,004,130 of record OX438994.1, read on the forward strand.
GGGAAGTCTGTGGTATAAAAAAGTTGACTTTTGTTGTTTTAATCTGTGATCGAGACAGTCTGTGATTGCCGCGAAAGAACTATTGTGTTTGTGCTCAGTTTCATATTTTATACTGTTATTCAGCAATAAAATCATGGAACAGTAAGTAATATTTCATTTTATTAAATAATATGATTAAATTCTTCACATTTTATATCAAAAACAACATTTGAAGCCACAGTCAAGCCATTTTACGAATTCGTAGATGGATTTCATTTTATGATATTTGCTAGAAAACTTATTAAAACCTAAACGAATATGTATAATTCTGCTCATTACTTTTAGATTTCAATAAAAATATTTTGACAATGCGTGATAGTTTAAATTAAATAATTAATTTACTCATTAGAAATACATTTAATAGTCAATTGGAAATATCTCCTAGGTGCGAGTCTGTTCATTATATTCAGACAAACTGTCAGGAAGATTCTGTGCTTTTTTCAACTGAGATACAAGATGGTATTTATTTAGCTAGTTCAATTGCTACTCCTTTAAATGACGTTATACCTATTAAAATACTGAATACAACGGCAGATTGTGTAACTTTGCCAAAAATTAATTTTGATATACATAAATTAAGTGATTATAATATTTGTTCTTTTAATAAAGTAGAAAATAAAGAAGAGAGAGTAAAACAGCTATTTTCTTGTATGAATTTTTCACATATGAATAATGAGGAACAGACTTCTATCGAAAATTTATGCGCCAAGTATGCTGATATTTTTTATTTACCGGGTGATAAATTAAAGACAACTAATATTTATACACATACTATAACTTTAAAACCAGATACCACTCCAATATTTTCTAAGCAGTATAGGTTACCTCAAGCTCAGAAACATGAAATTAAACAACAGATAGATAAAATGATTGAAGAAGGCATAGCAGAACCAAGACAAAGCGATTGGTCTAGTCCTGTGTTGTTAGTTCCGAAAAAAGCGGACTCAACAGGCGCTAAAAAATGGCGATTAGTTGTTGACTATCGAAAGTTGAACAATTGTATAGTCGATGACAAGTACCCTTTACCGGATATTACTGAGATATTAGAGTCTTTGTCTGGGAGTGTTTATTTCAGTCATTTAGATTTACACCAAGGGTACTATAATGTAAATTTAGATGAAAACAGCCGAAAATTAACAGCATTTGGTCCTGGTCAATATCAAATGAACAGAATGCCAATGGGTTTAAAGACAAGTCCTAGTTCCTTCTCTCGTATGATGAACATAGCTTTAGCAGGTCTAAACTACGAAAAATGCTTAATATATTCGAACGATTTAGTCTGTCATCAGGAGATCATTAAATATTTATAACAAAAATTTACAGGATATTTTTGAAAGGTTACGTAAAGTCAATTTAAAACTGAACCCTTCTAAATGTGATTTCTTGAAAAAGGAAATTTTATACTTAGGTCATATAATATCTAATCAAGGCATACAACCTGATCCGGCAAAAATTGATACAGTAAAAAATTACCCATGTCCAAAAAATTGTGATGAAATTAAGAGATTTGTAGCGTTTGTAAATTATTACCGAAAGTGTATAGAAAAGTTCGCAGAAATCGCACAGCCTTTAAATGCACTTTGTAAAAAAAATGTACCATTTCATTGGGATCAAAAGTGTCAGCATGCATTTGAAACACTTAGAGAGAAAATTATTTCTCCTCCCCTTCTACAATATCCCGATTTTTCGGAACAAAATGAATTTATTCTAGGGACAGACGCATCTAATTATGCCATAGGATCCGTTTTAGCGAATAAAGATGGACGTCCTGTTGCTTTTGCAAGCAGAACACTAAACAAAGCCGAAAAGAACTATCCTGTAATAGAGAAAGAATTATTGGCAATAGTGTGGGCGGTCAAATATTTTCGTCCATATTTGTATGGTAGACATTTTACGATTCGTACAGATCATAGACCCTTGATTTACCTTTTCAATATGAAAGATCCATCAAGTCGACTAATGAAATTCAGACTTGCTCTGGAAGAATATAATTTTAATGTAGAATATGTAAAAGGTTGTAATAATAGTGTTGCAGATGCTTTATCCAGAATTTCCTTAAATGAACTAAAAGAAATGCATGAGCATAATGTTAATGTTTTAACGCGTAGACAAGCCAAGAAACTTCAAGATTCTTCGGTTGATATAGCACCCTCAGATAATTGGCCTGATCAACCAAAAATCGTAGGGACTCATATTAAACCAAAGGAATCAGTAGAATTAGTGTTTATAGACTTGAAAAGTTATGAAAAAATCAAGAAAGAGAAGATAATAAATTATGAAACTGACTTATTTTGTTACGCAAGTAGTAAGCGAACAATTTTTATTAAATATTTAGAATCTCAATCGCGAAGTTCACGAGGTGATTTTGTGAGAGAGCTATATAAAATGTGTAAAGATATAAATGTTGAAGAAGTTTGTATAGTAAAAAATAAAGATAATACAGAATTTGTTTGTAAAATGTTAGAAGCAATAAAGAATATGACAGATAGGTCCGGACCACGAATATGTATTATAAAAGATATAGAGCGAATAAATGATAAAGATGACAGACGTGTAATTTTAAACGACTTTCATCTCTTACCTAGTAGTGGCCATGCTGGTATGAGACGAATGTCAAATAATATTAAAAATATTATTATTAGCCTGGAATTGACAAAGATGTAAAGGATTTTGTGAAACGTTGTGATAAGTGCCAACGGCAAAAATATTCAATTCCACATAAAGAGCCTATGAGCATTACAACGATAGCTAATTCAGCATTTGAAAAAGTATTTTTAGATCTAGTTGGACCATTAGAAACTGATAATGATAACTTTTCTTATATACTAACTTTACTTTACAGTGTGAACTCAGTAAATATGTTGAAGCTTACCCTTTAGTTTCCAAAAGGACTGATGATGTTGCAAAATTATTTGTTAATAATTTTATTCTTAGATATGGTGTTCCTAAGGAGATAGCTTCTGACAAAGGTAAGGAATTTATATCATCTACATTCAAAGAAATTTGTAAATTATTGCAGATTAAACAATTAAATTCTACTGCCTACCACCATCAAAGCATAGGGGCATTAGAAGTTTCTCATAAACATCTTAACTCTTTTCTTAGAATTCATACAGATAAGCACCCAGAGACTTGGAGCCATTGGCTTCCCTTTTGGTGTTTTGCATACAACACTTCGGTGCATTCCGAAACGAAGTTAACGCCTTATGAATTAGTATTTGGTAAAAATTGTATACTTTCAAGTAACTTGTGTAAAGATTTAGTTGATCCTATATATAATTATGAAAGTTATCAAAGTGAATTAAAATATCATATACAGCTTTCACAGAAAAAAGCCAGAGATAATCTACTTAAAAGTAAATTCAATAGGAAGATAGGTTATGATAAATATACAAATCCAGTTACATGTAAGGAAAATGATTTAGTGTTAGTGAAAAATGAAGTAGGTAACAAGCTCGATGACTTATTTTCAGGTCCTTACAAAGTTGTCAGGGACATACCACCAAATGTAGAAATTATGAAAAATAATAAGTTAGATATAGTACATAAAAATAGGACAAAATTATATATATCTTAATAAACATTATGATACTTATTATGATTATTTCAGTGTTATATTATATTACTATAAATCCAATTGTACTCTTTTATATATACTCATTTATATAAAAAAAAACTAATTTAATTGTTTTTTTTTTTCTATTAGAAGGGAGGTGTAGTGTGTAAGTGCATAACCCATGTAATCCATGTTAATTATTTCATCATTTATAATGTACACGTGTAACCCCATTATCCTAATTATATTTAAACAATGTTTAATATGACTAAATGTTCAGTTTTAATTATGATTTCAGTGTTTTAATTCGTCTCCTAATACACTCCGTACACCCCAATGTTAGAGGTGCCCCGGGTGGCGCGGATGTATTTGGAAGATGATGAGGAGATCCAAGAAGGTTATGTTCACGTAATCTTTAACTGGCCTCCTCTCCCATCTGAACTACGTACATCTGCATCAATGCCCGGGTTACCGACGCCCACCTCACCGACGCCCACCTCACCGACGCCCACCTCACCGACGCCAACCTCACCGACGCCCACCTCACCGACGCCCAGCTCACTGACGCCCACCTCACTGACGCCCACACCGATGGTCACTTCACCCGTGCCTGCTTCGCTATCCATGACTCCCATGGAGCCGAGTGATAAATTTAAGTTTAATTGGAGAGCGATTACAATGCCTCAAATTGAACCTCATTTGAGACGAGAACCGTTCTCGCAAATTAATAGCGCTCCTAAGGTTTCTTTCGCGAATCCGTATGAAGCTTTTACAGCCATATGGGATCGCGAAATTATTGAACTGATTGTCAGGGAAACCAACATTTACGCACAGCAGTTGGCAGCATCCATGCTCGTCAATAACTCAATAAAGCCCAAAAGCCGGATTACACGTTGGCAAGATACAAATGTAACTGAAATTAACACATATCTTGCCATTGTTATGGCTATGGGCTTGGTCGTGAAAAGCCGACTAGAGGAGTACTGGAATGTGGCTCAAGACATTTTCATCACACCGGGTTTCGCCATGGAGATGACATGCGATCACTTCCAGCTGCTGTCAAAATGCCTCCACTTCCGCAACAATAATGATTGCGACCCTGCATTGCTGACACGACCCGAGGCTAAAATTTACAAGATAAAACCAATATTAGACCACCTCAACAATAAATTTTCGTCGCTATATAATCTGTCACAAAATATAGCTCTCGACGAGAGTCTAACCATGTGGAAGGGCTGGCTTGACATCAACCAGTTCATCCGTAACAAGGCAGCGACAGTTGGGATCAAAACATATGAGGTTTGTGAATCCCAGACGGGATATTTGTGGCGTTTTGAAGTGCACGCTGGTCATGATGACTCGGCACTTCAAGATGATGATCCAATATCTGGTATAGTACCATCTCTCGTGCTCGGACTTTTAAATGGTCTCGAGCGTAAAGGGCACACAATATGGATCGATAATTTTTACAACTCACCAGCGCTAGCCCGAGAGCTCAAGGTGCTAGGGTTTGACTGAGTGGGCACCTTGCGTACAAACCGCCAATTTGTGCCCCGTGAATTGACGACCATCACGAAAAGAGACATGACTGTCGGTCAAGTGTTGGGCTGCACCTCAGGAGATGTGGATCTTATGGTATGGAAAGATAAAAACCGAGTAGCTTTTATCTCTACATACCATGGTCTCGCAGTTACCAGGTGTGGCGATACATTAAAGCCGACAGTCGTGCAAGATTATAATGTATGCATGGGCGGAGTAGACCGAAAGGATCAGCAATTGGCTATGTACCCTATTGAAAGAAGGCACACAAGAGTTTGGTACAAAAAAATTTTTAGAAGGCTCTTGAACGCTAGTATCCTTAACGCACACATACTACTCAACAAGCAGTTATTAACACATCGGCAATTTCGGAAGTCGTTAATAACTGATTTGTTGAAAGCACACCGACTATCTACAGCCACGCCAACATTGACACCAATCATACATAGCCCAGCCCAATACGACCTTATCAAGCCCGGAAAGCCGGACCGTCTTAAGCGGAAATGCGCCGTCTGCCACAAGCGTACAATAACCTATTGCAAAGCATGCAAAGTGCCTATGTGTGTTTTCACCTGCTATGAGCCGTACCACACTTCACACTGACACTTTACGGATCATATATATACACACATACACATTCACATACACACTCACACACACAGGATATTTCGGCAATGGTGTTCAAGATACTTCTAAAAAATTTAAAATGCTAACTTATTTCTTGTATTTCTATACCATTTATTTTATATTGAATTTTTACGTCCCCAAACAGTATGTCAATATTTTATGGAAATAAAAAGCTTTGATTTTACCATCCATATTGTTGTGAAGTACTACACAAAAAATGCTGTATTATGTGATGGCAGGTAATTTATTTTCTGTATTTCTACACCATTTATTTTATATTAAATTTTAGCAATTCCAAACAATATGTAAATATTTTATGGAAATAAAAGGTATTGATTCAAAATACATTGTGATTACCAGGGTCATGTCACCAATGCAACTCGTAATCATTAGAGAGGCACATACATTATTACCTATTACTTATTCAGTTGTATATTAACCAGTTTCTGCTACTTTTTTAACCATCTTCAAAAAGGAGGAGGTTATACATGTGCCACTACATTATTATTATTTTTTATGTATGTTTACCGATTTCCCCACTGTGATGTAGGTACATATTAATTTATAATTGTTCATATACTGTTAGTAGGTAGCATTGTATTTCTGTTGAGAAATATACTGTGTGTTCAACAGACGTGTCTTTGATTAAGCTGCATACCTTCAATATAACAATTTGGCGACGAAGTTTATTAGAACCGTGCGTGAAAAAGTATTTATTTTAGAATCATGTCGATAGGTAAAATAAGTGAATTTAACGTAAGAACCGACAATTGGCGGTTGTATACAGAAAGACTGGAACAATATTTTAAAGTTAATAAAATCGAGGCCGACATGCAGGTACCGACATTGATAACGGTTATAGGAGCTGAGTGCTATGAATTATTAGTCAATTTATGCACACCACAAAAGCCCAGTGAGAAAAATTTTCAAGAATTGAAAGAAATTTTGGAAAAACATTTACAACCAAAACCCAGTATACTGGCAGAAAGATATAAATTTCGTAACAGGAAACAATATATCAACGAAGGTATAGCTGACTATGTGGCTGCACTAAAGAAGATATCTGCGATGTGCGATTTTAAAACTACCTTAGAGGAAAATCTACGGGATCAGTTCGCATGTAACATCATAAGCGACACAATACGACAGCGGTTGTTCGCAGAGGATGACCTGACTTTCAACAAGGCCTATACGTTGGCGGTTAATTTAGAGGCGGCAGAAAAAGATGCAGCAACGGTATGCCAAGGTCGAGCGGGCGTAGCCGCTGACCATATTGAGTGTCCAGCGATGTACAGCCGTGAAAAATTCGCGGCGCGGTCGCCGCAAACACCATCACAGCCACCGGTAGCGGTGGCGACGGCGGCGGGGTACCGCGGGAGGCTGTCGGCGAGCGGCGCGCGACGCGACGGGCGGTCACAGGTCGCGGCCGGTTGGCGGGAGCGTCGGCACCAACAGCAGTGCGGAGTATGCGGTGCTACACACGAGGAAGCGTCGTGTCGGTTTGCGGCCTACGTGTGTCGGGTTTGTAACCGGCAAGGACACCTCAAGCGAATGTGTCCATATGTGTCCGGGCATCATAACTTAAGTGCAGTGAGCGAGCCCGTTCAATCTCACAAGGAGTTACGAGGAGAGGTTGGTGACAAGGTAATTATCAATATAAATAAATTGTCTTTAAATCAATGCAAACCAATCTTGATTACGCTAAATGTAAATGGTCACAATATTTCGATGGAATGTGATACAGGTAGTGCAATAACATGTATAAGTGAGGATCTTTATCAGAAATTGTTTAAAAATTTAAGAGTCTATCCATGTAATGTAATATTACGATACTATACAGGGGAACTAGTACGCCCATTAGGAGTAATAAGGCCGAGAGTTATTTATAAAGACACGATTAAAGCATTGGATATGTATGTATTAAAAAATGGCAAAACATTATTGTTAGGACGACAGTGGTTGTCAGAATTAAAAATACCGATTTCAATTCATCAGGAAAATGTTAATAATGTGAAAAATGAGTTATTTAATTTAAGTGAATTCAGTTCCAGGTATAGTGAGGTGTTCGCGGACGGCCTCGGGCGCTTCACCGGCGGCCAGGTGACGGTGCGGGTACGAGAGGGCGCGCAGCCCGTGTATATGAAAGCGCGACCGCTGGCGTACGCGCTGCGCGAGCCGGTCGAGCGGGCGCTGGAGCAGTTGGTGCGCGACGACATCCTCGAGCCGGTGGAACGCTCAGACTGGGCCACGCCGATCGTGCCGGTCGTAAAAAAGGACGGCACGATCAGAATCTGCGCTGATTACAAACTAACGCTAAACAAGGTACTCGATATTGACCGTTATCCCTTGCCAAAAGTGGAAGACTTACTAGTTAGACTACACGGAGGGCAGCGCTTTAGTAAAATAGATTTATCACAGGCGTATGCCCAACTCGAATTGGACGAGTCGAGGAAATACACCGTAATCAATACGCATAAGGGGCTATTTATGTACAAACGATTAGTCTATGGCTTGGCATCGAGTCCTGGGATTTTTCAGAGACTGCTAGAACAATTATTCGCAGATATGCCACATGTTGGGGTATTCTTAGATGATATAATTATAACGGGCAAAGATACAGTCCAACATATAGACAATTTAGATAAGGTATTTCAACGATTGCGAGCACGTGGGTTGAAGGTAAAGAAAGAAAAATGCACCTTCTTCGCGGAGTCGGTTAGCTACTTAGGTCATGTAATTAGTAAGGATGGAGTTCACACTTGCCCGGACAAGGTGGACGCGATAGTGAATGCCCCGGCGCCGTTAAATATGTCAGAGTTGAGAGCCTTTATAGGCTTAGTTATGTATTATGCTAAGTTTATAAAAAACGTCAGTACTATATTATCGCCACTATATAAGTTACTGAAAATAGGTAATAAATACGTATGGAGTATAGAATGTCAGCGTGCATTCGAGGCCGTGAAGTGTGTACTGAAGAGTAGTGAAGTGTTGTGTCATTACTCCACCAACTTACCGTTAGTGTTAACAGCGGACGCCAGCACAGCCGGGGTGGGGGCCGTCATTTCTCACCTCACACCGGAGGGGGAGCGTCCGATCGCGTACGCCTCTCGTACACTTACGGCGGCCGAACGGGCTTATGCCCAAATAGATAGGGAGGCGCTAGCTATTGTTTTTGGAATCAAAAAGTTCCACCAGTATTTATATGGTCGTAAATTTATTCTGCGAACGGATCATAAGCCATTAACGTACATATTCGGAGATAGAGTAGGTATACCGGTGATGGCGGCATCACGATTACAAAGATGGGCTATTCTATTATCGGGTTATGATTATAAAATAGAATATGTAACCTCCACGAAAAATTGTGCAGATGCATTATCTAGACTACCTCAGTCGGCAATCAATTCGCGCCCGTCGAGTGACGAAAACGAAGTAACATATTTTAATTTTGTAGAGAAATTTTTACCAATAACAAACAGTGATATTAAAGTAGCTACGTCGAAAGATGTTTTAGTGAGCAGAGTGAAGGCTTACGTCCAGTCCGGCTGGCCTAGTTCGTGCAATGACGATGACCTTCAACCCTATTTTCTTAGACGACGGGAATTATACATAGAAAAGGGTTGTCTTATGTGGGGGTACAGAATAATAATACCATCCACGTTACGGGGTTCAGTCTTAGAACAGCTCCACATTAGCCACATGGGTATTGTAAAGACAAAAAGTTTGGCTCGTAGCTATGTGTGGTGGCCGGGGATAGACGCCGACGTGGAAGACACCTGTCGGCGATGCGAGACGTGTGCGATAGAGGCGCAAGCACCGCCGCGAGCGACGCCTAAGCCTTGGCCGTATTTAGATCAGCCATGGAGTAGGTTACACGTGGATTTTTTAGGTCCAATTTATGGGAAGACTTTTCTTATTGTAATTGATGCGACAATGAAATGGTTAGAAGTATTTGAAATGCCGCGAACAACTGCTTCCAGTGTAATTAAGGTGTTAAGATCGACCTTCGCTCGTTTTGGGTTGCCTTTAGAAGTGGTTTCGGATCAGGGCCCACCATTTACAAGCTCCGAATTCAGAGATTTCCTAAAGAGCAATGGCATACGTCAGTCACATTCGCCGATATATCACCCCTCATCGAACGGTGCAGCGGAAAACGCGGTGAATTTGTGTAAACGGGTAATAAAAAAAGCTTACAGAGACTCTATTGATATCGAAACAGCACTACAGACATTTTTAATAACCTATAGAAATAGCATTCATAGTACGACCGGTGAAAGTCCGTCCATGTTACTCCAGCGCCGGCCGCTACGGTCACGATTGGACTTGCTGCGGAACGACGGGGCTCTCGAGGACCGCGTGCGGCGCGCGCAACAGTGCCAGGTAGCCAATAGCGGGGGACAGGAACGTATATTTTCCGAAGGGGACGCAGTCTGGGCTCGGGAGTACAACAACCGGGACAAGTGGGTAAAAGGCGCGGTTGTGGACAGAGAGGGTTCACGTAGATATATACTAGAAAGGGATGACGGTCAATTGGTAAAGAGGCATATTGACCAAATCAGACGCAGATCCACTAATATTTTTCCCCACATGGAAAAAGAAGGTGTGGAGGAACTCGAGGATGTCGTGGAGCAACAACCAGAGTCGGGCCTGGTGGAGGAGAGGGCGGAGATTGAGAGGGAGGAAAAGGATACTAATACGTTGGCTGGAGATCAATCTCAGTGTCTGCAATCACCGACCTCTCACTCTCCAGGCTCCCCTAAGCAACTGACACAGCAGTCACCTGTGCGGTCGCCGGTGAGGCGTCTGATGCGAACACGCAGACCCCCAATCAGATTTGGGTATGAAAATTAAGTAAGATTACTATTTAGAATAAATAAAATACTACTAGAATAATTAATTAGCATTATATAAGTTAAACGGCCACATTTCGATAGCATTAAGTGATGAAATATTGTACTACACCTTACTGTGATTTGGTTATGTAAATCATGTACGTAGGGGGGTTTAGGTGGGGAGGTGTGATGTAGGTACATATTAATTTATAATTGTTCATATACTGTTAGTAGGTAGCATTGTATTTCTGTTGAGAAATATACTGTGTGTTCAACAGACGTGTCTTTGATTAAGCTGCATACCTTCAATATAACACCCACCTACTGTGGGCCGATTTTCAAAATGTTTATTCGAACGTGTATATGCCGGTGGTGGTCACATACATTTTATTGTTATCTGACGTGAAGTTAAGGATGGAAATAGTTTATAACTTTTTTTGCCTAAAGCAATATTATTTTTCTTTTTTATTGTTTATTTGACTTCACGATAGTTAACTTCGAAAAAAAGATCAAACCTTGATAATTATATTAATTTAAATAAGTCGCATCCATACTATTTAGCCTTCATGGAGCAGATAAATGTAAATTATTCACTATGTTTATGAACATGTTTTTTTGTATTTTTCTACCAGATGAGTAGTTTTTTTCATTGGAGTAAATACTTAGTTTCATGTAAATCTTGAATAATTAATTATTATGACACTGGTAAGCATATATTCTGCATTATCTTAGTTTTTATGTGACATTGGTTTTGAACCAATTTATGAGACTCATATTTGATGCATTCCTACTCAAGATCTGTAGCATATAACAACATACAATTGTTTAAACTAGCTTGCCGATAAGCTTAAATTATTGTAAACAAAACACCCAAGGTCCCTAATGCCAACAATGCATTAACAACTGAAGAAATATGAGACCCACTTAGTGACATTTGAAGAGGGCCTTTTTTTGTTCAAAGTTTATAAACATGTGCAGTATAAAAAATGTATTGAAACACATGACAATTGCTTTTTATTTTAAAATATACTCAAGGTTGTATAAGAATAAAAGAAATATTACATCCAGAAAGTGTTTTTATTTTTTATTAACAGGATAATAAAGATAACCCATTTTATTTCCCTTATAACAATTGCACTTCCAATCAAAACCAGGTGTAATGTAGGAAATTACGTAAATAAATATGTTTTATTTATAAAACTAAGAAGTGTTATACAAAATTCAATCACCTTTCGAAAAAATCTAGATTTTTATAACCTAGGTCTCAAAAAATACCCTATCTGTGACGAGTCCTGTACTGGGATTCACGGATGCGCGGAATTGTCATTCTTAAGATGCGATTCCGCCAGTGTGCAGAACTGTGCGGCACTGCAATGCACATTGTGTGACACAAATGTTTATTCTGGTCGACTCACTAAAGCAAACAATAACAAATTGATGTGCGCGAACATTCTAGAATGTTCGCGCACATCTGTATACTTTTGTGCGCGCACACATGCAGGCAGTGGACTCGCGTCGACGTGTACAAACCTGTTGTGCGCGAACTTAGTCTTGCTTCCGCTACCGGAGTGAAAATATTGATTTGTGCGCGAACATTGTTAATTAACCAAGTTAAATATGGATTGGACGAATGATAAAATTATTAATTTTATTCAAGCTATTGAAACTTATCCTGTATTATGGGATTCTAGTCACAGTGTTTATAAAAGTAAAAACAAAAAACACGACGCCACTCAAGAGTTGGCGCAAAGTTTCAATTGTGACTCGACTGAGGTAATGAGAAAATGGAAGATTATTTTGGCTCAATACCTAAGAGAAAAAAAGAAAATCGCGGACTCAAAATCCTCAGGTTCTGGGATTTTAGATATATACAGGGTGTGGCGTAAATAGTGGTCCACCGTTCAGGGTTAGGTACATCAGGTAGGTACCTACACCATACCAAAATTTTAAACCGGTCCGCCGACTGGTTACAGAAAAAAAAAAAATTAATTTTTTTTAAGAAATTCTCATTTTCATTAAGAATTTGATCACAGTTTCAACAAAAACATTATTTTTGATTTTTTATTCGTGTTTATTCATGCTGAATGTATGAGCTATCATAAAATAAAAAAGATTTGTATTGAAATTGTAGCCTTTACGAGAAAAAGTGATTTCTTCTCAATTCTTAACCTAAATTTTATCGCATCACTCATATTCAGGAGCGTTTTTTGAAAAAAAAATGTACTACACTGTTAGTGCCCATGCATTTAAAAATATGCTCATGATGTACTCATTATAAAATGGTATAATAGTACCGCTTTTCAAAAATAGTTTTTTTTTTATTGCAATTGTAATTAAAAACGGATAAGTCTTCCTGTTACTATTTTCGCAAAGTCTCAATCTTACAACTGATATTTGACTCCACGTCTCCAAATAATTCTACATCACGTCGTGTCCTATAAAAAAAGGTCGCTCTGTACCTGAACCATAACAAAAGACCTATTGAAGTGCGCACACTCTTGTAATGCGTAGCCAGTGTAGCCAACCCTACAGTTTTAACTGTAGATCTACAGTTTTATGGAAATCCTCTCAGTTTTTAGTTTAGGGCTCGAAATCTACAGTTTTTTATTTAAGAAGCGCCATCTATTTTATTTGCTACATATTCCGTAAACTAGTCAGTTTTTAAACAATTTAATAGATGGCTTTAGTGGTGCCCACCACTAACGCCATCTATTCAGTCAGTCACATAACTTGTCGATCGGATTTTTTTGGAACTAATCAAAATATCTAGGCAAATGACATTTCGTTGACATTTCTACGTAGAAAGTGGCGCCTTCCCAAGATTGCCAAGTTATGTGAGTGAGACGGACTCTTATTATTTCGGTCAATGTCTGTTTTACCGACAATACTGATATTCTATTATTCTTACTTGGGAATCCCCGTGAATCCTTTAAACATCGAGTTCGAGATAAATGTACTTAGTTTGACTGTATTTTTCGTTATTCTGTTATTCGTCTGATTAGATTCTTTTTATTCGGTTGACGTTGTGAGGTTAGCAAAAAGTTTCGAATATGCACAATTCCAGTAGTGATAGTGAGTCAGATGTTGACAAATCCCCACAAAGAAAGAAGAAAGTGTTGAGGTACGAGCAGAAATTTATTGACTCTTGGCTAAACGACGAAAAGTTTATTGGATGGCTTGCAAAAAGTAAAAAAGGTAACACATTTTTTTATTGCTCTGCATGCGACTGTGATCGTAAATGTGGAATTCAAGAATTGATGCGACACAAAAATTCATCAAAGCATCAGGTTAACTGTAAAAAATTACAAAAGCAACCTAAGCTTACATCTTTGTTTGCATCCTCATCAAAATCACAAGAACCGCAGCAAATGGCAAAAGCCGGCGAAATTAAACTTGCATGTTTTATTGCGGAACATAACCTTGCATTTAATGTTGCCTCCCATCTGACGAATTTAATAAAATCGGTGTGTCCAGATTCAAAAACAGCCGAGTATTTGTCTATGAGTCGAACGAAAGCAAGAGCAATTGTAGTTAATGTGACAGGGAAAACCGCTGAAGAAAACTTAATAAAAAAATTACGAGAAAACGAGTTTGCATTGCTGGTAGATGAGAGTACTGATAAGTCAACAATCAAGCATTTAGCTTTAATAGCGAGGCTAGTCAACACCAATTATGAAGTAGAAGATAAATTTCTAACTGTAATACCGATTACCGACGGGTCAGCAAAAGCTTTGTACCAAAAAACTGTCGAATATTTTAATGAAAAAGAAATTCCATACAAAAATAATTTGTTAGGATTTGCTTCTGATGGTGCCAATGTCATGTTCGGAGGGAATAACTCAATGGTCACTCATTTGAAGAATGACATACCTAATCTTTTCACTATGAAATGTATATGCCATTCATTTGCTCTTTGCGCATCTCACGCATGTGAAAAATTACCAAGGGGTCTTGAAGATTTTTGCCGCGAAGTTTTCAATCACATCCAAAATTCACCTAAACGCATCGGTGATTATAAAACTTTTCAGGCGTTCACAAATGTAAAACCACATAAAATACTGCACCCTGCACAAACTAGATGGCTATCGTTGAACTGTGTCGTGAATCGATTGTTGGAACAACTACCAGCTATAAAATTATATTTCCAATCGGCAGTGCTTACAGATCGTCTTCTTTCAGCTCAAAGCATTTTAACAAAAGCCATGGAACCGACAACCGAATTATACTTGGAATTCCTACGATTTGCCAATATTCACAGATTTAAACAAAGAAATGCAGGCGGAAAAACCCAAGTTGTACTTATTATATAATCAGATCTACACAGCATATGTGACAATTTTAGAATGCTTTATACAACCGGCCTATTTGGAATTGACAGAAGAAGAGAAAAATAAAGCCAAAGATATTATAATTGCCAAAGAAGAAAAAATATTAAATATTGATATAAATGACACGCGGGTTCATTTACCATTATTGGAAACATATGTTGGAGGAATGGTACCAAATTTAATTCGATTGAAAAGAGACACTCGTGAGCTGGATGACGATCAACTGTCAAATTTTTACAGGAAATGTAAAGAGTTTTACATTGAAGCAGTAGCCCAAATGAAGCGAAGGTTTCCTTTTGCTGATAAAGAACGTCAGGCACTAAAATGTTTACTGATGTTGAACCCTCAAGCGATTTTATGCCATGATTTGAGTCAAAAACAAATAACTTCAGTTTCTGATTTATTATATTATTTCCCAGGAATTTGTCCAGAGAATATAACAGAATTGGATAGAGAATGGAGAACCCTTCGAAAGACAAATTTTAATTTTGACGAGACTGAGACGCCCACAGTTGATCAGTTTTGGTGGCATATTTCCAAAATAAAAAAAGGCGACGGTACTACAATGTTTCCACTCCTATCGACTTTAACAAAGAAGCTTTTATGTTTGCCGCACAGCACTGCTACGGTAGAACGTTTATTTTCAAGCATCAATATTATGAAAACGAAGTTAAGAAATAAGCTTTCTACAACAACAATTAAAGGTACCTTGCACACAAAATCAGAAATCAAAAATTGTTTGTGCGTAGCGTAGCCGGAGTAACTAAACAATAGGATAGTGATAAGGAAAGGATGTAGTTTATTGTTGTTGTCCCTTTCCTTTCTAGCAATTGAGATCGGAAAGAAATGGTACATAAACAATTAGTACGATCTACGCTCCCGTGCATCGTATACGTTTCGTTTCATTTGTGTTTAACTCCGCTGTTTCTTGCTATTCCCCTGGACTTCGGTTGATTGCCTAAGTGATTTGGACTTGTCGTTTTGGTGACATCTAACAATCTTGCTTACGTTTACCGGACTCTGATTTGCATAACGATTTGGACAAACGTGCAGTGCAGTGATAACAAAAATGTCTCAGTATACACCGCGCGAATATGCTGACATGCATTTTATTTACGGAGAATGTGGAGGAGTCGGCAGAGAGGCGGCTCGGCTTTACAGGGAGAGATATCCCGATCGCAAACATCCAGACCACAGGGTGTTTGGGCGAGTCCACAATGCATACACCGAAGGGAGGATACCCGGCTCAGGCGCAGGCGGTGCAAGAGAAGGACGCCCACGGAGACATGCCGATGATCAGGTACTGAATTTGGCAGAACAAGATCCTACAACCTCAGTCCGAGTCTTATCTCGCACAACGGGGATATCTACCAGAACCGTACATCGCATTTTAAAAAGACACGAGCTACATCCCTACCATTATACAAGGGTACAGACTCTGTTACCAAGGGACTATCCTCCGCGAGTGAGATTTTGCAGAGAAATGCTGCGTAGAATACGAGAGGACGAGCAATTTTTTAATAAAATACTTTGGAGTGACGAATCATCTTGCAGAAAAGATGGATATTTAAATTTACACAAGTTGCACAGCTGGCAGTTAGAAAATCCGCACGTCATGAGACAAGATCGATCGCAATACCAATTTAAAATAAACCTTTGGGCCGGCATTATTAATGGACAAATAATTGGTCCATTCGAACTGCCAGAAACTTTAACCGCAGAAAGGTATCTTGGGTTCTTACAGACAGATTTACCCGTACTTCTAGAAAGTGTCCCTACAGAGATCCGAGACAGCATGTGGCTACAAAATGATGGCTGTCCCGCTCACTATGCAGTAAGGGTACGAGAGCACCTTAATGTGGCCTATCCAAACAGATGGATAGGGCGGTTAGGCCCAATACTATGGCCACCACGCTCCCCAGACCTTAATCCTTTGGATTTCTTTTATTGGGGATGCTTAAAGGAAGACGTATACAAGGAACCAATAAATAATATTGAAGAATTAAGGACCAGGATTCTGACAGCAGCTGGAAAAATCAATGAAAGCGGGTTTGCTCGACGTCTTAAACGCTCCTTTATTCGACGGTGCAGAGCGTGTATAGCTGCGAATGGGGGCCATTTTGAGCACCGATTGTAATAATCAATAAATAAATAATTATGATGTCAAAGTTGTTTTTTTTAATACCCTGTCTGTAGTAACTTTTGTGTTCTCATTTGCCAATACAATTACAATAATAATATTGTCGTTGTCACTGTGACCAAGTTTACAGTAAGAATGGGCACATAAATTAGGTAGACGAAATTTTTGTTTCAATATTATGTTGCGAAAATGGTAACAGGTAGACTTACTTATTTTCAGTTACAAATGAAGTATTTTTTTTTCTATTTTTGAAAAGCGGTACTATTATACCATTTTATAATCAGTACATCATGAGCATATTTTTAAATGCATGGGCACTAACAGTGTAGTACATTTTTTTTTCAAAAAACGCTCCTGAATATGAGTGATGCGATAAAATTTAGGTTAAGAATTGAGAAGAAATCACTTTTTCTCGTAAAGGCTACAATTTCAATACAAATCTTTATTTTTTTATGATAGCTCATACATTCAACATGAATAAACACGAATAGAAAATCTAAAATAATGTTTTTTGTTGAAACTGTGGTCAAATTCGTAATGAAAATGGGAATTTCTTAAAAAAAATTAAAAATATTTTTTTTTCTGTAACCAGTCGGCAGACCGGTTTAAAATTTTGGTATGGTGTAGGTACCTACCTGATGTACCTAACCCTGAACGGTGGACCACTATTTACGCCACACCCTGTATAAGCCGAAATGGTTTGCTTATGCATATTTGAATTTCTTTCATGGAAGGGATGAGCCGAATGTCAGCTTGAACTCACACGACGAAATAAATGAACAGGTTGGTACGTTTTAAATGTTTATTTTCTTACCTCTAATATTATTACTTAGATACCTATACTATTTACGGCAATGTTTCTTGCCATGGAACCATTCCGATGTCAGTTTGGAAATAATGTGCAAATTCTTCTCTTATGTTTTTCGCATCGCCAGGGGGTCTTCTTCCAACATGTCTTAAAGGCAGTAAGTTTGCCATGCCTGCATCGCGCCGCCAACTTCCATCGATAGTGCAATGAGTAATTTGGTTTTCAGTATCAAAACAGCCAGCAGAAGTATAAAGTTGTGAAGACGATTTTTGTGTTATCAAAAAATTATGCAAGTAACAACATGTCAGTGTTATCAATTATGTCTTTTCTGGAGCTAACAGAATAGGTTTCCTGAGTACGCGAAATACACCGGACATAATGCCGAATACGTTTTCCACTATACGTCTCGCTCTGCTTAACCGATAATTAAATATTCTCTTTTGATCTTTTGTCATGTTAACCGGGATATGGTTTCATTAAATTTATATCTAACGCAAAAGCATCATCTGTCACAATGACATGTGGAATTGGTTTGTTCCTTCCGGGTAACGGGTAAGGTTCAGGTAAATTTAATTTTCCTTGCTGAAGATCAGCATAGAAACTAGTATTTTTGAAAACACCACCATCCGATATTCTTCCTTTACAGCCGACATCTACGTACGTAAACTTATAATTTGCATCAACCAGTGCTAAAATCACAATGCTGAAATCACCTTTGTAATTGAAAAAGTCGCTTCCAGTATTACTTGGAGCTTGAATAACAACGTGTTTGCCATCCATAGCCCCAATGCAATGAGGGAAATTCCAAAGATGGTCAAATTGGCGCTCTAAGATCATCCATTCTTCTAAAGTGTTAGGCATCTGAAAAAGGAAATTTTATTACTATTTCAGGTATCATAAGATATTATTATCCAGAATGACACAGTACATGAAGATTAAGAGTCTCTTCATGAAAGGCCAGTCGAAAAGTTTAAGGCTCCGAAGAACTCGCTTAAACGCCGTATTGTCGATGAAGACCCGATAATCGCCCAAGCTTTGTCCATTATGAATAACGTAAACAAGCAGATGGAAGCAAAAAAACCTGATGACGAAGACATTTTTGCTGCAGCCGTCGCAACGAAATTAAGAAAAATTAGAGATGAGCGAACCAAGATTTTAGTACAAAGGGATATAGATAATTTATTGTATGACGCTATTATTGGTACTGGAAAATATGTTACAACTCCAATGCCTTCACCGCATTCAGATTCGTCAAATTCTCAGAGTCAAGGACCGCCTTTTAGTTTTCAGGTCCGTGATAATGATTATTCAGATCTTTTACGTCATAATGATGGCGAAACAATATCTTGGCATGAAATGTAATGCAATAAAAGTGACTAAAATAAAATGGTATATTATTTTTATTTTCTTACCTTAATATTTTCTTTCAACACGCTTATTCAACGCCTTACAAGTCTCAGGTACAATCCGAGCAATAAGTTCTTTTGAAACTTTAAATAAGAACATTAAACTTGCAAAAGAATCTCCAGTAGCAAGATATCTTAAGGTGATTGCAAGCCTTATTGAAACAGGGATACATTTTCTGTAGTTGGTATCTTGCTTAGCAATAAAAGGACTAGTTACATTAACCAGCAACTCAAAATCTTGGCAAGATATACGTGTGAAGTTTTTAAATCCACTCAATGGATCTATTTTTATTTCTTCTAGAAATTTATTCGTTTCTTCATTCCGTCGCTGTAGTAAAGGCCTCACCCAACATCGTGGTTTCTTCCTTCGTTTCCTTTAAGGAGACTACATAGTAAAACACATGCTGCAGCACAAAGCACTACGTTTTCCTGCCCGTTCATATTAACTAATGAACTGTCTTCGGCAGAAACTCTGCTCAGTAAACATGTTCGTGCACAAGTGTGCTAAACTGTGCGCTTACAAAACTTACGCACAGCCTTACCAGTGGAGACGGAAGCCAAATGCGACACCAGCTTAGTACCTGCACCGCTGGAGTTTTACACAAAATGTTTGCAAGCAAATGTGCTGCACACTATTTTGGTGGAATCGTACCTTTATGTAACGTATGAAAGGATATAACGTTTACAGTAAGGTATTAAATTTTTTTTTTCAATTTTTTTTTTTATTTTTCTAATTGATTGGACAATATGTCAAGAATATTGTGTTAAAATTTCATAACATCGTTATGATATCGATGTTTTTAATGAACCATGTTGCATCCCTAATTGCAAAGCCAACCACGACGGACCCGCTGGAAACATGGAGGTATCAGCAGTTATAGAAATGTTCCAACGATCGGTGGAAAATCTTGGAGTGAAATTTCGTAACTACATCGGAGACGGTGACTCAAAGACGTACAGCGGCGTTGTTAATGCGAAACCTTATGGTGAAGATTTTTCAATAAACAAAAAAGAATGCATAGGGCATGTCCAAAAGAGGATGGGAACACGCCTGCGTGAACTAGTAAAAAAACACGTAGTTGAAACAAAAACCAAGACTGGAAAGACTGTAAAAAGGAAAAGCCTTTCTGGCAGAGGAAAGCTTACTGCTAAAACGATCGACAAATTGACTGTTTACTATGGACTGGCTATTCGACGTAATCATGATTCAGTTGAGAAGATGAAAAATGCCATATGGGCAACTTATCATCACTACAGTTCAACCGACGAGAACCCTCAGCACGAGAAATGCCCGAGCGGCGAAGACTCCTGGTGCGAATGGCAGAGAGCTGCAGCTGCAGATGCTCTAGGATCATTCAAACACAGCTACACAGCTCTTCCTACTGACATTCTGGAAGCCATCAGGCCCATTTATCACGACTTGAGCAAGGACGAACTGTTGCAGCGATGTCTTGGAGGTTTTACGCAAAATAATAATGAGAGCCTCAATCAGCTCATTTGGAAAATATCTCCAAAGTCTGTCAGTGGCACCGCTTCAATCGTTGAAATTGCAGCTCATGTAGCTGCATGTACTTTCAATGAAGGTTCTTTTGCCTTGCTGGCCTTTATGCAAGAGATGCACATCCCGACAGGGCCAAGTTCTCACGAATGGGCACGACAAGCTGACGAGTTGCGAATTAGTAGAGCAGAGGAGCAAGCAGCGCGTGACAGTAAAGACGAAAGAGTTTTGCGTAGACAAATGCAAAAAGATGCTCTAGACCATCTTGATGGAAGCCTTTTGCTCTACGGACCTGGCATCGACGACTCTGTGTGAGTATAAAAAAATTATCGAATTTTATGTTGAATTTTTCAGTATGCGAAACTTTAAAGCGTTTTTCTGAGACTTGTCATTTTTGGAGTCCATGCCCACCATAACTAAAAATCTACTGGACCAATCGTTTTGAAATTTTGCACAGTGTTTTTTTCACATTATTCACCAGGTATTGTCGAGAGTTTTTTTTTTTTTTTCAATAATTATCAATTTTACAACAAAAAATTAGACGTTCTTTTTAGCGAAAATCTGATTTTTGGCTTCCAAGTGCCACGAAAAATCGAAAAATCGAAAAAAAAAATCCTCTCGTGAATACCTCGACAAACATCTCCTTTAAAAAATGCATTTTCATTTTTTCGTTTCAGATGATTTGGTTGCGAGTTATGATGGGCACCGCAAAACAACTTTTTCTCGAGGCGCCTCCGGAGATTCACCGTCAGTCGCTCAATTTTTGATATTTTGCAATGAAAATTTAGGGAAATATTGTTCAAATGTTACATTATCATGTATAGATTGCCTAAACTAACACCATCTGTATTGCCAAAAAAAATCTTAAAAACATGCTTTTTTTCACCGAATTAACCTTACCCTCCCCTTAAAGCCCGTCATCGCTCGAAGGTACCAAATGACATAATATGTACGTGCCTCTCATCTCCAAACAACGAAATTTTTACTTTATTGCATTGCAATTTGGCTCAAAGTACCGTAATTCAAAGTTTTATAGGAAACGTCAACAATCTGTCAAAATAGGTGATATTCAACGAAGTAGTTCAAATGCGTGATGACCGTTTTTTTTCTCCGGGAAGAAAGTTCTATTGTTTTTGTTAATAACTTTTAAAATTCAGTGTTAAATATGTTAAGCAGAAGCAAGCGATTGGTAAATAAAGCATTGGAAATGAACACCCAAGATAATAACGAAGATACAACAGGTAAGTGTTTCACTTTAAAGCATTTAAGTACCTACTTAATAAATCTCAGATGTAAACTTTATCCACATTACTCCACAGTGGATTGGGCAAACGTTACTTTGAGGGATGCGTTTTACGCGCATTTTAACGATCGATATTGACAATATTTTTGTTTGAACTATTGATGGTTTAAGTATTACGTTCAGTTAAATACATTAAGGAAAGTTTAACAGTACTGTTGTGAATCAGCAAAATGCCCACAATTTACCAATAACCGTCAGTTATTTTTTTATTTGTTTGATTTTAAAATTAGCTGGCTTTTGTGAGGAACAAGGTGGATTGCTTCACTAGCCCGCGAAATTCATTATATTTTTGCCTAGGTTTGGCCACTGTTGTGCATGATTTTGTACATGGCGATTGTACAAAACTTTCAGTAGTGACAAAAAGCCGTGTCCGTGCAAAAGTTGCTTAGCGTGGACTTTTTTTTATAACAACTAATAATATTTTGCTATCACCATCCTACTACTATTATAAAGGCGAAAGTTTGTAAGTATGGATGTATGGATGTTTGTTACTCTTTCACGTAAAAACTACTGAATGGATTTGAATGAAACTTTACCACAATATAGCTTATACATCAGAATAACACATAGGCTATAGCTTATACATCAGAATAACACATAGGCTACAATTTTTGAGGTTTTTAATGTGAGGTCGTAAAAAAAACACATTTTTTGCGCTTACATTGCAAACGCTGACTGAATCCTACAAGATAGATCAAAACAATTTACTACAGTAATGTACAACTTAAAAGGGTCTACAAAAAAGTCCGTGATGGTATATGTTTATCTCTTAGGAATAACCCACAATAACCATTTTTTATCCTTTACTTTGTACGAGAAATAATGGCTTATTTACGAAGCGATTTTAAGCAATACAGTATTAATCCTTATCCAATCTTAAATACATTGTGCATTTAATAAAGATCAATATGGCTTTTTACAGCATGTAAATTAAATAAATATTTTCGAAGATATCACAGATTTAAAATGCAGAGTCATAGCAATTTCGGCGATAAATACCGTTTCGGTGATAAATACCGGCAGCGGCGCCAGGCGAACGGGGCGTGGGGGGAGCGGGGTAGGTGCGGTGGGGAAGAAGTGGCTCATCGCTGAATGCGCGACCCGAACGCGGGCAGACGCGTGAGGGCAGACGTCGTTGACGGTTGTGTCCGTTTTGCGAATTTTTGTTCTACTAAGGTTGTTTGGTAAAAAGTAAGCAAAATTTAGGCAATTTATCAATTTCAAGCGTTGACATACTGACAAGTAATTTAAAATAAAAAAAAGAAACAAATAAATCTACAGCGAAATAAAAATTTAAAAACTACCACCTTTTTTTTTCAGAAAATTCCACCTAAAATACTTTTTAGAGTTAATTTTAAAGAATAAGTTTTTTTTTTGTAATCTTGATAAAGAATTTATTGTAAAAAACTGCGCTAAGTTTTATTTGATGATTTTACGAATTACTTCATTGATAATTCAATTACTATATAGATAGGTTACTTACAGTTAATTATAACAAATTATATAAATAGGTTAATTATAACGAATTACTTCATTGATAATTCAATTACTATATAGATAGGTTATTTACCGTTAATTATAACAAATTATATAAATAGGTTAATTATAACGAATTACTTCATTGATAATTGAATTACTATATAGATAGGTTAATTAAATAGGCAAGGATTGCATTAAAGTACAATCATAACAATAACTACCGTACTGTATTTTTTGGAAGTATAGAAACAACACGTACTTAAGAATTATGCCGCGAAAGCGTAAGTCTAATCTTTCCCAAAGCTCTAATAAAGCTCGAACTATGAAAGTAGCTAGACTTAACGAGACGTTTCCACAAGCCGAACTGCGAAGGCTTAAACAA
Source organism: Hypercompe scribonia (assembly GCA_949316085.1). Taxonomy (NCBI): domain Eukaryota; kingdom Metazoa; phylum Arthropoda; class Insecta; order Lepidoptera; family Erebidae; genus Hypercompe; species Hypercompe scribonia. Next base: position 6,028,067 of record OX438994.1, read on the forward strand.
GCAGAGCGTGAGGCAGCTCAAAGAGCTGCTGAGACACCAGAGCAGTCCCAAGATAGACGTCGACAGCATGCTGAGTATCTAGCATCTCAACGGGCTGCAGAGACACCCGAACAGTCTCAAGCTCGACGTCAACAGAACGCTGAATATCTGGCATCTCAACGGGCTTCTGAGACACCCGAACAGTCCCAGGATCGACGTCGACAGCATGCTGAGTATCTAGCATCTCAACGGGCTGCAGAGACACCCGAACAGTCTCAAGCTCGACGTCAACAGAACGCTGAATATCTGGCATCTCAACGGGCTTTTGAGACACCCGAACAGTCCCAGGATCGACGTCGACAGCATGCTGAGTATCTAGCATCTCAACGGGCTGCGGAGACACCCGAACAGTCTCAAGCTCGACGTCAACAGAACGCTGAATATCTGGCATCTCAACGGGCTTCTGAGACACCCGAACAGTCTCAAGCTCGGCGTCTTCAGCAAGCGACTTACATAGGGTCCCAAAGAGCTACTGAAACTGTTGAAGCTGCTGAAGCTCGCAGACGCGCTGTTGCTGAAAGGGCACAACAGCGACGATTAATATTTACAAGAAACGCGTGGGGAGTATTCGATAAAGCTGCATTTGAGTACGATGAAACTCTTGATTACGAAAGCCACAAGCTTATAAAAATAGAAGCGATGAATAAAGAATGCAGATTTTGCGGTGCTCTTAAATGGAAAGAGGAAGCTGCAGGCATGTGTTGTTCGGGAGGAAAAGTAGTTCTTCCTTCAATAGACGAGCCTGTTGAACCTCTTAAAGAACTTTTTTCAAATGAAACAGATGAGTCTCGCCGTTTTTTAAAAAACATAAGAAAATACAATACATGCTTCCATATGACATCTTTTGGAGCTGATAACATTGTGTCGATGCCAGGATTTTGCCCGACTTTTACAATCCAAGGGCAAATATACCACACAATTGGCTCTTTGCTTCCTGCTGCTAATACGCAACCAAAATTTTTGCAAGTTTATTTCATGGGTGATGAGGAAGCACAAGTTGATAGGCGTTCTGAGTACGTACCAGGTGTGGAAAGAAACACAGTTCAAAAAATACAAAAAGTTCTACATGATCACAACGTTTTAGTGCATGAATTTAAAATGGCTAAAGATAGAGTGACTAGCGATAATTGCAAGGTCGTGATACACCCAGATCGTGTACCACGTGGTGAACACGAAAGACGATTCAATGCCCCGACCACAAACGAAATAGCTGCCGTAGTAGTTAGTACTGAACAAACTGCGTCTCGGGACATTGTTATTCAGGCGCACGATGATCGGCTTACTAGAGTTCCGGACACTCATAGATTTTATGATGCTCTCGAGTACCCGATAATTTTTTGGAAAGGACAAGAGGGGTACAGTTTTGATATTCCTCAGACAAACCCGGTTACAAAACAGCCTATACCGAACAAAAAAGTGTCGTGCAAAGACTTTTATGCGTATCATATGATGGTACGTCGCAACAATTTTAATTTATTGCTTCGATGTAGGCTTCTCTTTCTTCAGTTTTTGGTGGACATGTATGTCAAAGTGGAGAGTGAGCGCTTAAGGTTTATTGCTTTAAACCAAACAAAACTGCGAGCAGAAAACTATATACATTTACAAGACGCGGTCAGGAATGATGCGGATTTAGATCCAAACAATTTGGGTCAATTGGTAATACTCCCATCGTCATTTGTAAATAGCCCGAGATATCTTCATGAGTACACGCAGGATGCGTTCACATACGTGCGTAACTACGGGAGGCCTGATCTGTTTATTACAATGACATGTAATCCCGCTTGGCCAGAAATTACTAAAGAGCTCATTCCAGGTCAAAATGCAACAGACAGACATGACTTAACAGCCAGGTTATTTAAAATAAAAGTACAAAAATTGGTTGCTCTACTTACAAAAGGTAAAATATTTGGAGATATGAAGTGTTTCATGTACTCGATCGAGTGGCAAAAAAGAGGTCTGCCTCACGTGCACTTACTGCTGTGGTTGACGGAAAAATTACGCCCCAACCAAATTGATGAAGTCATAAGTGCGGAGATACCAAATCCAGAAAGTGATCGAAAACTCTACGATACTGTAACCAAAAATATGATTCACGGTCCCTGTGGTGCACTAAATCCGTCATCACCATGCATGAAAGAAGGAAAATGCACCAAAAAGTATCCAAGGGCGCTTTTAAAAGATACTCAAACTAACGACAAAGGCTATCCTTTGTACAGGCGTAGAACACCAGGAGATGGCGGCCGTACGATAACTCTAAAAACCCGAGGTGGAACACAGGAAGTATTGGTTGACAATAGCTGGATTGTCCCATATTCTCCTCTTCTGTCTAAAATTTATAACTGTCACATAAATGTAGAGTTCTGCAATACGGTACAGGCGATAAAATATATTTGTAAATATATAAACAAAGGCAGCGACCAGGCTATTTTTAACATTCGACAGCAAGGGAATGTTAATATTGACCCGAGAGATGAGGTGCAAACGTATCGAGCCGGTAGATATGTTAGTAGTAACGAAGCAGCGTGGCGGATCTTGGGTCTGCCTCTGCATGAAAGACACCCAACAGTCACTCACCTTGCGGTTCATCTGCCTAATGGTCAGCGGATTTACTTCACTGAAAACAATTTTAGAGAGAGAATGGCCGCACCACCTAAGACGACACTAACTGCATTTTTCCTGCTTTGCCAAAATGACGCATTTGCAAAAACATTACTTTATGTTGACGTACCCCGCTACTATACATGGAACGTGTCGTCGAAAGAATGGAAACGTCGTTTACAAGGCACACCTGTCGACGGCTGGCCAGGTGTGAAGGCAGGAGATGCTCTTGGGCGCATTTACACAGTGCATGTTAGTAACTTCGAATGTTACTGTTTGCGAATGCTGCTGAATGTAGTACAGGGCCCCACTAGCTTTTTGGATCTAAAAACAGTTGACGGCCAAGAACTTGAAACTTTTCGACAAGCGTGTGAGAAGTTGGGGTTGTTGGAAGATGACAACCACTGAGATGCCACAATGGAAGAGGCAGTGCTGTGTCGCTCTCCTTCGCAAATAAGAGAACTATTTGTAATATTGATATGCACTTGCGGTTTATCCAATCCTCTTCAACTATGGGATAAGTATAAATCTGCATTATCGGAGGATATCTTGCATAGATTTGAAAGATTGGATCAAGTCAACAATGATCTATGTTTCAATGAAGCACTGAGACATATAGAGGACAAAATAATAACGATTTCCGGTAAGAAATTGTCTGACTTCGGTATGCCTACACCAGAGCGTCGAGGAGAGTTGTCGACCGATTTGATCAAAGAGCTAAGCTACGATATTGCTTTATTAGACGCTCAGGTCAGCGAAACTGAACCACGCCTGCTACCCGAACAAAAAAACATTTATAACAAAATATTACAACGAGTTGAGCTTGACAAAGGCGGCCTTTTCTTTCTTGACGCCCCGGGCGGTACAGGTAAAACGTTTTTGCTTAATTTGCTTCTAGCAAAAATTCGTAAGGACCGTAAAGTTGCATTAGCGGTGGCTTCCTTTGGGATCGCTGCAACATTGCTGAGCGGTGGACGAACGGCACATTCGGTTTTTAAATTACCTCTTAATCTGGCGAGCGAAGAAACCCCAACGTGCAACATCAGTAAGAGCAGTGCCCGTGGCGCCCTCTTGCAACAATGTATGCTGATCGTGTGGGACGAGTGCACTATGTCACACAAACGCGCCATTGAGGCGCTTGATCGCTGTCTACAAGATATTCACAGCAATCGAAAGTTGATGGGTGGTGTGGTAGTGTTATTGGCAGGGGATTTTAGACAGACTACCTGTTATCGAGAGAGGCACTGCAGCAGATGAAATTAACGCATGTCTAAAAGCCTCATATCTGTGGTCTAAAGTTGAAAAGCTTTATCTTACCACTAACATGCGAGTCCAGTTATTCAGCGATGTCGAATCAGGAGCATATGCTCAAAAACTGCTAGAAATTGGTGAAGGCCACCTAAACACCGACCAAGAAGGTATGGTTCTTTTCACACAGCAATTTTGTCATGCTGTGGAGACAGAAAACGAACTTATTGAACAAGTTTTTCCGAATCTGCAACAAAATATTCTTGACGAAAATTGGTTGTGTGAAAGAACCATATTGGCACCAAAAAATGAGACTGTTGCGAAAATAAATAAAAAAATCTTGGCCGAAATAAACAGCGAAACATCAGTGTATAATTCCATTGACACAGTTATGTCATCCGATGACACTACAAGTTATCCCGTAGAGTTCCTAAACTCTTTAGAGTTGTCCGGGGTGCCATCACACAAGTTGGAATTAAAGGTAGGTGTACCCGTTTTGTTAATGCGTAACCTGGATGCGCCAAGATAATGCAACGGTACTCGGTTGCGAGTTACCGAATTAGGAAGGCATATAGTGAAGGCTACAATTTTAACTGGAGAAGCCAAAGGGAGACAATGTTCTTATACCGCGCATCCCAATCATACCCAACAACTTGCCATTCAATTTTAAACGCCTGCAGTTCCCATTAAAAGTCGCATTTTCAATGACGATCAACAAATCGCAGGGTCAAACCTTGAAGGTAGCAGGCCTACATTTGGGCACGCCATGTTTTTCTCACGGTCAGCTCTATGTGGCTTGCTCACGTGTTTCCAAAGCGAAGAATCTGCATGTTTATGCTGAAGGAAAAACATCGTTAAATGTAGTTTATAGAAGCATACTGCAGTAGCTACCTATAGGCCTATGATTAGGGCTCTGCAGTGCTTAGTTACCGTATTTCTTACTTATTACTAGAAGACGGGACGAACCTGAAGTCCACGCGAACGAAGTCGCGGGCAAAAGCTAGTTTACATATAAAGTTTTTTTTTATTACAGCAAAAGTTAACGAATAACCTGGCATGTTGGAGCTACTGGAGAAGCGTTCTCTCCATGCAAGCAATATTTTATCTTCGCCCGATCGCTTAGAAGAATATTCCTCACCGATATTGGGACTGCTCGAAAACTTATCACCCTTTAGGAGCCCTGACTATGTATCAGTTTCATCAGAAGATGGTACTTTAATAGTTACTGCCGCCAAGAAAATGAGGCTACCTAATGGGAAACCGAGGCGCATTATTGTAGAAGAGTCTGCCTCTAAAGGCGAAAGTACAGCAAAGTCCATATTTATACCATGTTCTGATGACGGTACGACAGTGAGCATCAATGAAGAAGTAGTCAAGCAAGGGAGACCAAAAAAAGGCCGAAAATGTAAGTACGGTCGATTATCTAGGATGGAAAGAAAGAAAAACAGACATTCTAACCAGCCTTTTCAAACTACAAAAACGTTGAAGTCCAACCGAAAACATTTATTGATTTTAAATGTAATTGCAAAACAAAGTGCTGGGAAAAAATCGATTGTAACATTCGAAAAAATTTATTTGATAACTTCTACAAATTAGAAAATTACAATGCCCAAAATATGTTCATAGCAGCTAACGTCTCAGAAGCTAAAGTAAAACGAAGGATGACTAACAGTAATATGAAGAAAAAATTTCTCGCAAATATGAGTTGAACAAAGTCGAAGTGTGTCGGGATTTATTTGTCAAAACACTAGGCATTTCTACAAAGAGAGTTAATACGGCTTTGATGAAAATGAGATCACAGGATTTTTTAGATAGAAGAGGATCGAAAAGTGGGGGTAAGAACAAATGCAGTGACGAAATGATTTCACAAGTGAGATACCACATAAACTCTCTTCCTAAATATAAATCACACTATAGAAGAAGTGAGCGCGAGACCGAATATCTTATGCCCGACATGACTTTAGACAAAATGTACGATTTATACTGTGAACATATAGGAGAAGCTGAGAAGGTCAGTAAAGCAATGTATACAAAGTTATTTTATTTATAAATATTTCAATCTTAAAAGAGTACCTCTTAAGAAAGATACATGTAACAAGTGTGACACATTACAAGCGAAACTAACTCGTTCCAAAACTGCTGAGCAGAAAACAGCTATAGAGGCAGACCGTGATGAACATTGCCAAAAATGGGAAGAAGCTCGAAATAAAATGAAGTCTGACTTTATTCTGGCTACGCAATGTAAAGAAATAGAATGTCTCACATTTGATCTCCAAAAAACACTGCCAATGCCTAAGATCCCTACAGGAATAATTTACTATAAACGACAGCTATGGTTGTACAATGTGGGAATTTATTCTGCAAAGACTAACTTAAGTGGGTGCTTTGTTTGGATAGAAGGAATGGCTGGTAAAGGTGCCCAGGAAGTCGGCTCTTGCTTATTAAAATACTTAAGCGAGCATATTTCTGAAGATATCAAGGAACTAATTTTATGGAGTGATTCATGTGGTAGACAGAATCATAACATAAAGATAGTTTTGATGCTAAAAGCATTTTTACATTCTCATCCCACCTTGGAAAAATTAACGCAAAAATTTTTGATACCCGGACATAGTTACCTACCCAATGATAGGGATTTTTCCCACATTGAAACAGCAATGAAGAAATATCCGAGACTGTACACTCCCGATGATTATGTGCAGGTTATCAAAGGTTGCAAAAAGAAGAACCCACTTATAGTTACAATTATGAGAAAATCGGATTTTAAAGGTACTCATAAAGTTGAAAAGATGATTATTAACAGAAAATGTGGTATTAATAAAGAAAGTATTAATTGGCTGCAAACTCGAGAAATATGTCTGAAAAGGGATTCACCAAATTCAATTTATTTTAAAACCGATTTCATTGGGAGTTCTGTGGAAGTAAATATTGGGAGAGCACCTGTACGCGGCAGACCAGCTTTAATCTTGACGGAACATTTAGTTCCCCTGTGGCCATCAGGAAAGCCAGTTTCACCGGTGAAACTGGCTGATATTCAGTCCATATTACATCTCATCCCACAAGATGCACAGAGTTTTTACAATGGTCTTATTTGTAATGTTGCAATAGAAGACGATATAGATGGACTAGATACGATGGATTTTGAAATCCAGTTTGATGATAACGTCGACTAAATGCTCTCTATTTGTATTACTTAGTATTTTTATATTATTAAACTTATTGTTACGATAATACATAAATACGTAGTTTCATTAATCAGTAGATCCGTGGTTTGTGGTTCTTTCATGTATATGAGAAAATCTATCTTTTTAAACATGTTAAAAGGAACCACATACACACTTGCTTAATTATACAGAAAATTTAAGGGTATTCAGAGCAGAGGTATATACATATAGTTAAACAAGTAATTTATGAATAAATTTAAATAAAATAAATAATAATAATTTTACTTCATCTAACAGAACTGCACATGTTTTTGTAAAGCCTCTGATATCTCAGAAATGCGTGTTTGCTACGTACAATTGTTATTTCCTAGTCAGTTAGGTCCCAAAAGTATAGAAAACAGCTATTGTCCCAAGATAACTTTGCTTTTGTGACCATGGCAGCGCTATTTTGAAAAATACGTTATCGCCTATACTTAAATATTGTATGTACATGTTCAATAAAGCATACCAATTGAATGAAGAATGCATTTGAAAACTATTTTACAAACATTGGGTTAACCCTAGATGCAGTACACATTACATTAGAGATTTGTTGTGATTTATTGAGAGTTGTTTCTTATTTTATTACAGATAATATAATTTCGTTCAAACATGGCTTCACGAGGCTGCAAGTATCCTGCAGATGCATTTTCTTATGTCTGCGGATATTTTATCGTATCGTATGTGTATCGTGGATCGTGTAAATGGAAGTATTTAACCCTTTGAGGCATATGAGCAACGGTACCAAGAGTGTAATAGCTACCGATATCGCAAGAAATATCCATTTCGTATTCACACATCCAATACATGGTGTATTGGATGTGTGTTGTGAAGTTGTTTGAAAATTTTCAAATTCGGTCGCTGGATTAATCTGTGGTATGGCTCCGATACCGACATGTAATTGCGGCTGAGGCGACATAGATGCATTATATACTGGATTTCTCGGATCGAACACTGCACTGTATTCTAAAATTGTCGCATACGTTACTCCCATTTGATCTGCTAATTTACCAAACATGTCTGTTTTATTATCCAATGTTGAATATTTATCAGACGAATATCCTGTTTTTTGCATCGTTCTCTTAGAAATGAAAGCAGCTGTATTCATACACATCGCCTTATTGTGGTACGCTTTCGGCGTAACATGTATTTTAGCTGGAGAAATATAACCATTTTTCGGATTATACAAAGTGTCCAGAAAGGGTATCGGGTATTTGTTTTCGCGCCATATTCGAAACGGGGCGTCTAAAGGGTTCGGGGAGGGGTTCGTGGCGTCCGCCATTTTGTGGAGTTTTTGTCACGATGTAACAGTACTCGGGGACGCATCGCGCATTTTGCGTACGAGCGTATTATCGTAATGGTGATTCAATAGTGACTGCTCAACGTCTCTATCGTGCGGAATATCGTACACGCCACGCGCCAAGTGACGATAGCATTAGGAAATGGATCAGGGTGTTTGAGAATACAGGTGCGACAGTTAAAATTCAAAACTCTGGTCGTCCTCGTTCAGTTCGCGATGAAGAAACAATTGAAGAAGTTGAGGCGTCGGTTCGTCAAAATCCGTCTTTATCCATCCGAAAACGAAGCCAAGCGTTGAACATCAAAAAATCGTCTTTACATTCGATTTTAAAGAAAGACTTACATCTAAAAGCCTATAAAATTCAATTGGTTCAAGAATTGAAGGATACGGACTATGCTAATCGACTGAATTTTGCGAACGAAATGCTGCAGCGATTTAACAACTTTAACAACATACTGTTCAGTGACGAAGCAAATTTTCACCTGAATGGTCATGTGAATAAGCAGAATTGTCGGTACTGGGCAGTGGAGAATCTGAGACGAAAGCATGAACGACCCCTGCATAGCCCAAAGGTCGTTGTTTGGGCCGCTATGTCTGCTAAAGGCATAATTGGTCCTTATTTTCACGAAGATTAACGAGGCCGAGCAATTAATGTGACCGTTATTGCGATATGATGCGAAATTTTTTGATCCCAGAGTTGAAGGAGTTTGAAGGTTTCAACTCAAGAACGTGGTTCCAGCAAGATGGGGCCACTTGTCATACCTCAAATGACTCAATGGAAGTTGTTAAAATTATTCCCTAATAAAGTCATTTCGCGAAGGGGTAACATCAACTGGCCTCCCAGAAGCCCCGACCTTAGGCCGCTGACTATTTTGCATTGGGAAACCCTTAAAGTAAGGTTTATCAAAACAATCCGATGAATCTAACCCAGTTAACCCTTAAATGCATATTGTATCAAAAACGAAACAGAAAGTTTTACACGATTCAGAGCCCTTAAAATTGACTACTTACTACTACGCATAATTTTGACTTATAATATAAACGAATAGTAGTTTCTGAACGAAAAAGTAAAGCATTGTGATTGGTCCGCCATTTTATGATGCGTTAATATGTCATTGTTCGCTGTCAGTTACAAGTTTCAACAACAAGTGAATTTGAAAGTTTTCATCAGGTGTTATTGAATGAATCTTGAAGCTAATCCAGATAAAAAAAATATTTTATCGTAGATAAGTACTTTGATTGCATGGTACCATAATATTTTACATTCGAATTTATATTATAAATAATAAAAGCATTTTTTTGCTTGTATCAAAAATGAGACATCATGCATTTGAGACTTTGACTTGTTTACATTTTCGCTTGGTTGCGGGCTTGAGCTTTTTATGTATTTTGTTTTAGAATGGAACGTAAAAGAATTCCCGATAAGGATATTGAAGATTATTTAAGCCAGTTAGAAGGTGGTTACTTATCCGACGACGGTAACGAAGTAGATGAAAACGATTTTGAAGAAATTCTAACTACTGTTGAACTGCGAGCGGTAATTGAAGATGATGAGCAATTTGAACCTCAAGCCGATGTGCAAGACCCTCCTGTGATAGAAAATCCTCCTTTAATTGAAGACCCTGTGCCAGGTATACACAATAATACTAGTAGTAGTAGCCAACCAATTCATGAAGCTATTGATGTGCAAAGGCTTATATGGAAAAAGCAGTCACTTATATCACAAGAAGATAATATTCGATTTCAAGGTTGTAATGATCTTCCTGCATCAATAATGACACTAGAAACGCCTTTTCAATTCTTTTCCTATTATTCTACTCCGGATTTCATCAGCAATATAACTGAAGAATCGAACAGATAGTCCGTTCAAAAGCAACCAGATCGTCCCGATTGTGTAACTGACGTTGAAATACGTAAATATAGGGGAGACTGGGGACACTTGATCCCCAGGGAGACTTGATCCCTTGTCAATAAATCGATAAGCACACGGTATTTTTATTTTAAATACTGGCAATACTGTTGCCTTCACTCATTGTCTATGGCTGAACGTAAATTTGACGGTTCACAATCGACAACTTCAGAACAGTGGTGCCATTTTGTTTTCGCCAGGTGAAAATATTTTTCTGTGAGTATTTAAATCATTATCTTTAGTTATTATTAATTATAAATTAGTAACTACATTCTAAACACTAGAAAAGTTGTTAGTTGAAGTTTGTATTGATGGGTTTTCCTTCTATTTACGTCTTTATTTCTTTAACAAAAATTTGGTTTTTGAAAAAAATCAGTTCCGGGTACACTTGATCACTGCGAGCGCAGGTAGATTTGATCCCGGGATCAAGTGTCCCCTATATTTGGTTATAGATTGCTCAGTATTTTTACTTGTTTTAGATGGAAGGAAAATGCCGAGAACGTACAAACCTAAAGAGGGCGCTAAGAAACGCATACCCATAGACAAAACAAAACTTGAATTAGCGGTTAAAGAGATTTTGAAAGGAAACACAAAGGGAACTGCAAAACTTTATGATGTGCCTTTGATGACACTAAAAAGATACGCCAGAAAACAACAACGACAGCCAGATGTTAAAATATCCTATAAACCTGACTATAGACAATCCAAAGTTTTTACTGAAGAAGAAGAGACCGAGTTAGCTAAATACTGTGAAAAGGCAAGTAAACTTCACCATGGCTTGAACTCAAGTAGCGTGCGGAGGTTGGCGTACCAATTTGCTGTAGAAAATAATAAACCAGCTGACAAAATAAGTAAATGGAGTAACAATATGGCTTCATCTGATTGGTTTTATGGGTTCATGCGCAAATCCACATGGCACGCATGGGGAAATCCACTATTATCTTTACGAGTGCCTGAGGCAACCAGTCTTAGTAGATCAACAAGTTTCAACCGTCATAATATTTCAAAATTTTTCGAAAATTTAAGTTCTCTCTTAGAGCGATTTAATTTCGGTCCAGAAGCAACATGGAATATTGACGAAACGGGCCTAACCACAGTACATAAGCCAAGAAAGGTTGTAGCTACTAAAGGTGTAAAACAAGTTGGTAAAATGACATCAGGTGAGCGTGGTGAACTGGTGACTGTTTGTTGTGCAATTAATGCGATGGGTAATCATATACCTCCATACATGATATTCCCACGCAAAAATTGGCAAGATCGTATGCTGAAAGGTGCACCGACAGGCACAAATGGAAACGCGTTTCCCTCGGGGTGGATTACGGCTGAAAATTTTGTGAATTTCTTAAAACATTTTAAGAAATACAGCAAATGTTCGTTGGACTCTCCAATGCTGATTATAATGGATAAGCCACGATAGTATATAAGAAAATGGTATTCATCTTTTAACAATACCTCCCCACACCTCGCATAAGACACAACCATTAGACAGGACTGTATATGGACCACTCAAGGCCTACTTTAACAATGCTTGTGACAACTGGATGCTCCAGAATCCTGGTAAAGTTATTACAATATATGACATATCGGAGTTACTCGGGCATGCTTTTCCAAGGGCATTCACACCTCAAAATATTCAAAGTGGATTTCGAGTGACAGGAATTTTCCCATTCAACAATGAGATATTTAATGATGATGAATTTCTCTCCTCTTATGTAACGGACAGACCTTGCACAGATGAACCTGAGTGTGCAGTTCATTCAATGAATGAAAGCGAGCTCGACAGTGCGCTTTTGGCATCAAAATCACCACCACCGTCGCTGCCAGCGTTGGGACACGAAAATGTTTCATTCGGTTTACCACAACCTTCGACATCAACTGCACTAGGAATGAATTTAACACCCAGTTTACCACAACCTTCGACATCAGCCGCACCAGATAACATTGAAATAATACCCAAACCATCGTCACCATCTCTACTAGATCTCAGTAACTATATAGAACCTTTGAGAGTCGCACCAGAAAAAACCCCTGTGAAGACTCAGAGCGATGTTCCTCGTAGTCCAGAAACAGATATTGACATGAATGTTTTATCAGAGCTGTCGACATCTAAGAAACATCTGCACAATTTCAAAACCCCAGAACAAATTCAACCATTCCCAAAAGCTGGGTATCGGAAGCCTACACAGAAGGGACGTAAGAGAGGATCGACTAAAATACTGACGGATACACCGGAAAAAAACCAGATAGAGGAGGAAATATTGCGGAGGAAGAAAAAACCTCAGAAGACATCCAACAAAATAAAATAATACAAACATTGTAAGTGTTGATTTTTGTATGTTTATATGGTTAAATAAACAATTTTTATATTGTAAAATGCATTTATATTATTATTTTATAATGACGTAGGTACACTTGTTCCCCTGTAATCAAGTCTACCCTACACAAGGATCAAGTCTCCCAGCATAGGGGACATTTGATCCTTTTGTAGTGTCGTAGAAAAACTAAAAAAAAAATACTAATTATTAATTAATTCCATGATCTGATAATGCACAAAGTTAGGTGAATAGTTATTCTAGGTAGTCACCAAAACTTTTCTGAAAGCCATTATCACAGACTAAGATATGAGCAAAAAACTAAAATGGGGATCAAGTGTCCCCAGTCTCCCCTATGGGGGGGTATTGACCTTCATGTCTGTGTACCAATACCCAAACGTTCGATCCTATTGGCATACTAAATTTGGCTTTCGGCCCATATGTGGAACTATGCCTGTAAACAGGTTTGAAAAAATAAGGCGGATAATTCATGTTAATAACAACGATAAGCACAAACCTATAAACGATCCTGATCACGATAAACTTCACAAGTTGCGTCCAGTCATAGATCATCTGAACGAAAAATTTTCTAGCATACCGTTGAATCAACCTCTATTCATCGATGAGCAAATGTGCGCTACTAAAATACGTCATTTCATGAAACAATATTTACCTTTGAAATCACATAAGTGGGGATTCAAAATGTTCATGCTTTGTTCCTTGAAGGGATATGCCTACAAATTCATTATATACTCAGGAAAGGACAATGAGCCCATGTTAGAGAATGAAACAGATGTAGGAACCGTTGGTAATGTCGTCATAAAACTAGCTCGAGCCATTCCAAGAAGAATGAATCACATTGTCTACTTTGACAATTTCTACACTTCTTTGCCACTCATGTACTATATGGCAAAACAAGGCATTTGGTGTTTAGGAACTGTGCAGAGAAACCGTCTTAGAAAATCTTGCAAATTGCCTACAAAGCAACAAGTGATGGCAAAGTCTGTGGAGATGGGATCCTAAGAAGAATACGTGATCAGCTACGATGGAATTGAAATGTCTTCAGTGAGTTAGAAGAATAATAGACAAGTGACTTTGCTGTCTACTTATGTGGGCGCTGAGCCTGTATCCACGATTGAGCGCTACGATAAGGCTAAGTTCAGATGAACGCGCGGCACCGCGCGGAGAGACTCACCGCGCGGTACAAGATCCAAGTAAACAGCTAAGTATCGTCTACATCACCGCGCGAAACCGCGCGCCAAAAAATGACCACCGAAGACGACATTGTATCGATCGATTTGCTTATTGACGAAATTGAAAAAAGAGATGCTATCTGGAATATTAACTCCAAGGAATATTCGAATAAAATAATAAAAAGAAGATCTTGGGAAGAATTAGTTTTAATTTTCTGTGAAAATACTGATTCTGAAGAAAAAAAGAAAAACTTGAGTAAGCTACAATCGCATGTATAATATTATACGTATAAGAGTTATATATATTTTTCTTGCCAATCTAATTTACCTTCACTTACAAAGTAATTTGTTAATTTAGTTCGAATATTATCTGCTTCATGGATTGGGCGTCCAGTATTAGTGGGATTTATATCCGATAATGGCGCCGGACAATTCATATCCTCGGATTTTAACCCATCTCTTATTCTAACAAAGTTATGTAAAACACAAATGGCTTTGACAATATCATTGGCAAAATCTATCTTGACGTCTATTGGCCGATGCAAAATTCGCCATTTGTTGCACATTATTCCAAATGTGCATTCAACATACCTTCGTGCTAAAGAAAGACGGTAGTTAAAAATTTTTTTTTCTTTTGACAACATTTTACCTCCATATGGTCTCATCAGATTTTTAGTCATACCGAAAGCTTCGTCAGCTACAATTACATATGGTAATTTAAATGCATTGTTCTCATTATCGGTGATAGATCTGGGCTCAGGCATGTTTAACAAATTTTCTGATAATTTTTTGTAAAAGGATGTTTCTTTAAAAACACCTGAGTCACTGTCTTTTCCGTAAGCTCCAACGTCTACCCATATAAAGCAGTAGTTAGAATCGCACAAAGCCATTAAAACTAACGAGAAAAAGTGTTTGTAATTGTAATACATTGATCCCGAGTGTGGTGGCTCAATTAAACGAACATGTTTGCCATCCAAAGCGCCAATACAATTTGGAAAATAGGCATTATTAGCAAATTGTTCAGATATTTGTATCCACTTATCCGTAGTTGGTGGGCTCATGACCATAGCTCTTAAGTTTGTCCATAAAACTTTACACACTTGTTGAATTATAGCTGATAACGTAATTTGCCAATTTTATAACCATACTGCAGCTCTGCTAATGAAGAACCACTGGCTAAGTACCTGCAACATAAATTAATAAATACTTTTGGTTTTAGGATCATTATTGCAGAAAAAATGGAAAAATTTACGAGATGCCTATGTTAAAGAACTTAAGAAAACTAAATTTATGAAATCCGGTTCTTCAGCTTCAACAACAACTTCATTTGGATATTTTCAAAGATTATCATTTCTTAGACAAGTAGTTCAAAAAAAAGTTACTGATAATAGCCTTGACGTAGTGGAAATTTCAGAAAATGTTGATACGAACAATATCAACAGTAACGTTAAATCTTCTACTGAACATTTACCCCGAAAAAAGATTAAATTGAACCCAGCCGATGAGCATTTTGCAAATATTTTAGAAAGAAGTATTGATGCTCGTAATAAAAATGTAACAGAAAAGAAAGAAGAAGATGATGAAGACAAGTTATTTTGTCTTTCACTGGTTAAGGAAATAAAAAAAGTTTCCGAAAACCGGCGCTTGAAGCTGAAAATTGAAATGTATAATTTACTAGAGCGCTACCAATCCGCAGAATCACAGTCATTTGAAGATATTAACTACCCACCTACTTCATATAATACACAACAGCAGCCAAGAAACTATCCTACTTCATTCAGAAGTCCTCAATATAGAGACACCATGCGTTTTTCTGATAGAGAATCTTCAACACAATATGGTTATACAACTAGTTCCTACACTTCACCTCCCACAAATTTGTCACAAGTAACATCACCCGGGTCATACGAACATTCTCAAGAACTGGATTTATTCAATCATAATAGGGGAAACGATATAGTTATTGGCCCCTATACAGTTATCAGCCCTTTCAAATTTGATTGCCAAAAATAAGCATTATCCTACCAAAATAATATATTTAATACTGCATTAATGGCAACACTTTCATGCTCCGTCAAACAGGTGCAACAAAAATCCGCTAGGTTGACAGTTATCTTTTCGGCGAGTGAAATTTTGGCGGAGGTAAAACGTAAGTAATATTTATTAATAAAATATTAAGGCCGCTACTTTTTTTTAAAGCAATATTTAAAAAAGTATAAGTAACAGTACCGTTATTTAAATTCTATGAAATAATGTCTTGTAATGTGTTTTAAACAGGTTTAGGGTGTAAAATAACTTTGTTTCGTTATAACCTCAAAATTTTGTAGTGGCCAATAGCTGTCATTATTATTTGAATAGCTTATAGTTATTGGCCTTCTATGCCATTTACTATATTTAACAGATTATTATTATCTAGCATTGTTAATGAATAAATCATCTTATTTCGTAACGATAAGTGTCCTATTTAGTTCCTAGAATTTTCTTATCATTATAAATAGTTAATAGCCTAGGCCAATAACTGTGTAATTCGAAAAACTAACTTATACAAAAAGTAGGCCAATAACTATAATCTATTTTTGGTTATTTTGAAAAAATTATCTTTAAATTATTTTTATTTTTATATCAGGTTCGTGAAAAGACAATGCCGAAGATACCCCAATATACAAAAGAGGCCCTTGAGGAGGCTCTAGAAAAAGTGAACACAAAAACCATGTCATTAAGAGCTACAGCAAAAAAATATAATATACCTAGAGGTACCTTACAGTTCAAACTTAAAAATCCTACTTCGAAATCCCAATTCGGACCGACACCGTATTTGACATATGAAGAAGAAAATACGATCGCAGAGTGGTTGATTAAAATGGCCCGTAAAGGCTTTCCTAGAAAATCAGATGATGTTCTCTACACTGTTCAAAAATTTCTAACTGATAATCCACGCGATACCCCTTTTGTCAATAATCGGCCTGGTCCGGGATGGCTGAAAGCTTTTTTAAAACGTCACCCTAGTTTAGTTAAAAGAACAAGCGAGGGAGTAACTAAAGCCAGTGCCTGCGTGTCTGAAGCGGACATAAAGAAATGGTTTCTTGAAATAAGAAACTACTTGACAAGTGAAAACTTGTTAGATGCAATTCAGGATCCAAAGCGTGTGTTTAATGCTGACGAGACAGGATTTCAGCTGTGTTCTTCTACTGGTCGCGTACTTGCTGCTAAAGGAGACAAAAATGTTTATTCTGTGGAACTTGGAAACTCTAAAGAAAATGTTACGGTACTATTTACATTTTCCGCTGATGGCAAAACTTGTCCTCCATTAATTGTATTTCCTTACAAACGACTGCCTGAAAAAATTGCGACATCAGTGCCACCTAAATGGGGTATCGGACGCAGTGATTCAGGGTGGATGACGGCAGATGTTTTCAACCAGTTTATCACTGAAATATTTGATCCATATCTTACTGAAAGCAACATCAAAAGACCAGTTATTCTATTTATAGATGGTCACAAAAGCCATATCACTTTGCAGCTTAGTTTGACTTGTAAAGAGTTAGGAATTGAATTAGTTGCTCTTTACCCCAACACTACCCGCATCACTCAGCCAGCAGATGTTTCCGTTTTTGGGCCTATTAAAAAAAGATACCGAAATGCAGTTCGAAAATTTCAATCAGAAAACATAGGAGAAGTGGTAACAAAATTAAACATCGCTACTATCCTCAAAACTGTTGTAGATGAGTTGAAACCTGAAACTATTGCAAATGGTTTTCGAGCATGTGGCTTATGTCCCTTTGATGAGAATGCTTTAGATTACTCCAAATGTTTAAGTCAATCAAAGAATATAGAAGAGTACAGTTATGACAACAAGCTCATGTCCCTAAAAGAATTTGAAAACATTGTAGGAGCCGAAATGATAGACAAGCTAAAAGTATTAAAATCTCAAGGTGTCAACAAGAATGAAACGTCTCCTACATTGTTCAAACTTTGGTCCTTTTTTCAATGTGATCGCCCGCAGAAGGAATCAACAGATATTGAAATACACTATGATAATAATACAGCAACAAATGTAAATCTAACTAATGAAAATAATGTGACCACGCTTAAAATTACTATGACACCTACAAAAACTACTCATCTTAATAAGTCAATAACTGAGTACCTGCCCAATGCTCCAGAAAATAAGAGAAAGTTTATTCGGAAGACGGAAAAAACCTCCTTTGTCATTACTTCCGAAAATTTCAGATCAGCTATTGAAAGAAAAGAATTAGAAAAACAAGAAAAAGAGAATCAGAAATTGGAGAGAAAAAGAAAAAGAGAGGAGAAGGCAGCTACACGGGAAAAAAATGCTGGGAAGACGAATAAAGCTAAAGGTGTCAGAAAAAAATCAAAAAAAGTTACCAAAAACAATGAAATTAACATTGAGACCGAAAATGAAAACTCTGAAAAGGAAAACTGTATTAAAAATGAAATTAAAAAAGAAAACAGTAAACTAAAGATAATATCAAATATAGAAGTAGTAAATTGTAATATGTGCAAACGTTTAGCTGCTAAAAATAAGTCCCTATTGTATGATTCTTGTAAAAACTACTATCATCGTCATTGCATTCCTAGTAAACACGAAGAGCATTTGCCAGATGATGATGAGCTTTCTGATTTTGTATGCCATAAATGTTTTCTTTTAAATGATAATGAATCTGAATCTATTGAGGATGAAGATAATGAAGAAGAAATGTTTTAATTGCTATACCCTTGTTTTTGTAATTAAACATGTCTAAAGTTTAATTTTATGTATAATTTACGATGTAGCTAATAACTATATGATCTCATGGCCAATTACTGCAATGTTAGGGCCAATAACTACAGTTTTAAGTTTTATGTTTTTATGTTAATTTTATTCCTAAAACGTTTAGTAACAATGTATGTGTAATGACATATTTGATAAATACATTAATATAAAACCATATGGCATAATTTTTATTTCTTTCTAACTAGGAATTTGAATTTTAGTAAAGATTTTAAAATTTGAAGCCGCTTATCTGGCCAATAACTGTACCGTTTCCCCTAATTAAAATATAATTTGCTCGAAAGTCTCATTTCTTAAATACCTACTTAATTTCTCCTTTAAGATTCTTGTTTAATGTGTGATAAATAAAGAAATAACTTATCATAGTGTTACTATGAGTTTTTCTTTTGGTGATATGCAATATCTAATAGCATCTTCCCTGGGTTTTAAATCGTTCTCAACACAATCATACAAAAAATCAAAAGATGCAACCGACATCCTGAAATAGTTAAAAAAATTTTCTTCATGTAGTCTCAGGTCGGGATATAAAGTGATGAACAGGCTTGAAGAAAGTTTTTCACTCAAAATGGGATGCACCCAGTATTGTCTATGTCTTCTGCGACGTCTCAGCCTTCGGTATAAAATCCATAAGCAAATTGCCTCCTCCACGTCCATTTTTGAGCAATGGTGATGCCAGACTGCCGCGCGTACAAATGCCGTCATGTGAATGCTACTACTTCGCGGAGACGCTCGGCGCCGCGCGTTCATCTGAACTTAGCCTAATGGATACCTTTTTGGAACGCGCGCCAATGTGTTCGTTGGAGCGCCCGAACGCGGAGCGGTCCGTTCCGTCGGCTGTCGGTTTTTTTACCCGCGCATCAATCGCGGCGCGCGCGCCAATTGAGACGGACAGGTTGTATTTTTTTGTGTTTGTGCGCTCCCATTATGGATAAACAAAGTTGCCGTAAGTTAATACAACTGTATGGTACAAAAGAACTGCTGTGGAATAGCAAAAGTTCTTCGTATCACAACAAATCGCTGAGAGAAGATGCTTGGAGAGAAATCAGTAGTGAAATGGGAGTCCCTGCGCCGGAGTTAAAGAAAAAAATGACTGTGCTCCTATCATCGTACAGAAGAGAAAAATAGAGAATATCTAAAAGTCAAATCACTGGCTCTGGTAATTATTTTACAGATTTTTTATTACCTCTTTTAATAAACTCAAAAAGACAGTTTTATATAAAAATAAACATGTATTTGCATGGTGGCATACATGGATTTTACAGAGAAATTAACTAAACTAGGACTACTAACTAAACTTTGTAAGAAGGTTAGAAGATAAAAAAAAAATTCACATGCATTTTAAATATTTTATTGATTGATTGTTCACAGGTCGGGATAGTATTTACGTATCAAAATAGTTTGGATTTGATGACTTCAACTTCATGCAAGACAAGTGTACACCAAATGTTACAATAGATACTTTGCAATACAATGGGAATAATGAGTCAAACGATACAACAGGCGATACGCAGGCAAATAATATAACTAATTTTAATATCTATTTTGCCAAAGTATTGCTCCGTTGGTTGCAAAATGTTGAGCGAAATGTAAACGTATTTCCTTTGCGTCATTTCCACTTCTACGTGGCGCATTAGTGAGAGGGAGTAGTGATGAATGTTCACCCTCATTTCTCCAACTACCTGGTGTGATTTCTGTTTCTGTTTCCGTATCTAAAGATCCATGTGGTGTGTATTTCTGGCTAGACCTCTTTCGCAAAAAATTGTGCAAATGTACAACAGCTAAAACTACTTTTGTAGCTTTACTGGGTGATAGTAACATAGGTTTCCTTAAAACCCTGAAAACCGAGCTTGCTATTCCGAAAGCATTTTCCACTACTCTACGTCCTCTTGACAGACGATAGTTGAATATTCTTTCTAGAGACCCCCTCTCTGGCTCCCCTTGGAACGGTTTCATTGTGTATTCGTTTAGTGCAAATACTTTGTCTGCCAGAATAACGTATGGAACTTTGAAGGTATATGGTATTTGAAGTATCGATGGCTGAGGTATTTTCATGGACTTTTCTTCAAGTCTTTTGTATAATGAAGTGCGTTTAAAGATCCCCCCGTCCGAAAGTTTCCCCTGGGAACCAATGTCAACGTATCTAAAACAGTAGTCCGCATCTACGAGAGCGAACAGTACGATACTAAAAAAGCCTTTGTAGTTATAATATTTCGTGGCGCTGTTACCAGGTGCTTGTATCGTTACGTGTTTTCCATCCATGGCAGCTATAGCATGAGGAAAATCCCATTTTTCTTGAAATTCTTCAGCAATTTCCAACCATTCTTTCTCGGATGTAGGGCTCTGTAAAAATACAAATAATTATAAAATACAATGTAAAATAAATGCACGTTCATATTGTAGGACTCTACATTGCAAAATGAAGGAGAGTCTTCCCAAAAAACTTCAGAAGAGTGTAATACACAAGAACAATTTAATGATACTGTTAAAAAAGCACCGGGAAAAACTACAAAAAAGACCCCGAAAAAAAAGAAGCTGAAAGATGAGGACGATAAAATGTTGACAGAAGCGTTTAAAATTTTGACAGAAACGTCTCAAGCTACTGATTCATATTTCAGTTATGGCCAGCACATAGCAAATGAATTAAGAAAATATGACAGCCATACTCTAATATATGTCAAACAGGCAATAAATAATATTATTTTTGAAGCCGATTTAGGCAGATACAGTTATGGGTATAACACAACACAAGAACCTCAAAATCTCTCAAATTCAAACAATGATTCTATGGCCAGTACGTCAACTCAAAATAATTTAATTTAAAAAAGTTAAATAAATATAATAGTAATTAATATAATTATAATAATATTGCGTGTTTCACTTACCTTTACCCAATCTTTTAAAACCTCACTGATAGCATCACAGACCTCTGGGACTATCCTAGATATAGTTTGCTTTGAAACTCTAAACAAGTACTGCAAGCTTGTATATGAGTCTCCAGTGGCAAGAAATCTCAAAGTTATAGTCAGCCTTTCAGTCACTGTAATAGCTTCGCGAAACCGGGTGTCAATTTTTTTTACTTTTGGCTCTATCAAGTTTCTCAAGTAATAGAAATCTTCTGTCGACATTCTTGTGAAGTTTTTTATTGTGTCTTCTACCACTTCGAACTGCATATCTCTGATAAGTGTCTCTCCATACTGCATTCTTTTTCGGTACAGCTCTTTCATCCACCAACGCACTTTTCGTTTTTCCTTTTTCTTCTTTATAATACTGTGAATAATTACAAAAGCTGCTGCTGCTCGTACACGACTGGCTTCCATGATGAAGGGTCAAACACTGGAACGGTTGCCACGCGCGCCAGGCGCGCTTAGTTGTTATACTTCAAAAGTTTGGCACGCGTTCCGCGGAACGCACTCTCGGCGCGGTCATTCATGGCGCGCGCGCCAGGAGCGCATAATCGATACCCAGCTTAAGTGTTAAAAAAGGATTAGAAAAATTAGATAACATCGTGTCAGATATATCAAAACTAGTAAATTTTATTAATTTTTCACCCAAGAAAAAGCAGCTGTTCTTTGAAATTAGTGATTTGTTGCAAGTATCACGATTAACACTAGTTAAAGAAATGCACATACGATGGAACTCCACATTTTTAATGTTGGAACGCGCTTATAACATGCGAGTTGTTTTGGATCATATGTGCAAACAATTCGAGGAATTTAAGAAGTATCTAATCGAGGATTGGGAAAAAGTAAAAAAAATTATAGATTTTTTAAAACTACGACGACGACGACTACGATGCTACTCTTTTACTATCGAAATCAAAATACCTTAGTTTGGTATACGTGATACCTATAGTTGATGTAGGGGAGAGTAGGTAGGATTCGTGCAGAGGGAGCATTCGTGCAGTAGTCATTTCATATACACAACCAAACACGATGACTAGTTCTTCCTTGTGTGAGTGATCGCACACGTAAGCCACGAAACGGCGCGCCAGTCTGGCCGCCATCTTAGCCGTGACGAGTGGTTTCTTGTTTTCACGCAGCGTAAGTAATTTTTCGATTCATCTTTGAAAATGCTTATCTGTGTTAAGTTTTTGTTAAATCAAACAACTAATTTGCTATAATGTGTCCATATATGCTTGAGAATGTAATGTCAACGTTAATTTTCGATTAAGTTAAAGTATTATTTTTGTTTTGAATTTTTTGTTATTATTATTTCGGTTTGGGAGCCTTCGTACTTTTGTAGGTGGGGATGATTCGTACTGTACGAATGCACCCCATATGCATACGAAATTCATTATTTAAAAAGTTACTATTATTATTACAGAATTATGCCGCGAATATATGTAAAGAAGGGGACAAGAACGGGAGAGGTAGACGAGGACGCGATGAGAACAGCAATAAAGGATGTATTAGACAAAAAACTATCAATAAGAAAATCTGCAATAACATATGGCGTTAAACCGACAACACTTTCAACACGTTTAATTAATTTACGTAAAAAAACTGAATCCATTCAAAACGAAACAATTCCAGCGCGTATTTTCACTTCAAAGTTCACATCAAATCAAGTGTTCACGGTCGACGAAGAGTCTCTTTTAAACAAGTACATAACAGACTGTTGTAAAATGCACTACGGTTTAACGTTGGTCCAACTAAGAAAACTAGCATACGAATTTGCGAAAGCTAATATAATAAAATATCCGTCTTCTTGGGATCACAACAAGATGGCTGGGAAAGATTGGGTCGACAGTTTCCGCAGGAGGAATGTAAACTTGAGCTTAAGAAAGCCCGAAAATACGAGTGCTGCGAGATCTTTTGGATTTAACAAGACGGCGGTGACTCAATTTTTTGAAAACCTAGAAAAAGTTCTGAGGAAGCATGGATTTACTGCAGATCGTATTTATAATTTCGACGAGACGGGGATATCCACAGTTTTGAGTACGCCTAGGGTATTGGCTGAGAAAAACCAAAAACAAATAGGCCAGCTTGTGTCAGCAGAAAGAGGTGAACTTGTCACCTTTGGTGGGATTATTTCAGCCAGTGGTAACACGATCGCCCCACTGTTTGTTTTCCCTAGAGTGCATTTTAAAAATCACTTTATGCAGGGTGCTCCTGAAGGAAGTTTAGGAGTTGCAACAAAGAGTGGTTGGATCAATTCTGTAATATTTTTAGAGGTATTGAAACATATACAAAAAAAGACATCATGCACCAAAGAAAACCCCATTTTGCTTTTAGTTGACAACCACGAGAGTCACGTTTCTATTGAAGCAGTAGACTACGCTCGTGAAAACGGTATTGTTTATCTTTCATTCCCACCACATACAACACACCGTCTTCAACCTTTAGATGTGGGAATATTTGGACCTTTTAAGGCCAAGTTAAAGACTGCTTTTAACGATTAGCATGTAAATAATGCAGGAAAAACTTTAAATATTTACAATATACCGCAGCTCGCTAAAATTGCCTATTTTGAGTCATTTAATAATAAGAACATTACAAAAGCGTTTGAAACTACCGGAATATGGCCCTTCAATAAACTGATTTTCAGTGACGATGATTTTGCTCCCTTGCAAGTTTACCAGTCAGATGCTGTACCAAGCTCGGATGTCAACACAAGTTTTGTGCAACAATATGTTTCTGAACATCCAGAAGACCAAGATCTGCTGGATTCTACTCAGCAGGATATTCAAAGATCAGCGACTACATCACCTTCAATCCTCTCTCAGCCGCTGCAAATCGGTGCACCATCAACATCAGCTACAGTATCTTTAGTATCACCAGAAATGGTCCGACCCTACCCTAAATTGGATAGGAAAACCACACAAAAACCAAAGAAAGGAAAGCTACTCGGCAAGTCACGAATATACACAGATACCCCAGAGAAAATTAGACTAGAAGAACTGGAAAAAACAAAGGAATTAAAAAAGCAAGAAAAAGAAAGAAAGCAGAGGGCTAAGGAGATGAAGCGTGCATTAAATTTACTAGGGGAAACAAATAAAACCAAAATAAAGCCAAAGAGACTTAAGAAATCTGTGGAGAAATTTGTGGAGACAGATAGTGATGATGAGACTAATATAAGTTTAAGAGAGAGTTCAGCTTCTCCCGTCACAGAAGAATCTGATATTGAAAACGAAGCGCCAATTTTGACAGAAGATATAAAAGAAAAATGTTTTGTACTTGTCAAATTTGAGAAGAAAAAGACTGTTTTACACTATGTTGGACAAATTGTTACAAAGTACAGCGCTACTGAATACAATGTTTCGTTTTTAAGAAAGAAGCCGGGGACTTGGAAATTCGTTTTCCCCAATACTAAAGACGAGGGAACAGTAGAAGTATCAGATGTAGTCTGTATACTGATACCATCCAAAACTGCTGCTACTGTACGAACGGCTGATATTTTTAGCTTTTCGAAAGATCTGTCTATGTACAATGTGCAATGATTCATAAAAATGACGTGTTATTACTAATAGTTTATTAAATTGTTGATTAGTTGATAAACTATATTGAAAATTGAAATGTTAAGTAATTACTAGTTCAAGAATAAGGCTGATTCTGTGTTATTTGTAACTTTGATTTTAATAAATATAATTTTAATACGCATAGTGCAGTTTCTTTTGCATTTACAACAGTTTCTACCCCCAACGAATGAATGCTCCCCATTATGTACGAACGTACCCCATGGTGCGTACGAAGCTACCCCATGTGTAGGGTGCATTCGTACATTTTCCACTTTTTAAGCGGAACGTTATAGCTTGGTAGCGTTTACTAGTATCAATTTGAAATACTTAATTATCAAAGCTGGATACTTAGGCTATATCCCAGCATAAAAATTATTTATATACAGCTTATAGTTTTTGTTTTATAAGACTTAATGTAAAAAGTGTACGAATCCTACCTACTCTCTCCTACTATTGGATCATATTGCAAAGAATTACGACGACGGTAGTTTTTTGAATGATTGTGCACATGCTATGGCTGACAAATTAAATCAATACATCCCACTTTCGCGCTCAAAATATGCAAAGTTCGCGGTTATTCTGGACCCTCGTCTAAAAAACCATTATTTTTCTGAAAAAGAGGAAAGTCAGCCACTTGAGTTGTTGAGTACATTTTTCCAAACAGAATATGGTCAACGTTGTACTCGTAACACAAATGAAGAAACAGGAGACAGTTCAAGGAAAAGTATATTTTCGATAATTTATATAAAAAAAACATTTTTACGGATGAACTTCGAGAATATGTAATGATGCCAGTAGAAACTGAAGACACTGATATTATATTTTGGTGGACACAGCAAGCTAATAGATTACCACAGCTTCAGAAATTAGCGTTTCAGATACTCAGTATTCCCGCAACGAGCGTCCCGAGCCAACAGGCATTTTCAAAATCCAGTAACTTAATTACCAAAAGAAGAAACAGACTTGGCAATAAGACCATACAAGCTTCAATGTGTCTTGCATCATGGCTAGATTTTTTTAAATAAATCTTTGTATGCAATTATAATGATAAACACGTGAATTACTCTCCAATTGATCTCCAACAAAAATGATTATACCTACTGTTTAATGTGACTAAAATTACATTTTTTTAATTAATGTTTTCTTTTGTAATAATTTTCATGATCATAATTAATTAAACTGATTTTTCATGTTAATTAAAACTTTCATTCCTTCATTTATTTTTCGACATCTCCTTCTATTTACACATGATTATATCTCACAAAAATAACCTTTTATTGGCTGCTTTAAAAAGAATGACTAAAAGCGGAAAAGAACTCGAGCGCGACTCGGCGCGTAAAAAGAACTCGAGCGCTAAAGAAGACTCGAGTCTCGAGTCTCGCGTTCAAGAGCCCATATAGACTTGAGTTCTTTAGTCTTAAGAGTCTTATTGTTATGAGTCGAGTCGTGCAATGCCGAGTCGAGCTCTAAATTTAGAACTCAAAGACTCGAGTTCTTTACAACACTAGTTTACGTTGATCTAGTCACGAGCGGCGCGGCGGCTCGTGACTAGATCAACTGATCTGATCTGAGAACTGATCGAGCTGCTGCCAAACTGGGCACAACACACCCAGGAGCTCAAAAGGCGACTGGGCAGGCCAGCAAACGCCCGCCCATTCGGGCAAGGACTGCAGTTCAAACTGCAGGACGAAAACGAATACCGTTTAATTCAGCGGTACCTCTCGGACCTGAGTAAGCAGGAGGATATCTCCTGGTACTCATACTCGCTGCCTGAAGAGCGTAGCGTAAAGGTAGCCATCAGAGGGCTACCCAGTAACGCTACGCCAGAAGTCGCGGATGAGTTGCGCGAACTCGGGTTCGAGCCCGAGTACGTCCGCAACGCCGTACGCCGTATTTATAAATACTGTAGGGTGTGTTATCTAGAATGTTCTATGTAATTGCATCATTTACTATGTGTCATGTGTAACCCCATTATTTTGATATTTAATCGATGATTTATACAATAAATGCGCAGTCTTAATTATGACTTCATTGTTTTACTTGGTCTCCTAATACTTCCCGTACATGGCGACCCTGCCGAAAAGGTCGACCGTCCGCGCATCTCGGTTATATGATACCGCGTTACCATAATCAGTGTGGAACTTTTCTCGATTACGTGTTGCAATTAATATAACGTTATGAAGAAGATTATAGACGTATAATGGCACAATTAGAACAAAGCGGCCAGTCTTACAAATTAGACGTAGTTATCGTGTCTTGTGAATCTCCAAAGAATTGTGATGGGTAACCAAAAGTCTCAAGAAGTTGTGATTGCCCAGAATGCTGCAGGCGGAGAAAACAAAGCTAAGGCAGACGAAATACAGCAACATATGTCGACTACGAATTTGTTGCTCATGGTAATATCGGTATGTATTTTCTTGGGAGTGCTGTATTTTGCATATAAGCTCTATAAGAAGTGTCATGTGCAATGGATATCGCGACAAATTAATAGAGCTACGTTGAGAGCTTCCTTTTACCGACGACAACCAGGGGCGATTCCCGGGTGTCTCAAGGACGAGGCACAGGCTCCAAATAAACTCTATCCCGGCGTTGTGTAGTGAAAAGCGTTAACGATTGGGTTGTGCGATGAGTGTTCGGTTCGGTTAAATGCGTGGTAATCATTGTGCGAATAATGCGGCTAAATAAATAGTGCGACAAGTGCGTTTTCTATACGGTACAGCTCGTTATTACGGTATACAACGAAAGTAAATAGTGGTAAAGTACAGGCTAAAAATAACTATATAGTGGACTCTATTAGTAATACATTATTATGTTAGTTGTTTACGTTCTGGTGGTATGTTATGGCAATTATCTTACAGTCTTTATATAATGAATTAAAAGAAGTAAGAACTTATTTAATAAAAATTGGCTCAAGTAGACGGCAAGGTAATATTTTAAAAAATAAGTTAAATGAAGCTAATAGTATATATGAGAGATATTTAAGTTGGTTAAATGAATATAATGTAAAGTTAAGAAAAGACGATGATGATGATCCTCTTGTGAGTAGTTTTTGTAAACAATTTTTGATATTATATAACGAGGTAACTGATTTATGTCATAGTGAGACATCAACTTCTAAGAATACTTTAACAATGAACACTTTTGATTTAAAAACCGCTTTAAACTTATTGCCCTGTATGAATGATACAGAGGCTAATACTAAACAATTAATAGATAATATCGATTATTATAATACTTTATTGGAAAGAGATGTATGTAAAATTAATTTAATTAATTTTATTTTGAAAAGTAGGCTTTCTCAAGCTGCTAAATTAAAGTTAAAGTCGAGTTATTCTAATGTGAGTGATTTAATAGCGGACATGAAAAGTCATCTTTTACCACGTAAGGCGGCAACTTCGATTTCGTGTAAATTAGAACAAATTAAACAAAATAATTTATCTATTTCAGATTATGGAAAAGAAATATCGGAATTATTGGTGAACCTCACGATATCGCAAGCAGACGGAAATTCTGACAATTATTCAATTTTAAAACCATTAAATGAAAAGATAGCCATTAAAAAATTTGCGGACGGCTTGCGAAATCGTAGGCTCAGTACTATTATTGCAGCTAGGAATTTTAGCAACCTGAAGGACGCAATCCAAGCGGCTTTGGATGAAGAGGTCACCAGCGCGTCAGGTTCAGGAGAAATTATGGGTATGCATAAAAAATATTATTTTAATTCAAACTATAGAGGTACAAGGACTCAGTTTAGTGGTCAACGAGGTGGATACTACAACCCGGCTTCGTCTCATAGGGGGCCCGGACAAGGCTTCCGTGGCAACCAGCGAGGTTACAACCAGCGAGGTTACAACCAGCGAGGATACAACCAACGAGGTTACAACCCGCAGGCCATGACTCGAAGTACTCGAGGAACTGGAAGTTACCAGTTCAGAGGTCAACATTTTACAGGTATGTCTAGAGGAAACCAAAGGATACGCCAACAACCAAATGTTCACATTATGAATGAAAGTCGGCCTATAGATTCATTTCAACATTCAGAAAATGCAGAAAAATTTTTTCGTGACTAATTTTAATGAACATTCTATTTTATCATGTGATAGTAATTTTTTCACAAACTTTTCCGTATATGACAAAACATTTTCATTTTTAATAGATTCTGGCGCATCGTTGTGTGCTATTAAATATGAATGTATTTTAGACTTGAATCTTATACTACACAAAGAGAACATTATTATAAATGGTCTTGGAGGTAAAGTCAATGCAATAGGATACGTGTATATAAAATTGAGCTATGATGATTTCATTGTTAGTCATAAGTTTTATGTTTTCAATACTTTGCCAATTATGTCTAATGGTATAATAGGTCGAGACTTTTTAAGAAAATACAAATCGGTTTTAGATTTCGAAGAGAATATTTTAACAATGCGTGATAGGTTTAATAAAATAATTAGTATGCCCATTACAAATAAACTAAATAATCAGTTAGAAATATCGGCTAGATGCGAGTCCATTCATTATATTGAAACTGAACTTCAGGAAGAATGCGTTGTATGCTCACTAGAGATACAAGACGGCGTTTACTTAGCGAGTTCTATTGCGATGCCTATCAACGGTAGTATACCTATTAAAATATTGAATACTACGGAAAATAATATCATTTTGCCACAATTAAATCCGAATATTCATAAATTGAGTGATTACAATATTTGTTCCTTTAATAAGATAGAGAATAAAGCAGATAGAGTTAAACAATTATTTTCTTGTATGAATTTATCGCATATGAATGAGGAGGAACAAACGTCCATTAGGAATTTATGTGCTAAATATGCTGATATCTTTTATTTGGCGGGAGATAAATTAAGTACGACTGATATTTATACTCACACTATAACGTTGAAACCAGGGACTACACCGATATTTTCGAAACAATATACTCACCTCACGTACAGAAAAATGAAATAAAAAAGCAGATCGACAAAATGGTTCAAGAGGGAATAGCGGAACCAAGTAAAAGCGATTGGTCAAGTCCTGTGTTATTAGTACCGAAAAAAGTAGACGCGACAGGTTCTAAAAAATGGCGTTTAGTAGTTGACTACCGGAAATTAAACAATTGTGTAGTAGATGACAAGTACCCATTACCTGACATAACGGAAATATTAGAATCATTGTCTGGCAGAATTTATTTCAGTCATTTAGATCTTCACCAAGGTTACTATAACGTAAAATTAGATGAAAATAGTCGAAAATTAACAGCATTTGCATCTGGTCAATTTCAAATGACTAGAATGCCAATGGGCTTGAAAACAAGTCCCAGTTCTTTCTCTCGTATGATGAATATAGCTTTAACAGGTCTTAATCACGAAAAATGTCTAATTTATTTGGACGATTTAATTTGCTTCGGAAAAAATTTAAATATACACAATAAAAATTTACAGGACATTTTTGAAAGATTACGTAAAGTAAATTTAAAATTGAACCCCTCAAAATGTGATTTTTTAAGAAAAGAAATTTTGTATCTGGGTCATGTAATATCTAACAAAGGTATACAACCTGATCCGGCGAAAATTAATACAGTAAAAAATTACCCATGTCCGAAAAATTGTGATGAAGTTAAGAGATTTGTAGCTTTCGTGAATTATTATCGAAAATTTATTAAAAACCTTGCAGAGATTGCACATCCTTTAAATTCACTATGTCGAAAAAATGTATCATTTCATTGGGATCAAAAATGTCAAAATGCTTTTGAAACCCTTAGACACAAAATTATATCACCTCCAATTTTACAATATCCCGATTTCTCACCACAAAATGAATTTATTCTTGAAACGGATGCGTCTAATTATGCTATAGGATCTGTTCTAGCCAATAGAGATGGGCGTCCCATTGCATTTGCAAGTAGAAGTCTAAACAAAGCTGAAAAGCACTATCCCGTGATAGAGAAAGAATTATTAGCAATAGTATGGGCGGTAAAACATTTTCGTCCGTATCTATAAGGCAGGCATTTTAAAATTCGTACAGATCATAGACCTTTAATTTATCTTTTTAATATGAAAGACCCATCAAGTAGGTTAATTAAATTCAGACTTGCTCTAGAAGAATATAATTTTGATATAGAATATGTGAAAGGTTGTAATAATAGCGCTGCAGATGCTCTATCTCGAATTTCGTCAGATGAACTAAAAGAAATGCATGAAGGTATTGTACATGTTTTAACGCGTGCACAAGCTAGGAAATTGAAAGATTCTTCGGTTGGTATAGCACCCTCAGACAGTTGGCCTGATCATCCAAAAGTTGTAGGGACTCATATTAGGCCGAAAGAATCAGTCGAGCTAGTATTTATAGATTTAAATAGTTATAAAAGAATAAAAAGTGAAGGTATTATTACTAAAGAGACGCAATTATTTTGCTTTGTAAGCAGCAACCGTACGATATTTATTAAATATTTAGGATCTCAATCGCGAAGTACACGAAGTGAATTCGTGAGAGAACTAGATAATTTGTGTAAAGATATTAAAGTCGAAGAAGTTTGTATAGTTAAAAAGAAAGATAATGAAGATTTTATTAGTAAATTATTAGAAAATATAAAGAATATAAGAGATAGGACCGGTCCGCGAATATGTATTGTTAAGGATGTTGAGAGAATAAGTGATAAAGACGATAGACGAGTAATCCTTAATGACTTTCATCTCTTACCCAGTAGTGGCCATGCTGGTATGAGAAGAATGTCTAATAATATTAAAAAATATTATTATTGGCCTGGTATTGATAAAGACGTAAAAGAATTTGTAAGACGTTGTGATAAATGCCAACGACAAAAACATTTTACTCCTAATAAAGAACCCATGAGTATTACAACTACAGCCAATTCGGCATTTGAAAAAATATTTTTAGATCTTGTTGGACCCTTAGAAACCGACAACGATAATTTTAGTTATATACTCACTTTGCAATGTGAACTTAGCAAATATGTTGAAGCTTATTCTTTAGTTTCTAAAAAGACCAATGACGTTGCTAAATCCTTAGTTGATAATTTTATTCTTAGGTATGGCGTGCCAAAGGAGATAGCTACTGATCGAGGTAAGGAATTTATATCATCCACATTTCAAGAAGTTTGTAAATTATTGAAAATTAAACAATTAACCTCTACGGCCTATCACCATCAAAGTATAGGTGCGTTAGAAGTATCTCACAAACATTTAAATTCATTTCTTAGAATTCATACTGATAAGCATCCAAAGACTTGGAGCCAATGGCTTCCCTTTTGGTGTTTTGCATATAATACTTCGGTACATACAGAAACGAAGTTTACTCCTTATGAATTAGTTTTTGGTAAAAGGTGTAATCTATCAAGTAACTTATGTAAAGATTTAGTGGAACCAATATATAATTATGAAAGCTACCCATGTGAACTGAAATACCGTATACAGCTTTCACAGAAAGAAGCTAGAGAAAACTTACTTAGTAGTAAAATGAAAAGAAAAGAAATTTACGATAAATGTATAAAACCTGTTACATATTGTGAAAATGATTTAGTTTTAGTAAAAAATGAAGTAGGCAATAAATTGGAAGATTTGTATTCAGGTCCTTATAAAGTTGTTAGAGATATACCACCAAACGTCGAAATTTTAAAAAATAATAAACTAGATGTCGTTCATAAGAATAGGACTAAGCTATATCATTCTTAATAACCTATGTAATCATGTTAACCATAAATTGATATTATTATAAAGCATGTTAACTTTAGACAACTAAGATATAATATAAAAAAAAAAACATTGTACAACGTATTTTTTTTTAAGAAGAAGGGAGATGTAGGGTGTATTATCTAGAATGTTCTATGTAATTGCATCATTTACTATGTGTCATGTGTAACCCCATTATTTTGATATTTAATCGATGATTTATACAATAAATGCGCAGTCTTAATTATGACTTCATTGTTTTACTTGGTCTCCTAATACTTCCCGTACAACCTATCCTGCCAAAGTTATTCTACTATTTTTGATGAAAGCATGAATAGAATCCAAGGGTGGTGATCACCATTCTCATTACGAATGGCGGCGGCACGACGCACTATACCGACCTAATGAGATGCTTTTTCACACTTCGCCTAAAAGACTCTAGATCACAGGAAGGGAGGGAGCGAAACACGTGTGCGCGTAGCAAATACCAGGTTTTAACTGATTGGCACAGAAACGAAAAACCGAATCGTTTCTTTCAGAAGCTTATGTCTACCATTCTTAAATGGCAGCTTCCAAGGTCATCATGTATTGTCCAGTAAGAAAGTGGGACCAATTGAAAAAACTCGTCAGAACACTCTCCACGATAAAGGCGACAGAGGACTGCCATAGGGGCAACATCTCTTCGCAACTGCAGAAGTTCAAGGGATTCAGTGGCTCTGGGACTGTCGATAATGTGATTGCTCGCTGCTGCAACCCACTGAGAGCATCCAGCAAATACTGCGCGGATACATCGCATAGATAAGAATAGTACTCCACGCAGGAGTGAAATTGGGTCTTCTAAAAAGAGACAGTTGCTCAGGTGAGAAGAACCGTCTCACTTAGTTTAGTATACCTAGATTCTAAGATGTCCTCTTAGTGGCGTTCTCAATGCACTCTCACAAGTTGAGGCTCCGACAAATATCCATATGCAGATTACTGAGTTTGTCCTGCAGCGGCAGTTGAGTGTTCTGAAAAGTGGAGAATGTTCCTGTTTTTTTCGACTCGACCAGATTCTGATGACCCCATTGAGAAATGCGACCTAGAACCAGGTCAAGTTCAGTGACAAGCTCCTACTGATTTTTCTCAACGTCTGCAACCTGACGTTAAGGTGTCTAAAATATCATCCATATGCTGTGCTGTCGTCTGCATAGCAATATATTAACTAACACGGACTAACACATTATCGGCATGCAGAAAAAACAGTGTGGGCGATAGGATGGAGTCTTGAAGTACACTAACGGTAACCTGCAGAAAATTGGAGGTCGCGACGTCGCAGAGGATCCTCAAACGTTGTGGCGACATCTTATACGGCCGTTTGATTCCAAACTAGGCAGATACTGGTGATAAACATGCTTATTTCATCATATCAGCAGTTTTTAGCAGTCCACTGCTGGACATAAGTTTCTCTTTCCTGAGAACATGCTTATTTAATACTCTTATGTTACGTCTTTATAAACTATATCGTAAACCTCTGGCTACCGTTTGACACTTACCTGATCATCCCAGATTATTGTAGACTGACGATTGTTAAGTGTTAATGATATTTGAATGTAGGTATGTAAATGTGTAGAAGGGTGAGTACACGACGATTATGCCAGGCTGAACTTCTGAACCCCAATTTCACTCGAGCAGTACAAAACTGCCTGGTACGACAAGTCGAAGCTTAGCGTGTTTATAACCACTTCACACATAGTCACCAATTTTCACGCAGTGACTATCACACACGAACAATTGCATAACTCTGACGTCGGCAGAAGAACGCCGCCGTACAAGCCATCCATGCGAAGATATCCATGCGAAGACAACAGGATCAGGTTATGAAGCTTAGAAAGAGCGGTCAAGTCGCGCATCGACCAAATGCGCCAAGACAGGTGGGACAGGACACTACAAGACCTCGAACCTACCCACCTTGCCTTCTAGCAACTATCCCGCTCGCTAAAGAGAGACACGATCACCTGTATGCCTCCTCTAAGCCAACCTAACCTTCCACCGGCCTTCGACGATATCGAAAAGTCAGAGTGCCTGGCAGACAGTCTGGAAATTCAGTGCACGCCCAGCGCAATACACTACAATATAAACGAGGAAGCTAAAGTTGATTCCGAAGTAGAGCGCATAGCTTCACTTCCGACTTCAACAATAACAACAACGACGAGGACAAACGAGCAAGACCTAATAACAGTCACCCCCGAAGAAGTTAAGACGATCGTCAAGGGCCTACACGCTCGCAAGGCACCCGGTTCGGACGGTATTAGAAATAGGGTCATAAAACTCTTTCCGGAGAGGCTATTGGTCCTTCTGACCTTTATCTTTAACGCAGCGCTCGCAAACAATATCTTTCCACAAGAATGGAAAGAAGCCGTGGTTATTGGGATACCCAAACCCAGCAAACCAGTCCGAACCGACTAGTTATAGACCGGTAAGTCTGCTTAAAGGATTAGGCAAGATATACGAGCGTTTAGTTTATAATGGGCTGAAAGCGTATGCCGATGTTAATCATCTCCTCCCTCACGAGCAATTCGGTTTCCGAACCGATCACTCGTGCGTCCACCAAGTCCACCGCATCGTTGAATACACCAGCGATCGGCTTCAACGCAACCTGTTCACAGAAATCCTCTTCTTTGACGTGGCGAAAGCTTTCGACAAAGTGTGGCACAACGGCTTATTATTTAAGCTATCCACCATGGGAGTGCCACACAGACTCGTGCTTATCATACGAGACTACTTGTCGAACCGAAGCTTCCACTACCGAGTAGAAGGGTCTCTATCCTCACCTCACCCCATACGAGCTGGTGTCCCGCAAGGGTCAGTGCTCTCCCCCCTACTCTTCACGCTTTATACTAGGGACATTCCGAAGCATCGGTATGTGCAGACGGCACTTTTCGCAGACGACACGACTATCTACTGCTCAGGAAAGAACCCCTCAGTAGTGTAGTCAAAAAACTCCAGACCGCAGCCAACGTACTAGGCGCTTGGTTCCGGAAATGGAGGATAGAGGTCAACCCCGAGAAGAGCCAGGCGGTGCTGTTTCACAGAAGACAGCTAAGCCTGTATCCCTTGGAGAAGACCCCTCAGATTAGGATGTTCGGCAAGTCTATCCCTTGGGCTAGGCAGGCCAAATACTTAGGCATAACCCTTGACGATCGTATAACCTTCGGCCCCCACATCAAGGCAGTCCGCAGCCGGGCTGCCTTCGTGCTAGGACGTCTCCACAGTTTAATAAACGCGCGCTCAAAGTTAGCTTTAAAAAATAAAAATAGGTTATACACGGCATGCGTACGACCTATAATGACGTACGGTAGCGTAGTCTTCGCACACGTTAGGCCACACAGGATCCATTGGCTTTAAACATTACAGAATAATTTCATGCGCAAAGCTACGGGAGCACCGTGGTATGTACGCAACGTCGATCTACACATCGACCTCAGATTGCCGACCATCAAGCAATACATAAAACAGTGCTCTCTTAGCTACTTTGACTCTGCTCTGACTCACCCCAACCCTCTAGTGGTTGCGGTCGTAAACTACACACCCAGTAGGATTTCAAATATACGTCGACCCAAACACGCGTTAGGGGAAGAAGACGACGACATTACGCTCGCTCAACGTAGAGCGAACGCAGCTAGGGAATCAAACACGAACCGTCCGCGTTTTCGTCCCCGTCGTCGGGGATGGAATACGCGCCGCGTAAACCGTCCATCAAACATGGGAGTAGGTCGCTCCAACGTATCAGTAACACCCCAAGCCGAGGTTCGTACCCCACAGGGGGTGCCCTTGGGCTATGTTGCTTAACAAATGACCGATTGAGAGGCCCCTCAGCGCTCACCGTAATACCCGCGTAAAGTTGTAGACGCCATCCGAGGCCAACAGCTAGGTCATCACAAAAAAAAAAAAAAAACCGACTCGTTAGTGTAAGCGCATGCGCCGACAGGTTCGCACGTTCCCGCTTCCGCGTCCCGCGATCGTAGGTCCGTAACGCGCGAAATCCGCCGTGTGAGTGTATGTGTGTGATCTGTGACCCGTGTATGGCTCATACCCCAAGTATGGCTCATCAATACACAAACGCAGAGTACCTGGACATGGTTCGAACGTATGCGCGTGCTAATGATAGTTTGCAAGGTGCCATCGCTTTGTACTGCTGATGAATGGCTCGACTTGGAAAAGTGTATCACAGTACTGAAGCCATTTGAAGAAATAACAAAGGAGTTGAGTAGTGCTAATGCAACAATAGCATCGGTGATTTCATTTATCTATACTCTTAAAACCACATTAGAAAAGAAAAAGAATGAAGAAAATACTTCTGAAAACTTTAGATTAATGATTGCAAAAATGATCCAGGACATCAGCGTCAGATTTCAGGACATTGAGATTAATAAAATATAAACAATAGCTACTTATCTAGATCCACGGTACAAGCTCAAATTTTTTACAGAAATTACTAAGGAACAAGTGCAGTCAGAGATTCTAGGGATCCTTGGGTGTACAAAACCTTCTCATGATGAAGGTCCTTCTTCACCGAAGAGATCACGGCGTGAGCTGCCATTAGCTAGCTCAAGCAAAGATTCATACATTCAGTCTTGTCTAACTGAAATATTAAGCACAAGTGACGAGGAAGAGCAAAATATAGATGGTGATGATGCTGTGCATAATCAACTCATTGTTAAAAAAACATTACTAAATGATTACAATAGAGAGAAGAGGTTGACAGTAAATGAAAATCCACTTTTGTGGTGGAAAATGCATACCAAGTACAACAGCTTAAGTACTTTAGTAAGATAGTATCTCTCTCCGCCTCCTGGTAGTGTACCAAGTGAGCAGCTTTTCAGTGCTGCTGGGTTAATTTACGATCCCTTAAGAAATCGACTTTCTGGGGATAAGGCTGCGAAGTTACTTTTTTTTAAGTATAATTTACCTTTGCTCAGTTTTGATTATTAAAACCATGATTTAGAATTTTAGACTAAATGAAAGTTAAGTAAATAACTAAGTATTCCAATAAATAATAAAAGAAACGTTATTCATATTTAAATTAGAGTAAATAAATATGTGCAATGTGATTCCCAAATATTCTCTCTTTAATACGAATTTAATAATTAAATAAGTATAATAAATAATTAATTATAACATTTTTATTTAAGTAGGTACTTAGATAACAAACAAACAAATGGTTTTAGTATGAGTTGTGTGAGTAATTATTACTTATAGGCAGATTGAAGTACCTGCCAAATGATGACCTAATTTATAAATAAAACAATTTGATTATCTATTTGTATGTTACTTTTGAAATTCCTCAGAAATCTAATATCCGTAACCGAAACTATCCGAAACTACCGGATAATTTGGAATAATTTCTTATCCGTATCCGAAATCGGAACCGATATAAAAAAATTCCACTATCCATATCCATAACATCCCTGTTCTTAACACACTGTGCGGGCGGCCTTAAATACAACTAAGCAAGAAATCAAAAAATTTGTAGGTATTCATCTTATAATGGGATATTGTCTTATCCAAGACTTGCCATGTATTGGCGACGTAATATAAAAATAGAAATGATTGTATCAGCTATGACAAGAGATAGATGTATGATGCTGCGTAATAATCTACACGTCGTTGATTCGGATTACCCAAAAGTTTCTGACGTAGGAAATCCACTCTGGAAGGTGCAACCTGTAATCAATGCTGTTCGAAACGGTTGCCACAAATTAGAAAGGACTCCGAGAAGGTATTCAATAGATGAACAGATGATTCCATTTACTGGCAAATGCCACATGAGGCAACTAGTTAAAAACAAGCCTCGACCAGGGTTGAAAAATTTAGTTGTTACAACCAGCGAGGGATTGATACTACAGACTTTGAAATATACTTTGGTAATAATCCAGCTCTATTGCATCCTCTCGGTCTTGGTCCTGGTGTAGTTCTTTGCCTGAGTTAAAGTATTCCTCCTGGAAGCTGTATCTTCTTTGATCGGTTCTTTACAATTATCCCTTTGTTGGAAGAATTAAAAAAACGTGGTTATCATGGCACAGGGACGATAATGGCTAACCGGGTCCCTAATCGTCAACAGCTCAGCTTCAAAGAAGACAAAAAGATGTCTCGGGGCGAGGTTGACCAAAGAATCTCAGATGATATAGTTTGGGTCAAGTGGAAAGACAGTAAGGCTGTTTTGGTGGCATCAAACTTTACTGGCGGCACGGGAATTGACATAGTACAGCGCTACGAAAAAAAGGAAAAGCACTACGTAGATGTTGATGCTCCGAAGATTGTGACATCTTACAATGCATTTATGGGCGGAGTGGACGTTTTGGACCAATCCATGGAATATTATAGAACATTTATGAAGACCCGCAAGAGGACATTAAAAGTCATACTTCACTTCATCGATTTGGCCATTGTGAACTCCTGGCGACTGTACAGAAATGAAATGCTGGCAAATAATACTCCAAAATCAAAGATACAGGATCTACTGTCATTCAGATTCGAAGTGGGAGAAACTCTACTTAACACTCCCAGCAGAGAACGCCACGAATCGTCTCCCGAAGTAGAACCACAAGAACAGCCTTTAGTCAGATACAGGCCAGCTAATGATCCATCGGTAGGAAAGAGATACGATGGGTTTGACCATTTTCCTATATTTGATGACATAAAAGCTCCACGAACCTGTCGTTTAGAGAAATGTAAATCTTGTTCAAAACTTCGATGTAGGAAATGCGATGTCTATTTGTGCCTGAATCGAGACAAAGACTGCTTTTATATTTATCACAACAAGTAATGATTAATTGTATGTTACAGCTTGTTGAATTAATGTTCCTTAACTTTGAAACAGATTTGTTAAGTTTTTATGAGAGAGAGAGAATGATTTACGTATACTAAGAATTGTTATGTTTAATTTTCTTTTATAAAACTATGAACAGAAGAGTTCTTCGTTATTTTATGTTTTGTTTTGGTTAAAAAGACTTATAAGAATTAATAATATTAATTGGTTAACAGAACTGTGATATAATGTGCCTTGTTAATTGTTAAGTACAATAAATAGTTGATTTTGATTTAAATTGTGTAAAAAAAACCAATTGAGAAGTAGTTTAAAGTCTATTACCATTATCATTTTACCCATAAAAGACAAACGCACGTTCGTGATTTGGTAGAATTGAGACCTAGAACTTGCGAACGTGATACCCGTTTTTCTAAATGATGATTGCACTTAGATTTTTTTCACTATTTTTACAGTTATCTATGCGTTAGACTTAATGACTTTTCGTAATTATTTTTTTTAAACTGAACAAAAAAAATCTCTGGTGCGAAAGGGATAACGATCCAACTAACTTCAGATTCCACCATATTCGAGTGCAAGCATCATCAATGAAAAGTTTGCTGCAAGAATTTCAGAGATTGTCGTTA
This sequence comes from Hypercompe scribonia, assembly GCA_949316085.1. Lineage (NCBI taxonomy): Eukaryota > Metazoa > Arthropoda > Insecta > Lepidoptera > Erebidae > Hypercompe > Hypercompe scribonia. The sequence continues at coordinate 6,068,234 of OX438994.1, forward strand.
AATCCTTTACACACTAAAGCCCAAACGATCTTGGATTTTCTTTAAACTAAAAATGGCATTTCCATAACCACATTAAATTGTCAAAGTCTACAAAGCCATAGATTGGATTTGTCGGCTTCTGTAATTCAAAAAACTAATTTCTTACCGTAAAACGGGGTTAATAGAATTCACGGGGTGATTAGACACAAAATCGGAAAAGTTTTACAGAGCATATTATCCGAGTAGCATTAGCTTTAAAAACATACGCGTTTGTTTTTTTTACTACTCCATTAAATTATTTATAAAGTGGCAACACCTGATTATCTGTAGAGTGAGACACAAAAAAGAAATAACGTCAAAAAGGTGACTTTGTAATTCGCTGCAAAATTAAGCTCGCAAAACTTGGTGTTTTTTAATAAGTTAAAGTGCAGTTACATAAACAAATTTGGTGTATATTGAAGCGTTAGTGAGTGCCCATTATTTTTGACAAGTAACGGTAAGAACTACTTAGATATATTAGTTAAAACAATGCAATCTGTAAAACTGGGCGATTTTTAAATGGATCAGAGGTTAATAGACACGCTAAAGGGGAGAATAGACACGTAGTATGGGGTGTATAGATACGACATGAGGGGTCATTAGGTACGGGAAGGCTTGAATAGAAATGCGAATTAGATACAATACCATTAGGGTTGTCGCATGTACTAAATTATTTTAAATATTATTTTTAACGCCGAAAAATGGATGAGGTTATCAATTCGACTGTATGAATATTTCATCAATTTTTTTTTAATTTGATTTAAAGAGCGAATCACATAAAAAAAATGTTTTGTTATAAATCTGAAACCAAAAACTTTTCATCCTTACTTCCTTACTTAATATATCAATGTGAAAGTGTGTTTGTTTGTTTCTTTGTTTGTTTGTTTGTCCTTCCTTCATGTCTTAACGGAGCAACGTAATGACATGAGTTTTGGTATAAAGATAGTAGGGAGGCTGGAGAGTGACATAGGCCATTTTTTATCCTGGAAATACATCCCATTCCCACGGGAAGATCAGATCAGAGAGATTATGTTCATTCCTATTGATCACGCGGGCGAAGCCGCAGATAAAAGCTAGTAAAATTATAAATTCGAAAGTATTTGCTTGTTTGTTTGTATGTTTTATTATGCTCTCATACTTTGACGACTTAACCAATCATCATAAAATTTTGCATACATCGTAGGGATATTTTATAGATATGTAGGTGCTTTTTGTTAATAACTTCCATTTTCTTCGTAGGTAAAATGCCGCGCCAATATAAGCCTGACCCTAGAGGCAGGCGGTACAAAAAATATGATGAAGAGACGCTCAATGCAGCTACTCACGAATACCAAAGAACAAAAAATAAACCAAAAGTATCTTTAAAGACAGTAGCTGATAAATATGGTATTAATAAATCTGTCTTATACAGGCACTGCACTAAAACCATGAAAAAACAGGGTGGGCAGACAGTATTTTCATTGGAAGTGGAGAAACACATGATCAAATATATAAATATCTGTGCTGATTGGGGGTATCCTCTCGATTCTTTGAATTTTAGATATTTTATTAAAAATTACCTAGACAAAATAGGAAGAACTGTATTAAAATTCAAAGATAATTTACCCGGTCCTGACTTTTTAGCAAATTTTCTAAAGCGTCATAAAAATGAAATCACTCAGCGAAATTGCTAGAATATTAAAAGAAACAGGGCAGCAGTATCTCCTGATACTATCAAAGATTATTTTAAGGAATTGGAAACTTCTCTAACTGGCATTGATCCCAAAAATTTAATAAACTATGATGAGACAAATTTAAGTGATGACCCGGATCGAAAAAAAATATTAACTAAACACGGAACAAAATATCCAGAGAGAGTCATGAACCATTCGAAAGCTTCTGTGTCCATCATGATCTCTGCGACAGCTGCTGGAGACGTACTTCCCCCTATGTGGTTTACAAGGCCCAAAACCTTTACGACACCTGGACTGAACATGGGCCTCCTGGTACACGGTATAACCGTTCTCAAAGTGGGTGGTTCGACGCCAACATTTTTGAAGACTGGATCAAAACCATTATTCTGCCGTATTTCAGGGGAAAAGAAGGAAAAAAATGTTTAATTGGGGATAATTTATCCTCACATCTATCGATCGACGTGATACAAATGTGCCAAGAGGAGAATATACGTTTTGTGTTTCTACCATCTAATAGTACTCATTTAACACAGCCCTTAGATGTGGCTTACTTTCGACCAATGAAAACCGCATGCCGTAATATTCTTTTAGAATGGAAGAAAAAAGACGGTAAAAAAGAATCTTGTGTTCCAAAAGGATGCTTCCCAAAACTTTTAAAAAGGTTTATGGAAGAATTACATGAAAATGCAAAAAACAATATATTGGCTGGATTTAGAAAAACAGGAATAAATCCTATCGATCAGAACCAGGCGTTAAACAGGTTGCCAGCTGAAGATTGTGAAGAAGAAGTGGAAAAATCTATTTTGGACTTACTAAAGGAGCTACGGTATGGAACAACGAGCATCAAGCAATCTACGAGGAAAAGGAAGTTAAATGTAATCGCTGGAAGAAGTGTTGGGGATGGATCTGAAGGAGAAAATTCCAGGATTTATGATGAAACTGAAGATTATGTTGATTCTGGAGACGGAGAAATAAAAAAACGGAAAGAGACTACTTAAAGTACTGAGATCTCTAAAAAAGGAAAGGGGAAAGGAAAAAAGTCCAAGAAACAAAATGAAAAGAATAATAAAGAGAACGTAATGGTTCAAATTGAAGAAAACTCTATAGAGACGGTAAATTATAAAGAAAACGATAAAATATATTCTAATATGACAGAAAATAATAATACAGACTGTGAAAATTTTGATATAGGATCAATGCCATTCGTTTATGATGATGAATTTGTAATAGAAAATGAATACTCTCTTGGATTATCAATGTGTGAAGAGGACAATAAAGATACATTTGAAGATTTTAATACAAGATCACAAGTCTTAGCAGATGTTACGATTGAAAAATATTGAAAAAGAAGAAGAACAAAAGAACAAAATTAACATTATTTCGATTGAAACCTTTCCCTATTCTAAAAAAATACATATCAATAAATGTAAAAATATATCGAAATACTCCTACATTACAAAAACAAAACATGTTATTGATGATGAACCGAAACCTAGTACAAGTGGCGTAAAATGTATTTCCTCAAGAAGACCGTCTTATTACAAAAATGAGGACGATATTCTTAAAGATTTAATGGATGAGCACCTAGAATAATTTAAACTAAGACATGCCTAGTTTTAATGTGAATCAGGCAAGAAAATTACATATTAATTTAGTAGTATAGTTCGTAAGATTTTAAAGTTCCTAATTTAAAAAAAGATTTAAGTGTCTCTAAGTATATTATAGTAACAAGGTTACTTAAGCTTTAAATAATACCAAATTACATACAGCAATATATATTATGTACTTACTATCTATACTATGTACTAGATAGGCAATCCCAAACAAATGTTCGGTGACACATTTAGGCGCTACAATATTTACTATAGAATGTCCAAGACATTGAAAATACACAAGTGACACTCAATTTATAAAGTTGTTGCGCCCTTGTACCGCCCAAACATGACCAAACATTTATTCGGGATTAACAATCTAGTAAGTAGTACACAGGCCCGCCGTAAGCGGGCGTGCAAGGCGTGCACCGCACGCGGGCGGCACGTCCTAGGGGGCGGCAAATCGAGCGACTTATCACGTAATATTTAAAAAAAACAACAAAAAAACCGACTGGCGCGTGGCGTAATCTTTACGTTAACATCGCCATCTATTGGCAACCGTTAAGACTAAGATGCAATACTTAACGTCGTCTCTTGGAAGATGCAACCGCCCATCGCCGCTTGGTGGCGCCCCAAATTCGATAGAAGTATCCATTCATAGTAACTAGTGTCACTTAACTCTATGAAAGACAGGACTGGTAAAGTTAGGGGAATCCCCTGAAAACTTATTTCTCAGTCGGTAGGTTAGTAAGGTACTAGTACGTAATTCGCATGCTGGATAAACAGTCACGATCGCACATTATATTGCAATTAAGTTGTTAATAGTTCTTCTGTGGTGTGTCTAGGAATAATTAATGATAATTATACTTTTTAAGTGTGAGAATAATAAAAAGTGCAAAACAGACGTGCGAAGGAATTGACATTATGGTAAGTACTTTTTTTGTTTATTTATTGACTAATCTCAATAATTACTTTTACTAACAAGATATATGCGCAAAGACTTTGCCGTAAAGTTCATAGGTATTTTAATAATGTTCGTCGGTCAAATCACGAAGAGGTGTAACTCAGTATTTTATATTTTACAGTAGAGTGAATTGAAAAAAATATGTGGTTTGACTGAAGATGCTACAGTAACTACCCATTTATTATTATTTCAAGTACCTACTATGAAAGTTTCTGTTATAAGTAGGTACTTTTAAATAAATTATTACATACCATTACAACCTATTAATTAAATTAAAATGTATTAAATATTTAAGGGGGACTCCCAATGTTCCCATACAATAGACATTATTTTTTTGCCGTTTTTATAGATAATAGTATGGAACCCTTCGTGCACGAGTCGTACTCGCAGATAGCTATTATTTTTGTATTGTTAAGTTTCATATTTAAACTATCGGATTAGGCAGTAACTTAGTGTAGAAAATGTTAAGTGAGTGTGATCAAATCCAACTTGCCTGAACTTTTCTATTCTTTTTCAGGGTTCCGTACCCAAAGGGTAAAAAAATTGGGTGTCTGTCTGTCTGTCTGTCTGTCTAAAAATTCAAAAAAATAAAATATTAAGGGGGGTCCCCATACAATAAACGTGTTTTTTCGTATTTTTTTGCTCAATATAGATGATAGTACGGAACTCTTCGTGCGCGAGTCCGACTCGCACTTGGTCGGTTTTTTTTGTCTAATATTATTGTAACAAAAAAATTTAAATTAAAAATAAATACTTAATATATGTATATAATTTCAGGAAGTGCAGAAAAGGAAAAAACTTTCAGGAGCGCAATTTCGACAGCAAAAACGAGAAAAAGAGGAACAAAGAAAAATTGGCGGGTTCTTTAATTAAATTTTTAAGCAAACCAGAAAACAAGGAAACGGCGTGTCAAGAAAATGTTGACGTAGCTTTAACAAGCACAAATTTAAATCAAGAAGCTATGGACGTATCTGAACAAAAAGATGTATGTTCTTCAGAAGGAGAGTCCAGTAAAATAAGAAAAAGTACTACTGAAGGACCTGTAAGCAGTTTATCGTCATCATCAGTAATATGTAGCAATTAAGATTGTGGTGATGATCCCGGTTTATGGCCTGCCAGTATGACTAATGATCTTGTTAATATTTTGGTTAGTCGTGGTTCCATACAGGTGTCAAACTGTAACTTTCCTATAAATGACGATGGAAGAAAATTTACAGACAATTATTATTATAGAAATCTTCCCAATGGAGAAAAAATTAAAAGAGAATGGCTTGTTTACTCCACTTCAAAAGATTCAGTCTATTGTTTTTGTTGTAAAATATTTGGTAAATCGGTTAGTAGTTTGTCTGCTTTGAACGGTTTTTCCGATTGGCAGCATTTATCATTAACCTTGAAAAGACATGAAACAAGCGCTTACCACAGTGAAAATGTGAAATCGTGGGTACAGTTGAATAATATGTTAAAAAATAAAACTACTGTAAATCAAATGCAACTGCGACTATTAGAATCGGAAAAAAAGCAATGGTGTGATGTACTAGAAAGAATCATAGCTGTTATCAAGTTTTTATCTAGTCAGTGTCTGGCATTCCGGGGGTCTACAAAAATATTATATGAACATGATAATGGTAATTTTCTAAAAGCAATCGAAATGATAGCATCCTTTGATACAGTCATGCGGGAACATATTCACAGAATTCAATCCTCAAAATCAGATTCAAGTCGTATGACTCACTATTTAGGAGATCAAATTCAGAATGAAATAATTGACATGCTCGGTACAACTATAAAAAAATATATACTGAACAAAGTGAGAGAATCAAAATATTTCTCCATAATATTGGATTGCACACCAGATGTAAGTCACACAGAACAAATTACAGTTGTACTCAGGCATGTTCTTTTAAATAACAAAACTAATAATGTTGAGATATGTGAAAATTTTGTTGGCTTCTGTCCGATCACCAGCTCTACAGGTGAAGGTCTATTAATCTTTGTTTTAGATTTATTTTCACAATTAAATCTCAACATTCAAAACTTACGCGGTCAAGGTTTTGATAACGGTTCTAATATGCGTGGAAAACACAATGGCCTACAAAAAAAAATTTTGGACATCAATAACCGCGCATTTTACGTTCCATGCTCGGCTCATAGTCTTAATTTGGTAGTGAACGATGCAGCAAATATTACGCACGAAACTGTAAATTTCTTTAATATAATTCAAGAAATTTACGTTTTCTTTTCATCATCCACAAAAAGGTGGTCTATAATTTGCAAACATTTGCCAGATTTAAAATTAAAAGCTTTAAGTGCTACGCGATGGTCTAGCAGAATCGATGCAGTTAAGCCATTACGATATCACCTCGAAAAAATATTTGACGCTTTGCTGGAAATATCTAGTAATTCGTCGGAATGGGATTGTACTACATCTCACAAAGCTCATTCGCTTGCTTTGAATATTCAAAATTTTAGATTTATTTGCTCGGTAGTAATTTGGTTCGATATTTTAAACGAAATTAATGCTTTGAGCAAAATGATGCAGAGCCCCACGATGAATACTCCAATTTGCATAAATTTAATAAATAAATTGATCGAAAAGTTCACAGAATATCGCACGGATGAACACTTTGAAATTGTGATAGCAGAAGCTTCCAAAGTGGCTCACGAAGTCAATGTTGAAACAAATTTCCCTCTATTAAATACCATTCGTCCAAGAAAAAAACCAACTCAATTTCAATATGAACACCATGATGAAGTTTTAGTAGACCCCAAAATCGAATATAGAGTAGTTTTATTTTAGAATTTTAGATCAGACAATAACTTCTTTAAAGGATAGATTCGAAGAGTTACAAACATTTACCAACGTATTTGGCTTTTTTAGCGATAATTTATTTAATTACTCTAATGATGAGTTAATGAAACAATGTAAAGATTTAAATCTAAAGCTTAAAGATGATTCAAGTAGTGATTCAGACATTGACGGTATTGATTTGTTTAATGAAATCATTGCATTAAAGTTGCATTTTTCAGAAAACCAGTCTAATGATCCACGAACCATATTACAATATCTTTTTACCAATGACTTAATTTCAACATTTCCGAACACAGCAATAGCGCTAAGAATATTACTTACACTGCCGGTTTCAGTTGCATCTGGTGAAAGATCATTTTCAAAATTAAAAATTATTAAAACCTATTTAAGATCAACAATGCTCCAGCAGAGACTAAGTAATTTAGCTATAGTTTCAATTGAACATGAAATTTTAGACAGCTTGGATACAAGAAAGTTGATAGAAGATTTCGCAAATATAAAGGCAAGAAGAGTTAAGTTTTTGTAATGATTGTATGGCTTAGTTTTACACTTCAGTAAACAAATATAATTAATGTACCTTATTAAAATAAACATTATATAATCATTACGAATTTTTCTTTTATTTTCCATGATGAAAAAGCCTTTTTTGACAAAACCCAGCATAATATGTAGTCGTAGGGCGGCATAATCGGTTTTGCACGCGGGCGAACAAACAGCTAGCGGCGGGCCTGGTGATATGGCTGTCTTCGGTGTAACCAATGCAAATGATGAAATATCACAGTACCAGATGAGTCGCCATGTAAGTAGCAACGAGGCTATTTGGCGTATCTTTTCATTTGCGATCCATGAAAGACACCCTACAGTAGTCCATTTGGCAGTCCATTTAGAAAATGGTCAACGAGTTTATTTTAATGAATCTAACGCGGCAGACAGGGTGGCACATCCACCGTCGACAACATTAACAAGTTTCTTTACAGTCTGTCAAACTGATGATTTTGCTCGCATTTTGCTGTATGCTGACATGCCACGCTATTACACATGGAACGCATCATCGGAATCGTTTCAGCGTCGAAAACAAAGAACACCAGTTGAAGGACATCCAAATGTATTTGCTTCAGATGCTCTGGCTCGCATCTACACAGTACATCCAAATAACGATGAATGTTATTATTTGCGGTTGTTGTTGGTGAATGTTCGTGGTCCGACATCGTTTAAACAACTGAAAACAGTTAATGGACGGCTGTGTGCGACTCACCGTGAGGCATGTCAACTATTAAATTTACTTGAGAACGAGTCGCACTGGGATGATACGCTCAAGGATTCCGTAATATCTTCGTCGCCGCATCAAATTCGTACATTGTTTGCGATTATCATATCGACATGTTTCCCCTCGAATCCAAAAGATGTAAGAAAAAATAAACGGTTTCTCCCTCCAAATATGCAAGCACACAAGGAGAGGGTGATTTATTCTTCTAACTTCGCCTTTAGCAAAGAAGCAACTGAGTGCTCCAATGTACCCAAAAAGAATAAAGCAGTAATAATGTTGTCATCAATGCACATGTCACCAGTTATTGAAAGTAATAAGGAAACTGCCAAACCGGAAATAATTTTATATTATAACAAAACCAAAAGTGGAGTGGACAATATGGATAAGCTGTTAGCAGAATACACCGTAAAACGCAGAACGAATCGGTGGCCTTTAGCACTTTTTTACAATATTATTGACATTCATATATCATTTACATGGAGCATAACCCACAATTTGTCTCGAGTGACAGACGTAGAAAGTTTTTGAAATCATTGAGTCTACAACTGTGTGGTAAAAATATAGAAGAAAGATCAAAAAATTCCATTGTAATGTCAGAATTACATATCAGATCTGCAATGCAGGACGTGCTTGGCCAAGAACTAAGGTTTTCGATTCCTTCTGGATCTACAACTTCTATAAGTCAGACAAGACGAGATTCTACAGGGCGTGTTGCAGTCGTTGGAAGTTGCTACATATGCAGAGAACTCAAACGCAAGCAAAGAAAAACACGAAAAGCTTGCACTAACTGTAAAAAACCAGTTTGTGATGAACATGCAGTTACTCGTCCAACATGTAACACCTGCTTCGAGACTTGTACTAATTCTGCATAAACAAAGAATTTGTAATTATTTATATAAATAAAACATCATAATAAATTATTATTATTTCATTTTTGTACCAAAATATAAATACTTTATACAGGGTGTGGCGTAAATAGTGGTCCACCGTTCAGGGTTAGGTACATCAGGTAGGTACCTACACCATACCAAAATTTTAAACCGGTCCGCCGACTGGTTACAGAAAAAAAAATATTTTTAATTTTTTTTAAGAAATTCCCATTTTCATTACGAATTTGACCACAGTTTCAACAAAAAACATTATTTTTGATTTTCTATTCGTGTTTATTCATGTTGAATGTATGAGCTATCATAAAAAAATAAAGATTTGTATTGAAATTGTAGCCTTTACGAGAAAAAGTGATTTCTTCTCAATTCTTAACCTAAATTTTATCGCATCACTCATATTCAGGAGCGTTTTTTGAAAAAAAAATGTACTACACTGTTAGTGCCCATGCATTTAAAAATATGCTCATGATGTACTGATTATAAAATGGTATAATAGTACCGCTTTTCAAAAATAGTTTTTTTTTATTGCAATTGTAATTAAAAACGGATAAGTCTTCCTGTTACTATTTTCGCAACATAATATTTAAACAAAAATGTTGTCTTTTTGTTTTTACCCATTTAAATATGGAATTAAATAAAACAAAGTCTCAATCTTACAACTGATATTTGACTCCACGTCTCCAAATAATTCTACATCATGTCGTGTCCTATAAAAAAAGGTCGCTCTGTACCTGAACCATAACAAAAGACCTATTGAAGTGCGCACACTCTTGTAATGCGTAGCGTAGCCGGAGTAACTAAACAATAGGATAGTGATAAGGAAAGGATGTAGTTTATTGTTGTTGTCCCTTTCCTTTCTAGCAATTGAGATCGGAAAGAAATGGTACATAAACAATTAGTACGATCTACGCTCCCGTGCATCGTATACGTTTCGTTTCATTTGTGTTTAACTCCGCTGTTTCTTGCTATTCCCCTGGACTTCGGTTGATTGCCTAAGTGATTTGGACTTGTCGTTTTGGTGACATCTAACAATCTTGCTTACGTTTACCGGACTCTGATTTGCATAACGATTTGGACAAACGTGCAGTGCAGTGATAACAAAAATGTCTCAGTATACACCGCGCGAATATGCTGACATGCATTTTATTTACGGAGAATGTGGAGGAGTCGGCAGAGAGGCGGCTCGGCTTTACAGGGAGAGATATCCCGATCGCAAACATCCAGACCACAGGGTGTTTGGGCGAGTCCACAATGCATACACCGAAGGTAGGATACCCGGCTCAGGCGTAGGCGGTGCAAGAGAAGGACGCCCACGGAGACATGCCGATGATCAGGTACTGAATTTGGCAGAACAAGATCCTACAACCTTAGTCCGAGTCTTATCTCGCACAACGGGGATATCTACCAGAACCGTACATCGCATTTTAAAAAGACACGAGCTACATCCCTACCATTATACAAGGGTACAGACTCTGTTACCAAGGGACTATCCTCCGCGAGTGAGATTTTGCAGAGAAATGCTGCGTAGAATACGAGAGGACGAGCAATTTTTTAATAAAATACTTTGGAGTGACGAATCATCTTGCAGAAAAGATGGATATTTAAATTTACACAACTTGCACAGCTGGCAGTTAGAAAATCCGCACGTCATGAGACAAGATCGATCGCAATACCAATTTAAAATAAACGTTTGGGCCGGCATTATTAATGGACAAATAATTGGTCCATTCGAACTGCCAGAAACCTTAACCGCAGAAAGGTATCTTGGGTTCTTACAGACAGATTTACCCGTACTTCTAGAAAGTGTCCCTACAGAGATCCGAGACAGCATGTGGCTACAAAATGATGGCTGTCCCGCTCACTATGCAGTAAGGGTACGAGAGCACCTTAACCTTTTAACCGCCTACGTCGGATTAATCCGACAAATATTTTCGGGCCCATTTCGCCAGAGTCGTATATTTACGACCAAAATATCACTGCTCGTTTAATCAGCTTTTTTATTTAATTACGCTGTATTCTATCAAAAATATGTTTATATTAGGTAAATAGTTAACTAAGTAATCATTTACAGTTTAATACACTTTAGTCTCTTAATTAGAAGTCCTAAAAATAATGTCCAAAGTTAGATGAATTACTAACATAATTTTTAGAAAATTGTATTGATGTGCAACGCCCATGACGACAAAATCCGACATGAGGGACGGGACATATGCCAAAATTTACCGATACAAAAATAAACATAAATCAAAATATTTCTCGTTATACTGACTAATTAACTTTAAAACAAATACAGCAATTGTTAATAAAACATTTTTTTACAAATGTTTGTGAGTATTTCATTTAATTCCTTTAAAATTAAGTAAATTTACATATGAAATGTCAGCGATTGAATTGATGGTTCCCATCCCTAGCCTACATGTTCCGAAACTTACTTTGTTAGTACGTCCTGCGCTACGGTCGGATAAAGACGACCGCTTCTTACGTCATAAACGAGTGCCGACTTCTGGAATTTTCCATCAGTGTTGTGCTTGTGCATGAAGTTTTACGTTCGTATGTCGATAAATGTACATGATAGAAATGTATCATGACGACTACTGAAGAGTTAATACGAATTCTAGAAGGCGATGAAAATGAAGAATTTTTAGCAGACGAAGAGTTTGACATTGATGTAGAGGTAATTATTTTTTTTATTACATATCTAGATAAATGTATTTTAATTTATTGTGTAGTATGGTGGTGATGTTTGAAAGGAAATTTTAAACTTAGAGTGAGTGAGATGGCGAGAGCGCGCCGTGCGATGAGAATGCGCGCGCGGCCACTCTGGAACGGTGATTCTGATTGGTTGGAGCGCGAGTCACGTGTGGGCGCGCTGACTCGCTCGTAGATACCTACATAGGTAGAGTTTATTTTGTGCGTGCCGCCGCGCTGCCACACACCGCACTGAATCGCACTGCTAATTTTGCTTTTGTAGGCTATTCAAATTTCCTACCTTGGAGACCGATGTATTTTTATTACTCTACAATTATTTTTTTGTATTATTTCAGATTCAAGGAAACAATGTCACAACCACTAATTGGACAACGCAAATTGCTACCCCAATGTTAGAAGAATTCGACGACTTTGTTTGTGGACTGTCGCCTGCTGTCAAATTAGATGATACCTCCACTGAATTCGAATTTTTCGAACATTTTTGTAGCAAAGACTTGTTACAGAAAATAGCCAATTGTACGAATAAATATCATCAACACTTCGTAAGACATACTGATCTCAGAATATATTCAAGACTGCAACAATGGCGCGACGTGACTATTGACGACCTGTACATTTTCCTAGCAGTAACAATGCTTTTCACTAGAAACAAAAGAATAACAATTGAAGAACACTGGTCTACAGACCCGTTATTACATAGTACGGTGTTCAGTAATACTATGTTTCGAAATAGATATTGCTCAATTCTTGCAATGTTATCTTTTTGTGAAGCACCTGCAGGGACAAGTAGTGTACCGAGATTGCACAAAATAAAAATGATGATTGACCACGCTCGTGAAACTTTCAAAACAACATTTATCCCGGGTAAAAAAATGTGCATTGATGAAAGTATTGTGCCTTTTAAAGGTCGTCTAATTATAAAACAATATTTACCTAAAAAACGTAATAGATTTGGCATTAAGTTATTTGTTTTATGTGATGTCGAAACCGGTTATATCGTGGATTTTATAGTGTACTGTGGATCGGAAACAGAAATAGAGACCGTACCAAATTTAGGCTTAACTGGATCAGTTGTGACTGAACTTTTGAAAGACTACTATTTTTGCAACCGAGAGTTGTATGTAGATAACTGGTATTCCAGTCCTCAGCTTTTTATATATTTAAAAGAAAGGGCGACTTATGCATGTGGTACCGTAAGATCAAATAGGAAAGGGATGCCTAAATTCCAAAAACTGAAACGTGGACAAATAGCCGCTTACTCGTCTCCTCCCCTCTTAGCCCTAAAATGGCAAGATAAGAAACCGGTCGTAATGTTGTCTACAATGCACGATGACAAAATAATACCATCAGACAATGTAGACTACTCAACTGGGCTACCCAAAATGAAACCACAGTGTGTGGTAGACTACACAAAAAATATGGGGTCGGTTGACACTTCTGATATGATGACTAGCACATTGGGCTGTATAAGAAAATCAAAAAAATGGCATAAAAAGCTTGGGTTTCACATATTTGACATGTTTTTACTTAATGCATTCTATTTCATTAAAGTGATTAAAAATAAACAAAATTATAGTTTAGCTGATTTCCAATTAAACGTTATCAGACAAATAATAGAAAAATACAAACAATGTTCTTTAACTCAACAGTCAACTTCGCGCGGCGTCCTTGACCCTAACCGTTTTTTACATAATAGTGCCTTAGAGCACTTTCCTGTTAGAATACTAACCGGCAAAAGTCAGCGATGCAAAATGTGCGCAGCAAAAAGAAAACGGTCTGAGACTCGTTTTATGTGCCAAAAATGCAAAGTTTATCTGTGCATAGATCCATGTACTGTTGAGTACCACAATTCTACAAAACAATCGGTATCGTAATCCCACATCACTATTTTTGCGTTTAGTCTATTATGTCTATGGTCAGCTAGACGTTGTCGATACTCGACAATATCCATTATTCCGTATTCGACAGTGACGACTGTTAGTGGCACGACGTTTGTAAAATCAAGTGAACATTTCACAATTTTTTAATATCAAGATGGGGTCCAAAAGTAAGTGGTCTTCGAAACGTATTGCATGTAAATGGTGATATCATTACAAAAACTCATGTTTGATTTGTTTTATAGGGAAATTTGAAGAGAGCCAGTCAATTTTGGCTCCTTTAGACTATAGCCAAGATGAAGTAGACATAGACTGTAGCCAAGATGTTAACTTACCATCAACGCTGACCAACGACGAGTATATGGTTTATTTAAATGAGGGTCAGTCGCATCTAAGAAGTTCTGATAGTACGCCAGATTTATATAGATCTACGGCGACACAAACTTTAGTCAAAACAACAAATGCAAGTACACAATACGAGCAAATTGATAATCCAATCGAAGAAAGTGCCAAAATTTTAGCGGACAGTTATTTTGTTGGCGATGAAACTCGTAAAAATAAGTTTATCGAATGTTACACAAATGTGGTCTCGTCAATAATTCGCCTCGTCGATAGCGAGCATAAATAATTTTTCGACGATTAATGAAAAATATTACCTCTGATTGTTAGACTGATTTTAGTAATAAGAAATTATATCTGTGATTATTTGACTGATTTTATTGAAATTAGTGTTATACAAATTTTATTGTGATTGTGATATATCGTTACATCTAAGTCAATAGGTAAACTGATAATGACATTGTCAAGTAAAATTTTTATTTTTATGTTTGTTGTTAATTAGTGTGATACAAATTATTGTGATTGTGATAAATATCGTTACAGATAGTTCAATTCATCTGTGCACGAAGCGCCATGTGTACGTGCGCTTATTTATACAGCTTTCATTTGTGTGGCAGCGTAAGCGGCAGTCGTCGTCCGAGCAAAACGTGTCCTTATCACTTTACCCACACATAGCGCCGCGCGCACAGATGAGTTGAACTATCTACAGGGTTATTGGTAAATCATTAACAACCTCTAAATAGTAAACTATGGGACCAAACCTAAAATCGTGAAAAAAAAAATCAGCTGTTCCCTACATTTATGTTCGTATAACTCGCCAAACTCTTCTCTGGACTGATTTTATTGTGAATAGTTTAAGTAATAATTAATAAATCGTTCAAATTTTTAAACACTTTTTGTTTTACTGGCTTGCGAAAAATGTCGTATAATTTCGTAAGGTACCTAAGTAGTATTCAAGTAGGTAGGTACCTATATCTCCACCAAGCTAAGTTTACACCTCGCTGGAATGCGGCGTGTACCCGTGTACCTACGTATAATATAATGTTAAAAACAACAAATACAAAGTAAAATCTAACAAACATTTGTTTACTTTTTTAAAGTCATAACGAATCCTTTTTTACAGCCCGTACCTAAGCCTCAGTGTGACGTAAACGACGCGAGGTGCAAACTTAGCTTGGTGAGATGTAGTTGTTAGTTAACCACGCTCGCAAATGCAAATGTCGTTATTAAAACGAAATATCGACATCGCAAAGTTAAGTATTGCACATCTCTCTATCTTTTAGGTATTTAATTTTCGATTCACTGTGCCGGGCGCTAGGGACACGCCAACTGTTCTGAAGTCGGGCGGTTAAAAGGTTAATGTGGCCTATCCAAACAGATGGATAGGGCGGTTAGGCCCAATACTATGGCCACCACGCTCCCCAGACCTTAATCCTTTGGATTTCTTTTATTGGGGATGCTTAAAGGAAGACGTATACAAGGAACCAATAAATAATATTGAAGAATTAAGGACCAGAATTCTGACAGCAGCTAGAAAAATCAATGAAAGCGGGTTTGCTCGACGTCTTAAACGCTCCTTTATTCGACGGTGCAGAGCGTGTATAGCTGCGAATGGGGGCCATTTTGAGCACCGATTGTAATAATCAATAAATAAATAATTATGATGTCAAAGTTGTTTTTTTTTAATACCCTGTCTGTAGTAACTTTTGTGTTCTCATTTGCCAATACAATTACAATAATAATATTGTCGTTGTCACTGTGACCAAGTTTACAGTAAGAATGGGCACATACACTGCCGGCCAAAGTTTGAGACCACTAGTACAAATCGTTGTTATTTATAAAATGTGTCAAAAATAAATATGATAAACAATTATTTTAAACACCTGCATATACTATAGATATTTAAGTATTATTATAAGTCATGTTTTCTATTTTTTTTTACGTTACCATTGTATAAAGGTCTTTTGTCTAAAAACATCAATGAGCGCCGCGCGCGGACCGCGCGTTACGCTCATTGTAAAAAAAATATTACCTTACCATTATTCATTAATTAGGCTTTGTTTTGTGTTAACCGCATTCTAGGAAATTTTAACTACTTAAAAAAGTGTCAACACCTGAGTTTTCATGGTGTTAATCTTTTTCAATCTGGGTTAGTCTGAGCTCGTCCTCGTTACAGTAAAGACATCTCATTATGGGAAAAGTACGCCAAATTAGCAGTGAAACACGTGCTGTCATCGTTGCTCTACACAACAAAGGCAAATCAGAACGTGCGATTGCTACTCAACTGAAGTTGTCGAAGACTTGTGTTCATAATACAATAACCCGATACAAGGAGACTGGCAGTTATCTATGTACAGCTTGTCGAAAAAAATTAAGTCTTTATTTAAAAGATGTAGACGAAATAGAAAAAGATGAAGAAAAAGAACTAGGAGAAGATGAAGGAAATGGAAACGAAGAAAATAAAGATGAAGAAGCAATATCTGCAAGTAGTAGTAACAATGCTTCTCTTGATAATGAAGAGATCGAAGCTATTGGTGAACTTCTTGACCGAACTTTATCAGGTATAACTTTTGATATAATTTTTGTACTTAGTAATTAATTTTATAAATAAAAGATTTGGTATTTTTTGAATTAATATTTGTACTGCTTACTTTTTTAGGGATAGATTCATTATCTGGTCAATTTTCATCTTGGAGTAGTAGTGATTCTCAATTGGCTAGTACTCATTCTCAAATAAGTATTAATACACAATTACCTGTCATCAACAATGCTTTGAAATTTTTAAATCAGTCTCCTGTGCTTCATAAAAAATTGAGTAACCGAAAATATTTAGAAAATAAAATTACTGACGTAAACAATTATCTATCAACTGCCTTTGGCTTAGAAAAAAAATCTGAAGATGGAATACTTGCACAAGAATTTTTAGATACGATTGAAATCTTAAAAAATAAATTTCATGATAAAGAGACTACTAAGAATGAAAAAATTCAAATTCTTACTTTATTACCATCGAATTGGAGTACTTACAAGGTCTGTAGTACCATGGAAGCATCGAAAGATATTGTCAAAGTCTCAAAGTCTCTAAGAGAACGACGGGGAATATTATCATTGCCAGATTCTAAACCAGGTTAGTCAAAATAAATTCGGTATAAATCGTCGTAACAAACTTTAATTCTAAATTTAAACATTAACCACTTTTAGGTCGACCTTTATCTGAAGATGTTAAATCGAAGGTGTTAAAGTTCTATGTTGATGATGAAACGAGTATTAATATGCCGGGTATGAAAGATTTCGTTTCTGTTAGGAACGATGAAGGCGTACGTGAGCACGTTCAAAAAAGGCTGATTTTATCAAATTTGAAAGAGTTATATGAGCTATTTAAATTGGAGAATCCTGACTGTAAAGTTGGATTTTCCATGTTTGCATCATTGCGTCCGAAGAATTGTGTACTAGCTGGATCAGGAGGTACACATACTGTGTGTGTATGTTCAATCCATCAGAACGTAAAGCTCATGATACTCGGTGAGTACGACTGAAATTCAAGATTTGTCAAATGTTTACAATTTTCCCGAGGTTATGCCTTAAATTCTGTCTTTTTTTTTAAATTATTTTCAGGTTCCAATTTACGAAAATTGACGGATAACCTTTCGACACCTTTGGTTGAATATAGTGATTGTTTAAATATGATCGTTTGTCAGAATCCATCATCAGAGTGTTATTTTGGTGAATGTGAAAATTGCCCGGGAATTGATGTGCTTGAAAACTATCTAAACGAAATTTTTGAAAAAAATGATGTTGATGAATTGACGTATCAGTGTTGGATTTCAAAACCACGGACAACTCTTGAAACGTTAACGGTAATTTCATCAGAATTTATCAGTAATTTTTGCGAAAAAATTACGGAGCTTTTGCCTCATGCTTTCATTGCGAAATCTCAAGCAAGATTCATGAAATCTCTTAAGGAGTCTCTTGGACCTGACGAGTTTCTTGTAGTATGTGATTTCGCTGAGAACTACAAATTTGTTATTCAAAATGCAGTGCCAGGATTTCACTGGAATAATGATCAATCGACAATATTTCCAGTGGTAATGTACTTTAGAGAAAACAATGAACTATTGCACAGAAGTTTAGCTATTATATCTGATTGTAACACGCATGATTCATCTGCAGTCAACGTCTTTTTAAAAATCGTTACTGATTTTATAAAATCTTTGTCTAATACTGCTAAAAAGATCTATTACTTCTCTGATGGGGCTCCTCAACAATTCAAGAACTACAAAAATATCGTTAATTTATATTATCACCAAGAAGATTTCGGAATAAATGCTGAATGGCATTTTTTTGCGAGCTATCATGGAAAAGGACCTTGTGACGGTGTTGGAGGAATATTGAAAAGGGCTGCAGCTAAAGCTAGTCTTCAGTTACCATTCGATAAACAAATTTCAAATCCTCAAGAGTTGTTCCAATGGGCTGTGCAACCTAATGTTTTGCCAAAAATTGAAGTAAGATATTCAAGTACTGCAGATTATCAGAAGGCAGCAGAGGTTTTGAATATACGTTATTCTAAAGCTAAAACTATCACAGGTACACAAAAGTATCATTGCATTATACCAAACACAGATGGATCTCTTACCATGAAACTGACATCTTCTTCAAATCGAACGTATTGCTGCAAATTATTTAAACGCCAAAAGAAATAATTAAACCTTATTAGGCTTATTGATAGAGCTCACTCTGGAAATTAAAATTTTGATTTGATTGTTTACTGTCTAAATGTTTGATTTTTGTTTAGATTTTATGTAATAAAGACCTTAATGATGCAAAACTAGCAAAAAGATTTGAAAAAAAAAAATTAATTAATTTGAAAAATCAAAAAAAGTTATATCCCATCATTATCCCATTACGAGACTAGGCTTAAAATTTGTATTTTGGGGACTAATATTTTTGAGATTTTTTTTAGAAAAATCGAAGGATACAAACAGTTTTAAAAATCAGGTTTTAACGTAGAAATAAAAAAAAAAAATCAAGTCTACTATTAATAATTTTTTGCATAATTTTTTCAAAAAATTTGTCAAAAAACAAGAATTTTGAAAAAAAAAGATCCAAACTGGACCATTTTTCGCCAAGTAATGGCAATTTAAAAAAATAAACTCCCGAAATTGGCCAAAATTCATATCTTCTGATTGGTTGAGTAGAAAAATTTGAAAAAAATCACAGAAACCTATTTCAAGGGGTTGAAAAAAATACCCAAGTTTCAGCGAAATCCGAGATGCAAAGTTCATCGGTAGGATGAGTTGGCATGGAATGCCCCAAATACACAAAGAGGTACCCGGGTACCTTGTCACTCTATTGTGAGTTTAAAATATGTTTTGGTTTCCACAAAACATTGGAAATAGTTGACTGGGTTAAAAGATTAAAAAATATATAATTTACAAATAGTTAAGAGCTCTCAGGAGATCACAGCTACCTACAGAGCGTATAACATACTTTTCGTTAAAATTGAAAATGCTAATGGTACCCGGGTACCTCACCTCGTCACTCACATAAGGGTTAACATAAGTAGAAGGACTCTAGAAAGGCATTTAAAAACCGCGCATGATGCTATATCTCTGGATTTTAAGCCAAGACACCTGGGACTCAACCATTTAAATAGAAGAATGGTCGCTGACCGCAATCTTAGGCCCATAGCACATGGCGTATTTTAAACGCGCAGGCAACGCGCGTATTAGGAAAAAACCACACGGCGCGGTGCGGCTCCGGCGCGGCGCCTGAGCGGTGCCGCAACGGTTTCCTACATACAAAAATGCATTGCAGTCACATGGCGCCGTGCGGTGTGCTCCGGCGCCGCGCCGCGCGCGCATCGGAATCGAGACGAGGCGGGGAGGGGTGTAAGCAGAGCGGAGCCGGAGCGGCGCCGCTCGCAGTTGTTTGTTTGCGCAGTATAGGGAAGGACGCATGCTGGATTAAGTACGATCACGTAACCTGTACCTATCAAAATGAGTACCAGTAATGAGGAAAATATTGACATGGACTACCTCATTTCTTTAGTTCAAGAACGGGACGTACTGTGGGATAAGTTTCATGTGGATTTTAAAAACAATAATTTAAAAGCGAAGGCATGGGCAGAAGTTACAAAAAATTTATTTCCAGAATATGATAGCTACGCTCCTGATCGAAAGAACAAAATTGGTGAGTCCTTATTTTTCTTCATACTAGTAACATGACTAAATTTTCTTTAAGGGGTTAGGTGGGTTTCAGAGGTTGAAAAAAAGAAGATTTTCACTATTTTTTTTTTAGTATATAAAATCATATATTTTATTTAAACAATACACTATATCTAAGATACATATATAAACAGTATTTTGTGAAATTTTTGTTTAAAAATTTCGAAAACTCAGCCGTTGGTACCTGATCTTCCTTGACGTTTAAAAAAAAAATGCTCTTGCCGTGGACAGCATAACTCATTATTGGTTCATCCAAAATCAAAAAACCAAACGGATTACGTTAGTACATGGATAAATCTCGTTGTTGAACGAAGGAAAAAAAAAAAAATCAAAATTTGAATTTTTTACAGGCTTTGAACCATAAAACACATTTTTTAGTGAAATTTTCGACATACATTGGCTCAAAAAAAATAGTTGTAATTAAAAAAAAAAAACATCCTTCGTTCAATAACTAGATAATGTTATCTCTAAGATTTGTACAAAATTTGAACTAAATCGCTTCATAACTTTTCGAGATATCGTGTCCACCGACTTAAAAAATGGAGTTTTGAGATAAACGCATTTAAAGTTTTAAATTAAAATAACATGCAAAAAAAATTTTTTTTTTTAACTCACATAGAATCATCGATTCCAGCACCATAAAGCAAAGTACCTGCTGCTGCGGCAATATCGAGGGCATCCTTTTGCTCTTGCCTGAGACGAATTCTTGCTTCACGAGTCGTAGAGCTAGCTTTCTTTTCAGCAATAAGTATGCGGTTCTCATCTTCTTTTAGGACATACTCGTGGCAGAATTTTTTACATCCGGCTAATCCTAAGCCTAATATTCGCATCACAAATATAAACCTACGATTTATTTCATATGATTTGCCAATTTTTTGACAAGACAAAATGTATCGAGGCTGACATTTTTCACACTCTACAACAATTTTAAAACCAAGGCCAAATTTCACACACTGTTTAAAATCCACTTTACCATTACTTATTTTTTCCTCTCCATTCTCATTTACTACATTAGAACATTTTACAAAAGTAGATAGTGTTGAAAAAACTAAAAAAAATCGATATTTGCATACTGCAGAATACCGTCCTCTGGCACGTGGTTTTCATTTTGGTTTTTGAATTTTTTCGCCGATGTGCTGGTAAAAGATTCCTCATCTATCTCAGCAGTTTTTGGATTGAATGATTGTTTCCTCTTCTTAGGTCTATCTTTTCTTTGACCACTAGTTGCTCGATCAGATCTTGTAACTTTACTCATTTTTTATAAATAAAAATTTATAAACACTTATAGTAAAAATTCGCGAACACTTATAACCTCAAATCAACCTATTAACTCAAGAAGCAAGCATAAACTAAAATATTAAAAACTAGTTTGAGTTGCCCTTGAACTGTAAAAGAAAGTGGGGAAAGTTATCCAACAATAGATATGCAGCTGCTTCCGTATACCTGCGAAGCGCTCAATTGACATGGCTTAATGGGCGGCACTTCTGAAGAGTCTATCTCTTAGAATTTTACTCGGATCGACTTAAAATTTTAGGAGAGTATTTTAAACATACTGTACTATTTAGTGAGACAAAAAAAAAAAAATCGATTTTTTGAAATTTTCAAACCCACCTAACCCCTTAATTGCCACTTCAAAGATCCTGTGATGCTCATAAAATAGTTTCCAAATTCATCTCTAATACCATTAGCTGCTGTCAATTCTTCATTTTGGGGTTGGAGAGAGTGAAACTCATCACAAATTATCGTCAATTTATCTTTTTGACGAACACCATCCCGATCGGCCACAAAATTGTGTAGGACACAACATGCTTTTACAATGGCAGTAGCAAAATCATAGGATACGTTTATCGGTCTGTGAAAAATGCGCCATTTGTTTGCCATGATTCCAAAAGCACATTCGACATATCTTCTTGCCCTGCTAAGACGATAATTGAATACCTTTTGTTT
Organism: Hypercompe scribonia; assembly: GCA_949316085.1. Taxonomy (NCBI): domain Eukaryota; kingdom Metazoa; phylum Arthropoda; class Insecta; order Lepidoptera; family Erebidae; genus Hypercompe; species Hypercompe scribonia. Next base: position 6,090,540 of record OX438994.1, read on the forward strand.
TACATCAAGATTTTTACCACCATAAGGACGCATAACATGTTTGCTTAATCCAAAAGCTTCGTCACCCACTAACACATATGGGATTGGTCTATTAAAACCACATAGTGGCTGGGGATCAGGCAATGGCAGCTTCTCGCAAATCATTAACTCGTACAGTTTTGAGTTTTGAAAAACAGTTGAATCGCACTCTTTTCCGTATGCGCCAATGTCGACAAAAGTAAATTTATAGTTAGAGTCCACAACAGCTAGCAACACCATAGAAAAAAAAGATTTGTAATTAAAAAAGAGGGAGCCACTATTAGCAGGATTACACATGCGAATATGCTTTCCGTCGATGGCCCCGATGCAATGAGGAAAATTTGTTCTGACATCAAAATCAGATGCTATTTTTTGGAATAGGGCTGTTGTCAGCTCAGGGATGTTGTCACGAAGAAGATGTTTCCATATAGCTTCGCATACTCTCAATATCATACATGCAATCGTAGATTTCCCCCGTTTAAATTTGAATTCTAAATCTTGAAACGTATTTCCGCTTCCTAGGTACCTGTAACAAAAACATTTTAAGATTATTAAATAAAAGATATATAAAACAGTACTCACTCAGGGGTAGATGCTTTAAAAAATATATATGTTTTTGAATCACCCCTTGAAAGTGACCACATACTGCTGTTAGTTTGTAGTCACTTTTTAGAGGTGATTCAAATACATTTTATTTTTCCCAAAAAAATATGATTTATATTATGATGAAGAAAAAAATATTTTGCCTTCTCATGCATAATCCGCAATCAGTCTGGGAGTGCTAATTTTTTTTTCCTATTTGACCGACGACCCATGTTTATTCGGCAATATTTTCCCTTATATTTATGAAATGCATTTCTGAAGTTTTCGATTTAAGGCTCTAGTTACGCATCTATAGGATCTTAAAAAAAAGACGCGATAAACCTACAAATATACATTTAATATTTGATTTTCATTTCAGGTAATACTGTTGTGAAAAAGTGGAAAAATGTCAAGGACACCTTTTTCAAACAATTAAAAAAAATTAAAGAATCCTCAAGATCCGGCTCAGCCGCTAAAAAGCTTACAAAATATCATTATTACAATCAGCTATTATTTTTAACCAAAATAGCACAGAATGCCACGGACGATAGTTTAAACTTAGCTGATGAATCGACCATGAGTTTTACAGATGATGTGCCTGTACCTGGGCCGTCCCGCTATGTTCCTGTCACCCGGAAGAGAACATTACAATTGGATGACTTTGAAAAAGCTACATTAGATGCATTAAAAGCTCCTAAGGAGAAGGAGAATCGCCACTTGTCCTTTTTTAAAGGCATACTGCCGTCTATAGAAGATTTTACAGAACTTCAGACCCTTACTTTCCAAAGTAAAGTTTTACAACTAATCACGGAAATGCGCTATGGACAAACGACTCCACATTCGTCCTTTGCGTTTGAACAGCAATTATCACACGGGTATCAAACCCGAAATTACCAAAGTACGGGTACGTACAGTTCAATAAACTCAAATTCTGATGTATTTCAATCTCCAAATCAAGGTTCTGAAGTGTCTCAAAATAGCGAAGAGATTGAATATGATTTTGCAAGCTTGTAAGTGATAATATTGCCCTGAAGTTGATTTGAAATCTATTATAATATATATAACAAAGTCGTGTGTGTTACACCATTTGTACTTAACTCGAGAATAAAGCAAGTGGAAAAAATAAAAGATTTTCATTACTTACCTCAAAGTGATTCCCAGCATTTCTATTGGCTCCACTGGATTCCTCATATTAGTATATTGTTTCCGTATATGTGGCTCTAAGGATTGCAATAAACCTTCAAAAGTGGATACACTCATTCGAAAAAAATTGTAAAACCTCTTTTCGTCTAAAACCAACTCTTGATATTCTTTAAAGAAAAAAAGTCCGTCACTATTCCTCAAGGCTATAAATGGACTGATCCAGTGTTTTCGTATGATTCTACGTCGATTTCTTCGGTGGCGTAGTAATAAGAGCAGCAGCACACGTCTTTCCCGATCCATTGTTATTACAGACTGTCGCGTAGCGATGGGCAACCCCTCATTTTGCCGCCGCTGCGGCGCCGCCGCGGGCTCCGTAGAACGTTGCGACGCCGCTCTGCCCGTGTGGTCGCCAGCGCGGCGAAATGGCTTGCGGTGCGGCGCCGCACCGCCCGTGTGGTTTGGCTCTTAGGAACGCGCGTCTTCGGCGCCGTAGACGCCGATTCTTGCGTTTGCATTGATGATACAAGCGCGCGCATGAAGCGCGTATACGCGCAGTAGAAGCGCGTACAAATGAGCGGGGTAGAGATAGAGGGGGGATGCGCGCTCACGCCACCACTGCGCCGCCCGCGCCTCAGTTGCAATTATTTTATTGTGTGCTGCGCATGTATTTAGTAAAATGGAACCCTTCGACACCGACCGTTTTATAACAGAAATACACAATCGTCCAGTTACATGGAATTCACTACTACCCGAATATTCAAACAAAGTGTCAAAAAGAACTGCGTGGGATGAATTGTGCCAAATTTTTTATAACAATTTCAATGAAAAAACCAATAAGGAAAAAAACCTGGCAGGTAAGGTCTATTATGTATATTTCAAAAAATTATGTATTTATTTTAGGACTACACATAAAACACCGCCGTTAAGATAGCCACCAATGTCGTGTGCCGATGTAAACAGTCAAGGTGAAAAACTTTACATACATATTTTTTTTTTACTTATTGTAACTAACGATTTAGTACCGTAGAACATGGGCACGCGATATGCTATCTTTACGGCCTTACATGGAACTCTAAAACAATAGAAAATATAATCAGGTGCCCTAAATTTTAGAATCTTGCCATGGTACTGCACCTTCATCGCTATTAAAATAATCAGTATACATATTTCGTATCGTAGTTCCGCTTAGTTGTCCCCGTGACCGTCTTGCACCAATCGATATTAAACTTGCATCTTCAGGAGGTTCTTCTAAACCAGCTATACTCAAAGAATTATGAAAATTATAACCGTCACGTTGACGTATGAAATTATGCAGTACACAACAGGCTTTCACAATAGCCACACTGAAGTCGACGCTAACGTTCAGTGGTCGATTAAAGATTTTAAATTTGTTGCTTAATATACCAAATGTACATTCAATGTATCGTCTAGCACGTGTCAAGCGGTAATTATATATTCTTTTCTCTCGTGACAAGATTTTTCCAGCGTAAGGTCTCTGTAAATGTTGAGATAATGCAAAGCCTTCATCACCAACAAACGTAAATGGTATTGGCACTCCATTATTAGATATTGGTCTCGCATTTGGTATATTATAATTTCCTTGCCTTATCTTTCTGGTCCACTCACTACATTCATTTATTGTTGAGTCTGCAGCCTTTCCATAGCATCCAACATCTATATCGATAAAATTGTAATTTGCGTCACATATTGCAAGCAATACAATGGAAAAATATTTTTTATAATTAAAATACTCTGATCCACTGTGTTGAGGTTTTATAACTCTAATATGTTTCCCATCGATGGCCCCAATTAGGTTGGGAAAATTTGCGTATTTCATAAATCCTTCAGCAGTTTTTAGATGAGATTCTTCGGTTGGTTCTGGCATACAAATGTTTCTTAATTTATCCCATAATATTTTCACTGTTTCACGGACTATAACGCCTGCCGTCGTTTGTCCACACTTAAAGTCATAGTGAATATCAGAGAAATAGCAACCCGTAGCTAAATACCTGAAAAAAAAAAAACATTATTACAAATTTTATTTTCATCGTTAAATTTTCATTTTAAATTAAAATTAACCTACGACTACTTATTTAAAATAAATTAAAATGAACCTGATGAAATGAATAATAAAAAATCCTAATATTAACATTATTATTGTTTTCAGTCATTGACCTGCAAAAGAAATGGAAGAGTATTAAGGACGCTTATAATAGAAATAAAGCGACAAACAATAAATGTCCCAGTGGATCTGGAGCTAAGCCTAGAAGACCCTACATATATTCTAATTTGCTAACTTTTTTAGACCCGCTTGGCGAAATAAGACCTCCAAGTCAATGTTCAAAGAGCTCAAGTCAAAATGATGATGCAGCACAAGAGCAGGACCAACACTGTGATTTTCAAAAGCCACGTTCACCGAAGAAATCTAAAAAGACTCCAAAACATGAAGACTATCAAGATAAATTGTATGAAGCATTGACAGCAAATCTGAAACAGTCTAAAGATAATAATACAATTTTATCCGAAAATCCCGACATGCTGTTTTTAGTTTCGTTAGCCAAAGATTTTTCTGCCATCCCAGAAGAATTCAAGTTAGAGGCCAAAGCTGATGTGATAAATTTAATTCGCAAATATAAAAAAATGGGACAATCATCGAGAGCATTACATGAAAATAGTGGTGCATTCCAATATGAACATCAGTATGGATACCAGTCTGGAATATCAGTCTGAATTTCAGCCTCAATATCCAAGTACTCCAGCGCCAATAAACGAAATTGGCAGTTCACTCCTAAATATGGATAGCAATGAATCGGTTACAAATGACTCCGATATAATATCTGACATGTATGATGATATTTAATAAATAAACCTTATTCTCTAATTCATAATCTAAGTGCACTTATTACTTATTTTGATTTTTTTAGAACTGTAACAGGTCAATAAATAATAAATACATACTAAATAAATAATACTGGTTGTTTTCTTACCTCAATGTGATGAGTAAACGTTCTTCTGCCGATATACATGATCTCATTACTGTATTTTGATGAGTTAAGTCCGATTTTACAATTAAAAGAAGTTCTTGGAATGACGAATATGACATTCGATAACATTTATAAAATTTCTTCCATCTTCTATGTATTACCAATTTTTTAAACGTTGTATGATAATGACCACTCAATCTTCTTTCACTCGTAAATGGGTCTATCCAAAAGATTCGTTTATTTTTGTGTTTTTTTCTTTTTAACCCTACAAGGCACCCAGTTCCACATGTGGAACACCTACTTTAATCGTTTCTACAGCCATAAACTTACAAGTAGCGACATCTCTTGACATTTTGATACAAGCTACAGACAATTAGCGATGTTTTAGTACGAATCTTTTCCTACAGATGCCCTTTTGGTCTTTGTTATTTCACACGAAGCGTAGAATTTGAATGAAAGTGAAACGTTTGTCGTTTAAAAAATATTTAAAAAATAGATATCCTTCAGTTTCGACTCGAAAAAAATTACTGTGTGCTGTAACGAAGTGTATATTTTGTAGAGGTAAGTTGTTTTTTATATAAATATAAGTGAATGTATTTGTAAATCATATTTTTATGCATGTTCCACATACGGTACGTTGAGCTTTAGTGTCCGTTTTCAGTTATACGTACTTAGGATAACTTTTCATATAAATACTTTGATTTTATTGCAGATAATGGCGCGAAGAAGATTGCGTGATGAGGATATTGAGGGTTTCTTGGAAATCCCTTCTGCGAGTGAAGACGGACAAGATTTTTCTGATGCTGAAAGTGATGATGATATCGAAAAGATTCAATCTATCCAAAACTTTTTATCCGAGCCTCTTAGCGACGTGGAGTCTGCCTTATCTTCGCCGAGGCATCATCATCATCAGTGTTCTCCGAGCAATGAGGTTATTGCGAATATCGAAGATTTTCAGCCAGAAATATCAGACCCTCAACCTAGTACATCAGGGACAACTACAGGTACCAATACACAATCTCGGACATCTCGAGGTCGGGGATCATCGAGTACCACAATCAGTCATGGATCTAGAATCCCTGTAACTGTCACCCAAAGAAAAAAAAGAAGATTTATTTGGAAGAAAACCTCTTTTCGACCACCTCCTTCTATATTTACTGGAAACACAAATTTACCGTCACCGATTATAGACTTTGAAACTCCCCTTCAATATTTTTTATGGTTTTTTGATGATGAGTTACTTCAGCATATTGTAGAAGAAATGCACAAATTTAGTGTCCAAAAAAATTCCTCAAAGCCATTTACAATAACAACTAATGAATTGAAAAAGTTTATAGGTGTTTGTTTGATTATGAGTTTGGCGCCACTGCCAAACATTCGAATGTATTGGGCATCTGAATTAGGCATTCCTTTGATTATGCAGACTATGTCACTAAATCATTTCAAAAAAATCTGTCAGTTTCTACATTTCAACGATAACTCCACACAACCGCCATCTGGTAGTCCAGGATATGATCGTTTGCACAAAATAAGGCCTATATTGGAAACATTGAGAAAGAAATGCCAAAGCGTGCCGAAAAGAGAAGCACTATCCGTCGACGAACAAATGTGCGCAACAAAAGCTTCAAATCTTCTACGACAATACCTTCCTAATAAGCCACATAAATGGGGCTATAAATTACTGGTTCTATGCGATGATCGTGGCTTTGCTTACGACTTTGAAATTTATTCCGGAATGGAGAACGCTCCTGAACTAAGACTTTCAACTGAGCCAGACTTAGGAGCAAGCTCAAACATAGTAGTTCGCTTAGCTAGATCGATACCTAAAAATCAAAATTTTAAATTATTCTTCGACAATTACACAGGCCAACAACGAAAAAACTTTTTTGATAATTTTAACTTATTCCTGCGTAAATTGGTCTCCTGATTACGAAAAAAATAATAAAAAAGTTGTATCACCCACCAATTTCTCACATTTCATTATTATGTAATATTAAATTTTATGTACCAGAATGTATAGGATATATCTTTAACTACGGAATATTTTTTAAGTTGGCAACATTATTCTAATGCAATCTGGTTGGCAATGAAATAAAAACTTTTTAGGTTAGTATTTCTAATGAATTTGACAGCTGTAAGTTTTTTGTCAGTTATTATAACCTCAAATTGCTGTGTGCTTTTAATTCAAAAATAAAAATGGTTAATCGTGATTGTAAAGTTTCTCATAATGCTTTTTGCTATATATGTGGTAATATTGTAATTAAAAAACATCAAAGGAACATTACTGACTTTATAAAAAAAGTATACTTCGCTTATTTTGGCATAGAAATCAAGAATCAAGACAAGAGTTGGGTTCCTCACAAAGTTTGTTATGTCTGTGTCGAGGACCTCAGGAAATGGTCTAAAAAAGAGAAGATAGCTTTTAAATTTGCAGTACCGATGGTATGGAGAGAGCAAAAAAATCACTTAGACGATTGTTATTTTTGCTGTATAGATGTTAGTGGATATAACTCTAAAAATAAAAAAGTTATTATCTATCCTAACGTTACGTCAGCGGATCGGCCGGTAAAACATGGACCTTGCTTTCCTGTTCCTGTGCCACCTGAGCATATTGATGATGTTTTACAGTCTAGCCCCGAATCTAGTCAAAGTCAACCGACTGATGACGATTTTCAATGTACACCGGATAATTTAAAACCACAGTTATTTGCACCAGCCGAATTAAATGATTTAGTTAGAGATTTAGGTCTGACTAAGGAAAAAGCAGAATTGCTTGGTTCTAGACTAAAAGAAAAACATTTATTGGAACCTGGAACATCTATTTGTCATTATAGAACAAGAGATGAACAATTTACTCAATTTTTTCGACAGGACGAGGATCTGGTTTACTGCCATGATATTGTCAGTCTAATAAATGAATTTGGAATTGAGTACAAAAAAGAAGATTGGAGACTTTTTATTGACTCATCAAAAACAAGCTTGAAAGGTGTGTTATTAAATAACGGAAATACTTATGCTTCAGTGCCTGTAGCACATTCAATTCATATGAAGGAAACTTACCAAAATCTTAATATTATTCTAGAGAAAATTAGCTATGCATCTCATGATTGGATGGTGTGTGGTGATTTAAAAGTTATCTCCATGCTCCTTGGTCAACAAAAGGGATTCACAAAGTTTCCATGTTTTATATGTGAATGGGACAGCAGAGCAAGGGATCAACACTGGTCTCAAAAGCAATGGCCCTTAAGGACAACCTTGATACCTGGCATAAAAAACATTTTAAATGACACTTTAGTTGACCCCAAGAAGATTCTTCTACCACCACTCCACATAAAGTTGGGCTTAATGAAGCAATTTGTTAAAGCTTTACCTAAAGATGGCGATTGTTTTACATATTTGTGTAGCAAATTTCCTCATTTATCAGAAGCTAAACTAAAAGAAGGGATTTTCGTCGGGCCTGATATCCGTAAATTAATGTTCGATTCAAACTTCGAAGCAACGATGAATGAGAAGGAAAAGGAGGCTTGGATATCATTTAAAGACGTTGTGATTAAGTTTTTGGGAAATGTGAAAGCTCCGAACTATAAACTTATCGTAGGTAACATGATAAACAAGTTTAAAACTCTTGGTTGCCTGATGAGCCTTAAAGTCCACTTCTTGCACAACCATCTTGATTTTTTCCCTGAAAACTTAGGTGATGTAAGTGAAGAGCAAGGAGAACGGTTTCACCAGGACATAAAAGAGATAGAGAAACGATACCAGGGACGGTGGAATACCACAATGATGGGTGATTACTGTTGGTCACTACACAGAGAACAACAAAATGCTATTCATAGAAGAAAAAGCTACGCACGAAATTTTACGGAGAAAAGGGAGAGGAAGTACAAAAAAATTAGCATCTAGTATTATGATTTAAGCAATTAAATATGATTTTAAGCAAAAATATAACAAATTTAAAAAACTGTCATTTCTTTAATTTTTATAGATCAAATTTTCCCAATTTTTTGAAATATTCATTGATATCATATTGTGAGATAATGGTGGGTGATAAAAAAAAACTGCTATTAAATACGGTTTCAGCATCCAAAAATGCATAAGATTTAGGTATTTTTTTTCAAAAAGTTTTTACAAAAAAATTTTTTGTTGGCCTGTGTTATTATACGTCGCCAGAGTTGATTGCTTTTTTAGCCAAAGAGGGAATACAGTCACTGGGAACAGTCAATAAAGGTCGTTTAGGAAAAGACCTCAAAATACCTTCCATAAAAGACCTAAAAAAGGATAAGATACAGAGAGGTTATTCAGAGCAATGGGTAGCTAATTGTGATAACACAGATATTGTCACCGTTATGTGGTACGATAACAAACCAGTCGTTTTATCTTCGTCTTTTGTGGGTCAAGAGCCAATAGAAACAGCAAGAAGATACGACAAAAAAGAGAAAAGATATATCCAAGTGAATTGTCCCCAAATAATCAAAACATATAACCAGCATATGGGTGGTGTGGACCTCCTCGATTCGTTCTTAGGAAAATACAAAATAAAAATAAGAACTAGAAAATGGTACTTGAGGTTATTTTATCATCTTCTTGATGTAACTCTAATCAATTGCTGGTTATTGTACAGAAGAGTCGGGGAGCAGCAGAATAAGCCAACGCCAATGAAACAGAAGGATTTCAAATTTGAAGTAGGGAAAAGTTTATGCATGTGGGGACCATCGATAAGCAAAAAAAGAGGTAGACCAAGTTTATCTGATCTAGTTGAAAATAAAAGGCAGAAGCCAAATACTTCAATCCTACCTCCTCGTGATGTCAGACGTGATGGGTTTGAGCATTTTCCCGTTTGGGGCGAAAAAAGACAACGGTGCAAATATCCTGGTTGTAAAGGAAAAACATTTATATCTTGCGATAAATGTCGCGTTGAACTTTGCCTCAATAAATCTAACAATTGTTTTCGATCTTTTCACCAGTAAAAATATTTACTATAATAGTTATAAGTACATATGATTTTGCAATATATATAGAATTTCAATATATAAGTAAATAATAAGTTACAAATGAAAAAAAGTACATCAGAAGCTATTTCCAAAACAATTTAATTTGTACTATTTTTATACCAAAAAGTTTAGTTAAGGCTCAGTGTACCGCATGTGGAACTGAAATAAAAAGTTATTTTTTTCGTAAATAATGGTTTTATTTTTATTTCTATAACTTTTCCCTAACTTCTGATCACTTATTACAACCTATATAATTTTTAGGCGCACATAAAAAAAATTGAGCCTTGTAGGGTTAAAAGAAGTACTAAAGCCAGTGTACCCAGTGTTATATCAACGGACGCCATTGTACAACTGGAGAGAGGAGTCTCTGATCAAAACGCAAAGGCTACGAGCGACTACAGCACGTATACACGCAGTAGAAGTGCGTATACGCGCAGTAGAAGCGCGTTTCACGGCCGCATTGTGTGCTTAAGAGCCTGTCCAGATGAAGCGTTTTACGCGCGAGTCCACTCGCGCGTAGACACTCGCACGTTCTTGAGGTACTAGAGCTACATATATCCCGTCCAGAAGACTTTGCGCGTGTCATCACTCGCGCGTAAAACGCGTGCAATAACCGCGACTCTCGACTCGCGCGTCGTACGCGCGAGCGGCGCGCGAGTCGAGATACTCGGGCGCCATTGCTGCGTCCAGTATTACGCGCGAGTGCGTGGCGTATGGACGTATTTAGTTGCGATGATGGAGCGTGACAACTTCAATACCGAACTGTTTATTGATGAAATTGAAAAAAGAGTAGCCTTATGGGATTTAGAATCAACAGAATATTCCAATAGAACAACAAAACGTAGGAACTGGGAGGAAATAGTGGAAATTTTTTGTGAAGCTGGTGATTCCGAAGAAAAGAAAAAAGCTTTAGGTAAGTAAAGAATGCTTTATTTAAGACTACATAGGTAATACATAAATCTACTGTGTCCTATTTCTATTCCCGATGACGACAAATCCTAAACTAAAGTCGTGTAATATATTATATATATCTACTATATCATTTTATCTTGCCAAGGGAGTTTGCCTTCGTTAACAAAATAATCAGCGAATCTGTCTCTTGTATTCCGCGATCTTGCATTCGGCCTTACTATCTCAGTGTTAAAATTATGCAGATGTGTTTCGTACAGAGTGTGGTCATACCTATAGCCATCCCGTAACCTTACGTAATTATGAAGAACACAACACGCTTTAATGATGTTTTCTGCAAAATCAATGTCTACATTCAACGGTCTATGAAATATTCTCCATTTATTTACCAAGATCCCAAAGCAACATTCAATGTAACGCCGGGCTCTGGATAAGCGATAGTTGAAAATTCTTTTCGTGGTTGTTAGAGATTTACCGCAATAAGGGCGCATTATGTTTTCTGACAGACTGAACGCCTCATCTCCTACTATCACATGGGGTAAGGGTGTAGTGTCTGTATGTGATATTGGCTTTGGGTCTGGAATATCTAAAGTTTTCTCGACAAGTTTTTTATATAATACAGAGTCTCTAAAAATTGAGGAGTCATTACTTTTTCCATATGCGCCGATATCTACTGAAATAAAACAATAATTTGCATCGCACACAGCCAACAAAACAGTTGAAAAATAATTCTTATAGTTATAAAAAAGAGACCCAGAATCATTCGGTTTTATAATACGGATATGTTTGCCATCAATGGCGCCGATGCAATTAGGAAAATTTGTGTATTTTGTAAATTGTTTAGAAATTTCTTCCCATTCAACCTTCGTAGGTTCTCTCATTACTATATTTTGTAGTTTTTGCCATATGACGTAACAGGTTTTCTGTACTATTTCGACAACTGTAGATTTTCCCAATCTGTAGGCATAATGCAGATCCGCAAAATAACATCCTGTGGCCAAATATCTGAAAAGAAAGTTATGTTATTAAATACAGTATATAAATTAAATGTAGTATTTCAATTCAATCCATTTATTGATTTCAGGTATTTCATTGCAAAAGAAGTGGAAAGGGTTGCGTGATAGCTTTGTAAGAGAAATGAAGAGGAAGAAAACCACACCGTCTGGATCAGGAGCCTCCGGCAAAGCCAAATATATTTTTTTTGAACGTTTAATGTTCCTTGAACGATCGACACAGAATAAAAAAACTGACGGCAACATCAACCCCGCGCCTGTTACAGCTGAAGAACAAGACTTTTCTGGCGATGGGGAAGATGTAATGAGACCTCCAATTAGTCAGGCGAAAAAGAAGAAAAAGCTTAATGCGGCCGACGAAGAATTTCTGGACATCATAAAAACAAATTTAGCACCTAGAAATCAGCGACAGACATCAAACCAAACGGAGCCAGATGATGACAAACTATTTTGTTTGTCTCTACACAAGGAGCTCCTTAAAGTACCAGAGGCAAACAGACTCGAAACAAAAATAGAATTAATGAAAGTGCTTCAAGCTCATCAAGCCCCATGTTACGAACCCCCAGCTGCCTACCGACCCTCACCACAATATCAGTACCAACGCGGACAGAGAGATTATTTTGAAGAAGCAGGATATCATACAATAGAACCTTCGACATCTTCGTTTTCAGCAACAAATTTCTCGAATTACAATCGAGGTTATTGCACTGTGCAACGCAATACCCCATCAACTGCCTACAATAACCCAACTACTCCATTACCGCCATCAACTGCCTACAATAACCCAACTACTCCATCACCGCCATCAACTGCCTACAATAACCCAACTACTCCATCACCGCCATCAACTGCCTACAAGCATCAACTGCCTACAATAACCCAACTGCTCCATCACCGGCATCCACACACGATTCCCAAGAATCTGATTTGATGGATCTGTACTCTTAATTTTAATTTTTGTTCTTAATTCTTAATTTTTGTTAATTTTATTCATAGTTTAAAAAGGTTCAAATTGTAATAATATTAAAACTAACCTCAAAGTAATCACGAGTTTTTCTTCTGCAGAAACAGTATCCCGCACCACATAATTTTGACTTGGAGTCAAATCTTCTTTAATAATTTCTAGCAAATCATCGAACGATGTTATTGACATCCGAAAGTAATTAAAAAATTTTTCGCTGTGTTCTCTAAGCTTTGGGTATAATGTTATAAACATACTATGCGTCATTCTGTCACGTAGAATTGGATGCACGTTAAATCGTCGATTTTCTCTTCGTTTACGACGTTTCCATCGACGGTATGCAAGCCACAACACAACCGCTGTATCCGAGTCCATGTTTATAACTGAGTCCCTCCCAGAGTAGAACGCGCGTAAAACGCGGTATCTGGACGCAGTGTAAAATTGATACGCGCGAGTGGACTCGCGCGTAAAACGCTTCATCTGGACAGGCTCTAAGATACAAAGTTGCGTTCAAATCTCGTATGAAGCGCGTATACGCGCGTCATCTGCGCGTCGCCTGCGCGTTTAAAATACGCCATGTGCTATGGGCCTTAGTGTACCAAACGCGGAATGAGTGTATTTGGAAATCCCGAGTCATCTGCAGAAGAAAGGAAGGCAATAACAATAATGGATGGAACATATATTTTAGGGTGTCCCTTAAATTTCAAGTTCGATATTTTTTTACGCATACCTTCTTAAAAGTTTCGTAATAACCCTATATTGTCTAGAAAAAAATATTAGTTCGATATATAAACGATAACCCGTGCCGACTTGCTATTTAAACTTGTCGATACAAGTTGCTTAACCCTTTCAGACCTGGCGTACATAAATGTACACATAAAATATAAAAAATGTTTTGGTATTTATTTTGCTACAAGTGCAATTGAGAATGCTTGTGTTCATATGTCCATATTATAAACTACAAAAATGTATACTATTAACGCCATCTTTTAGCATACTTTGTGAATTTTTCGACATGGGTCGATCTGTGGATGACCCAAGTTGGAGCTATGAAGGTAAGCTCGTCATTTTTATTTCTAAAAAGTAGTAAATAGCTAAATATATGCACGGCAAAAGTATGAATTGATGTGTATATTCCTAAGATCATAAGTAACATAATAAATTTGAGTTTGTTATTCTATTTTTGTATCAATTATCACAATTTTTATATTTGTACACAAATGTACACATCAGGCGTAAATGATGTTTTTACGATTGCTGAAGTATTCTATCTGTATTTCAAAAACCTATTTAGAGTATGCTTGTAACTATATTATTAATGTTGTTGTTGTTGATGCTGTATAAAATATATGTTATATATGTTATATGTTGAGATAAAATACTTTTTTTTACATTTTCAGAAAAAAAAAAACCGATATGTTTTCACCGGATACCCTGAAAGCCCTATTTGCTGAAACGCTTTCCGATTTGGAGCTATCGTCTGATGACGAAGAACCGTTTGGATTTACATCTAAAAGGAAGTTGCGGTCTATCCGAGTTGGTGCAGATGTCATCAATCAAAACCTACGAGAGGTATTTCCATCCGACACTGACGAAGATGAAGGGCCCAACTCATTGTGGATTAGACCGAATGATCCAGGAGTTACTGACACCTGCGATGAAGTGGTTCTCGAAGTACCACCGACAACAGAAATAGAGTCCTCTCATGAAAATATACTTCAGAATATTACGCCTAAACAGAACATTAGGTACACAACACACACAGGGAAGTCCTAAACACAATCTCATCAGATTGGTTGCCACCAATATCAATTGACCCTACAGTTGAAGCCCCAGTGGATTATTACTTTCGGTACGTGCCAAAACAATTATTTGAAATTATGGCTGAAATGACTAACATATACGTAATACATTCAAATAAACCCAGGTATAAACCTCTACTACACAAGAAATAGAAATTTTATTTGGGTTACATTTAGCTACTGGTATATTTAGATACCCTTGAAAATGTATTGGGAAATTGGCACTAGCATACCCTTGTTCTCAGAGAATATGGCTCGGGATCGCTTTTTCGAATTACGTAATAATTTACACCTTGTTGATAATACAATCATACCAGCTAGTTGTAAAGATGCATTTTACAAAGTTCAACCAATATTTGATGCTGTTAGGAATCGATATTTAGAGTTACCGCTTGAAAAAGAACTTTGCGTTGATGAGCAGATGGTTCCCTTCACTGGGAAACATGTTGCCAAACAATATATAAAAGGTAAACCTTGTCTATGGGGGCTTAAGATATTTTTTTTATGTGGTAAACATGGGCAAGCCTATGATTTTCTACTTTATCAAAGCTGTAGTCCAGAACTTGATAATAATTTGGCAAACCAATTTGATACGGTGCAGCTATTGTCCTTCATCTCACTAAGAGAATTGGAGAAAGCAAGGGCCACGAGCTGTATTATGAAACGAAAAGGCATTAAGGCTGCATGCACAGCTCCTATAAATAGATTCGCCAACCCGTCGCTACTAAGCGATAAAGAAATCAATAAAAAGCCTCCAGAATTTTCTCAAGAAGTAAGTAGTTTTGACGAAGATGTAACTGTTGTCAAGTGGCTGGATAATAAGATTACCCATCTTGCTTCTAATTTTGTTGGTATTGGTGAAAAAGACTTAGTCAACAGGTGGTGCAAGAAAAACAAGAAATTTATTGACGTTGAACGCCCCGAAGTGGTGAGGAAATACAATCACGCAATGGGGGAGTTGACCTATTAGATCAACACATGAGCTATTACAGGACGTTCATAAGATCAAAAAAATGGACTTTTCGCATGATATTTCATGCTTCTGATTTAGCTGTAGTGCAGGCGTACCGAGAGTACCACACTGACAATGCGTTGCTAGGCATACCAAAGAATAAACAACTCACGTTGCTTCACTTTCGTCGTCAGTTGGCTGAAAGTCTGGTGTTGAGGAATAAAATTATCTTCGATAAAAGAGGACGGCCCAGTTGCAGTAGCTCAATACCGCAAATTATTCCAAGAAGACCAGGAGAGGTTCGCCCTGTAGCGAATATAGCAAGAGACGGTGTTGGACATTTCCCTGCATATGAGGGACTTGGGACACGGTTCGAAATGGTTGGATGCAAGGGAAGAACCAGGATTAAATATATAGAATGCAAAGTTCACCTTTGCCTTACCAAAGATAAAAACTGTTTCTTAGCATTTCATACGTAAACTTATGAAACATGCTTCTTGAATGGGGCGAATGATTGATTTACCTATGTGCCAATTATTTGCCTATCCCAAAGAAGAAATTTTTTTTTGCTAATAATTATAAGAATTGTACTTAAATTTTGTTTATTTTATAAAAATAATTAATATTGTCTAATAAAAACATTTATAAATTAAACTTTTAATAATTCCAATAAAACTCCCTTAAACACTAGTCTTATTAATACGTAGGACGGATGTGCACATTCGTACACAAAAAGAAAACTATTTTTCTTAAAAACCTGACAGCCAAGATTTTTTTCATAATTTCTTTTTTAGACCTTTTACTCTGCTCTAGCTACAATTTTTTTTTTAGATTCATTGAACATAAAAAAATAATTCAGGTCTGAAAGGGTTAAGTACTGCCCAGTGACCTGTTACGACATGTTTTATTTGCCATTTCGTACGTAATTTTTGAGACTATTAGTGCTTCATTGTTTAGTGCGTAAACATGTCGGTGGAATTACGGAGTGATAAACAAAATATTTTTCTTATCGGATTGACTAGCTACCAAATAAATGGTGCAAAATTACCATCTAATCGACAAGTTCTCTCAGTCCTATTTTACAATATTCGTGAGGTTAAATTGACTGTTAGTGAAAGTGCAAATCTTGTGATTCATATATTGTGTATGTTTGTTTGTGAGTGCATCATATATTGGGAAAAAGCAAGAATTCCAACAAGGGCATTTCCTAACTGCGTGAAGAAACTTATTGATTTATATCATGTTTGGAGAGAGTTGCAAAAAAATTGTAAGAAAACTCAGATTACGTTTAAGAGTCGTGAGAACAATTTTATAATTAATCTTGATAATTTGTTTGATATTGCACATGCTGATGCTTTTGAGAGAATGAAAATAGAGGAAGATAAATTATTTTTAATGAAACAGAGAGAGCCAGGTCGACCGGGATGCTTAGGTGGTGTAGATAAAAAATTGGCGGAAAAAGAACAAAGATCTAGACAACGACGATTGGAAGAAGAGGAAAGGATTGTAAGACAAAGAGAATCACTAGCTGTTGCATCTACTTCCACCACAAATAACTTAGACAGTGTAGAAGATTCAGACGAAGAACAGATCTTGAATTCTGAACTCAGCTTGCCGGACGTTCCCTGCCATGAACAAAGTTCAAAAAGAGGTAGAAAGAATCTTATAACACCTAAACTAGTTGCAGCTTTAGATCGATGCCAGTTAAGCATTAGAGATACCGTTTACATGCGGTGGTAGAAGCGCTTGGTCTGAGCAGCGATGATTTCTGTATTAACAAATCCTCGATTCAGCGAATTCGTACTGAAACTAGAAAATCAAGGACAGAAGCAATAAAATCTAACTTCCAAAACAATGTACCCGACATAGTCACAGTCCATTGGGATGGAAAACTATTACCGGGGTTGAATGTACGGAGTTCAAAAGAAGAACGCTTGCCATTTATAGCTTCATTTGACGATAGAGAGCAGCTTCTTGCAGTGCCGAAACTAGAAAGTTCTTCTGGAAAACATCAAGCGAAGGCTGTATCAGCAGCTCTCTTTGACTGGAACCTTTATGATAAAGTGCAAATAATGTGCTGCGACACAACAGCTTCCAATATGGGCCGTTTCAATGGAGCTTGTGCTATTTTGGAGCAAACTTTAGGAAGAGAATTGTTGCTTTTCGCCTGTCGTCATCATGTTTATGAATTGGTCCTAAAAGCTGTCTTTGAAACCAAGATTAACCAAATTACTAGTAGCCCAGATATTCTGATGTTCAAAAAGTTCCAAGAAAATTAGAAAAACATTGATTGTACTAAAATTGAACCATCTCTTAATTTCGTAAAAGCACGGGTTGCCGAGACAGACATTCAAGCGTTGTTACTATTTTATAAGGCAGAATTAGATAAAGGTTTTGTAAGAGATGATTACCGCGAATTGGTCGAACTGTGCGTAATATTTTTAGGAGGAGACACAGAGGAAAAATTAAAACTAAGGCCCCCCGGAGCTATACATCAGGCACGCTGGATGGCGAGAGCGATATATTCTTTAAAAATATGTTTACTTCAGTCACAATGCAGAGTAACTGCGAAGGACAAAAAGGCTCTACAAGATGTTTGCTTATTTCTCGTAATATTGTATGTTAAACCTTGGCTCGAATGTACAGTGGCGACCAAAGCACCTAATCAAGATTTGCGCTTCTTGAAGATGTTAAAAGAGTATGAAAAAGTTGACGCAACAATTTCTAAAGCTTCTATAAGCAAGTTCAGCCATCACTTGTGGTATTTATGTGAAGAGACAGTCATTCTATCACTATTTGATGATGAAGTTGACAACCAAACTAAGAAGAAGATGATTGCCAACTTCAACAGGGACAAAATCTCGGATTTTAGCAAACGCTATGACCAGTCGAAGGAAGAACTGACTCAAAAGTTGTTTGGTAAGTTAAATTGACTTTTTGTTGGATTTCAATTTCAATGTCCAATACTTATTTATTTATTTTCAAAATTGTTGTTGATTTTTATTTGTTATTTAACTTATTTTTCTTTTTTTTTAGACAAAACACTGGATGATTTCGTATCGGAAAAGAGCAAACAATTTTTATCACGACTGCAGATCGACGACAGTTTTCTAAAGGAAGATGAATCTTCTTGGAATAACAATGCTGCTTTTCTGGAGGCTAAAAGAAGAATAAGTTATTTGAGAGTTGTAAATGATACTGCTGAAAAGGCTGTTAAATTAATGCAAGATTTTAACGGACTTATCACGGCTGAAGAAGAACAAAAACAGTTCTTGCTGCGCTGTGTCCAGGAACATCTAAAATTGTATCCAGACTAAAAAAACTACTCTAAAAAGAAGTTACCCTGAATGATTCTTATTTCTTTATGTTTTTAATTAAAGATTAATGTTCATCTAATTTATTATTTAATTTTATTCACTTAATTCATTGCATTTATAGTGAAATTATAGCAGACTGAAATTTTAGGACAAAACACGTTTTTTACTAAACTTTGAAGCTCGGTCGGCACTGGTTGCAATTATGCTAGATTGATAAAATTTTATATTTAAGTATCTTATAGCATTAGTAAAAATTATAGAGGGTATGCATATCGAAATTCGAAAAAAAATTTTTTTTTGTCATATAAGGGACACCCTAATATATTTATATACAAAAGAGCTCCAACTTTTCATTCCAGCGAGAGACCTACAGTCTACACAAATTCGAAAATCTGTTAAAACCGTTTTTAATGTTGTGTTCCGATGGGCATATAATCGATGTTTGTGGGCCCTATGCTGCTACCGACTCAGATGCCAGTATTTTGGAAAGATTAATATATGACGAAGAAGGCACATTTCACTGGTTTTACCGGGCTGGTCATATATTCATTTTAGATCGTGGGTTCAGACGTCTGTGGCGATTTGCGGCGATTCAACTACAGTGCCTATATGCCCGAAACCAAAGACCGTGGTGCAGACAAGCTTACTACTGAACAAGCCAATAAAACTAGGCTGGTCACTCTATGCCGCTGGGTAGTGGAAGTTATAAATGGCAAGTTCAAACGAGACTTTAAATTGTTTAGGCAAGAATATTTTAATCGCGCCTTAAGTCACATGTTCGAGGACTTCCAAAACGCAGCAGCACTCATCAATGCTCAAACACCAATACAAGATAGTATTGTAGGGTGTGTTATCTAGAATGTTCTATGTAATTGCATCATTTACTATGTGTCATGTGTAACCCCATTATTTTGATATTTAATCGATGATTTATACAATAAATACGCAGTCTTAATTATGACTTCATTGTTTTACTTGGTCTCCTAATACTTCCCGTACAGTATTCATGCATCGTCGTTCGTGAACATAGTCAATGAACGCATTGAAATACCAAACGTTTTAGCGGACTATGTTATCCGTCACAACATAAATAGACAGAGGGCATCATTTGAAAGACAGCAATGATCAACCTATTTTTGAAGACTTCCCGGTTTTATCTGAAGAAGACCTAATTCTGTTTGCACTTGGCACATACCAAATCGAGTTGGCTCGCAGCTACTACGCTGAACACGTAGTTGAAGGGTTGTACAATATTGAACTATCCCTTTCAGGACGACGGAACACGATCGTGCATTTTATTTTTAAAAAATCCCGCGCTTTTTCTAATCAACTTTTCGGGCCCAAGACGCTAGCCAACGATCGTGCACTTATCTGTTCATGAATTAATCGCGCAGGTGTGAGCGAGAAGGCAGTCAGTGCGCTTTTACCTTACGGTGAAGATGTCGGCGTATTTTATTGAGCGGAGTGGTCAGAGTAAGTATTGAGTTTTTTGTTATTTACTCAACAATTTGATATGATTTTGCTTTTAATAGCTTGTTTAGTTAATAATGTCATTCAGTAAACAATATTCTTGGTGTAATTTACTTTGAATTGGAAAACATAACCTCTCAAATATTGGCTTGCACGATAGTGACGATCCGACTCAATGTCATGTTTTAATGTCATACTTTGTGTGGCGGCAAATTATTATTTTTCTTGTTTTCAATTAAAGTTTTCTTTATTTTTGCTTTCAGAAACGGAACTCACGGATGAGTTATTGCTTCGGCTCATTGGAGATGGTAATGACTCCGAAATAGAAGAAGTGGAAGATGATAAAGGTGATCGAGAAGAATCGGTTTTGCCGTTAATGCCTGCTGAGGAGCCTGAATCACCTCCCCGTCCAGGTCCTTCATCTACTACTGCACCAAAAGCTCGTCAAAAGCCGCCAAAAAGCCGAGACACTCACCGAAGACTCTGGAAGCAGATGCCATTCAACCAGAAGGAACACTGTTATCCGGAGCGGTCATCAGCAGCGGTAAAGTCTCCTTTGGCCTACTTTGAAGACTATTTTGATGATAATTTTTTTGAGCATGCCGCTGCTTGTACCAACAATTATTACATGCGCAAAACGGGAAAAGTTTGGAACACCACAGCAGCAGAGTTGAAAAAATTTGTTGGAATTTATTTCATCATGGGATGTATTCCTTACCCACGTATTCACATGTACTGGCGGATCGAAATGCGATTAGCTTTAGTTGCTGACAAGATGTCTAGAGATCGTTTCAAGATACTTCGTATGGCATTCCATGTTGTCGATAGTAGGGTAAACTTGCTTAATTCGTACCTGCGCCTAAATCGTACCTCGTCTATATCTCGGCTTGGGTAATAGTTACCAGCGCCTCTGGTGGCATAAAATGTTAATAACAGTCGTCCATATTGTCATGTGACAAATAAACACCTGTTACGTTGCTCCCGACTAAAATATTGAACAGGTAAGTTTTTTCCTACTTTTTGAGTAATTTTTTCGCATATTTCATAAGAACTGTCTTCAAAGTATATCGTTCGTAAGTTGTTTAACTACTTATTTATTGTATATTTATGCGTATATTTGTGAATGTATTTCACGTAGTAAAACCGGCTTGTTTGTTGACATTTTTTTTTCCGGCAAATTTGAAATTCGTTTGACACTTGTGCCTATTTCGTACTCGCAGCAACTTCTTAAAACGTACCGGTACGATTTAGGAAAACTATTTATAACTTCACACTAAATTATTAACTACTTGATTAATTTTTAGTTTTTTTTATTAAATTGTTTCAATTTTTTTTTTTACTATTTTAGGGCAACATGTCGAAAAGAACATATAACTCTTGGAGCAAAGACGACATGGAAGAAGCAATTAAGAAATATAAAGATGGTGCCTTGAAATTTAATGAAGTTTGTCGAATGTATAACGTACCAAAACCAACATTTAGACGACATTTAAAAGGACTGAATAAACACCAAAGAATAGGTCGTCCAAAAGATTTAACCATGGAAATGGAAACAGAACTTGTGAGACATATTTTATTGTTAGAATCGAGATTTTTTGGTCTTACAATAACCGACTTACGACGCTTAGCATATCAGTTAGCAGAAAAATACGGATTGAAACATAGATTCAACAGTGAATCAGAACTAGCCGGTTGGAAGTGGTATTATACATTTATAAAAAATCACCCTGAAATATCGTTACGAACACCAGAAGCAACATCAATGGCTCGCTGCAAAGGATTCAACAAAGAAACTGTAATGGCTTTCTTTGACAATTATGAATCAATCTTGGATATAGACCAATTTACTGCTGACAAAATTTATAACATGGACGAGACAGGTTTGAGTACAGTGCATAAGCCTTCTAAAGTTTTGGCTCAAAAAGGAAAACACCAAGTCGGAGCTATAACTAGCGGTGAACGCGGTGTCAACACTACATGCATTTGTTGTATGAACGCTGCTGGTGAATTCGTACCACCCATGCTCATATATAAACGTAAAAGAATGACAGATGACTTAAAGCGTGGAGGGCCACCAAACACCGTATATGAGTGTTCAGAAAGCGGATGGATTGTGAGGGAATTGTTCATGAAATGGCTTGAACATTTTATAAAGTGTCTGAGACTGGAAAAGTCTAAAGAGGATCAAGTTCTTCTCGTCTTAGACGGACATTCGACGCACACGAAAAACATTGTTGCTATTTATCTTGCAAGGGAGTATGGAATAATTATGTTATCTCTGCCTGCGCATACCACACACAAGTTGCAACCGCTAGATAGGTCATTTTTCAAGTCACTAAAACAGAATTTTAATGCTGCTTCCTCTTCTTGGATGCGAAACCATCCTGGTTCCGTAATAAAGCAAGCAAATATCGCAGAAATTTTTGGAGAAGCATATCCTCGATCAGTCTGCATGGACAAAGGCATTCATGGCTTTGAGTCCTGCGGATTATGGCCATGTAATCGCTTTAAAATCAGAGACGAGGAATATGTCATTCTTGACGAAAATGTTGATCTAAATGAACCAGCAGTTTCTCAGGACCGGTTAATTGAAAGACAACAAGAACAAACTGATTCTGTTATTTGTGTACCACATTCCAGTAGAACTAATGAGCAAAAAAATAAAGAAGAATTTAACCCACAACCTTCGAAAACACAGACAAAACCATCAGAAAAACAGCAAGACCAATGTTTAGAAGAGAATAGGGAAGAGAGTTCTTTAGAGGTCGAAGCAAATAAATCTACTAAGTCAATTCGAGAGACACTTGAAATATTGTCGCCATTGAATTCCATTCCGTGGCATTCAAACCAGTTAAAAAGAAAAGCCACATGTGGTCTCGTTATTACAGGAAGTCCATATAAACAAGAGCTCGAAATTAAGATAAAAGAAACCAAGAAGAAGACCATATCAAAGAAGCTAAATGTAAAGAAAACGAAAATACCTCAAAAAGGAAACAAGGAAAAGAAACAAGAACAAGATGATTAATGAGAATTAATCTTGGTACATTAGTATTCAATACATTAGTTATTAAATTTTTTAAGACTATAAACCAATGATAGGATCTCAAAGTACGATTTAAGAATATACCAGTACGATTTAATATGAATGGTCTTAAATTGTACTTTTTTTAAGTTTTTGAAAATTGTTTATTTTTCAGAAGTTTATAAGATTTATGTTATTTTTTGTTGAAATACTAATAGAACATTAGTTAATATACGAGGGTAAGTTTTTAAGTTCGCGGAATGACAGTGAAAAAGGCGGGTAAACGCGCTCTTTTGATGCCTACCGTATTCAGTGACTCATAATTAGTCTGCATAGTAAAATTTGTTGTGATTGGATCATTAGTTATTAAACTATCGTTGACCAAGTATTTTAATCGGGAACGAAGTGAAAAAAATGGAGAAAATTGAATTCCGTGCGGTGATAAAGTTCCTTACTAAGCAAGGAAAGTCTGTTCAAACCATACTCAATGAGATGTCATCGGTTTACGGGGATTCTTGCCCAGGAAAAACAATGGTCTACAAGTGGCATAGTTTATTTAAACAAGGCAGGGAATCACTTGAAGACGACCCGAGGCCGGGGCGCTCCGTTGAGGTGACTACGCCAGAAGTTATTGCAAAAGTAGAAAAAATTGTATTGGAAGATGCTCGACTAAAAAAGAAACAACTCGCAGAAATGGTTGGAGTATCGGATACAACAATTTTTAAAATTTTACACGATCATCTTGGCATGACTAAGGTTAGCGCACGGTGGGTGCCGAGAATGCTCACGCCATTGCAAAAACAACAGCGCGTGGAATGTTCACGTGCGTTTTTGGACCTCTGCAATGAAGACAAGGATGGCGTATTGAATCAAATTGTTACTGGGGATGAAACTTGGGTTTATCATTATGAACCCGAGTCCAAACAAGACTCCATGCAGTGGCACAAAAAGGGCACAGCACCACCCAAGAAATTTAAGGTTTCACAGTCGGCTGGGAAACTCATGGCAACGATTTTTTGGGACTCAGAAGGAATATTATTGATAGATTATAAAGATAAAGGCATTTCTATAACGGGGGAATACTACGCTTCAATCTTAGAACAGTTAAAAGAAGCCATCAAAGAAAAAAGACGGGGAAAATTAACGAAAGGTGTCCTGCTATTGCATGACAATGCTCCCGTTCACAAGAGCCGAGTCGCACTGGCTGCCCTGCATAAGGTGGGCTTCGATATTTTGAATCACCCACCCTACAGTCCAGATTTGGCTCCGAGTGATTATTATCTCTTTCCAAAAATGAAAAAATAATTACGTGGTAAGAAATTTTCAACTGATGAGGAGGTTAAGGAGGCGGTTTCGGCGTATTTTTCAGACAAAGATAAAACTTTTTTTTACGAGGGAATAAAAAAAGTAATTGAAAGATCTGAAAAATGTATTCGTGTTGCAGGGGAATATATAGAAAAAGAAAAATAATTTTGTGTTTTTATTATTACTCAATACCCTCCATTCCGCGAACTTAAAAACGCCCCCTCGTATAATTACATAAAATAAATAACTGTGTATCTTTGTTCATTTCCGAAATATTTGAGGTTCTCCTTAAGTGGTACGAATTAGGTAAGTTTACCCTAATGATGCTCCGACAGGAAACCAGAATTCACTATGGAAAGTGCAACCTGTACTTACTCAAGTAAAAAATGCGTGCGACAAATTAAGCCGGGTACACATTGGTGCAATGTAACATGTAATGCAACATGCAATGCATGAATTTGACGTCCACATTGCTGCAATGTATCATGTAAAGTAACAGAATTCCCGTAGTGTAGACGCTTTGCGCGCACGAACCGCGTCTACTACGCGCACGAACAGATTGTTGCAACTCTTGCGCGTAGCGACCCGAAATTTGTCGGTTTTTTCCCCGAACACAAAGAGGCGCGCAGTATGCGCGGAGCGTCAGTGTGGACAGGTTGTGTGGTGTGTACGGCTAGACGCGCGCGAACATGGAACAAGACGACGCTACTGCGGCGGAGGAGGCGGTTACATTTACGTGGAGTGAAGAAAAAGTGCTTCAATTAATTGAAGTGTACAGATCAAAGGAAATTTTGTGGAATCCACAACATGAGAATTTTTATAAAAAACATTTTAAAGAGGATGCATGGATGGAAATTGCTAATTTGATGGAAACAACACAAGAAAAATGTTACAGTAAAATGATTAGTATTTTATCATCCTACCGTCGTGAAAAAGCGAAGGAAAAGAAATCGAAAGGAACAGGAAAAGGTAAATAAATAATAATAATTTACTATTTATTATTTATTCATATACTTTATTCTTAGTACAATCGTAGGTTGGAAACCGCAAAAATGTTTGTGTATTGAAATGTACTCGTAAATTGGCATAGCCGACTAATATTGAAATTGGCTTTTTTCTCTACAAAATGACAACTTTGACAACAACTACAATATTTTAATGGATTGAAATCACAAATTAATTATTAAATATTATTAATTATTATTAGTCAAGTTTACTTAAAAACAACTATGTTTAAAACTGACTGAATTATGTTTTTTATTTAATTTTTTTCATGATTATTATTTTATTTTTTCAGGTGCCTCGGAGACATACAAAAGTCGATGGTTTGCCTTTGATTCTTTGAAGTTCTTGGACAACCGTAACAAACCGAGAAAGAGAACGAACACGGTAAGTAAAACTGGATTGATTCTTTTACGAACATCTGTCTTGCCAATGAACCTTCCCTTCTTTCATAAAATAATCGGAGAGCTCATCTCTTAACGCATTCAAATGTGCAGGCGATCGTCGAGGAATATTTGTCATAGGTAGTAGTGATCTCATATCTTCATTATTTTGCCTACGTGTGTCTTCATTCGTAACTTCATCTTCAGTGTCATTCATATATGTATTTCTAGAGTGACGTCTCAAATAATTATGTAAAAGGACAATTGCCATAACCACTAGCTCAGCTTTATCAGGCTGTAAAAGCATTGGTTTTCTGAGAACTCTAAAGACAGACGATATGATACCAAATGCATTTTCAACAGTTCTTCTGGCTCTGCTTAGCCTGTAGTTGAATACTCTCTTTGAAGTGCCTTTTGGATGTGCCCCAGCATATGGTTTCATCAGATTTTCACTTAAAGCAAAGGCACTATCACCCACAAAGAAATATGGTATTGGAATATGTCTCCGTGGGAGTGAATCAGGTGATGGAAGGTTTATTGTAAGATCTTCTATCATTTCACAGAGTTTTGTATCTTTAAAGATGCCACCATCTGAAATCCTTCCTTGGCATCCCACATCTACAAATAGAAAATTATAATCGGCGTCAACCAAAGCAAAAAGAACGATGCTAAAGAAGTTTTTATAGTTGTAGAATTCAGTTCCACTTTTGATAGGTGCCTCAAGCACAACATGTTTTCCGTCCAGTGCCCCTAAACAGTGTGGAAAATTCCACTTCTCTTCAAACTGTTTGCTTATGTTCAACCAAGTTTCTTCTGTCGTTGGAAGCTAAAACAAAAAACTTTTATTTAATTTATGGCTACGAGACAGTCATTGTACTTAGTAGCCCAACACTCGCTGGTGACAATTTTTGAGGTGCCATTATAGTGAGCATCTCTTGATTTTATTGCTAGCTATATTGAACTAGACTAAAAAACGAACTAAATATTTAGTCGTTTCGACATTTGTCCATCGGTGCCACGATACCTACCTTCCTGGAGAGTTATATCTACTATCTAGTAGTTTATATCAAGAGATGGGACCTACAGTTATAAATTATTTTTATGTTTTTCAGGAGGCGGTTCAACAACCGATTAATGAAGAAAATCTGCAGAACGAATTTGCTACTCCACGTACACGGTATGAACCTACGCGAGCTAAACAAGCAAAAAAAGATGAAAGCAGCAGTGTACTGGCCGATGTAGTGGGCATATTACAAACTACTGCCAATAAGTTGGGAAATTCAGGCGCTCCAGATTTAACTACAACTTTCGCTTCCTATATATCAGCTAAAATGAATACTTATTCCCTTCAAACCAGGAATTCGGTCGAACATGGAATTTTTGAAATTTTGATGAAGGCTGACAGAGGTTATTATGAATCATCATATCGACAGCAGGATAACTACCCCAGTTCATACCAAGAATCCTATTATGCATCACAGAAGAAAGGACAAGATTATTTGGATCTGACCGGATATGTTAATCGTCCTGGAACTTCCGGATTTAATCGTCCCTCGCCTTCCGCGCAAACTCCAGATACAAATCAAGTCGGACGCTATGGCTATACCACGGCAAGGAACGAAGAATATATGAACCAACAGCCATCGTCTGTAACGTCACTAGAATCTAACCAATCCTATGACGACTTTAATGATTTGATGTGATAATACTGTTCTTTAATTGACTTATTAAGAATAAAACTTACCTTGATATAATCTTTTAATTCCTCAATTATGGCGGAGCATACTTCTGTAATAATGCCACTTATGGCTTGTTTTGATACTCTGAAGGTATACTGTAAACTTGTGTAAGAGTCACCACTAGCTAAAAAACGAAGTGTTATTGCCAGTCTGTCTTGGATTGAAATTGGAGCCCTTAACTGTGTGCGATTCCGAAAAATTCTTGGTCCGACTAATCTGAGTAGATCTTCAAATGTCGTTGGACTCATCCTTAAGAAATTTTGAAATTGTCCAGTTAATCTCATATCAGCCATTAGTTTTGCACCAGCTCTCTGACTATACAACTCTGTACGCCACCAACGTCGATGTCTTCTGCGTTTTATCACATGATTCACTATTAATAATGAAGCACTGACTATCATCAGAGCCCGCAATTGGTCGTCACGATCCATTCCTTTGCGTGTTCTTTTGCAGACTGAGCGATCCGTTCGCGCGCATCTCGGAAACAGATGTGAGTAGGTACATGCGCGGTTCGTGCGCACGTTGTGCGCGCCCCGCGTCTACACTGATGCAATGCTCGTTTCGTGTTGCATTGCATGTTGCGTTGCAGCAGTCTGTACCCGCCTTTAGAACGTCAACCAGGCTTTTTTTCTATCGACGAGCAAATGATTCCATTCTCTGGTACATGTCCACGTGGTTTGAGACAAGTCATAAAAACAAAGCCGCGTCCACAAGGGTTAAAAGCTTTCGTCGCTACTACTTACGATAGTTTGATGATCGACTTCGCAGTTTATCAGGGCGCAAAAACAAACTTTGGAGATATAAGCCCCGCAAGTTGATATTGCGATTAGCGGCCATCTTGGTGACGTAGTCGACGCGCACCGTCAGTACCGTTCGCAAGGTCAACCCGCGCTTATTGTTGGCTTTTGTTGTTTAGTTTTGTTACCTGTTACCCGTTAAAATGAGTAAGAAATTAATTAACAGTCGTGCACGTGAAATGATAATTAAAGAGGACAATTATTTTGTAAAAGAGAAAGAGGACAATTATTTTGTAAAAGAGAAAGAGGACTCTAAATTACTTATCCAAAATATAAACCGTGCCTTAAAAAGTGCTTCGGTCACTACTGAGGACATTTTATTGTCGAAGCAACTAGTAATAGACATTTTGAATATTTTGCAAAATTCTACCAAAGTCACGGAACAAGTGACTTGTGCCACAGGCGTTGCAAAAAATACTGTGACGAAATTACGACGAGAGCATGAGTCAGCAACAGCAAGTGGCAGCAAAATGAGAACTCCTAGCAAAAAGGCAAAGGAAGAAATATTTCGACGGATTTTCACTAACAGCATTAAGAAATATCATTCATTCAATGTATACGGTGAGAAAAGAAATTCCTACAATGCGCAAAATCTTGGCGGCTGCAAAAGTAGACCTTAATTATACTGGTAGTGAAACTACATTAAGAAAAATAATAAAAAGTGATTTAGGCTACCAATTTAAACGGTGTTACCAAAAAAGACTGGCTCTAATTAAAAGACCCCAAATACAAGCTTGGATGGCTAAATATTTACGCCGTATGAAACAAAATGACTCGCTTAGTACTAACAAAAAACCTGTTATTTATCTCGACGAAACGCGGATACACGCGCACTATACAGTAAAAAAATGTTGACAAACTGCAACCGATGTAGGAGTGAGACGGAACGACAGCCCCGGCCGCCAATGGATAATAAACTACTCAAAACAACTTAGGGCCCACTTGATTTTTTTCGGAACTTCGACCGTAATATTTTTATTGCCTGCTGATTTGTAAATTGAAGTGTGTAGACTCCAAGTGCATATGTTTACACATGGTCACACGTTTGCAATGTCACGTTTAGGGTGGTTCCTAAGTGGGTAGACGGAAAAAACTAAAAAATGGGTCAACTCAGCGTTTACGAACTTTTCTAATCACTTGTGTTCTGCATCTCATAACAAACACAAGTTGATATTGTATCGTTGTTTATCATTTGCTTCGGTGTTATTGCTTTGTTTAAAATAACAATGCCCGGATTTCGACGTCATATGGACCCGGAAACAGCTTCCAGAGCTGTAGTTTTGCTTCAAGAGGGCAATTCACAGAGATCGGTAGCTTCACGCCTCGGTGTGTCTAGGCATGCGATCCGAAATGTTTGGGAACGTTATCAGGAGACAGGTAGTGTTGCCAGGAGACGAGGTGGTGGTAGAAATCGGGCCACCACTTCCCAGGAAGATCGGTACGTTCGACTGACTGCACGTCGAGAGCGCACTGTGACAGCGCGTACCTTACAAAATCGCTTACGTGATGCTACTGGTACCCGTGTAAGCGATCAAACCATACGGAACAGACTTCATGAAGACCAACAAAGATCCAGAATGCGCGCTGTGCGAATAAAATTAACCAGGGCACATCGTGCAGCGCGTTTAAGGTTTGCACGTGAACATCTCGAATGGACCATGGACAATTGGAGAACAGTGCTCTTTACAGATGAGTCTAAAGTTAAATTTTTCAGTGAGGGGCCGTTCAATTATTACGTAAGCACTATTTCTTTGCTTTGCTTATTTTGGATGACATGGGGGGTAGGGGAGTCTAGATGATGATTACGTCATCGGTAGTTATTTTCTTCTTTACACGAATGGCAACCCACACATTGTCTTTGCTTGAAAACGAAAAGCATTTTCGGGGATTCCCGCAAGTAATACATACATTTAGTGAACAGTGCGCGGTAATTCCCCTACTCGCTTTAGAACCGAGTAAGGGAATTACCGCGCGCTGTTCACTTGTCTAAATTTCCTCTATCAGTGTATTGTTTCGTTTGGCTGCTATAGCGAGTAGACGTATTGTAAGCATAGTAAAGCAAGTTAACATTTGTGTTACCATTCATTCCATTATCCAAAGTTTAATGTTTAAATAAGATGTCATTTCAAATAGACAAATCTAAGTTATACCAAAAATTGTTTGAAAGTTTTAAAAAATCTCATACAAGTACGAAAGTACAAAATGTACAAAAGTTAGTTAACGAAGTGTGGCGAAATTATAAATTACAAGCAAAATCCGACAAGGAACTAGATATTATTGTATCTAAGAGAATCGAAGAAGAATTGCAAGCAGCGACTAAGAATAAATCCAATTTACTACATTTTTTTTCTAAGGTGAGTGACGAAATCATTTTAGGTACCTATGAGTACCTACTAGAAATATTAGAAATCGCCAAAAAGTTTCTCTTTGCTAATTAGAAAATATTATGGCCTATCTTAAAGTATAGAGGTAATATTCATTATATAGATTTATTTCTTATAATTGATTCCGTCAATTGGTCACAAAATACAGGATGCCAGTTTTATACATATATATATATATATATATATAAAGGACTTTCGGGTAGGCAGTTAAAAAGTTAACACACGCATTAAAGAGCTCATAAAGTATTAATTAATTTAATCACTAAATCTTTACAATTTCCACACAAAAAGTATATTAAAGTGTAGATCTGCACAGTGTTTATATGATCTAAGACCAGTATCCTATCCACCTGCCAGCAAAACAAAAACATAATTTCACAAGGAATAATTTAACTAACACTTTGAACACAACATCTATTACTATGTCTCAATTATCAGATATACAAGAAGTACAGAACAACCTGGAAGAGAGCTTTTCGAAAAGGATGGCTCAGCTTGAGGCACAACTGCATTCTGGTAGTAACAGCAAAGAGACGGTTGCACGAGTGTCAGAGGAATTCAGAACATTCCGGGAACTGGTGTTTTCAATGTTGGGCCTTCTTCGCAAGCAAATTTCTGAGTGTGTGAAAGTGGTTGATGCCATGGAGACTCGTCATCGTCACAAATCACTCATCTTCTTAGGAGTACCCGAAGCTATCAAGGAAGACTGTGCTACAACTCTACTTGCAGTTATGAATGAGAAGATGGGACTACATGATGTATCACGGCACAACATAAGGCACTGTCATCGCCTTGGAGCCCCCTCTAAGGAACGTCGTCGCCCAATATTGGTGAGATTTGCTACCGCAGAGGTCAGATCTGACGTCTGGAAGTCCAAGACATCTCTTAAGGGTTCTGGTTACTCGGTGAGAGAGTTTCTAACCAAAATACGTCAGACTGCCTTCACCATGGCTCGACAACATTTCGGCATGTCGGCCTGTTGGACTCAGAACGGCAGCGTAGTAATCAAAGCGAGTGACAACAGCCGATATAAAATTACATCCACCGACGACCTGAAACCACTGCTAGTCAAATTTCCAAAGGTGTCATCCGGGAGCAAGAGTGATTCCACTAATGCGAGCTCAGATATTGGTAACAAAAGTTCGCGAAGACGCTAGTTGTATGTAACATCATTGTTAGTCATCTTGCAAATACAACGGTACTTTGATTTTGTTTACATGGTTTAGATAATCACTCTTGACGGTTGGTTTTGTGTATTGTACCTTCAATAAATTACAAAATTAACTTTTCGTACTTTTCCAATGATGTTTACAATTGTGTTGTGACAGTTATCGCACCTGTCAAATCGAAATTTTGCTCTTTGCTCAGCGTTCATTATTTATAACGGATGCATTCCGTTTCATACAATACTTCGTTGGAATACACAGCAGTGGAGTGATGTTTAGCATAACCATTTATACTCTTTAGATTTTTATTTTTTATTTCTTACTTTTTTTATATTTCACTTTGATTAGATTGTATAATTTATGGTCACGGGTACTTATTAGTATTTTGATAATTATGTTTTACCTTTCGTTTTGCAACAGTCTCATGTGTGTAAGCTGGCGGGTGGTGTAGAAATACTCACCGGTTTCGATCAAGGTAATTATAAATTAGACTTATAAATATATAATTATATCTATATAATATATTATTATTATTTATTTATTCGTGTAACATTTGTTACATTATATTGAAATTAAATATATATTATTTTATTGTGTACTCGTTTGTAAAGATGATGGATGATAACGATTTTTATTTTTCTGCAAATGACTCATCTGGAGACGAGAGCTTCAGTTCCCTACCTGACACCTTGGGTGAACAATTACGTCTGTCATTTAACAATCAATCTCGAGCGCTATTGAATGTGTGTCATATTAATGCTCAGAGTATCCCCAGCCACTTCAGTGAATTGGCTGAAACTTTCTCTGACAATAATGTGCATGCCATCCTGATTTCGGAAACTTGGTTAAAGCCGCATCTTGTTTCCACCGCTTATTCACTCACTGGTTTCGTACTCATTCGAAACGACCGGCTTGAGCCGAGGAGGGGCGGTGGGGTTGCCATCTACTTGCGTGAGTGTTTACCCTACAAAATCCTAGCCATTTCCTCTTCTGATCTTTCTTCTACTGCTGAATATCTTTTTCTTGAAGTCTGTGTCAAGGGATCTAACGTCTTACTAGGGGTCGTTTATTGTCCCCCCGCTGTTAACTACTTCTCCAGCCTGGAAACAGTTCTGGAATCTTTAGGGACAGAATATTCACACCACATCATTATGGGCGATTTTAATACTGATCTCCTGGCATCTTGTTCGCTCCGTACTCGTAATTTGCTCCATATCATCCAATCCACTAGCCTTCATATCCTCCCCCTTCAACCAACTCACCACAATATTGAACACCAGGATACTTGGCTTGACCTAATGCTCACCTCTGCTCCATACCTAATCTATTCCCATGGTCAACATTCTGCTCCCGGATTTTCTCATCATGACTTGATTTTCCTCTCTTATATCCTGAAACCTCCTAAATCCCCTCCCAAAATTCTGCATATCCGTAGTTTCAGACAAATAGACGTCGAAAGACTGTGTACAGACGCTTCTGCTTTAGACTGGACCAACTTGGCAACAGCTACAGACATTAATGATAAGGTCAGTATTTTTAATGACACTGTTCTGAAATTATATGATAGCCACGCACCTGTGAGGAGAGTAAAATTGAAGCGCCCCCCTGCTCCATGGATGACGGCGGAAATTCGAACAGCTATGAGACGCAGGGACCGTTCTTACAACAGATATAGGAGGAACCGCTGTGTGGAGAATTGGGATCTTTTTAAGACCGCTAGGAATCGGTGTAATCAGGTGATACGTAACGCCAAACGCCGCCACATAATTCATAATTTAGAAACCTCTTCAATTTCCAATATGTGGAAATTCCTTGGAACGCTCGGCATTGGAAAGCAGCAATGTCCTGAGCTTAAGACGACAATTGGTTTAGATGATATCAACGTTCACTTTGCAACCACACCTCAGATGGATTATCAAATCAAAAGTCAAACCTTGAGCTACATATCCAGCTTAACGCATCCAGACATTAATTCCTTTGATTTTTCTCCAGTATCTCCTGAGGACATCAAAAAGATTATCCTGTCCATTCGTTCCAATGCTGTAGGATGTGATGGCGTTAGCCGTTACATGATCGTTACTATCCTGGACCACATCCTTCCAGCAATATCTCACATCATTAATTTTTCACTTGACTCTGCAACCTATCCCTCACTCTGGCGTAAGGCCTTCATTATCCCTCTACCTAAGAGAACTGACCCCTCGCTCCCAGAACACTTCCGACCCATTTCTATACTTCCCTTTCTCTCTAAAGTCCTTGAAGCCTGTGTTCATAAACAACTCTCACAGTTTGTATATGAACATAACCTCCTTAGTCCGCTACAATCTGGCTTTAGACCCGGTCATAGCACAACCACTGCTCTCCTCAAGGTGACTGGTGATATTAGGGAGGGTATGGAGGACACCAAAGTCACAGTGCTGGCTTTGGTAGATTTCTCAAATGCCTTCAATACCGTTTGCCATGAAGTCCTACTGGCCATCCTCTCCTATCTCATGATCTCCTCAGAAGCTCTGGAATGGTTCTCTTCCTATCTTCAGGGACGTCAACAGTGTGTCCACATTGATGACTTATCGTCGAGTTGGCGTGAACTTCTCACTGGTGTCCCTCAAGGCGGTATATTATCTCCCTTATTATTTTCAATTTTTATTAATCTCGTAACCCAACACCTTCAGTGTGCGTATCACCTGTACGCTGATGACCTACAAATTTATACATTGTCAAGAATTGAGAATATATCAGAAGCCGTAGAGAAAATCAACAAAGACTTAGAATCTATAAGGAGTTGGTCTACCAAATTTGGTCTGTCAGTAAATCCAACTAAGTGTCAAGTGATTGTCGTGGGGAGCAAACAAATGCTCAGTAGGTTGGACGTGGCAACTATCCCACCTGTTGTTTATGACAACCTGACTATACCTCTGAGTGCAGTAGTTAAAAACCTGGGCCTATATATGGACTCGTCACTTGATTGGCGTGCTCAAGTTACACACGTGAGCCAGAAAGTTACCTCGTGCCTCCGTGCGTTGTATCGTTTAAAAAATTTTCTCCCTATTAAAACTAAGGCTACGCTTATGCAGTCCCTAATTATTCCCTTAATCGATTATGGTGATGTGTGCTATTTTGACCTGAATGCAGACCTCCTCAACAAACTCGATCGCCTTCTCAATAACTGCATTCGATTCGTTTACAATCTTCGCAAGTATGATCATGTGTCCGCTTTACGTTCCCAGCTACAATGGCTCCCAATTCGACAGCGCCGTAGTTTGCGTGCACTCACTTTTCTTTTTTCGTTCCTCAACTCTCCATCGCTACCTGAATACCTTGTTCCCCACTTCCGTCTCTTATGTTCCACCCATGATCGAAACCTTCGGTCAAAAAACAACATGCTTCTTCTATGCCCCCCTCATACCTCCAACTTTATCAATTCCTCCTTCTTTGTGCAGTCAGTTCTTCTGTGGAATGCACTGCCCGCCGATGTCAGGATGTCCACAAATCGCCACACTTTTAAGGCGAAAGTACGTGATCTACTTAGAGATAATTTGGTGGAATCGTCTTAACGAGTACCCGAGTTAGTGTTTATATTTATATAGAATATTGTATTAATTTTATATACATGTATGTTTATGTATTGTTTATGTACTGTTTATGTAAAATAATATTTTATTAGTAATGTATGTCAACTTTATTATTTTGCCTTTGCACCTACCGCTCATGTTTCTACATCACCTAAAGGTTGACTGGGAGAGAATGCCCCATGGCATTAAGTCCGCCTTTGTACAACATGTGCATCAAGAATAAATAAATAAATAAATAAATATATATATATATACCTACAGAAAACTATACTCTATTCAAATAGGTATTTAACAGAATGTAAACAATCTTTATATGTCTTTTTATTGAAATATGTGGTTTAAAATTGTAAACTGTGTAAAATCTGTTGTGATTCATTTAAAAACTCAACCAATATTAAAAAATTGCTTTTCTGTAAGTACATAAAGGTGCGTACAAACATCGTGAGGCGTGCGCCGCGAATGGTTCGCACGTATACATGTGCCGTAGCATGCCTCAGGTTGATGTATTCGAGACGAACCATTCGCGGCGCAAGCCTCGCGATGTCTGTACGCACCTTTACAGATATCTGATTTTATAATTGCATATTTCAATAAAAAGACATATCAAGATTGTTTATATTCTTTTAAATACCTACTTGAATAGACTATAACACCCTGTATTTTGTGACCGGAACGATTTGCTCGTTTAACCCGGCGAGCGTTAGGTTGGGTGAAATTCACCCAGCCTGTAATAAACCGTTTGATATTTTCTATTCCGTACGTCAAAATAAGTTGTGCGTCTGAGTAGCTGCGCGGGGGGAGGTAGGCATTCGTTGTGTTTCATGCCGCAGTTGACCGCCGACTGGCGAGGTGTTTAGATGTTGTCAAAGTTGCGGCCGGGTAAGTTTCACCCACCTTACGCTTCGTGTTACAAATTCGAGTAAATACTTTTTGTTTTATATTCGTTATATTTTAGTTTTTATTTTTTTTTTCAGCTAAATAATTAATATGTCATACGAAGAAACCCAAAGAAGATTATTGAGGGTTTTCGAAGCAGCTGATCAGGATGATTCTTGTGATGATTCTGGTAGTGACTTCGAAATTGATAATGTTGGCCAAAGAAGCTCTGAAAGTGATTCGGAACAAGAGGTAGGATTACCGAATGAGGAAGAAAACGAAGCTGAGGGATCTGAAGAACGTGAAAGCAATGATAACAGACCATATTTTACTGGAAAGAATGGTACAAAGTGGTTTAGTGTACCAGAAAGGTCTAACGTGCGTACGAGATCAGAAAACATTATAAGGGAAAGGCAGGGCGTAAAAGATATTGGCAAAAATGCAAAGACAGCTGTTGAATGTTGGAAACTCTTTCTTACTGATGAGATTTTGCAAGAAATATTGTTACATACAAATAGTCAAATAAATCTGAAGAGAACTGCTTTTGAAAATAGTCACGTAAAGAAATATATCATGGCAGACTTGTCATCGTCAGAATTAAAGGCTTTTATCGGTCTCTTGTATCTTGCAGGACAGTTCAAAGCAAATAAGCTGAATTTGAAGGATCTGTGGAGAAGTGATGGATCAGGGGTTGAGATTTTTAGGACAACGATGACTTTGAAGAGATTTCAATTTATTCAAAACTGTTTACGGTTTGATGATAAGAATACTCGGAGCGAAAGAAAAGCTACTGATAATTTGGCTGCCATTCGTTCTTTTTTCGAGAAGTTCGTAGCAAATTGCCAAATTGTTTATACACCATCTGAGTATACAACTATAGATGAACAACTTCCATCGTTTCGAGGCCGTTGCAGTTTTCGCCAGTATATGCCCAATAAGCCAAACAAATATGACTTGAAAATATATGCCTTGGTTGATGCAAAGTCGTTTTACGTCATCAATCTTGAAATTTACCCAGGAAAACAACCAACAGGCCCTTACGCTCTCAGTAACAAAGCTTATGATGTTGTGGACAGACTTGTGGCTCCAATTTCCAAAACCAATCGCAATGTCACCTTTGATAACTGGTTTACCAGTTATCCGTTGATGTTACACTTATTGAAAGAACATCGTTTGACAAGCACAGGCACTGTTCGAAAAAATAAGTCCGAGATTCCAAGTCAGATGCTCCAAACGCGTAACCGAGAGATCCCCAGCACAGTGTTTGGATTTCAAATCGATATATCTTTATTGTCCCATGTGCCAAAAAAAAACAAGGTTGTTTTGTTGATGTCAACATTACATCACGATGATAGCGTTGTTGCTGATACTAATGGCACACAAAAACCAGAAATGATTATTTTTTATAATCAGACCAAGGGAGGCGTTGATGTTGTAGATGAGCTGTGCACCAACTACGATGTTTCGCGAAATACAAAGCGCTGGCCAATGGTGATTTTCTATGCAGTTTTGAACATGGCTGGTATAAATAGCATAATAGTTTACAAGTCCAATAATAGTAGCAATTTGTCACGCCGAAATTTTCTTAGAGACCTGGGTATTGGATTGGTTTCAGAACATTTACAAAACAGAAAGGAAAATCAGCATTTACCCCGAGAGCTTCGCAAACGAATTCTGGACCAAGTGGGTGAACCCTCACACTCACAACGACCTCCAAATAAAGTTCCTAAGCCTATCAGGAGATGTCAAATATGCCCTACTAAAAAAGATCGCAAGACTAAACACACTTGTTATAAATGCAATCGCTATTTATGTGTGGAACATGCTGTTTTCACGTGTCAAGATTGCGCTCAAACTGAAGATGATTACGAGAACTCTGAATAACTATATAGTAAAAGTTTTGATCTCATATGTTTCCTAATTTTATAAGCTAGAAGTAAAAGCTATTCGTTTTGTTTTTTTTTAGTTTCTTTTTTTTATAAAATTATAATACTAAGTGTTACACTTTATTTAAATGAAAGAAAATATTTTTGTTAATTTCATAAATAAAGATTTAAAAATATTTGTTTGCTTTATTTTTCCTTCCCAATCAGTTCTTGGGTTATTACATAATTGTACTAGTAAATAAAAACATATAAAAATATTATGAACACATTAAAATATCTAGCTCAGTATATGGGTTTGTTACACCCAGCTTACGCTCAATGTAATAAATATTAACCTTACGCTCGCCGGGTTAAAGATATTAGATTTAAAGCCATAAGGTTTTGTATTTACCATATTTATTGCCATACTTTGTATTTATGTAGCTTAATAAGAGAATCTTTAGCAGAACCCATAGAAAGTTTTTATTTTTAGGCAACCTGTAAACCTGCAGAAAAAACACAAATTACACAACCAGCTTCAAATATTAAAAAACAGGAAGAAGATAAAATAAAAACCGGTAATGAATCACAACAGCAATGCGAAATTAATAAAAATACAGATAAACAGAGACCAAAACCTTCTCAGGAGGCTATGAAAAATAAGATTGCTCTACTCGAAAAAAATTTGAATGCTTTGTATTCTGCCAGAGATACTATGTCAATCCGTGCTGAAGTTGATAAACAGATCATTAAGTTGCGCGAGGAAATAAAAACAGCAAAACAGTCTTTAAACAGGAAGGTTCAAAACGCAGTTGCCCAGAAGAAACACAGGGATGGTATGAAAAGAAAATTAGAAGATATTTGTCATGAAAATCCAGAAATGAAAAAAAGACTATCTCTGAGGGATTCAGTGGGACGTCCTAATCTTGAAAGCAATCAACCTTTACTATTGAAAACAATCGCGGATATAGCTTTATTTGGAAGTGCAGCAGATGATAGAAGACGAACGGAATCAATTCGCAGCGTAAAAACTCTTGATGAACTCACACAAGAATTACGTAAAATGGGATTTGACATTAGTCGCAGTGGGACATATCTTCGTTTGATTCCCAGAAAATCTAATTCTGCAGAGGGACGAAGACATGTATCGACAGTCCCTGTTAAGCTCATTCGGGCTCAAACTGATCACCACAAGAGCCACTTAGATAGCAAGTTCGCTGAAACATCAATCCATTATTTAGAGAACATAGCATCCATACTAGGACCAGATCAAGTATTTTTCATATCTCAAGATGATAAAGCTCGAGTCCCTATTGGCGTAACTGCGGCAAATAAGCAAGCACCTCTTCTAATGCACATGGAATATAGAATCAAATTGCCTGATCACGATTGGGTAATCGCTGAGCGTCATAAATTAATACCATCTGTTTATGCTGGTATCAAAATCACTTCCAATATGCTAGGACAACCGCAAGCCGTTGGATATTTAACCCAGTGAAATTAGGTTAAAAAAGGGGTCAACCTCGGAATGAAGGATAATAAGCTGGAAATTGGTAAAAACCTTTTTTTTGTCGCCCTAAATATTGTCTCAAAAGTCACAAATGCTATCGTGTCCGCGTCTTAAGATATTGAAGGTCAAAGGTCACAAAAAACGATTTTTCGCGAATATCTCGGTTCCTATTGCTTAAATGATATTTTCACCTATTATGAAAGTTGTAGAGTATAAAATTCTCTACAACTTTTGTCTAAACTTTTTTTTTATACGATCAACCGTTTTTGAAGTAGAGCGCGAAGAGTGCGCAGCGTACAGTCATATATGAGCTAATGCAGGGTCAAGCGTGAGTTACGGTTATCAGTACGTTGTATAAAGTCAATTATTGACAAAAAAATTATAATTATTAAGCAATGCCCATTATTTCTGTACTTATTCTTAATTATTTATATTTAATTATTCAACTATAGTATATTATTAATTCTGGATTATCTATTTTAGTTATATTTTAAAATAAAACGACATTATATATGTTTCCTTTAAAACGTGTAAATTTTTAAATACTTATATAACTGGAAATACTTGTCCCTACCTTATGATCATTTCTATTTATAGCCGGGACGGATGTTCTATTGTATTCAAGGTCACTTTCTCTTTTAAGGGACCACTTTGTATTATAAGAGCCCTACGTATTGTAAGACCCCTAAGTGCGAGTGAGCGCGGTATATACTCGCACGTTTTATGGTTTCGTGTGCAGTGAGATATTAGTTTAGATTATTCGTTAGTTTGAAATTGTATTTTCACAACGACGGACGTACGGTTTTAAGAGCTATGGCTGATTTCTGTTTTATATGTGATAAGTCACTTTCAGAAGGTGTTTCTGTGAATGTCGTACGTGGTTTACAAACTTTAAGAACTGCAAGTATTGAAAGGAATGATGGACATATAAACTATTTAAATACTTTAAGTTCTGTAAATGTGCATTCCGAGTGTCGAAAAGTGTACACTAGCAAAAATGTTATTGCTGCATCGAAACGACGCACAGAAGAGAGTGAACCTTCAACTTCAAGTGCACCTCGTAAAAAAAGAAATGAACCGTTTGATTTTAAAAATTTGTGCTTATTTTGTAGCCATGAGGCTAATGAAGCAGCAGAAAGGAAAAAAAAACATAAGTATCGACGGACAATAAGTAATGTAAGTACTCTTGCATTCAAAGACAACGTAATTAAGAAAGCAGAAGAACGAAACGATTCCTTTGGAGAACTAATAAAGGAACGTATACTTTACGAGTATGATTTGATCGCTGCTGAAGCAAAGTATCATACTATTTGCTATACCAACTTTTTAACCCGTGTACCATCTGCAGATAAGAACCCTTGCCAAGATGATCAAGTCACTCAAGCAATGAAGGAGATTTTTAGTTATATAGAAAATAATGCAGATTCTGAATTTACTTTGAAAGAGCTTAAAGATGTCCCTACAGAGTACATGCCCGACGATAAGACAATTATTAAAAAACTACAACAAAGGTATTTAACTGATATAATAATCACCAAAAAAATAGGATCATTTACAATTATATCCTTCCGTGATACACAGGTTAATGTATTATCAAAAGCTTGGTACGAAAATAAAAAAAGCACTCCTGCAGAAGAGCGTTTACGGATTGTAGACGCTGCTGCGGATATTATTAGGGAAGATATTAGATCATCTGTCGTTGAAACTAAGACGTATCCACCTCCGAATAAAATGCTAGATGGTATTAATGAAGAAATACCAAAAACATTATCACATTTTTTGGAAGAAATTATATTAAAAAATAGAAAAGGAGAAGTAGATCATTTAAAAACGAAATGCACATCTATTAGTCACGCAATAATGTCTTCGATACGAGAACGGTCATTTTCGTCACAGCTACTATTAGGCCTTTCTGTATTTCTTCACAGAAGATATGGATCCAAAAAATTATTGGATGTTTTATCAAATTTAGGATTTGCTGCATCATATAGTAATACCTTACAGTATGAAGTTTCAGCAGTTTACCATCCACAGCCTCGTATTTTATCATCAGAGTCAGGTGCGTTGGTACAATATGTTGGAGACAATGCAGATATTAATGTCAGTACTCTTGACGGTAATAATACTCTTCACGTTATGGGAATGATAAAAATAGTTACTCCGAAAGATGCTGTGATTTATGATGATCGCATAAAAAAATGTACAACTAAACCAAGTGCAAAGGAGTTGGCAACAATATCACATGTATCTCTTTTAGCATATGAAAAGCCAGTTGTACCTGGGTATAGCAAGATTCAAGTTCAAAATGTACATGATGATCAAGTACTAATTGAAAAAAAAATTAATGCAGTTGATTTTTTGTGTTTATATGGAAAATGGAAGAATTTTTCACCGTTGCCAGGATGATGGAATGGCTATCTTGAACAACTTACGGAAAATAATAAGAATTTTTCAACTTCTCAGGTTATATTTCTACCTTTCATTGATCATCCTGCCAGTAATTTAGACACAATTTATACCACTTTACATTGTGCTATAAATATTGCCAAGTCACATCAACAAAAAACGTGCATAATTACATTTGATCAACCCCTGTACTCTAAAGCACGTGAAATGGTTACTGCGTCAGATACAAACTCAGACTTGTCTAAAACAGTTGTCAAACTAGGAGGATTTCATATGCTCATGTCTTTTCTTGGATGCATAGGATATGTAATGGACGGTAGTGGTCTCAAGGAAGCTTTAAGCACAATATATGCTACAAATTCGGTCGACAAAATGTTGAATGGTCACGCTTATGCAAGAAGTATCAGAGGCCATACATTATTACGACTCGCGTTATCAATGAAGATTTTTGAAGAGATGAAGATTGAAGGTTGCGTGTTAGATGAGTTAATTGAACAGACAACTAGTCACCATGTTTCCTACGAAGATGTTGAAGGATGTGTGACTAGCTCGAACTCGTTAATTGATCAATTTCAGGATAAACTTAATGAATTAAAAGCTCGAGGTCCCACAGCACAGTTATGGGCGCAATACTTTGAAATGGTATCAATAGCCCTAGATTTCATTCGCGCTGAAAGACTGGGCCTTTTTAAAGAACATTTGGATGTAGTGCGAAAAATGCTGCCGTATTTTCATGCTGGTGGTCATTTCCTATATGCGAAATCAGCTCATTTGTATCTTCAAGATATGATAAAACTAGAGGAGACAATGGATGAACACACTTTTGAGAACTTTAAAAACGGATTCTTTACTGTAAAACGAACTGAAAAATTTAATTCTGGCACATGGCTAGACATGGTAATCGAGCAAAGTCTTATGAAATCGATGAAGACAGAAGGAGGAGTATCTCGAGGCCGAAGTACACAAGAAAGTGTTCTATGTAAGTGGGTATATGGTATGTATGCCACGAATACAATTTGTGAAGAAATTGAACGGTTTTGTAAAATTTCCTTCGATTCTGTAGACCAACATGTTGATGCTAGAGATTCACGAATAAAAAGGGATAATACTGATGTAAATAAGCTGGTTGACTGGTTTACGCTTCATAATCCCTTTCCAAATACGAATCAGTTGGTATCCTTAGCTTCAGGAATTGTTGGAAATGACCAAATTAATTGTCACAGAGCCCATGAAATCGGATTGCAATCTATGGTAAAGATAACTGGTTTGAACTTTAATGAGATAAAGTTAAAACGCGTCGATAAGGTTTTACCGCTTTCAGCCGTTAACAAATCTGTCAAAATTAATGATTGTAAAGTCTCTGTAGATCCATTGTTACTTTTCCAGAGAATAACTGTAAGTAAAAAATTTGAAAGTAATCTACAAGAATATCTTCAATATGAACTAAGCCCGTATCCGACATCTTTATTTGATAGTAATGGCATGAGAAAAACCACGAAAGCGACATTATATGACAATATGGTACCTGTCGATATCGATCTTGATGAAAATAATGTAACATACGTTGTCGATGGTGGATTTCTTCTGCATCGCGTCGTGTGGAGCAAAGACGATACTTTCTCCATTATTTTAGGTAAATACATTAAATATTTACAAACACATTATGGCTCGAAAATCGTTGTTGTATTTGACGGATATTCGGACTATAGTAAAAATATTAAAGCAATGGAACAACAAAGAAGAACTGCAGCACTTTCAAAATCATATGAAGTTTGTTTTGACGAAACAATGATTGTGCCAATCAGCCAAGCACAATTTTTATCAAATAAGTCGAATAAAAAAAAAATTATAGACATGCTTGCTGAAAAATTAAAAACTTAATATCACATCAAAACAAGCCACAGATGATGCCGATGTTCTTATCATCAACACAGCTATTGCCTTATCAGAACAACAAAACACTGTCGTCATCATAGGAGAAGATATTGATTTGCTCGTTATTTTAATTGGACGTACTCAATCACATCAACAGGAAATTTATTTTAAAAAAGTTGGCAAAGGCAATGTTAAGACACAAATATACTCTTCTAAAAGTTTTGACCAATATCCTCGTATTAAAAAACACATTTTATTTTTACACGCATTTAGTGGCTGTGACACGACTTCTGCGCTATTTAAAAAAGGAAAAAAAACTGTTACTAGAGCATTGGAGAAAATTACCAATTTGGATAAACTGGTGGAAGTATTTCAACAAGAAAACTGCCCCGTACAAACTTTATTTGAAAATGGAGTGCGCATCTTTTTGGCATTATATAATGCTCCAAAATCTGAGGACAACCTTGATTATTTCCGCTACACGCAATTCATCAAATTAACAAATCTAAATAAACCTGTACAATTGTCAACACTTCCACCAACAAGTGTAGCAGCCCGTCAAC
Source organism: Hypercompe scribonia (assembly GCA_949316085.1). NCBI lineage: Eukaryota > Metazoa > Arthropoda > Insecta > Lepidoptera > Erebidae > Hypercompe > Hypercompe scribonia. Next base: position 6,135,147 of record OX438994.1, read on the forward strand.
ATATCAATCGTGTCTACTACCAGATTCAAACGTGGCTAGGGAAGAACTTAGAACCTCAAGAATGGGGCTGGAAGCTTGAAAATGAAATCCTGGAGCCCATAACAACGTTATTACCTCCAGCACCAGCCGAACTACTAAACACAATATTTTGCAATTGCAAAAATGGTTGTGGTTCCCGCTGTGGATGCAGAAAATCAGGGCTACTATGTTCTTTAGCTTGTGGCCAGTGCAATGGACAAGCTTGCCTCAACGCTCCACTATATCCAAGTAATCCCGATGAAGAAAGCACATACGATCCTGAAATTCTAGAAGGTTTGGAAATGAATATGACCGATAATGAGGATGATGACAATGAATTGAATATTTTAGACCGACAACAAGAAGAAGACGACGAAGAAGAAGATAACTAGCTTCCATTCGCAATTTCATTCGATTCACAAATTATTTTAATATTTAAACTCACATTTTAATAAATGTATAACATGCCATATTTAATGATAAATAAAGGTATATCTAAAATATATTTCCTTACTGTCTTTTTATTTTAAAATATAATTAAAATAGATAATCCAGAATTAATAATATACTATAGTTGAATAATTAAATATAAATAATTAAGAATAAGTACAGAAATAATGGGCATTGCTTAATAATTATAATTTTTTTGTCAATAATTGACTTTATACAACGTACTGATAACCGTAACTCACGCTTGACCCTGCATTAGCTCATATATGACTGTACGCTGCGCACTCTTCGCGCTCTACCTCAAAAACGGTTGATCGTATAAAAAAAAAGTTTAGACAAAAGTTGTAGAGAATTTTATACTCTACAACTTTCATAATAGGTGAAAATATCATTTAAGCAATAGGAACCGAGATATTCGCGAAAAATCGTTTTTTGTGACCTTTGACCTTCAATATCTTAAGACGCGGACACGATAGCATTTGTGACTTTTGAGACAATATTTAGGGTAACAAAACAAAGGTTTTTACCAATTTCCAGCTTATTATCTTTCATTCCGAGGTGAAACCCCTAATATGACTGGGCTAATTCTGGACCAACATACATCGCTATTCGAAGTGGAAAGCATAGTTCATCTACTGCTAATACTCATGCTCAGGATTTCGAGACGCTTCTCGAACTTGAAGAGTTTCGACCATTAGCTAAAACTGACCATGGACTAGTAAAACCAGTGGTAATCATGACGGTTGATGGAGGGCCAGATGAAAATCCGCGTTATCAAAAAGTCATAGGGTTTGCTATACAACACTTTAAGCGACATGATCTCGATGCATTGTTTTTAGCTACCAATGCTCACGGAAGAAGTGCGTATAACAGAGTAGAGCGCAGAATGGCTCCTCTTAGTCGGGAACTGGCTGGTTTAATATTGCCTCATGACCATTTTGGGTCTCATTTGGATGAACGTGGCGTTACAATTGATGAACATTTAGAAAGATCTAATTTCGAATTTGCAGGAAAAGTATTAGCTGAAGTATGGAGTTCAATGGAAATTGATGGCTATAATGTTAATGCAAAATATGTTGGGGCAGGTGAACAAGATCTTCCTGATTTTCCAGACATTAAATGGTATTCAGAACATGTGCGTGAAAGCCAATACTTGCTCCAAATTGTAAAATGTAGAAATACAGAATGCTGTCGTCCAAGAAGTGGACTATTTAGATTACTAGACAACAGGTTTCTTCCACCACCTGTAAAAGTAAAACAAACAGTTGATGACTTGGTTTTAGATGAAGGAGGTCAATTTCTTAATCTTCCAGTCAATTTAGCTCTACGCTTAAGTGCTTCACTCAAAGATTTCCTGCAAATGCCATACGATTATTTTTGTCCGACGGTACAATTGAGGCTATCAAGTCGAACATGCAAAACGTGTGGTCTTTATTATGCTTCCGTCAAGTCACTAAATCGTCACATCGAAAAGATCCATAAGAAAGTAAACACCCACACTGATAGGAAAGTTAGACCTGTAAGAGTCGCTGCTCGTCGTGCTAATGAACTGATGTGCATTATTCAAAATTAAGAGCACCATGATGTTGAATGGCTCGATGAGAATGACGTAGACATTCCAAAATCGGATGAAAGCGAGCAGACTCACAACACTGAGCAGCAATCAAAGCAATCCAATGTCATCGAAAACTTAGAATCATGGATTCGGGTTTCATGGACTGAAGACTGTTAATTTGAATTTAATATATGTACCAAAAATTTAAAATAAGTTTGTTATGTTAGTAAGATATAATATTTTTGTCCTTTACTCTATGTTGAATACCGTTTCAGTAAAATATAATCTCTATCCTAAATGAATCGGTCATTTCAAAAACCACTTAAGTCACATTTTTTCCAACATGCGCTTTTTTGCAGAAAATGCTTCCTCAAAGGTAGATGCGTATTCTGGGTAAAAACCGCTTAAGTCAATACATTCCTTCCTCTTTTAATAATACTGCGTGAAAGACGTTCATTGCTAAAACAACATTAGTCAATGACTTAAGAGGTTTTTGCATGCATCACTAGATGGCAGGAGTAGTTTATGACTGAGATTGACATTTTAAATTTGCTTTGTTTTGATTGGTTCAACAATATTGAAATTTTTGTAAACCATCGTTATTATTGTCGTTGTCATTTGAACTTCACTTGTCTTTTACTATTTTAAGAGAAAAGTAATTTTTGCTTTAAAAAATGTCTTCAAGTGAAACTGAGAGTGATGGTGAGCCGAAAATGAAGAGAACGTGTAATCCTACAAAATATAAACGGAATGTTATAAAAAATTCTAAAGTTAAAGGTCAGGCACATACTAATTATCGAGGAAAACAAATAGCTCCAAGATCTACTGGTGAAAATTGCAGGCAAGTTTACCATAAACCTTTATTCAGTTTACGTTTTTTTAAAGGGGTCTATATAAACCTAATATATCGCTTAATTATTGCAGATGTAAGAAGGAATGTTTTGCGAATTTCAATCAAGATGACATGTACTTTTGCATTTCAAAAACGAACTGTTTTTTAACCAAAAATGAGCAGGATATATTTCTTCAAACACTTATTGATAAGTCAGATATAAAACAGAGGCGTCCTCGAAAAGAAAATGCTACACAGAGGCAAAATGTCTTTCAATTCTATGTTTTAAAACAAACTGATAAAGTTAAAGTCTGCAAGAAAGCATTTATCAGCCTGTATGGAATTACAGAAGCCAGAGTTCGCAGACTTTGTGATTTGCTTAATGAAGGGAAGAGTCCAATAGATAAGAGAGGATGCCACCCGAAAGCAAATACAGTGCCTCCTGAAATATGCCAAAAAATACACGAACACATCCTCTGTTTTCCTAGGAAAAAGACACATTATGCAGGAAAAGACATAGATTATCTTGATGCACGATTGGATGTCAAAAAAATGCATTCAATGTTTAAAGAACAATATCCAGATCTCGATGTAAAGTACAAATTTTACTTGCAATACTTCAATGAAAACTTTTCCCTCAGATTTGGTCGACCACAAGTCGACACATGTATAACTTGCGAAGAACTATCAACAAAAATAAAACAATCCAACTTATCAGAAAATGCAAAACGTTCAGTAGTAGCTCAGTTAATGATCCATAAAAGACGTGCCAAGAAGTTTTATAACAAAATTTCATCAGTTCAAGATCTTTGTAAAGAACGAGATGATGTTGCAGCGATAACATTCGATTTTATGCAAAATCTACCATTGCCACACATACCTATACAAAACATTTTTTATTTACGGCAATTATGGGTTCACTGTTTTGGTATTAAGGATTTAAAAACAGGCAAATCGACATTTTACATGTATCATGAAGGTATTGCTAACAAAGGAGCAAATGAGGTTTGTTCAATGTTGATGCATTACGAGGGCGGTCCGATAAGTACTTAGCCTTAATGCCCGATGGCGCCACTATCGCAAGAGAAAATGACGATCATGTAGCACATTCCCGTAGATAGCTACTGTCAAAATTTCAGCCGAATCGGACTAATAGTTTTGTTTTGATCGCGTGTGGAAACGGGCGTGTCCGTGGATTTCAGAATAATGGAAAAAGAGCAATATCGGTCGGTGATTCGATTCTTGTTTTTGGAAGGGAAATCGCGTAGCGAAATTAAAGAGCGCTTGGACGCTGTGTACGGTGACCTTTCTCCTTCGATGGCGACCGTCAAAAATTGGTTCAACGAGTTTCAACGTAGCCGCACGTCGGTATTTGATGAGCCACGCCCGGGTGCTCCGAAAACAGCTTCCACGGAGGATAACGTGACAAAAATCCACGATCTCGTATTGGCAGACCGGCGATTGAAGGTGCGCGAGATAGCTGAGACAGTAGGCATCTCAAAAGACCGCGTGGGTTATATCCTGCATGAAATTTTGGGCATGAGAAAGCTGTCGGCGCGATGGGTGCCGCGTTTGCTCACTCCGGACAACAAGCGCAACCGTGAGACCACTTCAGAAGAGTGTTTGAGGCTGTTTAAGCGCAATCCAAAGGAGTTTCTGCGTCGTTTCGTGACAGTAGACGAAACATGGATTCACTGGTACACACCAGAAACCAAGGAACAGTCGAAACAGTGGACTTCACCCGGCGAACCTGCTCCGAAGAAGGCGAAGACTGTTCCATCGGCCGGAAAGGTGATGGCCACCGTTTTCTGGGATTCACAAGGTGTGATCTACATTGACTACCTGGAGAAGGGCAAAACGATCACAGGGCTCTACTATGCCGAATTATTGGGCCGATTCGACGCCGAATTGCATGAAAAACGGCCCCATTTGGCGAAGAAAAAAGTCCTGTTTCACCATGACAACGCACCGGCTCACACCTCCAGAGTCGCCACGGCAAAATTGGTCGAATTGGGCTACGAACTTCTGCCCCATCCACCGTATTCGCCAGATTTGGCCCCGTGTGACTTCTTTTTGTTTCCAAACTTGAAAAAGTCACTCGCCGGGCAGAAATTCAAGTCGAATGAGGATGTTATCGCCGCCACGGAGGCCTACTTTGCAGACCTCCAGAAAACGTATTTTTCAGACGGGTTGAAGAAGTTGGAACATCGCTGGATTAAGTGTATCGAGTTAAAAGGAGACTATGTGGAGAAATAAATCGCCACTTTTCCAAAATTTTCGTTTTTCTTTTGTAGGCTAAGTACTTATCGGACCGCCCTCGTATATAAAAAATAATATTGGGCCAAATATTAAGTATTTATATCTTTTTTCCGATGGCTGCCCCGGTCAAAATAAAAATAATACAATGTTGAGATTTATGTTGGCTTTGACTGACTCTAAAAGATTTGAAAAAGTTTATCAGTATTTTCCCACACGAGGTCACTCCTTTTTACCAAATGACCGTGATTTTGGAGTCATAAAAAAAATGTTCGAAAGCATGATCGTATTTACGTCCCAGGAGAATACATTGATTTGGTTTCGAACTCCAGCTCAACATTTACAGTCGTAGAACTAAAAACTGAAGATGTTTTAGAATTTAAGAAATGGTGGCCAAATTTGTACAAAAAAACATGTTTGTCAACTGAATCTTATGGAAAAAAAGTCCCAAAGGACCAGAAAAAGTCATTTGCTCCTTCGACATACATGAGTTTTCAGTATGATTCAGATAGAAAAGGAACTATCATAGCCGAGGAATATATTGATGGATTGACCAAACATTCGTTCTCATTAATAAAGAAATTAACAACTTCTATTTCACTTCCATCAACTAAAGCCTATGATTTGAAAGTGCCCATCAATAAAAAAAAAACAGATGATTTAAAACAAGTTGAAAATAGCATTCTGGAAGAGCATATGCCATTTTATAACAACATTTTTAGCTGGCCAACTGCAATTATTGAAAGTAATCCAGATGAGAATGATAGAGAATATGACTATGTACCATAAAAATATTAAAAAATAACAAGTTAATGTATCTAAAATGTTAATAAGATTATTTTGAAGTGCAATTCTTAATTATAAGCAATAAAAAATATGATTACTGCGATTGTTTTGTTTAAATTATATGTCACTAAACCTATTCCTTGCTAAAACAACATAAGTCAAGAACTGTTTTTCAGATGTTTTTCATTATTTCTATTAATAAACTATAAAGATTATACGCTATTTTAATTTCTTATCACTCAAATACTAAACTAAACATTAAAAAGCCCTTTAAAACTCATTTGTTTGTGTATGAAACAGTTTTTATTGATTTCTGAAAAATTATAATTCTGTGACTTATGAGGTTTTTGAAATGACCGATTCAAATCTATTTTCTTATTTTTCAAATTATAATTATAACATTATAAAATTAAAAAAACAATATATTAATTGACAAATGTTTACGTAAGCATGGGGGGAGGGGGTAAGAGCTTTGCTTACTTTTGCTGACAAGGGGGATGGGGGGGTAAATTGCAATAAATCTGCTTACGTAATACTTGAACGGCCCCTGATGACAGACGGGTACGTGTCTGGAGAAAACCAGGGGAACGTTTTGAGGATCCTTGTATTCGAGAAACTGACCGTTTTGGTGGACCCAGTATTATGGTGTGGGGTGGAATCAGTCTACTGGGTAAAACTGAGCTGGTATTCTTGGATGAGGGCAACGTAAACGCCGCCAGCTACGTCCAACAGGTCATCCAACCTCATGTCATCCCATATTCACAGCGAGTTGGTCAGAATTTCATCTTGATGCAAGATAATGCACGTCCTCACACTGCCCGTCTGACTCAAAGTGCTCTTTCGGACGCGAATATTAATGTTTTGCCTTGGCCTGCAATGAGTCCCGACCTAAACCCGATTGAACATTTATGGGATCAACTCAAACGAAGCCTTAGGCCGGGCACACACGTAACGGTTTACCTGACAGGTATACCTGTACAGGTCACCTGTACAGGTAAACCTGATCGTGTGTGCCAGTAGCTACAGGCCAAACTGCACAGGCATAGCGACCTGTACAGGCGACCTGTACGGAATGAAAATTTGGTATTTCTACCTGCGCAGTAGTCTAGACCTGACCGTGTGTGTGAGGCCGACAGTTCAACTGCGCAGTTGTTTTGTTATTAGTTTGGACTTGCACCTCGAGTAGAGAGCTTTTTGCGACACTTTCTTTTGAAGTTTCTTTAGTTTCTTGTGACTATATTAAGTTCTAGTTATGTCGAGTCGAAAACGTAATCAAGTGATTGAAGAGTTCATTGAAATTTATAGACAGGAGCCGTGCCTTTGGCGAGTGAAAAGTAAAGAGTATCATGACCGTGAAAAGAGAGATGCATCTTATGCAAAACTTTTGCTGAAGTTGAAGGAGTTGGAACCTGATGCAACAAGAAAATCAGTGGTTGCAAAGATTAATAGTTTACGAAGCAATGTTCGTAAAGAAAAGAAAAAACGTGACATGTCAATTAAATCTGGCGCATCAGCCGACAATGTCTATGTATCCAAGTTGTGGTACTTAGATTTGTTTGATTTTCTTGGAGATCAAGATATTCCCAGTACATCTGTGTCCAATTTAGAAGAGGAATATGGGAGCGAGATCGAGGAAGTAAGTACTATAAACAGATTAGTTATAATAGTTATATAATTGATTTTAAGTACGATTACACTTGTATTTTTCTATAACAATAATAGTTATTTACAAATTAAATGTTAATAGTTTGAAAGAAAACTTTTCTCTGACCTGTGTGAAATGTCTAAATGATTTTTTTAGTTTATGAACAAATTTGAACGGATTCCACGTATCCTATAAATAAGAGCAAAAGTCTATATTCAATTTTTGTTTCGAAGAATACGTTTGTCTTGCCATGGCACTTTACCTTCATTCATGAAGTAGGAAGCAAACTCATTTCTGAGCTGTTTGGCGGCCAAACTTACATTACCTAAGTGCACACGTTGCAATGCTATCATATTCGATTCATTGGTATTCAAGCCTGCATTAATGATAGCGCCATCATCATTCTCCTGATACGTACTGTTTGGAGGAGCGTAAATGGCTGGGCGTTTTTCCATCAAAAAATTATGCAATGCACATGTTGCTTTCACCACTTTTACTATGTTCTCTGGCTCTAAATTTATTTGAGTATGGAATACACGAAATCTGGAGGCCAGTATACCGAACCCATTCTCAACAACGTGCCTTGCCCTTGAAACTCGGTAGTTGTATATTTCTTTACAAGCTGAATCTAGTTGTGCTTGTCTGAAAGGCTTCATTATATTAATTGTAAGGGGAAAGGCGTCGTCAGCCACAAATACGTAAGGAACATCTTTGAAATTTTCTGTTACGCTGCATGGTTTTGGGAGTTTAAGGTCATCAATCTGTAACTTTTCATAAAATTTAGTATTTTGAAGAACGCCTCCGTCAGAAACACGTCCGTTGGTCCCAAAATCCACTAAAAGGAACCGGTAGTTAGCATCCACTATTGCAAAAAGTACCATACTGTGCCTTCCTTTGTAGTTGAAATAATATGATCCGGAATCCGCTGGAGGAACTATATCTATGTGTTTGCCGTCCATGGAACCAAGGCAGTGTGGGCAATTCCATCTCTCTTCAAACTCTTTAGCAATCTCTTTCCATTTCTCAGTGGAATTAGGAAACTGGAACAATATCAAATAAATAAAAACTGTTCACAACATAAATAAAAGTCTACCATAATGATAATGATGACTGTCTAAATGTTGATAATTTTTAAATTCAGTGTTTTAAAATCAAGGAAACATTATAATTAATTATATTAACGGCTTGGGACTATGCTTCGTTTCCCTCGGCTGATTGAATTAGCAAATTAATTTCATTTGGTGTTTAGTTAAATTATAATTGTTATCATATCTATATTATAATATTACAATATAACAATAGTCTACATTATAATATGATAATTGATATTTTATACAAATTCTAACGTATCCGTTGTAGATTCCCTTTTATAACCCAACATGAATCCAGGTATGAGCTTAGCCCGTTAATAACATGATATTCGTAACTTTTTCAATAGTAGGCCTACACGTTTTATATTTAGTTAGTTCTCCTTTAAACTATATTAATTAATAAAATCAATGTAAAATACTTTTTTAGTGTGTAATAATACATAATTATTTCAGGAAGAAATAAATGATTCTGCTGGAACACCTAGCAACGAAACACCGATCAATGGCGACGAGATACCTCCACCTGCGGTTGCAAGATCAAACTCAAGTACAGGAGCAGTAGGCTTACTTCCGACCTCCCGACCTAATTTGGCCAAAAAAAGGAAAAGTGAAGAGTTAACTAATGATGTACTGGTCTCAGTAAGAGACCACTTCAAAAAACCGGTGGCCCAAGATGACAGGTATGACTTGATGGGAAAATCTTTTGCTATGAGAATCAGGGCTTTGGAAAAACGAGAGGCTTTGATAGTTGAAAAAAGAATCAATGATCTCCTTTTTGAGGCTGAAATGGGTATGCTTAATCCATACAGCTCCGAACTTTTGAACAGCAGCTCTAATTCAAGTAGGAGCACACCTACTCCTTCATCTGCTACCTCGTACGGCCAATTTTCTCAACAAACTTCGCCAGGTGGATTTGCAAATGAAGGTCTTCCTCCTTCACATTCAATGGCAGCTTACTTTTCTAGTTATAGTGATCATTGATTTGTTTTATTTTTGAGTTTTCTTTATGCTATACTAATGTTATCAAACAATATTATCAATTAATTTTATAATTCCATACGCTCATTGCAATTATTGTCTCAGTACTCTGTTAAAACTTTCCCTTTCAAAGACAGCAATAAATTTTTTCAATAAAAACTAATAGTAAATAAAAGTTGTATATTTGTTTAACGTACCTGAAGATACTCATTTTTCAGCACTTTATAGATGGCTTCACATGTCTCTGGAATGATTTGGCCTAGAGCTTGTGGTGATATCAACGTAGAGTACTTAAGACATTCGTACGATCGGCCCGTCGCAAGAAACCTCAAAGTAGCACTTAGTCTTTCATGGGGAGAAATAGAGGTTCTCATAACCGTGTTTTTCTTTCTAATGAGAGGAGTTACAAGTGATAACAGTTTTTCATATGTTTCTTCATTCATACGCAAATAATTACGGTAATCTGAAGGATCTGCACTCAACTCTTTCAGTAACCTTGTATGAGTATATTCATCTCTCTTTGTAAGCCACTTCTTACACCAGGTTTTACGTTTACGCTTCTTCTTACTGTCCAAAACCACTAATAACCCGACCAAGGCGATCGCGTCATCTACATCTTGTTTGCTCGCCATGTTCTCTCAACTGAACTAAAATATACGGTTTACCCTTACGTGTGTGGGCTCGAGCTTGCACAGGTATACCTGTCAGGTTTACCTGCGCAGGTTTGCCTGTCAGGTTTACCTGCGCAGGTTTGCCTGTCAGGTTTACCTGCGCAGGTTTGCCTGTCAGGTTTACCGTAACGTGTGTGCCCGGCCTTAAAGAAACTTATACCGCTATCCACAGTCGACAGGAATTGGTGAATGCATTAAAACATTGTTGGGAACAGATTCCTGATGAAAACGTGGCTCACCTGATAGAGAGCGTCCCTAACCGGCTCAGGGAATGTGTAAGGAGCAGAGGAGGTCCTACACGTTACTAAACACTAGATTTAATCAACATCCGGCACCTTAACATCACATTAAATTGAAGTGCGTGTCGGGAAAATGATGGTTTAAAGTTTAGTGAATGTGAGTGAATTTATGAAAATTGTGATTTGCACATTTTTTTTGTGGTAACCGTAATAACTTGGACACATTTAGTTCTTATAGAACATGTAATTCATTTTTTTAAGTAAAAAATAACATAAGTTGTACGCATTTTTAATTAATTAATTTTTATTACCAAAAATGCAGGTGGGCCCTAAGTTGTTTTGAGTAGTTTAGTTCACGCGGGAAGCGAAACTGGCTTTGTTAACAATGCCCTTTTAATGTTTAAGGCGGACACCAAAACGGGTGATTATCACGACTAAATGAATGCGGAGAATTTTACGAAGTGGCTTACAGAAAAACTACTACCGAATATACCCCGCAACTTCATAATTGTGATGGACAACGCCCCTTATCACAGTAAGGAAGAGAATAAGCCACCAAACATGAATAATAGAAAACAGATGATGGTTGAGTGGCTACAAGCTCACAACATCGAACTTCCCAGCGAGAATACAAAACCAGAACTATATTTATTAATTAAACAGCACAAACCGCCGAAAAATTATAAAATCGACAAGTTATCAGCTGACAATGGCCATGAGGTCGTTAGATTGCCACCGTACAACTGCGACCTCAACCTTATTGAGTACATCTGGAACCTTATCAAAATGAGGGTGTCAGAAAAGAATGAGGAGCAGTTAGAGTCGAATTGAATCTCTGACGTTGGAGGCGTTGGCATCGGTAACTCCAGATGACTGGCGAAAGGAAGTGAACCACGTGAAAAGGCTTGAAGAGGAATATTGGCAGAAAGATAGAATAACTGACGAGTTATTTATCATAAATACGGCAGACGACAGTGAATCTGAAACCACTGATAGGGGGAAGTCCCGTAACGCCAGACGGCACCTAGCGCCGGACACTCGTACTATTCAAGCGAGTATAAACCTGTTCGATTTAAAATACAAGTGAAAGGGGCGGGGAGGGCACACAGGTACAGGACCACGCGCCGCGTCTCGCCAGTGATGCACACGGCCGCGGCGGGAGCAACCGTTTGCTGTTTTAGGCGCGAAATCACGGCGTCATCTAAATATCAATGTAAGTAATTCAAGTATATTTATGCATTTACATTTGAGTGGTATTCAAAGATAAAAGTAGTACTTGATTGTTATCCGTAAAATGGTAGAATATTATTAAATCTTTTAAACAATTATAGTAGGTACCACCTAATGAACGAAAATGTGTGTCCCTTAGCACCGGACACTAAGTCGTCCCTTAGTGCCGGACAATAAACATATTGATATTTCTTGTAAGAAATTACCTATTTTATTCTAATTATTTAATTTTGTTTTAGAGTATAGAAGAAAAAGATAATTAAAATGGAAGAGAAGAAAAAGAAAGGATCCTGGGAGCCACAGAGCTTACAAACTGCTATTGATAAGGTTATGTCAAAAGAAGTGAGTGTAAGACAAGCTGCAATGCAATACAATATTCCTAAAAGCACTCTACACGATAAAATAGAGGCCCTAAATCGAGGAGAAGTAACAATGAAACCACAGTTAGGTAGGTTCACCAACACCTTCTCAGCAGAGTATGAACAAGTTTTGGTGGACCACATTAAAGATTTAACGAATAGATGCATGCCGCTCATGAAAAAGGAGTTTCTAAAATTAGCATATGACTTAGCTGAAGTCATGAAGATTCCTCATCGATTTAATAAAGAAAAAAGGCAGTGCTGGTAAACATTTTTATTACGACTTCATGGAAAGGCATTCTGACATTTCGTTGAGAGCACCGGAATCGACAAGCATGATGCGCGCCGTGGGATTTAACAAACCACAAGTGGATCTATTCTACGACAACCTTGAAAAGCTGATGAAACAGTACAAATTCACACCCTCAAGAATTTATAACTGTGATGAAACTGGTGTTAGTTGCGTGCACAAACATCAAAAAGTTCTCGCTCCGAAAGCCATCCGTCAAGTAGGTAAGCTCACTTCTGCTGAGAGAGGCAAAAATATTACAGTTTTGTTCTGTATGAGTGCTAACGGTCACTACATACCCCCATTTTTTGTATTTCCGAGGCAAAGAATGAATGAAAGGCTAATGATGAATGCTCCAGATGAGAGCATCGGTGTGGCCCAGCCAAAAGGGTGGATGAATAGTGACTTTTTTTTGCAATATCTAAGAATATTCGTCAAACACACGCAACCAACCAAAGAGAACCCTGTGTTGCTTCTACTGGATGGCCATTGCAGCCACAAGACATTGGCGGTAATCAATTTTTGCAGAGAAAATCATATTCACTTGATGAGTTCACCACCACACACTACGCACAAGCTTCAGCCTCTGGACAGAACATTTATGAAGCCATTTAAAGACGCATACAACCAACAATGCGACTTGTGGATGAGAATAAATGCTGGATGTCGGATAACGGATTACAACATTGCTGGTTTGGTCAAAGAAGCATTTATAAAAGTAGCTCGATTGGATATTGCAGTATCTGGATTCAAATGCACTGGAATCCATCCATTTGACAGGCATTTATTTTCTGACCTAGATTATTTGGCTGCAGATATGACTAATATACCACTAGAACAAACAGAAACTTCATCTAATGCACTAAACAACGAACAAGCTGTCGTGGTATCAAATTTAATCATAGAAGAGCAAATGAAAGAATCTGAACAATCTATTAGTGAGCCTATAACCACAAATCCCAAACCGTCGACAAGTTCTGCTCCCGATCTTGTTCAGATAATCCATAACTTATCACCGTTGCCTGAGGCAGCAAACAAACGAACAGCATCTCGAAAAAGAAAGAGTGAACGAAGTGAAATTTTAACTTCATCGCCATACAAAAAAGTGGCAGAAGAAAAAGAAAATGAAAAGAATATGAAAGATAAAAAGAAGGAAATAAAATCTAAGTTTGAAGTAGCAATGGGAGGTAAAGGTAAGCAAACCAAAGGAATTAAAACCAAAGGGAAGAGCGTAGACAAGGAAAAAGAAGCGAAAACGTGAAAGCTAAAGAAAAGAAAGGAAGTGAAGTAGAAGCATTAACTGAAACATCTAACACAAACTTAACAATTTGCGTAGTTTGCTTAGAAGACACTGACGAAGACTGGATCCAGTGCTCATCCTGTCGTGGGTGGGTACATGAAGCATGTGCCGACATTCCAGAGTCTGGAGATGGCTACATATGTGATCGATGCAGGTTGTTTTGAAATGTCCGGTGCTAGGGGTATGGCATAAATATTCGTCCGGTGCTAGGGGTATGGCATAAATATTCGTCCGGTACTAGGTGCCACTTATTAAAATTATATTTTTTGTTACCAAAGTTTGATTGATAGTATTAATTAATTTTTAACAGAGGTTGCATTTTTGTTAATTTAATTTGATTTCTAACTTTGTTGTCTAATATAAGTCATAATTTAATAAACATTCCTGAGATATTTTCTGTTTTATTTATAAATAACCTTAGGTGTCCGCCACTAGGGGACTTTCCCCTACAGTAGTTCTGATTCGGAAGACAATATGAGTGATATTGAAGAAATAGGCTAAGATTTTAAATAAACATAATTTTTTTACATATCAACCTGGTTTTATTTATAATTTATAATTGTTTACCACATAACCCAGACATTAATTAAGAAATATTTTCTTTTTTACATACAACAATACAATTATTATGTACTTATGGGTGTAATCATTGTTTTTTTATAAGCAGCATACAAAACTAATCTTTTAAGGTGCCGAAATTTCTTAGAAATATACCTATGGTCATAAACAGCCGTCTTGCTATTACAAATAAACCCATAACCCTAACTTATTTACTTTTTATTACAAGTTTTTTGCTATCTGTACTTTTATGCGACGGATGATGTCACGCAGCTGTTATTGTGACAAGGTTCCATCGCAATATCAACTTGCGGGGCTTAAGCCACTGATCGACGGACGAGTAAGACCGCGGTTTTATGGCTCGTCGGTAAAGCTCGCCGGTGTATCATTGCAAAACCACGGTTTTAAATACCGCCGAGCCTGGCTCGCGGCTCGTCGTCGTGCTATATTTTTTACTCGGCTCGCCATGCAAAACCGCGTGTCGATCACGGCCGGCGAGCCGAGCCGTCACTTTTCGGCGACAGCGCTAGAGGACGGATGTGCGCCAGAAGAGCTGTGTACCTACCTACTACAAACTTCGTAACGTGCGTGCTCAGTCCGTGTCACAATAATGGATCTACGTACTTGCAGCCACGATTTTATAATACAATTTATAAATGCCTTTCGAGACTGTCCCTGTTTATGGCAAACCAAAACAAGCGAGTATAAAAACAAAGCAAATAGGCTTGCAGCATATAATAAACTCGTGGATATTGCAAAAAAATATGAACCAAACTCGGATATAACCGATATTAAGAAAAAAATTCAGTCACTACGAGCTTCCCACAGGAAAGAACGAAACAAGGTTAAGGCCGGGACTCCACCAAAGCGGAGACGAGACGAGCGGAGAGGAGATGTTTTTTAAACAACCAATAGAATTGAGTTATTGACACGTCTCCTCTCCGCTCAGCTTCAGTGGAGATCGCTGTGCGGAGATGTGTAATATTTGTATGTCGCGATGGAAGCGGAGATGTGAGCTGTGCGCGGACGACGCGCAGTGGAGACGAGAGATGTGAGCGGCGTGCAGTGAGCGATGTCACCCTCCCCCCTCTCGCCCGCTAGCAACCCGCAGAACCCCGCGCGCGCGCCGGCCGGCCATCTTGCTAGTACCGTGCGCGCGAGCACACGCTTTTATCGTGAATAATTTGTGCAGTTTGTATTTTTCAACGTAAACAATTAGTTAATTTAAATAAAACGTAATGGATGAACAATTTATTGAATCAGTAAAAAAATATCCATGTCTATGGAACACATCAATAGATACCTATAAACTTACTGACGTCAAAGATGCAGCTTGGGAGAACGTTTTGAAAGAAACTCAATTATCTGACGGTAAGTGCAATTTATTATATTAAGTATTTCGTTCAAGTAATGTTGTAATACGAGTGTCTTGCCATGGAACGGCGCCCTCGTTGTTGAAATAACTACAGAATTTTTCTCGAACTTGATAGGCATCCATATTGTCATTCGATAATAGATTTTCCACGTTTGTGTCGTTAAACATAGTCGTGGCCAAACCCGTTTCATTATTATCTAGATAGCCAGGCATCTTGTCAATTAAAAAGTTGTGTAGAACACACGTTGCTTTTATCACTTTTTCCACTGTTTCTATTTTACATTCAAATTCTTTACGGTATACGTACCATTTCCGTGATAATACACCAAATGTAGCTTCCACAATACGACGAGCTCTTGAAAGTCTATAATTGTATGTTCGTTTTTCGTTATTTAAATTATCGCGTGGATATGGTCTCATTAAGTTAGTCATCAAAGGGAAAGCTTCGTCTCCAATAAAAACAAACGGTACAGGTTCTCCATTTTGGTACAAGGGTTGTGGCTGTGGTAGATTTAGTCTGTTTTCTCTCAAACGAATTCCGAATATACTATCAGCAAAAATACCACCATCGCTGAACCTTCCCATTGAACCTATATCTACCATAATTATTCTTCGGGTAGCGTCGGCTACGCACATCATTACAGTTGAAAACCTGTGTTTATAACAGTAATATGAGGACCCAGATTTTGGGGGTGCAAACATGTACACATGCTTGCCATCAATGGCCCCGACGCAGTTTTTGAATTGCCAGATTTCTTCAAATTGCTTTGAAATTTTTTTCCAATCATTTTCATTAAGTTCTGGCATAACCAAAGGTTGTAATACTGTCCACAAGGCATCGCAGACATCTTCTATAATTCTTGGAACAGTCGATTTTCCAATCCTAAAATTTTCAGCTATTTGTGAAAATTTTGAACCACTCGCCAAATACCTGTAATAATTATAATATAGATTTATATTTATGTGTCGTGGTTTCAGTTAGAATAGAAGGGTCATTTCAAAATAATATCTTAATCAGTGTCGTGTTGTTTCCGGAACTATAAAAGATTAGGCATTACTGAAATTATGTATTTACAGAATTTTCACTCGTTCAAAAGTTATAGCCATTTTTAAATAATAGAAAAGAAACAATTAAAAGTCTAAGATTCACACGAGCACAACACATTGAAATCAAACAAATAAAATGGATTTATCACTCGTTATTTATTAACATTTCAAATTTCGACGCCGCCGTCTGCCGCGACCACGTACGAGAGATACAATCCGTTTTGTTTGTTTGATTTCAGATATTTTTTTTTATAAATTGGTTTCCCTTGAAACTCTGGTATTTTTTAAATATTTATAATGGTTATAAATTCTGCATGAGTGATAATGCGGTAAGTATATTTTGACTATGGCAATGTCAACATTTAATATTTATAATGATTTCAATTATTTTTATTTCAGTAAAAACGGCTAAATCTAAGTGGAAAAAGTTGAGAGACAGCCACCGGGACGCATTAAAAAGGAAGAATGCCACTAGAAGTGGACAGAGTGGTAAACAAATTCGTGAATGGAAATATGAGAAGGTAATGGAATTTTTGATACCATATATGACGAATAGAAACAGGACTACAAATTATACCTCACAAACAAATATAAATGAACAGGAAACAAATTCATTGGAAAGTAATGTAACCGATGAGTTTTTTGAAACATCAAGCAATCATACAAGAAGCACTCCAGAAGATCGTCCATCTGTACAACATTCGCCGTCACCGACATCAAGCGTCTCAGCCTCGACATGCAGAAATACAACAAGAAAATCGGATGAAATAAGTAATTTACTTATACAGCACCATGCAAACCGTGAAAGAATACGCCAAGAAAAACTAGAAATACAATTATTGATAGAGAAAAATAATACCCTTGACGAAATGGACACTTTTTTTCTGTCGATATCAAAAAGTGTAAAAAAGCTTTCTCAATATATGCAGCTTCAGGCTAAACGTAAAATTTTCAATGTTCTTTTAGAATTGGAAGAACTTGAGCTACAAAACACATGGTATAACACAAATGAAAATAATTGGTATTCCCCCGGTTACACTTCAGCACCGGGTCCAAGTTCGACACCGGGTCCTAGCTCAACACAGGCACCGGTTCTTACATCAACACAGGCCGGTGGTCCTAACTCAACACAGGCACCGGTTCCTAGCTCAACACAAATACCGGGTCCAAGTTCGACACAGGCACCTGTTCCAAGCTTGGAAGATACGCACATGACCGATGAACAGATAGAAGCATTCAGAAACGAAGAAGACACATATGATAATTTGTAACTATATGGAAAAGAAAGCAATATGTCTCATGTGATTTACTGTTATAATTTTTTTGTACGTTATGTTTCTAATATAACCTTACGTTTTTTTTGCTACTGCCAGAACGGCAGTTGATTTTTTTGTTTTCTTTATGAATAAATAAGATAATATAAAAATATATTTGGTTTTTACATAATATGCATCACTCCAGTCTCCCGGAGGGGTAGAAAGAGACAACGGATCTCGATTTCTCGTAATCCTTACATACCTCAGTTTACATAATATTTTTCATGTATTCTCGTACTTCTTGATTCTCGTTTTGAGTACTTCTCACTTAGCCCTTTTACACAAAAAAAAACAAACACTCAAAAAAGACTGATCACATTCAAACGCAGATAACACACATAAACACAAACACACATTAACAAAAAAATAATTAGGTAGGTACTTACTTCAAACATACTGCTAGCCGCTCTTGGGTACAGATAGATCTCCTGTAGTTAGTATCTTGCTTAAATATATGCGGTTTAATTAAGTTATGTAGTTCGTAGAATATATTCCTCGGTAGTCTGTAGGACTTGGTAAAACTTTCATCATCTAACTCATTAAACAGAGTAAAAAATTCTCCATGACTGGTATGGTAATACAAGTGACTTCTTTTCCAAAACCGATGTTTTCTTTTGTTTAGGTAGTATAAAGCTATCAATTCTGCTTCTTCAGACTGTAGTTCTTCTTCAAGTAAAAGAAGATACTTTTTTTGTAATAATAGCGACATCGTCTACCTTTCGTGTCAGAATGCGTACTGAGCACTCAACGCCCCGCACCCGAGCTGAAAAACATCTCTTCTCGCACAGCACACAGCACACCGCACACATCTCCGCTTTGGTGGAGTCCCGCGAGCTGAAAAACATCTCTTCTCGCACAGCACACAGCACACCGCAGACATCTCTGCTTTGGTGGAGTCCCGGCCTAAAGCAAGCATGAGAACCGGCTCCGGAGTTGAAGATTTGTATCAGCCAAAGTTGTGGTATTATAAGGAGCTAGAATTTCTCAACGATCCGATCGAAAGTAAGTAAATAGTTAATATAGGTGCGTACCTATCAATTTTACTATGAATAAAAAAATAAAAAAATTGGTTATTGACAAGTAGGTAACAATTGTGGTATGTAAGTATGTAGTTCTTTATTAACACATAAATTTATTTTTATTTTTAAATTTTATTTATTTTATAAATATACAGGGTCTAACGGTTAAGTGTAGTCATATTTTAAGGGCTTGTTCTACTCATAAATACGAACAATTTTTACTATGGGAACAACTTCGAAATCGCAAAAAAAAACTGCTGTTTCATACATTGCATCGGGAGGTTATTGAACTTTTCTATGCAACAGCTCATTTTTTTCGCGATTTCGAAGTTGCCCCCATAGTAAAAGTTGTTCGTATTGATGGGTAGAACAAGCCCTTAATATATGACTACATCTAACCGTTACGCCCTGGATATTTAAACAAATAACATCAACTAATGAAACAAATATGTAATACAGACAATTATTTTACAGCTACAGCATCAATGTCAACTCTTCGAAGTGACGACGATGAGACTCGTAGTCAAGTATCAACTCAAGATTCTCTGAACGATGTGAGTACCTATTATAATTACGAATTTATCATTCTTTCTTGCCATGGTACAACCCCAGAAGTATTGAAGTATTTAACAAAATCTTCCCTAACTTTTTTTGCATTATTGCTTGAATTTCCAGTACGGGTCACTTGTATGGGCTCTAAAATACCACCCGGGCTTAGACCTTCTTGAATTGTACCAGTAATATGATTTTCTGTGTCACTGTCACCTGGAGTGATATAATCCCTTCTGGATTTGCATAAATAATTATGCAGAGTGCAACAAGCCAATACCACAAAACTAATATCTTCGACTGATTGGAAGTTGATAGCACTGTGAAATATTTGAAATCTTGCGGCTAAAATACCGAACGCATTTTCTACTATCCTCCGAGCTCTGCACACTCGATAGTTATAGATTCTCTTGTCATGATCACTCAATTCTCGTTGTGGATATGGCTTCAAGAAATCTGGTCTTAAGGCGAAAGCTTCATCACCAATGTACACAAATGGTAAAGGATCTGAGTCCTGTGTTGGTTTTTCCGGTGGTGGTATATTTAAATCACCTTCATTCAAACGCTTATAAAATTCTGTCTTTTTTAAAACTCCTCCATCAGAAACGCGGCCGTTAATGCCGACATCAACAAATATAAATTGGTAATCTGCGTCGACAATTGCCATGAGAACAATACTATGAAAGCCTTTATAATTAAAGAAATGGGATCCAGCGCCAGGAGGTGGAACTATTTTGACGTGTTTACCATCTACTGATCCAAGGCAATTGGGGAACTGCCACTTGTTTTGAAATTGTTTAGCTATCATTTTCATTTCTTCTATATTACCAGGAAACTGAAACAAGACAAGAGGTACTTTAATTATTTGTTTTATTGCAGATAATCAGTCCACCGCCATCGCTTAATTCATTGCCTGGACAGGCATCTCAAACTCCATCTCCAGCTACAACGCCTGAACCTCCATCATTTACAAGGAAACGAAAAGACGACAATGTAAATCATATGTTTAGTTTGATTAGTCAACGGCTCAGTCAGAAAGATGATGAGTTAGATATTTTTGGGAAAAATGTTGCTATAAAATTAAGGACGATGACGAAAGAACAGAAAATATTATCAGAGAAACTAATCAACGATGTAATTTTTTATGGGCAAATGCAACGGCTCTCTGTAAATTCAGAAGTTAACGTGGGACATGGAAATGTAAATTATTTGACTGCAACTGCTCCAGTTCTGACACCCACAGATGATCAACTACTATTACGTGCTCCAGCTTCAGTAAATACCTCATCATCTAATTTTACGTCCACAATCTCAACTCTACCACAGTTTCAAGTTCAGACAGCTACAGATAATCAACAATTTGACTCAGGAAACTCAAAAGAGCTGTCATATTTTGTTTCAAATTTTTTACCATAAGTTTTTTTTTTTCAAATATTGTTGTATTGTTCTGAAGTATCTAATGAAAAATTTTAAGTTCAAATAAATGTTTTACTTACCTTCATGTATTCGTTTTTCAATGCACCGTAAATAGCTCTGCATGTCTCTGGAATAATTCTTCCTAAAGTTTGCCTAGATATTAAAGTAGGATACTGCAAACTGGTTTGATTTTTCCCTTCTGCCAGGTATCTGATTGTAGCAGTTAGACGTTCATGTGGAGAAATAGCTTCTCGCATTACAGTGGCTTGTTTTTGTATTAAAGGTGTCACTAAAGATAACAACTCGTTGTACGATTTTTCAGACATTCTCAGATAATTTTGGTAATCAAGTGGCTCTGCTGCCAATTCTTGAATTAAATGGGTATGTGACAAAGCTTGCCTTTTTTCAATCCAACTTTTAACCCAAACTTTAGGGCGTTTTCTTTTTTTTTTCATAACTGCGTAATATCCTATGGCGAGATAACACAAGGCTTCAGACTCGGAACAAGACATGTTTGCGACTGTTTTGCTTGCTAATCGATCAGCACCAACGAGCCGCGAGCCAGGTTCGTCGGTATTTAAAACCGCGGTCTTACTCGTCCGTCGATCAGTGCCTTTATAAATCTCTAGGCGTTGGAGCTTCTGTCATTCTTCATCTCTCTAAGTCAATTCCACGCGGTAGTTGTCTATATTTTGACCGGTTTTTTTCATCTATACCTTTACTTGAGAGATTGAATGAATTGGGACTGCATGGGACTGGGACAATAATGATGAACAGAGTTCCTGAGAGGAAGAACATGGATTTCAAGCCAGATCGCAAAATGAAACGTGGCGAATCTCAACAATACGTTAGCAATGACGTTGTTGTTGTTGTTAAATGGATGGATAATAAATCCGTCCTTGTAGCATCCAACTGTACATCTGGAGATGATTCTTGTCTTATTAAGCGATGGGATAAAAATCTGTCAGCATTTACAGACGTAAGATGTCCATATGTAATCGCAAGTTACAACAAGAATATGGGAGGTGTGGATATACTCGATCAGTCGATAGAATACTACCGCACCTTCATAAAAACGAAAAAATGGACTCTAAAAGTCATCCTTCATTTTTTCGACTTGGCCATTTCCAATGCTTGGCGTTTGTATGTGTTAGATTCGATCACAAATAGAGTACCCAAAAGTAAAATAATGGACTTATTGGAGTTTCGAATGCAAGTATCAGTTGGTCTTGTCAACGTACCAGAACGTAAAAGAACATTTGATAGTGATGAACAAGATGAGAACCAGGCTCCTAATACGTCTAAATTCCGTCGACCGAATCCACCTTCTGTAGCCAAAAGGTATGATGGATATGATCATCTTCCATCATTCGATGAAATAGATAGCCCAAGAGCATGCAGGACGAAAGGATGCAAAAGTCGGTCAAAGATACTATGTACCAAATGTGAAGTTTACCTTTGTCAGGAAAACAAAACTGTTTTTCAATGTATCATACCAAGTAGAAACTTTCAGACTAAGGAAAGTGTTCATTAAATAGTTTTTGTCCGTTTATGTACCTATAGTTTAAGATTTTTATTTTTGTTAATATTTTGATTGACTCTAAGTCTTAAGTGAGTTGCAATTTGATTAAGACTGATTTCTTAATGTTCCTACTACTAAAAATAATAAATAAACATATGTTCCTATTATAGCTTTTATTTATTTTACGTTTTTACCTTGAAAGTCTAACACCGTCACTATCGTGCAGATAGTTAGTTTAAGCCTGAGCATCACGATCGTGCCGGCTCCCCCTACATTAGAGGGTTTGAGAGGGATTTTTTTAAATATTTTTTGGAGTATCTTATCCGATATTGAAACATGGCGTGTAGTCAATAATCTTAATTTTAAAAAATGAGGTATCAGGCCTGAAAAGGATATACCGGGAGCGTCAAATAAGACAGCTCAGAGATTTTATTGAAGAAGAAAACTTTTGGTTCTTACGTGTACTTCTTCGTAACTAATCAAAAGATAATGTTTTGGCCACTATTTTACTACCAATAGTTAATCCTGTTGAAATAAATTAATTGCAACACTCAACAGCGCCATCTATCTTTTGATATGTTAAAATATTGACCGAACTGTCGACACATTCGTTTCATCCCAACTAATATTATAAATGCGAAAGTAACTCTGTCTGTCTGTCTGTCTGTTACGCTTTCCCGCTTAAACCTCGCAACCGATTTTGATGAAATTTGGTACAGACAATCTTTAGACCCTGAGACAGAACATAGGCTACTTTTTATTTCGAAAAAAAGGGATGAAGGGGTTGAAATAGAGGTTGAAAGTTTGTATGGGATTTCTTAATTTTAAAAGATAAAACCATGAAACTTTATATTTAAGCACTTGATAAGAAATCATTAAACATTTGTTCTAGCATTTTTGAAATTTCGACCAGCTAAGGGGTGAAATAAGGGTTGAAAGTTAGTATGCAAGTTCGTCAAATATCACGTCATAAGAAACAAAAAATCGTTTGTTCTAGCATTTTGAAATTTTTACCAGTTTGGGGGTGAAATAGGGGTTGAATTGAAGATAAGACCATGAATCTTGGTACGTAGGTCTCAAAGGATGTGCAGAATTTTTCTACAAACGGAATTCCCGAACGGAACGGATTCGGAACTGGAACTACAAAGCCAAACTTTTTGTATACGAAATCTTAATCACTGAACCTAGGAACATGTAATTTAGAAGTTTTGGGTGTATCAAGTTACAAAAAAGTTCGTTTTTGAAGTTTAAATTCCTTTTAACGAATACTCTGCATCGCCGCCGCTGCCGTCGGTCGTCGTCGCGCACATTCGCCGAAGTGTGGCGGCATCTGCGGCAGGCAACGGCGCGGCGCTGTCGTGTGGTGGGGGAGCGCACGAATCTAACTATGCCTACCCGAACGGGCAGACACGTGAGGGCAGACGTCGTTGTCGGACGCATGCGATTAGAGAAATTTGCGCTATAGAGAATTACATTTTTCGATCCAGTAAAATTATTTTTTTTGTTTCGTATAACTTTTTAAGTGTTTTTTATTAATTAGGTCCTGTAAATTAATTTTGTACATACTTGATATTTCTTTTAGTTCATAGTTAAAAGTAGGTAAGATAGTTTCCGTTACTTTAAAAAAATCCGATTTGCTTTTATTTCCTTTTTTTAATTAATCTAAGAGGTCGTAGTAGGTGTAAAACTAACCTAAGCTACTAACCTCCTACTTTTTTATGCATTGGTTGTAAATAAATATTGATAATTTAATTTTTTAGTTACTTTTTTTCCATTTAAACGTGACGGACGATGTGTTTAATTGACATCGCCGTGGGATGAGCGCATCATTTTTACCGAGTAGGTGCTTATTAAAGGTTTTTTTAATATAATAAATCTTAATCTGTACATCTGTTTTGTTCGATTCATTTCATTTTTGTTTTTCTACGATGCCTCGCAAACGAAAGTCCAATTTAGCTAATAGCTCTAGCAGAGCTCGGGCTGCTAAACTTGCTAGATCACTGGAATCAGAAGGGGATTCACAGATCCGTCGGACTTTAGATGCCGAGCGTCACGCAGCTCAAAGGGCTGCTGAAACTTTTGAGCACATGCAGACCCGTCATAATTTAGACGCTGATCGCCACGCGGCTCAAAGAGCTGCTGAGACCTCTCAGCAGACCCAAGCTCGCCAGGTCATTGATGCCGAGCGTCACGCGGCTCAAAGAGCTGCTGAGACCTCTCAGCAGACCCAAGCTCGCCAGGTCATTGATGCCGAGCGTCACGCGGCTCAAAGAGCTGCTGAGACCTCTCAGCAGACCCAAGCTCGCCAAATCTTAGATGCTGAGCGTCAAGCTTCGTACATAGCCGCAGAGACCTCCGAAGAAACACGTAGACGACGTTTCATTAATTCCGAGCGGCAAGCAGAAAGGAGACGTACGTTTACGATGAATACGTGGGAGGCATTTGCCGATGCTGCTTTTCATTATGATCCGTTAATTGATTACTTTAATCATCGATTAGTCCTCATAGGTAGAATGGCCAATAAATGCAGACACTGTGATGCACTCAAGTGGAAGGAAGAGACCCCAGGTATGTGCTGTTCTGGAGGCAAAGTATCAGTACCAACGCTTGGTGACCCCGAGGAGCCACTCAAATCCTTACTTCTATATGACAGCAATGAATCTCGGCGATTTTTAAACAGAATAAGAAAGTACAACTCTTGCTTTCAGATGACATCATTTGGTGTGGGTAATGAGGTCATCATGCCTGGATTCTCACCCACATTTACGGTACAAGGGCAAATTTATCATAGGATTGGTTCTTTGCTTCCCACAAACAATGATCAACCAAAATTTCTACAGATTTATTTTATGGGAGACGAAAACAGCGAGGTTGACCGCAGATGTCAAAATATTGAAGGAGTTGAGAGGGACATTGTTTTAAAAATTCAAAGAATGTTGCACGAACATAATAACCTCATTAACACCTTCAAAACAGCCTTAGAAAGAATGCCAGGGGAAAATTACAAATTAGTAATACACCCAGATCGTACGCCAAGCGGGGAACATGAAAGACGTTATAATGCACCCTTAATAAACGAAGTCGCCGCCATGGTGTGTGGTGAACAGTTCGCATCGCGTGATATTGTTTTACAAACCCGTGACAATACATTGACCAGGGTGCCGGACACACACAAGTTTTATGACGCATTACAATACCCGCTTATGTTTAGCAAGGGGCAAGAGGGGTACCATTTTCAAATTCCACAAGTCAATCCAGTAACCAAGCTCCCCTTGCCCAACAAAAAAGTATCGAGCATGGACTTTTATGCCTATCATATGATGATACGCGAAGACGATTTTAACGTAATACAACGATGCAAACAGCTCGCTAACCAGTTTTATGTTGATATGTACGTGAAGGTTGAAAGCGAAAGATTGCGATACATATCTTTAAATCAAACAAAACTAAGAGCCGAAAATTATATTCATCTCCAAGATGCTGTATCGAATGATGCCAACGTGAACCCTAATAATATAGGTAAAATGGTGATTCTGCCCTCTTCGTTTGTGAACAGTCCCCGATACTTACACGAGTATACTCAAGACGCATTTGCCTATGTGCGTACGTATGGTCGACCTGATTTATTTGTAACCTTCACCTGCAATCCATCTTGGTCTGAAATAGTTGACGAATTAATGCCAGGTCAAAGCGCCAACGATAGGCACGATATCATTGCCAGAGTGTTTAGGTTAAAAGTTAAAAAGCTTATGACTGTAATTACTAAAGGAAGGGTTTTTGGAGAAGTGCAATGCTTTATGTATTCCATTGAGTGGCAGAAGCGAGGACTCCCACATGCCCACATTTTGCTTTGGTTAAAAGATAAATTGCGACCTGACCAAATCGATAAAATTATAAGCGCTGAAATACCAGATCCTAACAATGACAAGGCACTTTATGATATTGTTATGAAAAACATGATCCATGGTCCATGCGGGGCTGAAAACCCTCAGTGCCCGTGCATGAAAGACCGTAAATGTACAAAAAAATTTCCTCGCAACCTACTGAAAGAGACTCTCCATAATGAGAACGGCTACCCGATGTATCGTAGAAGAGCACCAGAAGACGGAGGCCGGACGGCATCTGTTAAACTCCGAAATGGTAGTCAAGTTTCTGTCGACAATAGTTGGGTAGTACCATATTCGCCTGTCCTATTAAAAACTTTTAACGCCCATATAAATGTAGAAGCTTGCGGTTCCGTACGTGCAATCAAATACATCTGCAAATATATTAATAAAGGCAGCGATCAAGCTATTTTTAATTTCAGAAGCTCAGAGTCCTCAAACCCAGTAGACGAAGTACAAACGTTTCAGTCTGGTCGCTATGTCAGCAGCAACGAAGCTGTATGGCGCCTGTTAGGGTTTCCTTTGCATGAAAGGCATCCTACTGTTACGCACCTCAGTGTGCATCTAGAGAATGGTGAACGAATTTATTTTAATGAAAATAATTTTCACCAGCGAGTGACAACACCACCAAAAACCACTTTGACCGCCTTTTTTGACCTTTGCAGATCAGATGAATTTGCAAAAACACTTTTGTACGTTCAAGTACCTCGGTATTACACGTGGGATGCAGGTAGAAAATGTTGGAAACGCCGAATTCAAGGATCTGCTGTTCTGGATTGGCCTGGCGTTAAATCTGGGGATGCATTAGGACGGGTCTATACTGTCCACGTTAGCAACATTGAATGCTTTTGTTTGAGACTACTGCTACACCACGTGCGTGGGCCAACTTCGTTCAATGATCTCAAGAACTACAACGGTCAAACGTTTGTTACCTTCCGAGAAGCCTGTGAAACTAGAGGATTGTTAGAGAATGACAATCATTGGGACTCGACATTAGAAGAGGCTGCACAATGTAGATCAGCAGCTAAGGTGAGAGATCTTTTTGCCATTCTCATAGCGACGTGTGGTCTTTCAAATCCTCAGATATTATGGGAAAAGTACCAAAATGATATGTCTGACGATATTTTGCACAGACTACAACAAAATAATCCCAATATCACATATAATGATTTAGTATATAACGAGGCGCTAACTAAGATTGAAGACCAAGTGATGGCTATATCTGGGAAGACATTATCAGATTTTGGAATGAACCGGCCACAAAGAATCGGAGAAGTCAGTGGTGATTTAATAAGAGAACTGGACTACAATGTCTCTTCTTTACAGCAACAAATATCAGAGTCAGTTCCTCGATTAAACACGGAACAAAAATTAGTCTTTGATATTGTTGTGCAAAGAATCTATAATGGTGAGGGTGGATTGTTTTTCTTAGATGCGCCAGGAGGCACTGGAAAAACTTTTTTATTAAATTTACTTTTAGCCCAAATTCGCAAAGACAAAGGAATAGCTGTTGCTGTAGCTTCCTCTGGAATTGCAGCGACGCTGCTCGATGGTGGCCGCACGGCACATTCAGTACTTAAACTCCCATTAAATTTACATCATGAGGAAATTCCAGTGTGTAACATCACAAAAAACAGCGATCGTGGCCGAATGCTACAGCAATGCAAGCTGTTGGTGTGGGATGAGTGCACAATGTCGCATAAAAAAGCGATCGAGGCGCTCAATCGGACTCTGAAAGATATCAGAAGTAACCCGAGTTTAATGGGTGGGATGGTAGTGCTGCTTGCTGGTGATTTTCGACAGACACTACCTGTCATTACTAGAGGCACTCCAGCAGATGAGATAAATGCATGTTTGAAAGCGTCTACATTATGGGTGCATGTAAAAAAATTTTGTCTCACTAAAAACATGCGAGTACAACTACATAATGATACGCAATCGGGGCAATATGCAGCTGCTCTATTGAAAATCGGTGAAGGTCGAATGACTACGGACACTAACGGCATGATTACATTAAATCAAGAATTTTGTAATGCTGTCCAAAACTTGGAAGATCTTAAAAACAACGTCTATCCCGGTTTAGAATATAACATGAGGAATAGAGAATGGCTGTGTGAAAGGGCAATATTAGCACCGACCAATGAAATCGTGGGAAAGATCAATGAAAGAATGATGTCACATGTGCAAGGCGATGTTGTCGAATATTTGTCAGTAGATATTGTCATGGACAGTGAACAGGTGACGTCTTATCCTACCGAGTTTCTAAACTCTTTAGAGCTGTCAGGAGTGCCGTCTCATAAGCTGAGACTGAAAGTTGGGGTTCCAGTTTTATTAATGAGAAATCTCGAAGCGCCGAGACTATGCAACGGGACTCGATTGCAAATTACGCAGCTAGGACGCAATATTATTGGAGCAATTATAATGACAGGTATAGCTAAAGATGAAGAAGTTTTGATTCCACGCATACCCATGATCCCTACAGATTTACCGTTTCAGTTTAAAAGAATCCAGTTTCCCCTCAAACCAGCCTTCGCAATGACCATTAACAAAGCGCAAGGGCAAACACTTAAAGTAGCAGGTGTCCATTTAGAGAAAAACTGTTTTTCGCATGGCCAACTGTACGTGGCCTGCTCGCGAGTGTCGAGTCCAAACAATCTCCACATTTTAACAAATGATAACAAAACAGCAAACGTTGTGTACAAAAATGTTTTAAATTAGGTCATTTAAAAATATTTTTGTACACAACGTGAGGCTGGCCCCTGTAAGAGTCTCTTAGACATAAAGGACCAGGATTGACAAAAACTAATTTCACGCGGGCGAAGCCGCGGGCGGAAGCTAGTATTTTATAATCCTATGTTGTATTGTGTCCGTCTTTAAGTAATAAAATAATACTTTGTTCTGGAGTTATATTTTCACAAAATTACTTCAACATTCCATAAAATCCAAATAAAACATTATTTTTAAAGTTTTCCTTTTTTGTTTTTTTCTTTTTTTTTAAGAAAAGACAACGCCCGCACTAGGAATAAATCCTGTATCTTGCACGGGACTAGACAAACATAAGAAACGGACACACACAGCACCCATACCCAGAACACAACTCGTTAATCAAACAGTGTTGTCCCATTTGGGGTTTAAACCCACAGTAAGGGAGACCGACGAGAGTTGTGACAGAGGAGAGTTGTGACAGAGTCGATTTGTCGGAACCTCGACTGCCAGCGAGCTCGTAACCGCGTACGTTTGTTGTTTTCGAAATTCGCTATGTGACGCAGTACACGAAGACAGTTCACGGAGAGCGGCTGTGAGTGTACAACATTCGTACACAAAAAATTGCAAAAAGTAAGTTTTTTATCAAAATTTTGATTGCATATATCTTGTTACGTATTACGTTTGCATTGTTATGATATTTTTTCTCACATGCTTTGGTCTTTCAAGTTTCTAGTGTAGTATTATTTTTTTTTTATTGATATCTTGTTTTGGAATTAAAAATTATTATTTTAACCTATTCACGATTTTTTACACCTAGGCGAGTTGTGACAGCGTGTCACAACTCTCCTACTATTGTTAGTATTTGTAGCAAGGTTATGTTATTTGTTCTGTGGTGTAATATTGCATAGTAAATTATTATTTTTTCGTTTCAGAATGCCAAATAAATACAAACGAAAGACTGATAGGGGTATGAGTAGTGCTGAAATTTATGAATTGGCCTTTGAAGAAGTCACATTGAGAGGTAAAAGTCTTAGAGATGCCGCATCTTCTTACAATCTCAACTATATGTCTTTGCAAAGATTTATTAAGAAGAAAAAATCATATCAAGCTAATTTAACAAGCGAAGCTCCATCTGTTGGTTTTTTTGCCCGACGATTTTTACAAAAGAAGAGGAAAATATATTAAGTGAGTATTTGTTAACATGTGCAGCAACTAATTACGGGCTTACAACAAAAGAGACAAGAAGTTTGGCGTATTCATTAGCAAAAAAATATAACAAAAAATTTCCGCAGTCATGGGAAGAAAATAAGCAAGCAGGAGTAGTGTGGCTTAAATTATTTATGCAACGACATACCGATTTATCTTTAAGATTGCCGCAAGCCACAAGCATAGCTCGCGCCACGAGCTTTAATAAAACAAATGTGGCTGCGTTTTTTGATAATTACATGGGTGTTTTAACAAAATATAAACTTGACGCAAAAGATATATGGAATGTCGATGAGACGGGAATAACTACTGTTCAGAAGCCTGATAGAATAATAGCGCGACGTGGAGAAAAACAGGTCAGTGCAATGACATCGGCGGAAAGGGGAACCTTAGTCACATTGGCTTTGGCTGGAAACGCTAAAGGTAATTACATATCGCCTATGTTTATATTTCCACGAAAAAGATTTCAAGAACATTTCATTCGTGATGGCCCAGTTGGTTCAGTGGGAACAGCTAACGGATCTGGATGGATGCAAGTGGATGATTTTCACTTCTTCCTTGAACATTTCAAAAATCATGTTAGGCCATCAAAAGAGCATAAAGCCCTGTTGCTTTTGGATAATCATTCTTCCCACATGGCTTTAAAAAATATTGAGTTCTGCAGAGACAACGGCATAATTTTACTTACATTCCCTCCACATTGCACCCACAAGCTACAACCAATGGATCGTGCTATCTTTGGGCCGCTAAAGAAAGCTATTAATACAGCTTGTGATAATTGGATGCGCTCAAATGCTGGGAAAGTCATGAGCATTTATGATATTCCATCTATAACTAAATCCGCATTTGATGTGGCGATCACTGCAAAAAATATCAGTGCTGGTTTTTCTGCAACAGGAATATGGCCTGTTAATACAAATATCTTTGGAGAAAGTGATTTTCTGCCTAGTCAAGTCACTGATCGTATTTTGCCCAATCCAGAAACGGAGCAATCATCAAGTGTTCCACAAATCACGGAAAACCCAGCAGAAAGAATTCCTAATCCAACTATCAGTACAGCTAAAAACGATAACATTGCTATCAGTGAATATAAGACAGGTGCAAGGACCGTTGCTCCAAGTCTCTCTACAGATCAAAACATGGCATCTTCCAGCAGTTTATGTCTTATGAGCAGTAATGTCGAAGAACCTGTTGCCTCCACATCTACAGCCCGTAGTCCTCTTGCCACCACTTCTAACGTATTTTCACCAGAGTCACTTAGACCGCTGCCCAAAGCTCCACCAAGAAAAAAGAATCAACCGAATAGACGCAAGATCAAATCTGCTGTCCTAACTGACACCCCTACCAAGGATGAAATTGCTGCCATAGAAGCGAGTAAAAAGCTCAAAAATGTAAAAAAACGCGTTTTACTTAAGTGAAAAAAAAAAGAAGCCTAAAAATTAAAGACCAATAAAAAGAGTGAAGTTGATGATGAAGAGGATGAAACCGAAGAAGATGCAGAAAATAATTGTTTTTGTTTGTGTTGCCTTGAAAGCTATTCCAATAGCAAATCCAAAGAAAAGTGGGTTCAGTGCCTCGATTGCAAAGGCTGGGCTCACGAAGCTTGCACTGGGGGCGAGCTTCAATACGTCTGCCATAATTGTTTATCAAATTAAATTTTATTTTTATGACTAATTATTATGTTATTTTAATATGTCTAAGTATGCCAAATAATAATTATAGTATTTTGTTCGAAAGAAATAAGTTATTTATTTATCTATAAGATAATAGTATTATTTTTTACTACCAAATAGTTTAAATACATGGGTGTCACAACTTACCTCGATGTCTGTCACAACTTACCTCGGTATTAGGCCTCATTTACGGAGACGCGGCGCGTCGCGCGTCGCGTGTGGCGTGGCGTCTCGCGGCGCGTCGGACGTTTTTATTGTTTACGTAGCGGCGGCGCGTGAAGCGGCACGTATCATCGCACGCGTAAACACAAACATAGCAATATACGATGTTGTTTATAGAGACGCGAGGCGGGAAGAGTGGCGCGGCCCGCCGCTGCGCCCGCGTCGTATTCTCAAGCGTGTAGCGAAGCACGCGGCGGGCATCGCTGCGGCGCACGCGGGGTTCTCAGTTTACCGACTTAGTTTTAGGTTAGCGAGAGATGAGAGCGCACGTGTCGCAACTTACAGCATGAATGACGAAAAATTGGAACTAGTTATTTCTGCAATACAGGAGCGACCCCAGTTGTGGATGGCTGGTCATTCACAGCATAAAAATAGAGTGATAACCAAACGAAAGTGGGTGGAAGTATCAGAAATTGTGGATATGGATGGTAAGTAGGTACCTATTTAAATAACAAGCTGTTTAATATGCTTACTAAATATTTATTTGTTCACAAGTTAAACAGTAATACAAATAGTTATATTATTATTATTCTTTGTTATGGTGCCTCCACACAACATTTATCTTTTGTGGAGCAACCTTTACATGTGCTACAGAGTAGTTCCATCACTATTCAGTAAGTACCTACTATTTAGCATTAGCGTTCCTGCACACGATGCCGTCACCGTGCCGACGCCGTGCCGACGCCGCACAATTACACTGTAGATACGAGTCGCGCGAAGCTCGCCACCGCGCCGCCGCCGCGCCGCCACCGCGCTCGCCACCGCGCCACCGCTTACGAAAGTGCACTTTCGTAAGCGGTCGGAAAAGGAATGAAGACGGAGGGAGGGGAACGCGCGCGGTGGCGGCGCGGCGGCGGCGCGGTGGCGACTCGTATCTACAGTGTAATTGTGCGGCGTCGGCGCGGCGTCGGCACGGTGACGGCATCATGTGCAGGAACGCTTAGCAATAAGTTATCATTAGACAATTTTAAATAGCATTCATATATTAAACAAACGTAATATAATAGGTAAATGTATGTACTAACTGCGGTATGGAGCATCCCATTAAACAAGTAGGTATGTTGATAATTAGGTCTATAGTATACCTATTCTATATACAAAAAAAAACATTATAGTTGATTTTCTGTGAAGTAAGCCATAAACATATTACGTGTGCTAATTGCATTTGACGTAGAAGAATTGTTTCTCAGATGACGATTTCTAGAAGTTTCCATCACTATTGGGCGATTATAGTCCTTGTCAGTGTGTCCATCTATGTCGATTATAATATTGTGAATGAGACATATGGCTTTAATTATAATACATGCATTTTGATATTTAGTTTCCAAGGGTTTATTTAAAATTCGCCATTTTGCATTCATTATTCCGAAAGCACATTCTATGCATTTCCTTGCACGACTGAGTCGTTTATTAAAATTCTCTTTTTCGACAGTCAAATTTGTTGACGGGAATGGTCGAAGTAAATGAGTTTTTAAAGGATATGCTTCATCTCCTATCAGCACATACGGTAGAGTATACGAAGACCCTGGAACACGACTTTCTGGCGGAATATTGTATTCGTCACTTTCGATTAGACTATTTATCACTGAATAGTGAAATGTTCCACCGTCACTTTGACGACCTCTCCCACCTACTTCCACTGCTATAAACCTTTTGTGTGCATCCGCTATCCCTTGCAAAACCACAGAAAAATATCCTTTATAATTGTAAAAGTTAGACCCAGTGTTAGAAGGGCACTTTATTCTACAATGCTTCCCATCTATAGATCCAATACAGTTAGGAAATCCCCATAGTTCAAAATAGTCATTGGCAATCTTTTCTTGATCTTGTACTGACAGTTTCGGCATATGTATATTTACAAACTCAGACCATATTGC
Source organism: Hypercompe scribonia (assembly GCA_949316085.1). NCBI lineage: Eukaryota > Metazoa > Arthropoda > Insecta > Lepidoptera > Erebidae > Hypercompe > Hypercompe scribonia. The sequence goes on from OX438994.1 coordinate 6,169,216, forward strand.
TGAACATGTTTTAACTATTATGTTGGATACTGTTGCTGTACCTATGCGGTAATGATAAGCTAATCTTCTGTACGGTATTCCGCTGGCTAGAAAACTGAAACAAAATAAAATAAGTTATTTTTTTAGGTTACCTAATGTTTTTATGTAATAAAACCCTAGTTATGAAAATTCTAAAAATACATTATATAATAATATATTTAAAAGTGATTATGTGTATATGTTACTGTAAAATCCCGAAATACGGTAAATCAATTTACCAACTAAATGGTGGTAAAAGTCCGAAATGTAAGTGTCGTACTTACATTTCGGACTTTTCGGTCACGAGTTGGATCCTAGGATTTTCCGTACTTCGGGCTTTTGACAGTGGTAGAAGTCCGAAAAGTTCTGCAAGTATCTTTCATTTCATGTATGTATGTATGAGTATGTCTGTCTAATTCGTGAGCATTCTAAATAATTAGACAGAGATACTCATATATACCACTGCCTGAATCGTTTGACACAGCCATATTTATTGTTCCATTTAATATTTTTACCTTGTCGATTGTTTCAGTTACAGAAGTTAAAAAAAAATGGAAGCACCTCCGCGATCAGTACAGAAAGGAACTGAAAAAGAAGCCCACACCTCGGTCGGGTGCTGCAAGTGAAGAAACCGAGTGGATACCGCAATGGAAATATTATAATTTGATGAGATTTCTTCAAGACGAAGTTTTACCGGCACCAAGTTCTGGTAATTTGTCTAGTCCAGCTAATTTATCCCAAGATAGTATGTCACCACTCTCTACTATTAATGACGATGATGAAAGAACGACAGAATCACGTCCATCCATTGATACGAATCTGTCGACGTGTGATAGTGCACCTCGACGTTCTCTTTCTGACCAGAGGAATGAAATGTTGAGATTAGAGAGGGAAAAACTTGAATTAATTAAAGCACGAATACAAGATAAGAAAGAAGAAGAACTGAAAAATGATGAAGATTACATGTTCTTTATGAGTATGCTACCTCCGTTTAAAAGGTTAACAAACCTACAAAAACTTCGATTTCGTCACAAAGTAAGTGAAATGATACTGGAAATGACAACTCAGAACGAGTACGCTAATATGTTTGAGAATAATACACCTGTTATGGGCGATTATGTTGTATCTCAATCTCAACCCCAATACTTTACATCGGATTCACACAATGCTGGTGGTTCGTCGAGCATGTTACCTTGTGCTTCAACACAAAATATAATATCAGGACCTAATATTGATTTTCAAGATGAACACAGGGCTCCTGCAGCGGATGATGGAAATGAAAATGAAAGTTCTGCACAGTGAACTTATAACTTAATTATTTTACTACAAAAATATAATAATTATGTTATTATACCTACCTACATTTAACGCGTTATTTTTTAATCATTTAGCGATTCGCGACGAGAACTGCGACACATGAGCGATTGAAACAAATGTACGAACGCTGACGTATGTGCCTACACAGATTGTTCTGATATTCAGAGAAGCCACATACGTGAGCATTGATACATTTGTTTGTTTCAATCGCTCATGTATCGCAGTTCGTGTCGCGCCTCAATGTAACCTCAACCTTAAGGGGTAATACAAAAAGTTGTCCATATTAATGGAAAGTCAATGTGTCAAATTAGTTAATTAGTTAAAAAATAGTTGATTTTATAAGAATATGTTGATTAAAAGATCTAAAAAAACACAAGTTTTTATTCTTACCTTAAAGTCAGTAGTAACTTTTCTTCGGCAGATATATTGCTGTTACAAGTACTGATGCGGTGTTGTATTTTGTTTACTATGTAATCAAAAGTTGTACTAGACATCCGTGTATAACCATGAAATACATCATAACCTCTTTCTCTTATTGACTTATAAAGAGTTGCATATTCCCCAAACTTCTCATGTTCCGCTGCTGTAAACACTGGGCCACTCCTTATATTAAATAACTCACTTTTTAAGATACAATTTTCTTCTAAAAAAAAATCGATCATATCATACTCCATTGCGATGGTAACTACGTCTGTGTTGTACGATTACCAAATGAGACTGGCAGAAGGTTCCGCCACAGGCATCGCTTCATCGAGAATCGCCGCAGCGTGCGCCGCCGCGATAAACGCCGCGTGAGACGTGACGATGCCATCCGCGGGCTCGGCCGTAAAACACGCTCCATTTCAAGCAAACGCGTGTAAAATCGCTTCACCGTAAACGCACTCATCCAACGCCCTACATTTGAATTTAGTGCGGACCGCGCAGCCTATCGCGACGCGCGACGCGCCGCGTCTCCGTAAATGAGGCCTTAGGAGAGTTGTGACACGGGAAGTAGTCTCTATTTTTTTTAATTTTCTGAGAAACCTTAATACTTTCATTAATTTTGATTATTATTTCTAAAAGAGTATGAATTGAGCTACATTAACTCATACAACTGATAAATTTAGAATGTTTCTTGACTGAGATATAATAATTAAAGTAAAAATTGTCACAACTCTCCTCGGTCTCCCCTACTCAGCGTAGTAAAGAGCGGCGTGGCGACCGCTTAAACCACTTGGCCAACTGTGCAGTCTAAATTAATACAATTAAACAATTTCTAAGTTGAAAAATAAAAACTAAATCGCATTAAATTGTCTTTCGATTAACAGACATCTGGAACGAACCGTAGATATCTAAAAAATACCTACACAGTTATGAGCAACAGTCAGAATGTGTTCTAGAAACAATAAGACTAAAAAACTCGAAAATGCAAGCCAAAAATACTTAGGCTACACAAAAAAGCGACAAATACAAACAGACAGACTGACAAACATTAAAAAAAGAGAGTTGACCTTTCAGTATCGTGTAAAGAGGTGACTGACACAATTTCTGTTTTTATATATTGATACACCGATCCTTAATAAGTGCGAATCCAAATTGTGTGCGTCATATTTATGAAAAAACAAATCCGGTTAGACAATATACAGAAGACAACATACAATAGACAAATCTCGAACCCGAGAGAAATTCGTGGTAAAAGTATCCCATATGTTACCCAGTGACCTCTTCTGTCTCCAAGTGAGTCCCACTACAATCGGTTCAGCGGATCCAGAGATTCGCACAGACAAACTGACAGACAGACAAAAATTTAGAAAAAAGTAGTTTGTTTTAGAGTCATACTAGTCAAATGCTATGCATGTCAAAGCTATGAGCACTTGAGACAACACTTTTTTTTTAATCACAGACAATTTATCTCTTCTTTCTGTATTGATAATTATATTATATTTTAAAGATTTTGAAGAAATTTTCACATTTAATTGGAGTTCGTTAGTTTTTTATTTTTTTTTTAATTACAAAGCGTTGTCTTTGGTTGTTCTGAACAAAGGGAATTCATTTTAGTATGCATTTTATTTGTAAAAAATAGATCCTTATATTAAAGTGGATTTTCAAGTTGTCGAAGCAATATCTCGGGACTAATTGCCGATTCAATCAAACATAATACCATCTCTTCGTAACTAATCAAAAGATAATGTTTTGGCCACTATTTTACTACCAATAGTTAATCCTGTTAAGCGAAAGTTAAATGTTGACTGTCCTCAAATAGTAAGGGAGTACAATAAACATATGGGGGGTGTAGACCTGGGTGATATGTTAGTATCTCTTTATAAAATACCATTCAAGTCTAGAAGATGGTATATAGGTATATTTTGCCAGTTGTTAGATATAAGTATAAATAATTCATGGATTTATAATTATACCGAACTGTCGACACATTCGTTTCATATTTTATAATCCTATGTTGTATTGTGTCCGTCTTTAAGGAATAAAATAATACTTTGTTCTGGAGTTATATTTTCACAAAATTACTTCAACATTCCATAAAATCCAAATTAAACATTATTTTTAAAGTTTTCCTTTTTTGTGTTTTTCTTTTTTTTTAAGAAAAGACAACGCCCGCACTGGGAATAAATCCTGTATCTTGCACGGGACTAGACAAACATACAAGAAACGGACACACACAGCACCCATACCCAGAACACAACTCGTTAATCAAACAGTGTTGTCCCATTTGGGGTTTAAACCCACAGTACTCAGCGTAGTAAAGAGCGGCGTGGCGACCGCTTAAACCACTTGGCCAACTATGCAGTCTAAATGAATACAATTAAACAATTTCTAAGTTGAAAAATAAAAACTAAATCGCATTAAATTGTCTTTCGATTAACAGACATCTGGAACGAAACCGTAGATATCTAAAAAATACCTACACAGTTATGAGCAACAGTCAGAATGTGACTCGAAAATGCAAGCCAAAAATACTTAGGCTACACAAAAAAGCGACAAATACAAACAGACAGACTGACAAACATGAAAAAAAGAGAGTTGACCTTTCAGTATCGTGTAAAGAGGTGACTGACACAATTTCTGTTTTTATATATTGATACACCGATCCCCAATAAGTGCGAATCCAAATTGTGTGCGTCATATTTATGAAAAAAAAAATCCGGTTAGACAATATACAGAAGACAACATACAATAGACAAATCTCGAACCCGAGAGAAATTCGTGGTAAAAGTATCCCATATGTTACCCAGTGACCTCTTCTGTCTCCAAGTGAGTCCCACTACAATCAGTTCAGCGGATCCAGAGATTCGCACAGACAAACTGACAGACAGACAAAAATTTAGAAAAAAGTAGTTTGTTTTAGAGTCATACTAGTCAAATGCTATGCATGTCAAAGCTATGAGCACTTGAGACAACACTTTTTTTTTAATCACAGACAATTTATTTCTTCTTTCTGTATTGATAATTATATTATATTTTAAAGATTTTGAAGAAATTTTCACATTTAATTGGAGTTCGTTAGTTTTTTATTTTTTTTTTTAATTACAAAGCGTTGTCTTTGGTTGTTCTGAACAAAGAGAATTCATTTTAGTATGCATTTTATTTGTAAAAAATAGATCCTTATATTTAAGTGGATTTTCAAGTTGTCGAAGCAATATCTCGGGACTAATTGCCGATTCAATCAAACATAATACCATCTCTTCGTAACTAATCAAAAGATAATGTTTTGGCCACTATTTTACTACCAATAGTTAATCCTGTTAAGCGAAAGTTAAATGTTGACTGTCCTCAAATAGTAAGGGAGTACAATAAACATATGGGGGGTGTAGACCTGGGTGATATGTTAGTATCTCTTTATAAAATACCATTCAAGTCTAGAAGATGGTATATAATCTACTCAAAACAACTTAGGGCCCACTTGATTTTTTTCGGAACTTCGACCGTAATATTTTTATTGCCTGCTGATTTGTAAATTGAAGTGTGTAGACTCCAAGTGCATATGTTTACACATGGTCACACGTTTGCAATGTCACGTTTAGGGTGGTTCCTAAGTGGGTAGACGGAAAAAACTAAAAAATGGGTCAACTCAGCGTTTACGAACTTTTCTAATCACTTGTGTTCTGCATCTCATAACAAACACAAGTTGATATTGTATCGTTGTTTATCATTTGCTTCGGTGTTATTGCTTTGTTTAAAATAACAATGCCCGGATTTCGACGTCATATGGACCCGGAAACAGCTTCCAGAGCTGTAGTTTTGCTTCAAGAGGGCAATTCACAGAGATCGGTAGCTTCACGCCTCGGTGTGTCTAGGCATGCGATCCGAAATGTTTGGGAACGTTATCAGGAGACAGGTAGTGTTGCCAGGAGACGAGGTGGTGGTAGAAATCGGGCCACCACTTCCCAGGAAGATCGGTACGTTCGACTTACTGCACGTCGAGAGCGCACTGTGACAGCGCGTACCTTACAAAATCGCTTACGTGATGCTACTGGTACCCGTGTAAGCGATCAAACCATACGGAACAGACTTCATGAAGACCAACAAAGATCCAGAATGCGCGCTGTGCGAATAAAATTAACCAGGGCACATCGTGCAGCGCGTTTAAGGTTTGCACGTGAACATCTCGAATGGACCATGGACAATTGGAGAACAGTGCTCTTTACAGATGAGTCTAAAGTTAAATTTTTCAGTGATGACAGACGGGTACGTGTCTGGAGAAAACCAGGGGAACGTTTTGAGGATCCTTGTATTCGAGAAACTGACCGTTTTGGTGGACCCAGTATTATGGTGTGGGGTGGAATCAGTCTACTGGGTAAAACTGAGCTGGTATTCTTGGATGAGGGCAACGTAAACGCCGCCAGCTACGTCCAACAGGTCATCCAACCTCATGTCATCCCATATTCACAGCGAGTTGGTCAGAATTTCATCTTGATGCAAGATAATGCACGTCCTCACACTGCCCGTCTGACTCAAAGTGCTCTTTCGGACGCGAATATTAATGTTTTGCCTTGGCCTGCAATGAGTCCCGACCTAAACCCGATTGAACATTTATGGGATCAACTCAAACGAAGCCTTAAAGAAACTTATACCGCTATCCACAGTCGACAGGAATTGGTGAATGCATTAAAACATTGTTGGGAACAGATTCCTGATGAAAACGTGGCTCACCTGATAGAGAGCGTCCCTAACCGGTTTAGGGAATGTGTAAGGAGCAGAGTAGGTCCTACACGTTACTAAACACTAGAATTAATCAACATCCGGCACCTTATCATCACATTAAGGGCCCCCGCGCACTGGGCAGCCTGGCTGCGCAGCCAGGCTGCGGCAGCCAGTAAAACATATGACGCTGTATAGGAGCCCGCGCACTAGGCAACCACGAATTCCCGGCTGCGGCAGCCAATACAACGCGCTTGTTTGCACGGCAGCCGGCTGGCTGCGCGCAGCCAGAACGTGTGTAGGCGAATGTATGTGGCTGCGGTCAGTCTCCGCGCACTAGTTGTAGCAGCCAGACGTATTTTGCGTTCCGAACTTTGATAAGATGACTTTCGATACAGAGAAATTTATTCGGGAAATTGAAAGCCGTAAAGCAATTTGGGATATAACATCAGAAGAATACAGTGATCGGGATTTAAAGAAAAGAAGATGGGAAGAAATCACGAACAAAATGTGCTCGGAAAATTTATCAGAAAATGAAAAAAATGAATTTGGTAAGCATGTATTTTTATTTATTTATTTATTTTTATTTATTTATTATCTGGATTATACAGGGTGATTCTGCAACACCAATCAATATTTTTGTAAGGTATCGCAGAATAACTCTGTATTAGTTATTGTTCTTTTTTGTACTTAACTAGGTATTTTCACTTCAATGTTTTATTTAGATAAATAGGTAGGCACTATTCTTATGCGTATCTGTTTTGCCATTCTAACGGATTTGCATTAATAAAATAATCCGCAAATAAATCCCTATAAGATGCTGATGATCGGCTGCCTCTATTTGTGGGTCCACCGGTTATTTCCAGTTCTGGTGGAACGTACAGTGTGTCTTGAAATCTATACCCGTCTCTTTCGCGCACGTAGTTATGTAAGACACAGCAAGCTTGTACTATGGCAATTGCAAGTTCCTGTCGGACATCTAGTGGACGGTGAAAAATTCTCCATTTGTTGGCTAAAATCCCAAATGTGCATTCTATGTACCGCCTTGCCCGAGACAGTCTATAGTTGAAGATTCTTTTCTCCGCTGTTAAACTCCTACCTCCATAAGGTCTCATTAAATTTTCACATAAGCCAAATGCCTCATCCCCCACTATGACGTATGGCATCGGTACTCCATTATTTGATATGGGGTGCTTCTCCGGGATTTGTATATCTTTGTTGACAAGTTTTTGATACAAAATGGATTCTTTATATATAGATGAGTCGCTACATTTTCCATAAGCCCCAACATCTATATATGTGAACTTGTAATCTGCATCGCATACAGCAAGTAAAACGATGGAAAAATAATTTTTATAATTATAGTACAGTGATCCTGAATCGCTGGGTTTTATCACTCTTATATGCTTTCCATCGATGGCACCAACGCAATTGGGATAGTTTGCATTTTCATTGAAACCTTTTGCTATTTCAAGCCACCTCTCTTCATTTAATTCTGGAAACGATGACTGTCTCATATTCTCCCAAATCGCCATGCAAACTTTATATATGATATCTCGGACAGTTGTATGTCCAATCCGATAATTATGACTCAATTCCATTAGAGAACATCCTGTAGCAAGATATCTGTAACAAAGAACAAATATAATTTTCAGGTAAATCTCTACAGAGCAAGTGGAAGAACATCAGGACTAGTTACAGCAGAGAAGTAAAACGCAGAGCTGGTGTTAAAAGTGGATCAGCAGCTTCGCGCAAGAGTCCATACGTATATTTCGAACAACTTCATTTTCTTCGGCCCACCGTACTAATGAATGAAACTCAAAATAGCATGGATGAAACACGCACTGCTGAAACCAACGTTAACAGCGGTAGTACTCAAGGTGAACGACCTGTTTCCAAAAAGAAGAAGACAAGTGACAACCATAATTTGGTGCAGGTATTAAGGGAAAGTATTGTAATGAGAGAAGAGCGTGAAAGAGAGCAAGAGTCTGATTCAGATAGACTATTTATGCTTTCACTTCTAGATGATTTTAAAAACATCCCGAGACATCGTAAGCTTTCTACAAAAATGGAGTTAATTGAAGTTATAAAAAGAGCTCAGATGGAAACTCACGATTCCGAATTTAGTCCGTTTCGCCAACGTTATGTTGATTATGAACCAGGGACTTCGGCCGCCAGATCATATAGACCACAAACATCGTTCAGTGGACAATTTCGCCAAGGTCAAGGATACTCAACTGAATATGGACCGGAAACCACAAGCAGTGGGCAGTATCGCTATGGATACTCGACACACTCGAATTATAGACCAGAAGCCTCGACCACTGAAAGCCGCCGTGGGTATTCTACGGCTGTTCCAGACAGGCAAGACAATACTGTTTATACTGATGCGTTATCACCAACTGACACAAATGCAACAGATATGTCTCAGGGTTCTGAATTACTAGAATTATTTACTACACAGGACAACTTGAACTAGGTAATTCATTACCATACATGTAAGAAATAAATAATAAATGTTATGACTAATTAACAATATCTTTCATTTTCGTACTCACCTCAAAGTTATCACCAGTTTTTCTTCAGGACTTATACAAGCTCGCATAGGAGTATCAATGCCCTTGATTGAATTTCGTATTTTTTTCAAAAGGTTATCAAACGATTGCACTGACATCCTCGTGTAGTTAAAAAACCGGTCTGGGAATGCGCGAACATCTTTGAAATGGGTTTGGAATAAGCCTTTTGAATGTCTTTCTAGAAAAAGAGGATGAATCCAGTGTCTTTTCTTTGTTTTGCGTTTTTTACGAGATAGGTAAGCAATAATTATAAGTTCTTCCACGTCCATATCGCTCGACGGAAGGATCTAGACTAGTCGTTGATTGGCTGCTATAACTGGCTGCGCAAATATTCTGGTTGCCGCAGCCTGGCTGCGCAGCCAGGCTGCCCAGTGCGCGGGGGCCCTAAAAGTTTAATAATGAAATGACATATGTTTTTTATTTTAACAAATCTGTCTTTATGCCCGAGGAGAGGGCCTCGCAAAATGTATCTTGCCCACATAAAATTATGATCTGGCGCCGCTACTGCTTCTTGGTATCGGACGAGAAGGGATAAACGTATTCTGCGGCCTTATGGATATTTCTGCAGGTTTTACAAAATCTACTTATCAACAAATCGTTCAGCATTTGTACGCAGCGTCGAAGACACTGTTCGAGAGTACCTGCGAAAAAGCCGTCACGGAAGAGAAAAAAAAAAACGTTGAACATGGAAGACCTGCGAATCATGTGAAGGTTTCGGGCGATGGATCGTGGAAAAAGCGCGGTTATACTTCTTTGTACGGTGTAACAACGCTCATCGGATACTACAGTGGCAAAGTAATCGATCTCATTGTAAAAAGTGGTTATTGTCATTCGTGTACCCTACATAAAAATAGTTTGGATGAAGATGCATTTGAGGAGTGGTATGAGGATCATAAAGACTCATGCTCCTCAAATCATACAGGTTCGTCTGGGAAGATGGAGGTAGATTCCATAACAGAGATGTTTTCGAGATCCGTCGAGAAATTCGGAGTTATGTACAGTAATTATAACGGCGATGGCGACTCCAAAACTTTTGCTGGAATCTTAAATAGCAATCCATACGGGGACGAGTGCACAGTGACGAAAAATGAGTGTGTTGGACACGTGCAAAAGCGTATGGGTACTCGTTTACGGAATAAAAGAAAAACCGAGAAACTTGGAGGAAAGAACGGGCTAACGGAGAGTCTCATCAAGAAATTGACGATTTACTACGGTCTGGCAATTCGTCGAAACGTGAACTCAGTTGAAGGTATGAAGAGAGCTATTATGGCAACATTAGACCATTATTGTTCCACCGATAAAAATCCTCGGCATAAAAATTGTCCAGAAGGCCCGGAGAGTTGGTGCGAATGGCGCAAGGCTAAAGCGGCGAATAATCTGGCATCTTTCAAACACCCGGCAAGATTAATTAATGATAATGTAAAGAAGCACATTCGTCCAATTTACGAAGATCTGTCAAATGACGATTTATTGACGCGGTGCTTAGGCGGACACACTCAAAATTCGAACGAATCGTTCAATTCGATTGTGTGGCGCCTAAATCCGAAACACGTCAATTCCGGCTATAAAATCGTCGAAATAGCAGCAAATATGGCTACAGGCATTTTCAACGAAGGCTATTCAGCTGTGCTTTCTACCATGCAGCTTCTCGATATTGTCATCGGGCAGCAATGCAAAAATTTTGCTGACACCGTCGATGCTGAGCGCATAACGCGGGAGAACCGGCGCGCATCACTTTCCAGCAAGGAGGCTCGTACAGCTCGAAAATCGGAAAGCCTCCGTCAAAACGAGTTTTTTGAAGAAGAGGAAGGATTATTGTATGGCCCGGAGATAGCCGATTAACATCTAATTGGTGTAAGTATCCAAAAACTTACATTTTTTTGGACCGAAAACTTTACAGCCCGTTTTCTCGAGTTTTCATTTTCACAAGTTTTGGAAAACGGTGCCGGCGATAGTGAAAACAATATATGTCCGATCGAAAAAAACCAAAGTGATCTAGCTTCAGTATTGAATTATCTTCTATTTGAACTAAAAAAGTTGGACAAAAGTACTATTTAAATTACTTGTTTTGCAACTTAAAGTGAATTTTTTTTTTCAAAAAAGTGAATTTTTTTTTCAAACTTCGAAAAAATTTGGAATTTCGTCATTTCTTCGGTATTTTTTTAGTTCATATAGAAAAGGAACTTATAAAAAACTAAAAAAAAATTTGGTTCCACTGTTTCAGATGCATCGCACGACCTCCATCACCGGCACCGATTTACGAGTGCACACTCCAGGCGCCCCAGAAAAATCGTTACAACTTTGGCAAATTTCAATAATTTGTAATAATAAAAATTGTTTTTTAAAACTTGAATATAATATACTATCGTCTCAAAATTTCGTTTACCGCAATCATTTCCTTCCCTTTCAAAAAAATTGTTGAAAAAACGCTTTTTTATCGGCTCCTAACGCAGACTACTGCCTTAAATTGAAGTGCGTGTCGGGAAAATGATGGTTTAAAGTTTAGTGAATGTGAGTGAATTTATGAAAATTGTGTTTTGCACATTTTTTTTGTGGTAACCGTAATAACTTGGACACATTTAGTTCTTATAGAACATGTAATTTTTAGGTATATTTTGCCAGTTGTTAGATATAAGTATAAATAATTCATGGATTTATAATTACACATTCGTTTCATATTTTATAATCCTATGTTGTATTGTGCCCGTCTTTAAGTAATAAAATAATACTTTGTTTTGGAGTTACAGTCAATCGGGGTAACTTTGATTTACAGGGTAACTTTGACAGTCAAATCACAAAGTTTTTATTTATTCTTTACGTTGGCAATATTTCATGCATAACATTAAAATTATCCAATTCGCAACGCTAACAAACTTCGTAAAGGAACTCTTAAAAAAAAAAAAGAAGCTGTCAAACAACTTTTATGTCAAAAACTATCTTAAAATTGCCGCGAGAAACTGTGTGTTTTTTTCAGTGGTTAACTTTTAAGATTATTCCAGAATTTGGCTCATATCAAGGTACGTAAAAAACGAATTGTAACCTTTAGTATGTCTAATTTGTAGTAAACAAGTCTGTTTTGTTGTTTTCACATTCCATCTTTATAAAATTTACGAAAACAAAGAGTAAGTCATATTTAGTGACAACTTCGGGTAACTTTGACAGTGTCAATGTTACCCTGTCTTTTTTGCGATCTACCATTTTTAATCCGGGTAACTTTGCCATAGAGTGTAACGTCGAAATAATACATAGGTTAGCAGATATACTTGTATCTACTTGACAATGACAAATATATTTGAAACATACAATACATTGATGACTTTTTGTACTCATATTTCAGCCAAAAACACGATGCCTCGAAAGAAGATAGCTCCAGAGCCTGGCACCCGCAGGTATGGCTCAAAATCCAATTACACCTTGAAAGTTTTAGAAGAATGTATAGAAAAGGTTAGATCTGGTACACTTAGTGCCTACGCTGCTGCCAAACAATATAAAATACCAATTAACACGATAAAAAATAAAATAAAAAATAAACATATAGAAAAAGTAGGGAGGCCCACAGCTTTAAGTGGAGAAGAAGAAAACATTATAAAAGAGCATGTCATGGCTTTGGCAGATTCAGGGATACCAATAGGCATTAATGATGTTACACATATAATACAAAGATATTTGAATTCTGCAAACAGAAAAGTTAAGGTTTTTAAAAATAACTGTCCAGGCTGGGAATGGGGTAAACTCTTTTTAGATAGACATCATGATTTGAAGGCAACATTGGGACATAATATTAGTAGAAGTCGGGCTCAGGTTAATGAGGACAAAATCAATAAATTCTTCGATAACCTTGAATCAGAAATTCAAGGTGTCCCACCTGAGAACATCTATAATTTCGATGAAACAGGGTTCCACGACGATCCTAAAAAGAAAAAAATGCTATTTAGCCGAGAATGTCGTAATCCTGAGGTGATCCGGAACACTACGAAATCCTGTTATACAGCAGTCTTTTGTGGAAATGCTGCAGGAGAAATGCTTCCCCCTTATTTCATTTTTAAAGCCAAAAACGCTTGGTCGGACTGGCTAGTTGGAGCTCCGCCTGGATCTCGAATGACTGTGACTAAAAGTGGCTGGATTGATCTTGAGAGTTTTGACGACTGGTTTAAGTATCATTTTCTTGCATTCGCTATAAAAAAAGAAGGAAAAAAAATACTAATATGTGACAATTTGAGCTCCCACATCTCAGTAAACACATTGAGGATATGCCAGGAGAATAACATTAAGTTTGTGTGCCTAGTACCAAACTCGACCCACCTTCTTCAACCTCTCGACGTGGGTTATTTCAGCTCTCTCAAAGCTAACTGGAGAAACGTCCTACTTAAATGGAGAGAGACCACACGAGGCAGAAAAACTGTTGCTTTGCCAAAGAACTGTTTTACGGCACTTGTCAAAAAGACTCTTAATTTAGGAGCTCCACAGTGTAAAGCTAACATTGAGGCAGGTTTTAGAGTAACGGGTATTTATCCCTTAAACCGCCAAGAGGTGTTGCAGCGTCTTCCAGAATATGCCAAAGCAAAAGTCGATTTACAAACTGCTAAGGAATCTTTAGGTGAGAGTTTCAAGAGCTATCTGGCGGAATTGCGTGAAAATGATTTAGGAACTAAAAGCCAAAGAAAATTTCAAATGCCCGTTATTGCTGGGAAGAGCGTGTCAGTGGAGGAAGTTGAGCAGTTCTATAAGAATAAAGCTGATAAAGCCAAGAGTACGGATCCAAAGCAGCCTACCGACACAAACAGTTCAGTAGATCCTAAGAAAGCAGTAAAAAGGGGTCGTCCTCAAGGCTCAAAAAATAAGAAGATGAAAAGTCAAGACAAATATAATCAAGATCAAAAAGAGATTGTGGAAGGAAAGATGAAGAATTCAGGATCCAAAACAAACGAACAACAGGAAAAAGAAACCAGTGATGGAAGAATTATATGTAGGAAGAACCTGGATAATGTAAACGAATGTTATGACATAGAAAATATAATCAACCAACCGTCAACCTCAAAACAAATAAACATTTCGATGGGAATAGAATCAAATGTGGGCAAATCTCTAGAATTCGAAGCAATGGATTTAGATATAGGAGGTGAAGTTGTAATTGATGAATATCTAATTGTAAACGAGGCTGAAGAAGAGCTGAACGGCGGATCAGAATGCGCCGAAAAGATGAAATCTGTATCAGTGAGCAATACGAACCTAGCTACAATCCCGCCTGGGACTACTGTTGTCTATAGAAATGAAGGAAGTTTGTTCCCAGGGAAAGTCGTATCGTCCTTTCCCCCATATTATGAAATTGCGGCTATGACCAGATCACTAGGTGGCGGGTGGAGGTGGCCAAATAAAAAAGAGATGGTCAAAATTAAGTTTGACGACATTGTATCAACTGTAGATACAGGCAAAATCAAAATCAAATCTGTTGGAGTTTATCATTTGGAAGATGACTTGCTCTTTATGGAATGGGGCGAATAGACTCTAAAGCAGGCTGCTTTAGAGTCTTATATGTTTAGCTTTTAAGAGATACAGTTGATTTTGTTAAATATAAAAAGCTATTTCTTAAGTTAAGAGCATGTTTAAAAAAAAATCTTATTTTGATTTTAGTTGTGTTACCAAAGAGATTAAATAAAGATAGAGCTACAATTTTATGGTTTTATTGGCTTGTCTATGACTCCGTTGCTCTAGCATTTGTTAAAAAATGAAACTAATGTTACCCAGAAGCTATAACATGTATAAAAGTTATGATTCCTGTAACAAATTTCATCTGTGTCAAAGTTACCCATATGGGGATGGTAACTTTGACACACAACAAAATTGGTAGTTTTTGATATAACTTCATGATTATTAAATGCGATAAATAATTTAAAAGCATACAAGTCACCTGAGGTCACATATTATGTAAATTCTTCTGTCTCTATTTTAAAAAAAAATTAAGTTAGCTAAAAAAATATAGCGATGATCTGTCAAAGTTACCCCGATTGACTGTATATTTTCACAAAATTACTTCAACATTCCATAAAATCCAAATAAAACATTATTTTTAAAGTTTTCCTTTTTTGTTTTTTTCTTTTTTTTTAAGAAAAGACAACGCCCGCTCTAGGAATATATCCTGTATCTTGCACGGGACTAGACAAACATACAAGAAACGGACACACACAGCACCCATACCCAGAACACAACTCGATAATCAAACAGTGTTGTCCCATTTGGGGTTTAAACCCACAGTACTCAGCGTAGTAAAGAGCGGCGTGGCGACCGCTTAAACCACTTGGCCAACTATGCAGTCTAAATGAATACAATTAAACAATTTCTAAGTTGAAAAATAAAAGCTAAATCGCATTAAATTGTCTTTCGATTAACACGTTCGCGCGCGGTACGTCGGTGGGCGATAGAAGATAAAAAACTAACGCGACACTACGTCGACAGTCGTTCAAGTTTGAAATCTAGTAATCCACCGTACGTCGACGGGCGGTATTGTTTCCTATTAAATATTAGCGGGAATTTTTTTTTGTCCCCGTACGAACCCTCAGAAATTTGCTAGTGCCACATTGAATGGTAAAAACTTACTAGAAAGGGACAGCCATATCTCCACTACATTGACAATTGTAATACACACTGCACACAGACACAACGTCCGTCGGCGGTCGCGGTCAATAGACTTCGGTTCACTCGTTCGGTCAGTGCGCATTTGCGAGCGAATTGGAGTGGGTGCGTGCGAGTTTTGCGCGGTTTCAAGGTAATATCGTTATAATAAAAATATTTACGTGTACTTGTGTATATTATATGTGTTTAGTGTGATTTATTACACTATTTTATTTACCAATCGAAGTTATATGTTTGTGTTTTTACCCTTTGGAATCCAATGACCCATACCAAAGACAACAAAATCGTATACAAAAATTGTTTGACGAAGCTTCATCGTCAGAATCTAGCCAAGATCCTTATGCAGATGATGGAGAATATGGTTCCGACCAATGCTACGTACCTTCTGATGAAGATAATTGCAGTAGTTCCGATTCAGAAACCGTGGTAAGAGTACATCAACCGAACAAGTCACGACGACGTGTCGGTGGATCATCTAATTCAAGTAAGTCTTCTACCGATTTATCAGATGTTCCTGACCAAAATTTATCACAATCGGAGCATCAAACTGAGCAAGAATCTCAGCAAAACGAAAATGTTCAGCCTTCTACTACAGTCAATCGGGGTAACTTTGATTTACAGGGTAACTTTGACAGTCAAATCACAAAGTTTTTATTTATTCTTTACGTTGGCAATATTTCATGCATAACATTAAAATTATCCAATTCGCAACGCTAACAAACTTCGTAAAGGAACTCTTAAAAAAAAAAAAGAAGCTGTCCAACAACTTTTATGTCAAAAACTATCTTAAAATTGCCGCGAGAAACTGTGTGTTTTTTTCAGTGGTTAACTTTTAAGATTATTCCAGAATTTGGCTCATATCAAGGTACGTAAAAAACGAATTGTAACCTTTAGTATGTCTAATTTGTAGTAAACAAGTCTGTTTTGTTGTTTTCACATTCCATCTTTATAAAATTTACGAAAACAAAGAGTAAGTCATATTTAGTGACAACTTCGGGTAACTTTGACAGTGTCAATGTTACCCTGTCTTTTTTGCGATCTACCATTTTTAATCCGGGTAACTTTGCCATAGAGTGTAACGTCGAAATAATACATAGGTTAGCAGATATACTTGTATCTACTTGACAATGACAAATATATTTGAAACATACAATACATTGATGACTTTTTGTACTCATATTTCAGCCAAAAACACGATGCCTCGAAAGAAGATAGCTCCAGAGCCTGGCACCCGCAGGTATGGCTCAAAATCCAATTACACCTTGAAAGTTTTAGAAGAATGTATAGAAAAGGTTAGATCTGGTACACTTAGTGCCTACGCTGCTGCCAAACAATATAAAATACCAATTAACACGATAAAAAATAAAATAAAAAATAAACATATAGAAAAAGTAGGGAGGCCCACAGCTTTAAGTGGAGAAGAAGAAAACATTATAAAAGAGCATGTCATGGCTTTGGCAGATTCAGGGATACCAATAGGCATTAATGATGTTACACATATAATACAAAGATATTTGAATTCTGCAAACAGAAAAGTTAAGGTTTTTAAAAATAACTGTCCAGGCTGGGAATGGGGTAAACTCTTTTTAGATAGACATCATGATTTGAAGGCAACATTGGGACATAATATTAGTAGAAGTCGGGCTCAGGTTAATGAGGACAAAATCAATAAATTCTTCGATAACCTTGAATCAGAAATTCAAGGTGTCCCACCTGAGAACATCTATAATTTCGATGAAACAGGGTTCCACGACGATCCTAAAAAGAAAAAAATGCTATTTAGCCGAGAATGTCGTAATCCTGAGGTGATCCGGAACACTACGAAATCCTGTTATACAGCAGTCTTTTGTGGAAATGCTGCAGGAGAAATGCTTCCCCCTTATTTCATTTTTAAAGCCAAAAACGCTTGGTCGGACTGGCTAGTTGGAGCTCCGCCTGGATCTCGAATGACTGTGACTAAAAGTGGCTGGATTGATCTTGAGAGTTTTGACGACTGGTTTAAGTATCATTTTCTTGCATTCGCTATAAAAAAAGAAGGAAAAAAAATACTAATATGTGACAATTTGAGCTCCCACATCTCAGTAAACACATTGAGGATATGCCAGGAGAATAACATTAAGTTTGTGTGCCTAGTACCAAACTCGACCCACTTTCTTCAACCTCTCGACGTGGGTTATTTCAGCTCTCTCAAAGCTAACTGGAGAAACGTCCTACTTAAATGGAGAGAGACCACACGAGGCAGAAAAACTGTTGCTTTGCCAAAGAACTGTTTTACGGCACTTGTCAAAAAGACTCTTAATTTAGGAGCTCCACAGTGTAAAGCTAACATTGAGGCAGGTTTTAGAGTAACGGGTATTTATCCCTTAAACCGCCAAGAGGTGTTGCAGCGTCTTCCAGAATATGCCAAAGCAAAAGTCGATTTACAAACTGCTAAGGAATCTTTAGGTGAGAGTTTCAAGAGCTATCTGGCGGAATTGCGTGAAAATGATTTAGGAACTAAAAGCCAAAGAAAATTTCAAATGCCCGTTATTGCTGGGAAGAGCGTGTCAGTGGAGGAAGTTGAGCAGTTCTATAAGAATAAAGCTGATAAAGCCAAGAGTACGGATCCAAAGCAGCCTACCGACACAAACAGTTCAGTAGATCCTAAGAAAGCAGTAAAAAGGGGTCGTCCTCAAGGCTCAAAAAATAAGAAGATGAAAAGTCAAGACAAATATAATCAAGATCAAAAAGAGATTGTGGAAGGAAAGATGAAGAATTCAGGATCCAAAACAAACGAACAACAGGAAAAAGAAACCAGTGATGGAAGAATTACTTAGTCTGGCCATAAATACTGTTACACTTAATTATAAAAAAATATTACATTTGAATTTCGAATCTGTCATTTTTATACGATTGTTCATTGTGTTTTCTCATTTTGGCGCCAATACATTGTAAAATATTTTGCGATATTAAAATGGTGTGGGGTGATAAAGAGAACCGAATCGCTGTGATAGCATTACACAAAGTAGGTATGGAGCCAAATGCAATTTTTAAAACTCTCCATACACTTGGTATTAGTAAAATGTTTGTGTACCGGGCTATTAATAGGTACAATGAGACCTCCTCTGTTTGTGACAGAAAAAGATCTGGCCGTCCACGTAGTGTTCGTACGAAAAAGGTGGTCAAAGCAGTAAGGGAAAGAATTCGAAGAAATCCTGTCCGAAAGCAAAAGATTTTATCTCGGGAAATGAAGATAGCACCTAGAACCATGTCGCGTATTTTAAAAGATGACTTAGGACTTGCAGCCTATAAGAGACGCACTGGCCATTTCTTAACTGATAATTTAAAGAAGAATAGGGTGGTAAAATCGAAACAACTACTGAAGCGGTACGCAAAGGGAGGTCACAGAAAAATTTTGTTTACGGATGAGAAAATTTTTACAATTGAGCAACATTTTAACAAACAAAATGACCGTATTTATGCTCAAAGCTCTAAGGAAGCTTCCCAATTAGTCGACAGAGTGCAACGTGGACATTATCCGACTTCAGTGATGGTTTGGTGGGGTGTTAGCTATGAAGGAGTGACTGAGCCATATTTTTGTGAAAAAGGTATCAAAACATCGGCACAAGTGTATCAAGATACCATTCTTGAGAAGGTAGTTAAGCCCCTTAACATCACCATGTTCAATAACCAAGTATGGTCCTTCCAGCAAGACTCGGCGCCGGGTCATAAAGCTCGGTCCACGCAGTCTTGGTTGGAATCGAACGTTTCGGACTTCATCAGAGCTGAAGACTGGCCGTCGTCTAGTCCCGATCTTAATCCGCTGGATTATGATTTGTGGTCAGTTTTAGAGAGTACAGCTTGCTCTAAACGCCATGATAATTTGGAGTCCCTAAAACAATCTATACGATTGGCAGTGAAGAATTTTCCCATGGAAAGAGTGCGTGCTTCTATTGATAACTGGCCTCATCGTTTAAAGGACTGTATTGCAGCCAATGGAGACCACTTCGAATAAGCTTTTTATATTTTTAATTGTTTTATATTTATGTATTAAACTGACACACTGTAAAAGTAATAAATGTTATTTGCAGTTAACAATTTTCTTTTTTCTTTATTACAATATTTATGGCAAGACTAGGTATATGTAGGAAGAACCTGGATAATGTAAACGAATGTTATGACATAGAAAATATAATCAACCAACCGTCAACCTCAAAACAAATAAACATTTCGATGGGAATAGAATCAAATGTGGGCAAATCTCTAGAATTCGAAGCAATGGATTTAGATATAGGAGGTGAAGTTGTAATTGATGAATATCTAATTGTAAACGAGGCTGAAGAAGAGCTGAACGGCGGATCAGAATGCGCCGAAAAGATGAAATCTGTATCAGTGAGCAATACGAACCTAGCTACAATCCCGCCTGGGACTACTGTTGTCTATAGAAATGAAGGAAGTTTGTTCCCAGGGAAAGTCGTATCGTCCTTTCCCCCATATTATGAAATTGCGGCTATGACCAGATCACTAGGTGGCGGGTGGAGGTGGCCAAATAAAAAAGAGATGGTCAAAATTAAGTTTGACGACATTGTATCAACTGTAGATACAGGCAAAATCAAAATCAAATCTGTTGGAGTTTATCATTTGGAAGATGACTTGCTCTTTATGGAATGGGGCGAATAGACTCTAAAGCAGGCTGCTTTAGAGTCTTATATGTTTAGCTTTTAAGAGATACAGTTGATTTTGTTAAATATAAAAAGCTATTTAAGTTATTTAAGAAAGATGGCTACATGAACCTACACAACTTGCACGAGTGGCATGTGGAAAATCCGCACTTGATGCGAGAAGATAGATCCCAGTACCGGTTCAAAGTGAACATGTGGACCGGTATTCTCTGTGGGAATATTATTGGTCCATTTGAGATGCCCGAGAATTTGACTGGCGAATCATATTTAAATTTTCTTCAAAATGATTTGCCAAACTTACTAGAAGAGACCCCACCAGATATGTGGTTCCAACACGACGGCTGTCCAGCACATTTTCGCGTATCCGTTAGAGAGTTTTTGGACGAGCAATACCCGAACAGGTGGATTGGGCGATCAGGAACAATCCCGTGGCCAGCCCGCTCACCTGACTTAAATCCGCTGGATTTTTTTTTCTGGGGAACTATGAAGGAGCTCGTTTATGCGAAGCCCATTAATGACATCGCTGACCTTCGTGAGAAGATAACACAAGCAGTGCAGGTGATACGTCACTCGCGAAACATAAAGCGGTCCTTTTTAAGGAGAGTGAGAGCTTGTATTGCCGCGGGTGGTCAACATTTTGAACATTTATTGTAATAAAATATCTTTAAACTAACATTCTTTGCTTTTATTCTACTGGGAACCCATCTACCTGTGTGTATTTCCTTCTTGCTCACTCTTGGAACCGAAGTAAATAATAGTAGTAACATAACAGTTTCTAAGATAAGAAAGGGTCCGACAGTTACCGTTAGTAGGTAGGCACTTCGTAAAAATTGGGTTGTTGAGTAAAAATATTATCAAAATTTTTTTTTTCAAATTAATGTGTAAGTATTATACCTTTTTAAAAAGAGGAATAAACGCGTCAAAATTTGACGTCACTTGCCATACTATTTTGGTACATTTTTTTTACACTACAGTCGGTCAAAGTTGCGAAATTCAATAGTTTTCCATATCACCTTTAGTTAAAATAATATTTTATTTTAAAATGGTACAAAAAGTACTTTATTTTTACATTCTATTTAGACACAGCAATACCCTAGATTACAAAACCTCCAAGAAATATCGAAATTATCAGCATTAGCAGTCACAGCATTCAAAAGTATGTCACAGGGTGCTCATTTCCCCTTTTTTTTTGAAATCAGTATAATTCTGTAAGTACATGGGGTGGATTTTTTAAAATATTTTTCTGAGTACTGTTAGAACTTGGGGCATCGTGGGAATCCAGTTGGACGCCAGGTTCTTGGACACCCTGTATACCTCTAAAAGATTTTAGGTACGAAATATACGAAGGCCTGAAAAAATTTGGTCGTGCTGATAAAAATGACAAAGCCAGAAAAGGTGTGCCATCAGCTAACCCAGTGGAATCGTTACGATACGATGCCATTGGTCATTTTATGATAATGACCACTCAAGGCAGGTGCAAGCTATGTCAGAAGCTTACCACTGTATTGTGCATGAAATGCAAAGTGCGGCTATGTTTCGTAACAGGGAAGAATCCCAGAAACTGTCAATTAGATTACCATGTAAAGGCGTAAATTAGTCATTTCAGTTCAATAAACGTTTATACTATTATTATCTTTTGTATTTTTTTTGCTATTCCTGCTCCTGGATAAACTCCCGTCGAAATTTCATAAGTTTTAGGACTCACTTCCGTCGGTATTTCATTAGTCACTGCACTTGGCAATGTACGAGGTGTGTTCAAAAAGTAAGGTGACTTTTCAAATTTGGCGGGCAACGTACTTTCGATTATCGATTTTTTTTATTTTGTTATGTTGGTACACTCTTCCCGAACATCTGTACCAAGTTTCAAGTGTATAGCATTTTTTGTTTGGTTGGGAGAGGCGTAAAGGTTATAAGTGTTTTTCGTGCTCGGCGATTTCTTGCTATCGAAAAATATGGATCAAAGGATTTGCATCAAATTTTGTGTAAAAAATAAAATAAAGTGCTCCGAAACACTTAAAATGTTGACAGTGGCATACGGTGAAACTGTTCTGAGTAAAAAAAATGTTTACAAGTGGTACAAACTCTTCCAAGATGGCCGGGAAGATGCCAATGACGAGCCTCGCTCTGGACGCCCAAGCACGTCAACAACTGATGAAAACGTTCAAGCAGTGAAGAAAATTGTTCTGGAAAATCGTCGAATCACTATCAGAGAAGTTGCTGAGGATGTTGGTATATCGCTTGGCTCGTGCCATGAAATTTTTTCTAACGTTTTAGGCATGAGACGTGTGTCAGCGAAGTTTGTTCCGAAATTGCTAAATTTTGACCAAAAGAACCGTCGCATGAGCATCGCTCAAGAACTGTTGAATGACGTCAGCGACGACCCAGATTTACTCAAAAGGGTCATAACTGGTGACGAATCATGGGTATATGGTTATGATATCGAAACCAAAGTCCAATCGTCCCAATGGAAGAGCCCAGATGAGCCAAGACCGAAAAAAGCACGCCAAGTTCGATCAAATGTCAAAGTTTTGCTCACTGTTTTCTTCGATTACCACGGCGTGGTGCATCAGGAGTTCTTACCATATGGACTTACGGTCAATAAACAGTATTATCTTGAAGTTATGCGCCGTTTGCGAGAAGCAATACGAAGAAAACGTCCGGAATTGTGGAAAAACAATTCATGGCTTTTGCATCACGATAATGCCCCTGCTCACTCATCTTTGCTGGTGAGAGATTTTTTGGCCAAAAACAACACCACAATCATGCCTCAGCCACCATATTCACCGGATTTGGCCCCATGTGACTTTTTCTTGTTCCCAAAACTAAAGAGACCTATGAAAGGACGGAGATTTGCAACGATTGAAGAGATAAAGACTGCATCGCTGGAAGAGCTCAAGGCTATACCGAAAAGTGCTTATGAGAAGTGCTTTGACGATTGGAAAAACCGCTGGCATAAGTGTATTGTATCTGAGGGGGATTACTTTGAAGGGGACAACATAAATATTGATAAATAAATAAATATTTTTTCTTAAAAATACAAAGTCACCTTACTTTTTGAACACACCTCGTATATCCCAGCATACACGACTTTGATCCCTTGGTTTTCTATTCACTTGGCAATGTATGCTGTGTCATACATGAGTTTTCAGGAAAACTGAAACGTAAAGATATTTTTTCGTATTTTTTTGTAATGCCTTAAAACGTCTTAAACCCGATTTCAATAAAAAAAATCGGTTTATGTAAAAAAAAAAATTCTGCCAAATTAAGGGTTAAAGATAGCGCATTTGCCCAAAAACTGAATGAAAATGAACTTAAAGCTTGGAATTGTTTCGTCGCCGTTGTGGAGAACTTTCTAGGCAATAAAAAAGCTGAAAATTACGAACAACTAGTACAGGACTTACTTCAGTCGTATCACGACTTAGGTTGCAGAATGTCTCTTAAGATTCATTTTTTGCATTCACATCTAGACTTTTTTCCTAGTAATCTTGGTGCAGTAAGCGATGAACAAGGTGAAAGGTTTCATCAAGACGTGAGAACAATCGAAATTAGGTACCAAGGATGATGGGATCCAGCTATGATGGGCGATTACTGTTGGTTCTTAAAAAAGGAAGATGCATCGCCGTACAAAAGGCAAAAAAAAAGTCATTAAGCACACTGGATGTTTATCAAATAGGTCTAAATATTCTATGAGGTTGTAATATTAAAAAAAGACACTTATATGCAATAAAAATAAAATGTTTCGAATTGATATTAATTTTTAAATTGAAATTTTCGGGTTTTTTTTTCATTTTTTGATATATCATATATTATATACTAGCTTACCCCGCGAACTCTGTTTCACCTTAGAGGCAATAAATAAGCAGATTTTTTTTAACTTAAAAGCGTTCTAACGGGATAAAAAGTATCCTATGTCCGTCTCCTGGTTCTAAGCTACCTCCCCACCAATTTTCAGCTAAATCCGTTCAGCCATTCTTGAGTTATAAGTGGTGTAACTAACACCACTTTCTTTTATATATATAGATTATATTTGAAAAACAGGACCTGTTACAAAAAATCTATCATTACTTCTTATTTCTGTGAGGCATATTTAATCCAAAACATATATTTTTTTCCGTGTCGTCGACAAAACATGAAAATTTGTTCCCTTGTGTTATTAATTAACATTATTATTGATCTCACACCCCTAAGATTGTTTTGTTATAAGAAAGTTGATTTATTATAAGTAAATGTTTAGTCGCTAATTATAGTTCAACATATTATTGATCTCACCCTCCTAAGATTGTTTTGTTTTGTAAGTTGATTTATTATAAGTAAAAGTGCCTTACCTAGTTATAGTTTCAAATATTGATACCTTATTCTTAAGATTAATTAAACATTTTAGTACAAAAAATATATGTTTTATTATTGAACGCCTCAAAACGTTGTAGGGCAGAACACCTACATGTTTGAATGAAATCTGCCAGAACGCCCTAGGACGTGCGATGCCTGAAGACGTTCTGTCATTTGGTATGGTATTGGTAAGCGGACCTACGCAAGTACGCCTATGGACTTAGTATGGAAAAAACGTGTGTCAAAATGCCAAAATTTGTCATGCATTACAGCGCGCGAACGTGTTAAGTAATAAAATAATACTTTGTTCTGGAGTTATATTTTCACAAAATTACTTCAACATTCCATAAAATCCAAATAAAACATTATTTTTAAAGTTTTCAAGACAACGCCCGCACTAGGAATAAATCCTGTATCTTGCACGGGACTTGACAAACATGCAAGAAACGGACACACACAGCACCCATACTCAGAACACAACTCTTTAATCAAACAGTGTTGTCCCATTTGAGGTTTAAACCCACAGTACTCAGCGTAGTAAAGAGCGGCGTGGCGACCGCTTAAACCACTTGGCCAACTGTGCAGTCTAAATGAATACAATTAAACAATTTCTAAGTTGAAAAATAAAAGCTAAATCGCATTAAATTGTCTTTCGATTAACAGACATCTGGAACGAACCGTAGATATCTAAAAATTACCTACACAGTTATGAGCAATAGTCC
Source organism: Hypercompe scribonia (assembly GCA_949316085.1). Taxonomy (NCBI): domain Eukaryota; kingdom Metazoa; phylum Arthropoda; class Insecta; order Lepidoptera; family Erebidae; genus Hypercompe; species Hypercompe scribonia. The sequence continues at coordinate 6,194,605 of OX438994.1, forward strand.
AGAATGTGTTCTAGAAACAATAAGACTAAAAAAACTCGAAAGCATGCCAACAATACGAGGGCGGTCCGATAAGTACTTAGCCTTAATGCCCGATAGCGCCACTATCGCAAGAGAAAATGACGATCATGTAGCACATTCCCGTAGACAGCTACTGTCAAAATTTCAGCCGAATCGGACTAATAGTTTTGTTTTGATCGCGTGTGGAAACGGGTGTGTCCGTGGATTTCAGAATAATGGAAAAAGAGCAATATCGGTCGGTGATTCGATTCTTGTTTTTGGAAGGGAAATCGCGTAGCGAAATTAAAGAGCGCTTGGACGCTGTGTACGGTGACCTTTCTCCTTCGATGGCGACCGTCAAAAATTGGTTCAACGAGTTTCAACGTGGCCGCACGTCGGTATTTGATGAGCCACGCCCGGGTGCTCCGAAAACAGCTTCCACGGAGGATAACGTGACAAAAATCCACGATCTCGTATTGGCAGACCGGCGATTGAAGGTGCGCGAGATAGCTGAGACAGTAGGCATCTCAAAAGACCGCGTGGGTCATATCCTGCATGAAATTTTGGGCATGAGAAAGCTGTCGGCGCGATGGGTGCCGCGTTTGCTCACTCCGGACAACAAGCGCAACCGTGAGACCACTTCAGAAGAGTGTTTGAGGCTGTTTAAGCGCAATCCAAAGGAGTTTCTGCGTCGTTTCGTGACAGTAGACGAAACATGGATTCACTGGTACACACCAGAAACCAAGGAACAGTCGAAACAGTGGACTTCACCCGGCGAACCTGCTCCGAAGAAGGCGAAGACTGTTCCATCGGCCGGAAAGGTGATGGCCACCGTTTTCTGGGATTCACAAGGTGTGATCTACATTGACTACCTGGAGAAGGGCAAAACGATCACAGGGCTCTACTATGCCGAATTATTGGGCCGATTCGACGCCGAATTGCATGAAAAACGGCCCCATTTGGCGAAGAAAAAAGTCCTGTTTCACCATGACAACGCACCGGCTCACACCTCCAGAGTCGCCACGGCAAAATTGGTCGAATTGGGCTACGAACTTCTGCCCCATCCACCGTATTCGCCAGATTTGGCCCCGTGTGACTTCTTTTTGTTTCCAAACTTGAAAAAGTCACTCGCCGGGCAGAAATTCAAGTCGAATGAGGATGTTATCGCCGCCACGGAGGCCTACTTTGCAGACCTCCAGAAAACGTATTTTTCAGACGGGTTGAAGAAGTTGGAACATCGCTGGATTAAGTGTATCGAGTTAAAAGGAGACTATGTGGAGAAATAAATCGCCACTTTTCCAAAATTTTCGTTTTTCTTTTGTAGGCTAAGTACTTATCGGACCGCCCTCGTACTTAGGCTACACAAAAAAGCGACAAATACAGACAGATAGACAGACGAAAATTAAAAAAAGAGAGTTGACGTTTTAGTATCGTGTAAAGAGGTCACTGACACAATTGCTGTTTTTATATATTGATACACCGATCCCCAATAGGTGCGAATCCAAATTGTGTACGTCATATTTATGAAAAAAAAAAAACCGGTTATACAATATACAGAAGACAACATACAATAGACAAATCTCGAACCCGAGAGAAATTCGTGGTAAAAGTATCCCATATGTTACCCAGTAACCTGTCTCCAACTGAGTCCCACTACAATCGGTTCAGCGGATTCAGAGATTCGCACAGACAAACTGACAGACAGACAAAAATATAGAAAAAAGTAGTTTGTTTTAGAGTCATACTAGTCAAATGCTATGCATGTCAAAGCTATGAGCACTTGAGACAACACTTTTTTTTTAATCACAGACAATTTATTTCTTCTTTCTGTATTGATAATTATATTATATTTTAAAGCTTTTGAAGAAATTTTCACATTTAATTGGAGTTCGTTAGCTTTTTATTTTTCTTTTAATTACAAAGCGTTGTCTTTGGTTTTTCTCAACAAAGAGAATTCATTTTGGTATGCATTTTATTTGTAAAAAATAGATCCTTATATTTACGTGGATTTTCAAGTTGTCGAAGCAATATCTCGGGACTAATTGCCGATTCAACCAAACATAATACATCTCTTCGTAACTAATCAAAAGATAATGTTTTGACCACTATTTTACTACCAATAGTTAATCCTGTTGAAATAAATTAATTGCAACACTCAACAGCGCCATCTATCTTTTGATATGTTAAAATATTGACCGAACTGTCGACACATTCGTTTCATATTTTATAATTCTACGTTGTATTGTGTCCGTCTTTGAGTAATAAAATAATACTTTGTTCTGGAGTTATATTTTCACAAAATTACTTCAACATTCCATAAAATGCAAATAAAACATTATTTTTAAAGTTTTCCTTTTTTGTTTTTTTTTTCTTTTTTTTTAAGAAAAGACAACGCCCGCACTAGGAATAAATCCTGTATCTTGCACGGGACTTGACAAACATACAAGAAACGGACACACACAGCACCCATACTCAGAACACAACTCGTTAATCAAACAGTGTTGTCCCATTTGAGGTTTAAACCCACAGTACTCAGCGTAGTAAAGAGCGGCGTGGCGACTGCTTAAACCACTTGGCCAACTGTGCAGTCTAAATGAATACAATTAAACAATTTCTAAGTTGAAATATAAAAACTATACCGTATTAAACTGTCTTTCGATTAACAGACATCTGGAACGAACCGTAGATATCTAAAAATTACCTACACAGTTACGAGTAATAGTCAGAATGTGTTCTAGAAACAATAAGACTAAAAAACTCGAAAAGGCAAGCCAAAAATACTTAGGCTACACAAAAAAGCGACAAATACAGACAGACAGACAGACGAAAATTAAAAAAAGTGAGTTGACGTTTTAGTATCGTGTAAAGAGCACACAGACACAATTTCTGTTTTTATATATTGATACACCGATCCCCAATAGGTGCGAATCCAAATTATGTGCGTCATATTTATGAAAAAACAAATCCGGTTAGACAATATACAGAAGACAACATACAATGGACAAATCTCGAACCCGAGAGAAATTCGTGGTAAAAGTATCCCATATGTTACCCAGTAACCTGTCTCCAACTGAGTCCCACTACAATCGGTTCAGCGGATTCAGAGATTCGCACAGACAAACTGACAGACAGACAAAAATATAGAAAAAAGTAGTTTGTTTTAGAGTCATACTAGTCAAATGCTATGCATGTCAAAGCTATGAGCACTTGAGACAACACTTTTTTTTTAATCACAGTCAATTTATTTCTTCTTTCTGTATTGATAATTATTAGACATCGGATTATATGCATTTGCATATTTGCATATGCAAATGCATATATTTCTATTTTTATAGCATTATTGCATATTTTGGTACATTTTCATAAAGAGTGCTTATTTCAATAGTAATACGTGTTGTATTATGCCGGTCGACAACCCAGATCGACGCATTCGCCTCGCACACACTCAGCGACAGCGAGCGCTGACTGCTGACTGAATGTAAACTTTTGGCTCGCATCGCTCTGCGCTCGATAGGCGTTGGCGGGATGCGGCGTGCGGGTGGGGAGGGGCGTACGACACTTACTACTTCACTCACGCGCCTAACGCAATTCAATTGTTTTTGTCTCGCTGTATTTGTTTATCTACGAAAACCTTATTTTATTTTAAATAAAATAATGCCGCCAGTGAAAAAAAATACCCATGCTTTAATGGAATCATGGATAAAAAAATATCCAGACCAATTTACGACTGATGGCACTGTGATTTTCTGCAAGGTTTGTGAAAAGCGAATACCTTCATCAAAAAAATATCAAATCGATCAACATGTGAGTACTGCTTCACATTTAGCTGCAAAACAGAAACCTGCAAGAAGTTGTCAACAACTGCTAACTCATATTTCGTCTTCTAATTCGGATACTTCAAACAAAGTACAATTCAATAAAGATTTGTGTGAGTTTTTTGTTGCTTGCAATATACCTTTCCACCAATTAAATAACGAAGTATGCAGGAAATTCCTAAAGAAGTATTGCACTAATCAGATAATTCCTGAAGAATCCACAATTCGAAAAAACTACCTTTCAAATATCTACGTAGAAGTACTTGGTGAAATTCGCGCCGATCTCTCGAACGATTTGATATGGATATCGGCAGATGAAACGACAGATTCCTGTGGACGATATATAGCGAATCTAATTGTTGGGAAATTATCTAAAGAGCCCTCTATTCCCCATTTGGTTGCTTGCAAGGTTTTAGAAAAAACAAACCATTCAACTATCGCCCGGTTCATAAATGATTCCATCAAATCACTATTTCCCGATTCCTCTATGGACGAGAAAATATGTGTTTTTGTTTCTGACGGTGCGCCATATATGGTAAAAGCTGGTCAGGCTCTTAAAGTATTCTACCCAAAATTGCTGCACATCACCTGCCTAGCCCATGGATTACATCGATTGGCGGAAGAAATCAGAAATGAGTTCAGCATAGTAAATAAATTGATTTCTTCTACAAAAAAAGTGTTTTTAAAAGCACCATCACGAGTTCAAGCATATAAAGAGAAACTACCAAACGTTGCACTACCCCCAGAACCAATATTAACACGATGGGGAACTTGGTTAAAAGCTGTATTGTTTTATGCTGAGAATTTTGATGCCATAAAAGAAGTAGTTGGATCATTTGACAGATCAGATTCCATCGCAATCAAGTCAAGCCAGCTGGCATTTGAGGATCCTTCAATAAAAAAAAATATTGCTCTTATTGCAACACATTTCAGCGATATACCCGACGCAATCGAAAAATTAGAAACTAAAAACCTTCCTCTGTGCAAGTCCTTGGAAATATTAGAAAAAATGATTGAACAGAGTAACGCCCTACCGTCTGTAATATCGCAAAAGGTTCGTGGCAAATTAAATGCAGTATTGTATAAAAACCCTGATCTTGATGGAATAAGAAAAATCGATGCATTTATCAACGGCAGCGGACAAACTCTTCCTGAAGAGGTCTCTGCAGGAATGGCGCCAAATTTCAAGTTCTGTCCGGTAACGTCAGTTGACGTCGAAAGGTCATTTTCTGCCTATAAATTGATATTAAGTGACAAACGTCACAAGTTTGCTATAGAAAATCTGGAAAAATATATTATTGTTTATTGTCACAAAAATTATAATAAATAAACATTACCTATTATAGGTTGTCTGCTGTCTCTTTTGATTATAATGTCACAGATTTATATGTCAATGTATAATGTATAAAAATTAAAATATAAATAAACGTAAATTCTAATTAATGATTAGAAATTACTTACTATAAATGGTTTTTTATTGTGCATATTTTGTGCATATTTCGCCCTTTTTTAGTGCATATTTGCATGCATATTTTAGCATTTTGATAGTGCATATAATCCGATGTCTAATAATTATATTATATTTTAAAGCTTTTGAAGAAATTTTCACATTTAATTGGAGTTCGTTAGCTTTTTATTTTTCTTTTAATTACAAAGCGTTGTCTTTGGTTTTTCTCAACAAAGAGAATTCATTTTGGTATGCATTTTATTTGTAAAAAATAGATCCTTATATTTACGTGGATTTTCAAGTTGTCGAAGCAATATCTCGGGACTAATTGCCGATTCAACCAAACATAATACATCTCTTCGTAACTAATCAAAAGATAATGTTTTGACCACTATTTTACTACCAATAGTTAATCCTGTTGAAATAAATTAATTGCAACACTCAACAGCGCCATCTATCTTTTGATATGTTAAAATATTGACCGAACTGTCGACACATTCGTTTCATATTTTATAATTCTACGTTGTATTGTGTCCGTCTTTGAGTAATAAAATAATACTTTGTTCTGGAGTTATATTTTCACAAAATTACTTCAACATTCCATAAAATGCAAATAAAACATTATTTTTAAGGTTTTCCTTTTTTGTTTTTTTTTCTTTTTTTTTAAGAAAAGACAACGCCCGCACTAGGAATAAATCCTGTATCTTGCACGGGACTTGACAAACATACAAGAAACGGACACACACAGCACCCATACTCAGAACACAACTCGTTAATCAAACAGTGTTGTCCCATTTGAGGTTTAAACCCACAATACTCAGCGTAGTAAAGAGCGGCGTGGCGACCGCTTAAACCACTTGGCCAACTATGCAGTCTAAATGAATACAATTAAACAATTTCTAAGTTGAAATATAAAAACTATACCGTATTAAACTGTCTTTCGATTAACAGACATCTGGAACGAACCGTAGATATCTAAAAATTACCTACACAGTTACGAGTAATAGTCAGAATGTGTTCTAGAAACAATAAGACTAAAAAACTCGAAAAGGCAAGCCAAAAATACTTAGGCTACACAAAAAAGCGACAAATACAGACAGACAGACGAAAATTAAAAAAAGTGAGTTGACGTTTTAGTATCGTGTAAAGAGCACACAGACACAATTTCTGTTTTTATATATTGATACACCGATCCCCAATAGGTGCGAATCCAAATTATGTGCGTCATATTTATGAAAAAACAAATCCGGTTAGACAATATACAGAAGACAACATACAATAGACAAATCTCGAACCCGAGAGAAATTCGTGGTAAAAGTATCCCATATGTTACCCAGTAACCTCTTCTGAGTCACATTACAATCGGCTCGGCGGATCCAGAAATCAGCCCAGACAGACGGACAAAAATAAAAAAAAGGTAATATTTTAGTATCATATAAAAAACTATGAGCACTTGAGACAACAGTTTCTTTTTAATCACAGACACTTTATTTCTTTTCTTTGTATTGATTATTATATTATATTTTACAGAGAAATTTGAAGAATTTTTCACTTTGGAGTTAGTTTATTTTTTATGTTTTTTTTATTACAGAGTAGTATTTATTTGGTGGTTCTACGGAAAGAAACATTTTGATTTGTATTTTATTGTAAGAAAGGTCCTAATGTTTAAGTGAATTTTCAAGTTGTGGAAGCAATATCTCGGGACTAATTGCAGACCCAACTAAACATAATCCCATCTCTTCGTAACTAATCAAAAGATAATGTATTGGCCACTTGTTTACTATCAATAGATAATCCAAATGATTAAAACATTTTTTCCTTTTTTTTTTCTTTTCTTTTTAGGAAAAGACAACACCTGCACTAGGAACAAATCTGTGTTGCGGGGACTTTACAGACTTCACAAAGAACCCGCATTGTTTTATTTTTTTTTATAATAAACTCACTCTTGCACTGAATGACAAAATGTATTTACTTTTGATATTTTTCCTATATATTATATAGTTAAACTCAACTTTGCGTAGTTATTTTTGTATCCAACCGTCAGTTAGTTTTGAATTTGGATTATAGTTTTAAATGTGGAATTTTTAATTAGTTAGTGTTGTATTGTATTCTGAGTAGGTTCTTTCTGCATAACTCCTGGTCCTGTAAACAAAATTATAACTTTAAAAAAAAATATTACCTTCACAAAGAGCCTCAAAAATAAATCAAAGATACAAAGTTAAAAAACTTTGACTGGGATAAAATTGTAAGTGTCACCATCGTCAACAACCTAGAACAGTCCACTGCTGGACTGCAAGGTTGGCCTAGTAGTTTAAGCGGTAGCCACGCCGCTTAACTACTCTTTACTTCGCTGTGTTGTGAATTGAAACCCCACATGGGACAACACTGTGTAATCCACAAATTGTTGTTCTGAGTCTGGGTGTTCTTTGTGTCCGTTTCTTGTATGTTTGTAAAGTCTCTCATGACACAGGATTTATTCCTAGTGCGGGAATTATCTTTCTAAAGCATAAGAAAACTATCCCCTTAGTATACCACACTGGCCAGGAAAGGCATATTGTACCCTTAGCTGCCTCTTACCTTCCTACAGGAAGACTAAGGGTGGTGACACTGTATTCTTAATCCATCACCACATAGAAGTGTACCCAAGCTAATCTTTCAAACAGTTTCATATATGGATTTCTAAGACAAAAAAAAACATAAAATCCAATTCATGTACCAGTTTTCTTGAAGTTGATTTAAAATAAATTATGATACATACGTTATGTTTCATATTAATAGTACACTAGTTTAAAATAAAAATTACTATGTCACAAAAAGGAGGGTAGTTGAATTATTAACAAAACTCACATGAATGATTTTTTTTTAATTTTTCAACTTCAGGTATTCCCTTATTCGTTTCGGTATCAGTCAAATGTGACAACTCTGCGTGATAAAAAACAGGATTAGAATCCAAGAGTGCTTGTCACCGTACTCATTGTGAATTAAGACAATACAGTGTGATAAATCATAATATGGTGGCCAAGATAATTCAGCAACCATTTTCTGAAAGCTGATACGGTAACTAACTTTTAGTCCTGCACTGGTTATCTGCCTATACATGTGCCAACAATGTTGTTGCGTTAAGATGGTCACATTACGTGTTGTGATATAGGGCTCGGTTGGTAGGCCCCCTTAAGGTGGTTCGACGACCTAGTGAAGGTTATGGAAAGCAGCTGGATGCAGGTAGCAAAGCACCGGCTGTTATAGAGAACCTTGGGGGAGGCTAATCTCCAGCAGTGGATGTCTTTTGGCTGAGATGATGATGATGATGATATAAGACTCCCCTAGCTACTCATATTGGATCTTATCTATCTTGTAATATCCAGATATAATTAGGTAAAATTAAATACTTATAGATTTATAATTAGAGAACTGACCTTCTCAAAGCAGGTTTTGAACAGACGCAGAGCATTCTTGCACAAATCATTGTTTCCCATCCCAGAGTAGTCACTTTAGGAGGGCTAGAACAAAAAAAATCTTTGAGCATTTTGTTGCAAGGGTTGCTATTGTTGTCACCCCTATACTGAAGAACAAAGCTGCTAGTTACACATGAAAAAATGTAGATATTTCCTAGTTTAGAGTCTAGGCCGAAATAGTGTGGGTCACCATACTACATCATCTGCATTCGTAATGAACATAGCAACCAACACTCTTGGATTCTATTTATGATTTCCATCAGGCAGAGAAGAGAATATTACACTTCCTTATTCATTATAAATAAAAATGAGAATCATTTTGTACATAAAAATATATAATGTTATACTTGTATGTAAACAAACCTAAAATATTCAAACATCTGATGTCCGTGTTAAGGTTGAAAGAAATTACTATGGGTGATAAGATAGTCAATTGTTTTATTTATATATTTTGTATTTCTTTTTTGTTTTATGTATACAATAAAGAAAACTAAATAAAAAATATGCATCATGATTGTGGTGGTGTAGTGATGGGTTAAGAACTTACATTGTCACTATCGAACTTCATCCCGTGGATCTCGTAAGAGCCGACTAAGAAGGCAAACTACAGCAGACTCCATCACTGCAAAAGTAAAAATAAATTGAAACAAACCCTATACAAAACCCCATTGTGGTATTATGGGCAAAATCCTTCGAAAGAGGTTATATCTAGAAGTGGTCTAAAGGATATCTACGATCGAGGTAACATTATGTGGAAAAACGTGGGCATTTCTTAACGAATATTTTCGCATTAAATTATGACGTGAAGTTATGCAGGATTCCAGACCAATAAAAGCTTGACGAGAATATTTCACATCAATTATTTATATTTGCTTACCCGTTTCATCAAGTAATATTACTGTATAGACATTGATACAAGTGTGTTATAAAATATAAATGGCATACCTAGTAATTGTTTCTTTCTATTTAAATTCTCTTCAAATCCACCTGTCGCCGTCCATTGGTGAACGAAGATCTGGAACTCCAAGGAGCGCCAACTACCCCGGTCTTAAGCTATCCGAATCCATTCGCCCCCAGCCAACTTCTTTAAGGCGTCGATCCATCGCGCCGCACGATTGCAAAATGGTCGTTCACCAACTATTAAGAACAGAACATAAAGTTAAAATGGCAGGTAAAAAAAAAAAATGCTGCACTAATATGTTCGAGATCTTTCTTCCCTCTTAAAATAAATACCGAAATGAAAGGTAGATGTCACTAAGGCTGCGGTCCGAATTGTGCTCACAGCACTTACGACGTTTAAACTGATAAAGTGTGGTCCGATTTAGTGAGCGCGCCAACGTCTGTTAGCAGTAATAATAATTCGGACCACTTGTGATATTACGAATTCAAAAAGTTAAACATCCGTAATCGAGGAAAGTCAATTCAAATAAATGGCGCAAAATAACATGCGTCATGGCATCTACAACGCTAATGGTGAGCGTGTAAAGTACGATTCGGACCGCTCGTTAGTACGCTCGGCCATAGATTTGTTGTAGAGTGGGACTTATTCACGATATAATTATTTAAATATCAATCTTTTTTTTCACTCAAGCGTGTCGAGTCACTCCAGAGCTGGTATGCCGTTCAAGATTAATAAACGTGATTCATACACTATGACTGGTGAGATACCTTCAATACTTATGGAGAGTACTCGGTACGCAATTCTCGTTAACTTGATATAAAAAAAATAGGTGCTTATTTTTTATCGAAATGTCTCTAAAAAATAAGTCCGCGCGGTGTCCAAGTATTCCGCAGTTAAATACTGGGCTCTCGGTGTACTATGTACGAAGTTTACTAAGAAGTTATTTAATATTTCCTTTCTATGTTATTTTATTTCATGATATATGTTCGCATACTATCACGTCCTCAAATATTGAAGGTATCTCACCAGTAAGTCTGTATAATGTCAGTAAACAATTGATGAGATTTGCTTTTATTTTTGTGTACTAAAGATAATAAACTAACAAAAAATTTGTTATTGTATAAGTTACAAGTAGGTCCTATAAGATACAAGGAGAAGTATGATTATGCCGTGCTTTTAGGATAACTATCTGTACAATGCAACATTAATATAAAAAATAGTTATGTAGTATAAGTCGATTTAAATTAGTCGTAGATGTATTATATAATACATCCATGCCTAATTTTAATGTATGGAGCCTAGTAAGGTAAAATGAATTATGTTAGGTTCATAATCTATTCACTAACACTGGCAAACTGCGAGCTGGAATGCTGTTTTACCAAGAGAACGCTCCGGTTCACAAAACCGCAGTTGCGGTGTCTGCAAATCAAAAAACGGGATATGAACTGCTCGAACACTTTCCCTGTTCGTTTCGATCAGATCTAGCTCCCAGTGACTTCTATCTATTTCCTCGGCTCAAAGGACACCTTCGGAGTAAGAAATTTGAGGACAATGGTGAAGCGATGGCCGCTGTAGAGGCGTTTTCGGAGGGCCAAGATAAAGATAGGCCCGTAACTTTTCGAAATTAACACACAAAACATCTCAGATGTATATTTATCCTTTCCTACTTACATTCAAACACTAATCATTTATCGATTAACCCTCTAACTTTGTCCTATCACTACACTTAGATGCATTCTAAGTTTAACCTTGAAATATCCAATCACAGCGCATTTGACACGTTCCGTACATTCGGTACATACTTCCCTCAGAATTTTGTGAAGCCAAATCGAAACAAATTTTTGTTCATGCGGTATCTATTAGGGGGTAATCTGTGGGTAAGGCATAAGAAGTTTTTAAAAAAGGCTGTAACTTATTAAGTTGTGTGAGAAGCTCTAAAATATGTATTTAAAACATTAAATAAATAAAATACTGTTCATTTTTCGAAAATACTGTTTAAAAATCTGTTAGACTTAGGTATAATTGGTTATACTTTATTTCTTGTGTAAACTTAATGTTGTAAATTACCAACATTTAATTATCTAAGGTCATTGTACTTACACAGGTGTTGTAAACTATGAAAACAAAAAAGTGGTCTAGTTTCTAAACTATTGCATATTTTTTGTTCAAATTTTGCAAATCGTCTTGAAATAGGGAACAAAGTATGTAGTATTTAAAGAAATGCGATTAAAGCAAAATCAAGCTGTATAGACTTATCATTAAATATTAACTCATCACAGCATGAAAAGCAAAACAACAATTAAAAAACAAGCTGAATCGGATTATCATGTTCGTTTCGTCTCCAGTTACTCCCATAAAAGGAGATCCTATAGACATGTAGGATGATATGAAGACTGTTTTCTCACGTCTATATAAGCTTGCCATGAAACACCTACCAAATGCGGCAACTTCGGTGTCGAGTGAGCGGTTATTCTCTGAAGCAGGAGCAATTCGTCATCATTCAAAATTCAAAAATCATGGGCAAGTGCGTTGCGTTTCATAGTGAGTTTCTTGTAATTGCTATTTGAAACAATTACTATCACTAAGTATTTGGTTTAACTTGAATTCAAGGTTATTTTATTATAAGTAAAGTGATAAGGTGAAACCGACTTAGTTATAGAGGCATACCTTTTTTTTATTTTTTTAATGTGGGGATACCCCCTCGGGCCGTCACCCCACCGGTGTTTACGTCGGAGCGGTGTGTCGGAATCGGACCGACTAAAACCACACGGTGTACCACTTTGCGCCTAAAATAGGAGGGATCCGAGAACAGCTGTTGTTACGACATCCAGTTTAAAGACAATCTACCTCAAGATAAGAATACGATCGTGAAAAAAAAAATGGGCGGCAAAAGTGTACAACCATATTCTTATTCACGAAAGGTCAATTGCACAAGTTCATCTAAAATTGTGTATATTATGTTGTTGTACATTTATAGTGGTCACTTATAATTGTTATAATAATAAAAGTATTATATATTTTATGAAATTCATGGGCTTTTGATTATACGACAATAATTGTCGCTTCGCATCGATATGAGATCGATTGATCGAACAATCGATTTCTCGAATCAACAAAGTAAATTTTTGCAATTTAAAAAAATGATATTCGATGTTTTGTTAAGGTAACAGCTATACCAAACAATTAGTTGAATATACTAAGTAAATAGTGTAGAGAATATAAAATTAAAAAATAAATACACGAATTAGGCACAGCCCTCATGGTACTCAATATATATAACTGTTTTTTAATATTAAACAACTTACGACATGTCTGTGTACTTAATATTCTTGGCCTCTCTTCAATAAATGAACGTTTTGTGTTCTTTGAACTTATGTATTTATCGACATTGCGTCATTTGTCTATGTATTGTGTCTTGATTGACTGATTGTCATAAAGTCGTAATTCGTAACATTTTACTTCGATTAACGAATTAAACACTTATTTTTATATAGTATTCATTACGCAGTAATAAATAACTAACGGAAGTAAATCGCTTCTATGTTATCGGATTATTCGAAAACGTCTGGACAAATTTAGAATTGAATTTTGATAGAAATTTATTTGAAATTGAATGCTTTTCATGGTGTAGTCCAATTTAAACCTTATCAAAGTTTGTTTAGAAGTCTGAAAATTACAACTTGAAGTCAGTTTTTTTTGTTAAAATACAAAAATACATTTATAAAAAAATATCTCTTTTTGTACCTGATATTTAGATATATAAATTTGATAGTTACACTTATTTGATAATAAAATAATTGTAACTATCGAATTCTCTAACAAAAAAATCCCCGATATTACTATTTATGAGATCGTTTATTGTGGTATCTTTCTTGTTGTCCATAAAATGAATTTATATTTACGTCTTAAAAGTAGATTTAAAACAAACAGATTTTTAAAAATCGATCTTTAAGACCTTGATTTTTTGTGAATCGATTCATCAGGTTACGTTTGTGATTGATTTAAAAATCAATCTGTTTCAGAATGAATCGGCATTCCTAATGCAGACACGAATTCCACAAATGTTACTAGGATTGTTAACCTTAAAACTTTTTTTGAGCACATGAAGTATGTACATACAAAAAAAAATTTTATTTTTAACTTTTGTCAGCTTTCAAATCTCATACATTCATTTGGCACTAAAATTGTTTTAAACCAAAAAAAGGATATATTTAAGCTAAATAGTAAATTTTGCAGACAAGTAGTTATAAAGTTGGACCAATTAAAAAAAGTATTAACAATATTGCTTACTCCGTTCACGAAGCGTCCCAAAGTGTGACTTGGCTTCCACTCTAATACGAGAGAACGCCACTCTATTCAATCTTGGCCTGCCTGTCGCTAATTGTCGATTAGAAGTTCCTCAAGGTCCACTTCCACTGTATGGCTACAGGGAAAACTGAGGCTAATAATACCCTGGGTCCTTTAACCACCAGTTAATGGACCCAGGGTAATATTAAAACAAATAATGCAAAACTTAAAAATAAAACTATTTGTTATTGTGATAAGACTGCTTGGTTTATGTTCATTATAAACTGTCGATCGAGAAGAGTGAAAAAATGAAAATGTAGTGTAGTTTTTTTTTATTTTATGTTGTCTTTATACAAAATACTTAAAAAAAAGTCCTTTACAAATATAGGTTAGCAAATAGAGAGAGCCATGCATCAGAACACACTAGTGGGTGTGTTCTCACAATATACCGGTATTAAGCATTTCTTTCGATGTATTTTAGGAAGTCAGTGAGATGTGGACGGCTCGTCTCCTCCCTAATTCTTGACTCACTTCAACGCCAGCCAATGCACTTATTAGTCTTAAGATATATATGTATATTTACAGCTGCAGTGACTTGACAGTAGGTGACTTTTCTACTTATTTTCCCTCTTTTTTTGCCTTTCCTATTTTTTTTTATGCCGAAATCCCGACGAATACCACCGCAAGGTGGTTATGTCGGACTCGAACCGATCGAAAACCGCACGCGGTCTCAGGTACCAGTAGCCGAGGAACCAGGTGTACCCTAGTAAGGAAATCCCTGGAAACTTATTTTTCCCCTATGCTAAATAAATAGACAGATCAAATGATGCATGTATAAGTACTAGTTGTTATTTTATCGAAAACCTGAGACTGATGTCTTCATTGAGTGAATAATGTTGCCAGAACCAAAATACCGACCCTCAAAGATGGTAACAAGTTAAAGATTCTTGAATTTTATGTCCATGAACAGTGATCATAAAATAACTTGAAATTCCAAGCTTTATTTTTTTTAAAGACAATTCCCGCTTTAAATATATGTCTACTCATGAAACCAATACAAAGAACACCCTGGCACAGACAACAATATCAGGATCATATAAAGTATAGGAATCGAACCCACACACAACACAGTGCAACAGGAAGCAACTATTTAATTACTTAATACATTACACCGTCCATTATATGTAATTGTAAATGTACAAATAATATTGTGTAATATCGTAACATATTTTTATTACTCGTCATCAAACACGACAGTCCCACATCGATAAGTTGGATAACTAAGACAGCGATAGATTATTCAGTTAACCAGCCGCCAGCTTCGACATCGGTTGTGTACTTGTGTAAAATGGTGAAAGTGCCGACCTTAACCTTTAACAACGGACGGGTTTGTCCTGTCCTCGGCCTTGGGACTTGGAAGGTAAGGGTATAAATCTACTGCTTATTAATGGATATATGGATCCAATAATATTTACACACGCTTTTGTGACACAGATTGTTTATTTAACACAAATTATTTACACTATATTAGAACTCTGTCTATATATGTAACCTAGTATTCCAATTTTTTTTTTAATTTATTTATTTATATGTTGCACAGTATTTACAACTTGTAGAGATGATGCGCGTTAATTCTTTTTTAATT
Source organism: Hypercompe scribonia (assembly GCA_949316085.1). Classification (NCBI taxonomy): domain Eukaryota; kingdom Metazoa; phylum Arthropoda; class Insecta; order Lepidoptera; family Erebidae; genus Hypercompe; species Hypercompe scribonia. Next base: position 6,210,152 of record OX438994.1, read on the forward strand.
ATTGATGCGAAATCAGTCAAGGTCGGTCAGTCGGTTTATATTGCCAAAACTGCACTCTGATATATTCTAGTTAATTAACAGCCATGGTTCATACACCGTTGTGCGATGGTTGAGTGTAAGAAATTATAGTACAGCATTATAACGAATAAAAGATCCTTTGTATGTGATCCATAACATTAAACAATTTTATTAAGCAACAGTAAATACTTACAGTTGCATAAAGTTTAGAACGGTATTACGTTAAGAATCGAGGATAACTGTTTCCTTTCTAAATGGAAACAACAATTATTATTATGTATTATTGTTGCATTATATGTTTTAAAAATTTGTAATTTTTAAACGATATCTACCGTTGAAGTCATATACTTAATACATAAATACACTTACGCATAAATCCCTGCAGGAGTACGATTTGGCAACTATGAAAAATCTCAATATGTAATTGATAAATGACAAATATACCGCTATACACAAATTATTGTAATAAAATATAAAATATTGACCACGTGAAACTAAATATAAAAAGTATTTAGTTTTATTTGTATTTAAATATTTCGTTTCGTTTAGTCAATAACTTCTTCATTTTTTTAGACATTGTTCTTATCTATACCTTCGTTTTCATATGCTGTCAACTGTATGAAGATGAAGGATTTAATAATAAATAATAATTCAGAAATGTGGCTTTTAAGTTTATAAAAATAAGCAATTATATAACAAAAAATAAATATAGGCAATTTCTTATAAAAGTCAACTTAGGTACGTGATACATTATAATTAAAGAAGGCAAATGAAATAAAATTATATTACAGGATTTTGTGAGAAAAGTCTAAAGCGGAGGTTACAGATTTGATGACGTGTCGGCACAACATGTCACTATGTGTGATAAGATGTGTCACATTAGAGTATAGCACTCTAATGTGACACGTGTAGCGATACCTCAAAATTTTAAAATACTAATTTTTATAAGCTATCCTTTTATACTCTTTCTACAAATATTTTCAATGTTTCACATAATAATATGCCACAAGTTTCGTAAAACACAGTTTATTTTTTATAATATGACTATAATTTTGTATATCACATAAAGTCTGTTAATATCAATCCGTTTGTCAGTAGATTTGCATCCTATTGAGGACTTAGTAAATATAATAATAATATACAACACTTAAACAAAAAGTAAAATCAGAGCAAATTGAAACAAATCCACTTATACACAGCTCTTCCAATAACTACATCTTGCAACATCGCGTGACAGTTGTGACACTGACAATGACAACAAACTAACCGGCCGCAGTGTTCGGAACCGTACGATAATTATCGTACACTTACGATAATTTTGTGCCTGCGTACGATGTACGATAGCATATTACTATCGTACACAGATTGTACGATAATTTCTATCATGATGCAAAATTGGAGAATTTTGCATCATGATAGAAATTTCGCATTAGCATGATTTTATTTTGTCCAATAAAATCTTGGGAAAATACCAGGAAATACAAGTTCTCTATTCCTATTGATTCTTACGATCCGCTCTGCTAAGTTTCACCATTGCCGATACGGTAACTTTATCCAGCACCTGCTGTACACGCTTTCTTATTGGTTAGTATAGCATCTACCAATGCGAACAAGGGAATATAAGTTCGATATTTCGATTATGGCCGTGGTCCGAATCACGCTCACAGCGCTCATAGCGTACCAACGTGCGGTCCAATTCGTGCTTTTCACGCTCACCGTTAGCGATTTCTAAGTGATAACACAAATAATTAATCTTTATGAATACATTTCTTCGTTATATATACAAAATTTTGGCATGTTTCATACCCAACTTTCATGGGAACAGTGAAATTTTGTCTGAGTGAATTTTAAACTTGGCGCATTTATTGAACTTCCCTTGAAGTGGAAAGGAAATCAGTTCAGGTCTGTACTACGTGTAAAACATTTGGGTTTCAGTGTTCTGTTGATTTGACAGCGGTGGTTTAAAAAAGATAAACTATAGAGTACTTGCATGCATATCAATATTACAATTTATATGATTTATTTATCTATAATAGACATTATCCTAAAAATACGATAATTTCGATCCATGTACGATAATGTTACGCCCCCGGGTACGATAATCAGTCCACTTCAGGTTGCTAACACTGACCGGCCGGCGTTACTTGTAACACATCACTCGATCGGAGATAATAAACCGCCCTTGCCAATTGTTTATTATTTTGTAATTCATTGTATGAACAATTATAATGGTTTCTAAAGTATCTGTGGTCAAGTTTAATAATGGCTGCGAATGTCCAATTCTAGGGATCGGCACCTGGCAGGTTAATGACAATCTTTATTTGTGTCCATGTAACATAAACTGATAAAAACATTATTAGCATGCTTTTTTGTGTAGTAAACTATGTTTATTTCATTATTATTAACGTGTGTTGTACGTAACTAACTTGTGGAAGTTCTAAACAATGTAATCAGACTGCGTTTCGCTTCACTAGTTCTTTTACATATTTAAGAAACTTCACACTATCGAATTCAAACATAACGCGGAATTCTCACAATTACTAAAAAAAAACAAATAGATTTGCATATTAAATATTCCGTTTGAGTTTATAATCACTATTAACATTAATTTACACTTTTGTAGTAGTTTTTTTATGTCTTTACAAAAAAGTTTATCAGTTTGCACTCCGAGTTGCCTTATCTGAACTGACAATATATAAATACACGTAAACTTAAACAAAATAAATATGGATTAAATGTATATGGTCTCCTAATTCAGTGCAAAAAATACCTATGTGTTAATTTATACACTTTCTTGAACAAATTTGCATGTTTAGTATGATGTGGTACTTACGACTCCTATTTTTGTTTAGGTCTAGGGATTAGCGTATGGGACTGCTGAGCAGACCTTGAATTTAATACCTGAGTCGGGCCAAACAGTGTTATTTACTATTTATGATTATAGAAATGCTAAATACCAGCCTGGTGTTTGAAAGTTGCAGTGTCTGCGTCTGCTTTGGAAGGCATGTTCTACTGTCAGTTCTGCAATTGATCTGACCAGTATTTGTGTGTGTGTGCGTATTTATGTATGTATGTATGTATGTGTGCATGTATGTCATAATAAATTTCCATCTAAATATAACTGTATGAACTGAAATCTCTTTACTTGCTAGTGCAATATGTTACTAAGATTTTTTCTTTTTTTAATGACACATAAGACAACCATGTAAATAGGAGACACAGTCATAAGACAGCGGTGGATACTGATTACCAGTGTAGGGTGTAGTTAACTACTACTCTTATTAACCAGGTTACTAACTATGATTAATTGTTACTAACTAAATGTAGTCATAATTGCATGTAACTTAACTCCAGTAATCTAACTACATGAAGTAAATGTTACATTGACTACTCCAATCTAGTAGTTATGAATAGTGGTTATATAAGCTCTAAGAACTTATACTTTGTAATTAAATAAACAGTAATTATAATTTCATTATTGGTTTGTCACAGTTGAATTTGGTTCTAAAAGTTAATTTAAAAAAAATCTTGTGGGATTTGGGATGGTGTGTAAAAATTATGTGTGAAAACAGTCTTGCCACTGCAACCGAAAGTCTTCTCTTTTAACCTCTGGATATCTTATGAAAAGTGTTTATCTCTCATTTCATATCATCAGATAAATATCAGGCAATTATCAGATCTGCTGTTGATCTATGGACTAAGCATTTTTTATTTTGGCACACTAAATACCTAACTAGTATTTTTTTTGTTTTTTTTTCTATTTAAGAGACTGCCAAAGTGAATACTCTGCCTGATAGAAACCATGAATCATCATCATCATTATCTTAGCCAAAAGACGTCCACTGCTGGACATAGGCCTCCCCCAAAGTTCTCCATAACAACCGGTCCCGTGCCGCCCGCATCCAGCAGCTTCCGGCGTCCTACACCAGGCCGTCGGACCACCTTATGGGGGTCTTACCAAAGCTGCGTTTCCCAGTACGCGGTCGCAACTCCAGAAATTTATGACCCCATCGGTCATCGTTTCTGCGTGTAATGTACCTTGCTCACTGCCACTTATGTTTAGTGATTTTACTGGCAATATCGGTGATCTTGGTTCTTCTGCAGATCTCCTCATTCCTGATTCGATCACACAAAGAAACCATGAATAGAATCCAACATTTGTGGTCATCATATTCATTGTGAATGCACACATTGCAATATGGTGACACACACTACGACGGCCTGGTGAGATGCTTATTCACACCCCTATTGGGGACGTAAAAGGCATGACAGTGATCGTAGCAGTGTAAGGATTACACGCCACGAAAACTTTCACCCCTGCTTCAATGGGCCTCTGTCTGGATCTCACCAACGAAACATGACAACACGGATGCTGTCGCTTTAGGTTGGTATTGTGTGAGAGGGTAGTATTGCCGCAGTCGAGCCGTGAAATCAGCGTGGCTCCACTACCTGTATGAACATACGACAAATCGGTAGACGAAAAACTCGCGCGCGTTTGCTTTTTTAACACTCAATATTATTTTAAAGGTATAAAAAGTAATCTAGTTATCGTGATTGCAGCTAGAATTAGTAGTTGGTAATTTCATTGTTCCATTACTGTCTTACGATTACTTCATGTAGTTTGTAGTTATAATTACTAACTACTTTATTTAGTCGTAGTTAGCAAATATTAGTTAGATTGCATTTTGTCCAACGCTGTAAGCAGCGTACCACCAGGTGGTTTTTCTACTCAATTTTCCTTAATACCATAAAAAAATAATACAACGTGGAGCTATTCACACAAATTTTTAATATAATAGTTACGTAATAATATCAAATACAGTACCTTACTTCCAATAAATTAATATTAACATAACCTTGTAATGGTCACCATAGTTACGTGGTACTACAACAAAACACTACCATTAGTACCAAGCCACGTACATCAATGATAAATCAACCTGTCAACAAAATAAATATGGTATTTTAACTATCTGAAAGGTACAAGTTATTATTAGTCACGTAACAATGTCAAATGTAGTGCCTCATTTTCAATAAACCAATATTAACAGTAACCTTGTAATGGTTACCATAGTTATGTGGTACTACAACAAAACACTACCATAAGTACCAAGCCACGTACAACCAATCAATCAATAAAATAAACATGTTATTTAAAGAATTTGAAAGATACAAGTCATTAATAGTTACGTGGTAACGTCAAAACAGTACCTTTTTCATAAATTAATATTAACGTAAACTTATAATTGTCACCATAGTTACGTGGTACTAAAACAAAACGCTACCGTTAGTACCAAGCCACGTACATTAACGATAAACCAATCAATCAATAAAATAAGTGTGTTATTTATACAATCTGAAAGGTGTCAGCTATATTTTCAGGGAACAACCATTCCAATCACAGAAATAAGTTTTTGACTTACTCGGGACATAGGCCTCACCTTAGAAAGGAGGTTTTGGCCTACTATGTCACGTATCTGTTCTCTGGGTGTATTAGTAAATAGTACATGTCGGTGATCTGATTTAAATATAAATTATACGTATATTGCACTGGTGAATACTTACCATTTGAGATAGACTTGTAATCCTTAAGCCACATCCTTGTACCTCAAGGTTCCGTCATGTCACCTACACTGTTTCTTCTGCATATAAATGACATGTTGACCCTTGGCGATAAACATTGCTATGCAGACGAAGAGATGTCGCCTCTATGGCAGTCCTCTATCGCCTTTATCATGGAGAGTGTTCTGATGAGTTCTTCCAACTGATCCCATCCTCTCCGTTGCTCTATAGGACAACTCGTGCTGGCCTTGGAAGTCACCGTTTCAGAATGGTAGACATACGCTCCCGAACTAAACGATTCGGCTCTTCCTTTCTGTGCAGATCAGTTAAAGTCTGGAATTCATTACCAGCGCACGTGTTTCCCTCCCACTACGATCCCGGGTCCTTTAAGCGGGGCGTAAAAAAGCATCTCACTATGCCGCCATAGCGTGGGTCGCCATGTTGCACTGTCGTCATTTGCAGTGAGTATGGCGACCGCCGCTCTTGGATTCTATTTATGCTTTCCATCAGACAGAGTAGAAGAGAGAATAAAAAATAGATTAAAATAGCTAAGTGTTTTAGGAATTTGCGAGGGAATTGAATAATTACATAGCTATGTTTTTTTAGTAGGAGAGTATACAAAAGAAAATATTTTGACCATTTTGGAGTCACGTTTATATACTCTACTGGCTTTCTAAATTGACATGAGTAATTTAACTTACTATAATGGAATTTTACGATAGAATATTGACACATGGAGAAGAACAAGCGGGAAAAGATAAAAGCCATAAAATGAAGTAGTGTGTAGCGTTACTTTAGCGATAACAGACATGAACTAACAACTTAATACTATTATTAGACGTATCGTATATTTGATATCAACTAGAAGCCAATTCAATTGACATTTTTAATATATAAATGCCTTTATCTGAGAAGTGTAACGATAGTGTATTGAAGGAATGGGCCATCCATAAGCTACGTGACACAAATTTGACCCCTGTACTTGTCACAGCTTGTCACGTTTACACGACTTCCCCTTCGTAGTGTGACGGCACATATTTTGTAATTTTACATCTGTTTTTTCTGTGCGGAAATCTCCCCGGATACCACTACCCGGTGGAGTGGCTATGTCAGACTCCATAGGATTAAAAATCACACGCTTATTATCTTACACGCTTATTATATTATCGGTACCAGTAGCCGAGGACCAGGTATGCTTTAGAAAGGAACTCCCTGGTATGCTATTTAACATAATATATTGAAACAGAATATTAAGTACATGAAATTTATACGAAAATTTTTTGGAACGAAGTTCCTTATCGCACAAATCTCTCTCTCTCTCGCTCTCTCTCGACAGTGACAAGCCACGCGACGCGCGCGTCTGCTGTGTATGCCTACATTGTTTTGTCGTGTTCGTGTGTATGTTGTTTTAGTTATTTTTAATATTTTTAAAAATTCCTTACAATTTTCCATTCCTTCACTTATTTCATTTATCATTTAACTCCTAAATATTGTTAATTTATTTAATTGGTATATTATAGTTATTTCAAAACGAAAGGAACTTCGTTCCAATCGGGTGTCCCACATGTGACACCTCAGACATTTTTCTTTTATTTTCATTGTGATGATGATGTACTAGTCGATCTCGGCCACCGCGGCAGGTCTCCCAGGAGACCAGCTAACTACGTAGCAGATATTATAGCACACAAGTGTGTGCTCAAACACAGGTGCACTCTCTGTTCCCTCCCTCTCATAATCCAATGTGACGGTTATCCGACACGACCGGGGAGAGATTAGGTGCAGGACCGATAGTTTTACTTGCTCTCTGAGATACGGTGTTTAAGACTCCAACCTCCTAACTCCGGACGGTTATTAAGCACTTCTCTAATCAGAAAAACTTAATAACGCTGTTTTCCCGACCTGAGAATCGAACCCAAGACCTCTTGATTGGCAGTTGGATACGCTAACGAGTAAAAGGTAGTTTCATTAAATTAACTTTATAAAGGGCGGTTTTGTGATTACAGCGCGAGTAAACACATCGCAAAATTAAACAATTCTAGCCAGGTCAGTCTATGATGGGTTACTATTGTTAACATATTGAAACCCCTCCGTGCCTCAGAGAGCACAACCAGTTCTAGTTGCAATACAAACATTTTTAGCAATCGTTATGGTTAGTTGACACCCTAAAATTCCAACAAGTCTTGCCACAGAATTTCTATGTCGCTAGATACTTCGAGTGTGGAGGTCTGATAGCCGTCATTCCAAATTTGGGCAAAAAATCTCAAACGAAAAATAATAATTAAATTAACTTTGTACTATTATTAACGAGAATTTCTTACTCAAAGGCCGAAAAACATAATTTATTTGAGCTTCGACTAACTCATCTTCTTCAGTCAGATCTGAGAATTGACCAGTCAAATCTACGAGCGCCGGGGCTTCGCAGTTTGCGTATAACATATAGATATAACGTGATATTTTTTGTTTTGTACCCACTTGTAAAGAGGTCAAGTAGGTAATTGAAAATTTATCTATATTGTACAAACATTTTACGGTTTTCAGCGACATGTTTTTAAACATCTCGTACTCGAGATAACTCGTTGACGAATACCGACGTTTATTGCGAAATCAATATACGAGTTAATATCTTATCTGACAAATGCCTAAACTTACTTTAGAACAAATAAACCGGACCAAAAACAGATAACAAGTGTCGAATTCTGTTGATTTATAAGCTCAATAACTTTGCACATACCGCATCTTATTTCTACATCATCTAAAGATCGACTGGGAGAGAATGCTTCACAGCATTAATAATAAATATTTCGGACATTTGACACACAACGCCATCTAGTTTGAAACTAAGCAGAGCTTGTACTATAACTAGGCTGACTGATAGAATACTTATATCCTTTTTTTTTATAAATACATACATATTATATATAGAAAATACCCAAACTTCGAACAAATATTTGCAGATCATACAAACGTTTGGTCCGACCCGGGAAACTAACCCGAGATCTCAAGCACAACAGTCGCATTCACTACCGCTGCGCCACCGAGGCAGCTAAATTAAGTACGCCTTTGTACAACAATTTCAATAAGTTTAAATAAATAAGCGATACTTCCTTTACGGAATATATAGTGTTTACTTGACCGGAAATACTATTTAAATTGACATAATATAATTTTAAGTAAAGAACGCCCTATGTTATAAAAACTAACTACCCTGTCAGCCGGTGATACATCGTTGCTGCTTTGATGAAATAGTCATATATCGTCAAAGATAACGCTCACTCGATGCTGAATTACATTAGAAATGGATGTATTAAAAAAAGACTCGATTGATATGGGTATATTTCCCTTCCCAATACCCTTAAATACCCCTATTGGACGTCCGGTGAGTGGTTAAGTCGGCTGTTCTAGAATCCCTATGAATGTAATACATAGAAATATTCAAACAAACCTGACAATCTTAACTGCCTCGGTGGCGTAGCGGTAGTGAATGCGACTGCTGTGCTTGAGGTCTTGGATTCTATTCCCGGGTCGCACCAAATGTTTGTATGATTTGCAAATATTTGTTTCGAAGTTTGGATGTTTTCTATGTATGTATGTATTTAAAAAACAAGTATACGAGTATTCTATGAGTCTCGATCTCGCGGTGTCTGTCGACGAGTATTCGAAAATTTCGGTGTTGGCTTAGGAGAGTGCAAACGTCGAAACGGTGGTCATTTATACGATGTTAATTTTTAAAAATAAATTACAACTAATTAGCTTTCTTGTAAATTAACAATTTTTATAATATATAAAATGCTTTTTTTAATACGATTATTTCAAATGTTAACTAATTCGTAGCTCACCCTATATAATAAATTATCAAGTGTCAGTGTTTGCATGTATGTGTAAATATCACTTGTATCCAACTTAAGTCGACAGTTTACTTTAGATTGCATGTAGAAACTTGTAATTAGTAATAAGATTATTTAATTGTAATATTACAACACTATTATATGTCTGTAAGTTTCTCTAAGAATAAATAAATAAAATAAAATAATTTGCCACCTCGTGTATCAGTGGCCCGAATTTTTGAGGTCACTCAGTCCCATTATCTCATGCTCCCACAGATAATACAATCAATTAATACTTATAACCCACTAAGTATCCGTGTGGTGATGGATTGAGAATAACGAGTGTCACCAGTTCACCACACTTATCCATCCCATTCATTGTAACAGCCAACCTCGGCCGACTCAGGTCAACTGCACTGCAACCCGTCTGGCTAGCATGGAACAGTACGACAAAACCTGCTTACAAACAAGAGGCCTATGTTCAACAGTGGAGAGTGGAGAGTGGAGTACTGAAACCTGTTAATGATCCTGAATAAAAAAAAATAAAATATGACATTCTAAGGCATTAACACAACGCCATCTAGTCCCAAACTAAGCAAAGCTTGTACTATGGATGCTAAATAACTTATATAATGAATGAATGAATAACGTCTTTAATATTACTTCCATAGGGACGCAATCCAAAAAACCGAATGACTACAAAATCGCGCGATACAGTTTCATATTGTAGCCTATATATCTATCATCCCCACCCAATACTCGATTATACCACTGGATGGCTAAAGAACCAAAGAATTCATTACGATAGGTAAGGACTCGCACGTCATGCGCGGAAGAGGTGACAGCCCCGCCATTTTGAACGCCATTTTGATGTGCATTGAGATTTCAATTTAGTATTACTTTCGTTTCGGTGAAGTTACGACGTTCATTTAAGTTTAAATCGTCAGCTCTTATCAAAATGTATCGATTATATATAATGTTAGTAACATATTGTGACTATTCGGCGTATACGCGTTGGAAAGCCAATTCAAAATACAAGAATCGTATACGGTTGGAAAGGGAATCTCAACAGAAATCGAATGGTATCAATAAAACACCATAGGATCAAGTCAAACAGAGCCGGCAACGGAAAATAATGAATGCGCTCGACAGAAGACGAAGACGGTGCCAGTATATCTGCATTTATATAGAAACTTTATCCTTTACGAGACGTTATTCACGTACAACAAGCGGCCTTGTCCATAATACAGCCCAATCGCCTTTTTTTTCTAAATACGTACTTATTATACATAGAACCATGTAGATCAAACAAAAATTCAAACCTGTGACCTTGAGCATAACAGCTCGTTACACATATATTTATATAAATAAGATTTATATTTCTTTAACAGTCGAAGGTAGGCGAGGTGACGCAGGCGGTGAAGGACGCCATTGATATCGGTTACCGCCACATCGACTGCGCGTTCGTCTACGGTAACGAAAAGGAAGTTGGAGAAGCCATCACCGCGAAGATCAGTGATGGCACTATTAAGAGGTAACAATCAAAGCATAATATTTGTTCACAATTAATAGTAGTAATGATTGTCCGTGAGATGATATATTAGGAGTACGGAGTATCACTATCCCTGTTCATCCCCTTCAGGCGACTGAGAAAGCAAACCACGCAGGGCAACAGCTCGGCAAAGAGAAGAAAATCTTGAAGCAAACCCCTTTTAAAATATTATTTTTTAACGTGTGAAAACCCCGTCGTGCCGTCACCCCACCAAGGTTTGCGGGGGGGTGGTGTGTTGGAATCGGACCGACTAAAATCACACGGTGTGCCTAAGACAGATCCGGGAACAGCTGTTATTGCGAAATCTGGACCATCATACAAATCCATCTGGGTACTGGATATCATACCAAGTAGAGTAGAACCTCTTCTTAGTAGAGGCCTATGTCCAGCAGTGTTACGCTATGCTATCTATGTGATGTGTGGTGATAGATTACGAATACAGGGTGTCACCACATCCCATGGGTATCGTAAGAGGCGACTAAGACAGCAAATTATGCGGGACAACAACTCTACAAAGAGAAGGAAAACTTAACACCAAACCTATACCAACCCGTCTGGCCAGCGTGGTATAATAGGTCAAAACCTCCTTTTTAAGGACAAGCTTATGTCCAGCAGTGGACTGCAAAAGATTATTGATGATGAGTAAAGTAAAACACATAGACCTAGTACATGGACGTCAGGTCCCAAACTAAGCAGACGCTATGCTGAAGAAGATACACAGGGTTATTGGTTAATTTGACCTTGATACTTTAGGAAGTTTTACTTGCCATTGTTGCTGATAGATCTCACTATAAAATACCATATCTCAAACCTGTTTTATTTCCAAGATGGCTCAATTATGGGATTCTTTTTAAGGTTTTTTACAGTTTTTGCTTCAGAGATACGTTATTTTAAAATTGTCATCAAAACAATTGATAATATAACAAAAATAAATTTGAAAGAAAAATCTTGAAGTCATATTTAAAAGAAATCTATATCAGTTAACTTGAGGTACATATATTTAAATCTACGCTAATTATGTACATATTGTCCGCTGTCATACAAGACAATAGTTTACAACACTTCTATTGAGAGGCCATGGTTATACTTGTCCAAAATGGTTTCTAGGTGTGAAAAGGGTTTCAGGGATTTCCTTTTTAGGGTACACCTGATTCCCCGGCTACTGGTACCTGAGACGGCGTGCGGTTTTTGGTCGGTTCGAGTCCGACATAACCACCAGTAGATGGTATCCGGGGGGATTTCCGCACAGAAAAAAAATGGTGTGAAAATTTTAAACTTCAATATAGTAAAAATTAAACTACCTACTAATATTATAAATGTGAAAGTCTGTATGGGTGTTTGTTACTCTTTCACTAAAAAACTACTCGACGGATTTGGATGAAACTTTACAGTAATATAGGTTATACATCGGAATAACATATAGGCTCCAATTTGTAATGGTTTTATAAAATTTTGGTCGCAATACAAGGATACGTGTCAATTATGTCGGCAATAAATCTGGCCTCTGAGAGTTATCTTGACGTACGCTAAACCATTGAAGTTACACAAAAATGATGTACCGTAGGATTGTTTGTATGTTAAAAAAATAATTAAAATGATCTGTTACGAAACTTACTGAGGCAGACAAAATCCCAAGTGAGCGAAGCCGTAAAAGCTAGTTACTAATATAATTTACACACACATAGGTCTAGCCTGTTGCTAGTGACCTTGACTGCTAAATCAAAGGTCATTTCAATTGTCGAATAAGACAAACATTGATTTTACTTTTTTTTTGTACTATTTATTGTGTTGTATTGTGTGTGTATTGTCAATATATTTCTACACTATTGTATTGAATTTAATCTGTGATGATAGTGTATGATATAATAATAAATAAATAAACAATAAATAGAGATGTGATGTCATTTATCTTAAATATAATAATGATATTGTATTTGTCTATCATCACAAAGGTAGGTAGAATTTATGAGTTTCAGGGATTTCCTTTCTAGGGTATACCTGATTCCCCGGCTACTGGTACCGTACCTGAGACGGCGTGCGGTTTTTGGTCGGTTCGAGTCCGACATAACCACCAGTAGGTGGGATCCGAGGGGACTTCCGGACCAAAAAAAAAAAAACAAAAAAAAAGGTAGAATTTATGACGTACAGAAATACCTAGTCTTGCCATAAATATTGTAATAAAGAAAAAAGAAAATTGTTAACTGCAAATAACATTTATTACTTTTACAGTGTGTCAGTTTAATACATAAATATAAAACAATTAAAAATATAAAAAGCTTATTCGAAGTGGTCTCCATTGGCTGCAATACAGTCCTTTAAACGATGAGGCCAGTTATCAATAGAAGCACGCACTCTTTCCATGGGAAAATTCTTCACTGCCAATCGTATAGATTGTTTTAGGGACTCCAAATTATCATGGCGTTTAGAGCAAGCTGTACTCTCTAAAACTGACCACAAATCATAATCCAGCGGATTAAGATCGGGACTAGACGACGGCCAGTCTTCAGCTCTGATGAAGTCCGAAACGTTCGATTCCAACCAAGACTGCGTGGACCGAGCTTTATGACCCGGCGCCGAGTCTTGCTGGAAGGACCATACTTGGTTATTGAACATGGTGATGTTAAGGGGCTTAACTACCTTCTCAAGAATGGTATCTTGATACACTTGTGCCGATGTTTTGATACCTTTTTCACAAAAATATGGCTCAGTCACTCCTTCATAGCTAACACCCCACCAAACCATCACTGAAGTCGGATAATGTCCACGTTGCACTCTGTCGACTAATTGGGAAGCTTCCTTAGAGCTTTGAGCATAAATACGGTCATTTTGTTTGTTAAAATGTTGCTCAATTGTAAAAATTTTCTCATCCGTAAACAAAATTTTTCTGTGACCTCCCTTTGCGTACCGCTTCAGTAGTTGTTTCGATTTTACCACCCTATTCTTCTTTAAATTATCAGTTAAGAAATGGCCAGTGCGTCTCTTATAGGCTGCAAGTCCTAAGTCATCTTTTAAAATACGCGACATGGTTCTAGGTGCTATCTTCATTTCCCGAGATAAAATCTTTTGCTTTCGGACAGGATTTCTTCGAATTCTTTCCCTTACTGCTTTGACCACCTTTTTCGTACGAACACTACGTGGACGGCCAGATCTTTTTCTGTCACAAACAGAGGAGGTCTCATTGTACCTATTAATAGCCCGGTACACAAACATTTTACTAATACCAAGTGTATGGAGAGTTTTAAAAATTGCATTTGGCTCCATACCTACTTTGTGTAATGCTATCACCGCGATTCGGTTCTCTTTATCACCCCACACCATTTTAATATCGCAAAATATTTTACAATGTATTGGCGCCAAAATGAGAAAACACAATGAACAATCGTATAAAAATGACAGATTCGAAATTCAAATGTAATATTTTTTTATAATTAAGTGTAACAGTATTTATGGCCAGACTAAGTAGTTCAGTCAGACTACATCATTAATTGTAAGAGGCGGGTGTTTTTGGTAGGAAAAACCGGTGTTATACGAGTAGATTTCACCAGGCTCACACCTCCTGGAACTAACAAACTTACGTGTGCGTGAGTGCGTGCGTGCGTGCGTGCGTGCGTGCGTGCGTGCGTGCGTGAGTGCGTGCGTGCTTGCGTGAGTGTGTGCGTGCGTGCGTGCGTGCGTGCGTGCTCTACTCAGTTTGAGTTCAGACGGTCATATGCAAGATGTGTAAAGTTATTGTATATTTATTACATTAACCACACGCTGCGCTGTGGCACATTGTAGTTGCATTGATTGTTTGTATATCGTGTCGAAATTTGAGCTCTATCGGTGTAGAACTTTTTGAGGTTTTGAAGCGTACATAAACCAACTTTCTTACATATTTATATAGATATCACAATTACTTACAGGGAAGATCTGTTCATCACGTCGAAGTTATGGAACACATTCCACCGGCCAGACTTGGTCCGCGAAGCTCTCCAGGCGACCTTGACAAACTTGAACCTGAAGTATTTGGACTTGTACCTCATTCACTGGCCCCAGGCCTACAAGGTATGTTTGGTGATAGCCTCTACAGGATACACGCCCATGGTGTGACGAATATGCTTCACGAAGTTCTTGATGATATATTTAAGAGTGACAATAATTTCTAAAAGAAAAGGACATATATTTAAACTGAAGCTTTTTTGTAAGAACTGTACATTTTAAAGAATCTCTATGTATCTTAACTAATAATATACGTATTTAATTTTTATTATTTTTACGACTAGTGATTTGCGACCCTAATTGCTAAACCAGAAACTGTAGGTTTGATTCCCACCCAGAGCAAACAATTGTGTGGTGAACAGGGTCATTTGTTCTGTGTCTCAGTGTAATTTATTTTTAATGTATATGTGTTTAGAAATACCCTCAATATGTTCATCATAGTACACATCATAGATGTTCATCATCATCATATGTACCATAGACACCCTGCCTAGTTTGCGTGAGATGTGACGACCGTGTGTGAGATGTGACGAGCGTGTGTGAGATGTGACGAGCGTGTGTGAGATGTGTGAAGTTACTGAACGAACTTCAGACTATTGTAGCTAAATTCTTACACTATTTCATTTGCAGGAAGATGGTCCTCTGTTTCCAGTTGACGAGTCGGACAAGATAGTGTTCTCTGATGTAGACTACATTGATACGTGGAAGGCGATGGAAAAGTTGATTGATGAAGGCCTCGTCAAGAGGTCAGTTTAATATATAGGTCTTTGAATAAATAATTGTTTATTATGTTTGTGGGCAGAACCTTCATAAGGTGACCCATGACCTGGTGAAGTTGTCGGATGCGTGCAGCACAGGAATAGTTGTTGTAACGAACATATGAGATGGTCTATGTCCAGCAGTGGACGTCTTTGTGATCTAATGGCTAAGAACCTTTCCTACTGAACAAGGGGACTCTGTTTTGATTCAATTATAAATTGTATTATAACAAGAATAATTTGTTCTATTTGTGTGTGTTATTCATCTATAATAGATTAACTATACCCTGCCACGTCTCTGTGGCATATTGTGCTTGCGTTTGAGAAATAACACTGACGCGTGTTGTATGTGTGAAAATTTCAAACTCAATCGGTGCAAAATGATTGCAACATTTAAAATGTACACAAAATTACATAACATTTCCCTGAAATTTGTGTGTATTAACAATTTGGGATCAAACAGTAGAAATTATACAAGTGTTTTAATATGAATTATTTCTTTACAGCATCGGTGTGTCTAACTTTAACTCGAAACAAATCGTCCGGCTGCTGGAGCATGCTACTATCAAACCCGTCACAAACCAGGTAAGACAATTCGTATACACATAATTTTATTGTATCGCGAACTGTAGGGACGAAACAAAGTGTAGTTTTTAGAAGTGCCGACAGTACAGCAATGAAAGCGACCGAGTGCGGGTAGTTACACTTCGCGTATCATTATCAAGCGTCACTGAGCTCACACTAGTCTATCCGTGACCGTCGGGACATTGAAGATATCGTAACCTTTTCAATTTATTGTACAACAAAATTATGCGTATCTATCTAAACAAATAGTTGTTCTGCCTAGTTTGCTCTCTTAGTCACCTCTAACGATGGATGAATAAGAGTGGTGACATACAAATCATAGATGTGCTAGCCAAGTTTTTTTTTAATTTTAGATAGAATGTCATCCCTACCTGAACCAGAAACGTCTGAAGGACTTCTGCGAGGAGCGTGGCATAACGATCACGGCGTACTCGCCACTGGGCTCGCCCGACCGACCCTGGGCAAAGCCCGGGGACCCGCAGCTCATGGACGACAATAAGCTGAAGGCTATCGCCAGCAGGCTTGGCAAGACCCCTGCTCAAGTGCTTATCAGGTGAGGATTAATCTTCATTTGAATGGTTTTTTAACATAGGTCATTTCATTTTAGAAAAATTGGTTTCAATACTTTTTATGTAAATTATGAAATATAAAAATGGAAATATTGCCTGATACTCTTGTTTTGCTGCATTAAAGACTTTTTTTACGATTGCTTTATAAAAGTAAATTAACTGTTATATGGACACTGTTATTTACTTTGTTTCTATATTAAGAGCCTGACAAAGTGACTCTACTCTGCCTGATGGAAAACATGAATAGAATCCAAGAGTTGTGGTCACCATACTCATTGCAAATCCAGACAATGCAGTATGGTGACCCACACTATGGCGGTCTAGTGAGATGCTTGTTCACACCTCGCTTGGGGACGTAAAAGGCATTTCACTCATCGTATCAGTGTATGGCTCACACACTTTCCACCATAACCGTGACTGCATCAATGGGCCTCCGGTCTCGCACTCACCAACGAAACACAGCACAGATGCTGTCGCTTTAGGTTGGTCTTCTGTAGGAGGGTAGTACTGCCCCGCACGAGCCGGCCAGCTCGTGCTGAAATCAGGGTGGCTCTACTACCTAATTATTTAGACAAAATGTATGTTTTACTTATTGTTGTTTCCTGTTTCTTACTTTGAAAGTGATGGACTTCCATGCAAGCGTTTATTAACCATATATATTTACACTTTAGAGGAGAAAATTTCTAAAAATCCTTTCTTTGTGATGTTAGAGTTTACTCGAACTCCAGGGTGGAGTTCAAATATATCTGGAGAAAATTTTTTATGACATTTATTACCATCACGCCGACTTGTTACATATTTAATTATATATTTACACTAAACCAATATCTGTCTGATTTCAGGTACCAAATAGACCGCGGAAACATTGTGATCCCGAAGTCGGTGACCAAGTCCCGTATCGCGAGCAACTTCGACGTTCTGGACTTCAAGCTGTCGCAGGAGGACATGGCGCTCATCGACTCTTTTGACTGCAACGGCCGCATGGTGCCCATGAACGCGTGAGTACACACTTCTAACATACACTAGTTGACCAATGCAACTTCGTTTGCATTTCCAAAAATGATCATCACTTTTCATCATCATCATCATCATCATGGTTGGTCATAGCGTGATGCTTGATAAATGGGCTATAGATAGCTATATGTTAGAACACTAAAATAATGTTTCGACTAGATAGAGTAGGTCCTAAGATAAGCGCGTTCAACAAAGCAAACAGTTAATCTTTAAACGTAGGAATCCTATTTTTTTTTTCGTATAAGAACCCCTTCAGGATGGTCTCCCACTGGGGTTTTTGTTTTATGCGATGTGTCGAAATCTAACTGCGTAAAACTTCATGGTGTTGCCATAATAAATTCAGAATCTTCATCATCAACAGCCTTTTACAGTCCACTGCTGGACATAGGGCTTTCCTTAGCAAGGAGGTTTTGGCCTACTATACCACGCTGGCCAGACAGGTTGGAATAGGGTTTGTTTCAAATTTTCCTTCTCTTTGGAAAGATGTTGTCGTGCATACTTTGTTCTGTAGTCGCCTTTTACGACACCCACGGGATGAATAGGGGTGGTATCACTATGTATTCTTAATCCACCACAATATAATCCGCAGCGGATGGATGCGGATTTCCCAAGACCGGGATGGTTAGCGATTTTGGTTCTCCTTGGGGAGTCCTTCGTTCAGCAGTGGACGACGATAGGTGGACTCCCCTTTGTTTATTCTTGTCGTTTATCGATTTGTTCACAGTTTAGAACAGAGTTTGTTTTGTAAAACAGTAAGCTTAGGAACTACTCTAGGCAGTAAAGGTACAGAGTGCACTTGTGTTTGCGCACACACTTGCGCGCTATAGTATCTCCTGGCGTAGTTCGTTGGTCTCCGTGGAGACTGGCCGGAAACTGATAGGAGAACGTCATCATTCTAAGCATAATACATAAATACAAAGAATCCCGGAATAGCTTTAGTAAACCCACTCCTAAAACGAGGGTCATAAAATATATATAATACATACTCATGATCGGCAGGTGGTTAAAATTAGAATATGACCACAATGATTATTGAAAATTTAAGAGAAATGGTGAAGATTGACAAAACTCTCTTGCGGTAAAGATTTTTTATTGTTGGCAACACAAAATAAATGGTTGCAAGGCGGAGAAAAATATCTAATGTTTTTGTCTATGTCTATTAGAAATCGACTGTTTGATATAAAGCAATAAAATGCTGATAAAATTGCTATTATTGTCCACCAGTGCCTGTTAAGTATTATGAGTTTTATTGTTTCTAGAGAAAGTTTATTTTCATCTGATTAATATTAGTTGTGAAATAAAGAATCACTACTAATAACATAATTGCGGAAGTAACTATCTGTAACGCTTTTATGGCTAAACCGCTAAACCTTGGGTTCTTGAGAAAGGTCATGGATTCATTTCACCGCGATAACCGACATACACGCTTGCGCAGTCGCAAACAAAAGCACACACGCAGCGCAAACAAAAATAAATACTACAGCGCCATCTAGCGAAGACATCGAACTACGGAACAACTGCTAATCCTAAATCGCGATATAGAAATTTACATCATATACACATCTCAACCGGGTCGTAGCACGCTAGGCATGATCACCTCGCCTGGTCGGAGAATCTTCCCTTTGTGTCGGAGGGAACACCCGTTTCACCACAATGTCTATGGTGACTATGTAATTTGTCTCTCTTTCCACCCCGGACGAGAATGAGGCGTGAATATTTGTATGTATTCTTGATTTTAATGTGACAATTTTGTTTTACAGTTCCCTGGGCCACAAGCATCATCCTTTCGAGAACGAGGAATTCTAAGGTGACATTATCTCACCTCACAGTATAAAACAATGTTATATTAGTTATCAATAAATGCGTGAAATATGATTGCTTTTGATTTTTATTTGAAAACTCGCAGTGACTTACTTGCGTCCAGAGATTTTTCTTTTTATTTAACAGCCTGCCAAAGTGACTCTACTCTGCCTGATGGAAAGCATGAATAGAATTCAAGTTGTGGTCACCATGTTCATTGTGAATGTAGACAATGCAGAATGGTGGTCTAGTGAGGTGCTTGCAGACGTAAGAAGCATGTCAGCCATCATGGCAGTGTAAGACTCACACACTTACCACGATAACTGTGACCCTTGCATTAATTGGCCTCCGGTCTCAACACTTATTGACGAAACACGACAGCACGGATGTGAATTACAATTCACAACGTTGCTAAGAGTCACTGAAAACTTTATTGATTCTATCAATATGAAATTTGGTGTAGACAAGTGTGCAAGTCATGTATGTAAAGAAGAGCGTGATTGTAGAATCTGAAGAGAGCTTTCAGATTGCACAAAACTTAGAATTCTGTCTGCCACCGACACCTATGAATTTCAGTCCTCGGGAATACCAGAATCTGGCATGAAACAAACGTTGCAGGAATGCTTCCATCACCTCGTAAGAAAAATCCTTAAAGCCTTTTCATCATCACCTTTTCTTTCCTGGCTTTAACATTCCACTGCTGGACATAGGCTTTTCTTTAGAAAGGTTTTGGTCATGGGGGTTGGTATGTTGGTTACAGGTTTTTACTTGCTAACTTGAACGCACAGGCACAATCAAGTAGCCAGGATCATCTACCGGCAACTTGCCTTCAAATACCCACTCGTGAATTTAGAGGTGCTTACAGGTGTGTCTATGTGCCCGACGCATGGTCAAAGTACGTTGTATTGAATTCAATCTATTATCACAGACATTATTATTGTTGGTAATAAGACTGATATTGTGGTGATAGATCTCTGAGAGCGTAGCTAACTTATAGTCTACATTTCTTCATGATGAGAATCTCGTGAAAGTTGAAAAAGGAAAACAAATATATTATCTCACGAAATGTGGAATTGGTGATCATTGTTTCAATAGGTGTATCTGCTCACAGAGTGATAGCGAAGAGTCTCGACCAATATCTTAAGAGACCCAATTTAGAAAGTTGGACCAAGGGTCTGAGTAAACCAAAATATTTGTTCACCACCATAGACAAAACTGCAAATACTGATGTCACAATGAATTTGTAATTAGGAATAGCCTGGAAGCCGTTGGATGTGGGCAGCACAGGACCGGTTGTAAAGAGGCTTGGCAGAGAACTATGTCCTGTGCACCCTTGCACACCCGGGATGCAAAGGTGCATGAAGGGTGTACTAGTTTACTGTAGTCAACTTAGTTTTGCCAGTAAATGCTCTATGGGTGTATTACAACAATGAAAAACAATAATAATATATTACAACATTTATTTTTACATCATTCAGCTTCAGCAATCGAAAAATATATTGCTTTCATTCACACTTACTCCACATTATAAAAGTATACCGAATTTGATAAGTGGGCGTCTGATAGACACCACCCCCCACCCCTACCACTAATAGATGTCCACCAGAACTTTCTAACATGGCATTGTATTACAAACCTTATGTTTCAGTCTTGTTTAACTAAAGTACAGTTCGCGTTACGTCGGAGTTAATAAACAATCTAATCTGTCAAAATTTTTGACATTCCAAATATAAGTCAAACTGACGTTCAGTCGAAAGTGACAGTTAAAAAGTTGAATTAGATTTTTTTTTAACAGCCGCCGTAAGAAAAGTAATTTGCATTTACAACGCTTTAGTTCCTACCATAGACAATATATAATGACAACTCAAAGGGGTCATAAAGTATAGAATAGTACCTACATTTCAAATTATATTCAGTTGTAAAACGAATTAAAAATAAATAATGCCTCGGAGAACACCTACCACACACTTACGGCAATCGTTAGGGGTTATTGCAGCTCTAAAAAGGCCAGTAACAACTTATCTACAGAACTTCGACGTTATTACTTGATTAACATCGAAATTCAACCGTATCGTAACAGACTTAAAGGCGATTTTAACCTTACTTTGGAAAAAGGCAATATTCCAGATCAGTCGGTACTATTACATACTTCAATAACCCCAGTGAGTTTGATCAGCTTGTGATGACGTAACGATATTTTCAATATCAAAAATTGCATTTATACTTCTACTGTTCGAGAGATAAATTTATATACAATTCATTAATATTTATTAAATATAGCATTATACAACACTTGTGTGTTAACTACAGGGCTGCTGTCATGTTGGCAAACATAAAACAATATTATTGAACTATAAAAAATGTCTACCGTATTAGTTTTGTTGTTTATTCATTAATAATAAATAAATAAATAAAATTACATAAATTTATTTTAACAAACATTTATCATTCAATAAATAGGTTTTTGGATTTTCAAATCAATGGATGTATTATCTCTTCTACGGACCAATTTATATTATATACTAGCTTTCGCCCGCGACTTCATCCACGTGAAATAGTTACTTTGGGCTGACGCTTACTTTAACCCGCGACTTCGTTTATATAGGTGAGTAAGGGAACAATTCTGTCACACATGATTTATGCGAAACATTAACCGTTTACGCAGCGCAAACAGCGGAAGCCTCAATAGGAACAAAGTCCCCCAATTTTGAAACATTCTTCATTGGTGCTCCGTTCCTATTGATCTTAGCGTGATGATATATAGCCTATAGCCTTTCTCGATTAACAGACTATCCAATACAAAAATAAATATTTCAAAACCGACCTGTAGTTCCTGAGATTAGCGCGTTCAAAGAAACAAAACAAACGAACTCTTCAGCTTTATAATATTGATATAGATTATATTATAAACGCAATATAAATTTGTTTTGTTTTCTTTAATAAAAGAAACACGAAATAAACTAAATTCTTTGAAAAGTTAAATATTTCTGGTACAAATTTTATTATTAGGGCGGTTCCGACTTATCGGGTCAGGACCCGTGAAACACAGAAATGGTAATAATGTGTTATTATTACGATTTCTCTGTTTTACAACCGCCCATAGTTTTATAGTCATTTGTGATGTGAGCTATAGGGTTTTATTACACCGTAAAGGGCAAACCATCGACTCGCCTCCAACCACTCGTTTTAAGGGGAATATTGTCTTTGATCCGTAGAAGCTACGACACTTACACGTTGTCTTGTATCTCTTGTATAGGCCATTTTAGATTATGTTTGTTTAATTTAGCATATATATGAATAATTTATATCGAATTATTTTCAAAATTAAAAATATTTCCGATACCTAAAAGATTTTTGTTAAATTTTTGGTATTTTTAAGTTGGTACACGAGAATTGAAAGGGTTCAGAAATAAAGAGAAGTACTGAAGACTGGGCCCAACCCCCTCCAGACCAAAAGCTTGTCTTCGTATTTAATATTCTAATAATAACTGTATATTTATTAAAAACTATTAAGTTTTACTACCAAATTTATATTTTAGTGTTGTACACTAAATATTATTATAGAATCGCTCAGCGAATATTACAATACGGTGTCTACTTGTATAAATGCTTTAGAATGCGAATTAAAAAACAAATTTCTTACTTCATTGTCGTACGTTAGGAAATGTTTGAAAACTGTTTTAATAATAAGTTATTTTGTTATAACATAAACGCCACATTACGCGTTAGATTTACTATTTCCCATGGACAGATTTCATAAATATAATACCACAAACATTTCCTAGTACACACAAAATGACGTATCTTAAAACAAGTTTGATCGAAATCGGTACAGCCCTTTTCGAGATATTCCATACATCGAAATCTCTAACACGATATATTGGCTTACATTTCCACTAACATACTAATAAATACAATTGCAAAAGATCCTATATACAATTACCTATTAAAATTAATCTCAAATTCGGTACAGCACTTCGAATCACATATTGTCCATAGTTATTGGATCTAGTATGAATAGTTGTTCCATGGATTAAGTATAAATACCTGTTCCTTGGATGAAGTATAAATTCCTTCTCATTTAGATTTGTACCTGTTCCTTGGATCAAATATAAATACCTGATCCTTGCTTCAAGTATAAATAACCGTTCTTTTGTAACAAGTATTAATA
This sequence comes from Hypercompe scribonia, assembly GCA_949316085.1. Taxonomy (NCBI): domain Eukaryota; kingdom Metazoa; phylum Arthropoda; class Insecta; order Lepidoptera; family Erebidae; genus Hypercompe; species Hypercompe scribonia. Next base: position 6,233,983 of record OX438994.1, read on the forward strand.
TTTATTGGTTTGTACCAAATATGTACCTGTTCCTTGGATCGAGTATAAATACCTGTTCATTGAATCAAATATAAATATCTGCGTTTTTGGATCAAGTATTTGCCTCTGTTATAAGTAACAGTTGGTAGGTAGCTAATGTTAAACACTTGTATTTAGCATCAGTTCCTCGTACCTAGTATAAATCACTGTTATTTGTAACAGTTCGAGCGCAATCACAGACTTATTCACTTTTTATTCTTTTGCTTATTTCCTCTTGTTGTAACTCTCTCCATTCTTTTTTTGCTTTCATTCGTTTCAGTTGTCCATCCCTGGGGAAATAACAAAATGTATGTTTTACATGGGATTTGACAATGGATTATATGTTGCATAAAAACAAAATATCATCTAAATATTCGGTTATATCGTTTGGTGACGGATTAAGTCCGTAGTGTTACCACCCCTATTCATCCCGTGGGTGTCGTAAGAGGCGACAAAGAAAACTTGAAACAACCCGTCCGGCCAGCGAGGTATAGTACGGCAAAACCTCCTTGCTAAGGTGAGGCCTATGTCCAGCAGTGGACCGTTGAAGACTGTTGATGATGATGATCACCTAAATAGTAATGACTAGTGGTGTGCCTATTTGTAATGTGATCTATTTATATATCTGCCTTGGCTAATCGAAAAATGATCTTTATGAAGGCAGCTCTTGCACTAGGTACATCCTGTCTCGGGGAATTTATACACACAGGAAACGGACATCAATTTGTGGATCACACAAGTCTCATGTGGGGATCGAACCAAAGATACTTAAGAGCAGTAGGAAGTGACCGCTTAAGGCACTACGCCATCCGAGCAGATTGACTTTCCATCCATACATCTGGCTAGTGTGGAATAGCTGGTCAAAATGTCCTTTCTAAAGAGAAATCTATGTCCAGCAGTGGACTGCGTTTTTTGTAATCAGTCTGTTTAATAGTCTGTTATAAGGAACGAAAGAAAATACGTTTATCGACCACACAGAAAATAAACATTATTATAGTTAAAACTGAAGAACTGTTTACAGAGATGAAAATTTAAAACTGTACTTTGAATATTTTTTAAGTCGATTATTAAATAGTCCCTTTACAGAGCATATTTACATAAAGTAGATAATATTATTTTCTTATAAAGTACGCACAAAAACATCTATTTCGCCCGCTACAAAGCTTTTAATCCCTCAGAGACTGTAACGTCTCACATCGCATACATTGCTTCGAAAACACACATGCCTCAGCCAAGTGTCCAAAGAGAGAGCCCTATGAATTATTTTTATTTACATTTGACACACAATCTAGTTTCAAACTAAGCAGAGCTTGTGCTATGATAACTAGACTGACTGATTGAATATTTACTTTATTTTTTGTAAATACATACATATTATACATAGAAAAAATCCGACCCGGGAATCGAACCCGAGACCTGAAGCACAGCAGTCGCATTCACTTCCGCTGCGCCACCGAGGCAGTATGTATAACAAGCTTTGGTTAATATACACTGTATATATATACGCGAGCTCCATAGTTTTTGTTCACCCAAAAAGTGTTCAACGTGCCTACAAATTTCACTTAAAAAAAAATTACAACCAGACGAAGCCATTTTAAGAAATAAAATGATCTAGTTGTGTGATAAAAAGACCACAACTCAGCCGATGCTGTGGTCTTGAAAGTAACCATACGGAATGTAGAATCATTAGTTCCTCCGTAGTTCGACGTGTCATGTCTAGATGGCGTTATAACAAATTTAGCGAAAGTCGTAATTAACTAACCACTGCAGGTCGACGAGGCCTCCTCTCCTGGCGATGACGGCCTTGACCCTGTTGGCGAAGTCCACGGCGGACTCGCCCGGGGCGCGGGTCATGGCCGGCAAGTACCACACGTCACACACGATGGCCCACGACGTCATCATGTTCAGCAGGTAGTGCAGCATGCCGAACCGGGAGCTGTTCCAGAACGCCTCACCGAATCTCGGGTCGTATCTGAAGGAGGCGAAAAGAGGTGTTAGCTGTTGCCATATTTTAGTGAAGTTTCTTTATCAGTTACGATGTAGTTCGGTTCGTATTCGATAGATGGTGGTAAACTAAGTAATAAGTATAGTTTTTAATATGCGTAAAAAAATCAAATAAACTAGTCTCGGGGCAAGTAATTCTTAATTACACTTTTTTTTAGACAAAGCCCACACTACAAACAAATCCTGTGTCGCGGGGGACATTACAAACACAAGAAACGGACACAAAGAACACCCAGACTCAGAACAATTTGTGGATCACAAAAAGTGTTGTCCCATGTGGGGTTTGAACCCACAACACTCAGCATTGTAGAGAGTGGCGTGACGACCCCTTAAGCTACTAGGCCAACAGTGTAGTCGAAGTTTTTGTATCCCATATTAGAATTTAAACCTCGTGTATGAGGATGATTTTTTTTTGTACGACCGATGGTGTAGAATCGAACTGATTAAAACCACACAGGCTGCCATTAGGTGCTAGAAATAGGAGTGAGCCTTTAAAAGCTGTTACTGAGAAGGTAAAATGTTAGGAAAACTTCTTCAACCATTTGCGATGTCCTCGGTCAAAGTGTAAATTAAAGTAGTACCACACTAGCACGACAGGTTAGTGTAGTTTGTTGCCATCAGTCGCTTCTTACAACACCCTTGGGGTGAATAGGGGTGGGAGTATAGAAGATCTTCTGTATTCTTAATCTGTCATCTCCCAGATAGCATAGGTAGACAGTATTGCGTAACACTGATAGACATAGGCCTTCACTAAGAAAGGAGATTTTGCCCTCCTACACCACGCTGTCCAGACATGTTGGTACAGGGATTCAAGTTTTTCTTCTCCTCAGACACTTACTTGATGGCGACGGGGAAGATGGTCCCCCCTACTTCGAAGCTTCCCTTCTTGAACTGCATCACGGACGTGTTGTTGATGCAGGTGCCTTCCGGGAATATCAAGATGGGTGGGTTGTCTTCAACTGATATGTGTTCTTTTAATCTGAAATATATTTAAAATAAATATTTTAGACATTTGACACACAACGTCATCTAGTTTCAAACTAAGCAGAGCTTGTGCTATGATAACTAGACTGACTGATAGAACACTTATATACTTTTTTTTCCACATACATATTTTGCACAGAAAACACTGAAACTCCGAAACAAATATTTGCAGATCATACAAACATTTAGTCCGACCCGGGTATCGAACCCGAGACCTCAAGCACAGCAGTCGAGGTAGTCATAAATCTTATTTATTCGAACAAAAAACAGATACGTGTTAGGTTCTAACTAGATTTAATTTATCCACCAATTTTTTTAAAACGTAATACACACCATTGATGAAGACATTAATAGATTGACAAAAAAAAAATTACTTACGAAGTGATAAGAAAATAAAATAGATATTAAATGAGTAAATGTAGACTTATAATTAACGCATGCAAGAAATGGGCTTGATGGTCTTGTGGTTAGTGGCCTTGACTGCTAAGTTGAAGGTCGTGGGTTCGATTCCCGCCCAGGACAAATAATTTTGTGATGAACACGATTATTTATTTAAATAGGCTATGTGACACCTTAGTCAAATTAATTACTTTTAATCATCTGTCAAAACGACAATTTTGTATGAAAAATGTACTAAATACCAAATTGTGACGTCACTGTTTTAGACTACTCAATTGAACAATATATTTCACTGTATGTTTGATTGAAATTCGTAATAATAATAAAAAGCTATGTTAATTGTATTTGCCGAGATGTTTCGCGATATTAGTTTTAATGAAGTGGACATTGATATTTATTTACGATACAGTCATCTACCCAATTATAGTATGATTAATTTTATTTATTATTATAATATGTATGTATTTAGAAATATTGAAGTATGTTTATTAGCAGTCTGGTTACCATAGTATCTTCTTAATTTGGAATCAGACAATTGACGTAGAGATTGTTTATTTATTACTAGCCTCTGCTCGCGGCTTCGCTCGCGTGGGTTTAGTCTAATTGTATGATCGCTTCTATAATATTAGTAGGAATTAATGATTCATTGATCGCAAAGTTTAATGGTCTCTTTCTTAAACTGGCAGTTATTAACAGTAAATATACCGTTATTAGAAAAATGTGCGTTGTAACTATCAACTTAGACACTGTGGAGGGATGTGTCATACCCTCCGACACAAAGGGAGGATCCTTCGACCAGATGAGGTGATCATGCCTAGTGGGCCACGCCCAACGGTTCATGTTGGGATGTTGTATATATGCTAAGTGTTACGTGAATCTCTATATCGCGATACAGGATTATCAGGCATACTTCGTAGTTCGATGTATCTTCGTTAGATGGCGCTGTTATATATTTTTGATTGTGCTATAATGTGGAATCGCCACAGACACAAATGTGATGTCACGCCATAAGTAACCTCGTTTTATATCTGGAACGGAGTGATGCTATTGCTTCATGGAAAAGCGTTAATGGGCTACGCGTGAGGTTCTAGCATCGCTCGGCAAGGTTTAAAGCAAATAAATCTCTAATAATATTATAAATGCAAATGTAAGTTTGTTTGTTACGGTTTCACGCGAAAACTACTCAACCGATCATCATGAAATTTTGTACACATGTTCTTGGACGTATTAGAAGTAACATAGGATAGGACTTTATATTAAAAAAAAGAATATTTATCTTTTACGAAATTAAATGTGGCAGACAAAATGTCACGCGAGCGAAGCCGCAGGCAAAAGCAAGTAACTCATATTTAATAATATTTTGAACATCTGACACAGCGCCATCTAGTTTCAAACTAGTAAACACCTAAACCGTCTACTTACCTTCTGGCGACGGCGTGACGATCCTTGACCTCTGAGCGTTCAAACCAGATGTGAGGCGAAGCCCTGGCGAGAGCTCGCTGCAGTAGACCGAGGAAACCACCGTGTCTTTGGCCTATCTATAATATTATACAAACTCCATTAATTTTTCGAAAACAGTTTAATTACAAAACCTTTTAAAACAACACTATTTCACATTTATTTGGTCTAAAACTAATTCAATATAGGGATCTATGTTTATCTTTTCTATCAATTGAAAACATGTCAACACTAACATACAATGATTGCTTAAATATTAGTAAATAGCCAACCTAAAGCGCCAGCATCCGTGCTGTCATGTTTCGTTGGTGAGTGTCAGACTGAGACCCATTGACGCAGGGGTGACAGTTATCGTGGTAACTGTGTAAGCCTTACACTGTCACGATGACTGTCATGCTTTTTACGTCCCCAAGCGGGGTGTGAAAAAGCATCTCACAAGGCCGCCATAGTGTGGGTCACCATACCGCATTGTCTGCATTTGCAATGAGTATGGTGACCACAACTCTTGGATTCTATTCATGCTTTCCATCAGGCAGAGTAGAGTCACTTTGGCAGGCTCTTAGTATAGAGAAAAAAAAATATAACAACTTACAGCTAATTATATTTAAAGCATGCTTAATATTGCCAGCAAATTGTTAATAAACAGTAGACGGGTTATTGGATTAAACATGAACACATTACCCGTAAAGCAACGCAAAACCTTAGAACATTCATTATTAAATAGTATTCATTGACCAGGTTCCAATTGAATTGAAGAAAAATAGACATCGGGAAAGGTGAATCAAATTTTTATGAAACCAATTCGAAATTATTCCGCATTAAACAAAAAAAAGAATTACGTAAATCGGTTCAGAAATCTCGGCGAAATCGGTGTACATACATAAAAAAAATTATACCGACCGAATTGAGCACCTCCTCTTTGTTTGAAATCGGTTAAATAGCGAACGTGCAACTTGAATGTGGTTCTGACTTGTACGACTCTGTACGAAACTAACTAACCAGATATTATAGTGCACTCGTGTGTGCGCAAACGCAGGTGCACTCTTTGTTCCCTCACTCTCACAATCCGACGGCTGTGCGACACTACCGGGGGGATCAAGCAGGGTCGAGGACTTTGTGCTCAACTCTGCTAAACTTCGAGGTGTTAGTAAGCATTTCTATAATCAGTAACACTTTTTTGGCCCGACCCGGGAATGAAACCCAAGACCTCTATGTCGTATCTCTATAAATATGTACGTATAACTGTCTACATAAAAGTATAGAAGTCCAGTATATGGTTAGCTGTTATGACACAAAAGTCTATAGAATGACAGTGCAAGATATACTGGTCAATGAAACAAGTCAAAGTTGTTTAAATTCGATTTTTGCGTTATTTACATTCATTACGACATTAGTTACAATATTATACGAAAACAGACATCGAAAGGTAAAAAATATATTAAAGGAAACAGGACAATATATATATATATATATAATATATAAATTATTTTGTATGTCCATACCCAAGCACCCATTACAGTGGACTCAATGACAAAGCTAACATTTAAATATACTTACTACTTTGATATTTCACTTACCACACAACGCATTTAGGTGTTTTCAACTAATATATGAATTATTAACAGATATTTCTCTAATTATCATCATAATTATTTAAAAAAAAACTAAAAAAAATAGCGATTTAATTATGTAAAAAATGGCTAATTTTGTGTAGAATTCACGAAAACTTCAGATTGCAGCGGGAATCGAACCCCCAACGTTGCAATATCGGTGAATACTAAAAGGATAGTTAAAAATGAAAAATAAATTTAACTACACAAAACCTCGTTTTTTTAAAATACAATTGAGTAAATAGCAACTCAAACTTATTAAAAAAAAAACTCATAGCTAGTATGTACATTGACGCAGGGGTGACAGTTATCGTGGTAACTGTGTAAGCCTCACACTGTCACGATGACTGTCATGCCTTTGACGTCCTCAAGCGGAGGGTGGAAAAGCATCTCACTAGGCCGCCATAGTGTGGGTCACCATACTGCATTGTCTACGTTCACAACGACCATGGTGACCACAACTCTCGGACTCTACTCATGCCTTCCATCAGGCAGAGTAGAGTCACTTTGGCAGGCTCTTAAAATAGAAAAAAAAATGTACAGGATTCGGCAGCACTTCGGTAGCAAAGACATACTTACCAAAGAGTAGCAGTTATCACACATGAGCACGTGAGCGTCAATCGGACTCGTGTGATTGGCGACACATATTCCTCGCGTCGGTTTATTGTGGGTGTCGTGGTACGTTACAACAGCTGATATACTCCTCGACAAGAAGTTGAAACACATCAGGGACACAGCGTAGTTAACCCTCTGCTTCAGTTTCCCATCGGGGAGGGTGCCCACACATGCTGTACAGGTTATCAGCCACCATACCTATGACATGTTTGTGATGGTAATGGCCTTCCAATGATATATTATACAGGTGAATTTTTATATAGATTTTATCTCAGCGAGGTTAGAAACCATACCTTCGATTAAACCTATATTGTGTGTGTGTGTGCGTGTGTGCGAGTAACATAAGGACAATCACAAATGAAATAACCCCAAATGAGTTACAATTATGTAAATATAAAATCCCGATAACATTATATACAAATGGCATACCATATACCCAGGTTTCCTTTATTTAATTTTACATCCACCCTGACGACATTAACATTTAAACCTATTTCGCAAGTGATTCCAAGCGACTCTTAGGCGATTACGAGCAATTCCCAGGCGATTCCGAGCAATTCCCAGAGTGTATATAATCGGATACCAATGAGAAACAGTTGTTGCTGCTCAGAATGGCGACGTCAATGACGCTGGTGTGGTTGGCGACGCAGAAACCGTTGCCCTTGGGGGAGTACTGCTCGTCGTGGAAGGTGGCCACGAGGGATATGCTCCGGACGAGAATGCGGAGCGACATCACGTACGAGATGCGTCCGATACGGCCACGGAGACCATCGTGGGGAATCATGCTCACTATCCAAGTGCTCATTATCATAACGAATACCTGAATGTGTAAACACTTGAGAATATTACCTGAATATCATAATACATGAACTAGTTTTCGCCTACGGCTGTGTTTGTGGGCGATTTGATGTCCTAAAAGTATTTTTCCCTAGTCAAAACTAACTTCGGACCTGGTTAAGACCCGGGCCTCTATGACCAGTGTTTTTGTCTTCTATTAGGTATTGCCAGTTTAATGTTTTATATCAAGACTTGAACGTTTTCCATAAAATTTGTTCTTTGTGGTTTGGTCACTGTAAGTAATATAACTTTGGGACATTATAAAGTAGACTGAACTGACATGAAATTAAAAAGATAATTGCCCCTTTTTAATATACCTATACAAAAGTCAAAGTATTTACTGTTCAATTTCTATTGACTTGTATTAAGCTGGCAACACCAGCATTTAGAGCAAATAAAATAATTATTTCTAATTAATAGACTATTTCCGTTACCATGTGGTGATGGATTAAGAATACAAAGTGTCACCACTCATATTTATCCCACGGATGTCGTGTGAGGTGACAATAGGCAAATAGAAGAAAAACTTGATACAAACCCTTTGCCAACCCTTCAGGCCAGCGTGGTATAGTCCAAGATCTCCTTTCTAAAGAGAGGTCCATGTCCAGCAGTGGACTGTTAGAGGCTGTTGCGAGATTATTAATTGAGAAAAGAAATTTGTGTATCCAAGTGGGCTTCAGACTGTATCACAGAATGTGGATATGTGTATGTAATTGAACTCTAACATTGAGGTATTAAGGTTGCTTTTAACTCACTCCAATAATGAATATCATGATCCTGAGCGGCAGTAGGAACAGGTACCTCACCACGAAGCCCATCGCCCATATAATCGTCAATCGCCACGTCAAGAACTCGTACTGTCTGTAACACAATCAGTTGAAACGTTAAAACCACCCGTATTGTATACTGCCTAAGGTCGTTATTTGAATACCTTCGGGTAGGTGATTGTGTCATTTAAGATGAATGGTGTACCTAAATTATTTTTTTTATGAATCTGTCTTGGAGTAATGACAACCCTACGTACGTAGTGCATGTGTTAGGGTTGCCCCTCATTCGTCACTACGTATTTTTATGTATTTAATATTTTAGGCAAGTTTATCAAATGTAGGTACGTGTTTTAAGGGTCCAAAAATTACACAAATTGATATGAAAATAGCACGAAATCATTTTATAACTAGGTATACAGGTCTGTCAGTTTTATTAAAATAAAAATACCACCCCTAAGGTGCCCAGTCAATGTTACTTTTTGAATGTGCCTTTTTTCTTTACACGATGATAATGTAAGCCGATTTCGAACAGTGTTCGACACTTGTAGTCTAAGATCCCGCTGCAAAAACACTACGTTCATTACGTTTTGAGTGAAACACACATTTCTACATACGTTTATGAATAGGAGAATACATTGATCAACACGCAGCCAGTAAAAAGTGGCCGCAAGTAATTTTAATTAAATTAATGTTAATTAATTTTCCAAAAAAAATTCCGTTCACTTCTCTTTTAAATAAGGGTCGATTTATACTAGCGCAGAGTCGAAGCGCATCGAAGCGTCTATCCAAAACTTAACATAACAAATTCAACCTTAACTCCACAGCGTAACGCACACATTACTTCGGAGATTTTAAAAAGACGCGCGCAGACGCGCGCATTCGTCGGAATTCGCGCGTCTGCGCGCGAACAACGTTGATTGGAGAGCGCGCGTGCGCGCGCGTTCGCGCGCATGCGCGCGCATTCTCGTGTATCCGCGCCCACTAGGGGTCGATTTATACTAGCGCAGAGTCGAAGCGCATCGAAGCGTCTATCCAAAACTTAACATAAAAAATTCAACCTTAACTCCACAGCGTAACACACACATTACTTCGGAGATTTTAAAAAGACGCGCGCAGACGCGCGCATTTGTCGGAATTCGCGCGTCTGCGCGCGAACAACGTTGATTGGAGCGCGCGCGTGCGCGCGCGTTCGCGCGCTTGCGCGCACATTCTCGTGTATCCGCGCCCACTAGCGAACCAACGCGTCATCAGTCGGAAATTGGCCTGCGTCGGTGTTAATCACAATGGACTCGGACGAAAAATTAATTTACCTGGTGCAAAAATATGAATGCCTATTTAATACAAAAGCTAAAAATTATAGTGACAAACATTCCAAAAATAATGCTTGGGAAAAAGCTGTTGATGCCCATTACTACACGTGAGAGTGCGCGCGTATTCGTGCGAATGCGCGCGCATTCGTGCGGCTTCGCTTCAGTTGTAAAAAATTTGACGCTTCGATGCGCTTCGACTCTGCGCTAGTATAAATCGACCCTAAAATGTCATCCACATCATAATAATGCGTATAAAGAATTCAAAAATCCATAGGAGCCGTTGCACGCTCGGCCGCAACTACCTCGCAGCCAGGTGTAAGCAGGTAATATTTTGATTTATTTATACGTTCATGACTTACACGCTTGTTTTTTACATCAAATTAAAGCTAATTTTTTTTCTAATATTATGATATGCCGCTGCCTGTGAAAAAATAGCCGCAAATTAGGGGTGCTATTTGTTAAAGACGCGAGATATTATTAGTTTTACTACACAAAAAACACTTCTTCATTTTTCTAAAATGTTAACTTAACTTTAACAACGTAATAACAAGTTGAATAAGTAAATAATATCAACAGTATTGTGTACAACGAGCTCCAAAACGTGGTTATAATATAAGAATAATTCAGCTGTACTGTTGAGAACCCTATCTATCGACGCATGCGCAATGGCTTTGAATAGTCACACAGCTGGCATTCGCCATCCTCATCTAACAAGTGGCGTTGCGCGCTAACTCTCTTTCACTTTATCTCGAATATCTCGCGTCTTTAACAAATAGCACCCCTAATTTGCGGCTATTTTTTCACAGGCAGCGGCATATCATAATATTAGAAAAAAAATTAGCTTTAATTTGATGTAAAAAACAAGCGTGTAAGTCATGAACGTATAAATAAATCAAAATATTACCTGCTTACACCTGGCTGCGAGGTAGTTGCGGCCGAGCGTGCAACGGCTCCTATGGATTTTTGAATTCTTTATACGCATTATTATGATGTGGATGACATTTTATTTAAAAGAGAAGTGAACGGAATTTTATTTGGAAAATTAATTAACATTAATTTAATTAAAATTACTTGCGGCCACTTTTTACTGGCTGCGTGTTGATTAATGTATTCTCCTATTCATAAACGTATGTAGAAATGTGTGTTTCACTCAAAACGTAATGAACGTAGTGTTTTTGCAGCGGGATCTCGTACTATTGCAACATTATAGTGCACAAGTTCGTGCGCAAAAATAGGTGCACACTCTGTTCCCTCACTCTCAAAATCCAATGAGACGGTTATCCGACACGACCGAGGGGAGATCAGGCGCAGGATCAACTGTTTAACTTGCTCTCGGAGACACAGTGGTTAAGATCCTAACTTCTAAACTCCGTAAAGTAATCAGAAAATTTCGATGACATTTTTCGACCCTGACCCGAGAATCGAACCCGTCTTGGGTTCGATCTAATCTTGATGAGCAGGCGCATATGTATGTAGTCTCTAATCGTTTCTTTTCTTTGCGTTTAGACGAGAATGTGGTTCATAATTTAATCTTAAGGCAGTAAAACAGAAGGTATCTTTAATAAATAAATAACTAAATATTACGGACATTTGACACACAACGCCATCTAGTCCCAAACTAAGCAGAGTTTGTACTATGAGTACTTGACAAATGGTATAAATGCATATATACCTTTTTTGTAAATACATAAATATTATACATAGAAAACACCCAAACTCCGAAACAAACACTTGCAGATCATGCAAACATTTGGCCCGACCCGGGAATCGAACCCAAGACCTGAAAGCACAACAGTCGCATATGCTGCCACTGCGCCACCAAGGCAGTTGATCATTATACTTATACATAGACATAGAGATTTACATATATGCATATTTTGAACATAACATTGATAATCTTGGGTATGTCTACTTCTATCTATGATTATATGTGTGGAGATGGATTAAGAATACAGTGTGTGACCACCCCTATTCATCCCATGGGTGTCGTAAGAAGTGACTAAGGGAACAAACTACACCGGACAACATCACTGCAAAAAGAATAGCCTAGATGACACCTTAGTCAAATTCATCAACATCAACAGCCTTCACAGTCCACTGCTGGACATAGACCTCTCTTTAGCAAGGAGGTTTTGGCCTACTGTACCACGCTGGCCAGACGGATTGATTGATTTGTTCCAAGTTTTCCTTCTCTTTGTAAAGATGTTGTCCTGCATACTTTGTTCCCTTAGTCGCCTTTTACGACACCCACGGGATGAATAGGGATGGTAACACTATGTATTCTTAATCCGTCCCCATACGGACGGTCAAATTAGTTACTTTTTATCATCTGTCACAACGACAATTTTGTATGAAAAGTGTACTAAATACCAAATTGTGACGTCACTGTTTTAGACTACTCAATTGAACAATATATTTCACTGTATGTTTGATTGAAATTCGTAATAATAATAAAAAGCTATGTTAATTGTATTTGCCGAGATGTTTCGCGATATTAGTTTTAATGAAGTGGACATTGATATTTATTTACGATACAGTCATCTACCCAATTAAAACTTGAAACAAACCCTATACCAACGTGTCAGGTCAGTGTGGTATCATTACAGTCCACTACTGGACATAGGCCTCTCCTTAGCGAGGAGGTTTTTTTATGTCCAACAGTGGAGTATTAAAACCTGTTGATTCGACTGTACGGTTGGCCTAGTGGTTTAAGCGGTCGCCACGCCGCTCTCTACTGCACTGTGTTGTGGGTTCAAACCCCAGATGGAATAATTCTTTGTGTGATCCACAAATTGTTGTTCGGAGTCTGGGTGCTCTTTGTGTCCGTTTCTTGTATGTTTGTAGTCCCCCGCGACACAGGATTTATTCCTAGCGAGCGTTGTCACTTTTGTGCGTGTCTTTGATGTGACGTGTTATTGAAAATATTAATATGACTTTAAATGTTTTATCAGCATTTATATAATTATGTTTTATCTTATTTTATTGAATAGATTAGTTACATTGTATTAGGTGTGTAAAAAAAGTGTACGTATTATCTACGAGACAGACTTTCTATATCGCATAATATCACAAGTTATGTAATAAATGAGAGATTGCCTTGTTTGAAATATCTCACAGCCTTTCACAGTCCACTGCTGGACATAAGCCTCTCCTTAGCAAGGTTTTGGCCTACTATTCCACGCTGCCCAGACACCCGTCTGGTATAGGATTTATTTCAAGTTTTCCTTCTCTTTGTTGTCTTGCATACTTTGTTCCCTTAGTCGCCTCTTACGACACCCACGGGATGAATAGGGGGTGGTAACACTGTGAGGGTGGCAGGTGCGGCCATCTGTCACCCTAGCAGAAGCAGGCCGGGGTTGTGATGCAGAAGGAAAGGGAACATCGGGGTTCCCACACTGGAGGAGGGGGCATGTACAAGTCGTAGGTGGTCCAAGGTAAGTCGAGGCTCCAGGGATTTCCTTACTAGGGTGCACCTGGTTCCCGACTACTGGTACCTGAGACGGCGTGCGGTTTTTGGTCGGTTCGAGTCCGACATAACCACCTTTCGGTAGTATCTATGGGGATTTCCGCACAAAAATAGTCGGTGGTAACAATATGTATTCTTAATCCATCACCACACGAACTGATCAACCGATCATCATAACATTGTGTTTACATATAGTCAAGAGTCTTTTATGGTCTTTCTATTCTATTCTCGTTACGAATGTGATTTTTTTATGTGGTGCCCATTATTTTTAATTTAATTAATTTTTTATTATACATCCCTCCGCCTTTGTTCATCACCAGATTTAATGCACAGAGCATTCTTCTAGTACTTCTGGGCCTGATTTGTCTGCATTCGCACTGAGTATGGTGACTACCACTCTTGGATTCTGTTCATGCTTGCCATCAGGCAGAGTAGAGTCACTCTCATCAGTCAAACTTCTGGCGGTGTGACAGCCTTGTAAGTTAATTCAGGTGTACAGAAATAATATCCTACTAATATTATGAATGCGAAAGTTTGTGAGTATGGATGTTTGTTACTCTTTTACGAAAAAACTACTGGACGGATTTGGATGAAACTTTACAGTACAGGTTATACATCGGAATAACATATAGGCTACAATTTGTAATGATTTTATGTAATTTTGGTCGTAATATAACGATACATGTCAATCAAGTCGGAAAAAAACTGGCCTCTGAGTGTTATCTTGGCGTACGCTGCCTAAACCATTGAAGTTACACAAAGATGATGTACCGTAGGATTGTTTATCTTAAAAAAATATATCAAAATGATCTGTTGTGAAACTTAATGTGGCAGACTAAATTCCACGCGAGTGAAGCCGCGGACAAAAGTTAGTTATATATAATCAATAAAAAATATTCACGCGTTCTGTATTTTTTTTTTATTTTGTAAGTGCAAGTTGCTCAAAAAACATAGTTTGGCAAAAATACAAGGTACTTCTCCAATTCACAAATCAAAGTTGAATCAAGTCAATACAAACCAGATTTGAAAAACAACACAAAAGCCCAATTATTGAGAGAGGTTACAAGATATTTAACATCACACTACGACACTTTGCGGCCGAGCAGTGAGCTTAAATGTGAGTGAAACTGCAGTGTACGTTTAGCTTATAACATAATTTAGATGAACAACACAAAATCAAAAACATTCGTAATATAAATCTATGACGTCATCAATGACGTCATATGTGCATATTTAATGTATTGCGTATTATATTTGTATACTAACTTTTCGTTACTTCCGTGAAGTCTGTAAAAAAGTTGGGTGATTTATTTATGGTTTTTAATTAAATAATATCGCTGAGACGGTCTTTTGGCATAGAATTCAAATAGTATTGTGTCTGTATTATGCATTGCTTTAGAATGCAAACAAACAAACTTAAAAATGCAACATAAGGAGTATAAAATATTAAGAATAAGTTGATAAAGCGTTGGGATTCCAAATGTGGCAAAAATTTCATTCAGCGCCATCTATCAGTGACCGCCAAAACTACAACTAACGTTAAGATTCTGCATCGCACAATTAAAGTTCTCACACTTTCTCTTAGTAGTTCCTCCTATCAAAAGGGTACAAAATACTATAACATAAAATCTTTTATTTTCTTAAATTTCGAAGTAAGTTGTAAATTTCTTTGTTGCCATTCTAAGGACTTACCTGTTAGTTCTGGTAAGCAAGTTCCAACTCCTCAGTTCTTCGGCTTCGAACACGGAAGTCACTTGATCCTCGATGATGGACTCCATTCCAGCTTTGACAAGGTCCAAACAATGCGACAAGTGGAAGTCGACCTTGTTCTGGAATAAAAATATAGATAAGCACGTTAGGACCTGCGTTTTAATAAGCAATTATCTTTTCTTGGTGTTCAGATCTTGGGAAGCTCTCCAGCCACATAGTATTTATAATATACATAAGCGATTTTAAGTTTCTAGGAGTGGGGGGGAGAGGAATTTAAGGTCGTTCAGTTTCGCATGGGATCTGAGTCTGAAACTAATCAAATATCATTGAAATGCATAAGAATTGGCAGGTAGTAGAGCCACGCTGATTTCAGCATAAGCGGGCCGGCTCGACCGGAGGCCCATTGATGCAGGGGTGTCAGTTATCGTGGTAACTGTGTAAGCCTTACACTGTCACGATGATTGTCATGCCTTTTACATCCCCAAGCGGGGTGTGAAAAAGCATCTCACTAGGCCGCCATAGTGTGGGTCACCATACTGCATTGTCTCCATTTGCAATGGGTATGGTGACCACAACTCTTGGATTCTATTCATGCTTTCCATCAGGCAAAATAGAGTCACTTAGGCAGGCTATTAATATAAAACAAAAACAAAAATAAGAACCTGACAGTGAAACTGGAAATATTGATATGGTGTTACTAATTTCGACTGCTAAGATATAGGTCGTGGGTTCGACTCTCACCCAGGATAAATAATTGTGTGATAAGCACAATCATTTATTCTGTGTCTGGGTGGAGTAGCACTGTCTCGTTGGTCTAGCGGTTAACGTATGCGACGGGCGATCAAGAGGTCTCTGGTTCGAAACCCGACCCGAATCAAAGTGTTTTTGTTTTTTTTGAGTATGGAATGCTTAACAGTCCGGACTTTCGAAATTGGGGTCTTAACCCTCGAGCCTCGGAGAGCACAGATAGCCACCCCATCAGATTATAAGAGTAAAGGAACAGAAAGTGCACTATAATATCTCTTGCGTAGTTCGCAGGTCTACGTTGAGACTGATCGTTGATGATGAAATCGACTAGTACAGTATATTCTTATATTAAAGAAGTTTACATATTTGCATATTATATTCAATATTATATGCATTTTAAAAAAGCGCAAAGGACAAGAAAGGAACGTTTAACAAATTAATACACGTGTATATTTACATACTAGTCACTGTTATCGTAAATATGTGATTTTTTTAATTGTTCAAGTTAAATAACTTCTTGAGTCGTTAATATCGTAATAATTACGCGTTTCAGTCTTTGTAAGATTTTTACACCTAACATTCCGTTCGCGATATTCAAAAATGTCTGACAAATATATTTTAAAAAGAAGTCATAAATAAGGTATAATATCCTTGTCCGTGTGGTGACGGATTAAAAATACATAGTGTTACCACCCCTATTTATCTCGTGGGTGTCGCAAAAGGCGACTAAAGGAACAAAGTATACAAGACAACATCATTACAAAGAGAAAGAAAACTTGAAACAAACCCTATTCCAACTCGTCTGGCCAGCGTGGTATAATAGGACAAAACCTCCTTGCTAAGGAGAGGCCTATGTCCAGAAGTGGACTGTAAAAGGCTGTTGATGCATACTTGATGGTAAGTTATTAACACCGCTCATAAACCACTACAACTAAAACGAGTCAAAAGTGCGTTGTTGACCTTTAAATACGGAAGGTATTTTAAGGTCAACAACGCACTTTTGACCCCCACCCGTATTAGGGAGAAGAATGAGCTCCGACAGAGTAACACGGACTTAGGTACAAAAAAAGATTGTAGATACGACTTACTTCTCCTTTAGCCTGGTCAGTTCTATGTCCGTTGTGAACTCTCTCCTGGCTTGAACTCCGCTTATAATTTAACTCTGGTGATGGACCGAGGATCTCGTGCCGTTCTATCACAGTCATCTTCGTGCCTGGAATCATTATAAAGATAAAATAAATAACACAAAACAAACCCGTAAACATTACCAGTACGATTCACCATAGTTCTAACCCTTCTTACACGCCCACTACTGTAACTTCTGTACACCGGCATCAGCGGCAAAGTCCCACGAACACACCGAGTTATGACAGTCAGGGAAGCCTCTGATAAATTGAACTAGTTGAAAAATTCATCCAAAGTGAATTGACAATATAAGAAATTCATTTCTCTTCATTATAAAGTGACCGACAAATATTAAAAAAGGCAATTATCATAGTGTACCGTTCCAGACGTAAACTGTAAACTATTCAGCATTATATCACTTCACTAGAGTTCGTCAGAGGATATGGACCTGGACCTCCTAATCCTTTATATACCTTACACCTTTTTTTTTTATAAATACATACATATTATACATAGAAAACACCCAAACTCCGAAACAAATATTTGCAGATCATCCAAACATTTGGTCCGAGGCTTCGAACCCAAGACCTCAAGCACAGCAGTTATACACAAAACTGCTGCGCCACCGAGGCTGTTAAAAAATGTTAGAATGAAAGTAAAAATGTAAAAATCCAGTTAAAATGAAAGCTAGGTATATTTTAACATCGAGGGCGAGCTCTTATCTGAAAACGCCATTAAACTATGAGTAAAAATCGATTTGTACCTGGGTTTGTAACTAAATTTTAACAATATGGCGCCTCTATCATAGAGAACTTAAACGAATGTCTGTTCGTTAGTTCTGTCCTGTTCTTGACTTAACCTGGTCTTAAAATATTTGTGGTTGTCAAGGCAAAAGTTGAAATATCCTGGGCAAAATTTAAAAATACCCCCTCATGTTTTTTCCAGGAACTCTGTGGTGGGTAAATGTCCACGGCGAAACAGGTCACAAAAACTCTGCTTCACCGGTTTTGGCACAGAATCATCTTTATGTGCATTTAGATATGTTATTATAGCGATAATTTTGCAAACCTACATAAACTGAAGTAAAGCTGGCAGCATGGAGCAATACAAAAAAAATACCTATTTCAGCCATTGGACCTATGAACCAAAGATCATTTTTCTTAATAAAAGATTATGAAGTGCTTTTAAGGACAAGTGGACTGTTCAACTAATTGAGATCTTTTGTTGTGGTGTTTTGTGACATATTTATTATCATTAACTAGCTAACCTTCGCTACTTCTTTCTGCATGTCTAAAAATAATTAAAATTACCCAGCTTTTGTAATATTATCTTTGATACTCGGCTCTTTTTGGTCTTTGCCTATAACTTTTCCCGAAAAACATACTAAAATAATTAGTTGAATCAGTCCAACCGTTCACGCGTAATGTCGTGTCTGAAGTTATGAATGTAAATTTGAGTTTGTCGTCATACGATCGTTAAAAAAAGTATTTTTTTTAGGATGTAGGCGGCAAGTCAGCATACGGGTTGCGTGATGAAAAGTGACTTCGTAGTCTGGAAGTCGCAAGCTGCAGAAATCTGAAGCGCGTTACCGATCTTGATTTAAAAAATCTAAATTGCGTAAATTTCCAGTAGTATTGGTGATTGTGATAGTATTGATTGCCCGTAATCATTTTCACCATCATTCTCCACAATCCAAGTAGTGGCCAGTTTCCAAGTTCCGTAGGTAGATGTAGGTTTCAGAGTGCCCACAATTTATTTTGTTTAATTAGTATTCGTAGGGCTTTGTAGTTAGTTCAATATTACCTACTACTTGGGTTGTGGAGGTAAGATGGCAGTAACTTCGCGTAACAAATCAGAGTTCAGCCGTATCGCAGTAGTCGTAAAGCTTGTCTTAAAAGTTTAGGAAAAAAGTCTCGGAGAAAAAAGATCTTTATGCATTTACTGCTAAAGAACCTCTTCCTTTTTCCTCAGGTCCTCTTTTCATCCAGGTATTTATTAATGTTACTCTTACCGTTAATACTGCCGTTCTCCTTGATGATGGCCGAAGGAGGTTTGTCGTCAGGCACAGGCGGGTCCTCATCTTCCTCGTCAGAGCTATCTTTGCGAGCAATCTTCTCGGCCACTTCGATGTGTTGTCTGCCATACTGTCACAATAAGATAACATTTATTACAGTAAGTATTTACAATGTGCCTATTGGCCTTGAGGTTAGTAACTCTGACTGCTATGCCGGGGATCTTGAGTGTTGATTCTCGTCGTGGTTCTGCCTAGTTTGGTACCAGAATGCCGTATATGATTTGTGAAGTTATAATTATTATGTTAGTTTAGAAGATTTTACGCGAAGATGATGTCAAATTTCAGAGACATATTGTGCCTATGTCCGGGGAAATGACGAAATTATTATAGAACAATAAAAATTAATATCTTGGTTTCATTTTTTTTTTATTTTACGAGCCTGCTAGAATGACTCTACTCTGCCTGAGGGAAAGCATGAATAGAATCCAAAAGTTGTAGTCACTGTCCTCATTGCGAATGCAGATAGTGCAGTATGGTAACCTACACTGGTGGCCTAGTAAGATGCTTTTTCACGCCTCGTTTGATGATGTAAAAGGCATGTCAGTCATCGTGGCAATGTATTGTACACACTTACCACGACAACTGTCACCCCTGCATCAATGAGCCTCCAGTTTCGAATTCACCAATGAAACACGGCAGCACGGATGCTGTCGCTTTAGATTGATCTTCTGTGGGAGGGTAGTACGACTGCGGTCGAGCCAGCCCGTTCGTGCTAAAATCAGCGTGGCTCTACTACCTAACGATGCTATATTGTTGGTATCATAATGACTCAGAGAAGGAAACTTGAAACAAACCCTATACCGACCCGTCTGGCCAGCGTGGTATAGTAGGGTTTTGCCTCCTTTCTACGCAGAGGCCACGTCCAGCAGTGGACTATAAAGGTTGTTGGTGTGCGAGTGATTCAACAACCCGTAAATTTATTATACATAAGTATATAAACTTGTAAATAATACCATGTTAACAAATATTTCTTTCAGTTTAATGTGTACTACACATTTTTTTGTTTATTTTACGATGTTTATACAAGGGGCCTCCTAGTAAAAGTATTATATTTGAAACAGTCAGAATAACCAGTTTATATAGATACACCTATTTTAATCTTCATATTTTATGAGTGTCATATGACGTCGTTCCTTCAAGGTCACGTAAAACGCAATCAATAAATCGACGATAGATACCCATATGTTGTCTTACATATATCTATAGGTTATATTAATATTTTTGCACAGACATACTACGCTTGTATCCTTGAAAGGTTTGGCAGAGGCGTAATAGATAGTCATATTTTGTAAATTTCAGTTTTGTTTATTTCTTAACAAACAAACTAGTCGTACTTAAGACATACATTTTTTTTATATTAAGAGCCTGCCAAGGTGACTCTACTCAGCCTGATGGAAAGCATGAATAGAATCCAAGAATTGTGGTCACCATATTGATTGCAAATGGAGACAATGTAGTATGGTGACCCACACTATGGCGGCCTTGTGAGATACTTTTTCATACCCCGCTTGGGGACATAAAAGGCATGACATTCATCGTGACAGTGTAAGGCTTACACAGTTACCACGATAATTGTCACCCCTGCATCAATGAGCCTCAAGTCTCACACTCAAAAACGAAACACGACAGAATGGATGCTGGCGCTTTAGGTTGGTCTTCTGTGGGAGGGTAGTACTGCCCCGGTCGAGCCGGCCCGCTTGTGCTGAAATCAGCGTGGCTCTACTACCTACCCAGACCTACCATGAAACGGACACAAAGAATACCCAGATTCAGAGCATAGTGTATATTGGATTGTGGAACACGCACCGTGTTTTTGCATGTACGGATCAAACCCGCAACACTCAGCTCAGTAGTAAGCGGCGAGGGAACCGCACATACCATCATTACTACCTGTACACCTGTACAGTTTTTTAGTGGCAGACACATAATGGAGGAAGTCTATTGGAGAATATGCATATACCATGCGGACGAACGCTTTTTTTGATGACGGAGTGGCAAATCCTTTTTTGTTTTTTAAATAAGAGACCTACCAAAGTGAGTCTATTCTGCCTGATGGAAAGCATGAATAGAATCCAAGAGCGGTGGTCGCCGCACTCACTGCGAACGAAGACAGTGCAGTACGGCGACCCACGCTATGGCGGCCTAGTGAGATGCTTTTTCACGCCCCGCTTAAAGGACCCGGGATCGTAGTGGGAGGGAAACACTTGCGCTGGTAATGAATTTCAGGCTTTAACCGATTTGCACAAGAAGATAGAGCCGAACCGTTTAGTTCGGGATCGTATGTCTACCATTCTGAAACGGTGACTTCCAAGACCAACACGAGTTGTCCTGTAGAGAAACGGAGAGGATGGGATCAGTTGGAAGAGTTCGTCAGAACACTCTCCATGATAAAGGCGATCGAGGACTGCCATAGAGGCGACATCTCTTCGCAACTACAGAGACTCAAGGGATTCATCTCTTTGGATCTTTAACTCCTTGGGGTACAGGGGTATCAATCAATCAATTCAACCTATCGTCGTCCAACCTGCTGAACGAGGGTCTCCCCTGATGAACGCCAACCATCCCGGTCTTGGGTAATTCGCATCCATCTGCGGCCAGCCATTTCCTTAAGTCGTCGGTCCATCGCGCCGCAGGGCGTCCTACACTACGTTTGCCCAATCGTACCCCCTGTATGATTGGGCAAAAGTATGCGATGTTTAAATTAAAAAACAGCGAAGGTCGTCCTAAGGTGCTCTATTCTGGGAGGGATTGGATAACGTGATTTCAATCTCACTATGAATCTAAAATTTCCAGACAGCTATAAATCAATCGCGGTTAAGTTGCATAACGAATACGAAAAATGAATTTAATTGCCTTATTTATTATATAAAATAATTGATATGTTACGTATTTCCACTAATATTAAAGTTATTAAAAACGAAAGTGTTGAAACCGAGTGAAACTATTAGTGTATGTATTGTGAACGGTGGGGGAGGGGTGTTGTAATTATAGAGTACTTGTACATCTGGACCTGTAAGTGTCCATGGACAGCCATAGCCATTCCATCAGGTGTCCTGGATGATAACTTGTCCACTATACCATAACCCTTGATAAAAGCTAGCTTACGTGCTATTCTCGATTAAAATCTATACGAGTGACGAACTTCATCCAGATCTGTCCAGACGTTTTGGCGTAACTTAATAACAAACATTCATTTACATATTTATATATGTACTTGATTAATGACGATTAGATTTCTGTGTACTTTTTGTATGATTGTGTAAAATTAAATATGTTTACATATCAAATTACCATCTGAATCACCTCATAACAGGTGAGTGAGCTAATTATGTAATGTTCTTTAAATTGTGCTCATGCGCAGCCTTGTCCAGTTAAGGTCACGATACGATGATTGTGTTGCAGTGCAACAATAATTTGTGTCTGTGATACTACTTCTGAATAGACTTCAAAATCGAGGCGCGTCTGAATTCGAAGGTGTTTTTATATGTTTTGTCCATACCCCGAGAGTTTTTCCAAACTGGCTTGGGGTCAGTTATCAGTCTAGTGATACGGTTAAACGTCGATGTACCTGGAGCGACTGCCATCAGATCTCCAAAACTCGAGTGTTAGGCGATATTGAATTCTTGTAGATATATCGTTACCAGACTTTTTGTGGCAACTGAGACTGGAGGCTTTACATCCTCTCCGAGGTACGGAGGAGGAGGTATGGCTGGCCCCATCCATGATCTGACTGAGAATATTTAACTTAACAATGTCTATTTCTATTTGAAGAGCCTGCCAAAGTGACTACTCTGCCCGATGGAAAGCATGACTAAATTCCAAAGAGTTCTCGTCACCATACTCATTGCAAATGCAGACAATGTAGTATGGTGACCCACACTATGGCGGCCTAGTGAGATGTTTTTTCATGCCACGCTTGGGGACGTAAAAGGCATGACAATGTCTTTACAGCCAAGAATTTTTGTATTTTCCATAATAAAAAAATAATAAATATCAACTCGAGATCAAGTGGTTTTATTTAGTCTGAATAATTAGATTAAGTTTTTTGAAACAAACCCTATACCAATTCTGACCAGCGTGGTAAACCAAAACCTCCTTGCTAAGGAGAGGCCTATGCCCAGTAGTGGACGGGTAAAGGCTATTGATGTGATGTGATGTAAAGGTTTTTTTGTAATTTTACAAAGATAACAATATAATACACGACCGCGACAAACACAAACTTGTTAAATAATGAGGTAAAGACCTTGACATTATTTAAAGATGGCCTGGTCATATAAGTACTCTATTCTGTTTTTACTTTGTTTTTTCTATATTAAGAGCCTGCCAAAGTGACTAATCTGCCTGATGGAAAGCATGAATCCAAGAGTTGTGGTCACCATACTCATTGCAAATGCAGACAATCCAGTATGGTGACCCACACTATGGCGGCCTTGTGAGATGCTTTTTCACACCACGCTTGGGGACGTGAAAGGCATGACAGTCATCGTGACAGTGTAAGGCTTACATAGTTACCACGATAACTGTGTCCCCTGCATCAATGGGCCTCCGGTCTCACACTCACCAACGAAACACGACAACACGGATGCTGGCGCTTTCGGTTGGAAATAAGAGATAACTTTGTTTTTAACTGCCTCTGTGGCGCAGAGGTAGTGAATGCGACTTTTGTGCTTCGGGCTCGAGGTCTCGAGTTCAATTCCCGGGTCGAACCAAATGTTTGTATGATCTGCAAATATTTGTTTCGAAGTTTGGGTATTTTCTATGTATAATATGTATGTATTTACAAAAAAAAAGTATATAGGTATTCTATCAGTCAGTCTAGTCATCATAGTTCAAGCTCTGCTTAGTTTGAAACTAGATGACGTTGTGTGTCAAATGTCCGCAATGTTTATTTATTTATTTTATTTAATATTGACTGATAAAGTGTTTTCTTAAATCTGTGTAAAATAATTTTAAGATTGACTTGAAATTGAATTCATGAATTTATCTTCGGTTAGTCTATTTGCTTTCGTATCATGTTTTAGGGGGTTTTCTTTTTAGTCTATGGATTCTATTGGTAGTTTATAGGTAAGCGCTTGTTTGAGAACTTTTCAATACATTAAGGATAGTTTATACATACATTTATAAACTTCAACAGCTTATAGCACCCCTATACTAGCTATAGGTCTCTTCCTAGAAGATTTTGGTCTACTGTACCACGTCATACAAACCCAACATTGATTGCACGATTAGCCTAGTGGTTTAAGCGGTCGCCACGCCGCTCTCTACTTCGCTGAGTGTTGTGGGTTCAAATCCCTACATGGGACAACACTGTGTGATCCACAAATTGTTGTTCTGAGTCTGTGTGTTCTTTGTGTCCGTTTCTTGTATGTTTGGAAAGTCTCCCGCAACACAGGATTTGTTCCTAATGCGGGCGTTATCTTTTAACAAGAATAAAAAAAAAGAAAAATCTGGCCACCGTGATATAAAAGGCTAAAAACTTGCTTGCTTAAGACAAGTCTTTGTTCAGCAATTTTAGAGGCAGTTAATGATTCGCTGCCTGAAGTCTCGGGTTCGATTCCCGGGTCGGACCAAATGTTTTTTTGATCTGCAATTATTTGTTTCGGAGTTCGGTTTCTCTGTATGATACATATGTATTTACAAAAAAAATATTTAAGTCTTCATCAGTCAGTCTAGTTATCGTACAAGCTCTGCTTAATTTGAAACTAGATGGCGTTATGTTAAATGTCCGAAATAAAAAAAATACAAAGTTAGCCCGACGAGTTCGTACAGAGTTTTCCTTCTCTTTACAATGCTGTTTTCCTGCGTAATTTGCTGCCTCAGTCGGCTCTACGACAACCACGGGACTAATATGTGTGCTACTTGTAAATCCGTCATCACACACATAAGTGATACACATACATAAGGAAGTGCAACAAATAATAAAAAGTGATGGTGAACTTTGACCGAGAATTGAATATAAATAACTATTGATTCGATGCGTCGAACTCGTCATTGGTTCATGGAAGAAAACATGCAGTATCATTACTAAGCAGAATATATAGTGGACTTTGTTTAACAGATCTAAAACAATAATAGCAGTCTGTGTACCATAGACAGGCTCTGCCTTACTTGGACTCAGATACTACAGGTACATTGACTTCGACTGCACGATTGGCCTAGTGGTTTAAGCGGTCGCCACGCCACTCTCCACGTCGCTGAGTGTTGTGGATTCAAATCCTACATGGGACAACACTTTGTGTAATCCACAAATTGTTGTTCTGAGTCTGGGTGTTCTTTGTGTCCGTTTCTTGTGTTTGTAAAGTCCCCCGCGACACAGGATTTCTTCCTAATGCGGGCGTTGTAATTTATAATAAAAAAAAATTGACTCAATGGAATTCATACTTAGTGTCAAAATAACCATTGACCTCATTACGAAATTTTTACGAGATTTAGAACCTGCTAAAGTAACTACTCTGCCTGATGAAAAGTATGAATAGAATCCAAGAGTTGTGGTCACCATGGCCGCCCAGTGAGATACATTTTCACGCCCCGCTTAAAGATGTAAAAGGCATGACAGTCATAGTGACAGTCTAAGGCTCACGCACTTACCACGATAACTGTCACCCCTGCATCAATGGGCCTCTGATCTCGCACTCGCTAACGAAACACGACAGTACGAGTGTTGTCGTTTTAAGTTGGTCTTCTGTGAGAGGGTAGTACTGTCGTGGTCGAGCCGGCCCGTTGATGCTGTAATCAGCGTGGCCCTATTACCTTAAATATTGAGAAACTCCTTGGTTTTTGAAGTCAGTAGGAAAATAAGGTAAATTCACACGAACCACATACGGTATGCCGATCTCAATATTCTATGGTAACCAGATATACATATCTATGCATATACATGTAAATAAAATTGAAGTGTCTGTTTGTAATATTGAAATAACCGCTTTTTACTACACGCATATGAATCTACATACGATACATATGCCAAGATATCATTTTTTACAATTTTTGTCTGTCTGTCGTGTCTGTTTGTTCCGACTAATCTCTGAAACGGCTGGACCGATTTCGACGGGATTTTCACAGACAGAAAGCTGATATTATAGGAAAAAACTTAGGCTATAGGCTTTGGCATTATAAAAATATTACACGCGGCGGTATTAGTCGCGGGAAATAGATAGTTATAGATAAACTTCACTCGGACAGAGTAAATAATCATGTGTTCACAATTATTTGTTCTGGATGAGAATAGAATCCACGTCCTGCGGTTTAGCATTCAGAGTCATAACCCAAGGGGGCAGTCCAACTGAATACAAGCAGTTGCCTGCAGTTTTACTTGTCTAAATGACGTAGCTTGCTGTCCTAGTCCAATATAACCTTCCTCAACAATCGAGCTATCGATCAAATAATTTTTCAAATCCGGTTGGTAATTAACTAGATAAGCGAGTTTTACACAATATTTTTATCTATACATATAAAATAATAATATAAAATAATCTGACAGACATCTGATCTAATCTTGATGAGCAGGCGCATATGTATGTAGTCTCCAATCGTTTCTTTTCTTTGCGTTTAGACGAGAATGTGGTTCATAATTTAATCTTAAGGCAGTAAAACAGAAGGTATCTTTAATAAATAAATAAATAACTAAATATTACGGACATTTGACACACAACGCCATCTAGTCCCAAACTAAGCAGTTTGTACTATGGGTACTAGACAACTGAAATAAATACATATATACTTTTTTCATAAATTATACATTGAAAACACCCAAATTAAGAAACAAATATTTGCAAATCATGCAACCCGACCCGGAAATCGAACCTGAGACCTCAAGTACAGCAGTCGCATACGCTACAACTGTGCCACCGAGGCAGTAAATGATAAATTGGTTGATTGTACGCTTTAAAAACTCAAAAAGTTTCGCATCCATTAAACTGATATTTTGATACGATATAAAACAAATATTGTTTTTATATAGAAGAAGAGAAGAACACAGTCCAGATCTGTCCCCAGCAGACTTCTTTTTATGGGGCTATTTGAAGAATCGTGTCTACATCAATAAACCAAATACACTACGTCAAATAAAAGAAAAAATCAGCGAAGAGATGTTGGCGATCTTGCGGTCTCTTTCTCGTTCTCACTAAGAAGAGTGCAAACGTCGAAACGGTGGTCATTTAGACGAGATAATTTTTAAAAAATAAATTTCAACTAATTAGCTTTCTTGTAAATAAACAATTTTTATAATATATCAAATGGTTTTTTATATGACTTTTTGTAATGTTAACTAATTCGTTGCCCACCCTATGCATTACGCGTTGTCATCATCAATGCAATCACAATGTACTACAACGTGGAATGACAGGGTAAAGTCTGCAGATGGCGGAGGTGTTTAAGTAATCGCCACGCCGCCCTCTGCTGCGCCAAGAGTTGAGGTTTCAAACCCCACACGGGACAACACTTTCTGTCATCCACAAATTCTCGAGTCTGGGTGTTCTTTGTATAAGTTAAATGTATGATTGTAAAGTCTCGTGCTATACAGGATATATTCCCAATGTGGGTGTTGTCTTTTTAAAAGAAAGAAAAAGTTTGTATTAAATAAATATGTAAATAGATGTTTCTATATGTTTTTTATTAACCCCCGAAAGATCTGAAGGTCAAATCACGTTATAAATTAAATCCAACGGTGAATATAATGAAATTAGATCATGTTGTGATCGAAAGTTGAGTAAGTGGGTGCCTCATTGGTCTAGCGGTTAGCGTATGCGACCGCTGATCAAGAGGTCCCGGGTTCGATTGGTCGGGCCAAACACTAGTATTGAGTTTTCTTTTTATGGAAATGCTTAATAACAACTGGAAGTTTGGCAACACCCCCGTGTCTCGGCGAGCAGGTAAAGCCGTCAGCCCTGCGCGTGATCTCTCCCAGGACGTGTCGTGTAGCCGTCCCATAATACTTCTTTAGATAAAGTTTTAAATAAATGTATTAAATTGTAGCATAGCGAGATGGTAGATATGACACTTGTTAAAATAATCATAAAGCTAACAAACTATGGTTTCCACATACGGCAACAAACATGAACTACGAAATAACTGCTAATCCTGTATCGCGATATCGAAATTCTCGAGCCGATTAGCATACAACATAAAAATTTGCTGGCTAAGCATGATCACCTCGCCTTATTGTATAGACTGGTCGCCGTGTCTCAGCGTCATATTTGTTCTAGTCGGATTTGTAATTCATATTTGATCCATACATTAATAAAAAAAGGCCAAGTGCGTCTTGGAACATACGTATTGTTGCGTTTCGCATTTAATGACAACTTTGACAGGCCTGTTGGTCTAGTGAATAGTAACCCTGATTGCTAAGATCGTGGGTACCTACTTACCTACTTACCTACTACTTCGATACCTACCCATGACAAATAACTGTGGGATGAGCATATAATATGCATAAAGTTAGAAAAACAATATAGACCGGAGACCGACAGCCCATTGATGCAGGTGTGACAGTTATCGTGGTAAGTGTGTGAACCTTACACTGTCACGATGACTGTCATGCCTTTTAGGTCCCCAAGCGGGGTGTGAGAACGCATCTTGCTAGGCCGCCATAGTGTGGTTCACCATACTGCATTGTCTGTATCCGCAATGAGTATGGTGTCTGAAACTCTTAGATTCTATTCATGCTTTCGATTAGATAGAGTAGAGTCACTTTGGCAGGCTCTCAAAATAAGAAATTAATAGAAAAAATGTAAGTATGTTTACTGTACCTTGTGTTAGGTTTGTAAGTATTTTATTATCTAATATATAAAATTCTCGTGTCACAGTTTTCGTTGATATACTCCTCCGAAACGGCTTGACCGATTTTGATGAAATTTTTTGTGCTTATCCGGTATCTATGAGAATCGGCCAACATCTATTTTTCATCCCCCTTAATGTTAGGGGTAGTACAACCCTAAAATTACTAGGCAATTATTTATATGGCAAAACAACGTTTGCCGGGTCAGCTAGTTGTAGTATAAACATACAATATAGGGTATCATTATCTTTAATAGTTTAAAGATGACGACAGGTAACAATCTATTTGAGAGTATATTAATTATCATATGCTTATTCTGCAAAACGTACGATTTGTGAAGAAAATCATACGAGACATATGACGTCACTGAGTGAACGGAACAAAAGAAATACATTTCATTACAATCGTTTTCAACTACGCAAAAAGATAATATTCGTTATACTGTCTTTGTTAGAATAACATTCATTTATAAACAGACCGTATCTAGAAAAGGTTTAAAGCAGTTTACCTGAATACAAGCGCTTACCGCCGCCCATGAACCTATGCAATTTAAAAGTTATAAGTACGTTTCCGCCCTGTTTTAGGTTTTTGTTGACGGGTGTCTCACGCCTGTGCTTCGAAGCCGTCGATCCCGGTGGTCATGAACACATTTTTTTTTTTTGCGGCAATCCCCACGAATACCACCGAAAGATGGTTATGTCGGACTCGAACCGACCAAAAACCGCACGCGTAGCCAAGGAACCAGGTGCACCCTAGTAAGGAAATCCCTGGAACCTCGACGTACCCCGGGCCACCTACGGCTTTTAGATGAGCCCCCATCCGTGTGGAAACTTCCATATTCCCTTTTCTTCCTGCCCCAAAAAGCGAGCGCGGTCCATAGCGCTGGCATCGTCACCCCGGCCTTCTGCTAGTGGTCATGAACACCTAAAGCAATCGTTATTGAGAAATCAGTGCCCTTAATATACTGACAGTTTCGGTTCGCCTCGGATTCGAAGAGTTCCAATTTCAATCACTCTGTGGAAAAACAGACAGAGAGACAGAGACTCTGTAGAAGTCGACCGCAAATAATTTTTGGCATAAAAATAGGAGGAAGATGAAGCGTATTGACGTCCTATAAGTCCTCAGCCATAACGGGGAGAGGGGTTTTTAAATATTAATATGTGCAAAAATTCTTTGGGCTAGTTTTAATCAAAAATACTTAACGATGTACTTGCAGACTCATAACTAAAACGTGGTATACGATAAAAAATTATATAACAACGTATATATAACACTATCGGGGGTCTAGTATATATTTCGGACATACAATTTGTAGCAGTACCCATTGTTTTTTTATTCTTGGCCTACCAGTGACTCTTCTCTGCTTGATGGAAAGCATGAATAGAATCCAAGAGAGATGTCGCCAAACTCAGACAATTCAGTATGGTGACCCACACTATAGTGGCCTAGGTGATGAGTCATAGTATTTTCAAAAATTCTCGTCAACTACCGTTGCAGTGAACTATCGACAATACGATTTATGACAGAATGCATAGTCCACCTCTAGGGTGTACCAAGGTTTCGAGCAAGTTTGCATAGTCTACTCAGGTGGACGAGTCGAGAACTATATAAATGTCTATACAACGGCAGTTCCAGTTACACTGGACAATTAAACTAAACAAAAGCATTCATAAAACGAGCTAAGAAACCTACACAAACCTACCTTACCTTCTTGAAAAAAAACCCTATAACAACCAGTCTGGTAAGGGTGGTATAGTAGGTCAAACCTTTGTAAGGAGAAGCCTATGTCCAGCAGTGGACTGTAAAAGGCTGTTGATGATGAAGAATTCATATCATCAATCAACCTATCCACTGCTGAACGAAGGTCTTCCCCAAGGAACGCCAACCATCCCGGTCTTGGGCAAACGTAGTGTAGGGCGGTCTGCGGACCGACGACTTCAAGGCAAAAAGGGTGGCTGGCAGCGGATGGATGCGAATTGACGATTGATGAACTATATACTATATTTAAATATACCTATGTACCTGGAAACCGAGCTTTGCTCGGTATTATTGTGTGATAGTCGATTCGCAATTTACCAACTTCTTTTGTTGTCATCCTTAATTTTGTCACAGAGATAAGTGTCAAAACGGGTCTATTAGACAAATATTTCATTGGTTAAAAACACAGAAAAAACAACGTTTTTTTTCAAAATGAAACCTAGCTAGATCGATTTATCGCCCCCGAAACCCCTCACATACTAAATTTCATGAAACTCGTTGGAGCGGTTGCCGAGATTCAGATTACATATATACAATAACAGGCTAGATGACACCTTAGTCAAATTAGTTACTTTTTATCATCTGTCAAAACGACAATTTTGTATGAAAAATGTACTAAATACCAAATTGTGACGTCACTGTTTTAGACTACTCAATTGAACAATATTTTTCACTGTATATTTGATTGAAATACGTAATAATAATAAAAAGCTATGTTAATTGTATTTGCCGAGATGTTTCGCGATATTAGTTTTAATGAAGTGGACATTGGTATTTATTTATGATACAGTCATTTACCCAATTGCTCGTTTAAAGGTAATATATGGATGGATTTGGAATGCTGCATTTAGGGTACAAAGCCCATACCGTGACCTCAGAACTGCAACATCAAACAATAAAGACTAAAAATGTAATAAAAACATCAAGAACCATTTTAAGCAGTAATTAAAGCAACTATTCATGATTTGCATTAATTGTCCATGACGTATTAGCTGTCTTATCAAAATTAAAAAAGTAGAAAGCATCGCATACTTCAGTTGTGTCTCGTTTCTTTTTTATTATAACTTAAAACGAATAGAATGCCGATGCTCGACTATTTTAACTTCACAAATCTCACACAACACCGTCTTGTCCCAAACTAGGCAGACCATGTATTGTGATAACCAGACTACCGATTAACATGCGTAAATATTCCTAAATGCGCACATATTACAATTTGACTGCACAGTTGGCCTAGTGGTTTAAGCGGTCGCCACACCGCTCTCTACTGCGCCGAGTGTTGTGGGTTCAAACTCCACATGGAACAACACTTTGTGTGATCCATAAACTCTTGTTCTGAAACTGAATGTTCTTTGTGTCCGTTTCTGTTTGTAAAATTCCCCGCGACACAGGATTTATTCTTAATGCGGGCGTTGTCTTGCTAATCTAGCTGTGTGTGATCACACCAATTCATTACGTGGGTGTCGTAAGAGTCGACTAAGGGAACGAACTATGAAGTATAGCATCGCTGCAAAGAGAAGGAAAACTGGAAACAAACAGTACGAGTATACCAAACCGTCTTGTCAGCGTGGACCAAGACTTCCTTTCTAAGGAAAGAGAAATAGATCTGACTGACCTGACTGATGGGCCTGGATTCCTTTCCAGAAATAGACTGTTGAATGTTGATGTAATGTGTGAAATTTGATCCAGGACGGACAAAAGAGTCATTTTAATCCCATCGAGTCTTCAGTGTTATATCTATGACATACGAGCTGTATCCTGCCACGCTTTGCTGGTAGTTGTGAAAAAGCCATCTTTGGAATGTGTACATTGTGACAAAGTTAAACGCTAAATCATTGCAGTATTTTGCGAGTTTTGAAGCGTACACAAACTTGAATGTAGTATGTATGTAGATTTTACTCTTATTTTAAATTTCCACCTCGATAAATCACATGCCACATTCCGCTTCTGGTCAGTTAACTAGAACAGATTTTACTTCGCCTTCTATATTTTTCTCTAATTTAATTGTACGTGATCTTTGCATTCGTATTTATTTTACACCAAAAACTATGTTATCAATATAATTAATAAGTAACATAAATATAATCTAATTCCGTGATAAACTATATCGAAATCCGTTTGTTAAAGGACTTGTATTTTCCCTTGGATAAGATATTATTTATTTTCTAGAATATTACAACACATGGATCATATCTATCCAGAGTTGCTACTGCATAGATTTAGGCGAGAGATTTTATATCTTTTCAACTGCCTCGGTGGTGCAGCGGTAGTGAATGCGATTGCTGTGCTTAAGGTCTCGGGTTCGATCCCCGGGTCGGACCAAATGTTTGTATGATCTGCAAGTATTTGTTTCTAAGTTTGGGTGTTTTTCTATGTATAATATGTATGTATTTACAAAAAAAAAGTATATAAGTATTCTATCAATCAGTCTAGTTATCATAGCACAAGCTCTGCTTAGTTTGAAACTAGTTGATGTTGTGTGTCAAATATCCGAAATATTTATTTTATTTATATGCTTAATGTTTCTTGAGTTTATTAAATTTATTTGTTTTAATTGTCAGACACCTTCCACACTCTCTTTTTAGTAAACTGTGCAGCAATCCCCTCAGATACCACCCTCACCGGTGGTTATGCGATATGTCGGAATCAAATCAATTAAAAATCGTACATTGTCTCGTATGCTAGTAGCCAGGTAACCAGGTAAATAGAAAGGAAATCTCTGATAATCCACCTACCTAATCGATTTATTTCCCCCAGAATCTCAGTCTGTTTCAAGAATTCAAATATCTGTATATATCTGGCTGTAGTTTTGACCACGAAGGTCAGTAGTTTTTTTGAAATTTTAATTGGCTCAAACAGAAAGTATACATTATCATATTAAAAAAAAGTTACAGCCGAGTTAAAACGACATTTTTAATACTAGGTATACAGGTCAAACTGACACATAGACAGACATCTATCAATTAAAACAATTAACACGTTCCCTGCGGGAGAACACACATCTTGTCTTTTAATAAATTTTCGCTGGTGCTGGAAAAACACACTGTCATTTTTCGAGCTGCGAGTGCTGGCTACGCAACTGCTGTCTACTGTTCCGTTTTAGCGAGTCGCTAATTAATAATATAATTTAAAATATTAGTTTCATATTTATTCTTATAACTTAAGTTGAAAAAATAATGGCAAATAAAAAACATTTATACACTTAAACTTATGTTTAACGCATTATCTTCACACTACACAAGAGTTATGTTTTCAGCACGCTCTTCGGGAACACGACAGTGTATTGTTAGCACTACTGTACGGAACACGACAGTTGCGTTTATACGCACTGTCGACTATACACGGTACTTCAGTGCTGAAAACACACTCCACGTACATAAGTTAGCAGCGTAAGGGTATTTCTTGAAAATTATAGACAGCAGCGAACGTATTATTAATTAAGACCTATTTGTGCTTAATTATTGATCATTTATTGTCCCGATAACCTCGGTTGGGTCATTACGTGAAATTCACGTATTTGTCTGCATGTGTTTATAAAGGTGACCTTAACAGTAGAACATCCGTCTCTAGGGCAAACACAGTCGATCTGACGGTAAACTGTTAAGGGTAAGGCCCTTTATATTATCATAATTTCAGGGAGTCCGTATGTGTGTTACTTTTATATATGTATATTTAGTTTCTGGAAACGGTATTTTAATTTTATTCGCAATTAATTCATTATTTTAGAACGAATTTGATTAAAAAGGTTTTACTGACCTATTGATTTTTTAGAAATTTTAAACGACAACAAGGCTGTCATACATAACTTTAACTGACCATACTACGGCAGTTCTCAAAGTGAACAATTTTCCGTTTATGCAACATTTTTCATTGATATATAGTTCCAATTGAACGTAGCGCGATGATATGCAGCTTCTAAGGTTCCTCGATAAATGGGCTATCTAAAACTGAAAGAATTTTTCAAAACGGACCAACAGTTTCTGAGATCAGCGCGTTCAACCTACTTTACCTACCTACGACTAAAAAAAACGCGGTGTGACTACACGTAATGGAAGTCGCACTTTGATTGCCGCTTAGTAAAATATTTGCGTATTTCTATATGCGTGAAAATATTAAATAGATATATTTTATTACCAAAAACCAATATTTTAAAAAATAAATACAGATGTCGAAATATGTTACGTAAGTCGGTATTGTGGAACCCACACTTCTGTCTAGATGGCGCTATCAAAGTACACAGAGTATAATTATTATTTACGGTTGGAGTTGTTTACGTTGTGCTCACGTGAAGAGACTCCTAGATTTTGAGGTCAAAAAGATACGCAATTATGGTAAGTAAACAATTTTATTGCATTATAATTAATTGGAAAATATTAATAATTTGTCTGCATTGTTGTACTGGTTTAAGCGGCCTCTTTGCCGCTTCGTAGTGTTCTGGATTTGATCACCATATACAACACTTTGTGTGCCACAAATGGTTGTTCTGAGTCTGTGCGTTCTTTAAGTCCGTTTCATGTATATCTTTTTTTCATTTATTTATTTTTTATTTTTTTCTATATTAAGAGCCTGCCAAAGTGACTCTACTCTGCCTAATGGAAGGCATGAATAGAATCCAAGATTTGTGGTCACCATACTCATTGCAAATGCAGACAATGCAGTATGGTGACCTACACTATGGCGGCCTAGTGAGATGCTTTTTCACACTCCGCTTGGGAACGTATAAGGCATGACAGTCATCGTGGCAGTGTAAGGCTTACATCAATGGGCCTCCGGTTTCACACTCACCAACGAAACACGACAACACGGATGCTGGCGCTTTAGGTTGGTCTTCTGTGGGAGGGTAGTACTGCCTCGGTCGAGCCGGCCCGCTTGTGCTGAAATCGACGTGGCTCTACTACCTAGGAAAAGTACTGTCTGCTAAATCCACCGCGCCACAAGATATGGTCTTAGAGGAGTATTCTTTTTTAAGGAGAAAAAAAAAATTAGTGGTGTCTATCTGCATTTCACGTCAAGAGCACTACCTATAGTCACCAGTACAGAAATAGACGAAATGTATTAACTGAGCCAAAACTGTTTATTTGTCGGGTTTTATATGCTGACATGAGCATTAAACTATTACAAACGCGAATATGAGTTTATTTGTTATAGTTTCACGTGGTTCAAAGGTCCACGATAAGAATTTGTGTACACGTTACGGGGGTAGAGAAAAGGCCCTATGTACTTACGTGTCTAAAGGTTCCATTAGTAAGATTAACCACTGAGGTATCAATCGACACGCGGCTAAGTTCTTTACTTATTTAATGTAAATGTAATGAAATCCAATTTAATATAGCAGGTCAAAGCTAACTTTCTAAGGAGAGTCTTATGTCCAGCAATGGACTGTTAAGGTCTGTCAGCGTAATGAAATCCAGCATACTCGTATTTTCCTCTCCTAGTAACATCGGCAATCACAAAACACAGGTGCGTGAATCTGACCTCGGTAAAAATGATAAAATTGTCTGTCACTGACCTGACAGATAAAGTATATTTTGCGTAATATTGGATAATCTCATACAATAGCAATATGTTATCAGCAATAGATTATGTGTGAATAGCATAACAGAACTACGCAATTTCTTTCTCACAAAACTACTTTTTTCCCCTCACTTCGTTTGTGTCAATGTAAATTTTGTGAATCAAGTCACTGTGCTCAAGAATCAAACATTTTTTTTGATGTACAGGAATCTGTTAGAGGTAACAATTTTTTTTTTAATTTATGAGTCAACCAATGTGACTCTATTCTGCCTGACGGAAAGCATGAATAAAATATTAGAGTTTTGTTCAATATAATGCAGACAAAGCAGTATGGTGACCAACACTATGGCAGTTAATAAAATGCTTCTTCACGCCCTGCTTGGGGACATAAGAGGCAAGACAGTCGTCGTGGCAGTATAAAGTTCACGCTCCTACCACCCCTGCATCAATGGGCCTCCGGGCTCGCACTCACCAACAAAACACAACAGCACGGATGCTATCGCCTTAGGGTGATCTTCTTTAAGGGGGTAATTCTGCACTTTAGGCAGTTTGGAAATGGAAACGTAAGGTATAAACGTACTTTGTATTTAATTATAGGATTCAGCTTATATAGAGCCACGGTCAGGTTTGTGTCCAAGTATACAGTGGAAAGGGATCGAAAAGCATGTAGCGTGTTCGACATACGGAGCAACAAAACATACTACAGCGCTATCTACCGAGGAGACACCGAACTACGGTGTAACTGCTAATCCTGTATCGCGACATAGAAATTCCATAGCCGAAGCCCAACGCTTGAAATGTGAAACCGTTCACACGACATGACACCCTTTCCTCCACAAGCACTAAAAGGAAAAAATGTGCTGAAAATCTTTTTACCGTAGGAGAGTCATACTTCGGCAATTACCGGCTGGTTTAACCACCATGGAAAACTGGCTGGTGATACCACGGAAGTGGTAGTTTTCATCAAGTAAGCGAGGATACCGGCACTCCGCTCCAAAATTCTGCATCACTTTACTGAAATTGTGATCATTCGTTACGTTTGCCTTACAATGTCATTCTAATTTTCATTTCAAGGCATGTTTTCTACAGGACTTTTATCGATATCGGAAGCGTTAAAGATGCATAAGCAATGTCACAAGGTCTGAGATTATCTTTAGGGTCATGATCGAGCAGGAGGGTCATATGTAATCTTTAGAGGACGTTTGTAAAGTCAACGCAGAACTTGATTTGACGAGAGTATTAGTAACAGGTACTACATATTTTTTGAATTACATTTCGATCAGATTGCACCGGTTTCAGGTCGATTATTCCTAGTATAGTGCAGAAAGCGGAAAATTTTTAAACAATATTTGTCATAAAGATAAACAGCTACCCAAAGCTGTAAAGGTAGAGATCCAGTAGATATTTTGCTTGTCATTGTACAAAAATCTACATAACGACAATTCATGTTATACTATTGCCCATTCACGTTAAGAATATATTGATGTACCGTCTAAGCCGAGCGTCCTGACTAATCAGCCCGCCTTGCCAACTTGACATTCTACAAACGTGGAAGTTATAAGGAAACAAACAAAAGCAAATGGTTCAATCAATAATGCAAGAAAACAAAAGTGTTAGCGATTGTAGAAAGAGAATCAACGTGAAACACTTGCATCTTGGTTAAGAGGGTAGGTACGAAACAAGTTCCTAAGAAATGATTTAGGAGTCACTAGTAACTTATCGCGAATGGACTTCAGCATGTTAGAACACGTACCTAGGTACTGAGTCGTAATGTAAATAGCTTCAAAACCACTATTTATCTTCGTAATATCCTATGTGCACATCCAAACAAGAAATACTAGATAAGTATGCAAATACGAACGACACTTCTCATGTGCAGCTGGTTGATAACAATTTAGTGTTTAAGGAAACACGTGCACGAATATTGATGTTGTAAAACTGTTTCAATATAATTCAGCATGAACGGCCCGGCTCGACCGAGCCAGTACTACCCTGCCACAGAAGACCAACCTAAAGCGCCAGGATCCGTGTTGTCGTGTTTCGTTGGTGATTATGAGACCGGAGGCCCATTGATGCAGGAGTGACAGTTATCGTGGTAACTGTGTAAGCCTCATACTGTCACGATGACTGTCATGCCTTTTACGTCCCCAAGCGGGGTGTGAAAAAGTATCTCACAAGGCCACCATAGTGTGGGTCACCATACTGCATTGTCTGCATTTGCCATGAGTATAGTGACCACAACTCTTGGATTGATTCTATTCACTCATTCATTGGAGTCACTTTGGTAGGCTCTTAATATAGAGAAAAAAAAATATATAGCTATTTCATATCGAAACAACTACTAGTTTACTGTTGGACATAAGCTCCACGAAGAAGATTTTGGCCTACCATACCACGCTGGTCAGACAAGTCGGCATACGATTTCTTTGAAGTTTTCCTTCTCTTTGCTTTTCTATTTAAACCATGAAAGCCATGTTACAATAGTTATGGCCAGGTGTCTGATGATGACAAAAATGACTACTCGGTCTGCATCTGTCTCATGGAATCCAAAATAAATACAGACAGACTGATGTCATTGGTCCTTGACGACAAAGTAAGATATCTGTACAGGAACTTGCAATGAATATGAGTAAACAAACAGACGGGTCACTTTGTGGTATAACTACCATCATCCAAGGTCAAATGCTTTACCACTCTTGCCTCCTGACCCTGGGAATTTTGGAAAAAGGAGTATGGTAATCGTAGTGTAGAACGTCCACAGGCTAAGTGTAGTGATAATTTGCGTAAGATGGCTGGCAGGAGCAGGATGCGAGAAGTCGAGGATCGAACCAGCAGTGGACTGAGGCTGATAATGATGTTGGGCTTGGAATTGCTAGAACCTCACTTATAATAATTATTATAACAGTTTTATATAACTTAAGACTGAGTTTTACTCATATTTTTTTAGAACCTGCCGAAGTGACTCTTATCTGCCTTATGGAAAGCACGAATAGAATCCAAGAGTTGTTGTCACCATAAACATTGCGAATGCAGTATGATGATCCATATGGCGCTAGTAAAAGGCTTTTTCACGCCTCGCTTGGAGGCGTAAAAGGCATTGTATTGCAATTGCGACAACTGTCACCCCTGCATCAATGGGTAGTCGCACCCACCAATGAAACACGACAGCAGGTATGCTGTCGCTTTAGGTTGGTCTTCTGTGAAAGGGTAGTACTGACCCGGTCGAGAAGGCCCGTTCGTGATGATATCAGCGTGGCGCTACTACCTATAATGTATTTATGTATGTATTTATTTTAAGGATTAGGTGGTGCCATTCGGGTCGGGTCTTGATCCGTAGTGGTTCAAAACATAGTTACATAAATAAAAAATTCTCTAAACAATAGAATAATAAATATTTAAATTGTGAGGAATAACAAAATAGGGAACTCGACACCAAACGGGCGGCGTTCTTCGTTTTTTCTCCTTCAAACTAAGCGACTATAGTTTTGGTAGTTAACGTTAATTTGTTCGGTATATATGTGAGTTTAACTACCCTCTAACTTTACTTAGTTATGCTGAAGCATTATATATATAATAGTATCCTCAAATATCTCGCACACGGCCGTATGATCCTGAGCTATGATAACCAGACTGTTGACCTGGATGTCGTAATAGCAGCTGTTCCCGGATCCCTCCTATGTCAGGCGCCGAGTGGCACACCGTGTGGTGGTTTTGGTCGGTCCGATTCCGATACACCATCCCGCCGTGAACCCTAGTGGGTGGCGGCCCGAGGGGGTTTCCATACGTTAAAAAAGAAATGGTAGCTGATAAACATACTTATTTAAATATATAAGTATGTTTGTAGATAGTATGTTTCTAAATACATGTAGATAAATTACAGTCAAATACAGAACAAATACGGCGCAATATATACAAAAGAAATATACGGCGGTGTTGGTCCAGTAGTTAGCGATTCTGGTTTATTGGCCAGAGATCGTACATTTAATTGCCGCAATAGATAAATATTGAGCAATCTGCACGATATTTTTTTTATTCAATAAATCAAAACTCGCGTGTCTATACAAAAAAATAAAAATTGTATCGTCCGTTTGTAATTTCAAATTGACAGCTTTTCACTAAATACATATGTAAATATATAAGTAACTTACATCAAAAAATCATTTTTTTTTTGTGTCGGTCTATTTGTTTCAACTAATGTCTAAAACTGCTGGACCGATTTTGACGAGACTTTCAGTAGCAGATAGCTGATGCTATAACGAAAAACTACTACTTTTTTATGAGAAAAAAAACTTCCACGCGGACGTAATCGCGGGTAACAGCTAGGAATATATTCCGTGCAGCAAAGAACTTCACAAACATACATCTCCTTAAAAAGGAGGCCTGCTATACTACGCTTGCATATACAGTTAGTTTTAAGTTTTCTTCCTATTGGCAGAGATGTTGTCCTGCGCAATATGCGTCCTTAGTCGCCACGGGATGAACAAGGGGTGGCGACACCCCATAGTAGCCATTACCACATGGATAACACAGTAACGTATAATATGTATGTATACAATAATATAGCGCACGTGTTTCCCTCCCACTACGATCCCGGGTCCTTTAAGCGGGGCGTGAAAAAGCATCTCACTAGGCCGCCATAGCGTGGGTCGGCATACTGCACTGTCTTCGTTCGCAGTGAGAGCGGCGACCACCGCTATTGGATTCTATTCATGCTTTCAATCAGGCATAATAGAGTCACTTTGGTAGGTTTCTTATTTGACAAAAAAAATTATAAACATAGTCTTAAAAGTGTTTGTTATTTAAACGAGCAGGAACAAAACGTTTTAATTTAAAAATACGTTTAATTATAAATCTTGTGTTTGTATCTTAGCCCGAGTATAATGGACATGCTTTACTATATAATGAATGTTTTGTAAGATTCTTTTGTGTGAAACAAAGACTCCATTTGACAGTACATTACCACGCGTTTTTTTTTTAAAATCATACGGTATGTTTACAAAGGAATTAGGTCGTGCGCGTACAGGCTTTGTTACCGACGTGGGCATATCTAAATACAAGTTATTATACGCAGACTCGCCAGTGTAATTATTTCTTTACTTCCTTAGGGATAACAATATATTTTTTTAATACAATACATATACAAAAGGTAGTAAAGCCAC
Source organism: Hypercompe scribonia (assembly GCA_949316085.1). Classification (NCBI taxonomy): domain Eukaryota; kingdom Metazoa; phylum Arthropoda; class Insecta; order Lepidoptera; family Erebidae; genus Hypercompe; species Hypercompe scribonia. Next base: position 6,275,313 of record OX438994.1, read on the forward strand.
GCTGATTTCAGTACGAACGGGTCGGTTCGATCGGAGCAGTACTACCCTCCCACAGAAGACCGACCTAATAGAGCAAGAGCCCGTGAGTGCCAGACCTTCGTCATTTTATAAAAGCTGAAAGTTCTTCTATGTGTGTCCCTAGTACAGGTAAGAATGATCCCCAAACATGAAGCTGAGGCAGCGGTGGCTTTGGCAGATAACAGGCAACAAAGGTATGTAAAATTCCATCTCAAATTCGTCATAATATAAAACTTGATTTTTTTATATTTGATTCATAATAATATCAAAACTCGCGTTGCTCATTGCCAGACAGTTAGTATGGTTCCAACCCTCTGCCGGACACCCCTAAACTATTATAATTTATAATTATACTTACGTTATATTATAAAACCTAAATTTAATATATAATTTTTTGGGAGCCTATTAAACTATGTTTATATAGTAGCCGGACAGTTTCGAAGGTTCTATCATCTTGCCAGACGCATTCAAAGTGAGCAATAATCGGGAGAGCAAGGAGCGAATACAGTAACTAAACGTTATATTATAAAACCTAAGTTTCATATATAATTTTTTGGGAGCCTATTAAACTATGTTTACATAGTAGCCGGACAGTTTCGAAGGTTCTATCATCTTGCCAGACGCATTCAAAGTGAGCAGTAATCGGGAGAGCAAGAAGCGAATACAGTAACTAAGCGTTATATTATAAAACCTAAATTTTATATATAATTTTTTGGGAGCCTATTAAACTATGTTTATATAGTAGCCGGACAGTTTCGAAGGTTCTCTCATCTTGCCAGACGCATTCAAAGTGAGCAATAATCGGGAGAGCAAGGAGCGAATACAGTAACTAAACGTTATATTATAAAACCTAAGTTTCATATATAATTTTTTGGGAGCCTATTAAACTATGTTTACATAGTAGCCGGACAGTTTCGAAGGTTCTATCATCTTGCCAGACGCATTCAAAGTGAGCAGTAATCGGGAGAGCAAGGAGCGAATACAGTAACTAAACGTTATATTATAAAACCTAAATTTTATATATAATTTTTTGGGAGCCTATTAAACTATGTTTATGTAGAGCAAGGAGCGTATACAGTAACTAGTGCGAATGAAACAGAGCGCTTAGTCTATTGCGGGATTTCACTGCGCACCCATTGTTATTAATTTCAAATTTTGCAGTTTATTTTTTTCTTAATCCAGAAATTTCATTAATTAATTTTTACAATTTCAATAACAAATATTTAAAATAATACTGAGTAAAATGTTTCTCATACAATGTCAATCATATCGAAAATCTAATAATTTAATTGATATTATTTTTCATTTTTAAGAAGTTTATTATTGTCAATGCTATTAAAATTATAAAGCCAATGAAACAAAGTAAATCAAATATTAGTGTTTATTATACCAAAGGACACATTTTTTTAAGATAAGAAATTTACAGAAAAATTAATTTATTTTAATTGAATCTAAATATTTTCATCATTTTCATCGTTATCACGCGCTCACTAAATCGGTCCACACGTTAGCAGTTTAAACGTCGTAAGTGCTGCGAGTACAATTCGGACTACCTTTGAATGCGTCTGGCAAGATGATAGAACCTTCGAAACTGTCCGGCTACTATGTAAACATGGTTTAATAGGCTCCCAAAAAATTATATATGAAACTTAGGTTTTATAATATAACGTTTAGTTACTGTATTCGCTCCTTGCTCTCCCGATTATTGCTCACTTTGAATGCGTCTGGCAAGATGAGAGAACCTTCGAAACTGTCCGGCTACTATGTAAACATAGTTTAATAGGCTCCCAAAAAATTATATATGAAACTTAGGTTTTATAATATAACGTTTAGTTACTGTATTCGCTCCTTGCTCTCCCGATTATTGCTCACTTTGAATGCGTCTGGCAAGATGAGAGAACCTTCGAAACTGTCCGGCTACTATATAAACATAGTTTAATAGGCTCCCAAAAAATTATATATAAAATTTAGGTTTTATAATATAACGTTTAGTTACTGTATTCGCTCCTTGCTCTCCCGATTACTGCTCACTTTGAATGCGTCTGGCAAGATGATAGAACCTTCGAAACTGTCCGGCTACTATGTAAACATAGTTTAATAGGCTCCCAAAAAATTATATATGAAACTTAGGTTTTATAATATAACGTTTAGTTACTGTATTCGCTCCTTGCTCTCCCGATTATTGCTCACTTTGAATGCGTCTGGCAAGATGATAGAACCTTCGAAACTGTCCGGCTACTATATAAACATAGTTTAATAGGCTCCCAAAAAATTATATATTAAATTTAGGTTTTATAATATAACGTAAGTATAATTATAAATTATAATAGTTTAGGGGTGTCCGGCAGAGGGTTGGAACCATACTAACTGTCTGGCAATGAGCAACGCGAGTTTTGATATTATTATGAATCAAATATAAAAAAATCAAGTTTTATATTATGACGAATTTGAGATGGAATTTTACATACCTTTGTTGCCTATTATCTGCCAAAGCCACCGCTGCCTCAGCTTCATGTTTGGGGATCATTCTTACCTGTACTAGGGACACACATAGAAGAACTTTCAGCTTTTATAAAATGACGAAGGTCTGGCACTCACGGGCTCTTGGACCATAAAGTGTCAGCATTCACGCTGTCGTCTTTAGTTGATGAGTGTTAGGTTGCAGGCCCAGTGGTGCAGAGGTGACAGTTATCGTCGTAAGTGTGTGAGCCTTACACTGCCACCGTGACGGTCATATCTTTTACGTCCCCAAGTGGGGCGTGAAAAATTATCTCACTGGGCTGGCATGCTGTGGCTCACTATACTGCATTGCCTGCATTCACAATGAATATGGTGACCACAGCTCTTTGATTTTTTTATGTTTTCCATCGGACAGAGTAGTCACTTTGGCTGGCTTTTAAATAAAAAAGATAAATAAAAAATCTATTATTCTACTGTCTAGCCGTGTTTGATTATCTATCAACACACACTTCAAATGTAAACACAATTAAAAACCGTGTGAAATCTTCATAAAAATTTGTATATGTATAATTATTTATGTTTAAAGATAATTTTGTTGAATAATGGCCGATATAACACAATTTACAGAGAGATATTGCCCGCTTTGTTCTCAAACATTTTTTGTTTTTTTTTTTTAAAACGGGCAACGCCCGCTCCAAGAATAAATCCTGAGTCGCGGGGGCCTTTACAAACACACAAGAAACGGACACAAAGAACACCCAGACTCAAAACAAAAATTTATGGATTACACAAAATGTTATGCCATGTGGGCTTTGAATCCACAACACTCAGCGCAGTGGGGAGCGGCGTCGCGACCGCTTTAACCACTACGCCAACCGAACAGACAACTCATTCCGTATTTCTAATTTTGATAATGACTTACTTCCACATAACCATTCATCCCTTATTTTACTCCCCTAGAGATATAATCTGTGCGATTGTATAATCTACAAACGGTTGTCACAATTTTTTAATGACGTATGGGCCAAACGAGCAGATCACGGTAAGTGTACGCCGTCCGCGTGCATCTGCAGCTCAAGCGTTACAAGAGCACTGCCTTACCCTGAGTGATTTTCCCTCAAAGTTAAAAAGAAAAGGAGGAGGGTTGAATTTGGTAATATGGTCGCTTGCTACGACACTCAGGTTATCGTATAGTTTGTTAATAAGGTTTTGTTACACTTTACCTTAACTTACCAAGTGATAAAACACGTTTGTTTTTCTATTGTCCAATTGCTGTGAACGACTTACTAGAGGCATTGTATAACCAGTGAAGGCTTTGATAGTGGGTAACGATAATGCTATTCATTTCATGGGTGTCTTAAGAGCCAAATGAGTGAGTAAACTACAAAGGATAACAACTTGGCACAAATCACATCCGGTCTAGCCGGCGTGGTAGGCGTAGGTCAAAAACGCCCTTCGAAAGAGAGGTTTATTTTTTTGTAAAAATTCTTGCCATAATGAATACTCTGCCTGATGGAAAGCATAAATAGAATCCAAGAGTGGACTAATCAATCCAATACTACGTTCAAATCTGGGCTAAATGCTAGTTGAAGCTAACCAACTGTTGTATTAAGCATAATGTTAAAACTAAAAAGGTAAATCTTGCGCTAGGAATGTTCCTGTATCGCGCGCGACTTTACATACATACATACATACATAGATGAAACGGACACAAAGAACATCATCATCATCATGAAAACAATACTTAGGTTTTCTCCAAGTCTTTTTACAAAAATACATTGGAGTCTACTTTAAGTCTTATGGCTGAACTTTGATTTCTGCCATCAGACTTCTACAATCCAAGTATTGGCCAATATCAAAGTTCCGCAGAAAATGGAAAGACTTGCCAAATTTTTAAGGGCATCTACCCGTAACGATTGCTAAAGATACTGGTGTGTTACGACAAAAATAATAATCAGTAACTGTACTAATAGGTATTCACGATCGCCAGGCGGTCTCGACTTGTGATTAAAAAGCATCAAAGACTAAGGCATTTTGTTACTTGGTAATCAATATTTTATAGGCTATACTCCAGAGAACGCTGCGAATTATATTACGTACCCAAATTTCCTTCGTAACGATATACCATTACTTGGTTGATAGGTTTTTAACATTTTAATTTGTGTGATGAATATCTGAGACGGTACGAAAGTTCAAGTTGTTGCCAAATAATATATTAATATAAGGTCGCTCTTAAAAGCTTGTGAATGCCTCAAGTAGCTTCTATGCTTTTGGAAAGAGCTGGGTTGACTCAGTTAACCAACCTTACCACGACACATAAACGATTTTTCCTGAATCTAAATACGGAAACCGGAGTGCACTGACAATACCAATTCCAGACAATATCAAGCGATAAAATACGTATAGGCAGTAGGTATGTCACTTCTTTGTATATTTTGCAGATGCAAGATTAGTTTTGGACTCAACAGGGGCCCTGACTTTGGGGCGGAATTGCACCTATGATCATTTAACTCTGTGACCCTGATTGCAAATAAATTTTTGTGACGAACACGATCATTTGTGCTGTGTCTGGCTGTAATCTACAACATGCATGTATTTAAAAATATATACCTACAAGTACGTTTATCAGCAGTTTGGTTACCATAATAGAGGCTTTTGCCTAGTTTGGGATCAGACGACCGGGTGTGAGGTGTGTGAGAATATTACATTATTTCCCATCAGATGTTTACCCTTCTCTTAGGATTTCATCAGGAAAAAATATCTTTGAGTTTTTGTTTTAGATACATGACCTTGTTTGTAACCATAACTCTTTAACTGAAACAAGTTGGCCCAGTATTGCAGGATCCGGATGTCGTAATAGCAGCTGTTCCCTGATCCCTCCTATCTCAGGCGCAGAGTGGCACACGGTGTGGTTTTAGTCGGTCCGATTCCGACACCCCACCCCGCCGCCAATCCCGGCGGGGTGACGGCCTGAGGGAGTTTCCACACGTTAAAAAAGTATTGTAGGATCAATACAATAAATATAGATAAATTCCACGTGGTCGTTAATATTTATATTTTCCCGAAGGCCGACCCACTGTACTTTGAACTAAGCACTTTGCACTTAGTAAATACATATCACTAATTACTATAATGATTATAGTTAATTAGTTTATTCTAAACATAAGGGAATTATCGAGGAACCCCGTTGTCATAGGGAAGTGTACTTTTGCCCTTGGCGCCCTAATCTGGAAGGGATGAAGACTATGTGATTTCAGATCTCCTTTATTATTTTTCTTTTATAGATATATTTTCTGTTCTCCAAGACTTCACCTGCGTGAATGTTGCTTCTTAGCGGTAAACAGTAAACTCATGCTGTCCTCAAGAATTAAAGTATCTGCCAAATTTCATTAAAAACTGTTCAGCAGTTTAGCCGTGAAAGCATAATAAATAGAGTTACTTTCATATTTATAATATTATATACCCTTAAGGAATGGTTACGGGAATAAAAACTTCTAATTCTATAACCCGCAACCCAAACTATCTATTCACCCATACAAATCTCTCCCTCCCTCCTACTCTCAAATTTAAATTTTCACCAACTTTAAAGGACGATTTCTGTGATAAATAAATAAAAAAAGAAATATTTAGGACATCTGACACACAACGCCATCTAGTCTCAAAAGAAGCAAAGCTTGTACTATGAGTACTAGACAACTGATATATATATATATATGTACATATATATAAAATAAACAATATAGAAAACATTCAAACTCCGAAACAAAAATTTGCAGATCACACAAATATTTAGTCCGACCCGGGAATCGAACCTGAGACCTCAGCACAGCAGTCGCAAACGCTACCACTGCACCACCGAGACAGTCGGATATGGTCAGACCCCCTTGTTGTTTCTCGCGACTATCTCTACCAAATAGCCGAATCAGCTCAGCGGTTTAAGAGTGAAAAGGTAATAGACAGTCAATAATGTACACTAAGACAAGTCGTGCAGAAAAAAAAATTAGTAACACTCGACTTCAGGATGCGTTGTTAGACATACTGTGTTAATATGACATACGAAAGTTTTAAAACAAGAAGGAATTGGCAAGAAACGGCCAATTATGCGACAATTATGCGAAGACAGACAGCATTTGTTGTAAGCGGTTTGGCAACACCAAATCCCGTAGAAATTTACCCAAAAGGTCAATAAAATTGTGTACTTTTATTGGAAAAGAGGTTTTAAAATGAGAGATCGCCAATAATTTAGTGGAGATATACCACTTGTCTAGTCCGTCACATCGATTTGGTCATGATAATATTATTATCACCATGAATTGGCAAATATCAATTTACTCGAGATGTAGTTTAAATCGATTTTCCTTTATTTACACGATGTGAACTTTAACAAAACTTTTTTTAAGATATTCACACAAGTAACCTTTTTCGGGAGGCTCCTTACATGTGAGGATACCAAAGTGGATATATAAATATGTCAATTGGTATATACATCAAATATAAATGGACGTTTTTTAACACTAATAAGAAAATTCTTGAAAGAAATACTTCAGAAATTTTTCCGCCTTCTTTCCTATTTTACTTGAAGTCCGTAATGTAATATTACACAGGATTTTGGCTGGTTTCTTTTACGATTGCCTGCCTAGCCCAATCTTCATTGAAGCCGTGATTGTTTTCAAACGAAATAAGGGATAAAGAAAAGTCATGATAACGAAACGAATACGACGTCAGTGAAAGCCAGTAAGTCTGGAAAACGAACCGAGAGTGTAGAGCCGGGATAGCGTATGGTCATATGAGTACATCAGGCATAAACGTACATAGAGGGGTAGACTTTTTGTTTTGGTGGCCTTACAGCTTGTTCATTGCAGTCTGTTTTAAAAACGAATCAAAAATGGCGACCCCACGATTGGATAGTGGAGGCAGATTGTCAGCTTCAGATGCTATCCTGATACTGTAGACGAGACATAAGGGAGCGACTAGATAGTGTCCATAAAAATGATGATCTAGTTTTAAACGCTCAGTAGTTTATTGTGTTTAAGTGTACCTATGACATCATGTTTAGTGTATAAAAGAAATATGGTAATACAAACTCAAAAGCAATCTAACGCAAATATCTCGATTAAATAGTGTTTATTTACCTTTTTCGCCAAATTAACCTGGAATGGACGATAGGGTAATTAAAATTATATCTGCGATTACCAAAGTTTCTGTTAGTTTTACTCTTTTGTTAGTAAATCACACCAAAACTAGGTTAATGAATTAAAAGTCACCACAAATTACTCTGTCTGATGGAAAGCATGAATAGAATCCAAGAGTTGTGTTCTCCATACTCATTGCAAATGCAAACAATGCAGTATGGTGACCCACACTATGGCGGCCTAGTGAGATGCTTTTTCACACCCCGCTTGGGGACGTAAAAGGCATGACAGTCATCGTGGCAGTGTAAGGTTCACACAGTTACCACGATAACTGTGACCCCTGGATCAATGGGCCTCCAGTCTCGCATTCACCAACGAAATACGACAGTAAGAATGCCGTCGCTTTAGGTGGGTCTTCTGTGAGAGGGTAGTACTGCCCCAGTCAAGCAGAACCGCTTCAAATACTCTCGCACCCCGTGGTAGTGTAGTGCTTCCCAGATGCAGCTAAATGGCAGATTATTAAACGCGTTGGTGATGTCCAAAGACACCGCCAACAGTACGCCGCCACAACTCACCGCCTCTTTGGTCATGGCCCACAGGTGCAACACGGCATCGATCATCGAGAAATCATAGAGAATATCCTCTCAAATAATTTACCCGCCTCGTCCAGGAACACGATGGGCCTATATGTTGTGACCGAATCGGCGAACCGTCCCGGTTGCCTCAAAAGGACCAGCTGCCCGCTCTTCCGGACGCCAAGCTAGCATCCAGAGTCTACCTGAGGCGGAACTTAAAACAAACCCTATATCAACCTGTCTGGCCAGTGTGGTATAGTAGACTAAAGCCTCCATTCTAAGGAAAGGCTTAACTTCAGCTGTGGACAGTTATAGGCTGAAGAATTTTTGGAAATTTAACCCCGTAACAGCAAATCCTCAAAGTTAGAAACACGAAATCATTACATGGGAGTTATCACGGGCAATGGGAATAACTATAGAGTATATTTAACTAAAGTACTATAAGGATCTGTAAAACTCGAATGTAGACTGAAAATATAGGCAAATATCATACCACGTGCTGTAGAAACAGGTGGTCTGACTAGTATTATCTTCTATATATATAAAAGAAAGTGGTGTTAGTTACACCACTTATAACTCAAGAACGGCTGAACGGATTTAGCCGAAAATCGGTGGCGAGGTAGCTTAGAACCAGGAGACGGACATAGGATACTTTTTATCCCATTAGAAAGGGTTGAAGTAAAAAAAATCTGCTTATTTATTGATTATAAGGCGGAACAGAGTTCGCGGGGTAAGCTAGTGTAATATAAATATAATATTAATAATATTGCAGTGGTTAATTTTTACATTTTTAAATATGTCTATTTGTTTTACTTTTTTGCGTATTTAAAAATCTAATCAATCCTTACTTCCTCACTAATATTATAAGTGCAAAAGTGTGTTTGTTTGTTTGTATGTTTGTCTTGCTTTCACGTCGCAACGGAGTCATTATATGGTATGTTTTTTCTGTCTAAAGATAGTTAGGAGGCTGAACAGTGGTATAGGCTAGTTTTTACCGCGTTAAAACATCTCATTTTCATAGGAAGATCCAGTATGATGCTAATTTAAATCACACTAAATTTTATAAATTTCGATAGATGGTGCCTATTTGATTTTTTCGCCCGATTGCATACATATGGTCTAAAATCTTTGTTATTAAACTAATAAAAAAAACCAGCGGTTTTTGATAGATGGTCTTAGACTCTTAATCAATAAGCTTTTTAATACTTTTATAACGTTTGTTTGTCTTTACCGCAAAAATTACTATACGGATTTAGATGAATCTTTACAGTATTATGGCTTATATATCAGAAAAAAGCATAGGTTACTATTTACCATGATAATCGACATTCACGCGTGCGGAGCTATGGGCAAAAGCTAGTATGTATTTAAATGTTATAGAGAATCATATCATTTAACCATATTTATGCAAGGTCACAAATTCCATACTGAGCAGAGCAAGTCTCAAATACATTGAACAGCTACTAAATCTATTTTAATATAGATAAAATTATCATATTTCCTGCACATTTTTTTTTTCTGTGTAGGAATCAAACCCACTGCCTTTGGTGTAACACTCAAGATATTAAGTAATAGACAAAAATCTACATTTCATTTTTTTTATAATTTGACAAACCTCACACAAGCCCACAATCCCAGAATAATCAGATCATACAATGGTATTCATACTTATATATTACTAAATATCAACATATTATGATGTGATGTATTCCACTGCACCCAGTCTCAACACAAAACAGCCAACTACGCAGGACTCACTTGACCCGACCCGGGCATCAAACAGCAGACCTCTTAATTGACAACCACACATGTTAACAGATCAATAAGGCAGTTGGTTACCACATATAGAGATAGAAGAAATAGTTATATTTATCATATAAATTTTTTTTTCAAAGAGGAATGAACCAATGACCTCTATAAGACCCGATAAGTAGATCAAAAGACCTATACTTTTTAAAAATATGATATCTATTATAGCTTATAATTACAATGACTGCATCAATTATTGAGAAGCAGATTAGATTAATAAAAGTAAGTCTTATACAACATATGAAAAAGGTTAATTTTTCATTGCACATAGATGTCATTTTATACTTGTTATGGTATTTATTTGTGTATGTGAAAAAACATCTCACTAGGCCACCATAGTGTGGGTTGCCATACTGCATTGCTTGCACTCGTAATAAGTATGGTGACCACAATTTTTAGTTAAGCCACTTTGGCAGGCTCTTAAAAAGAAAAAAAATTTTACTTAAGTAGATATATTTACTTAAACATAGGTATGTATTTATGTATTGTGTATAAATTATAGTGTATAATAAGTTTGTATGGGTCAACTTGATATATCACAAACTAACTTCACCTAAAATGCACCTAATTCCTATTTTCACTACATCACCCAAAGGTTGACTGGTAGAAAATGTCTTAGGCATTAAGTCCACCTATGCACCTAGTGTTAAATAATGTATAATATACATACCTAATGTTATAATATATATAAAAAATCTTATAAGAGTGTAAAAAGAAACATGATGGTCTATGTTTCCTAACAAATAAGAAGTCTGATATTTGGAATATTAAGTATTTATTTTTATTTCTGGCGTAAGAATCTAAATAAAAATAATTATATTTATTGCCTCTTTTTATATTTATAGAAAATAAGATAATAATAAGAGGTTTATTTCTTATCAGAATTATTTCTCATAACAAAAAAAACTTAACATTCATTTTGCATTATCACACCTGGCAACTGATGAAACTTTAATCATTTAATTGAATAAAATAATTGATAAATTCACTCTTACCCTAATAAAGGATAAATAAAATGCATTGTCTAATTGGTCACGGTTCAAACATTTCATCAGATAAGACTACAACTTGTACAGTAATATCAAAATATAGTAAACCTTATCTATGGTAAGGGGTTTAGTAAAATAAATTTGTATCTAGATTTTCTGTTACTATTGTCATAACAATTTATTTTCAATTGATTGTCACTATTTCATTCAGAATTAGATTGTTAAAAGGAAATTAAAAATAAAATTTAATCTAGGTTTTTTTTTTGTTTTAAGTCACTGTTTATCAAAGCTGGTTGTTAACAATTAATTAAAAACCATAGATAATTTTTTGATTTTAAACATGAGTGTTATTCAAATTTGTGTTTGAATCAGATGGTTTGTTCGTAAAAAGAGTGGATTGCTTGGTAATGTTTAGTAAACAACATGAAAGCAAAATGATTGAAGATGTAACCAAAAAAAAACAATAACCTTTTTTCTTGTATAAATTTTATATTCCCAGGACCAAGTTCCACAGACTCTGTCTTTAAGTTTAAAAAAAATTGTAAGTACGTAATTGTAACAATCTGTTCCAATTATGGAATGAAGTAGCGTTAGGTAAATACGTAACTTTCATTTGTGTCAGTTCATAAGTGTAAGATACACTACCGAGTACACCGTTATCAATTGTTAAAAATTATGTATCTGTTAATACATCCGTCTAAAAGTATTACAAAACCATTGCCGCGTAAATTAAAAAAAAATTAATCTATTTATCTGTTACCTATCACAGATAATAATAAGTAACAGAGTGAGTCATATAAGGAACCTTGCGCCATAACCTATGTTTTAATATTTCACAAGAACTTCTTAAAAATAAATAAAGGTGAATATATTATAATGTAATACTTGCAGGCCTTTAGTTATATGTTCCCATGAATGTGATTCACATTAAATATTGCACACAATAATATTGTATAAATATTTACCTCAAAAAGTTTCAGCAAGATGTTCACATAAAGCCTTCTGACGCCCAAAGATTTTCCAATTGACGCGAGGAATATTATGCACAATATTAAAAGTAAGAACGGCGTGTATAGTATGGATATAGCGACGGACACAAACGACGTGATCAACGCCATTTTGAAGACTGATTGATTTAATTGAGTGATATGATAACGAATGAGAAATAAACCGAGTCATCCGACCGTTCATTCCCGAGGCGTCAATCTGTCAAATGTATACTATTCGCGTTTTGTTTACTCTTATTGGAAACAGGAAGATGTAATGTATTTGGAACACATTTTTGATTCAATATTATTTATGATTAATACTTCCTGTATTTCCTTTCGGTACTTTCGAATATAATTTATCGTAATAACGGTCATTCAGAAACATTTAAATTAACAAAATGTCTGAATTAGACTGTTCAGAAAGCTCGAGACTGTTAGGAAGGTCAGGTTAAGGTTACTTATAACTTTGGTTTAAAACTGTTCGACAAAAGTTCGACAAATCTAGTTTTAGTAGCGAGGAGTATTATGGTCAGTATATTTGTAGACCGTTAGCAGACAGCAGACTGTCTGCCTGTTCATTTAATAATAAACTTATCTCGGAGACATAAACAGAAGACTACCCAGTAGCTATTCTTATTTGTGACGCATTTTCACTATAAGAAATTTAATTTTCTTATAACAATAACTCATAAGGAAACAACTAGGTAAATTACAAATTATATTATACGTAATAAAAGTAAACCATTAAGGTATGGACAGTGTTACAAATGTCAGTTTCTGAATGGGTAGCCTCGAAGAGGAGCTTGAGCCGTCGCTTCCAGTTGCTATACAAGCATCTGTAGCAATCTTTATTAGCAGTTAGAGCTCTTAAAAATTCAACAGCAGCATACCTATAAAACTTCAATATGTCTAGTACTTCGCACACGCACACATAAATACAGGCTCATATACACAAACACATACACACACATACAAAAACACACACACAGTATTAGCCTACTTTTAAGATGTTTATTTTCTGCGTTTTCTTGTTTTCCTTACAATTAAGTTACATTCCTTACATAAGGCTAAGGCTTACATTTAATAGTACAGGGGGCGCTGTCTGTCTGAAATACAGCTTCAGATTTTCTATAGAAGTGCATATTTCTAAGACTTATAAAATTGTATTTGTTGCACATTATTTTTTCCCTGAATAAAAATTATTATCGTTACTTTGGTTTTGGAGGTTTGATGGCACTTGCTCCGTGTAAAAAATCAAAGTTAGTAGGTTTAAACCCGATTTAAAACCTACCATGCTCATCTTACGTTAATTTGTTTCAACTTTTTGTCCACACCTTGTCAATTCTTGTCACACGTCATTCATTCATCTCACTATTCACATTTTAGTAATTAAATACGCACATAAATAAAAAGCTGTCGTTATTTATAAATAATCAAATTATAGAAATCTACCCTGGCAGAGTAAATAATTTATTTGACATGTCACTTTTATAACACTTATGTCACATTTTTCGCTAACGACAACCCTATTTATAATATATAACCTCTTCAGTCAGGAATCTTGGGATTTTTGAATAAATCCTGTTTGGATTTTGAGATCCCTAAATACAAATCTAATAAAATGTCTGACCTTCCATACGGACCTCCTGTGCGAGTATCGCCACTTATCAGGGTAAATATTAATGCCATATAAGTTTTATAAAAATCTGCCATTATGTAACATTGTATTTGTACATTTATTCTCGTTTAATCCACTAAAAAGGCTGATATTTAAATTAGTTGTGTAATTTACGGTCAGTTCGAAGTTAATGTATTATATTCAATCCTTTGCTATATATTTAAATTACGAGGCAATGAACTTCTGAATTTGAATTTTAATTGTTAAACTTAAAATTAAAAAAAAGGTACGAAACTCAAATGTATAAAAGCATTGCTTTTCAGATTTATTATTGAGAAAATACATTGAAACAAATTCTGTTATTGAGTTCAATATATCTGTAAAGCTTAGTAGGTTGATAGTGTGGATTGTGAAACCATACAGAGATTAAAATTACTATAAAAAACTAATATAATTAAAGTCACATATTACTTTATTATCAGTGAAGTTCTAACAGTGTCCAAAACTTTTTTCCAGTAATAACATTTTGATATCATTTGATGAAGAATGGACACTTTTCGTTAGTCACTTTTCAATGAAACTGATTAAATCTCTAGCTAAACTTATATTGACCATCACAATGCTAGCTATTAAGGCCTATGATTTTGTGATCTTCTAAATAATCTATAAGACTTCTTTTTTTGAAACTTTCATCAGAATTTTCATCATCACTTATTACAAAATCATCAAAATGATCATTCCTAAGAACATACAACGGCTTCATGTTTTTCAAACAGCTATTCCTGTCTCTTGTTAAGGAGGCACATTTTACTTATGTGTGGTGAGAGCTTTACTTATCGTATTGTTATTTTATTTTTTTTTTTAAATTAGCGCTAACAAGCATAGCACAAATTGGTTAATAAACTGACTTGCCCTAAATAAATGTGATTGAAAAAACATTTCCATAAGTTTTGGTTTTAATCAGTGATAATGATGATAATATATTTAATTTCAGTTTGGACGTTGGTCGTTCCTCACAGCTGGTATTCTGTACGGAGCATTCCACCACAACAGGCTCTCGAAGAAGGAGGCTAAATTCCGTGAGGTTGAGGCTAAAGAAAAGGTTATCCGTGATGAGAAGATTGCAAAGGAGAAGGCTATTGCTGCAGCTGGTAATTTATTACTTTAATATCGTTGACATGCAAATCATAAATGAATGATGTTGGTTTCAGTGTTGCCGTTTTAACTTTTCTTGAAAATTAGGGAGACCATAACTGCTTCAGGGTGTTTTTAATGCACACATTGTATAAGCATTTTTTAGGAATAGTAACCTTTTGCTTATGCCTTTGTAAATAATGTTTATTATAGATATATAAGGTTTAATATTAAAAATTCTTACCTTGTTAATACAATTTAATATTAAACATTATTTTGTATTCCAAATTGTTGATTGCTAGGTTGTAAGTTTAACAGTTGGCAACACTGATGCATGTGTTTTACATGTATGATTTTAAAATACTAATCAGCTGTGCCCACCACACATCAATAGAATCAGACTCACTTAAATACTTGGATTTTGAGTTGTCCTAAATCTGTATACACATTATAATGTTGTATTACTGTAGAAGTGACGCTATATTGTCAACAGATGGTGTTAGTTTTACTGCCTTTCCAGACATTATTAAAAAATTCGTAGTCTTGAGCAATTAAGTTGGTGAACTACATAAAAATTCACAAACCTCACTGTTAAGTTTGAATGGGCTTAATTAATGCCATAAGAAAATTATTCTAAAAGAATATATTTCTCTTAGGAAACAAGTAATGATTTGATAAATTAAAAACAAAACAGTCTTGTCAAAAATTGATTTTCGCGCCAAGCGTTCGCCATTTTTTTTACGTATGTTAGGATGGTGTAAATATTTTATTGATGTGATATACACAAGTACAAGTGGAATAAAGAAACACATATATTTATGATCCCTGCAAATATGTTAAAAACCAATAAAAAAATCACCTAAAAAGCAATGCATCAAACAATATAATTCGCAAGAATATTTTCGACAATTAATTTATTGTAACTATTAATTACATCCCTTCTAGCCATATTTCATTATTAAGACTTATGAAAAAATTAACTTTTCAAAAACATAGGTTGATCCTACTAAAATTAAATACTATTTTGTGTTCCAGCCGAACTCAAGAACTTAGAAGATATGGTTAATGCCAAGAATTGAACATCCGGGACTGTGAACTAGTTGTAAGGTAATAGTGTACATCACCATCTTTGAAAATGTTGCCAACCCAACTGGCAATGTTACTCCATCAATAAATTATGTATTTAACAAAATATAGGTGATTATTTATTGTAGTGTTTTATTTTTCCTGCTAGAACTTTGATGTTAATTTTTATAACTACTATAGTAGTGTAAAGCTGCTAGACATAAGTATAGAGAGTAGAGGTAACGAGAACCGACTCATTTGTGTGAAAGTTGAAATGATGACGGGTTTGTCAAGAACTTAGACCCTCAAGTCAACTGCCGATCGTCGCACGAGGCTCTGGCAAACAAAACATTCCGATTAGCGGCAATAGGCTCGCCATCTGTTACATGGGAACAAAACACCGACGAAAAATGGACGTTTCATATGCCTCTGCCTAACCCCGAGGAAACGGGCGTGATTTTATGTATGTAATAATATGTAATATTAAGTAAATAATAGTTCTAGAGCCAGTCGAAATGGCACAAGTGTAGCCAATGGGGATGACATGAATATAGCAGTTATAAACGGTGAAGTTTACTGAATTAAAATATGAATATACTTTTAATGTCTGAAAGTTATTAATTGTCTGTAAAAGTTGACTATTTTTGCTCTAGTACAGTGTCTAATTATTGTTTAAGCCGATAAATCTTATATACATTTTCCTTACAATATTTATTTCGTTATCGTATTCGAACAACTTATGGTATTTTCTCATCATATCCTGATGATACTGTAGCGCTCTGTAGTAGACTGTACTGGATACTGCATACAGAAAGATGGTTTTCCTTTTCTCTTCCTTGAATAGGCATGAGTTATACAGAAACAGACCAAGGCGAAGACGCGGCACGGACTAATTTTACTATGGGATATTTCGTATCCTGTGAGTGTCGTAAGAGTCGATTTGAGAGTAAACCTAGCTGGACAACAGCGATACAATTAGAAGGCTAACTTGAAACAATCTTAATATAGGATGGGCCACGAATTAGTTGCCATCTGAAAAATTCGTATAAAAAAACCATTTCGTATATAAAAATTGTTTATTTGCAAGAAAGCTAAGTACTGGAAGAGCTGGAACACTCGTCAGCAAAGGCACTGCGAGATCACCAACATCTGTTCGCTGATTTTTCGTAATTCTCTTTTTAGTTGATGTAGTATATTTGGTTTATTGATGTAGACACAATTCTTCAAATAACCCCATAAAAAGAAGTCTACTGGAGATAGGTCTGGCTTTCTGGCTGGCCATGGAGTGTCACCTCGTCTGGAAATCAGCTTTATCGACAACATGTCTTTGACCACCGGCAGTGACTCATTGAATGTATGACAAGTGGCTCTATCTTGTTGAAAACATGTGTTACGATTGTAGCCCGCAAATCCAGTAGTATTAGTTCCAAGAATTCCCGTTTGCTCTGGATGTTAGATTAACGAATTCTTGGCACACCATATACTAAACCATCTGACCAGTGTGGTGCAGTATATCAAAACCTCCTTTCTAAACTGATGCCCTACAATGGACTATGAAATGTGATGATTTACGGACTGCACGGACGGCTAAGTGGTAAAAAACAACCTGTCTGGCCAGAGTGGTGTAGTAAACTAAAATCTTTTTAATAATTGATGCCTTTCTGTGTTCACGCTTTAGGCGGCAACTGTGACGTAGCAACCATATGGTCTATTAGAGATCAACTATTCACAAAAGAAGTAAAGCCAAATGTACTTCACCAGTGGCCGTTATATGTTGTGTAAATTTAGTGACTTAGATGGTGGTCTTATCTACATCTACACTAATATTACGAGGCTGAAGAGTTTGTTTGGTTGAATGCGCTAACCTCACGCGCTTCTGGTTCGATTTGAGAAATTGTTTCAGTGTTAGATATCGAGAAAGAGCAGAGTACTAATGAGAAATGTTGTAAACACAGCAGAAAAATATTCCTTTTGCAAGCTCTAAAAGGATTATTTCCCTTTAAAAGTTCTAATAAAACGCCACGACAGCATATGTCTATCTTTTAAGGTTAGCTTATTATAACCTTCTTTTGATCCTTGAAGGCAGGTGGCTCTTCGACGAGCACTTTCGACAGCTTTCTCCAAAGCTGGTCGACGCTGCTTCTGCCCTTGGGCGACTGCACCGGTGTGGGTGGCGGGTCTGACCGCCCAGAATAGGGCTCGCCTCTGGCGTCCTCAGAGGATATTGGCGGTTAGGGCCATACGCGGTTACCACACTTTATCGACGGAGACGGCGTGCACCTTAGCCGGAACTCCCCCGTGGGATTTGGAAACGGAAGCGCTCGCCGAAACTTATCGGCGAACGGCAGACTTCCGGGTGAGTAGCGGCATTCGGCCCCCGCCCGAAGAGATACGCGAGTGGCGAGAGGCCGCTCGTCGAGCCACGATGGCTCGTTGGTCGTCCGGGCTGGAGGCTCCACGTGCTGGCTTTGCCGCCGTGGAGGCTCTCCAGCCGGTCATCGCCGAGTGGGCAGGGCGGCAGCACGGGACCCTTTCCTTCCGACTGACGTAGATTCTTTCCTCTCGTCCAGATTCTCCTTTCGACTCGGTCGCCAGGAGGGAATTGAGTCCCGCCTGTCACCACTGCGACTGCAGTGAGGACTCGGCTCAGCACACGCTGGCGGTTTGTTCCGCCTGGGCGGCGCAGCGTGGGCTCCTCACTGCAGTTATTGGAGGAGATCTCTCGCTACCGGCCGTCATACGCTCCATGGTCGGTAACGACAGTTGTTTACCGCGGTTGCAACCTTCTGCGAAGACGTAATTTCGCAGAAGGAGGCGGCGGAGAAGGCCCGGGAGGAGGACATTAAAGGCCCGGGAGGATTAAGGAGGAGGCCCAGGAGGCGGCGGAGGCGCGCGTACCAGCGCCTCATGCCGCCTTGAGTGTGGCCGCGGATGGACGGGACGGGTTTTCCCCTCCATCCGCTATAGTGGCCAACCGCGAGGAGGCGATGTTCGCGTGTGCCGTACGTCGCCTAAAAGGAGAGTTTATCCGCAGATGGTGCCCGCGTCAGCGGGCAGGCGCTAGGAGGGATCTAGATGTCGTAATAACAGCTGTTCCGGATCCCTCCTATGTCAGGCGCAGAGTGGCACACCGTATGGTTTTAGTCGGTCCGATTCCGACACACCACCCCGCCGTAAACCCCGGTGGGGTGACGGCCCGAGGATGTTTACACAGGTTAAAAAAAAAAAAAAACTATAACCTT
The DNA here is from genome assembly GCA_949316085.1 of Hypercompe scribonia. NCBI lineage: Eukaryota > Metazoa > Arthropoda > Insecta > Lepidoptera > Erebidae > Hypercompe > Hypercompe scribonia. The sequence goes on from OX438994.1 coordinate 6,294,344, forward strand.
CTTTATAGTAAACAAATTAGTTCACGCTGTGTAACATCACGCTATTGACAATAGGTGACGTAGGTGAGATTGCGTGGGTCAGTTAGTGCAACTATAAATTGCACCGTGGTTTAAGCGGTGACATCGCCGCTTCTTGCGTTATGCGTACGATCCCTGCATTGGACAATGCTTTGTGTGGTTCACAGATTGTGGTTCTGAATCTAAAGGTTCTCAGTAGAATTTTTGACTGTGTGGTATCAAAGTTCATTTAAAGCCCTTTGAGATTTCGTAATAATGTAGATCCTACTTGTATTATAAATGCGAATGTAAGTTTGTTTGTTACGGTTTCACGCGAAAACTACTCAAACGATCATCATGGAATTTTGTACACGTGTTCTTGGAGGTATTAGAAGTAACATAGGAAACGTTTTATTAAAAAAAAATTATTTACAATGATTTGTTAAGAAACTTAATGTCGCAGATCAAACTCCACGCGAGCGAAGCCGCAGGCAAAAGCTAGTAGTTTATAAGTTTATACAGATCGGATGCCATGAATTAAATAACATTTAAAATGCACAAATTCAAGATTTTGCCATTGGAAAACATCTCTCACAGATATTTACAGTTGACTCTAAATTTACTGTACTAGATTTCGATATACCACAAAAACTGACAATATTCATGAAATTAGGTCAACAAATTCTTCAAATTGCAAATATTTTACAACAACAACATAAGTATTTATTTGTCTAAGTTTTGGATTATAAATTCAAAACTTGAGTACAATTTTTTCTACTGTGAAACGAAACGTAGAGGTTTAGATAGCAATGTATTAATATTTGTGACAGTACGTAGTTTGTACGCCAACGCATTCATTCAAATATATGTATATCTCTTTCTGTCGTTCGAACAAAATAGTTTATCAGACAGTCACAGATAAGAAAATACTTCAATTGTTATGTTTCTGCCTTAATTTTACGGTGAAATAAGTTTACTTACTAGTTACAAAGTTATTAATAACTGATAACCAATTTATATTTTGTAAAAATTAAGTAATTGCTTGTCTTCGTGATACATCTTTAGGTGCTCAAAACTTGGGTCTGTGTGATTGAACATCAGAAGATTATAACGTTGTAAGTACAATAATAACAAATCTATTGTATCTATTTTGTAACCAACAGTTTTAAAATAAGTTTATATTCTTATTGGACGTGCAGTACCTACTCGTATATTTGTACAGCATAGGCACTGTTTTGTTTGACATTAATTACTTTATAAATAGATTACGACGCGGGAAATATGTCAAAATGATATCATCTGTGGCGGTAAAACTTAAATAATTTGATTTTTTCAACAATGGCCGTTTCAAGCTTAAATAAAAAAGAAAATATCTTTATTATTTGGGTAAATAGCACATAGTCTAGCGAATGATCTCTATGTCAATTTAATATGGTAACTCGTCTGGACACTCATAGGATTATTTTCAGCTTAATTTATGCAAGTGAAATTGCGTCGCAAAATCTAAAATATCAGCATTACAAAGATGATGTTTTTACAATGACTTCAGCGAGTTTTGCCTCATATTTTGTTGTCTCATCATCATCATTTACATCCTTATTATCAATAGCGTTTAGAAAAGAACAGACAGACGAGTTGGTATAGTTTGTGTCAAATTTTTCTTCTCTTCACAGTGTTTTTCCCGGCGTAGGTTGCTTCCTTGTTGTTCTCTTACAGCAACAACGAGATTAGTAGGGGTAGGCACATTCCTTATTCTTAATCCGTTTCCTCACGGATAAATAGACAAAGAATGTTGTTAACATAATTTCGTATTTAGCGTAATTGTTTATTTTTTTTACAGGTATTCGAAAATACATTGTTGATGAAGAATTACTAATCAACCACTCCGACACGAAGAACTAACTGAATATGGCTTACGAGTTGATTGGAATGGCGTACGTATGAATTTACATTGTGCGATGCAAGTTACTTCGTGGTTCAACTTATTCTTGCTAGATGGTATTGAAGTATATTTTTGTTGCACGTGGTAAATAACGTTGCTTGCAATGGATGCAAGTGATCAGTACAAGAAGCGTCCCGGAACATCGGGTATTAGTGGACAACTTTATGAAACTAAACTTATCAGTTTAATATTATATAGACTGTTACGTAATAAAAATGTAGAAAACTTTCATCTAGCCTCTAATATGGACGAAATCGGGGCATTCGATGACGTTTGTCTCAAAGTAGAACTAAAAGACCACGACAAACCTTTACTTGTGTTGGTTCAAGCGAAACACAAAGAAAATGAAGACACAACTCTTGATGACAAAAACGATTTAGTAAAATGGTTCGACAGTATCACTAGAGTAAGAGAAAAATTCAATTCTAATAAATCTGAAGATAAAATTTTTAGTGGAAAGTTTGAAAATGTAGACTGTGTATTCATTGTATATACCAACGCGAAATATGACTTTGGTAAAACAGTTTCAAGTAGACCATATGATAGTAATTATTCTGCGATTTTGAATGAATTGGTATCTACGGGAGCGGTTGGCTCACAGCCAATTTACACTGACACAGATGTGAAAGATTTCGGTGTAACCATTTTGAAAGAAGAGATACCAGTGTTGGTTGAGCAGTTTAATGAGCACCTTAACGATAGCAAGTCAATGAGTATTATGAACTGTGAGTACATGATAAGGTACCATGTTGTTTTGGCTCAGAAAGTTGTAAATGTGTCCGATATCCAAGAAACACGAGGACTAAAATGTCGAATACTAACATTTCGAGAAGAATTTTTTGAGAATAGTGACGAACATTTTGTTTTATTAAGAAAACATTTGTATGAACAACTCTTAAAGAATCGAGTGAAGATTAAAAATAACAAAAAGTTAGATGCTTCGATTTCATCATTTTTATCTGACCCTTCTCCAAATACGTTAAGTTCTTTGATTGAAAACCATATTACTTATAAAAATGAACAATTAATATTCATTACTAAGAGGCCAAAAAATGATGTAGAACGTTTGGAGAAAATTCTAATTTCGTCTGACGTAATAGAAGAAACTAAAATAATGACTGCAAAAAATATACTCTCTTCGCTTAAATTAGCGGTTCCAATAGCATTTGGCAATATTGACTTGGCTATCAGAGGTACTCCAGAAAAGATAGAACAAAGATTAAGCCATTTAACGAAGGTTTTAGTTGAATTATTTGCTAAATTTAAAGAAAATGAAACTCATAAAATTGTCACAATTGACGATTCAATTGATGATGGTATTTTGAGCTGCAATGGTGGAATAGGTGGATGTGTAGGCAACATTTTTGAGCACGATGAGATAACAAAGTATTTGAAATTTAAAGATGATCATACTAATCTGCAAAATAATGCTAAATGTTTATATCTTAAACTTAAAGATAGCTGTAACCTAGATGAATTTAGATTCGACGTGCAGACATCTAAATTTCCAAAACTGTCTCTCGATTGTAGCGATGTAGCAAGAGGATTTTTGAGTAAATTAGTTGTTTATGCAAAACAAGGTAATCATTTTGAAGTTGAAAAAATATTGAAGACAGAAATGGAAAATTATATGAAAAATAATAAAAGGACTGTGAAAGTGAATCCTGAGGTGCTGTTTACACAGTACCATCAGGAAATACAAAAATGGTGGATGTTACCGAAATCAGGACCTTACATTAGTAGAAAGAACAATATTTACCATGATACGATTTGTAGTATTGTACGAGAACGTCAAAAGTACAGATCCGAGACATCATTGACTAATCTTAAGTGGAAACGCTTTAGACTTTTGCAGAAAAAACAAGCTTTGTCTTCAGATAATGGAGAGACCTCGCTTGTTGTTACTGAAAATGCCAATACTGAAGAACCGAAAGAAGAATCCAGAAATCTACCTGATTAAGGAAGGAAATATTATTCACTCGAATTTCGAATGTAGACTGGAAGTTTTTGAACACCTTGGACTCACAGATTTGACAACAGAATTAGATAGGTAGTAAAGACATGCTGATTTCAGCACGAGCGGGCCGGGACCGAGACTAAACTACCCTCTCACAGAAGATCAACCTAAAACGACAGCATCCATGCTGTCATGTTTCGTTGGCCCATTGATGCAGGGGTGACAGTTATCGTGATAAGTGTGGAAACCTTACATTGCCACGATGACTGACATGCTTTTTACATCCCTAAGCGGGGCGTGAAAAAGCATCTCACTAGGCCACCACAGTGTGAGTCGACGAGTATGGTGACCACAACTCTTTGATTCTATTCTTGCTTTCCATCAGACAGAGTTTAATCAATTCGAAAGGCACTTAAATAAAATAAAATGGCAAAAATTGTGTCCTCCAGTGTCGTGTGTCTCAAAAGTTAAATTGTTGTTTCTATCGGCCATTATTAAACTGGTTTGATGGTCGCTATTATTTATTTAAACATTTGTACACAACATATTAGTTATTTATGGATTAATTAGAGGCTGTTTTACTATTTGTCTTGTGTATTAATCACCGTAGAGGATCTTACAAGTACGTGTAGGAATAAAATAAAAGAAGTCTTTGGACGATTCAAAAACTAAAACAACAGTTCCAAAATTGATTTTATTTCGTCTCACTTTCCAATCAGTAAAGAACTCGACACCAAAAGAGTTTGTGTAAATATATACAACTACAAATAAAAATAAATATAATACCAATTACAGAATTTAAAAACTATATTAAACTATCCATAAATACTCAATTTTACATCTTCTTAAAAACTGAGATACTCTAGAAGAAGTTGATCAATATATAGCACCCCAGACGGTAAATGCAGAACGCTATTACACATTGCACGGCACGGTGGAGTATATATAACCTGTAAAAACATGGTACGTATTAATATACACACTCCAAGTTCCCTCAAACGGTAGGTAAAGGTGTATGAAGCAATGTGACTATCTTATGGTGGTTCCGCATTGCCGCTCTTTGAATACTCTCAAAGGTGATTTCTACCAAATGGCTCGCATCGGAACAGATTTAACAAATCTACATTACCAAGTGCCTTGCGCAGCACGTGATCGTAGCCAAATTTTATAAGTAGATACGTAATATAGACTTTAATCACTACGTACAAGATTTAACATCGTTTAGAGGTTGTATAATCTATTCTGCGAGTCATTCGGTGAAAATCATCCTTTGGAATATGGGATGGGTTTAAAGCAACGAAAGAATTGCTTAATATCTGTTTTCTGCGTGGTTATCATTTGGAATTGTAAAATTGTGCCTGAAAATAAAAGACTTAACGTAACACTCACAGGTGGAGCCTCTTGTGAGCCTGCTCTACATCTTCATCCTTCTCCTGCAGAATGTACCGACGTACTCCTTTAGCAAAATTCACATTGTGATCGTCCCAACTACAAAGAAAATATACACACATATTAAACACAATTAACACACACACAACTGAGGAGATAAGTAGATTCGTATTTATTCCTATTATTAATATTGTAAATGCGAAAGTTTGAGAGTGTAGATGTTTGTCACTCTTTCATGAAAAAACTACTGGACGGATTTGGATGACACTTTGAACTAATGTAGGTTATACATCGAAATAACATATAGGCTACAATTTGTAACGATTTTGTGTAACTTTGGCCGTATTATAACGATACGTGTCAATTAAGTTGGAAAAAAATCTGGCTTCAGAGTTATCTTGTTGTACGCTGCCTAAACCATTGAAGTTACACAAAGATGATGTACCGTAGGATTGTTTGTATGTTAAAAAGAAATTTTATAGTTATCTAAAATGATCTGTTACGAAACTTAATGGGGCAGACCAAATTCCACGCGAACAAACCCAGGGGCAAAAGCTAGTCATCCATATTTTGCTGAGTTTGGTTTATACATATTTCACATGTAATCGTAAAAATGTAGCAGTTAACTGGGCACTTATAGAATTAAATTAGGGTGTAGTGATGTTTTCCTGAATGTTTTGTTCCCTTAGTCGCCTTTTACAACACCCACGGGATGAATAGGGGTGGTAACACTACGTATTAATCTGTCACCACACGGACAAGCAAGCACTTTGCTAGACTTGACAAATAGGAGAGACAATATTCTGAGATGTTGTCTGCTTATTTACGTTTACATGAGTATACATAAGTATTAATGTATGTATAATTATATATAATTAATGATAAGTTAGTTTGGCACGATAACTTCATCCTCTCTCTTTCTTCGCGGTGCCCGATGGAGCCGTACTGGCAAAGTATAATGTAACGATATGGTGCGCAATAAAGTAATTTTATTTTTCGGACATTTGACACACAACTTCATCTAATTTCAAACTAAGCAGCTTGTTTCAAGCTTGTGCTATGATAACTAGACTGACTGATAGAATACTTATATACTTTTTTTATAAATACATACATATCATACATAGAAAACACCCCAACTTCGAAACAAATATTTGCAGATCATACAAACATGTGGTTCGCACAGCAGTCGACTGCGACACCGAGGTAGTTCAAGTGTAGAGTATTTTAAAAAAAATGGCCTTTAGATAATTTTTATTTATTTTCTGTCTCAACATGGAAAATCGTAACCGATGTATCTTTTAATTCATACAAAATACTTCTTATGTGTAATTACAGATCACCTAAAAACAGTATTTAGTAATAGTTTTAATAAAAAAATCAAGATTATAGAATCACTTACTCTATGGTATGAACATCTAGGTTGTAAGTGGCAGCGTCAGTGGGTGACAACCTTTCTTTCAGGCTGCGAACATTGTGAGTGCTGAAGGTCCACTCGTGGCACATGAAAAAGGCGATGGCGTCTGTCATAGCTTGGATACGGTCGCTTATCTTCGTCAGACTTGGACTGGGCATAAACATTTTTTTTAATAATTAATTATTTACAATCGCCATCGTCATCTAAAGTGGAATACGTGGTGTAAATATCCTTCCCCCAGGGCTCTCTACAACAACCGGTCCTGTGCCTATATGTGTCCTAGTTACAATATATGTATTTGAAAACAACGCCCACAGATTAATAATACAGAGTGTCATCCCTGATCACTCCACGGGCTTCGTAAGAACCGACTCGGAAAGTAAACTACATAAGACAATATCACCACAAAGAGAATAAAAACTAGAAATAGTCCATCTGGCCAGATGGTATAGTAGGTCAAAACCACCTTTCTAAAACCCGTCTGGTCAGTTTGCTCCAAAGAGAAGAAAAACTAGAAATAACCCGTCTGGCCAGCGTGATATAGTACGTCAAAACCACCTTTCCAAAACCCGTCTGGTCAGTTTGCTCCAAAGAGAAGAAAAACTAGAAATAACCCGTCTGGCCAGCATGGTATAGTACGTCAAAACCACCTTTCCAAAACCCGTCTGGTCAGTTTGCTCCAAAGAGAAGAGAAACTAGAAATAACCCGTCTGGCAAGCGTGGTATAGCAGGTCAAAACCATCTTTCCGAGACCCATCTGGTCAGTTTGCTCCCTTGTGGATGTTTATGACACTCATTGGATAAATAGAGGTCATGACTTGACGTACTCTTGATCCTTTTTTCATTTTGTTTAAGTCAGTTCCCGCACTAGGAATAAGTCCTGTATCGCGGGGGACTTTATAAACATACAAGAAACGGACACAAAGAACATCCAGACTCAGAATAACAATTTGTGGATCACACAAAGTGTTGTTCCATATGGGGCTTGAACCCTCAACACTCAGCTCAGTTTAAAGGGTGAGGTGATCGCTTTAACCACTACGCTATCTGTTCATCAGCACGTGGATAATATCTATGCATCATAAATTGTGGAGAGTGGAGAGTGGATATGTTAAAATTATAAATTGTTCTTAGGTATTTAATAAATTATGATCACAATCTAATAGTATCGAAATAACATATATTAAAATGATTTTAATAAGAATTTTATTTGATTTACGGTAGTACGAGTTGTTCGTGTTGTCACTTAAATAAATAATAAAAAACAGTATGGAAACTATTCAAGGACAAAAGTGATACAACTTGTGAAATTGTTTCTAAAACTACATAAATACATTAACAAACTTATGTTTAAAATAATTCATTTTTTATCTAAGAAACGCAAATAAGTATACTGATTGTAAAATAAAATGACTGCACGTGTAATGTACTTTTTTGACTTCAACATGACTAATGTCAACCTATATTTCCTTCTTACGTCACCATACGCTTTGCGCGAGCTCTTTCGAATAGCAGATGCGACTGTGCTTGTTTTTCTGTTTCAATCTGTTTACTAAAATGAATTTCAATTATTCTTCTAACGACTCTGGCTTGCCTTTGGGCCTTTTTTTTTTTTTTTTTTGTTGTCGCGGTGTAAAATCTCTTCAGATCTCCGACTCCTTGGGGACGCAGGAGCCAGGAGTATGTGGTGTTTCCACTAAAAACCACCCCGGCGGCCGGTCTCAGGCGTTCTTCTCTGAAGGGGACCCGGACCATGTTATTTCAGGTCCCCTCCAGAATCAACGCCGCACCTAGTCAGACCCTATCCTGGGGACGCCATAAAGGCAACCCACCTTTGCCTTTGGGCCTACTACCAATGCATTTTATTTTGTTATATACTTCTTAAAATTATGTTTCCTATCACGTATAGGCCACTGAAAAATAATATTGATATTTCGATAATAAATTGTCAAAGTGGTCAATGTCCTTTACTGATAGCACAAGATGCATACTTTAATTTTTCATTTTTACTGAAAACATTTTTCTTAGAGAACTGTTAAATTGTTTATTTTAGACATAGACAATGTAGACCCGATGTTCTGTTAAATCATGAACCTTTAAATGATATCTTACCGTGTTTTGGTACCGAATATTTTTTGCAGAAAGTGAATTGTGTAAAGTGGAGCCACTTGCATCATAAACTGCGATATCTTGTACACAAGCCTGAAAGAATGACATAAGTAATTTACGCCAAACTTTAATTCTAATGTTGAAAAAGTTTCTTAAGATATAGGGGCATCTATATTCTAAAAATCATGTTTCTGCAATGGCAGCCGGCAAAATGACATAAGAAATTTAATATACAAAATGTCGTGTCTTGTGAAACGGCTTCTGCTGTTAGATCTGAGAGTAGGTGGTAATCTAATTTTATACCCTCAGGTACACCACACACGCATAGCAATATGTAGAGTTTCTTTATTACTTAATTTCTACAGATTAGATTTAAGAATATTTGACGATGGCCAATCGGAACGTCTACTTATTACGTAACGCAAATTTTGAAATTGATCCCCCCACCCTATGTATTACACCGTAACGTTTTTTTATGTGCCCCACCCCCATGAAATACACGGTAACGTTTTTTATGTGCCCTCTCCCCTCCCTTGCTCTAAACATTACGTAAAACTCACGTATGAGACTCACTTGAGAAATTTAATTGCCCGAGTTTTTTGTGGGGGTGATGGGCGGTCCGATGGCAGTCACTTCATGTAAAAAATCGAAGATCAGTCGTATCGTAGCAAAATCCACCACTCCAATTTAGTTTCAATTTAGGGGGTCGGTGGAAGAAAGCTTTTTGCTTTAGTCTTACCTATTTCCTGTGCAAAACCCAAAAGGGTACCAGAGCGGTGAGTCGAAGGGGTAGGCGTGTGCCGCATGTGCCATCCGTGCCTTAAACTCTCCCCAAGTTGTGGGATTATCGTGAGAACAGCAATTATACACACGAGTTTCTCGAGAACTGGAATGGAAAGTAACCGATATAGTAGAAGTACATTCCACTAAATAAGTAGTTTTCTACAGTTTCTGTAGCATTTATCACTAAAGTTCGCCATCAATTTATCTTTTTGTCTCCTAAGGATGGGGATATGATGTTAATTTAATGATATAAGTTACAGTTAAGTAACCTGTTTTTGGTTTAGTTACGTGGTGCAAAATAGCAGAGAGATCTTCGAAAGGTAAGTGATTATCACCGCCCGTGGACACGTGAAACCTACGAGTGGCAAGTGCATTTTCAGCTTTTTGTGCTCCCAGAAGTTAGAGGAAGGTTTTGGTTCATTTCTGTAGAAATTAAATGCAACGAAAGTGTTTCTTAACAACAGTTTTCTGCGAGTAATAAGCCGACAAGTTGCTGAGATCAGTATGCAAGAAAACTTACTCTTCTAATCCAGTTTCCCATCCAACGGCAATCAAAGTGTCGACAGCAATATCAACCGGTATCATGTCAATCCTCTTGTCCTTGAAACTGTAGACAACGTGCAGCAGGCCCTTGCCTGCGCTTACCATAATGCCGCTGGGGCCATTTAGATTTTGAACCCATCCAGGAAATGAATTCTGCAGTGAAGATGTCACTGTAAAAAGAAACAAAAGATACTTCATTCTATTTATGTTCAAACGGACTTGAAATTATTTAAACAAAGCTGGTATTTGATCAGAAACCATACAATTTTACGAATATGTATTTTTGATGATATGGTAAAACAACGAAACAAGAGTGCTTACTACTCGTTTTTTATGAGGACGCCATTCGTGATCAAATTGGTCGTTGTGCATCGACGGCCAAATATGGCTCTCTCTGACCATAAAGTGATTTAATAAAAGAGATGTGTTTGTAAAAATTTTTCGTCCTCGACGTCTATTACCGTAACACACAATTTTCACGTAATTGCTAAGTGCAGTACGAATTGTCTTAGTGTTGGCTTTAGATATTTGCTCTTTCATTTTATTTAAAGTTAAATGCTTACCTATAGATGGTCTGAATATAGCCGTGGCATATTTAGCGGTTTGCGCGCGCTCCGCCACCGCGCTCTCGGCCATCGCCTTTGTAAACGTGTATGTGTTTGGTTTCGGTGATATTAAACTACATAAAAATAAAATGAGTAATGTTACAATAGTTTTACTGCTTAAAACAGAGAATGTTATCATTAACGGGGGAATTTTTGGGCATTTGTATGTCATGGTGATATCTCTGTCGTTTATGAACAGTCTATACGTACTTAGGAGTATTTATAAAAATAGTCTGTCAGTGTGATAAAGTGTTTATAATTGATAGATAATGATTAGAAGCATAGTATCACACTCATATATTATTTTTGGCGATTTAAAAGATTGTTGTGATTAGAAGTAGTAGCTGAATGGTTTGTTACTTACTAAATACTTGCAAGATTTAACTTGATGCAGTACTGAGCTACTATGATTATCTCTTTAGAGCGTTAGGTTAGTGACAAACTCTTCATAACCCCTTTTAGATGACAAAAGCAAATAGAAATCAAATAAAAAATTCTAAGACAGCGTCCCCTTACCTTGGAGTGATTTGCCTGATGAGATGTTTCGGTAAATTATCCATGACGATCTGAAATTGATGAACATTTATAGGAGCAGGATACACTCGTTCTTCAATACGGAGAAGATCTGCGTTGCTGTAAGCCGTTGACACGTATACCAACACCTGGACGAAGACAATAAGTGTATACAGTTTTTTGTATTATAGACGAAGAAATTGTTCTAATGGTAAATGAATATCAACAACTATGAGATATTTGCAAGTCAAGAGTCATGAGTATAGTACCAGTCTTAGATTTCTCTTCTTTCGAAATAGCAAGGAGGGGACTTTGGACTCCACTGGGTTTGCAGAGAGCTCTTTTACCTCATCAATGCGCATCCGACTCGGACATCAGAATACAGGAATGCAGTTATACAGTTATTTACTATTTTAAATTCGTTGGATCTTACATGTAGCTTAGGGAGCTGATCACAAATATCCATCATCTTTAGTACAGATCTGAAGTTCTGCTCCATAGACACATCAAGCATTTCATCGAACTTGACGGTTGCTGCCGAATGGAACACCACAGAGACCTGGCATAAATATAATTTAACTTCAGTTTATTAGGTTTTACTTCTAATTCGAAATGTTCGAACAGATTTTGCAAATATTTAAAAGGAATTGATATTTTGATCTGCACGTAATGGTTTAAGCGGTTGCCTCACCACTGTCTACGGCGCTGACTGTTATAGATTCCATACGTATGTTCACTCTTGCATATTTTGTCCCCTTAGTGATCTCTTATAACACCCATGAGAAGAGTAGGGGTAGTGATACTCTGTATTCTTAATCCGTCACCACATGTAAGACAATATCAGTACAAAGAGAAAGAAAACTTGAAACAAATGCTATACCAACCCGTCTGGCCAGCGTGGTATAGTATGTCAAAACCTCCTTGCTGAAGAGCGGGTGTCGTCCAGCAGTGGACTGTTAAAGGCTGTTACTGATGATGATGATGTCACTCTATTATACGAGTATATTCCTAACATGTGAGTTATCTTTAAAAAAAAGAGAATTTGAGAGAAGAGAGAGAATGGATGACGGTGATATTTTTTGAAAATTTAGTTATTCTCTACGTATATAATAAAGCCATGGTGATTTAATTTCACTGATATGTTCTAAAATAATTGTCTTTGATTTAATCTTGGATAATTTCTATACTCTTTTTTTTCTGCAGTTGAATACGTACTGCCCAAGATCGAAACAGTTGGTGGTCATTTTTATTTCATTTTAATAACCTGCCAGAGTGACTCTATTCTACTTGATCGAAAGTATGAATAGAATCCAAGAGTTGGGGTCACTCAAACATTTACCACGATAACTGTCCCCTTGCACCAATGAACCTCCGGTTTCTGGCTACAACGACGATGGTATGATGCTGTCGCTTTAGGTTGGTCTTCTACGGAAGGTCTCGTTCAGCGGTGGACGGCGATAGATTGATTGATTTTCTGTTACCTGGTTTATTTGTTGGATCGCTTCTTGGTTCAAGCCAAGTCTATTTTTAGTAAGGTCTCCATCCACGACGGTCAATTTTTCAAGTTGTTGGGGACAATGTTGTCTGATCACATCGAAGAGCTGTGTGAAAAAGGCAATGATTAAGTACACTAGAGAGAAATGGAAAACATTATCCGTCGTCCTAATGAACGGGTTTGACCAAAGATTTTTTGCACTCAAAGATAGGTTATCTTACTGCTCTACAGGTCCACTTTTGGGATTCCTTTTTGTAAATAATAAAACCCCGCGAGAGAACCTTGTGTGATTTTTAATCGACATTAAAAAGGTACGTTACTTCACAGGTGCGTCATTTATGTTATACATTAGATAAGTTATATTAATAAGTATAATATAACATAAAGTGTATTATAATATAAATAAATTAATGCTATATGGGTATGTGTGTGTATGTTTATGTATATATTTATATTTATACACGCCTTTGAATATATATTTGTATATATTAATAAAGAATTTATTATTATTATATGTATGTGTAGTTATGCTATGCAATGATAGCTAATATAAGTGAATTGTGAGGTGCACCATAACCTACATAATATCAAACAGTATAGTGCGTCTAACAGTTGCCTGTAAGAGACTGCAGACTGCGATAAGCCCGCCCATTGTACCACTGTTTTTTTTTGTTTGTATTCTATATTGTATGTTTCCTAGTTGTGGTGTGCAATCTCTAAATGTAAATAAAGAATAGAGTGCATAACAATTCTTCACGCTGTAGGCGCACCGAGTAATATTTTTTCTAGCTATTCATAGCCTGGTTAAGTCTACTTTGCCGCTAGGTCCTACATGACAACGATCTCAGAGAGTTTCCATACTTCCACATCATCTTAAGTTAGTCATACCTAACTATTTTTGTAGACTCTTCCAACGAAGTATAATAATAACAAATAATAATAACAAGTATTTCGGACATTTGACACACAACGTCATCTAGTGTCAAACTAAGCAGAGCTTGTGCTATGATAACCAGACTCACTGATAGAATACTTATAATATACTCGTATATATACAGCTGCGCCACTGAGGTAGTTAGACAGTATCTATTCTAATTGCCAAATTAACTATACCTTGGAGTATATTTTTTGTAAATACATACATATTATACATAGAAAACACCCAAACTTAGAAACAAATGTTTGCAGATCATATAAACATTTGGTCCCACCCGGGAATCGAACCCGAGACCTGAAGCACAACAGTCGCAGTCATTACCGCTGCACCACTGAAGCAGTTAAATGTTAAGGCATAATGTTTGCTTTGTTAGTGTTTCGCAACAATTTGATAGCAAAGGCCGATACTTTAATTCTGAATATTCCTAAAGTTAAAGTCCCCATCTAATATATAAAATTCTCGTGTCACAGTTTTCGTTGCCATACTCCTCCGAAACGGCTTGACCGATTTTGATGAAATTTTTTGTGCTTATCCGGTATCTATGAGAATCGGCCAACATCTATTTTTCATCCCCCTAAATGTTAGGGGTAGTACAACCCTAAATTTATTTTTTATTTTTTAGACAAAATTTTTAATATCTATTTTTTTATGATACAACATACAAAAATACATACAATCCTCAATTTTCACCCTTCTACGATCAACCCTTAATTTTTAATAGCCATTTTATTAAAAATGGCAAAACAACGTTTGCCGGGTCAGCTAGTTTATCTATATACCTTTCCATTAATATCCGATTTAAGGCTTGCTATTAGGAAACTGCGACGAAAATGAATAATGTGGGCACTTAATACGCCTCTGTCTACCCCATAGAGCAGAGAAATTAACCTTAGAAGTACGATCAACGGTAAATCCAAAGAGTCCTTTGTAGCTAAGACGCACACATTATCGATTAATAATATCATACACACATTGCAAAGTCTATGTTAATTTGCCCATACAATATAATGAATGTAAATCATAAATGCCACTTACAATGTTACTAAATACAACCTTATGTCTTTTAGTTAAGGTAGTATTTCACTTGCATATTTGTGTTATGGTGGGAATATAATAATAACAATAATAACAACACTAGCAACACTGAAAGCAGCTAGAATTTCTCAAATGTATTTTGTAAAAATATTCCATTTTCTTTCTGTATTATACAAAAAAAAACAACTGGAACAATTTTCAAGCGAACCACAATGCACAATAATATAAAAACAAGACTTTTTTACCAAGAAAAACCATATAGGTTACATAAAAGCAATATCTGTGTGAGACATGACATTTAAATGTCATGTCGAAATATTTAACCGAGGAATTCTAGCAAAATGCTGACGAGAGCCAAATCTAGAACACTAAAAGCACAAACAACATCCCTGGACTCGTCGCTCCGCTCCGCCTTGCCGTCCCCGGAAGCAACATTGGATGTTCCAGCCGTTGCAGAGGTGTCGAGCTCTAGCTCCAGCGACGAGTTTTTCTCTCCACCCACGTCGCCAAGACCTGTACGTCGGCAGGAGAGTACCCGGCCACCGAGCAGCTTGGGATCACGAGGACCACTGACCTCAAACAGGGTCCCCGCTACCGGTGGTGATGTGCGCCGCATGAAGTGGACAAAATCAATAAATGAGAGTGTCATGCGGGCATATTTTCGGGCTACAGAGTTGGGAACGAACCTTACTGCGTACCGTGTTAGGTTAGTCTCTCTGTTTCAGGAGCTTGAACCAGCCATCAACGTTTCAGCACAACGATTATCGGATCAAGTACGAGCTATACAGCGCTGTCACCTACTGGATGATACAGTACTTGAGAGGATACGCTCTGACATACTGAAAAGCTTTACTATCCACTCTTCGTCACACACTGCGGTGGCCAATAACACACCTCAGCTGCCGTCAGGTATTAAAGATGTTGATGAACTAGTGGAGAGTGAAGTTATATCCGTAAGTATCCAATGTAACGATAAGATAAAGAGTGCTTTGGAGGATGCGATTCAAAAGTACCGATTTATAAATGATAATATTAGACCACGGTTATGCCGTTTGCCCATTCACAAACGTAATTTAGCGCTTGTGAGTGCCCTGGATTCGCTATTATCAGACTATTTTGATAATAGCGAAGATCTTAGTGATACACATTCAATTCTATACTGTGCGGCCATTGCAGTTTGTCGAGTAGCTGGTGTTAAATGTATTGAACCTGTAAGTGCTACTCGACCCGAAAATGGCGTACCAGCTTGGCAGTATAGAATTGAACGTCGTATTGCTGAGACTAGGACACTCATCGGTAAATTAATTAGTTTTAAAAGTGGTAATACACGGCCAAGAGTCATGCGCTTTGTGAAACAGGCATTCTTGGGGACTACCATTAGTCCTCAACAGTACATGTCCTGTGTCACAGAGCGCATAGACTTTCTAAAGCAGAAAGTTTATGCATGGGCAAATAGAATAAGACGTTATAGAAAACGAGTTGATCGGTATAATCAGAATCGAATGTTTCAAAGGAATGAGAAATGGGTTTACCGGAAATGGGAGGAACCGAATTCATGTGTGAGTGATGGGCATTTTCCAGATGAAAATACCACTAATTCATTTTGGCGTAACATCTGGTCAGTGCCTGTCACTCATACAGAGGGTGATTGGTTGGAGGATGTCAAACGTTCGTGTGAGTCTATAACAGCTATGGAACCCATTGTTATTAATAAAGATGATGTAAGTTGTACAGTCCGTTCATTACCGAATTGGAAATCACCTGGTCCAGACGGACTGCACAACTTTTGGCTTAAGTGGTTCCGAAGCTCACATGCGTGTTTGGCATCACAATTCCAAGCAGCTTTGGATTCTGGTTCATTACCACAATTTTTAACCACTGGTGTAACCCATTTACTCCATAAATCTGGTAGTGCCATGGATCCCAAAAATTTTAGACCTATTACTTGTTTACCAACTACATATAAACTTCTAACATCTATTTTGAGACTTAAAATTACTACACACATAAATAATAATTCGGTACTCTCTATTTCTCAAAATGGATGTAGAAGTGGGGCCCGTGGCACTAAAGAGCTCCTTATCATAGATAGGACCATTAGCCAACAGGTACGTCGTAGTCGTAAGAGTCTGGCGACATGTTGGATAGATTATAAGAAGGCTTACGATTCAGTTCCACATACCTGGCTATTGAAAGTGCTAGAGTTGTATAAAATTGATGCAACTCTGTGCCCTTTCTTAAGGTCATGTATGAGTCAATGGAAAACAGCACTTCGCTATCCAGGATGTCGGCAGACTGCGATAAATGACATACTTATAAAGATCGAGCGAGGTATATTTCAAGGTGACAGTCTGAGTCCCTTGTGGTTTTGTCTAGCTTTGAACCCTCTCAGCACTCTGTTAGAGGGTTCAGGATTAGGCTATCGGTTGCAGAAAGATGATCAAGTTATATCTCACCTTCTTTATATGGATGATTTGAAATTACTAGCCTCCACAAAATTACAATTGATGGCGCTATTAAGGGTCACTGAAAACTTTAGTAATTCTATCAAAATGGAATTTGGTGTAGACAAGTGTGCAGTCATGTATGTAAAGAAGGGCGTGATTGTAGAATCTGAAGGAATGGAACTTTCAGATTCAACAAAACTCAGATCTCTGTCTGCCACCGAAACCTACAAGTATCTAGGTTTTTCACAGTCCTTGGGAATACCAGAATCTGGCGTGAAACAAATGTTACAGGAACGCTTCTTTGGACGCCTAAAAAAAGTACTTAAAAGTCTTTTATCAGGCGGTAACAAGGTGCGAGCCTATAACAGTTGGGTCATGCCGGTTCTGATGTATTCCTTTGGTGTACTTAGATGGACTCAGACCGAATTGGATGCCCTTGACAGGAGAGTCCGTACATTGCTGACTGCATTCCGCATGCACCACCCACGTTCATCGGTTATGAGATTGTATATTCCGCGAAAGTTTGGAGGTCGTGGTCTATTAAATATCAAGACTCTACACAATCGCGAGATATACAATCTCAGAGAATATTTTCTACAGACGAATGTGGGAGTGCATCGCAATGTAGTTGCAGTGGATACTGGTTTTACCCCGCTCGCTCTGGCTAAAGAGAACTGGCGCAAACCTGTAGTACTTAGTGCTACTGATCGCAAGGAAGTATGGAAGGGTAAAGAACTTCATGGCCGGTTTTATCGGGCCCTACACGGGTCTGATATAGACTTTAAAGCGTCAACGTCTTGGCTACGGTATGGTGATCTCTTCGGAGAAACCGAAGGTTTTGTTTGTGCAATTATGGACGAAGTTATCATGACGAATAACTACCGGAAATATATCCTGAAAGATAGTACGGTTGACATCTGTCGGGCTTGCCACCGTCCTGGAGAATCTATTAGGCATATTATTTCCGGTTGTTCTCGTCTTGCTAACGGTGAGTATTTGCACAGGCACAACCAAGTAGCCAGGATTGTACACCAACAACTTGCCCTTAAATACCAACTTGACAATTTCGAAGTACCTTACTACAGGTATGTGCCCGACCCAGTTCTCGAAAACGGTCGTGCTACGTTATATTGGGATCGATCTATTATCACAGATAGGACTATTGTTGCCAATAAGCCTGATATTGTGGTGATAGATCGATTAGAGCGCCGCGCAATGATTGTCGATATCGCCGTTCCTCATGACGAGAATCTCGTGAAAGTTGAAAAAGAAAAACAATTGAAGTATTTGGATCTGTCTCACGAGATTGCCGACATGTGGAATGTGGATTCGGTGATTATTGTTCCGATAATCATATCTGTTCATGGATTGATAGCGAAGAGCCTCGACCAACACCTTAAGAGGCTCGCGTTAGAAGGTTGGATCAAGGGTCTGATGCAGAAGGCAGTCCTCCTTGACACGGACCGTATTGTGAGGCGGTTCCTGTCTTTGGAGCCCTAACCACCGGTGTCTTGGTCCCTGTACCCGATGTCGGTGGTCTACTACTATTTTTTATATTTTTAAATGTGTATTTTCTACTTTTTATATATTTAAAAATGTAATAAATAAGTGTATATAATGAAATAAAGAAAATAATAATAATAATAAAAGCCTTTATTCGCTGACCGTATTTCACATTTCAACTTACATACTACTTATAAAATATTACACTTAAATCTCACTTCTTAATTATACAAGTATATATATACATTTTTTCTTTCTTTTAGCAACCACTTAGTCAGGTTGTCTTCCGACATAGGCCTCCCCCAGTTCCTTCCATTTATCTCTATCTCGAGCTATCTTTCTCCACCCTTTCGGCAGATCGTCCTCCCATCTTTTGATTTGACGTCCTTTTCGTCTTTTCCCATTTCTAGGGTACCAGTCCATAACCTCCTTCGTCCATTTTTTTTCCATGAGCTGTCCTCATTATATGACCAGTCCAGTTCCATTTAAGTCTTCTGATTTTTTGTAATATATCAGTCACCCTTGTTCTTTCTCTTATTTTTAAAGTTTCCCACCGGTCTCGTAATCTTAGGTTAAGCATGCTTCGCTCCATACTGCGTTGACAAACTAAAAGTTTTTTGTTGTTTTTACTCGTAGCAGGCCAAGATTGACATCCATAAATAAGACATGGGAGGATACAAACGTTGTATAATTTTCTTTTTACAGCCATTGGTAATGTTTCGTCTTTAAATATATCTTTTAGTGACCAGTACCTCTTCCAAGAATTGCTTATTCTTCTATTTACTTCTTTTGAATGTTGGTCCTTAGTTGATATAATTTGTCCTAAATAAATATATTCGTCTACATAATCTATCACTTCTTGTCCTATTCTTATATTTTCTCTCGGTCCGTTCGTCATTATTTTTGTCTTCGTTGAGTTCATAGTTAGACCTGCTTTCCTGCTTTCGTCGTCTAGTTGTTGTAGCATAATTTGTAATATATCTGGTGTCTCTGCAAATATCACAATGTCGTCAGCAAATCTTAGGTGATTTAAATTTGATCCGTTAATATTAATACCGAGATTTTCCCAGTTTAGGCATTTGAATATATTTTCTAACACTGCTGTAAAAAGTTTTGGGGAAAGTGGATCTCCTTGTCTAACGCCTCTTTGCACACTGAATTCTTCGCCTTGTTTTTCAAGTCGGACCGTTGCTGTTGTGTTTTTATATAATTCTTTTATGATTTGTGTGTATTTTCTTTCTATAGCCTGATTATCTAGCGTTTTCCATATATATTCATGACTTAGAGAATCGAAGGCCTTGTTGTAGTCGACAAATGCCATATAATATAGCTGCCCGTATTCATTGTGTTTTTCTATGATTTGCTTTACAACGTAAATGTGATCGATAGTAGAATAGTCGGCACGAAATCCAGCTTGTTCTCTTGGTTGGTTTTCATCTAGTTGTTTTGTTATTCGCCCAAGTATTATTTTTGAAAACACTTTGTATATATTGGACATTAAAGAAATTGGTCTATAGTTATTTATTTCATTTTTGTTTCCTTTTTTGTGTAATAGGACAATTGTAGATTTCGTCCATTGCCTAGGTATTTGTTCTTTAACCATTATTTCATTAAATATATACGTTATATACTTGGATGTCGCAGTTAAAGAGTCTTTTAGTACTTCGTTCGAGATTTTATCGTCTCCAGGTGATGTCCCACTTTTCTGTGTTTTTATAGCTTTTATAACTTCAGATTCTAAAATAACAGGTATTCCTTTTTCATAGGCCTCACTTTCTGTCTCTGCTGGAGTTGTATCATTTATCTTAGTGTATAACTTTTTATAGAATTCTGTTGCTACTTTGACTATTGCTGATCTCTTCATCGTTAATTTTTCATTTTTCTTTTTGTTTTTGGTTTTCATGTTGGGTATCCATTGTGTGTATTCTCTTAGTTGTTTTAAATCTTTCTTGACTCCACCTGTTTTCTCTATTTGTTCTCTCAGTACTCTCAGTTTCTCTGCTTTCCTGTGTTTCTTTATTGATGTTTGTATTTTTTTACTAATACTTGAGATGTTTTGTTTGTTGTCTTTTCGTTTATCTAAGATTTTATTTCTTTCTTCCATTAGATTTAGAGCTTCTTTTCCTAATTTGTTACTCTTCTCTTTCCTATATCTCGATTTATTAAGATCTATTAGCTCTTTTTCTAGAATATCATACTTTGTCTGCAGTGTTTTGGTTTTTTCAATTTTTTCTAATCTGTTTCCTAAATCGTTTAGGACATTTTGTGGTATAGGCGATGTGATTGTAATATTTTTTGTTGCGTGGATAATGTTTTCTTGATTTTACGTTCCTGTATTGTATAACTCCTCTTACCATTCTATGATTGGTGTTAAAATTTAACTTATTCACTACATCTACGTCCGTGAATATCTGTTTTTTTCTTGTGAGTATGAAATCAATTTCATTTTTATCTCTACCACTTGGAGACATCCACGTCCACTTTCTAGAATTTCTTTTTTTGAAGAAACTATTAATTATTTTGAGATTATTTGCAAAAGCGAAATCTAAGAGTCTGTGTCCGTTGTCGTTTCTGACACCACTACTGTACTCGCCTAAGACGAATTCGTCTATACTTGATTGTCTGCCCACCTTTGCATTAAAATCTCCCATTACGATTACATTTTTGTTCTTCTTTTGCATTAACTCTGCTAGATCTTTATAAAATTTATTCTTTGCTAATTTTGTGTCTTGTTCTCTGGGTGCATGAACTTGTATAATTGTCATTGGTTGTTTGAATTTTGGTAACTGTATATTAAGCACCGCGATTCTATCTGATATTCCTTGGAAGTTAATTATTTTATCTTTAAGATATTTTTTCACTAAGAATCCCATTCCATACAGTCCTTGAGTTTCACCATAGAAATAAAAAATGTACTCGTTGTATTCTCTTATCTCTTCTCCTATTCTCCTTACTTCACATATACCAATGACATCCCACTTTATAGATCTTATGGCCTCTTCCAATTCTTCTAATTTACTATTTGTCATTAGCGTTCTGACGTTTAACGTTGCTTTTTTTTTTTATTTTTTTTTTTATTCAATTTTATTCAAATATCTGTTTTGGTGTAAGGATGTGTTTCGTCGGGGGGGTGGCGGTCTAGCAACCCCACGGGGACCAGCCGGATTGGGGTTGTCCTGTCTCTGGTTGCTGTTATTCAGTTGCTATTTAGATTGATTTCATGAGTTAGTTGATGAAATCAATTTCGGTCTCATCAATTCGAATGCGTCTCTTCTGTTTCCCTTTATACCTGTATTGTTGCTCAGTGGTTTCTTGGCTTGATTTTGGTTTTCAGGTGAAGTTAATTGATCTCTTTTCCTTTTTTCTTTGTTTTGGTTTCCTTCTTTTACTACCAATTGATCATACTTTATGTATGCAGTGTTTCCTTTTGAACGTTCTTCTATTAGTTTCGTTTTTAGTTCTCTCCTTTTCTCTAATACTTCTTTAGGAAAATCTTCAGAAACGTAGACATTTTTTAAATTTTTTTTCTGTTTTAATATCTCACTCCTCTTCCAACTATTTGCAAAAGTAATAAGAATCGGCCTCACTTTGTTGTCTTTGTTTAAGCCGATACGGTGAATCTTTGATACATCGTTTACTTCCAAGTTGATTTTCAGATCTTCTTTAAAAATTGCCTGTACGCACTGCAGCAACTGTAACGGAGAACTGTCTTTCTCTTCCAGACCAAAAAATAAAATATTATTTTTCCTTTTTTCTTTTTCTAAATTTTCGATTTTCTTTTCCAGTGTTTCTATTTTAATTTTCATCATTTTGTTATCTTCTATTAGTAGTTCCAGCTTCTCATTCATTTTTTCGAATATAATATTTGTTTGTTTTTCCATTTCTATTTTCATTTGGTCGAAAAGTATTTTGAATTGTCCCTCCATTTTTGTGTTCTTGTACTGGTAACACTAACGAGTATGACGTAGATCGTTAATGTTGACGTTCAATATCAATTGAGTGAAATGGAACGTTACTGTGTGTCACTAATAGCCGACGTTTCTTCTACCCTCACAATATCGAATTAATGATGACTACACAAATGATCAATTCTACGTTATTTCCACGATATTTATTCACTGTTTTATTTCTAAAATATACTAGACCACTTGATATTTTCGTTCACTGCGGCAGTTTTCACAGCGACACCAATAAACTATTGATTCGCAATTATTTTCGACGGACTGATTTCAAGGTAATGTTTGTTGTTTGACAACCATTTGACAGACCTCCTCAATTTTCACCCTTCTACGATCAACCCTTAATTTTTAATAGCCATTTTATTAAAAATGGCAAAACAACGTTTGCCGGGTCAGCTAGTTTATCTATATACCTTTCCATTAATATCCGATTTAAGGCTTGCTATTAGGAAACTGCGACGAAAATGAATAATGTGGGCACTTAATACGCTTCTGTCTACCCCATAGAGCAGAAAAATTAACCTTAGAAGTACGATCAACGGTAAATCCAAAGAGTCCTTTGTAGCTAAGACGCACACATTATCGATTAATAATATCATACACACATTACAAAGTCTATGTTAATTTGTCCAAACAATATAATGAATGTAAATCATAAATGCCACTTACAATGTTACTAAATACAACCTTATATCTTTTAGTTAAGGTAGTATTTCACTTGCATATTTGTGTTATGGTGGGAATAGTGACTACCAAATATTTTCGAAATATTCCCGCAGAATGCCGTCCATTGCGTGCTCTCGTGGTAACAATGTAATTAGTACTTAAATTTAATAGGCAATGTATGATTGTTTTTATATATTAGATGGTAATGGTTCGAGTACAATCGTTTTCTAAGATGTACAAGAGTGCTGACTACTATGAGCGAATACTCACAAGTCCTGGAACCATACCTACATTGCATTTTTTTCTCACTCTCTGTCCTGTGGTCTACCCTTTCTAGAGATATTCATGTACCTATTATATGTTTCTACGTTCTATACACAGTTATGTCTCTATAAGAACATGTGTAAGCGTACTTTAACTATTTCTGAAAGTAACTGACCCGCACAACTTCGCCTGCGTCTTCTATTGCCCCTTGCCTGATGTGATACAGCGTGAATAAATTTGTTTACCATGAAAAAAGTTATTTTAAATCAACCTTAAAAGCTAAATATTGCTGTCGAAGACTTCATTTAGAACTTCTAAAGAAAACATACATTATTTTGGCAAAATTATTCGTTTACGTAGCACACGCAACAGAAGCTTTCAAAAGTATCAATTTTCCCCGATTTTGAAACATTTTTCATTAATGCTGCGCTCCTTTTGGTTATAGAGCGATGATATATAAAGTATAGCCTTCTTCGGTAAATGGAGTTTCTAACATTGTGATAATTCTTGAAATCGGACCTATACTTCCTGAGATTAGGACATTCAAACAAACAAACAAACACGTCAGCTTTATAATATTAGTAGACAATGTAATAGCATACTAAAAATTTCAATGTTGAAGAATAAATAACTAAAAACCCGTGCAATGGTGGTCACTTTCCATCAGGTAACCCGTTTGCTTGTTTGATTTGTAATAGATAGAGATGGATAGAGGGGCTATCATAAAAACAAATGATACTCGATCTTATTAACTAACCGGTGATTGTCTCAGCTCCTTCAGTCTTTCTTCTGGCGATACATCTTTCTTGTGTCTCATCAGCAGGTGTAGCTTGGATACCTCTGGACAAGTCCATAGCAGACTCTCCACCAAAACCTGAATATCATTTAAATAATATATATTATACATAGGTTAGGCAATATATTACGTGGGCAACAACTGCCTCGTTGGTCTAACTGTTAGGGTATGCGACTGCCAAGAAAGACGAGAAAGACCCGAATTGCCGACTGTTCGGCAATTGGGGTCCTAATCTCCGTGGTTCGGAGAGCACGTGAAGTCATTGATTCTGCACCTAGTCTCTCCTCAGTTGTGTCGAATAACCCTCAAATCAAATTATGAGAGTGAGGGAACAGAGAGTGCACCTGTGTTCGTGCACATATGTGTGCACTACAACGTGTCCTGCATAGTTGGCTGGCCTCCGTTGAGACCGGTCGCCAAGGTCGAAATCTCCTGGGAGCCATCATTATTATATAGAGTGGGCCACGAATTAGTCACCATTTGAAAAAAATCATGTAAAATAAACCATTTGATATATTATAAAAATTGTTTATTTGTTTATTTATTAATTTATTAAAGTTTGGAAAACCAACAACTACAAAAAATCAATGGGCAATTTTATACACAACATCAAGCCAATTATAGGTTTTCACGAGTAGTGACATTACAAGCTAATAGAGGTTCTGGAACACTAGATAACACAAAACTACAATACATAAGTGCGACAATGAATAAAGAGAAACAAAAATGATAAACAAAAGCAAAAAGAAAAAAAGAACTACCTACCTGTTGAAAAAAAGATACGATTCATCAATCTTCTGACAGTGCCGCCATTCACTGTGTATGGATCGAATAGCGATTCCCTGCACAACTCGTTAGAGGATTTACTCGCTCGCAACACTAACGAATTCGATCTGCAATTCGTACGCGCTACAGGTACAAAGATTAAACCTGATGCCTCTTGTAGAAACGCTAAACTTGAGCATGTGTAGGAGGTCAGGACAGTCCACCCCATTAGACAAGATTTTGGCGAAAAACGTGCAATCCGCAAGACGACGGCGATAACTTAAGAGCTGAATATGAAACCGTTTACAAAGATCAAAGTACTTTTCAGAGTTATATGGTATGTGAAATCGGAAGCACAGAAACCTAATGAAACGCCTCTGGACACCCTCAATGCGATCTATGTACTTGTCGTATTGCGGATTCCATATCTGACATGTGTACTCAAGGTGGCTCCTTACGTACGTACAGTATAGTGTTTTCAACGTTTTTGCTTTTTTGAAGCACCCTGAAACCCTCATCACAAAGTCATTTATTTATTTTAATTACAAGATTTATTTACATTTATTTACAAGGAAGTTAATCGGCAGAAATTTATTTTTTCAAAATTACATCGTTTAAGGTCATATATATATCACATAAGGTCTCATATCTAGCGATGGACAGTTAAAAGCTGTTGATGATTTTGATGAAAATATTAAAAAAAATTGATTTCCATGTTCTGCATACCTTGCCAATAAATCCTGTAGCTCCAGTAATGAACACTTCTCTGCCAGCATAGAACTCAGGAATGAGAGGTGGTAGCGCTGATTGTGAAAAGAGCCGAGGTACCATCGTGTACGATTACTATCACTTATTTACTCAGAGACAAATTTGTGCTGTGATTTTATTAAATACCCGTATCTGTGATACGACATTTTAGCAGAAGGATAAATAATAAAAAAACCTGTCACATTATTGAGACATGTTTCGCATAAAACTAACATATACAGTATTAACAAAACTATACTACTCGTAACTAAGTTAGGTGTGTCTCTTGGTTTTTCCTAACGTTAGATTGACACCATTAGAACTTGCAATCATGTTCTTACCTTTTTTTATAATTGGAGTATTTGGGATCAGTGCCATTAGCGACATAAATCTACCAAGCTGTCTGGCCAGTGTGGTGTGCGCTCAAGACCTTGCTCATGGAGGGGCCTCGTGCGCTCGACCAAGATTGCCCGTGTTTCACTTGGCCTGTCATTTTAATAGGCTTCCAGTTTCGACTGTTCTCGGCTTATGTAGCACAGTAACTGTAGTACGTGTCACGATGCATTTTTTTTTCTTTTCTCCTTTTTTTAAAAAACAACGTTCGCACTAGCAATATGTAAATCCAGTGTCGCGAAGGACTTCACAAACATACAAGAAACGGACACAAAGAACACCCAGACTCAGAACAACAATTTGTCGATCACAACAAAGTGTTGCCCCATGTGGGGTTTGAACCCACAACACTCGGCGCAGTAGAGAGCGGCGTGCTGACTGCTTAAACAACTAGGTCAATCGTGCAGTCAACCATGGGAAGGAAAGGTTGGCCAACCGTTCAGTCAAATTTATTCCAAGAATAATGATTAAAATTAATAACCAGCCGAACGAGACCTTGCAATGGTTATCCGTCCGGAGCCTTGCACTAGCTAACCTCACCATTGGTGGGCCAAAACCTCTTTTATAAGAAGAGGTCTATGTTCAGAAAGGGCCTATTAAAGGCTTTTTTCTTTTTTAAGTCTCAAATCAAATCTAATCACTTATTTACACCGAGTGTATGTACGAGGGGTACCCTGAAAGTTGCCGGAATCGACCGCTAGATGACGTTGACTGCTTGTGTCATAATGGTTTTCGTAAAATTTGACATTTCTCATGATAAACACTATTGACAGGTTACAATTCCACTGTGTAGTTTTTAAATAGCCTTTTTAAAATCACTCGTGAACATTTTCGTGCGATGATTTTTTACAATTTTAAATGTGGCCTCAATTAACAATAGTGCATCGATCGACTTCGTTCCGCTTTTGGTAATAAAACACCATCGAAAACAACTGTTTATGACTGGTTTGCAGAATTCAAGCGTGGACGTGATAGTTTCAGTGACGAACATCGCGAAGGTCGTCCATCAACTGCTGTTGTTGCAGCAAACATCAACGCTGTTCGTAAAATGATTGAGGCAGATCGGCATGTGACATACCGTGAGATAGAGGCGTCTTTAGACGTCAAGAAGATTTGCAGCCATTGGATTCCACACAATTTGACCGAAGAACGAAAAAAGGCTCGTGTCAATTGGTGCAAAGAAATGCTCAAAAAATTCAATCGTGGTACTTCTCCAAACGTTTACAGTATCGTAACGAGTGACGAAACATGGATATATTCGTACGAGCCCGAAACAAAACAGTAATCGACTGTTTGGATATTTCAAAAAGAACCGAATCCAACAAAAGTTGTTCGGTCGCGGAGCACTTCGAAGAAAATGATTGCTTTTTTCTTTCGAAAATCTAGGTCAGTTGCTACTGTTGCTCTACAGGATCGGAAAACAGTGAACACTGAATGGTATACAACAATTTGTTTGCCAGAAGTCACCGATGAGATTCGAAAAACTAACCGAAAACGACGAATCATCCTCCATCATGACAATGCAAGCTCTCACACAGCACGTCAAACAATTGGTTATTTGAAGGAAAATAAGATCGAATTATTGACTCATTGTCCGTATTCACTCGATTTATCGCCTAATGACTTCTTCCTGTTCTATCAAGAAGAAAATGCGTGGTCAGCGTTTTTAAACACCTGAAGAGGCAGTTAAATCATTTAAATCTCATGTTTCTGGGGTACCACAGTCGGAGTGGAATAAATGTTTTGAAAACTGGTTTAATCGAATGTAGAAGTGGATAGAACGTCAAGGCGAATACTTCGAAAAGCAATAAAGCGGTTTGTTCCATAAAAAATGTATCTTTTCTTTGTTTTTCCGGAAACCTTCAGGGTACCTCACGTAGTAACATAAATAAGATCTTTAACACTATATTCGTGTCCATACATTTTGCCTTTTAGGCATGCAAAAATTATTGTTACATAAGATTATGTCAACATGAAATAATTAATAACGTACAAACAGATCAAATATATTTTGCTAGTCAAGCACATTGTTAGAATATTTATAAAATGCAATTAATACAATAAGTTCAAAATCATTCTGCATTTAGAAATGTCAGAACGTAAAATATAAAAAAAAATGGTAACACATTAAGACAATTTATTTTCACTTCCTTCCAGTGCAAATCAGTTAAAGCCTGGAATTCATTACCGGCGCACGTGTTTACCTCCCACTACGATCCCGGGTCCTTTAAGCGGGGTGTGAAAAAGCATCTCACTAGGCCGCCATAGCGTGAGTACGGCGACTACCGCTCTTGGATTCTATTCATGCTTTCCATCAGACAGAATAGTCACATTGGTAGGTTACTATAAAAAAAGACCCTTCAAGTCGTGGCGAGCACGTTAAGTCGTCGATTTCGGTTGCCATACGCATATTTGTAACAATCGTTAAAGGAACCAACAGGTCTACAAGTACCTACAGAACTTAGATATCTTATATACTTTTATATATATTTTCCTGCCAAACTGATTCTACTTTACCTGATGGAAAGTATGAATAAAATCCAAGAGTTGTTGTCACCATACTCATTGTGAATGCAGACATTGCAGTAGTGTGACCCATACTATGGCGGCCTAGTGAGATGCTTTTTCACGCCTCGCTTAAGAACGTAAAAGTCATGACAGTCATCGTGACAGTGGATTGGATAGAAAAAAATGAAAAAATACATCAAATAAGAAGCTTGATTTGTATATTCATAAATTCTTTTTACTTAAATTTAATATAGTATAGTAAATAAAAACACATTATCGTACACTCAAAAATTAACAAAAATATATTTGAATATGTCCTTAAAACAAAACAAGTTTTTCTGTCTAAACTATACATTTTATTTTTTCATTTAAAGTATATAATTTTATGATGTAAAGACAAACCGCCACGCTTATTATCATAGTTTGGTTTTGTCCTTACTGTGTTTATTCCTTATATTAATATTCGGTTTATCAAGCCAATTTGTACTTTACACTCCTCTTTTATGTAATTCTCTCCGTCATGCAATTATAATAATTGCCAAGTAGTACGTGCTTATAGGTATTTATTACATGTTACATGTATATTTGAATAGTAGTGTAAGTTTTTTAGATAACTTGGTCTTCTCTACACCCTACGCTTAAAAATCCGTATTAGGTATATTTCTTTTCTGCTGATAAAGTGAACGCAGCTCTTTTTTATTTTAAGAGCCAATGTGACTCTACTCTGCCTGATGGAAAGCGTAATTAAAATCCAAAAGTTATGGTCACCAGACTCATTTCGAAGGCGGACAATGCAATATGGCGACACACACTATGGCGCCCTAGTGAGATGCTTCTTCACGTCCCGCTTGGAGACGTAAAAAGTATGACAGTCATCGTGGTATTGATTCCAATACGGCATTACCTCACACACGTACCACGACAACTGTCATCCCTGCACCAATGGGCCTCCGGTCTCGTACTCACCTTTTTTTTTTTTTTTTTTTTTTTTAACGTGTGGAAACTCCCACGGGCCGTCACCCCACCGGGGTTTACGGCGGGGCGGTGTGTCGGAATCGGACCGACTAAAACCACACGGTGTGCCACTCTGCGCCTGAGAGAGGAGGGATCCGGGAACAGCTGTTATTACGACATCCTAATCCCTCCTAGCGCCTGCCCGCTACCACGGGCACCATCTGCGGATGAAATCTCTATTTTTAGGCGGCGTACGGCACACGCGGACGTCGCCTCCTCGCGGCTGGCCACTATAGCGGATGGAGGGGAAAACCCGTCCCGTCCACCCGCGGCCACACTCAAGGCGGCATGAGGCGCTGATATGCGCGCCTCCGCCGCCCGGCTCGCCGGCGGCGAATTGGTTCCGAGTGGAGATCGTCCTCCCGGGCCCTCTCCGCCGCCTCCTTCCGCGAAATTACGTCTTCGCAGAAGGTTGCGACCGCGGTAAAACAACTGTCGCTACCGGCCATGGAGCGTATGACGGCCGGTAGCGAGAGATCACCTCCAATAACTGCA
Organism: Hypercompe scribonia; assembly: GCA_949316085.1. NCBI lineage: Eukaryota > Metazoa > Arthropoda > Insecta > Lepidoptera > Erebidae > Hypercompe > Hypercompe scribonia. The sequence goes on from OX438994.1 coordinate 6,324,623, forward strand.
GTGAGGACCCCACGCTGCGCCGCCCAAGCGGAACAAACTGCTAGCGTGTGCTGAGCCGAGTCCTCACTGCAGTCGCAGTGATGACAGGCGGGACTCAATTCTCTCCTGACGACCGAGTGCAGATACTTCCCGAAGCAACCGTGCCCGGAAAGGACCTGCGTCAGTCGGAAGGAAAGGGCCCCGTGCTGCCGCCCTGCCCACTCGGCGATGACCGGCTGGAGAGCCTCCACGGCGGCAAAGCCAGCACGGGGAGCCTCCAGCCGGGACGACCAACGAGCCATCGTGGCTCGACGAGCGGCCTCTCGCCACTCGCGTATCTCTTCGGGCGGGGGCCGTATGCCGCTACCCGCCCGGAAGTCAGCCGTCCGCCGATAAACTTCGGCGAGCACTTCCGCCTCCAAATCCCACGGGGGAGTTCCGGCCAAGGCGCACGCCGCCTCCGTCGATACGGTGCGGTAACCGCGTATGGCTCTAACCGCCAATATCCTCTGAGGGCGCCAGAGGCGAGCCCTATTCTGGGCGGTCAGAGCCGCCACCCACACCGGTGCACCATACAGCGCCATTGACCGGACAACCCCCGTGTATAGCCGTCTCGTCGCGATGCTGGCTCCACCCAAATTGGGCAAAAGTCGCCCAAGGGCAGAAGCAGCGCCGACCAGCTTTGGAGTAAGCTGTCGGAAGTGCTCGTCGAAGAGCCACCTGCCGTCTAGGATCAGGCCCAGATACTTCATCTGGGTCTTAATCGGTACGAGGACCGAATTGACAACGATAGAGGCGCCGGGGGGTGGACCACGACGGGGCCCATGAAACAAAAGGGCCTCCGTCTTATCTAGGGCCACCCGTAAACCCAGCGCCTCAATGCGCCCGACTACCAAAGAGACTCCCACGGTGGCCAGGCGCGCCGCCTCTTGAAAGTTCGCCCCCCGGGCCGTGACCAATGTGTCATCGGCGTAACAAATTACGCCCAGCCCGGGGGAAAGATGACCTCGAAGGGCCCAGTCGTATCCCATATTCCACAGGAGTGGTCCGAGGACAGACCCCTGTGGAACACCGCACGACATGGGCCGCCGCCTCAAAATACCATCTCGGTCCTCGTACACGACGGTACGCTCCTCAAGATAGTCTGCCACAAGCCGCCTCAGGTACTCTGGCACCCCGTGGTAGTGGAGTGCTTCCCTGATGCAGCTAAATGGCAGACTATTAAATGCGTTGGCGATGTCCAACGACACCGCCAGCAGCACGCCGCCACAGCTCACCGCCTCTTCGGTCACGGCCCTCAGGCGCAACACAGCATCGACCGTCGAACGCCCGGCTCGAAATCCGTATTGGGCGTCCGACAGATCGGGGCCCACCTCGCAGAGGTGCCGGACGATGCGGGCAGAGATTATCCTCTCAAACAATTTACCCGCCTCGTCCAGCAACACGATGGGCCTATAAGCCGCGACCGAATCGGCCGGCCGTCCCGGCTTCCGTAGTAGGACCAGCTTCCCGCTCTTCCAGCCCTCAGGGAAGCGCCCGGACGCCAAGCTGGCGTTTAGGACCTCCCCGAGGTGATCCGACATGTGGTCGAGGGTTCGCGCCAACACTCGGGCAGGTATCCCATCTGGCCCAGGGGCGGTGTTTTTAGAGCGAATCCGTAGAACGACCGCCCCTATCTCCGATTCCCTGACGGGCGGAACATTATCTTCGTTCCGTCCCCCGTCGTCTTCGACCATGAAGGCCATCGACGGGGGTGTGTGCTCCGCCCGCTGCGGGAAAAGACCCTCGACCACTTCCCGCAGGAAGCTGGGCTGGAGTGTCTCTGTAAGGGGGGGGCCCGACGTGCGGAGCTTTTGTCGCACCGCACGATAAGGGCGACCCCAGGGGTCACGATCGAGACCCTCCAGCAACTCCTTCCTCTTCACTTCTTTGGCGCGGCTAATGGCCAGCTTCAGAGTTTTCCGCGCCTCTCGGTACTCCTCATGAAGCTGGTCCTCCTCGCCGTCTACGCGGTGTCGCCGCCGACTACGGGTGTAGGACCTCCGGGCACGAGTACAGGCCGCGCGGAGGTCCGCCAACTCTTGGGACCACCAGTAAACCTCCTTCCGTGGAGGCCGGCAACCTCGGATGCGGGGCATGGCCGCATCACATATCTGCGCAATGGCATCGCAGAAGCGACCAGCCCCCATGTCGACCTCCTCGGTCGGGGCCTGCGGAGACAGCCAAGAGTGAATAATGGCCGCCTCCTCTAGTAGGTCCCTATTTAATTTGGCTACAGCCCACCGTGGAAAGCGAGAAGAACGCCGCGCCGCGTGACCCCTTCTGGCGTCCTGGGACCGGGAGAGCTCAAATCGGATATAGAGATGGTCCGAGAGCGTCTCAACCTCTTCCAGGACACGCCAGTTCCTTACTCGTGCGGCGAGGGCAGGGGTAGCGAACGAAAGGTCCACTATCGACCCTCCCTGCTGTCGCACACACGTGTTGGTGGAGCCCCTGTTTAGTAAACAGAGGCCCACCGAGGCCGCCCACTCCTCTACGGCCTCGCCCCTAGCATCTGTCCTGGGGGAACCCCACGCAATGGACTTTGCGTTGAAGTCCCCCAGCACTAAGACGTGCCCAGACGCTAGACGCCGCATCGAGGTTTCCAAGTTGTTAAGGAAAACCTCGAAGTCGTTCAAACTCCGGTTGGGGGAGAAGTATACACCATATACAGTGATCCCCCCCCACTCGGCAGCAACATATCCAGTGCCCTTGTCTCTTAGCGACAAGGGCGGGGAATGAGCCGCCGTGGAGCCGACGACTGCCACGGAACAGTCCCGGTCACCCAACCAGTTTGGACGGGGAGGAACATAATAGGGTTCCGCGGCTACGGCAACACCGATCGTCCACTGTGCCATGGTTTGCAGGAAAAGGTCCTGCGCCGCGGCACAGTGGTTCAGGTTCGTCTGGACCAGGAGGTTGGAGACTTGGGCCATTACTCGACCGTCTCTACAACCTCCTCCATGGGCAACGATGCCGACATGCGAACGACATCAGAGGCAGCCTGGGTCGATTGGCTAGCCCCCGACGCTTGCCGAGAATTGTAGGGAGGTTTACAGCCTCTCTGCCCAATTTGGTGATTGGCGGGCTTGTTACCCGCCGCACACGCCGGGCAGTGAGGGGCGGCAGAGCATTCAGCTGCCTTGTGCCCCGGTCGACCGCAGCGGAAACATAACCCGCTGCAGTCGAAACAACTGACGCACTTGGCGCGTGTGTGCCCCGATGCCAGGCATTTGTAACACCTCATCGGTCTCGCCGCCAGGACTGTGACCCTAGGATCGGATGGTGCCGACCCTAATGTTGTCCGCGTTGCAACCCGTCCTCTCTCTTACTGCAACGCGGACATCCTCGGTCGTTATGGAGTCATCCAGGCCCGAAATGCGCAATTCTACGCACTTGGTGGGCCTGGCGATCTTGACACCATCCGTAGCCGTAAACATACCCCGCAACTTCTCGGCAATTGTGTCCGCCGTCTTAGCACCTTCAGCCCCAGGGAACTCGAGGACTCGAGCTCCCGTTTGGGCGAGGCGCACTCTGACACCTACTGTCCCGAAATCGTGTGCGAGACTGTCCCGGGCCCTTTTGAAAATCGCCGCGTAGGACAGCCCGCTGCTAGCTGCCTCCGGTGACACGGTGACTACCACGGCCGCGCTTTTAGGCGCCTGTAGTTTGCGCGGCGTCTTTGTGGCAGCCACTGCAGCCGATGGCGCCTGCGGGGTAGAGGCTGCTATTTGTGCAGCCTTCTTACCCCGCTTTCGGGACTTCTTAGCCCCCCCGACTACCTGCCAACCATCCGTAGAAGGGGCAGATGTGGAGGGAGCACTCGTTGAGGTGCCAGATACAGCGGTTGGAGTGGGGAGCGGAGGGAACTCCGCCCCAGACTTTGCCGCTGTTTTGAGTCCTGACCTCGGTGCGGGCGTCCGGGCTGTTGCCTTGGCCGCCTGCCGTGCCCTCGGAGCAGTTGCAGGAGCAGCAGAAACTGCTGCCGCCGCCGCGTAGGACACGCGACCGGTCGCAACGGGAAGCGATGCTGACACCGATGCAACCTTCGCTTTATGGCCCGCAAGCGGCGGCCGGACAACAGGAGCTGGTGGCAGCCTTGCCTCCAGGCCAGCTAGACGCCCGTCCATCATGCGCCATACTGCATCGGTTATTTGGCGCAGATGGGCATCAGGAATGCCACCGAGGCTGGAAGAGGGGGCAGACTGAGACGGGGACGTGACCGGATCCTCTGTCGGGCGATGCGCCCGGAATTGGGCGAACTGAGCGCTGAGCTCAGCCACTTGCCCCGTCAGGTGATCGTTGGCCGCCTGGAGCCGAGCCACGTCCCCGATGAGGGTATCCACGACCCCCGCAATAGCGGAAGAGGAGTCCTTAAGGGCTTTCACAAAGGAACCCTTAAGGTTACTCGACTTGGTGGCCACTTTGTGAATGATGGCCACCGCCGTATTCGCTCTCTCCTGCATGGACGATGGTGTTTGAGGAACTGAATCCCCCACCATCGGCTCCTTTATTTTCAGCAGGAGATCCGCAATCTCCTCCTCCGCCAAGATTTCGCCGTCTGCCCTGACCCGTCTATAGGCTTCCGCCTTGCAAAAGACGGAGCCTGACGGGGCCGAGATCGGAGTTCGTGTCCTCCCTCTACGGCTGCTGGTGACTTTAGGAGGCAACATGTCCTCGGACATGTCACTCTCATCATCCCTGGAGCGTCCGCGTTTCCGGCTCTCGTACAACTCCATTTCCGTAAGCCCCAATGCATCCATATTTGCACTAGAGTTACCGCCCGCAGTGGATCTGGAACGCAATCGTTCCGATGTTCTTCGGCTCCCAGTAGCCAAAATGACTTCTGGGAGCCCCACCGAGATAGGTGTTCCAGCCATTACATCCTCTACGTCAGACGAGAGGTCGCCCGCTCTTGTATCCTTCTTTTTCGCACTCCTCTTCTTCTCTTTCTTTTCTGCTATATTTTCATTATTATTATTATTTGTGTTTTTATTTTCATCCATGTTTGAACCCACGAGATGGGGAGAAGAAAGGTCGACCCGGGCAGAGATCCCCAATACCCGGGCAAGCGTAAATTTGTGCCCAACCGAGGGGTCCGCAGGTGCCCCGGCTGGGGGTGCGCTTACGACTGAACTACCCATCAGCCATGCATCCCCTGGTCACGCACCAGAACACGGGATTCGGGGTAATTTTTTAGAGAGGTTTTCTTCCTCGCAGTCCAGGCGGTTAAGCCAAGACCCTCGCCCCCGATTGGAGTCGCGAGACTCCAACGCGGGACTACGATATGCTGACGGCGGCAGGGAGACTACGTCTCCTGATGCCTGCTCGGTGGCAGTGTAAGTGCACACCGAGCCCGTCCTACCTTTTCAACCGCTGAGCGGAGGATTTCCGACCCTAGAAAGGGTCCCAACATCGTGATTTTTTACCGAGGTTTTTCTCCTCAATGCTCCGAAGAGCGAAGAGCCAACAGAGGATCCGACAGACACGCCCGCTCTGTTGGACCAAGTCTCGGCCGAATTGCCGAAGAAATGGCTTCCTCTTCATGCTAGAATATTAGCCGTTGGCAGTGATGAACAACACCATCGCCAACGTTTCCAGGGTGCACCACGTGGAGGTTTTCTAGCCCAGCACCCCGGTCTCGTACTCACCTAGATCAAGGACTCCTTGCGTAAATATATAAAATATCTGTAAATTTCACTCATTTATTTACATACACATAATTACCTTAATTTCCTTTTGTTATGCACTTTTTAATACACCGGGCACTACCCTTGCCTTCCCATGGGTGCCTGTAAGAGATTGCCTCCAAGCGAGAAGGTCGTCACTTTTACTTTCTTAGTATTAAATTAATTTTGTAATTAATCTGGTGTACAATAAACATATATTATTATTATCGACCCAATTGGTTGACTGCACGACTGACATAGTGGTTTAAGCGGTCGCCACGCTCCTCTCTACTGTGCTGAGTGTGCTGGGTTCAAGCCCCACGTGGGACAACATTTTGTGTGATCCACAAATTGTTGTTCTGAGTCTGGGTGTTATTTGTGCCCGTTTCTTGTATGTTTGTAAAGTCCCCCACGACACAATTTTTACTAATGCGGGTATTGTCTTTTTTTAAATACTTATTAAGAATATTTAACGGTTTTTGATTAATTTGTAGAATTACTTAAGTTCAGTAGTAATTAATATTTAATATTAGTGAGATTTTAAGTACAAAAATACAATACAGTGGACCCCCGGTAATTCGACAAACGTTTTGCAGGACAGTGTCGGACTATCGAATTTGTCGGATTATAGAGTACTGCCTAAGACCCCCTATGGCCCGGATTTTTTTACAAAAGAGTACCTTGTAATCCGACAAATAACAGACCAATCATAAAATTCTATATGACTCTTCTGAGCTTGTGACGACATTACTAGGTATGTATACGTAACGCACAATGAATAAACGCTGAGCTGCACCGCTACCACACGTAGCCAAATTCAAACTAAGGAATTGGAATTGAAACAATACCTACGCGTCGAGCACAAGTTGTAACCTGTTCAATCATGCACGATCTATCAACGGATTCTTCTTGTATATACAGATCACATGTTCACTTAAACATAGTTGATCAATTAGTGTGGAGGAATGGGTGTTACGCTCCTCCAACACAAAGAGAGAATTCTCAGACCAAGAGGTGATCATACCCGCTGGGCGGTGGCTAAATGGTCAGCGACAATGAAGTCTTGACATCACCACGGGGCGCGTGGAATCTGGATCGGGGCGGTTTGCCCCCTGCTAGCGGTATCTGTTTCGCTGCTCCTAAAAAGGACAGGTCCTGGGGCAGTGTTGAAAGTCTTGTGTTGCGAGGCGCGACTGTTGTGTTCTTCACACCATTTCGGAGGTCAGCCCGAGCCAGATGAGACCCCAGGCGAAACCTGGGGAGGTCCAACTCCGAGCGACCAGCGACAAGGGCGGCAGCTTACGCGCAGTCACCCTCGGTGCCCAGTCCGGGTTTGTGCGGCACCTCATATCGCGCGGCGTCGTGTTGAGGTTCGAATTCGTATTTCTTGTTGCGGCGGTCACGATGCGCCCGCACACCATGCACCCACCCAGGCGAGCAAGCACGCCCGCCTAGGGGTAGGTGGCGGCCGCAGCGACAAGGTGTGACGGGTTCGACTCTTGGGAGCACTTTAAAAATTGCAATAGGGGGATTAAGGAAGAACAAGGAGTGGTGATAGGGGTGGACAGCCCCGGAACGGTTGATGTTGGGATATTATATATATACTAATTACCGTGAGTATTTCTATATCACGATATGGGAGTAGTAGTTGCTCCGTAGTTCATTACTCCGTAGTTCGATATGTCTTCGCTAGATGACGCTGTAGTATGTCTAATAATATACTACGTGACGAGCCACACAGCGTTAATAAAATCATATCTTTCAAATTCTGAAGACACCAAAATTTTTTTTTTTAATTTTTCTCTTTGTAAGCTTACAGGTATCTGTGGTAACATGCATACAAACAGTCACACTAAGCGGTAATCGATCCAGTGACTTGTGACAGCACCGAAAGCACTAAGCCGCGCTACGACGATCTTCAACTGGAATGGCTTTGTGCTTCGGCAGAAGAAAAATACTCTTAGAAAATAATTGCGCAAATAGTTACAACAAATCCTTATTCTTTATTATCTTAACTTATTTATTACTTAAATTAAACGAGCAATTCTTGTAACTGAATCTCGGAAACGACTCAAACGATTTTTTTGGAATTTAGTATGCAGGGAGTTTCGGAGACGTTAAATTGATCAAGCCAAGTTTCATTTTTAGAAAACGTTGTTTTATCCATGTTTTCAAGCAATGAAATGTTTGTTTAGTAGGCCTGTTTTGACACTTATCTATGTGACAAAATTAGGGATGGAAACAAAAGAAGTTGTTAAATTGTGAGTTGACTATCACGCAATAATACCGAACAAAGCTCGTTTTCCAGGTACTTAATGTTTAGTTCAAAACCAAAACACAATGAAAATATTAATATATTTATTAATTCATAATACCTATTAACGAATTCAAGTCACCAAAACACACTTAATTATGAACTAAGAATAATAACAATTTAACTAAATGTACTTGCACTTCTAATTTACTTTTAGAATAATATTAACAAATCATTTTTTTTACTGGGTCGTTAGGAGAGTGATGACAAATAATTTGTCATCACTTTCATCATCATTTTCTTGCTCTGTACTCAATTAACTTTCGGAATTATGAGGTTGTAAGTGTACATGAACATGCAACAATAACATCCAATAAAAAAAAATTGAATACAAAAATATCGTTAAAATACAAGCGTCTTGTACATTTCGCATTTGTCAGTGATAGACTTTACAAAGTTAAATGACCGCTGACAGCTGTCAACTTTTGGTTTACAATTTATTTCAAACAATTTATTGGTTTAAGACGTCATGTAAATACATTTATGACAAAATATAACGTTTTCTTATAATCGAATTCCCTATTTATCCCGTGGTTGTCGTAAGAGGCGACTAAAGAACAAACTATGCTGCACACCTATACTGCAAAGAGAAGGAAAAATTGATACATACTCCATGCCAACCCATCTGACCAACGTGATATAGTAGCCCAAAACCTCCTTTCTTAGGAAAGGTCTATGTCCAGCTGCGGACTTTTAAAAGCAGTTGACGTGATGATGTGTTATTAATACTTTTTTAAGAGGCTGTGTAAGTGACTACTCTGCCTCATGAATAGCAGGAATGGTATCCAAGAGTTGTGGACTATTACGAATGCAGATAATGCAGTATGGTATCACACTATAGCACCCTAGTGAGATGTAATTTATATACAACTTTGAATTTTGTGATCAACATCAGTTGTAAGTATATTTTGATCTGAAGACAGTGGTCGCAGTGGTGTATAAGTGAAAGGCCAGCCAACATAGGAAAAACGCTACGACGAATTGCATCAGTCGATGAAGTATGTATAACCTGTAAATAAATTATATTGTAATAAATAAGATACTAAATATTTTCTTAATTCTTTTTTTGTTTGTCGCTCACGTTATATACTTCGACTATCACAGCAAATTAATGTCCAAAAAAAAATTAGGATAATTATACACCTTTATAAACGCAAGCCTGGCGACGATAGGTGAGGCCATCTGCCATCCTTGCAGAAGCCGGTCGGGGTGGCTTCGGACCACGCGAGCAGAAAAGAGAATATTGAGGTTCTTACTCAAGATGGGGCCGAGGTACGTAGGGGTTTCAGGTATTTCCTTTCTAAGATACACCTGGTTCCCCGGTTACTAGTACCTGTGACGGCGTGCGGTTTTCGATCAGTTCGAGTCCGACATAAACATCAATAGATGGTATCCGGCGGGATTTTCGAACAGAAAAAGAAAAAAAAAAGGATAATCATACCAGCAACTTGTCTCAACTATTAGTATAACATAAATGTTTATTTTGGTAATGGTAGGAGAAAACAGAGAACAGTTATAAGAGGTTTCTCTTGGAACTGTTCTGTCGTGACATTAATTGAGATCAATACGGCACTTATCTATTTTCATTATATACCCATTGTATTGTACTTTTAGGAATCTGGTAAACCACTTACAGGTGCATCCTTGAGCGAGCTCGTTCGATATCTTCGTCTTTTTCCTTCAGAAGGTAACGACGCGTGCCTTTCACGAACTTTTCACAGTGATCGTTCCAACTGAAACACATATCTGCGTATAAATCCGAAAATTTAAATTTCTGATACGTTTCGAATTTCAATTTCTGAAGTGAGACGATATGTAGCCGGCCTTAGGATTAAGTCCAAGAGTTTGAGGAGGATTACCTCACTCACGGTGAAAAACAACAAGAGAAATGTGAGGAAGCATGTTGCCGGAGTCCAAACTCCTTCCCATTACTCTGTGGAGAGGGACTGAAAGGGTTGTAACTTCCTTGTGAATATTAAGTTGCAGGTATCCATGGGGTAATAAACACTTACCATCACACTTACTTATCTCTTAATGTTAAGTTTCAATTCTTTTCATACAATAGTCGTTCAGAAGTGCACTCACTCAATAGTGGATACGTCGAGATTAAAAATGGCCTTATCAGCAGGTGTCAACCTGTCCCTCAGCCGTCGAACATTCTCGGTACTGAATTCCCATTCGTGAGTCACGAAGAATTGGAGACTATTGCTCATATTTTGTATACGGTCATTTATAGTTGCAAGATTTAGGCTGAAAGACAGAAGATTGAAATTTTTATTAAGAAATATTTTTAGAAAGTAGAAAAAGATATAAAATTAAATATTAGTTGTATTTCTTTAGTATATTTCATTGGTCATAGTGTGATGTTTTACATTATACAGCTTGAACAAAATTTCTTTATTATTAGAAAGATGAACCAACCTTAAAATAAATAAATATTTCAGACATTTGACACACGACGTCAACTAGTTTCAAACTAAGCAGAGCTTGTGCTATGATAACTAGACTGACTGATAGAATACTTATATACTTTTTTTTTATTAATACATACATATTATACATAGAAAACACCCAAACTTTTTGCAGTTTATACAAACATTTGGTCCGACCCAAAAGATAAGCATATATACATACATATATACTTAGTCTGGCCATAAATACTGTTACACTTAATTATAAAAAAATATTACATTTGAATTTCGAATCTGTCATTTTTATACGATTGTTCATTGTGTTTTCTCATTTTGGCGCCAATACATTGTAAAATATTTTGCGATATTAAAATGGTGTGGGGTGATAAAGAGAACCGAATCGCTGTGATAGCATTACACAAAGTAGGTATGGAGCCAAATGCAATTTTTAAAACTCTCCATACACTTGGTATTAGTAAAATGTAGGTATACCTAGTCTTGCCATAAATATTGTAATAAAGAAAAAAGAAAATTGTTAACTGCAAATAACATTTATTACTTTTACAGTGTGTCAGTTTAATACATAAATATAAAACAATTAAAAATATAAAAAGCTTATTCGAAGTGGTCTCCATTGGCTGCAATACAGTCCTTTAAACGATGAGGCCAGTTATCAATAGAAGCACGCACTCTTTCCATGGGAAAATTCTTCACTGCCAATCGTATAGATTGTTTTAGGGACTCCAAATTATCATGGCGTTTAGAGCAAGCTGTACTCTCTAAAACTGACCACAAATCATAATCCAGCGGATTAAGATCGGGACTAGACGACGGCCAGTCTTCAGCTCTGATGAAGTCCGAAACGTTCGATTCCAACCAAGACTGCGTGGACCGAGCTTTATGACCCGGCGCCGAGTCTTGCTGGAAGGACCATACTTGGTTATTGAACATGGTGATGTTAAGGGGCTTAACTACCTTCTCAAGAATGGTATCTTGATACACTTGTGCCGATGTTTTGATACCTTTTTCACAAAAATATGGCTCAGTCACTCCTTCATAGCTAACACCCCACCAAACCATCACTGAAGTCGGATAATGTCCACGTTGCACTCTGTCGACTAATTGGGAAGCTTCCTTAGAGCTTTGAGCATAAATACGGTCATTTTGTTTGTTAAAATGTTGCTCAATTGTAAAAATTTTCTCATCCGTAAACAAAATTTTTCTGTGACCTCCCTTTGCGTACCGCTTCAGTAGTTGTTTCGATTTTACCACCCTATTCTTCTTTAAATTATCAGTTAAGAAATGGCCAGTGCGTCTCTTATAGGCTGCAAGTCCTAAGTCATCTTTTAAAATACGCGACATGGTTCTAGGTGCTATCTTCATTTCCCGAGATAAAATCTTTTGCTTTCGGACAGGATTTCTTCGAATTCTTTCCCTTACTGCTTTGACCACCTTTTTCGTACGAACACTACGTGGACGGCCAGATCTTTTTCTGTCACAAACAGAGGAGGTCTCATTGTACCTATTAATAGCCCGGTACACAAACATTTTACTAATACCAAGTGTATGGAGAGTTTTAAAAATTGCATTTGGCTCCATACCTACTTTGTGTAATGCTATCACAGCGATTCGTATCTCTTTATCACCCCACACCATTTTAATATCGCAAAATATTTTACAATGTATTGGCGCCAAAATGAGAAAACACAATGAACAATCGTATAAAAATGACAGATTCGAAATTCAAATGTAATATTTTTTTATAATTAAGTGTAACAGTATTTATGGCCAGACTAAGTATATGTATTTGTATCAGTTGTCTATTATCCATTGTACAAGCTCTGCTTAGTTCATGACTAGATGGCGACGTGTGTCGGATGCCAGAAATGTTATACATTATATATGGTGTCGAAGATTTTTAGATCTTTTAAAGGGGAATAATTAATTATTACATTATTTTTACGAAACTTTATCCATGTCCGCAGCGCACGCAAAGGAAGTTTTGTACTCCGATCCTTTTGAGCGTAGCGTGATGATATATAGATAGAGGTGGTATACCATGATTTATAGCCTATGGCTTTCCTCGACAATTGAGCTATCTAACACTGAAAACATTTTTCAAATTGGACCACTGGTCCTGAGATTGACGTATTAAACCAAACAAACACACTCTTCAGCTCTATAATATTATCAAATAATTTATCTTCATCTTAAGATTTTTTACCTTGTTTTGATGCCGCACATAGTACATAGGAAGTCCATTATGTGTAACGGTACCGCTTGCAGAAACCACTGAGCTATTTTCAGAATGAATCTGAAAAGGTCATACGTTGAAGTAATCAATCAATCAACCTATCGCCGTCCACTGCTGAACGAAGGTCTCCCCCAAGGAACGCCAACCATCCCGGTCTTGGGCAATTTGCATCTATCCGCTGACAGCCACCTTCTTCAAGTCGTCGGTCCATCGCGCCGCAGAGCGCCCTACACTACGTTTACCTAATCGTTGACCATCGGTTCGTCTGGAGACATGGCCGGCCCACTTCCATTTCAGCATATCGATTCTCCGTGCGATGTCAATCACTCTAGTTCTCTGTCGAATAACCTCGTTACGAATTTTATTAGCCAGAGAAATGTCCAGCATCGCACGCTCCATCGCATGCTGAGCTACTTTAAACTTGTGGACCAGTCCAATGGTGAGTGTCCCCGTCTCGGCCCCGTATGTCATTACAGATAGAACGCACTGGCCAAATACTTTGGTCTTTAATGATTGTGGGATCGATGACTCGACTCTTGCCGAACGTCATCCAGGCCAGACGAATCCTCCTATCGGCCTCCCGATCGAAGTTGTGCCGGCCAAGTTTAATAGTTTGCCTAAGGGAGATATATTCTTGCACAACCCCGATAGCAGCGCTATTTACGGTTACGGGACTCGGGGACACGTGCCTATTATGCATTATTTTTGTTTTTTCGATGTTCATCCTTAGTCCCACTCCATTTGAAGAATCATCCGGACTGTTCAACACTTCTTCCAGACCATGTAGAGATTCCGCCAGGATGACTATGTCGTCTGCAAACCGCAGATGTGAGAGGTATCGGTCATTGATATTGACTCCTCGTCCGTTCCAATCGAGCGTTTTGAAGACGTCTTCCAATGCATTAGTGAATAGTAAAGAGATATAACATCTCCCTATCTTACCCCACGATGCAATTGGATTGGTCTTGTGCTCTTTTCTTGTACTTAGACGAAGAAGCTCATCAGAGAAGTAACGAGTCAGTCTAGCACGCGGGTCATATGAGTCTCGCGCTATGAGTCTCGGGTGGGCGGGTTCGTGAGGTATATAGATCCTCATAAAACATTGCGACTTCAGCGAAAACCTCTGAGAGGTGACGGTGGTGCCTTGTGCAGTTTTTAGGTTAGTCAGGCGACATGAAGTTTTTGGCTTGGTAAGGACTTTTGTGCATTTATTTAGGACAATTGTGTCCTCAATCGCTCGAGTATTTGTTTGGCGAATGTCTCGTCTTACCAGCCTCTTTACCTGCCTATTCAGTTCCTGACGCTCAGATGAACTGGTATTTGTTGTCTCTCGTCTTTTCCTCATAATATCTAAGGTCTCACTTGTGAGCTTCAACTTGCGTCCCATGCTCTTCGGTCGAAAGTAGGTTGAACCTACCTCACGAATAATACGTACCAGGCTGTTGGCAGCGTCGTTTACATCCTGCACGGTTTCCAACATGGTGAACCGGTTCTGAAGCTCTAGCTGGAAGCTTTCGCACCCAGTTTCGACCTGCTGCAGAGTTAGCCTAACAGTTTACTTCATCAGCCGCACCCGTTCCGTTTTGATAGATAGGCTTTGATATATACGTTCCGTTGGAGTAATATTGTAATGTTATTTGATGGTCAAGTCTATTGCCATCGCGGAACCAAGTGCTACAAAAAGTAATCCGTCATAACTTTTTGGTTTCGACAATTTTCAGCAAGTTCAAAAGTTTCTGGCATATAAAGGTGGGGCCACGAATCAGTTAACATTTATGAAAATCACATAACAAAAACCATTTGATATATCATAAAAATTTGTAAAAAGTTAATTAGTTGGTATTTAAATTTTAAAAATTACATCACCTAAATAACAGAGACAATGTACTAATTGTATAGACCGGGCCCCATCGATGTTTAACACGTCGAGTCGCGCAACCCACTCTACGACTTTCACTTCGTAGAATTACCGAACAGTAATATTTACGCGATGGTAAAGGGCGAATAAACTCCTCTAGAGTAAAAAAAAAGTTCAGACTGCTATGTGTGTGTCTGAGATGGTCATTAGTACAGCTCAGTTTATTTAATCGATACCAATTGTCACTTTTCTGAGGAGAGACCTATGTCCAGCAGTGGACTCTTAAAAGCTGTTCATGAATCGAGCACTCACTTGTTCTCTGTAAACAACACAAATGGATACCAAAGTGGCTTGTCGAATGGATGTCTGCGTACGTTACGGATCATGCTGACCCTGAACTCCTCCCAAGTTGTCGGATTGTCGTTCGAACAGCAATTGTAGACATGGATTCCTTCACTCCTGAAATGTAATGTTGATATGTGTAATTATATGATGAACTACCTGCACTCTGTGGCACATTATGGTTGGTGAAAATTATCTCGAAAGTGCGGTGTATATTCTGTCAAATTTTGAGCGTGACCGGTGCAGAAACTTTTGAAGTTTTTAAAGAAGTTTCTGAGTATTATATAATGACAGTTACATATATCTGAGAACTTACTTGTGCATTCCTGTTTCCCATGCAACAGCTATCAAAGTATCGATAGCAATGTCCACGGGTATCATGTCAGCTCTTTTGTTTCCTGAACCGAGGATAACGTGCATCAAACCCTTTCCAATACTGACAGTGACTCCGCTAGTGCCATTGAGGTTTTCTATCCATCCAGAGAATGGATTATCCAATGAGGATACCACTGGAAACGAAACAAAGATCTCTGAACAAAGCATTGTTTAAGAGAAGAATTCCTGTACTCTATCGAGAATATTTCGGTAATAGTCCAAGATCCCAGAGAAATCAGACATAACTCATTTTCACACGGATGAAACCTGAAGTTTTCAGTAGCGTCTCGTGTGCCTTGAATACCTACGCACTTTGTGGAAGTTACCGAGTGACACCTGGGCAGGTACCAGGTGAGAAAGGTAACTAAAAATAAGAATTATTTAACTTAAATTTACATGGCTGATTTTTATATATGTCATGTAGAATATTATTTTAAAGTAATATTATAAGTGTCAGACACTTTTGATGGACCAGAGCTTTTGTCAGACGCTTTTAAGCTACCCAAAAAATAAATGAACTCTACTTATTTTTATGTCTGATTTTTTAATATGTTATTGAAGTATTTATTTAAAAGTTATATTCAATCAGTCAGACAAATAAGAGTGACCAAACATCCCCTATGCCGAAAATTATTCAGCCAGTATGAGGGCGAGAGCAGTATGCATGCACTTCAGAGTGAGTGAGACGTCCATAATACAATATAAGATGATGACGTGAATGGACAGTAGGTACCGTGATTGGATGAACGATGGAATCTCAAATGATTGTCTTGATAATTATGATGAATACAAATGATAACCCCCAAATATATGCTATAAACTTATTTACTTTAATATTTATCAATTATTTCCTTGTTACAGTTAATTTTGTTGAAAAAAAGATGCAAAAATCGAAAACAGTAAGTATTCTTAGTACATTACAATTTTTTACTTTTATACCAACATGTCTGGGCAGTGTGATATAGTAGAGCAAACCCTCCTTTCTGAGGAGGCTTATGCTCAACACTGAACTATTAAAGCTGTTGATGTGATGATGTAAAATAAGAGACTGTACAGTTGGCGTAGTGTTTTTTTTGTTACATTTTTGTTCTGAGTCTGGGTGTTCCTTGTGTCCGTTTCATGTATGTTTATAAATGCCCGAGCGACAGAAATATTGCTAGTATTCCTAGTAAGTCCTGAGTTATTGTAAATAAATGTGATATATTTATTTGAGTTTTAAATGCTTACCTATAGATGGTCTGAATATAGCTGTGGCATATTTAGCGGTTTGCGCGCGCTCCGCCACCGCGCTCTCGGCCATCGCCTTAGTAAACGTGTATGTGTTTGGTTTCGGTAATATCAAACTGTGCAAAAATGTATAACTTCGTGTTATTACTTGTAGCTTTATTACATTAATTAATCTTCATAAAACATTCTATTATCTGTGCATAGTGTAAAATGCAGTCGTTGCCCGTTTTTGTGCGCTTTGATCTTTCAAATGATGCAACGGATTCAACGCAATGTGATTTCATTTATCACAGTCCACTGCTGGACATAGGTCTCACTTATTTTTGATATTTATTACATACATGTTACACTTACACTATATAGGTATATTGCACCCGGGCGATGCCGGGGCGGGTAGCTGGTCATATATAAAAAGTGAAACCCGAAATTTATTCACAGCAAAAAAACATCTAAAAGAAGTAGAGAAATAAGTAAATAAATAAATATTTCGGACATTTGACACACAACGTCATCTAGCCATACCTTGGAGTGATAGCCGGAAGAATTTCTCTAGGGAGACTGTCAACAAGGGCCATGAGCTGGTAAGGATTCATTCGCGGTGAGTACACGCGTTCTTCTATATAAGAAAGATCTGAGTTGCTGTACGCCGTCGAAATGTACACCATCACCTGAAAGATAGAAGATATAAAGATATAATTGAAGATTTATTGTAATTTTGTCTATTGTGGGAATCAAACTCACGACTTCAGAGTGAGCATTCAATGCAGGCAAACCATTTACAACACGGGCGCAATACCGTTACGAAGAAACAACACCATAAAGTCAGCTAGTCAATATTTTATTTAAATAAGTACAAATATTTTTTTATGATATTTAAAACAAACTTATCTAATTAGATAATGCGTTATAAGAAAACTTTCTTTCAATGTTTTAAATAGCTTTTTCTTTCAATAATTGTATCGTATTATCAGTCTCAAACGATATTAGTCCACTGCTGGACATTCACCTCTCCTTATAAAGGACATTTTGGCCTACTGCAGCACGCTAGTCAGACAAGGTTGCTACGGAGTTTATTTGAAGTTTTCCTTTTCTTTGTAGTTATGTCCAGGATATCTGTCCCTTAGTAGTGTCTTTTTCTATGATCTAACATCTTAGTCGTAACATTACCTGTGTCATCGGAAGCGAGTCGCAGACGTCCATCACCTTGAGAATGGACCTGAGATTCTGTTCCACGGCCACGTCGAGCATCTCATTGAACTTGACTATAGCTGCTGAATGAAATACTACTGAGACCTAGAATAAATTTCTAACTAGTTAGTTTCTTATATTGATATATCATTCAAATTTCTTATAGTCGAAAATAATTTCCCCGAAGTCGCTAAAGCGGCAAAATCCGGCAACAGCGTATTCAGGAAACGGCGAGAAGGAGCGAGCCCTTAAGCATATAGCTACTGCAAGTTACAAGATAAATACCCTTTGTCAGAAACGAGAACCCGTAAAGCCGTAATTGATCTTAGGCCTCATCAGAGATTTTTCTCTTCTCAAATACATACGAGTACTTTATAAAAAAATAATTTCCACAGTCACGATTGCATTAGGTTTAGAAATGTGGAAATAGGCAAGTCAGTAAGTAACATAGACACATAAAGTCACACTTATTTGCCAGCGAGGTAGATAGAAACAATTGATCTCGCGTTCATCGGTTCCTAGTGCTCTTCACGTGGCCTTTCTTCAGAACACCACCAATTTGTCAGTCGGTAAATGTTCGCAGTGGACAACCTCTTCCGACAGTTCCTCACACATTTACGCTGTAAATTCCTTTCGTGAGTTTTCTATCATCCATCCCCTCTGCGTAGTCAGCATGAAATTTAAAGAGAAAGGCTTGCACATATGAATCGAAGTTACAGACAACCAGTGTTAACCAACTATTTAAAGGTTAATATGGTTAGATTTACTTATAATATAACCTAACTGGTCTACTTATTACAGAGATATTCTTCAGTCACCTGGCTTAATCTCTGGAGAGTATCCTCGTCCAGACCAAGCTTCGGTTGAGTTACATCTCCAGCCACGACGCTCAATTTATGTAGTTGTTGTGGACAATGTTCTTTGATCACGTCAAAGATCTGCAAAAAAATAGTTAACCGTACAGAAAAGTTAAGGGTTTTGTTGACTGCTGCGAATTCAGTTCACCCTCAAGCTGAACTGACGAAAACTGATATCTATGTTAAACTGGTTGAAATACTAGCTGGCCCGAAATAATTTTCTGAATAACAAGGGCTAGGAAGATAATGTAAGTTATGATTCTGTAATAAAAATCATTTCTATTATACTACGTCGAAACCTCGTTTTTGTAGAATTGTATGTAACGCAACATTGTGCAATAAATATGTTCATACATACATACATGAACTTGGTTCCCGAAGGATTATGGGAACTATATGCACCCATCACACGTTCGTAATAACAAAATATCTCCAATGGAGCCACACATACAGTCAATATATTTGTATATACATGAAAACTAACACCGTTGCCACAAGCTCTTACGTCATCCATTAGATGAGTAAGGATGTTGACATTCTGTATTCTTACTTGTCACCACATCTAATCTGTCATCCAATCTGTCACCACACTGCCAATTTTAATTTTTACTGAACACTACAGAACTTTGTTATAACAAGAACTAAGGTTTAAATTTGAATCTTATTATATTTTCTGCTAACAAATCTTTGATCTTTCAATTTTCTAAATACAAGTCATCGAACAAGCAAGATCAAATTTCAAAACTGAACTCAACATACCTGAGACTGCTTTAGCTGTTTTAACCTATTTTCTGGTGATACATCTTTCTTGGGTCTCATTAGCAGATGTAGTTTGAATACCTCTGGACAAGTCCATAGCAGACGCTCCACTAATACCTGGAACACAGAAACTGTCAATATTCAATTGACATGCTTTAACGGACGTGAAACTTGACAACATTCACATTATATTTGTAAAGCATGACAGTAACAGTGACAATCATTGTGGTAAGTATGTAATCCTTACACTGCCATGATGACTGATATGCCTTTTACATTCTCCAAGTGGTGCGTGAAAAAGCATCTCACTAGACTACCATAGTATGAGCATGATGACCACAACTCTTGGATTCTATGCATGCTTTCCCTCAGGCAGATTAGAGTCCCTTTGTGCTTGTACGTTTCTAGCTTTCAAACTGCTCAATGGATTTAAATCCAGCTTCTGTTAACAGAAGAAGTGATTTAAGAGAAAATATTTATATATATAATAAGTGCATGTTATTTATTTATTTATTTATTTATAACTTTATGCACAAATACATGCATCGGCGGACTTAATGCCTAAGGCATTTTCTGCCAGTCAACCGATTGGGTGATGCAGAGAAGATATGAGATAGGTGCACTTAAGGATAAGAAGTAAATGCCAGAGAAGTATATATAGACCAGATAGACCATAAATAAGTAAATATACTTACATAAACACATAAATATATAACACATACATACATACATATATAATACACATACACACAACTCATATACATACGTGCATACATATTACCACTATAAGATATACTAATACCAGGTGGTGAACTAAGACTTCGCCATTTTAGCCAGCAAAAGCTTCTTCACCCGAACCCTAAACGAGTCGCGCCTTTTAGCCATCCTGACTTCGAGGGGAAGCGCGTTCCAAGAAAGGATAGCCTGCACGAAGAACGAAGAACCGACAAACTCAGTGGAGTGAGAAGGACAGAGTAGAAGGGGATGGGATGTTATGGTAGAGATAAGCTGAAAACTTTAAAAATTCTAACCCGTGCGAAGTCTGGGCGGGTCCCTAGTACTAATTGTTTTTTAATATTGCACGTTTATATGAGATACTCATTAAGTATATTATAGATTTAAAAATTTTAAATAAAAACTCTGTTTTTAACGTAAAATTAACCTTATTGTTGTTGATTGGTGCAGCTTAGTCTGTACATACATACACATACAATTACACAATCGTCTAAATAACCACCGTTTCGACGTTTACACAAATTTCAATTTGCTAGAAAGCAAGCACCTAAATTTTCGAATACTCGTCGGTAAAGGGAACGCGAGATCGCCCATATCTTTTTGCTGATTTTTCTATTAGTTGACGTAGTGTATTTGGTTTACTGATGTAGACACGATTCTTCGAACAACCCCATTAAAAGAAATCTACTGGGGATAGGTCTCGACTTCTAGGTAGCCATGGAATGTCGCCTCGTCTGGAAAGCAGCTTTTTCGGTAACAATTTTTGACCACCAGCTAGGGACTCATTGGATGTGTGACAAGTGGTTCCATCTTGTTGAAACTATGTGTTACGATTGTAGCCAGTAAATTCCAGTAGCATCGGATCCAAGAACTCCCGTAACATGTTTGCGCGGAACATTAAATTCAAATCTTAACGAAGTCCTGGCCCACCCCATGTTAATTATATTTGCTCTATGTGGGAAGCGAGTCCCCGTACCACTCTAAATATGAACAGATTCTACACACCTTGCCCATGAACCCTGTAGCTCCAGTGATGAACAGCTCTCTGCCAGCGTAGAACTCAGGAATGAGGGGTGAAGGAGTTGACTGGGGTGCGGGCCGAGGTACCATCGTTGATGATTGCTGTCACTTATCTGTTTAGAAACAGATTCGTATTTTCTTTTTATTATTATCATCCCCGTCATTGTGGGAAGGGTGATTAAAAACCATGTCACATAGTGTAAATAGAACATGTGTTGAATAAAAATTATATATATTTTTAACTTTGCAGGTACTGAGTGTAAATGAAAAATGGATATGTGGTTCATTTGTCAATGCGTAACTTGAGAACAGCTCGATACATTTTTCTATTTTAATAAAATTGGAAAACACACAATACAATTGCTGTCACTTTTTTAAACTGCATTAATAAAGAACTAGTTGACCCAGGTAACCTCGTCTGCGTTTCCTATTGCCCATAGCGTGACGTTATGCAGCGTGAACCTGTTCGACGGAGATCGTTCTGCAATCTATGGAACCTGAGTCGCGTGCGGTACCTGCCCGCTCCCGGGCCTGACAGATCAGCAGAGTTCTAAGCCTCTCCCGGTCCGTCGGTCCATCTCCTTCGTAATCATAATTTGCTCACAGAAAGAGACGCCAGAGTCCACAGTCTTCCTCAAGATATAGTCTATGAAATGCATAATTTTTTTCACGTCCTGCACGTAGTTATAGAGGTTAAAACTTTTTACGCTGTGCTTACATGGGATACTCAATCATTCGTCAATATCAACCCAGCCTTTAAATGAAACCAATAACTTAAAAAATCTGATGATAATGATGATCATGAAGTATCGTGAAACGTGAAAATAATGTTCTTTAATGTCGTGTAGAGCTTTTTGAAAGGTTTGAATTAATGTTTTTGTTTGGAAGAATCATACTTCTCGTTTGGTCTTATTGAAAGTCCAAGAACAAGTCATTTACTAACATATAATTCATTATCACCTAAGCACATTATATAATTTCTAAAGTGACGAATGAGTAGACGAATTAACACGCTTTCAACCAGTCCCCTAGCCAAGTTGACATTCTGGAAACGTAACGTTTATATGTATAGAATGTCAACTAACATTACATTATTAATTAATTAAGAATAAGAAAACTAACATTGTATGAGATAGTGATAGTGATATATGTTTAGCTTTAGCTTTGGGATGTTTATTTTACTAAGTTTTTGAAATAGACTAGTTTTTGTAATAAACTTTAATATTTTATTTTTATTATTGTAATAAACTTTAATACTACTGAATTTGTGTACGTATACTTTTCATGTTTTCTCTCAAGTGGATGATGTTTCCTGTTGTCTAGTCTGTATCTATTTGTAAATAAGAGCTTTTGTAAACATTTTCCTGACAATAAATATTATTATTATTATTAAACTTTGATTTGTCTCCCTGTTTAGAGGGGCAATATACAAGCCATGTGGGCCTAAACCAAGCATGATACGTTAGATAGAGTAGATAGATGATATAGATGAAGATGTTAGAAATTTGCGAGTAATTCGGCAGGTATTGAGTATGGTGGCTTTTTGGAGCAGATGAAAGGAATGTGAAGGCATGTGAAGTAATTCAAGATTTTAAGTGATAGTTTTAGGTACTATGCCTGTTGATGATAAAACTATTGGAACTATGTGTGCTATGTGAGCTTTCCATTGTGTTTTTAATTCTATTGCAAGGTCTTGGTATTTTGAAAGTTTTTCTGAAATTGTTGACTGAAGATTATGTGTGATCGGGATCGCTATATCTATAATGTAAACAATGTTACTGATTTTATCGTGAACGGTTATATCTGGACGGTTGTAATGAATGGTTTTATCTGTTATAATTGTTCTATCACAATATACTTTTTTTAGTGTTGTTATATTATTATAAGCTATACGTCACACAACGCTAATTCACGTGGTCAAATAATATATTAGCCAAGAACACAAGAGAGTTAGTTATTTTAGTAAGATAATTAACACGAAACACTGGCATCTTTACTTAGATGGCAAGACTTAGATGTGTGTCAGATTTTGACTGGTCTGACCAGACCACCAACTCTATACGAGTTGGTGAAAAAATTTACCTACTACTTACTACCACTTTATTAACTAAACACGTACCATCATACACAATTAAATTGTAAATACTTACAGATTATTACAGAGTTTAAGTAATAACTGTTAAGAAACCTAATCAATAAACTATCTAAACGAAAGAAATATGTAAAAGATATATTATTTTAATTTATGACTCGACCTAACCTAAAAGGCATGTATGAATCAAAAATGACAAAAGAGTTAATTGTTAAGAAAAATAATCTAACTTGTATTTACACTAAAGATTAACTTATAAAACGTGTTAATGCAACGTTAATACAAACTTCAAAATATATAAGAATATGTATTAACAAAGCCTAAACAAATATGAATAAACTTACCACGACTAAGTTGTTAGTACTTTCAGATTTTACTCAAAAAAATTGAGAAACAAAGAAAATCGAGAAAAGAAACGTCTAACCTGTACTAAATACTTACAATATGTATTTACCAACCCTAAATAAAAATTAAGAAATAAAGAAAATCAAGAATAGAAACTCCTAAATTATACACAAAAATACCGAACAAAGCTCGCTTTCCAGGTACTTAATATTCAGTTCAAAACCAAAATACAATGAAAATATTAATATCTTTATTAATTCATAATATCTATTAACGAATTCAAGTCACCATAACACACTTAATTATGAACTAAAAATAATAACAATTTAACTAAATGTATTTACACTTCTAATTTACTTTTAGAATAATATTAACAAATCATTTTTTTTACTGGGTCGTTAGGAGAGTGATGACAAATAATTTGTCATCACTTTCATCATCATTTTCTTGCTCTGTACTCAATTAACTTTCGGAATTATGAGGTTGCAAGTGTACATGAACATGCAACAATAACATCCAATAAAAAAAAATTGAATACAAAAATATCGTTAAAATACAAGCGTCTTGTACATTTCGTATTTGTCAGTGATAGACTTTACAAAGTTAAATGACCGCTGACAGCTGTCAACTTTTGGTTTACAATTTATTTCAAACAATTTATTGGTTTAAGACGTCATGTAAATACATTTATGACAAAATATAATGTTTTCTTATAATCGAATTCCCTATTTACCCCGTGGTTGTCGTAAGAGGCGACTAAAGGACAAACTATGCTGCACACCTATACTGCAAAGAGAAGGAAAACTTGATACATACTCCATGCCAACCCATCTGGACAGCGTCATATAGTAGCCCAGAACCTCCTTCCTAGGAGAGGCCTATGTCTAGCTGTGGACTTTTACAGAAAGTTGATGTGATGATGTGTTATTAATACTTTTTTAAGAGTCTGTCAAAGTGACTACTCTGCCTGATGAATAGCAGAAATGGAATCCAAGAATTGTGGTCACGATGTGATGATGTGTTATTAATACTTTTTTAAGAGGCTGTGTAAGTGACTACTCTGCCTCATGAATAGCAGGAATGGAATCCAAGAGTATTACGAATGCAGATAATGCAGTATGGTGTCACACTATAGCACCCTAGTGAGATGTAATATATATACAACTTTGAATTTTGTGATCAACATCAGTTGTAAGTATATTTTGATCTGAAGACAGTGGTCGCCGTGGTGTATAAGTGAAAGGCCAGCCAACATAGGAAAAACGCTACGACGAATTGCATCAGTCGATGAAGTATGTATAACCTGTAAATAAATTATATTGTAATAAATAAGATACTAAAATATTTTCTTAATTCTTTTTTTGTTTGTCGCTCACGTTATATACTTCGACTATTACAGCAAATTAATGTCCAAAAAAAAATTAGGATAATTATACACCTCCATAGATGCAAGCCTGGGGACGGCAGGTGAGGCCATCTGCCATCCTTGCAGAAGCCGGTTGGGTGGCACCGCGACGCGCTACGGAAAACGCGAGCAGAAAAGGGAATATTGGGGTTCTTACTCAAGATGGGGACTGGGATGGGGTTTCAGGTATTTCTTTTCTAAGATACACTTGGTTCCCCGGTTACTAGTACCTGTGACGGCGCGCGGTTTTCGATCGGTTCGAGTCCGACATAAACATCAATAGATGGTATCCGGCGGGATTTTCGAACAGAAAAAGAAAAAAAAAGGATAATCATACCAGCAACTTGTCTCAATTATTAGTATAACATAAATGTTTATTTTGGTAATGGTAGGAGAAAACAGAGAACAGTTATAAGAGGTTTCTCTTGGAACTGTTCTGTCGTGACATTAATTGAGATCAATACGGCACTTATCTATTTTCATTATATACCCATTGTGTTGTACTTTTAGGAATCTGGTAAACCACTTACAGGTGCACCCTTGAGCGAGCTCGTTCGATATCCTCGTCTTTTTCCTTCAGAAGGTAACGACGCGTGCCTTTCACGAACTTTTCACAGTGATCGTTCCAACTGAAACACATATCTGCGTATAAATCCGAAAATTTAAATTTCTGATACGTTTCGAATTTCAATTTCTGAAGTGAGACGGTATGTAGCCGGCCTTAGGGTTAAGTCCAAGAGTTTGAGGAGGACTGCCTCACTCACGGTGAAAAGCAACGAGAGATATGTGAGGAAGCATGTTGCCGGAGTCCAAACTCCTTCCCATTACTCTGTGGAGAGGGACTGAAAGGGTTGTAACTTCCTTGTGAATATTAAGTTGCAGGTATCCATGGGGTAATAAACACTTACCATCACACTTGCTTATCTCTTAATGTTAAGTTTCAATTCTTTTCATACAATAGTCGTTCAGAAGTACACTCACTCAATAGTGGATACGTCGAGGTTAAAAATGACCTTGTCAGCAGGTGTTAAACTTTCCCTCAGACGTCGAACATTCTCGGTACTGAATTCCCATTCGTGAATCGCGAAGAATTGGAATCTATTGCTCATATTTCGTATACGGTCATTTATAGTTGCAAAATTTAGGCTGAAAGACAGAGGAATGAAATTTTTATTAAAACATATTTTTAGAAAGTAGAAAAAGATATAAAATTATTTGTTGTAGTTCGTCAGTATATCCCATTGGTCATAGTGTGATGTTTTTAATTTATACAGAATGAACAAAATTTCTTTATTATATATATATCCAACCTTAAAATAAATAAATATTTCAGCAGAGCTTGTGCTATGATAACTAGACTGACTCATAGAATACTTATATAGTTTTTTGTAAATATATACATATTACACATAGAAAACACCTAAACTTTTTGCTGACCATACAAACATTTAGCCCGACCCAAAAGGTAAGATATATATATGTATATAGGTATATATATGAATTTATGTCAATTGTCTAGTATCCATAGTACAAGCTCTGCTTAGTTCGCGACTAGATGGCGACGTGTGAAGTATGCCAGAAATATTATATTATAAAATGTTATATATTATGTATGCTGTCGAATATTTTTTTAGATCTTTTAAAGGGGAATAATTAATTTTTACATTATTTTTACGAAACTTTATCCATGTCCGCAGCGCAAGCAACGGAAGTTTTGTACTGCGATCCTTTTGCGTGATGAGCGTGATAATATATAGATAGAGATGGTATACAATGATTTATAGCCTATAGCTTTTCTTAATAATTGAGCTATCTAATACTGAAAATATGTTTCAAATTGGACCACTGGTTCCTGAGATTAGCGTATTAAACCAAACAAACACACTCTTCAGCTTCATAATATTATATAATATTTTATCTTCATCTTAAGATTTTTTACCTTGTTTTGATGCCGCAAATAGTACATAGGAAGCCCATTATGTGTAACGGTACCACTTGTAGAAACCACTGAGTTATTATCAGAACGAATCTGAAAATATCATACGTTGTAGTAATATTGTAATGTTATTTGATGGTCAAGTCTACTGCCATCGCGGAACCAAGTGCTACAAAAAGTAATCCGTCATAACTTTTTGGTTTCGAGAATCTTCAGCAAGTTCAAAAGTTTCTGGCATATGTAGGTGGGGCCGAATTAGTTAACATTTGAGAAAATCGTATAACAACAACCATTTAATATATTATAAAAATTGTTTATTAACAAGAAAGTTAATTAGTTGGTATTTATTTATTAAAAATTACATCACCTAAATGACAGAGACAATGTACTAATTGTATAGACCACGTCCTATCTATGTTTAACGCGTCTAGTTGCGCAACCCACTCTACGACTCTCACTTCGTAGAATTACCGAACAGTAATATTCACGCGATGGTAAAGGGCGAATAAACTCCTCTACAGTAAAAAAAAAGTTCAGACTGCTATAGGTGTGTCTGAGATGGTCATTAGTACAGCTCAGTTTATTTAATCGATACCAATTGTCACCTTTCTGAGGAGAGACCTAAGTCCAGCAGTGGACTCGTAAAGGCTGTTGATGAATTGAGCACTCACTTGTTCTCTGTGAAAAACGTAAATGGATACCAAAGTGGCTTGTCGAATGGATGTCTGCGTACGTTACGGATTATGCCGACCCGGAACTCCTCCCAAGTTGTCGAATTGTCGTACGAACAGCAATTGTAGACATGAATCCCTTGACACCTGAAATGTAATGTTGATATGGGTAATTATATGATGAACTACCTGTACTCTGTGGCCCATTATGGTTAGTGGCAACTATCTCGAAAGTGCGGTGTATATTCTGTCAAATTTTGAGCTTAACTGGAGTAGAATTTTCAGAGTTTTTGAAGAAGTTTCTGAGTATTATATAATGTCAGTTACATAGGTCTGAAAATTTACTTGTGCATTCCTGTTTCCCATGCAACAGCTATCAAAGTATCGACAGCAATGTCCACGGGTATCATGTCAGCTCTTTTGTTTCCTGAACAGAGGATAACGTGCATCAAACCCTTTCCAGCACTGACAGTGACTCCACTAGTACCATTGAGATTTTCTATCCATCCAGGGAAGGGATTCTGTAATGAGGATACCACTGGAAACGAAACAAAGATCTCTGAACAAAGCATTGTTTAAGAGAAGAATTCATGTACTCTACGGAAAATGTTTCGGTAAGTATGATCAGCTTATCACGGCCTCAAAGAAAATCGATTATCAATTACCACTAAGCAATTTTTTCACAACTTTTCAACAAATTAGTTTCGTTGTAGGATCAAATCCCTTCCTCTTCCTATTTCTGGACTTCTCCAAGAAGAACTCTCTGCAAGAGTGGGGAGCCAAAAAGAGGCAAATTTCTTATGACTCCCAAGTCATAGGTGAGTCATGGATGATTATACCTGATCTAGGCAGTGTCTGCTCGTATGTTAAGTGCTTATATGTACGTTTTGTGTTCACTCCTTAAATAAAAATAAATGTTACTTTATTAAATAATAACCATTGCACGTTTAGGGATTAACAGACTGACGGTTGTAAAGTGTTAGCGCTATTTGAATGTATATAAGTCTGTGGAAGGGTGAGTAACTGAACCGGGATGAACTTCAGGAACCCGATCTCACTCTAGCAGTCTAAACTTCTGGTAACCATTTCACACACAATCACCAATTACGACGTAATGGCTGTAACACTGACACGGACCACCGAAACACGAGAAGAGATAAATTAGGTATCGTTTGCTACCGACGAGGAAAATAGCGGTGTTTCAACCGACTGTCTTCATTGTTATGGGCTACGCTCAAAAAACATCCATACTCAAACACAAATATTTACAGGTCACACCCTTGAAATGGACCCGAGAGCACAGCAGTTGCTTTCGCTAACACTGCACAACCGAATGTAGCTACCTGAAGGTTGACTAGGAGAGAATGCTGATGGTATTGAGTATGTCTTTTAACAACATGAACATTTAGTTTCAATTTTTTTTTATTTAAGAACCAAAATGACGCTAAATAAGTTAGTTAGGGTTTAATAATATCCATGTGGCGACGAATTAAGATTACATAGTGTTGGTATCGTGAGAGGTGACTAATGGAACGAACCACGCATGAACACATCACTGCAAAAAGGGGGCAAATTTCAAACAAACTCTATACCAACGTGTCTGGCCAGTGTGATACAGTAGACCAAAACCTCCTTTCTAAGGAAGCTTTTGCTCAACACTAGACTATTAAAGCTGTTGATGTGATGATGTAAAATAAGAGACTGTGCAGTTGGCGTAGTGTTTTAAGCGGTCACCTCGCCGTTTTCTCCTGCGCTGACTGTTGTGAGTCAAAACTGTATGTTATCCACACATTTTGTTTTGAGTCTGGGTGTTCTTTGAGTCCGTTTCATGTATGTTTGTAAATGCCCAAGCGATAGAAACATTCCTAGTATTCCTAGTAAGTCCCGAGTTGTTGTAAATGATATATTTATTTAACTTTTTAAATGCTTACCTATAGATGGTCTGAATATGGCTGTTGCATATTTAGCGGTTTGCGCGCGCTCCGCCACCGCGCTCTCGGCCATCGCCTTGGTAAACGTGTATGTGTTCGGTTTCGGTGATATCAAACTGTGCAAAAATATATAACTTCGTGTCTGTCTCTGTCTACTTTTAGCTTTATTACATTAATTAATCTTCATAAAATATTCTATTATCTGTACATAGTATAAAATGCAGTCGTTGCCCGTTTTTCTGCGCTTTGATATTTCAAACGATGCAATGGATTCAATGCAATGTGATTTTCAATAAAGGAAAGAGTGATTGAAGAACAAAGCTTTGATATTTCATCATCAGATTATCATCAGCATATCGCAGTCCACTGCTGGACATAGGTCTCACTCATTGCACACCACTTTGATCGATTTTGATATTTATTACATACGTGTTACACTTACGGGGCGGGTCGCTAGTCATCTATAAAAAATGGAACCCGAAATTTATTCACAGCAAAAAAACGTCTAAAATAAGTGGAGTAATAAATAAATATTGCGGACATTTGCCACACAACATCATCTAGTTTCAAACTAAGCAGAACCTGTGCTATGATAACCAGACTCACTGATAGAATACTTATACTCGTATACACACAGCTGTGCCACTGAGGTAGTCAGACAGTATCTATTCTATTTGCCAAATTAACCATATCTTGGAGTATATTTCTTGTAAATACATACATATTATACATGGAAAACACCCAAACTTCGAAACAAATGTTTGCAGATCATACAAACATTGGGTCAAAGCACAACAGTCGCATTCACTATAGCTGCGCCACCGAAGCAGTTCCTATTCTAATTGACAAATTAGCCATACCTTGGAGTGATAGCCGGAAGAATTTCTCTAGGGAGACTGTCAACAAGGGCCATGAGCTGGTGAGCATTCATTCGTGGTGAGTACACGCGTTCTTCTATATAAGAAAGTTCTGAGTTGCTGTACGCCGTCGAAATGTACACCATCACCTGAAAGATAATTGAAGATTTATTACAAGTTTTTCAAGTCATCGTAATTATATCACAATTTTGTCCAGTGTGGGAATCAAACCCACGATCTTTGAGTGAGCAGTCAGTACACTAAGTGCTTAACAGGCCTGATTTATTTCCCTGTGCATTTATTTCCTTAATCGCCTCTAGCAACCCGTACTGGATGAATAGATGTTGAAACTCCATATTCCTAATCCGTCACCACTTGCACAGTAAGTACCATTTCCATGATACCTGTCACTTAGTACTATCTTTTTCTATGATCTAACATCTTAGTCGAGACATTACCTGTGTCATCGGAAGCGAGTCGCAGACGTCCATCACCTTGAGAATGGACCTGAGATTCTGTTCCACGGCCACGTCGAGCATCTCATTGAACTTGACTATTGCTGCTGAATGAAATACTACTGAGACCTGGAATAAATGCCAAAATTGTTAGTTTCTTACGTTGATATATCATTAAAATTTCTTATAATCGAAAATAAATTCATCGGAGTTGCTAAGGTCGCAAAATCCGGAGACAGCGCATTCAGGAAACGACGAGAAGGAGCAAGCCCTTAAGCATATGGCTACTGCAAGCTACAAGATAAATGCCCTTTGTCGCAAAAGAGAGCCCGTAAAGTCGTAATTGCTCTTCTACCTCTTCAGAGATTCTTCTCTTCCCCGATATATAAATAAATAAATAAAATAAATAAATATTTCGGACATTCGACACACAACGTTACCTACGAGTACTTTCAAACTAATCAGAGCTTGTGCTATGATAACTAGACTAACTGATAGAATACATACTTACATACTTTATAAAAAAAAAGTCCATAGTCATGACTGCATTAGGTTTCGGAATGTAGAAATAGGCTAATCTGTAAGTAATATACATACATAAAGTCACACCTATTTCCTAAAGAGGTAGCCAAAGACAGTTGATCTCATACTCGTCGGTTCCTGGTGCTTTTCATATGGTCCTTCTTCAGAACACCACCAATTCGTCGATCGGAAAATGTTTGAGGGCAACCTCTTCCGACATTTGCACACATTTTCTGTGGTGACTTCCACATAAGTGCAAACAGAAAAACATACTACACCGCCATCTAGCGAAGATACATCGAACTACGGAGTGTAATGAACAACGGAGCAACTACTAAACCTGTATCGCGATATAGAGTGGCAATTAGCATATACATATACTCGTACAACATCCCAATATCAACTGTTCTGTTCAACACCACGCTTGGTTGAAGGATCCTACCTTTGTGTTGGAGGGACATGACACACGTCCCTCCACACATTCACTGTACAAATTCCTTTCACGAGTCTTCTTACATCCATCCCCCTGCGTAGTCAGTATGTTATTTAAAGAGAAAGGCTTGCACGTATGAATCGAAGCTACACCACGTCTTTACAAAAAACCAGTGTTCAGCAACTATTTAAAGGCTAATATGGTTAGGTTTACTTATATAATATAACCTAAGTGGTCTACTTATTACAAAGGTATTCTTCAATCACCTGGCTTAATCTCTGCAGAGTATCTTCGTCCAGACCAAGCTTCGGTTGAGTTACATCTCCAGCCACGACGCTCAATTTATCCAGTTGTTGTGGACAATGTTCTTTGATCACGTCAAAGATCTGCAAGAAAATAGTTAACCGTAAAGAAAGGTAAGTTCACCCTCATGCTGAACTGATGAAAACTGATATCCAGATTAAACTGGTTGAAATACTAGCTGGCCCGAAATAATATTCTGAATAACAAGGGCTAGGAAGATAATGAAAGTTATGATTCTGTAATAAAAATCGTTTCTATTATACTACGTCGAAACCCCGTTTTTGTAGAATTGTATTTAATGAAACATTGTAAAATACCAATCTTCATACATCCTATTCCTTAATTACTACTACTAGTATCTTGTTATTCTTTCACGAAAAAACTACTGGACGGGTTTGCATAAAACTTTACAGTAATATAGGTTATTGATCGGAATAACATATAAGGTTACAATTTGTAATGATTTTATGTAATTTTGGTCGCAATATAACGATACAGGTGAATTAAGTCGGAAAAAGTCTATCCTCTGAGAATAGGGTATTTGACAAATTTCCGTAAACTACTCCAAAATGTTCTAAGTCACTAAAAGAAACGCTTGACGACTGTTTTTCTTAAATTTTGAGCCTTTTTAATAACCAAAAGGCAGTTTTAACAAATACATTACGTATTTCCCGCTAAACCGCTAAGTCACGTGATAAGTCAGAGGCATGACGTCACGATCTCAAAAACAAACAACAATACGATAGGGCTACGCGTAGATAGGTATTGGTTATTTAGTTATAAATATTTATATTATTTATTTTATTTTTTCCTTACGTTCTTTGTTCAAGATTTATGTAAAAATGAATTCAAAGTCTTATAGAATATGTGCCGTTTCTTTGTGTCGAAACACAAGTATTAAAACTCCTAAATTGTAAAATAAAAATAGAAATAAAACATCACAGATAACCCCAGCATGAGAAACTCTTCATAAGAACGGTACCTAATCTGTGTTAGACTCATAATAACTTAGATTATAATATTTTGTTTATAACCTATACAATCTAAACAACATGTACCTGTCACATACTTAGGTTAATAATAATAAAGCAAAAAATAAGGCTAAGTACATAAATCAAACTGTAATTTTTTAACGAATTCAATAAATTATCGGATAGGGATAGTTTTCTACTTATAGTGAAGTTTTCACGTTTCTAAATTCTGCAGAACAGGTGTCCGGATTTGATGCGAAGAAATTTGCAATCATAAAAGAATCAATTTTTGGCAAATTCGCACTACCAGCTTTTGAGAAACCAAGATACATATTTTCTTAGGCTAACTGCACTTGCGACACGAAATAATCAAATAAAATAATAATGAAACCTGATAATAAACACGCAAATCTCGTCGTCGTATAACTGTCTGAATCACAATACATTTTGTTTATTACATCGTGACGTCACGGGCTCTGATTGGTCGTTGAGATGTTTCGTTTCAATGATGTACTAAATAATTTTTATTCATAATTTAAGTCAAATATTCTTAATTAGGACCTTTAATTCTATAATATTCAACAGAAAACTTATTTATTTGATAACTGTGTCAAATACCCTATTACCTTGGCGTACACTGCCTATAACGTAAAATAACGTCACACGTCAATTAAGTCGAAAAAAACTGACCACTGAGAGTTATCTTGACGTACACTGCCTAAGCTATTTAAGTTACACAAAGATGATGTATCGTAGGATAGTTTGTATGTTAAAAAAATATTATCTGTTATGAAACTCAATGTGACAGACCAAATTCCACGCGAGCGTTACATACATAAAATCATACCAGTTCCTGGAGGTGTAGACAATGGCATGTTAAACGTCCACTTTTTCCAATATTTTGGTCCCACGTAATAGGTGACGAGCAAATTGCCGCAAATCGCGATGTTTTGTTTACCAGAGCCTTGTCCGTCGATCAACAGGTGCTCCACTTGCAGGTGAGGTTAGCTTGGGGCTCTAAATTCTTTATGGGAACTATATGCACCCAGAACACGTTCGTAATAACAAAATAACTCCAATGGAGCCACACATACAGTCAATATATTTGTATATACATGAAAATTAACACTGTTGCCACAAGTTCTTACATCATCCATTAGATGAGTAGGGATGGTGACATTCTGTATTCATACTTGTCACCACATCGATTAGATGTGGTCACCACATCTAATCTGTCATCCAATCAGTCACCACACTGCCAATTTTAATTTTTACTGAACACTACAGAACTTTATTATAACAAGAACTAAGGTTTAAATTTGAATCTTATTTTCTGCTAACAAATCTTTGATCTTTCAATTTTCTAAACACAAGTCATCGAACAAGCAAGATCAAATTTCAAAACTGAACTCAACGTACCTGAGACTGCTTCAGCTGTTTCAACCTATTTTCTGGTGATACATCTTTCTTGGGTCTCATCAGCAGATGTAGTTTGAATACCTCTGGACAAGTCCATAGCAGACGCTCCACTAACACCTGGAACACAGAAACTGTCAATATTCAATTGACATGTTTTAACGGATGTGAAACTTGACAACATTCACATTATCTTTATATAGTATGACAGTGACAGTGACAGTGACAGCCATTGTGGTGAGTATGTAATCCTTACACTGCCACGATGACTGTCATGCCTTTTACGTTCCCCAAGCGGGCCATGAAAAAGCATCTCACAAGGCTGTCATAGCATGAGTCACTGCATTGTATCCATTCGCAATGAGTATGTTGACCACCACTCTAGGATTCTATACATGCTTTCCATTAGGCAGATTAGAGTCTCTTTGTGCTTGTATGCTTCTAGCTTTCAAACTGCTCAATGGATTTAAATACAGCTTCCGTTAACAGAAGAAGTGATTCAAGAGAAAAGTTTTATATATAATAAATGCATGTTATGATAGAGATAAGCGTAAGTCTGGGCGGATCCCTGGTACTAATCGTTTTTTAATATTGCACGTATATATAAGTATATTATAGATTTAAGAATTTTAAATAAAAAGTCTGTTTTCAACGTAAAATTAATCTTATTGTAAAAACTAGATTGTATTTATAACTGGTTGATTCGTACAGCTTAGTCTGTGTCTCACAATAAGGACTAATTTGCCCCGTTTTTGAAACCTTTTTAATTGATTCTCGGCTCCTATTGGTCGTAGCGTGATGGTACGTAGCTGATAGCCTTCCTCAATCAGTGGGCTACACAACATTTCATTTCGAAATAATTATTCTTGAGATAGACGCGTACAATCAAATAAAGTATAACACTCTGTACATCATCATCATCATCAGTAGCCTTTAACTGTCCACTGCTGGACATAGGCTTCTTTTTAGTAAGGAGGTTTTAGCCTACTATAACGCACTGGCCAGACGAATTAGAACAGGGTTTGTTTCAAGTTTTTCTTCTCTTTGTACTGATATTTACCTGAACAGTTTGTTCCCTTAGTCGCCTCTTACGACACCCACGAGATGAAAAGGGGTGTCACTACGTATTCTTAATCCGTAATCACACGGTCGACTCTGTACATACCAGATCGGTTTCTCGGCACCAGTTGTGTGTACTAGTCAGCAATACCTAAGGCGAACGAACCATTGCTTACGTGGCTCCTCGACTTATTAATACTCTGCCCTCGCTTTTGCTTAGTGAAGATAATTCTAATCCTCACAATATAAGGTAATAGATAAGCTAATTAGTTGGAATTTGTTTTTTTAAAATTACATCGTCTAAATAACCACAGTTTCGACGTTTGCACTCTTCTAAGCAAGCACCGAAATTTTCGAATACTCGTCGGCAAAGAGACCACGAGACCTCCTTCGCTGATTTTTTCATTTAGTTGAGGTGGTGTATTTGGTCTATCGATGTAGACACGATTTTTCAAACAACCCCATATAAACTATAAAAAGAAATCTACTGGGTCTAGATCTCGACTTCTGAGTAGCCATGGAATGTTGCCTTGTCTGGAAATCAGCTTTTTTGGAAACAATTTTTGACCACCAGCAGGGACTCATTGGATGTGTGACAAGTGGTTCCATCTCATCTCATCATCAAAGCATGTGTTACATTGTGGCAAATTCCAGTAGCATCGGTTCCAAGAACTCCCGTAACATGTTTGCGCGGAACATTTAATTCAAAGGCTAACGAAGTCTTGGCCCACCCTATGTTAATCGTATTTGCTCTATGTGGGCAGCGAGTCCCCGTACCACTCTAAATATGAACAGATTCTACGCACCTTGCCCATGAACCCTGTAGCTCCAGTGATGAACAGCTCTCTGCCAGCGTAGAACTCAGGAATGAGGGGTGAAGGAGTTGACTGAGGTGCGGGCCGAGGTACCATCGTTGATGACTGCTGTCACTTATCTGTTCAGAAACAGATTCGTATTTTCTTTTTATTATTATTATCACCGTCATTGTGGAAAGGGTGTTTAAAAACCATGTCACATAGTGTAAATAGAACATGTGATGAATAAAAAATTATATATTTTTTAACTACGCAGGGACTGAATGTACATTAACCATTAAAAAGGCTATAATGAACCAACTTTAAAAAATAGAGATATACTGTCGCAGATTTTTCTAAGAACTTTTTAAGGGAAACTATTCTGTCGTACATTGTGTTCGTGGAAGTTTAATCGTTTCGTCTTTGACTTAGGGGCAAGACTTAGATGTGTGACAGATTTTGACTGGTCTGACCGGACCACCAACTCCATACAAGTTGGTGAAAATTTTACCAATATATATGTGTGGAGACATAGCCTAGTGCCTTGTTTGATGGTCTAACCGTTCGTCTCGCAATGTTCTTTCAAGTTCTATGGGTCCAATTTCAGACTTTCTGTCTCGACACCAACAGCACTCCTAGCTGATTTCGACCACGGTGGCCAATCCCAACGGAGACCAGTTAACTACGCAGGAGATATTATAGTGTGCAAAAAACAGGTGCACTTTCTGTTCCCTTACTTTTACAATCCGGTGGTACAGCTATCCGAGACGACCATTAATAGTTCATCAGTCTTCATAGTCCACTAATAGACATAGACTTCTAGCTTGACATGGAAAAGAGGTTTTCAATAACATGCTGGCCAGACGGGTTGGTATTTAAAAAAAAAAGTTGACAGGTGTCAAGGGACACCCGGATTGAACGAAGTTTTTTTCGATTAATTAGTGAAGGAATTTAAGAAAAGAAGTAAGAAATTTTGTTTTGTATTATTTTATTATTTATTATGTACAAAAAACCTGTATAAATTTAACAAAACAAAACTAATCGTTGCGACACTGAACTGTTCAAAACAAAATAGAAAGACGAAACGAAAATAATTGGCTTGCTTTCTACGAGAGAGAGAGAGACAGACAGCGAAACATGCGCACGCCGCACGGCTGACTACACTATAGCAAAAAGTGTCGTGACAACTTTTCGTTTAATTTTTTTCCGTCCAGCCTCCTTCTCGACGCGCGATAAGGAACTTCGTTCCAAACAATCCGTCAAGTTTGCCTACTACTAGTAGTACTATTGTCCAAAGCAGTGCTCCCTTAGTCGGCACTTACGTCATCCACCCTATCCGTACATTATGGACATTTTCTCCTTGATAAATTTACATTTTAAAGGTGTGTCGACTCTGCCAGATCGTTCCGTACTAGCAAAATCAATAATACCTATTTAATCTTCTTCTAATACTGCTCAGTGTTTTAATGAAACTATAATAATCATACAACAAAAACGTTTAAAAATAAATACTATTCGAATTTAAACTAAGACTAAATACTTTTCAGTAAATAATATAAAAATAAGTGATTTGATCATTCGTATGTTTATCAGCGATGTTGAATCGATTAGCAGTGATAAAAACAATAAACAATATTGACGTCTTTCAGACGTGCGTCCTTCATTTTACCCTTCATCTTTTACTACCATAGAACTTTGTAATACCACATAGTCGTCAATTGGAATTTACTTTTATAAAAAATAAAAAATTGTTTGTATGTTACTTATCTGTATTCATTTTGTTTTTTAATTGATTCTATTCTAATTTCGTATTTAGTGTCAATTTACATTGATATATGTATAGTTTCAAAATGGTCTATATTCCATAAATATACCATGACTGCGTCATAAAATAACTGATGAACTCTAAACTGATTTAATTTTTAACTTCGACAGTATTTAAATTTAGAATTTCGCACCAATTGACTTTGATATCTCAAATAAAATCGTCTCTCTCGCTCTAACATGTGTGCGTCCTTATCTGTCTGACCAAGGTAATGCTAAATCGTGAAGTTAGACACAGAACGTTATCAAATGTACAGAAGAACTTCAATGAATTGATTTACTTTATTTATTTGTATTAATAAGTGT
Organism: Hypercompe scribonia; assembly: GCA_949316085.1. Classification (NCBI taxonomy): domain Eukaryota; kingdom Metazoa; phylum Arthropoda; class Insecta; order Lepidoptera; family Erebidae; genus Hypercompe; species Hypercompe scribonia. Next base: position 6,362,970 of record OX438994.1, read on the forward strand.
AATTTATAAGGATGTGATAAAAAAATGACTGTAATAGATGTGTAAGAAACCATTTAAAACGTTTTAATGTTCTATTTACGTACGTGTATACACTTTTTAACATCTTCAATGCATTTATCAGTAAGTGTAACCTAGAAATATAGTCATTTTTTTTTATTTTACGAGTTAAACAAGCTAACATTCAAAACAGAATTAGACGAGGATACAATGTCGATTTTACATAATTGTCTGATCACAGACTAGGCAGTCTGTCTATGATAAGCAGACTGCGGATAAACATACTTACATATTTGTATTTAGCTCATAACCATTGTAGATAAATTACACCCAGTATCGTAAAATATAATCCGTGTTGTGACGGATTAAGAATACATGGTGTTACCACCCCTATTCATCCCGTGGGTATCGTAAAAGGCGACTAAGGGACCAAGTATACAATACAACATCGTTACAAAGAGAAGGAAAACTTGAAACAACCCAACCCGTCTGGCCAACGTGTAATAGTAGGTCAAAACCTCCTTGCTAAGGAGAGGCCGATGTCCAGCAGTGGACTGTAAAAGGCTGTTGATTAATCGTAAAATATCGTACTCTTCATACATGTAATTATTGATCCTGGGTGGGACTTGAGCCCACGACCCCCGGCTCAATATTCAGGGTCACTAATCAGTCATAAAGGGCTTCCGATGTAGATGTCTGTTTCTGTGTTGAAACATTTATGTATTGATACATATAATACATGGTACAAACACTCACGTCTCACAGGAAATCAGAGATAATTAATTTCTTCGTTATTAATACGTCGGTAATAAATAAACCACTAATGTGCCAGGCTCTCACCCTCTTTATTTTTGTTTATTAATGTAACAAGTAATTATATTCATTAATTTATTTACAATATGTTTATTTATTTACTTGTTTTTAAAAAAAGTGTTAACCGTAAAAGTAATTTTGTATTACATATTTTGATTTAGTACAATTTCACTCATAGTTATTATGCTAATATTAATTAATGTTACATGATTAACTCATTACTGATTAATTAAACCATAATATGTATATTAGACACAATATATAATTATGTCTAATATATATTTTACGGTTTTTCGTAACGCGTTTTAGCAACGCGTTACACATTCTCTCTGCAAGGTCCCTTGAGAACACACAAAAAAAAAAAGTTTTGAACATCTGACAAACAATGCCATCTAGTTTCAAACTCAGCAGAGCTTGTACTACGAAAGCTAGAGTAGCTGATGGAACACATTTTTAAAATGTAATATACGTGTACTTTTATTCCACTTTTAATGTTTAATATACGAGTATATGAGAATATTTAATATATATGCGAAACCAAATAGAGAACCGCCAAGCTAATAATTGAGAGTAAAAATAACAAAGAAAACACCCAAACTCTAAATCATATATGTATTTACAGATAATACAAAGAATACAAACATTTGATCCGAACGAGGAATCGAACCCCTCTGCACAGCAGTCACTTACGCTACCATTGTAGCACCGAGGCAACGGTGGTTACCTACAATAATGCTACAATTGATACAATGTAAGTCTCAAATTATTCTGATATACCGTGACCTGAGGTTGGATTTATCATCTCAATGGATTAAAACATAAAACTAAAAACACCATACGATCTTAAGTTAACTTATTTAATTGCAGATCCATTGCACGAAGCAATTAATACTTAATAATGCAGCACGGTAACGGCAGTAATGACTTTAACATAATGGATCAATACAAAAAGCGGCCGGGTACGTCTGGTATTAGCGGACAACTATATGAAACTAAACTCATAAGTTTGATACATTTTAGACTATTACACAACGAAAATGTAGAAGATTTCCTGCTAGCTTCCAATATGGACGAAATCGGCGCATTTGATGATGTTTGTCTTAAACTAAAACTAATAGACCATGATAGACCTTTGCTAGTGTTCGTTCAAGCAAAGCATAAAGAAAATGATGCAGCAACTCTTGATGATAGAAACGAATTAGCCAAGTGGTGTGAGAGCATTGTAAAAATAAGGGAAAAGTTTAGTTACAGTAATAATATGGATCACTTTTTCAGTGGTATGTTTAACGATGTAGATTGCCTGTTCGTTGTATACACAAATGCTAAATACGATTTTGGTAAAACTAATTCAAATAGAGTGTTCGACAATAGTTACGCTACGAAATTAAATGATGTAATATCAACCGGTGCCATTGGCTTGCAACCGAATTACACAGATAAAGATATTGAAGATTTGAAATTGCTTATTTTAAATGAAGAAATCCCTGTAGTAGCCGAACATTTCGAAAAATTTCTTCATAGTAACACTTCGATCAACATAATGAACAATGAATATATCATAAGATATCACGTCATTTTAAAAGAAAAAGTTGTCGATGTATCTGAAATCCAAGAAAAACGCGGTTTGAAATATCGAATTTTATCATTTAAAGATGACTTCTTTGAAACTAACGAGAAATATTTTGTTATATTTAGAACACATTTGTACAAACATGTGTTGAAAAATCGGGAGAAAATAAAATGTAAGAAAACATTGGATACATTAATATCGTCGTTCTTAACCGAACCCTGTGCGGCTACATTAAGCCCTCTTATTGAAAATCACATTACATACAAAAATAAAAAATTAAAATTCCTTATGAAAAGACCACAATCTGATATAGACCGATTAAATGATATTAACATTTCGGTAGAAACGATATATGATACAAATACAGTTACTGCAAAAAATATGCTAAAGAGTCTTGCATTGCCGGTAGCAATCGCTTTTGGTAACATTGATCTGGCGATTAGAGGTGCTCCTGCAAAAATTAAACAAAGACTAAATCATCTAACAAATATTATGGTTGATTTACTCCAAAATGCCGTCCAAACCGAAGACTTTAAAGTGGTCACTATTGATGATAATATTGAAGAAGGACTTTTGAATTCAAACGGTGGCATCGGTGGCGGGGTCGGTAACATTTTAGATTATGATAATGCAACAAAACTATTTAAATTTTCAAGTGATTATGAATCGCTTGAAACTAACGCCAAACATCTATATTTAAAACTGAAAGCAAAATTTAATAATCTAAATGAATACAGATTTGATGTGAAAACTATGAAATTCCCAAAACTGACTCTTGACTACAGTCACGTAGCGAAAGATTTTTTAAGCCGGCTGCTCATCTACGAGAAACAATCTAATCATTTTGAAATGGAATTAAAATTAAAAAACGAAATCAAACAATATCTAATGAGTCACCCACAGAGTGTACCAGATTCTGACACTATTTTTGTACATTACCACCACGTAATTCTGAACTGGTGGTTATCGACTACCACAGAATCATATCTTTCTAAGAAAAACAATAAGTTTGAAGTATCTATTGACAGTATTATAAAAGAACCTCAAATGAGTTCACTTCAAAAGACTTTCTACATACACAGAATAAAAAATATAGATTATTGCTTTACCGATGATGCCTTACAGCCGTTAAAGGCATTGAACACTTTATGCAAAACAGTTCTTGTTACAGACGACTATGAAAGTTATTCAATTGTTAAGAAACAAAAAGGATAACGATTTGGTCATTATAGATTTAGAATATGTAATGACTCTAATAACGATACATTTCTGTAAATTAATAGAAGAATTCAGCAAAACAGAAAAACTTCTCATCATGGTATGCAACGGTGAACCAAATACACTAATACAAAACACTGAGAGACTAACACAAATCGGGCAAGCATTTGAAGGGTTAAAAGTTGTTGTAATCACACAAAACATATTGATTGATACTGTAAATAAATATTTTTCACCAACAGAAATAATTTATGATAAAAAACTGAATTTAATTGATCTCATGCCGGATTCAAGAAATGTAATCATGGAAAATACTGAAGTGATATTTCAAGACCAAAAAATAGATTTGAAAATGCTTATGGACGACGTGTCGGTCAAGTTTATTAATAGAACAGTTTTAAATCAGATAATGGATGGTGTAACTCTTAATATTGGTGGCTCTCTGACCAGTTTTAATTATGAAGAAATAAAAAATTTGTACGTTGACAGAAAAGTTAGTCAGACGACTGTTCTCGATGATAACATAGACCCTATGTTCTCAGGAGCTCATGCGCATTATTTTAGTACGTATTATAATGAAAAATACGATGATCTTGTAAGGAATCTTCCTGTAGACACATTTAACGATATTAAACACAATGCTGTACTCATAACAGCCCCACCGGGTATGGGCAAGTCCACTCTACTAACTCACTTATCCATAAAAACAAAAGAATACGATAAATCGCTTTGGATAGTGCGTGTCAATTTATTGGATTATCCTAAGAAATTCTACGATTGGCAAGCATCTGATTGCGAAACCGACATGGATTCTATAGAAACTATGAAATTTATATGTCAAGTTATTTTAAAAAATCTCGACTTGCAAATAAGTTTAAAAGAAATAGATAATAAAATGTATTTAGATGACTGCGCTAAGGATGAGTGGGGTGCGTTTGTAGTGAATTTGTTTCTACATTTTTATAATAACAACAAAGTGATATTTCTATTCGATGGTTTCGACGAGATTTGTCCAGATTACAAAGACTGTGTGATCAATTTTTTTAAAATAATCAAAAGCCATCTTCAGAAAAACAAAATGTGGGTGACAAGCAGACCGTACTGTGATATTTTGTCAGATCTAAAAAGAGTTATAGGAAAATCGTATGGACTGGAATATATTAATGAAACAGAACAAAAACTGTTTTTAAATAAAATATGGCAATATAAATTAAAATTCGATCAATTTACTAATATTCAAAAGCATAATGTTTTGTCTTTTATACATTTTATGGAAGAAAATCGATTAATTAAACATGAAACTATTGATTCCTTACAATATAAATTTCGTGAAATTTATTATCTATTTTATCATTATATTCTTTCAAATATGCCTACAGTTGATATAGATTCTCCTTTGTATTTCGATCAATATTCATCCAACACATTAGATATTGTTAACGAAGATAGTTTTAAAGCAGATATTGAAATGAAATGTATATATAATATAATTGATTCAGAGCGACCTACGAAGGTTAGTTTACAAGAAGAAAGTTTGCTAAGAACCCCGTTACTTATATATTTAACAGCTGATTATTTTGTAAATTTAATATGTGATAAAACAAAATCCTACCAATGGGACTCTTACGTCAACGTTCATCAGATTTACGAGATGTATATCGAAACTAAACTCAAAAAAATACTTTTTGAAGAGAAAAACAAAATGGATATTTATAATCCCGATATAATGGATAGATTTAAACAAGACCTATTAGAGTGTAGAAAAATGCATATGAAATTATCTGCATTTTTACTTTTTGGGAGTCCAGTATTTGGAATAGAAAATTTTGAAGAGTTCGAAGTGATCGATCCATTGATGCACAAGGGAATGGATGAATTCTATCGGATGAAAGCCTTTATAAAAGCAGGTAAGGAAAGAACAGGTCTTATATCACACCTGAATTTAAGCGAATTTCCTATGTATATACATGCAACATTTACCGAATATTTTGCAGCAGAATTTATGTGCGAAGTATTTCAAGCAAATATGTTTAAAATCTCAACTAAAATATTATTATACTGTACACTAGTTTGTTCGTACAGCTGTGTGTCTATTCTCGCTTGGATATATGGTAAAAGGAAACGGAACAAAAACCTAAATGAAATTATAACTGACATTGAATCCCAACTACCATTTATATCACAATGGTATCGAGATCTTTTCTACTGGGACGGGTTGTCTCGCCCGCTGTATTTACGTTTAATGGCATCGTCGGAAAAAGATTTTAATAGTATTGAAACGTTTAAATATAATGAAGACTTTGTAGAGAAATTGAAAGCCTTAGAGCCAACAGAAAGAGAAATGCAAATTCAAAACATTAGAGATACAATAATACCGAATATGAAGCCCCATTTAAAGAAACATTTTATAAAAACAGACGAGGCGTTGTGTTCGACTACTAGTATAGATACGTAGATATATTAACAAGTGTCTAAACCTAATAATACCTTCGTAGAAATAAAAGGCATTCGATCAGAATTGCAAAAAGTTATTAAAAATATATGCAAAAAATATAAAAATATTGCAAAAAGTTATAAAAAATTGAAGCCTGTATGTTATTTCGATGTATAACCTATTTTACTGTAAAGTTTCATAAAAATCCGTCCGTCCGTCCGTCCATTTTTTCGTGCAAAAGTAACAAACGTTCAACAAACTTCCACATTTATAATATTAGTAGGATGACTTCAGGTCCTCCCCAAATCGACGCCATATACAACGTAATGGGCCCTATTTCGGGGAAAAAGTGCCTCCCTCTCAGTTCTAGCATGGAGGAACGAAAGTTATTTCAGTCAGCTATCCCATTCCCTACCGCAGCCGCAGAGGTCACCAGAGGTCCCCATTCTCTTACAGTTATCGTTTCGGTCAGTGGTTCATAACGCCTCCCGTCGATGGTCTCTTTCTAGAGCATAACAGCTTCGCAGAAAGAGACCACAGCGCCTTAAACCTCCTCACCCACCATCATGGCAGCAGCGATAGGTGGCGGGGACAAGTTACGTCCGATTAGGTCGACCAGGACTGAGTGAGTATCTTCATCAGGTGACAGGTGATGCGACCTCCCTCCCTACCTAGCCAAGTTTCGATGTTAGGCAGAACGGCACCGACAGCGTGCATTTCGTCGCTGTTCCAAGCACGCGCATGACTTTGCTAATGCCTGTCGGTGGGCATTTTGCTGCATTTCAAGTTCGTCCTGGTCTTGCCCGTTTTCATCCCAGCAGATGGCGCTAGTCTGATCATAGACCTTCTAGTCCATATCCTCCAGGATATCAAAAGGCGGGCAACGTGCCAGTACTGTCGCCACCTCCAACGAAATGGTGCGGTATTCTCAAACGATCCAAATGACTGCTACCCTCGTCACTTGGTTGAGTTTAACTCGGCAGTGGGAAAAGGCCAATTGGCGTTAAGCCTAATCGGCGCTTCATAGAAGGTCATGGATCGTATCACGACACAGTAAAGGCGGCGAACTTCCTCTCCACGGACCCCCTACGTTGGGCAACAGCTTTAGTAGGGAGCCTTGTCTGGTGGCCCTGGGACTGATGACCAGTCCAACCTAGAAGCGCCGGAGCTTTGGAGTTTGCCTATATATAATAAATATATAGATGAAAGTGTAATGCCGTTTCGTAAACGCATTATGTGCAAACAATATTATAAACAGAAACAGTGCAAATACGAAATTAAAGTAATGGTACATACCTGTTTCCCGGGAGAGGCATATAAAGCACCCACATTTCGCCTGTGTTTTGGTTCCACGTAATAGGCGGTGAGCCTATTGCCGCTAATCAGGATAATTAAATTAATAATAATTCTATTTACCTTATTTCGATATCATCAAAAAAGGTTTCTTATATGATTATATGAGGATTTTTTGTAATAACTAAATAAATATATAATAAAAAGTTGATTTTTATAATATTTCTTTATTTTTATTTCCTTCGACCTGCTACGCTCAAATAACTTTTCAGCTTCGATACACTACCGCGAGTTTTCACGATTTTAACCAGCCATTATCTTCTCCAAGGCCATGCCGGCCCTCTTGTATACAAATTTCTATTACACAATGACCGCTGTTAAAATTAAGCAGTTCAAAAATTAGTCTTATTTGCAGTTACGCGTGTCCGTCGTGGCCTCAACTACATCAAAATTTTGATGAAGTTCAACTTGTTGACGCGTGATGTGAATCATGCGTCAATATCATGTTTCATAATGACTTCTACTGATGTAACAAAAGAAGTAATTGATTAGATGTGATAGTAATGAAAGGAGCTGATATTCAAGATTTATTTCGTCTCGTCGAGATTCTTCTTTAACTGAGATGATCTGTCTGATAATTCGATGTGATCGTGCGGTGACGAAGTAAGAATATGGAGGTCCACCTCTATTTATCCCATAGGTGTCATAAGAGACGACTAAAGAAGCAAGTGGACAAGAACGTTGCGAAGAAAAGCAAAACTTGAAACAAACCCTATACCAACGTGTCTGGCCAGTGTGGTATAGTAGGCCAAAACCCCTTTTCTAAATGCAGGACTATGTTCAGCCCTGGGCTGTTGAAGGATGTTAATGATGATGATGATCCGTCCGACGATCCGATATAACCCTGTGGTGACTGATAAAGAATACGGAACATCACCAGCCCTATTCATCCAATGGGTGCCGTAAGAGACGACTACAGAAGTAAGCTACGCAGAACAACATCACTGCAAAGAGATGGAAAACCTGAAAAAACGCTATACAAACCCGTCTGGCGAATGTGGTATAGTAGGCCGAAAATCCTTTCTAAGGAGAGGTTGAAGTCCAGTAGACTGTTAAGGCTATTGATGAACTGAGGCAATGAAGATAAAGTAATGAAGAAATATTTGAGAAGAGCTACACTTTAAAGTACATAATATATGTTGAATTTAATATCATTTTTGATTATAGGAATATCGTTTTTCATATTACCGCAGTGATAATAATATCATGTTCTAAATAATGATTATAGGCATTTTCTAATAAAATAGATTTCGTATTTTTGGATAGAGATAAGTAACTCTGTTAGCTCTTCGTAGTCTTCACATCGCCCCGCAAGGGGTGCGCGGAAGCCGGATCGGTTTCCCCCTGCCAGAGATGGCTATAACGCTGGCGCTGAAAAGGGGTAGGTCCTGGGATGCAGTAGGTCGTCGTTATGTTGCGAGTCAGGACTGTTACGCTCTTCACACCGACCCAGCGGTTAGCCTGAACCAGATGAGACCCCAGACGACCCTTGGGGAGTTTCAACTCTGAGCGACAGGGACGGCGGCTTATGCGCGGTCCCCCTCAACTCTGTTAACTTCCCGAACAAGATAATGTACACCTCTCACCATGGACGCCGGGAGGGCGTGCAAGGGACCGCACTTTCAACAATTTTTTTTTTGTCCTGTTCGTAAATCCCCCGGATACCATCTACTGGTGGTTATGTCGGACTCGCACCGTAAAAAAACCGTACGCCATCTCAGGTACCAGTAGCCGGGGAAACAGGTGTACCCTAGAAAGAAAATCCTGGGAACCCAGACGTACCTCGGGCCATCAACATACGACTTGCAGATGACTCCTTTTCTACCCCCAAAGGAGCGCACTTACACCATCTGGCGGAAAAGAAAGACATAGAAAAACACATACTTTTAACATATTTCATAAAAAAGTCAATTTCATATAAAGACCTAGTATAATTCTGTTTTTCATATAAGTTTATAGTATGGGTGGATGTAGCTCCCCTTAAAGTAATTCTGGCGGCGCCCATGTCTCCCACCCTCCCTTCGTGACACAGGATATATTCTTATTCAAGAAGTTGTCTTCCAAAAACAAACTATTTTAATTTGTTTTATGGTTGTGTCTTTGGTGTGTGTGTGTGCTGTTTGTAACCTCTGATCTCTGTCGTGCGACCAAATTTGTAAAATTATTTTGTTATTTAGCATTATGTACTCGTATTTAGTCCTGTTTAAATAGAGAGAAAAAATACTTAAAATGATGGCGAAACATTAAGAAATAGAGTTTATTATAATTCTTCCTGGTGTTTATTGAACTCAGTGATACTCATTTGAAAGTTATTAATTGATTAATGTATTTGTATCTTAAAAAAAACCTAATAGTCGACTACTGAACATAGGCCTCTCCTTGGAAAGGAGGTTCTGGCCACGCTGGTCAGACGGGTCCGATATATATTATACCTAGTCTTGCCATAAATATTGTAATAAAGAAAAAAGAAAATTGTTAACTGCAAATAACATTTATTACTTTTACAGTGTGTCAGTTTAATACATAAATATAAAACAATTAAAAATATAAAAAGCTTATTCGAAGTGGTCTCCATTGGCTGCAATACAGTCCTTTAAACGATGAGGCCAGTTATCAATAGAAGCACGCACTCTTTCCATGGGAAAATTCTTCACTGCCAATCGTATAGATTGTTTTAGGGACTCCAAATTATCATGGCGTTTAGAGCAAGCTGTACTCTCTAAAACTGACCACAAATCATAATCCAGCGGATTAAGATCGGGACTAGACGACGGCCAGTCTTCAGCTCTGATGAAGTCCGAAACGTTCGATTCCAACCAAGACTGCGTGGACCGAGCTTTATGACCCGGCGCCGAGTCTTGCTGGAAGGACCATACTTGGTTATTGAACATGGTGATGTTAAGGGGCTTAACTACCTTCTCAAGAATGGTATCTTGATACACTTGTGCCGATGTTTTGATACCTTTTTCACAAAAATATGGCTCAGTCACTCCTTCATAGCTAACACCCCACCAAACCATCACTGAAGTCGGATAATGTCCACGTTGCACTCTGTCGACTAATTGGGAAGCTTCCTTAGAGCTTTGAGCATAAATACGGTCATTTTGTTTGTTAAAATGTTGCTCAATTGTAAAAATTTTCTCATCCGTAAACAAAATTTTTCTGTGACCTCCCTTTGCGTACCGCTTCAGTAGTTGTTTCGATTTTACCACCCTATTCTTCTTTAAATTATCAGTTAAGAAATGGCCAGTGCGTCTCTTATAGGCTGCAAGTCCTAAGTCATCTTTTAAAATACGCGACATGGTTCTAGGTGCTATCTTCATTTCCCGAGATAAAATCTTTTGCTTTCGGACAGGATTTCTTCGAATTCTTTCCCTTACTGCTTTGACCACCTTTTTCGTACGAACACTACGTGGACGGCCAGATCTTTTTCTGTCACAAACAGAGGAGGTCTCATTGTACCTATTAATAGCCCGGTACACAAACATTTTACTAATACCAAGTGTATGGAGAGTTTTAAAAATTGCATTTGGCTCCATACCTACTTTGTGTAATGCTATCACACCGATTCGGTTCTCTTTATCACCCCACACCATTTTAATATCGCAAAATATTTTACAATGTATTGGCGCCAAAATGAGAAAACACAATGAACAATCGTATAAAAATGACAGATTCGAAATTCAAATGTAATATTTTTTTATAATTAAGTGTAACAGTATTTATGGCCAGACTAAGTATATTCTTTTTTCGTTCCTCAACTCTCCATCGCTACCTGAATACCTTGTTCCCCACTTCCGTCTCTTATGTTCCACCCATGATCGAAACCTTCGGTCAAAAAACAACATGCTTCTTCTATGCCCCCCTCATACCTCCAACTTTATCAATTCCTCCTTCTTTGTGCAGTCAGTTCTTCTGTGGAATGCACTGCCCGCCGATATCAGGATGTCCACAAATCGCCACACTTTTAAGGCGAAAGTACGTGATCTACTTAGAGATAATTTGGTGGAATCGTCTTAACGAGTACCCGAGTTAGTGTTTATATTTATATAGAATATTGTATTAATTTTATATACATGTATGTTTATGTATTGTTTATGTACTGTTTATGTAAAATAATATTTTATTAGTAATGTATGTCAACTTTATTATTTTACCTTTGCACCTACCGCTCATGTTTCTACATCACCTAAAGGTTGACTGGGAGAGAATGCCCCATGGCATTAAGTCCGCCTTTGTACAACATGTGCATCAAGAATAAATAAATAAATAAATATATTCAACCTATCGCCGTCCACTGCTGGACGAAGGAGGAGGAACGCCAACCATCCCGGTCTTGGGCAATTCGCATCCATCTGCTGTCAGCCACCTTCTTCATGTCGTCGGTCCATCGTGCCACAGTGTGTACACTACGTTTACCCAATCATGGTATCCACTCTAGTACACCTCGGCTCCAGCGACCATCGGTTCGTCTGGAGACATGGCTGGCCCACTTCCACTTCAAGATCAGGTCGATATAAGATTTGTTTCAAGTTTTTCTCCTCGCTGCAGTAATGTTGTCCTGTCTAGTTTACGCCCTTAATCGCCTCTTACGACACCCACGGGATGAATAGGAGTGATGACACTATACGAGTATATTCATAATCTATCACCACACAGAATAAAATAGAATAAACTTTATTGTACACCAAAATTTTTACAGATTGTATACAAGAGCATATCGGTTTAGTGACCACGTACAAATGGCGACCTTTTTGCTAAAAGCAATTTCATCCAGGTTCTTTTGGATGGAAAAAAATGGACTGTAAAAAGACGCATTCTTGGGCAGTTTAGTTCTGAGAATATCATAAATAATAAATAAATAAATATTTCGGATATTTGACACATAACGTCATCCAGTTTCAGACTAAGCAGAGTTTGTGCTATGATAACTAGACTGACTAGTAGAATATTTATATACTTTTTTTTTGTAAATACATACATATTATACATAGAAAACACCTAAACTTCAAAACAAAAATATTTGCAGCTCATACAAACATTTAGTCCGACCCAGGAATCGAACCTGAGACCTCAAGCGCAGCAGTCACATTCACTACCGCTGTGCCACCGAGGCAGTTTAAAGTAGTAAAGAAAACGAAAAAAATCTAGTGAAATTTACTAAGTAATATCCCCTTAAGTTTATATTGATGGGCTGTCGTTCTCTTCACACCCGCAGAGGTCATAAGATGAAACGGCTCTGTTTCTTCAGCGCAGACTAATCATTCAGACAGTTTACAAATAAGCCGTACCGCCAAATTGCATTTTAAATAACAGTCCAAAAATAAAGTCCCGTGTTTACGTGCAAAAGCGATTATTCAAACATTACATGTACTGCCAAAGAAAATTTCTAAGACGCGCTAATATTGTAGCTATATCCAATTTTTTGTACAGTCTAGCGTAGACAAAATGTTCATTATATTGGATGGTTTATTATTTATGCCGTCGGTTGGTAAAACATTCACTAATTTTGTGGGCCACCATTTTATTCACAGCCGTTCGTACGACTGCGTTTGCGCAACGGCTAATAGTATTACACTTTTGTATATAGCTAGCTGTACCTAGGCATGCTTTTCTGAAGGAAATTATGATTACATTGATGAGAAATAAGGAATAAAATTTACGCAAATAACAGTTACAATCTCTATTTATCCCGTGGGTGTTGTAAGAGGCGACTAAGGGAACACACTACACGGGACAACATCACTACAAAGAGAAGGAAAACTTGAAACAAATCTATACCAACCCGTCTGGCCAGCGCGGTAAAGCAGGCTAAAACCTCTTCTAAAGAGAGCGTCTATGTCCAGTAGTGGACTGTTAGAGGTTGTTGATGATGACGATGTAGAATAGATGAAAACAATCTTTGACGCAGATAACAAATCCTGGCAAAATTTGAGCTTAATTGACGCAGAACTTCTTGAGTTTTGTTCGAAACAACTGCACGGTTGGCCTAGTGGTTTAAGCAGTTTGCTGGCGCGCACCCTCGACCACATGTCAGATCGCCTCGGGGAAGTCTTAAACGCCAGCTTGGCGTCCGGGCGCTTTCCTGAGGGTTGGAAGAGCGGGAAGCTGGTCCTACTACGGAAGCCGGGACGGCCGGCCGATTCGGTCGCGGCCTATAGGCCCATCGTGTTGCTGGACGAGGCGGGTAAATTGTTTGAGAGGATACTCTCTGCCCGCATCGGGCGACTTTTGCCGAATTTGGGTGGAGCCAGCGTCGCGACGAGACGGCTATACACGGGGGTTGTCCGGTCAATGGCGCTGTATGGTGCACCGGTGTGGGCGGCGGCTCTGACCGCCCAGAATAGGGCTCGCCTCTGGCGCCCTCAGAGGATATTGGCGGTTAGAGCCATACGCGGTTACCGCACCGTATCGACGGAGGCGGCGTGTGCCTTGGCCGGAACTGCCCCGTGGGATTTGGAGGCGGAAGTGCTCGCCGAAGTTTATCGGCGGACGGCTGACTTCCGGGCGGGTAGCGGCATACGGCCCCCGCCCGAAGAGGTACGCGAGTGGCGTGAGGCCGCTCGTCGAGCCATTATGGCTCGTTGGTCGTCCCGGTTGGAGACTCCACGTGCTGGCGTTGCACTCGTGGAGGCTCTCCAGCCGGTCATCGCCGAGTGGGCGGGGCGGCAGCACGGGACCCTTTCCTTCCGACTGACGCAGGTCCTTTCCGGGCACGGTTGCTTCGGGAAGTATCTGCACTCGGTCGCCAGGAGGGAATTGAGTCCCGCCTGTCACCACTGCGACTGCAGTGAGGACTCGGCTCAGCACACGCTAGCGGTTTGTTCCGCCTGGACGGCGCAGCGTGGGGTCCTCACTGCAGTTATTGGAGGAGATCTCTCGCTACCGGCCGTAATACGCTCCATGGTCGGTAGCGACAGTTGTTTTACCGCGGTCGCAACCTTCTGCGAAGACGTAATTTCGCGGAAGGAGGCGGCGGAGAAGGCCCGGGAGGACAATATCCACTCGGACCCAATTCGCCGCCGGCGAGCCGGGCGGCGGAGGCGCGCATACCAGCGCCTCATGCCGCCTTGAGTGTGGCCGCGGGTGGACGGGACGGGTTTTTACCCTCCATCCGCTATAGTGGCCAGCCGCGAGGAGGCGACGTCCGCGTGTGCCGTACGTCGCCTAAAAGGAGAGTTTATCCGCAGATGGTGCCCGCATGAGCGGGCAGGCGCTAGGAGGGATCTGGATGTCGTAATAACAGCTGTTCCCGGATCCCTCCTATGTCAGGCGCAGAGTGGCACACCGTGCGGTTTTAGTCGGTCCGATTCCGACACACCACCCCGCCGTAAACCCCGGTGGGGTGACGGCCCGAGGGGGTTTCCACACGTAAAAAAAAAAGAAAAAAAAAAAAAAAAAAAAAAAGTGGTTTAAGCAGTTGGACTTTTTTGGCTTCAAGAAAAGTTGTTCAAAACAGGTCAAAGTTGTTCGTATAGCAGCCGTGTCGACACGGCTTAATGCTCGCCGAGATACGGATGAACCTCGACGTTTTAATAATGAGCGATCATATTGAAAATAAAACGCAGGTATTTTCTTCACGTATTGATAGATTAGAAATGCAACTAGATATAAATTACGCAATGTGTACCTGACGGTCAGATATACAGTGACTGCCTCGTTGGCACAATGGTAGCATATGCGACTGCTTTGCCTAAAGTTTTGCGTTCGATTTTTGGGTGGGACAGACTGCTATATGATCTGCAAATATTTGTTTCGGAGTTTGAGTGTTGTCTATGTATAATATGTATATATTTACAATGGATACAAGGGTGAATTCTTTTATTATTGATTTGATTAATAAATTAGGTTATTACTCACCTTTATACACAGGCAAGGTGATTAGAACGAATTGAGATTATTGCTTGACTTAATACATTAGAAAATAACTTTCATTATGTGACGATTTTTTATTTTTGTTATATTTTTTTAATATTTACAAAAAAAGTAACAAAAATGAACTTAAATCGCTATTACATTCCTCGTGAAGTATTGTTAAACACGATTTTGATATTGTGTGTTTGAGGGCATTTTTGTATGTAATACGAGACCATTTGTCTTTCTGTACAACATAATAGCGTTCAATGTGCTCATGTTTATTTTGCATTATATTAGTACTAAAACATTAGTGGACATTAGTATCGTTGTGGACGAACGAGTGTCATGTCCCTCCAACACAAACGAAGGATCCTTCGACTAGGTGAGATGATCATGCCTGGTGTGCCGCTGTTGTGTGTGCTAATCTCTATTTCGCGATACAGGATTAGTAGTTGCTTCGTAGTTAATTACTCCGTAATTTAGTAGATGGCGTTGTAGTAAGTATTTTTGTTTGCGGTGTATGTGGAAGTCGCCACACCGTGTTAGGGGCGTCCGTAGCTTAGTGCACCAAAAAATGACTTCAGTTTGACTGATGATTTAACGATCGTTGGTACGACACGTCTACAGGTTTATTCTTCAGATTTTCAGACGAGGCGACGTTCCATGGCCACCCAGAAGTCCAAATCTATCCCCAGCGGACTTCTTTTTATCAGGTTATTGGAAGAATCGTGTCTACATCAATAAACAAAATACACTACGTCAACTATAAGAAAATTAGCGAAGAGATGTCGGCGATCTCGCGGTCTCTTTGCCGGCGGATATTAGAAAATTTCGGTGCTCGCTCAGAAGAGTACAAACATCGAAACGGTTGTCATTTAGACGATGTAATTTTTGCAAAATAAATTCCAACTAATTAATTTTCTTGTAAACAAACAATTTTTATAATACATCAAATAGTTTTGTTCTACGATTTTTTCAAATGTTAAATAACCCTATATAGTAAATAAATAAAATAAATATAAAGGGTCATTATGAAGCACGGATCTGAAAGTAATGTGCCTTTTAAACAGACCCCAATATTTCATTTTTGTTACGTGTTTCATTTTTGTCATATTTTCGTTACAATGGTCATTCTAAATGATTTTCACACACCTGCGTTGAATATAAATTCGCATGTGTTGTAGGAATGACATTAATATTATATTAATATTAATGACTCTATGACGTAAATACAATTATCGCATTGTCATAAGAATACATAAGTTATAAATTTTTAAATTTAACTGTGTGGATGGCGTAGTGGTTAAAGCGGTCGCCACGCCATTTTCTGCTAAGTAAAGTGTTGTGTGTAAAATAATTTTTCGTGTGGGGTTCAACTCACACGGAAAATCACTTATTAATTAGTTATTATGCTAAGCTCCAGTTTCACTGCTTGTTGATATACATATATAGATTTAGACTATTTTGAGTTTATGTACCAGATAACGTCTTAACGAGTACCCGAGTTAGTGTTTATATTTATATAGAATATTGTATTAATTTTATATACATGTATGTTTATGTATTGTTTATGTACTGTTTATGTAAAATAATATTTTATTAGTAATGTATGTCAACTTTATTATTTTGCCTTTGCACCTACCGCGTCATGTTTCTACATCACCTAAAGGTTGACTGGGAGAGAATGCCCCATGGTATTAAGTCCGCCTTTGTACAACATGTGCATCAAGAATAAATAAATAAACTACAGATTTCGGTTTTAAAGGACAGACAAATTTTTATCTGCTAAATAGTGTTAGGTATATGGCAGATAACTAACTGAAACTTTTGCATTAATTCGTGGCACTGGACCTAAGCAAGTATTGAAATACTAAACTTTGTTCTCTTAAGATGTTTTAAAATCAGCGTCAATAAAAAAAATTACAGTAGCAGCAAATACACATAGGGTACATAAGGTTTCCACTGAGAACTTAGGGTCCCTTTTTTTTAACCCTCGGGCCGTCACCCCACCGCAGTTTACGGCGGGGTGGTGTATCGGAATCGGACCGACTAAAACCACACGATGTGCCACTTTGCGCTTGAGTTGACATAGGAGGGATCCGGGAACAGCTACTATTACGACATCCAGATCAAGAACTTAAGGCCCCAAGTCAAACTCACCTGCTGATCGACGGACGAGACGAGACGAGACGAGGCAAACAGAACATCCCGATTAGCGGCAATAGGCTCGCCACCTACGTGGCACTAAAACACTGGCGAAAAGTGGTGTTGAATATGGCTCTGCCTATCCCTCTGGGGAAACATTCGTGATTTTATGTATCTATGTATATATCTCATACACGGCTGTATGATTCCAACCTAGACAGACCAGACAGCTGATAAACATACACTCATATCTCTAGTAATAAATCCACACTAATATTATAAATGCGAAAGTAACTCTGTCTTTCTGTCTGTCTGTCTGTCTGTTACGTTTTCACGCCTAAACCACCCAACCGATTTTGCTGAAATTTGGTATGTAGATAGTTTACATTCATGAGAAGGACATAGGTATATTATTTTTTGGAAATTCAACCCCTAAAAGGGTTAAAAGGGGTGGCAAAGTTTGTATGAGAAAAATATTTTTATTGCACATTTTTGCATGAAACTTTGAATTAATGCTTTTTAGTACAAATGATGAAACACGTATTTCAGGGTTTTTCGAAATTCACCCCCACTGGGGGTTAAAGTTGGTGGCTAAGTTTGTATGGTAAATTTAATTCTATTGAAATATTTTGCGTGTCATTGAAATAATTCTCTGCAATACAAATTATGAGATACATATTTAAGCGTTTTTTGAAAATCAACCCCTATGGGGGTTAACGGGGGTGGCACAATTTGAGTAGGAAAAATATTTAACAGTAATTTTTACCATAAGTCTACGTGTTTCAAAGATTTCAAAAAACACAATGATCAGGAAATGTCAACATTTAGAGAAGCATGTGAGGTTAAAGGTTTATCGCAGAATGACAATCATTGGGATGAAACACTGGAAGAGGCCGTACAATGTAGATCAGCAGCCAAGGTGAGAGAGCTTTTTGCTATTTTAATAGCGACATGTGGACTGTCGAATCCTCAGCAATTGTGGGACAAGTACAGAAATGATATGTCAGACGATATATTATATAGATTGCAAGAAAATAATCCTAATGTCACATACAATGATTCTATTTATGATGAAGCCCTAACAAAGATTGAAGACCAAGTGATAACTATTACTGGTAAAGATTTATCAGATTTTGGGATGAGTAGACCACGTAGGACAGGGCAAGTTTGTAGTGATGTGTTACGCGAACTAAATTATGACCATGCTTTTTTACAACAGCAAATAACTGAGTCCGTTCCACGTTTGAACCCAGAACAAAGAAATGTCTTTAATATTGTGGTGCAAAAAATCGAAAACGGCGTAGGTGGTTTGTTTTTTCTTGATGCTCCTGGAGGCACTGGCAAGAAATTTCTTTTAAATCTCCTTCTTGCTCAAATCCGAAAAGATAAGGGAGTTGCTGTTACAGTAGCGTCCTCTGGCATTGCCGCCATACTGCTCAGTAGTGGCCGGACAGCACATTCAGTACTCAAGCTTCCTTTAAACTTAGCTCATGAAGAAATTCCAGTTTGCAATATAAGTAAAAATAGTGAGCGCAGAAGAATGTTGCAGCATTGTAAGTTGTTGGTTTGGGATGAATGTACTATGTCTCACAAGAGAGCAGTCGAAGCATTAAACCGGACAATGCAAGACCTCAAAAGCAACAGAAGTATTATGGGAGGGATGGTTGTTCTTTTGGCTGGTGATTTCAGACAGATTCTACCCGTGATAACTAGAGGTACACCGGCAGATGAAATAAACGCATGTTTGAAGGCCTCTACGCTATGGGCGCATGTGCAAAAATTTAGTCTGACTACAAATATGAGAGTACAACTGCACAACGATTCACAAGCGGGGCTATATGCGGCCACTCTCCTGAAAATTGGTGAAGATCGTATGGCCACAGACATTAACGGTATGATCACACTAAATCACGAATTCTGTAATATTGTTGGCAGCACTGACGATCTAAAAAACAACCTATATCCTGATCTGCGGACTAATATGGGAGACCAAGAATGGTTGTGTGAAAGGGCAATTTTAGCACCAACGAACGAAATTGCTGGACAGATTAATGAAAATGTCAGAAGTGGAAGGTGACGTGGAATATCTCTCTGTAGATAATGTAATGGATACAGAACACGTAACATCATACCCTGGCGAGTTTCTTAACTCTCTAGAATTATCAGGCGTGCCTTCCCATAACCTGAGGTTGAAAGTTGGTGTCCCCGTTCTATTAACGCGTAATCTTGATGCTCCTCGGCTATGCAACGGCACTCGATTGCAAATTACGCACTTGGGGAAAAACATCGTTAAAGGAACAATTATGACTGGAACGGCAAAAGGAGGAAATGTTCTGATTCCACGTATTCCCATTATTCCAACAGACTTGCCGTTCCAATTTAAAAGAGTGCAGTTCCCTTTAAAACCCGCCTTTGCAATGACTATAAATAAAAGTCAAGGGCACTGCTCCGACTCACCCCAACCCTCTAGTGGTTGCGGCTGTAAATTACTCACCGAGCAAAATATCAAAAATACGTCGACCCAAACACGCGTTAGGGGAGCTAGACGACGACATTACACGCGCTCAACGCAGAGCGAACACACTAGGTGCGAACCGTCCGCGTTTTCGTCCCCGCCGGCGGGGGCGGAACACGGGCCGCGTAAACCGTCAACAAAACATGGGAGTAGGCCGCCCCAGTGTTTCAGCAACACCCCAAGCCGAGGTTCGTACCCCGCAGGGGGTGCCCTTGGGCAATGTTGTTTAATAAAGGCCGGTTGAGAGCCCTCTGCGCTCACCGTAACTAAACCGGGTAAAGTTGTAGAGGCCGTCTGAGGCCAACAGCTAAAAATCAACTCAAAAAAAAAAAAAAAAAAAAAAAAAAGATACTGAAGGTAGCAGGTGTGTACTTAGAGAAAAACTGCTTTTCCCATGGGCAATTGTATGTGGTGTGTTCCCGTGTATCTAACCCCCAAAACCTGTACATATTGTCAAAAGACGGTAAAACAAAAAACGTAGTCTATAGAAACGTATTGTATACGCGTCTATAAACATATATTCCTACAATATACACGTCCTTAGTAAAAAATGACGCGGACGAAGTCGCGGGTAACAGCTAGTAAATATATAAATATTTTGGATATTTGACACACGACGTCATCTAGTTTCAGTTAAGCAGAGCTTGCGCTATGATAACTAGACTGACTAATAGAATACTTATATACTTTTTTTTAAATACATACAGATTAAAACACCCAAAATTCTAAACAAATGTTTGCTGATCATACAAACATTTGGTCTGACAAGGGACTCGAAACCCGAGTAACCCAATAAGGAAGTAAATTCCTTCTTAATTTTTTTCCTTCCATAAAATCATATATATTTTTAGAGCAGTCATTCCTACTTCTGCTAAAAAAATACGTGTGGCACTCGGGGACTGCCACGATAAAGCTATTGCGTAGCATTTTCTATCATCTTAAGCAATAGGCTAGATGACACCTTAGTCAAATTAGTTACTTTTTATCATCTGTCAAAACGACAATTTTGTATGAAAAATGTACTAAATACAAAATTGTGACGTCACTGTTTTAGACTACTCAATTGAACAATATATTTCACTATATATTTGATTGAAATTCGTAATAATAATAAAAAGCTATGTTAATTGTATTTTATCAGATGTTTCGCGATATTAGTTTTAATGAAGTGGACATTGGTATTTATTTACGATACAGTCATCTACCCAATTGTAAAATTTCGAAGCAGTTCGTCTCGATCCGTGCGAACTTCGTACAGTCTACACTCATACGTCTAATCGCACGCATACAAACACCGTTCCGAAGTCTGCCGAACTGAAACGACGATAGACGATGCACGGTTTTCAACGGTCGGAATGGGGGGTGTTAGGTTTATTTTCGTTACGGAATTTCTTGATTCGGTTGCCGCGCTCTAAACCACGATAAAAGCTATGCAATAGCTTAAAAACTTACTAAAGCAACGCATGCTTATCGATCAAATTGCAAAACCCACCCTTCACTGGCTCCCTCTTATACAAATTGCACGTAAACGAGGAATTTGTCATGATCAGAAAACGAAAATGATGTATACTGAAACTAAACTATATTTAAAAGTATTTATAGACATATTTCCAAGTGATCACAATAGTACAGCGTGAAGTAAAAACAAGCCTGGTTCTCTTCGATGTAAAACTATCAGTTGTCTCATAAAACGGCTGTATATCTTCCCGAATAGAATTTATATTCTTAACGAATAAAGTTTTATAAATAAATTAGCGTTAATGTTGAATTAATCAATGTGCTTGTAGAAAAGGCAAGATGTAAACTGTGGTTGTGTTAGCGGATGTTTCTATAAAACAATGAGAATGGTCTAAGATCTAAAGCTTTTGGCAATTTTATGAAGAGTCACGGTAAACACCCAAGGTAAGCCGCTGCGGGTCTTAGTGGGCAGATCGGTTACCCAGGAGTCCAACACCTGCCATTCGTGTCCGCTACGAAAGGTATAGTGTGAAAAGAATACCTGGACGCGTGTTTACCATAAGTACTGGACACAAGCTTCTTTATAGAAAGGAGGTTACTATACCACGCTGTCCAAAGGTTGGCATAGAGTTTGTTTCAAGTTTCCTTCCTGCAGCAATGTTGTCATGTATAGTTTGCTCTTTTAGTCGTTTTTTACGACACGGACCGGCTCGACCGGGGCAGTACTACCCTCTCACAGAAGACCAACTTAAAGCGACAGCATGAATGCTGTCATCTTTCGTTAGCGGATGCGAGACCGGAGGCCTATTGATGCAGGGGTGACAGTCATCGTGGTAACCGTGTGAGTCTTATACAATGACTGTCATGCTTTTCACGTCCCCAAGCGGTACGTGAAAAAGCATCTCACTAGGCCGCCATAATGTGGATCACCATATTGCATTGCCTGCATTTACATTGAGTATGGTGATCACAACTCTTAGATTCTATTCATGCTTTCCATCAGGCAGAGTAGAGTTACTTTGGTATGTTCTTATAATAGAAAGAAAAAACACTCCCAGGATAAATACAGGTGGTGACTCTCTTTATTTTTAATCCGTCACCACACGCAGGAATAAAACCATCAGGTGTGATAAAATGTACAGATGAAAGCAGTAAGCATAGTTTACCATTTTATCGTATTAATTTTAATCAAAGAGGATACATGGTTCAACAAATATTGGTCGGTTACGTTGGTGTTACCCGGCATATAGCCAGTGTTGAGCAATTTTTTCTTTTTATTTCAAAAAGAGAAGAAAGAAGAATATATCATTTATTCTCCCCATTATACGGATCTCTAAAAAGTTGACAATACTTGTGTCTCTGAGTCGCAGATGTCCAGGGCACCAAACCAAGTCACTAACGAACATTTGACGTCTTCTCGTTTGCCTCTTTAATCTATATCTATAAATGAAAAAACTGATAGACTGATACTCAAACTAGTGAATTAACGCACAGCGGAAAGGGCTGGGTCTAGAAGCAAGAAAGGATTTTTAAAATTCAACATCTGGGGTTATAAAATGACATTTTAAAATAGTAAATAAACTTCTACAATGTTCGGTAAAAGCTGGTCGTAAATAAAGGGTTTCCAATGTTGTAAAAAGCAGATGACAAATAAATAAACACGCACGCCAATATCTGTTTTATAAATGAATAAAACAATAAAAATTTTATTCCATGGTAACCACAGACAAAAAATATTTTATCTTCCCGCCATTAAATTAGACGTCATTGAAATTTATTTACGTTCGATTGTTTATAGTAAAAATCGAATCAATGTGTTTTTTATTATCTGTGGTTCTGTCAAAACTTTGGCATACTTAGGCTGATTTCATAATAGATGCTTTTAATTGAAGTTACATATTTATTCGCTTTATTAAAAAAGAACGCCAGTCCCACGTCTACATGTTTAGAAGATTTATAAAACAGGCACAAAGAACACACAGAACGAATTTGTGGATCACACACAATTTTGTCACAGTTCATTTATTTTTTATTATGATATAAGTAACACACGGGTCACCTGAAAGCCATTTCTCGTAGTAAAAATTCGGTCTCAATCCTACCCCATTGGCCAAGTTGACATTCTACGAGCGTACATGATTAGAACACGTAAAGTGAAATAGCTAAAACAAAATATTAGCTAATAATACAAAAGAATACAGGTGGTAGTGTTTGTAGAAATAGAGATGAAATAAAATATTTGCATCTTGGCTTAGAGGGCAGCTCAATTTTCGGTTCCATTGTCAAGATCAACTTCTAATCTCTCAGCTGTCATAAAAGGTGTTAACATCTAACGTTTTTTGTACTAAATCAATAGCTAATTTATTGATCATAATTAGCTAGTGAGCTATTTTGACTGCACGGTTGGCCTAGTGGTTTCAGCGGTTGCCACGCCGCTCTTTACTGCGCTGAGCATTGTGAGTTTAAGCCCCACATAGGACAACACTTTGTGTGTGTTGTTCTGGGGGCTTATTTACACAGGATTCATTTCTAGTGCGAGCGTTGTCTTTCTTAGAAATAAAAATTATAATTAATTCATCATACCATAGCTGAAAACTCATTTGGTAATCTACTAGTCTTGATATCACTTGACTAGAAAAATATCTTTTATGACAGAAATGAGATCGAAAGTTCATCGAAATTAGATTCTTATTATGAGAGGCCTTCTAGTGTTAAATGGTACCAGTAACTCAAGAGACAGAGTGCATTAAACTCCTACTTAACACCTATGATAGATACTAGGTGGGAAGCTAAAGCTCATGACAAGGAGACAGATATAATAGTGTTGTTCAGGGTACACGACTCTGTCTAGAACTCCCCTTAGATTATTTTATTTGGCTCCAACACAACTATAAATACAATGGCTTCTGTAAACTAAACTTACAATTTTTTTGTCTACACACGCACAGGAATATACATGCAGTATATAGTACTAACTTTTACCCGCGACTTCGCTCGCATGAAATTTGGTCTGCCACATTAAATTTCGAAACAGATCATTTTAAATAAACACATATTTTTTTAACATACAAACAATCCTACGGTACATCATCTTTGTGTAACTTCAATGGTTCAGGCAGCGTACGCCAAGATAACTCTCAGAGGCCAGATTTTTTTCCGACTTAATTGACTTGTATCGTTATGCTACGACCAAAATTACATAAAATCATTACAAATTGTAGCCTATATGTTATTTTATTATATAATCTATATTACTGGAAAGTTTCATTCAAATCCGTGCAGTAGTTTTTTCGTGAAAGAGTTACAAACATCCATACTCACAAACTTTCGCATTTATAATATTAGTAGGATTGGTAAAATACAACACGAAAACACAAAATAAAGCTTAAATATATGAACTAACATGCATTTTTTCTTCTTAAACAAACAACACCCTCACTGAGAATATTTCTATGTCGCAGGGGACTTTACACACACATGAAACAAAACTAAAAACGCCCAGACTCAGAAAAACAATTTGTGGATCACACAAAGTGTTGTCCCATGTAGGATTTGAACGCACGACACTCAACGCATTAGAAAGCGGCGAGGCGCCCGCTTAAACCACTACACTATTCGAGGAGTCCATATATCATCAGACTCCATAGTCTACTACAGGATATAACTTTAGAAAGGAGGTTCTGGTGTCCCATACCACGCTGGTCAAATGGTTCTACATTTTTTTCTTTTTATTTCAAAAACTTGCCAAAGTGACTACTCTGCCTGATGGAAAGCATCAATAAAATCCAAAAGTTGTAGACACCATACTCATTGCGACTGCTGACAATGCAGTATGGTGACTCACACTATGGCGGCCTATTAAGATGCTTTTCTACGCCTCACTTGGGGACGTAAAAGGCATGACGGTCATCGTAGCATTGTATTGCATATACTTACCACGGCAACTGTCACCCCTGCCGATGGGCCTCCGGTCTCACACTCACCAACGAAACACGACAGAACGGATGCTGGCGCTTTAGGTTGATCTTCTGTGGGAGGGTAGTACTGGCCCGGTTGAGACGGCCCGCTCGTGCTGAAATCAGCGTGACTCTACTACCTAGATGGGATGATAGTGTCAAGTTTTTCTTCTATTTGCGGTGGTGTTGTTCTATATTTGCTTCCTTAGTCTACTGTTACTACACCATTTTCTTCTTTGCGGTCTAAATTCGTCGCTACAGGAATTATTTTTTGGTACAGGGAGTAAGCAGCCTAGTTGCGTCATCTCACGGCAAGTGCTCATCGACCATCGACAACAGCAACTCTAGAATCGCAAGTATTTTGTCAGCCTTTGAACGCCCCTCATAAATCGGGGGTCGAAAAGGAGTCTTAGGCAAGTACATTACCTGACTTTTATCACTCCCACCAAAAAGGTTTTACTACCTCGGTGAAAAGAAACAAAAGATTAACTTAACGGATTACAAAAATAACTGAAACAATTAAAAATCGTATCCGCGTATCTATTGGAGTGTTTAAATGAAAGACGCGTGTATCTACAATCCACATGGCCGAAGTGTTGAAGTATATTTATCAAAGTGTCCGCGCCAATATTTTTAACCCACAGAATATTATATTGAAGCTCTTTGACGCACATTCAGAGCGTAAAGGCTACGATCGTTTTGTGCGAACGTCGCGAAAGGTGTAATGAAATTTTGTTAGGTAGTAGAGTTACGCCGATTTCAGCACGAATGGGTCGGCTCGACCGGGGCAGTACTACCCTCTCACAGTATCCGTGGTGTCGTGTTTTGTTAGTGAATGCGAGATCGGAGGCCCATTGATGCAGGGGTGACAGTTGTCGTGACAAGTGTGTACAATACAATGTCACGATGACTGTCATGCCTTTTACGTCCCCAAACAAAGCGTGAAAAAGCATCTTACTAGGCCACCATAGTGTGTGTTACCATATTGCATTTTTCTGCATTCGCAATGAGTATGGCGACCACAACTCTTGGATTCTATTCATACTTTCCGTCAGACAGAGTAGAGTTACTTTGGCAGGCTTGTAAATAAACTAAACTAAACATGCAACTGCAAAATTAATTTATCTTGAATTTAGCTTCGCTTATCTACTATAATATATGATTGTATTATATAAATAATCTTCTGTTTAAATTACTTAATCTATAAATGAAAAGCGTATTAAAATCCGTTGCGTAGTTAGAAAGATCTTAGGCTCCAGAAACGGGACGGTATTTCATTTTATACTATGTACAGATTGTGAATTGTTGTTGAGAAAACTTCTTACTAACGACCTACTTTTGATCCATCAACACAGACAACAGTTTTACTAGGTTCGAGTACTATGTATCAAATTGTAAGAAAAAAAAATATAGACATAATTTGTATCTATATAGATAAGCTCAAGTTCGATGACTTGTATTTTCTTTACTACTTTTTTATTTTACTGTATTTGTTTCTATTTCTTAACTTAATTGAATACCTGCATTTATTACGAAACAAAATATTTATTACTATTACTTATATAATTCGTAATGCCAATATTACATTATATAAAATAAATACTTGATCCGCATCAAACAGTCTTTTACCTAAACACAACCGCCCCATCGATATCCTAAAAATAAACGCGTCTTGAAGTCTGTAAAACTAATTTCCAGTCGTCTGGAGTCGGCCCTACCGATTTGACATTCGCCATTCGCGCCAATTTTTGCGGCCATCTTTCATTTCGGATACATACCCGAAATAAAGTGATTAAAAACGATTATGACATTATAATTAAACGCGTGTATATTTAAAATATTTTACTGAAGATAAACATTTCTAAAATGGAGTCATTAAGGGTTATTAAAATACCAGTGATTATATTTTTTATTTGTTCATGTGGGGAAAGCAGAGCGAAGTTGAATGTTAGTAAGGCTAACGATCATTCGGGGGAAGTGAAGTTTCCAAGAAAGGTAAAATATAATTTATTTAATATAAATAATTTATGATATTTAATGTGTTTGATTCCTATTTTTTAATTATTTAGTACATTACATTGGTTATTTGAAAAGAATACAGAAAAAGAACGTTATTAATTAAATTAGTAATAAGTATAAATTATTAAATAACGTAAGGTAATTTGACTCAAAACAATTTTTATTATATTTATTTAATTTAAAAACATTTTATCGATTTCTTTCTGTTAAACCTCATTTTAATCGACGCCATCTCGTAAAGATAAAAAATAAAAAATATAAAAGTATCTAAACACCAAAGAGTTCGTATTCACCGGTCAATAAATAAACTCTTAAATCCTTAGATCTAAAACAGAGTAATGTCGTGTCTAACTAATGGAGGAATGTGGACGAATCGAAACTTTCACCTTGATCGAGTATTTTTAACAACAAACAAACATTCATTTAAGGTCGTCTTGCCAGAGACAAAATGTTTTAGATTGTCCTAATTTAAAGGAGGCCAAGTTGACCCATGAAATAATCGCAAAGAATATTTAATTATTTTCTATTTAGTAAATAATACGGAATAGTGGGTTTTGAGGGTAAGCCTATTGCCATTAATCAGTAAGTTTTTAAATAAATAAACTTATATATAACAACCTCGTTAGTGCAGTGGCAACACTGTACTTTAGATTTCGGGTTAGACGATTCCCTGGTTAGACCAAATATTCCTATGATCTACAAATATTTGTTTTGGAGTTCGGAAATTTTCTATGTATAAAATGTATAAATGTATTTATATCAATTGTCTGGTGGTAATGGTATTGTGTGTCAAGTGTCCGAGCATATTATTATTAAATTATACTGTATATTTATCATACAAGACTTATTTTGGATGGGAAACAAATCCATATCTGTGTCTTCAGCTAGGATCGCTGATCAAAGCTGTCAAAATAGCTGTCAATTTTAACCATTACATAAGTTAAACTGACATAAATATAGTCGACAAAATGTGAGAGTTTATTGCGCTCCTGTCTACCCTGCAGGGAATGGGTCTCATTATATTTTCATTGTATAACAGTTCATCGGAACTGAACTGACCAAAAGCTCATTGTTTTTTGTCAGAATTCGTTCGCCCTATTGCTAGAAATACAGATACGTAATAAAAATAAGGCTCTGGAAAAGCTCCGGCAACCACAACTTGAAGCGCTGAGAATCTTAAACCGTTCAGTTCTAAAATACAGATAAATTAAAAAGAGATTAAAAAACTAAAACCAATTACGTAAAAACTTTTGATAAAATTTATATAGTCTAGTCACCCAGGGCATTACGAATCCATTGACACCTCATTCATTGAAATCAGTTCAGTAGTTTAGGTGCTATGGTGGAACATACAAACATACATCATCATCATCATCATTCTTTAACACTCCCCTGCAGGACATAGACCTCTCCTTGGAAAGGAAGTTTCGGCCTACTACAACACGCTGGCCAGACGGATTGGTATCTGGTATGTTTCGAGTATTCATTCTCTATGCAGAACTGTCGTCCTCCAGAGTTAGCTCCTATAGTCGACTCTCATAACACCCACCGGATAAATAGTGACTCTGCATACACTTATTTATGGATATTCTCCAAATTGGAATAGCACAAACCACTCTAAAATAAAAAAGAATTTATTGTCTGGTCAGTGTGGTACAGTAGGTCAAAACCTCCTTTCGAAGAAGAGACTTAAGTCCAGCCGTGGACTGTTAAAAGCTGTGGCTAGGCAGAGACAATTGATCTCTAATTGAACTGACGAGCATGCATACAGCGATTGATGAATATGGACGAAGTAAAAGTGATATTTCAGAATCAGGACCTTAGTAAGTGAAGATCAATACACAAAATACAATCACAATATTTCAGTGCCTAAAAATATGATAGTAAAACATTAATTTAAGTCGAGCATTCTCTCTCTATTATGAGAAAATTGAATGAAATGGAACGACCGTAAATCCAAACTGACAAAAAACCCTTTGAATGCTGTATCTACTGACGGAACTAAACGTACTGTCTAAATTCATAAACTTTTGCAACTAACAAATTCAGAGACACATGTAGATACGAATGGCAGAATTATTTTTAGGCGGGTACAACTACATACTATTAATCAATATAAAATGTATAATAATACTAGGTATTTAACGTATATTTATTTTATTTTATTTTACATCTACTAATTAAGGTTACCCATCCACACAATCGATACATCTTTACCAACAGTCTCAGTGTAGCCTTCCTTGATACCTTTCCCGAAGAAATCAGTTGGACAAGATGCACAAATTCTTCAAAAGCCTTTCGTGTAGTCAAGTAAATATAAATATATATTTTCTATGTATTTTCTTTATTACCAGGGGGGTATTAGTACGTCCCTTTTCACCCCCCTCCCGACTGAATATAATAATAAGTAGAGACCGCGATCAGATAAACGTAGCGAAGAAAGTGGCTGGCAGCGAATTTACGCTGGACAATTTTCAAACAGGGATAGTTAACGCTCTTTTTCGGAGCCCTCCGTTCAGCAGTAGATACCCTCTCTCAGAAAACCAACTTAAAGTGACAGCATTCATGCTGTCGTGTTTCGTTAGAGAGTGCGAGACCGGCGGCCCATTGATGCAGAGGTGACAGTAATCATGGTAACCGTGTGAGCCTTACACTGCCACAATGACTGTCATGCCTTTCACATCTTTAAACGAGGCGTGAAAATGCATCTCACTAGGCCGCCATAGCGTCGATACTGCATTTTCTTTCCAATGAGTATAGCGACAACAACTCTTGGATTCTATTCATGCTTTCCATCAGGCAGAGTAGAATCACTTTGGCAAGCTCTTAAAATATAAAACAAAAATGGCAATAGGTGGATTGTTGAATAGAATAAATGACAGCACAGGATGAACATTCTTGTTGTGACGAAAATACAATTTACGTTTATTTTCGTTTTTAATTTTTTACATACAATTATTTTTTTTCTGAAAACGATAGCACCATTTAGAAGCTACAAAGCGTTTTTTTTTCTATATTAAGAGCCTACCAAAGTGACTCTACTCTACCTGATGGAAACATGAATAGAATCCAAGAGTTGTGGTCACCATACTCGTTGCAAGCGCAGACAATGCAGTATGTTGACACTCACTATGGCGGCCTTGTGAGATGCTTTTTCACACCCTGCTTGGGGACGTAAAAGGTATGACGGTCATCGCGACAGTGTAAGGCTTACACAGTTACCACGATAACTGCGACCCCTGCATCAATGGGCCTACGGTTTCACACTCACCAACGAAACACGACAGCACGGATGTTGTCGCTTTAGGTTGGTCTTCTGTGGGAGGGTAGTACTACCCCGGTCGAGTTGGCCCGCTCGTGCTGAAATTAGCGTAACTCTGCTACCTACCAAGGTATTGGGTGGTTGGTACTCACTGAGCAATGGTAACGACTGTTGTGTGCTAAGGAGAGACCTGTAATTAAGGAGAGATTTATAATTAAATAAGAAGAAGTTCGGGTTTGTTCAAGTTTTCCTTCTTCCAAGTCATATTGCCCTGCATAGTTTGTTCCTTTATAACAATGCAGCAGTGGAATTTGATATGTTGTAAGCTTTAAATAATAACACCATACCTATTGTTATTATCGCGTTAAATCATCAAACAAATCATCAATGAACATCAAATTTAGTACATTAAACTGTCAACAGCCATCAACATTTGTCAAAGTTAAAGTTTGTTTGAAAAAAGATACTAATTTGTCTATTCCAACGATCAATTCAGTATTACGAATCAAAAAATAAATAAATACACGTCTACTGTTTGAAAAAAGAATAAAACCATTTTCACAAGTCATTACACGCCAGCAATAAAATAAAAATAATTGACTTTCCCCATGATCTCCATCTTACAATATTTTATTAGTCACAATAAGGCAGTACACTTGGATGCACGTGCGTAAATACTTTTTTTAGACGCTCAAGTTTGAGTCACCCGCCAAAATTAAATTTAAAAATGTAACAATTTAAATAAAACATAAAAAGTTCGCATGATATTAAACGCCATTTTGAATTTATTACTTCCTACACCAGCCAACTTTGACGTTTTATTTTATTAAACAAATGAATCACTTTAGAAAAACGAATTATTCATTAGTAAGACGTCAGAGACAATGAGATACCCAAAACAATGAGACATCCATTATTGCAAGGAGAAAACTTGAAACAAACCGTATACAAACCCGTCAGCGTGGTATAGTAGGCCGAAACCTGCTTTCTAAGAAGAGGCCTATGTCCAGCAGTGGACTGTTAAAGACTATTGATGAAGACATCAAAATTCAATCGATGTCAAAGTTACTTTATAACATAAAAGAATTGTTTAAGAGAAGGTATGAAGACTAATAGACGAACTAGAGCGGATAGGCCCCAAAAGGCTTCCACTTTCGGCTTTCGAGACCTCCGGCTATATGCCAGATCAGCAGTGCAATCAATAAGAGCCCCCTAAAAACACAACCGAACGTGTTCAAAGACCTAGGTGTGGATGTATATAGAAGTCATTATTATTATAACAAATTAGCTGTGTCCGCCATTTTGTACGCGTGGAATTCGACTTTTGGTATTATTAATTAGGGAATTATAATCAAGCCTTTTCTTAACTTTCCCTGGACTCCGACAAATATTTCAAAACCAACAAATGGATCTAGTGGTTCTGTAGTTTTATTTAACGTACAGCAATTCATTTTTATGTTATAAAATAATACGAGTACATTTCCGTGACGTGATATCGTAAACTTGTCTATGCTAGTAAATGTGTCATACAAATATAAATTATGTGACGTTAACAAAATAAATATACTAATATTACATACATAATTTCTGGGTTTAAATAAATAATAAAAAATAATCAATTCTTTATTTCTAACTGATAAAAAAAAAAAATTTTAGATGTGTGCGATATTGATTGCATTAAAGAAACACGCAGTTACTAACGCTCACCTTTGTGGAGTATTAAGTTGTGGATTTGAAAGTGTGTGTGTTTGTGCTTGTGCGTGTGCGTGTGTGTGCGCGTGCGTGCGTGCGTGCATGCGTGCGTGCGTGTATGTGAGTGCATATAAATGTATGTTGTATTATATAATAGATGCAATTAAATCTTCAGTGTCTTTTCGTAGGTTATGGCGAAATATTTTTATATTTTTACGTTTGATTGTTAAAATATTAAATAAATAATGATAGTTTCCAATAATAATAGCTTTAAATCTCTTACAACCCAAACGTCTGACCCTAAACTAGGCTGTCTGACATATTTGTTAGCCAGACATACTTATATTTCGAAATAACCAGATATATATAATTGTAGTTAAACCAGTTGACTTGTGAAATTTGGTCTGCGTCTCCTATTGATCGTAGCGTGATGTTATACAGCTGATGAATTCATTTGTTTACCATAAAAAAGGTTATAGAAAGCCAACCTTAAAAAACAGACATATACTGTCGTGGACTTTTTTTTAGAACTTTTAAAGAGGACCAATTCTGTGATATATTATTTTTGCAAAACTTTGACCATTTACGCAGTACACACAACGGAAACTCTCAAAAGGAATTAATTTTCCCCGTTTTGTGCGACATTTTTCATCGATACTCCGTTCCCATAGGTCATAGCGTGATGATATATAATTTATAGCCTTTCTCGGTAAATTGGCTACCTAATACTGAAAAAATCTTTCAAATCGGATTAGTAGTTCCTGAGATTAACCTACCTAAACAAACGACCGTGCTAATCATGCAATTATTTGTCCTGAGTGAGAATCGAATTCACCACCAACTGATGGTAAGGGAAACCGTTACGTGACTGGTCTCCTCTTTGGCTCTAAGCAGCGGAGTAGTGACCAGAAAGGGAATTGAAACACAGAGAACCATTTATTCCAGAGAAAAGTGTACATTGTGCTGAATTACAGTATCCAAGAAAAAAGCGATGCAAATAATTTATTGCCAGATTGATTTAAAACGTAAGCAAAAAATAAATAAAATCAGGTAATAGACATAAAACTGTTAGAATCTACTCCGAATTAGATATTATGTGTTCTAAAGCGAAAAGTAATAAAATATTCAGAGTTTTAGAGAAAATAACCAGATAACAGTAACTCACAGAGTCTTATTCAACCTCCTTGTATATTGTTCCACTTTAGAAATTATACACATATTAATCAGTGAAGAAACAAATTCGCTCTCGTTTTTAAATTTATACTGCGCCTACGCAGATGTGGGAAAGCTAAAATAATCTCAAATAATACACAGTCGTTTAGCACTTGTTACACAAATAAACTAATTAAGTTTTATAATAATACTGGCTGACATGGCAAACTTCGTAACCGCAGATTATTTTTATTTTTCCACCATGCTGATTTGCGAATCTAAACCATCCAGGGCACCACCCAAACGTATACAAAAAAAATCATTCATATCGGTCCAACCATTTAAGAGTTAGTGAGAGTTAGGAGAGAGTTATTTGAAGAATCGCGTCTACAAAATAAACCAAATATATATTCAACTAAAAGAAAAAATCAGCGAAGAGACGTCGGCGATCTCGCGGTCTCTTTGCTGACGAGTATTTGAAAATTTCGATACTCGCTTAGAAGAGTGCAAACGTCGTCGTGGTCATTTAGACGATGTAATTTTTCATAAATAAATTTCAACTAATAACCTTTCTTGTAAATAAACAATTTTTATAATATATCAATTGATTTTCTTGATACGTATATAATAATAAGTTATATTCTTCACTCTTTAGTTCTCCACTCTTCAGATTTTATCATCATCATGATTAACAGCCTTTAGGCTACGTCTAAAAGTCCACTGCTGTACAAAAGCCTCTCCTTAGAGATAAGGTTTGAACCTACTACACCATGCGTGCCAGTCGGCTTGGTATAGGGTATGTATCAAGTCGGGATGTCGTAATAACAGCTATTCCCGGATCCCTTCTATCTCAGGTGCAGAGTGGCACACTGTGTGGTTTTAGTCGATCCGATTCCGACACACCAGCCTGTCGTAAACCCCGGTGGGGTGACAGCCCGAGGGGGTTACCACACGTTAAAAAAATAAGGTATGTATTAAGTTTTCATTTTCTTTTCAGTACTGTTGTCCTCTCTTCCTTCGTCGGCTCTTATGACACACGCTATAAGCACAGATGGTGACACTGTATACATTTTCTATCACCAAATGGATATTTGCCAAATTGAAATAGTCCCCTTAAATAAGAATAAACGGAATTAAACGGTTCAGCTCTTCCTTCCTGTGTAAATCAATTAAAATCTGACACTATCAGCGCACGTGTTTTTCTCCCACTATGATCCTGGATCTTTTAAGATCATCTCACTGGGCTGCCATAGCGTGAATCGTCATACTCATTACGAATGCAGACAATGCAGTATAGCGACCACCACTCTTGAATTCTATTCATGCTTTCCATCAGGCAAAGTCACTTTGGTTTGTCCAAATCAAAAAAAAGAAAGGTCATCATCAATCTGTCACAGTCTGCTGCTGGACATACGTAGGCCTCTAAAATTGCACGCCACTTGGAGTTTATATTTATCAGATAGGTATCAGAATGTGTTGATTTTTATAATATAAGAACACGTTACGAAGAACCATAAGAGAAAGACAGAATAAAGGAAATCGATAACTAGCCTTCCATATACATACATATATATAATATAAATATATGTGTGTATAAACATATACGAGTATATATTAAATATACCTGCATTATCCGTATGTGACACCTTACCTTCAATACAATGACATTATGACACCATAACTTAATACACGTTTATGAAACAATCGATAAAAAACATATAGCATAGTAAGAAAGTCATAATGATTGTTTAGAATCTATTCCCAAATTATTTCACGACAACATAACCTCAAAAATAAAATAACGGGATATCTCGAAAGGAAAGGAAAATAGACGATATACGAAAGGGACTTCGTTCTTTTTTTTAATAATGTGGATCGCTTACTTTGATAATAATCAGATTTTCAAAGAATAACGAATCTTGTCGGCAAAGACATTAGCTTCAAGGCATTCTGCAAAAATGGATATAGATTTTGAACCCAAATAGAACATACTCGCTTATTTTATATTTGTATTTAACTATATTTACGTAGTTTTGTGCGGGCTCCCAATAGATGGCGCAAGACGCTAAGGAAACATTTCCTTACAAATTTTGTTTGTAGTTGCCATTCTACTCTTTTGTGAGTATAAATGCTATGTGATACAAACCAACGAAAGAACATTATAATACCAGTTTAAAACAATTTAAAGTAATTTAATTTCCTCTCAACTGCCTCGGTGATGCAGTGATAGCGACTGCTGTACTTGAGATCTCGGGTGGACTCCTGGGTCGAACCAAATGTTTTTGTGATCTGCAAATATTTGTTTCGGAGTTTGGGTGTTTTCTGTACTATGTGTGTATGTATCGTATGGTGACGGGTTAAGAGCGTGGGTGTCGTAAGGGGCCACTAAGGCTGCAAATTACGCAGGATAACAACACTGTAAGAGGAAGGAAAATCTAACGTAAGCCGTATGTATACCAACACGTCTGACCAGCGTGGTATAGTACGCCAAAACCTCCTTGCTAAGGAGAGGCTTATGCCCAGTAGTTGACTATTAAAGGCTGTTGATGTGTCTCTTCTCTTCTCTTTGTCTTAAAGAAAGAGAACGCCCGAAAGGGAACAAACCCTGTGTCGCGGGGGACTTTACAAACATACAAGAAACAGACATAAAGAACACCCAGACTTAGAACAACAATTTATAGATCACACAAAGTGTTGTCCCATGTGGGTTTGAACCCATAACACTCGGCGCAGTAGAGAGCGGCGTGGCGGCAGCTTAAACCACTAGACCAACTGAGTACTCGATGTATGTTCTATTTACAAAAAAAGCATATAAGTATTCTATCAGTCAACCTAGCTATCATAGCTCTAAAACTAGATGGCGTTGTGTGTCACATATCTGAAATGAAATATTTCAAATAAATTAAAACGAGAAGTTATTACTCTATTATTGTATGGTTGTTTTAATGACACTTTAAATCTATTTCGCGCCCATTGTCTATGGTCGAGTGTCGTTAATATTTACTCTTGTTTATAGTCCGTTACACTCATCTCCTACGTATTTATTATTGCGTCGACATGACTGCAATATGTAGAAATATGAATGCATGAATATATGGTACTGAATCAGAGTAACACTTTACTGTCACTATTGACACAGTCCATGTGGTGACGGATTAAGTACACGAAACGTCATCGCTTAGACGGGTAGTCCACGAATTAGTTAACGTTTGGAAAATTCATAAAAAAAACAGTTTGATATATTATAACAATTGTTTATTTACAAGAAAGTTAATTAGTTGTGATTTATTTTTAGAAAATTACATCGTCTAAATGACCACCGTTTCGAAATATTTGAATACTTGTCGGCAAAGAGACTGCGAGATCGCCGAAATCTCTTCACTGATTTTTTCTTTTAATTGGCGTAGTGTATTTAGTTTATTGTTGTAGACACAATTCTTCAAATAACCCCATAAAAAATGCTGCTGGGGATAGATCTGGACTTCTAGGTGGCCATGGAATGTTGCCTCGTCAGGAAATCAGCTTATCCGGAAACATGTGTTTGAACCACCGGCAAGGACTCATTGGATGTGTGACAAGTGGCTGGCCAGCGTGGTAAAGTAAGCTAAAGCCTCCTTTCTAAGGAGATGTCTATGTGACGCAGTGCACTGTTAGTTAGTTGATGATGACATGTATTACATCGTTTGTATTTCTTATCTATGGTCTCCGTCATTTATGAACTGGTGCGGGCTTTTTTTATTTGGAAGGTATACTTTTGGGTAGGACTCACTCAAATTTGAAGAAAAATACCACCCTTAAAGATGAAAAATTAAAGAATAAAGGATGTCCTTAATTCCCTACGATACATTTTTTATAAATAAATAAATACATATGTCGGACATTTGACACACAACGTCATCTAGTTTCAAACTAAGCAGAGCTTGTACTATGATAACTAGACTGACTGATAGAATACTTATATACTGTTTTTTGTGAATGCATATTATACATAGATAAATCCAAACTATGAAACAAATATTTGCAAGTCTTACAAACATTTGGTCCGACCCGGTAAACATCAATTATATTTTTACAGGTTATTCGCTACTTTTCAAAAGATGTGATGTATATTGTTTGCAATCTTAGTTACTAGTACAGTAGTAACTAATACAAACTCTGGCATACATTTGCTTTCATCAACGCTAATTACCAATAAATTTTCACATAAAATAGTTTCAGCGAAGTTATTTACGACAAGATTAATAAACTGTGGCACTATTATAGTTTCATATGTAATAAAAAAAATAAAAATAACCACGTAACCCGCCATTTTGGAATCTAATTTATGAAATGACGTAAGTTTATTCTTAAATATATTCGGTTTCTAGAAACTTCTTTAGTCTTTGATTTATTAAGTAACAGTTTTTTAATCAAGTCACTTGAATAGAGTTGAATCCTTTTTTTTAAAGACGATACCCACACTTGGAATATATCTTGTATCTTACGTTGAACTACCAGCGACTGGGGCGGTGGCTTATGCACGGTCCTCCTTGGTATCATGTCCGAGTACATTAGTTCAATCTTCGCAGAAGACTTATAAACATTAATAAAACTTATACAAGTACACGAGATGTAATTCGTAAATATTTCAGTGTGGACAATTGCAACGGCCAACACAACCACCGTAACGGTCGAATTGACGTGAGCTCAGAGCTCAACTCAACTTCAACTCACTTCAACCCCTCGACCCTCCAATTCTGGAGCTAGAGAAAGAGAATTTAAGGTCATTAATTTCTGTAAATAGATTTTCACTAACAGTTTTACAAGTCTACATTATTATAATAATATCTCTCAACACGTCACACATCTCACACACGACTGTCTGATCCCCAACTAGGCAAAGACTGCACTATGGCAACCAGGGTGCTGATAAATATACTAATATACTCGTATATATTAATACATATATATTATTGATAAATTACACCCAGACACAGATTAGTCGTAGGTCGGCAACGAACCCACGTCCTCTGGCTTAAACCATGAGAGCCGTCAAGCTAAGTGAAGCTGGACCTCCGATATCCTCACTCACTCGATGAACAATAGACAATTGCATAATACTGATCCTCTAAAAGGCAGTGGTAACACTCCAAACGGAACAAGGCTCCCTCACCTTACATTTGTTTCTTCTCTCCTTATTACTACGTACAACTAAAGTATTTCCATCGCTGCGGCTTTTTTTTATTCTTGGCCTACGAAATTGACTCTGCTCTATCTGTTGGAAGCCATGAATAAAATCCAAGAGTGGTGGTCGCCATACTTATTGCGAATGCAGACAATTGAGTGTGACGATCCACACTATGACGACCCAGTGAGATGCTTTTTCACGTCCCGCTTAAAGGACCTCAAATACCAGCTAATCCTACTTATAATTGCAAAAGTTTGTGAGTATGGACGTTTGTAACTCTTTCACGAAAAAACTACTAGATGGATTTGGATGTAACTTTACAGCAATATAAGTAATATATCGGAATAACACATAGGCTACAATTTATAACGATTTTATGTAATTTTGGTCGTAATATAACGATACATGTCAATTATGTCGGAAGAAATCTGGCCTCTGAGAGTTATCTTGGAGTACGCTACCTAAACCATTGATGTTATCTAAAGATGATATATCGTAGGATTGTGACTATGTTAAAAAAAAAATTAAAATGATCTGTTAAGAAACTTAATGTGACAGACCAAATTGCACGCGAGCGAAGCCTCAGGCAAAAGCTAGTGCGATATAGATTCAGGAAGTCTAAGTCAATGAATCATTTTATGTCGTGTCGTAAAGTGATTGTCTAATCCATACTGATATAAACAGAAATGTGAGTTTGTTTGTTCAATACGCTTTTATTTATTTTAACTTTATGTAGTTTTGTTGATTAGCTGACTTAATATCCAAGGTATTATTTGCCACCATGGTGGCGTATAACCCGGTGTTATAGCGGGAGGAAAACTTGCGCCGGTAGTAAGTTCAAAGTTTTAACTAATTTGTACACGAAAGAAGAGCCGAACTGTTTAGTTCGGGAATGTAATGTCATTCTAAAATGGTGACTTCCGAGACCAGCACGTGTTGTCCTGTAGAGGAAGGACCAGGTTCAAAACATTATTAATTTTTCAGTCATCATACCCGTTCGTATCACTGTAACATTGTACTCAAGTTGTAAACCCATTGAAATAAAGCTTTCAATACTGCGGTGATCGTTTTATCCACGGTTAGAAAATTACTGTACAAACATTGAATCATATCCAAATACAACTCACTGGATTTTAGTTTACTAGCGTCTTGCCACAGCTTCACACGAGTGCAATATATCAAACATATCTTTTTTCTTTTTTTTTTTTTTTTATACCACGACGGTGGCAAACAAGCATACGGCCCGCCTGATGGTAAGCGGTTACCGCAGCCTATGAA
The DNA here is from genome assembly GCA_949316085.1 of Hypercompe scribonia. Taxonomy (NCBI): domain Eukaryota; kingdom Metazoa; phylum Arthropoda; class Insecta; order Lepidoptera; family Erebidae; genus Hypercompe; species Hypercompe scribonia. The sequence goes on from OX438994.1 coordinate 6,402,856, forward strand.
CGCCTGCGGCACCAGGGGCATCACGTGCGCGTTGCCGACCCTTTAAAAACCTATTTACCCCCTTCTTGAAGAGCCCCATACTGTAGTTTCCAGGGAAAACCTCGGCAGGGAGCTCATTCCATAACGGGATTGTTCGCGGGAGAAATCATTCATCTCTCTTGAATCATTCTGTATATTGATGAAAGCTCCATTAAATTCCATGGCATATTTAAAAAGATCTAAGCGTACAAACACGGGAAGTGACTTCATTTTATACTTTGTAAAGATATTATTGACTTATAAATATTAATATGAATTATTGCAAGATCTCGCTGATATTTCAGCAAAATAGTTTAATAGTCCACTGCTGGACATAGGCCGCTCCTTAGAAAAAAGATTTTGACGTATATACCACTAGGTATAGACTACAGAGTTTATACGCTGGCCAGACGGGTTGCATTGTAGTTTACTTACTTAATCATCTCTTACGACACCCACGTTATAAACAGGTAGTGACATTCCATATTCTTAATCTGTAACCAAACGTTCAAATCATTCATTATTGTCTATGTTATCTGTAAGTGTTAGCCGAATATTACGTTTACATAATATGTAACTCATTTTTCTTTTGTTTCTATGATATGTGGCAATGAAGACAAATAAATTAATTATTGATATTTTGCAACATTATACAATATTTCCCGCTCAATTTCAAGATTGTTTATGGTTACCGCTCTGCCACTAAAAACCTAAGCCTGGTTTAATATAGACTATAAGCTTCTCTACGTAATAAAATACCTAACAGAAAAATAATTATCTAAATCTGATTTATGGTACTAGAGAAAAGAACATTAAAACAAATAAAATTATACTGCGAATTTATTATCAGATGTACAAAGCAAAAATTTCAATTGTATCTATGTCTTAGACAAACTGTATTAAAAGACATTTGACATTACATAATTTTATTTTAAACCCGGAACCACAGATTTAATAGTTTTTTTACAACTGAAGAACGTTTTGATTTATTATTTCTAGACGAGAGACACTACGTTCAGAAAATATCAGTCACTGAGCGTCTCTCGACAAATACTAGACTTTTTGTTACGTCGTATTTTTGGCAGTCAAAACTGTAGCGCGCCATTATTTAGATGTCATATTCGAAATATAAAATTTAAAAAAAATATTATGTCATTGTGTTTTTTTACACATTATTTGTTACAATGGTTAGAATAGACTTTAATATATTATGTGTATATTTATACATATATATATATATATATATATATATACAGATTCATATTATATATGTATATATAATCTGAATCTCGAAAACGGCTACAACAATTTTCATGAAGTTTAGTATGTGGTCCACGGGGGCAATTTGCCATAGTCACCACGCTTGGCAGGCGGGTTGGTGACCGCAGTGGCGAGAAATATTTCTCTGATGGCGCTGCTGCCCGCCACCGTTGAACGGGATCGTTGGCGTTCCTTGGAAGAGACCTTCGTTCAGCAGTGGACGGCGATAGGTTGATTGATTGATTAGTATGTGGGACCCCCCACATACTAAATCGGGGGCGACAAATCGACCTAGCTAGGTTTCATTTTTAGAAAATGTTGTTTTGTCAGTGTTTTCAAGCAATGAAATGTTGGTCTAATAGGCCCGTTTTGACACTTGTCTAGGTATTAAAAATTAGGGATGGGATCAAAAAAAGTTGGTAAATTGTGAATCGATTATCACATAATAATACCGAAGAAAGCTCGGTCTCCAGGTACTATTAATTATATTTAAAGTACATTCATAAGCTGAACTTTGCACCTACTGCATCTTATTTCTACATCACCTGAAGGTCGACTGGGAGAGAATGCCTCATGGCATTAAGTCCACCTTTGTACAACAAGTGCAATAACTTTAAATAAATAAATCATTTTATAGTTTTATAAACGTAAAATAAGCAATGGGAAAGGTAATTTTGTAAAATCTATTAAAAAAGAAAATTTAAGCGCAATGATTAAACCAATTTTACTATAACAATGTCAAGAACTACTCAAGAGCTCTCATCGGACATTTGCTAGGTTACCCGTCTTGAAGCGACTAAAACCACACCTGCCACGCAAGGGTCACAAGTACGTTGCTGATCTTATAGCACCCCCCTCTCTCCTCCCCAGTTTACTCCTTCCCTGAGATATTAAGGACGTCAGCCAGCATAAATGAAATAATTTAAAATTAGGAAACTACACAATTCCTCGGAGCCCAGGCGTCCAATCTGCGTAACAACAATAAATTGTTCAGTATTACAGCTTAAATCTGTCAGCAAGCTGAATCACCATCCAAAGAACATCGGAAGTATTTCTGGAGCTGGCGTATATTTTATGATATTGTAGGAACGTGACATTATTTTTAATCTGTGTTGTAAATTTTTAATCGTCTATGAGTCTATCTAACCGAACATAATAGTAAATCATTTGACACTTAATATGATGTCACAACTGTTTATTTTGTAACTTTCGTTAAGTTTCAATTAATAAAAACCATTAACAATATTTTTTAAGAAAAAGGTTCAAAAGCCTATTTAAAAAATTATATTATTTTTTCATCTGTCAAAAATAACCTACTAAAATTAATACACTACAACATCCTGAAAAAGCTGTCATGTCAACGCTATCAAGGCTGTCATTTAGCGCTATTATACAAATTACGACTTCCGTAGCTTATCATTTTTCAGACAACAAATTTCTCACAATCATTTTTCACATTTCTTAATCTATCATAACGGCAAGTCAATCCGCAATATGACATGACAGACAAGTGTTAATAATTTTTTTCAATAAGACAAGATACAAGGTCATAAATAATATAGAGACAAATTGCTACGGTTACAGTTTGACACACGGAAATCGGTAATATGTAAGTTGACACATAGACAACACTCATTTGTTTTTAATATTACGTACCTATTTCCCGCGCAGCTTGGTCTACACGGAAAATAGGTAATGATTTATTTGAGTAACAAACCGTAAAGTTAGCATTTTATTTGACAGATTGTTATTTCAGTTCTTCAAGAAATGATCAAACGATTAATGATATAATCTGTACAGTAAATATATATTAAAATGTTGCGTTTTTAAAATATTCTTTTCTGCCCCAATCAACACGTGTACAGGCAGTAGACGCAAGGTTTGCAGCCATTTCTTATTTATTGAAAGTTATTATAAGCCTTACTTGCAATTGTTTTACAGCCAGTTTAATAGTTTCATATTGAAAATATGTGCACAAAACCAAAATGACATTTTAAACTTGTATTTATTTGAATAGAAGCCAATTAGTTCGATGCCCATTCGGTCATTATCGTCATATCGTTAAATATATTTATTTTGAAAGAAAATCTTTATATTTTACACATGAAAACATTGTTACAACAAAAATGCAAACAAAATTATTTTTGGAACAGATAAAAAAATAAACGACGCTGTTCGTGATCTCTTTTTAAAATTGGATCTACAAATAATACTATGTCAGACGAAAGTGATTGGTTAGTACTATGTTTTCGCCTGAACACGTTTTCCTATTTTAAAAAAAGTAATTTAAGTTTAGTGACGTCATTGCATTGTTTTAAAATTGATTTCAAAAAAAGAATGAAGTGGTTATGAATTTAATTGGATTTTAATAATATTTGTTACTCCAAAGCGCCGTCATACTAGAACCAATTTGGCAAATTGTTTCTTATTCGTCAGGAGTCAAGATCTCTCTAGTCTAATTTCAGCACGAACGGGACAGATCGACCGGGGCACTAATACCTTCTCACAGAAAACCAACATAAAGCGACAGCATCCTTGCTGCCGTGTTTTCGTAGGTATATGTGAGACCAGAGCCCCATTGGTACAAGGGTGATCATGATATGTGTGTGAGCCTCACAATGCCACGACGACTGTCATGCGTTTTACTTCCCCAAACATAGCGTAAAACAGTATCTCACTATCGCCATAGAGTGGGTCTGCATTGGCAATGAGTACGGTGTCCAGAACTCTTGTATTCTATCTATACTTGCCATCAGGACGAGTAGAGTCACTATGGTAGGCTCTTAAATGAAGAGGAAAGGGTAGCAGCCCGTATGATTGACAAAAAAAATACTACCCCTAAGGGTACAAAATTGAGGAAAGAGAATTATTACATTATGTATTAATCATGATAATTACGTATTTTATATGACAAAGCCTTTTTCATTCGTGGTGATCGACACGATCATCTTTATTCTTACCATGTAGGTTTATATGTATAATTGATATAAAAATTTAATAATAAAGAAATTATCAAGGATAGACAGACACCCATAACAAATTCATATTTAATAGTAATATACCAAACGATACATTTTGGAGCAGAGCCAATGTAAACGGTTTGTACGAACATTATCGAGTGCTGGGTTATCATTATTGGCTGTATGATGTATGTACCGTTGCCTCGTATTTATAAGCAAGTTAATACAGGCCGCTGTCAAGGTCTAATTTGTAAAAATGGCGCGCAAATGAATCATCGTGTAGATTTTTGTTTATGTTTTTATATTTACTTCAATATACCTAGGTAATTACATATGAATGAACAGAATAATATTATATGTACATATGTATATACCTATAACTATTTTAACTTTAGATATGTAATAGATTTAATACTTAAGCGTAGATACTTCAAATTTAACAGAAATATATTCTGCCAAGGTTTTACTACACGACTGTAAAATAATTAGCATGAATTACAGACGTGTTTATTTCAGGACATACTGCATACGTATTTACATGTAGAGACTAAACTTTTTTAAACCCTACGTGATACAGTGTCGAGAGAAAAAAAGTTAATCGGACTCAAGCTTACTAATTTTACGCGACTAACTCTTTTCATTTAAAAATGAATCGACTAAAAATATTTATAGATTTAAAAACACTTAATAATAACAATTTTACACTCGAACTCCACACACGATATTATTACTTTAACCCATTCATTACACAAACTGAAAATAGTCTGCTTACCCAACCTTTGAAGATCGTGACAAATTATTTTACTATAAAAACTGTACCAGGTTTCAAATATTTAGCTCAAACTTTTTAAACTAAAGAGAGCTAAAGACATTACACAATGTGAGACTTTTTGTTTTTTTTTTTTTATTAGCTCTGGATATTAATTGTTTTGCGTGTCCGCACATGAAAAAAAGTTTAAATCTGGCTTGCCACCTGCTTGTCATAACTTCTACTATAGCCACATTCTTTGTGAAATTATCTGAATATACTTTTGTATTTAATATTTTGATAGCATGTTTTTGTTCGAGATATTGCTTAAAGGTTTTGTATACCTATGTTTTTAAATGCTTTAGTATTTTTATTACTTTTATTACAATTTATGTCGGTGAGATGTGTTTTAATTATTATATTTTTTTTACAAAACCGCCTATTAAAACAATAATTGGCTTTGGAGCAGTTGGCAAAGTAGTTATTGTTTGTGTTGATGCTGCTCAAATATAATAAAACTAGACGTATGTTTTTCATTTTTGATATATGACTTTAACTCTGAAAATTTAATTGTTCAACGGCGTATATGATATCTTTTCTTATAATGATATATGGGAGCAGAGAATTAAAATAAGTTATTATTGTGTTTCATCATCATTATTTCAATCGAAAGACACCTACTGCTGGACATAGTCTCTCAATGCAGTGCATACATCTGTGTTTCATAATAATAATTTAATTTTAAATTTGTATTAAAAAGTATAAAAAACCTACCTAAGATGAAAAAAATAAAAAATCTACCAAAAATGAATAAGAACAGAAGTTCTAGATGATACTATTAATATGATAGGTATCTAATTTATAATCTCTGTGGTTTTATATCGAAAATCTTATAGCAGGCAACCCTATTCATGGTACACATTTTTCTTAAGCAGCATCCAGCAACAGAAACAAAGCAAAACGTGCTAAGTAAACAAACACTGCCACACAAATATGCACTTAGCTGTTTAGGGAATAGAAAACATTTTATATTTTTAGTTATTATAGCATAGACAATGTCTGAGCAAGATGTGGAAAGTATGGTTAGAAATAGTTTAAAAGTAACCTTAGATTACTGCTTACTCTCAGTTGAGAAATGAATCATGATTATTTATTTATTATCTTAACCACACTGACCTAACTCCGTTCTACACAGGTGTACCAACAAAATGTTCATATTATACCGCTAATTTGAGATGTTATCCATATGTTTGGTGCGGTCGCTTAAACGCAATCTTTTAATTTGGTCGGCTTATAGAAGCCAATGCTCTGCCATGCTCTTGTTAGGGTTCCATAGCCAGATTACCAAAAAACGGGATCCTTAAAGATTCGTCATGTCTGTCTGTCTGTTTGTCGTTCCGTATGTCGGAGCAACTTTTTTCCGTAACTATAAGAACTATACTGTTGAAAATTTGTAAGTAAATGTATTCTGTAAACCACACTAAGATTTTCACAATAATAAAAAAAAAATGTTTGAGAGCCTCCCACATTTAGAACTGAAACTAGTTTTGTTTTTTTGCATTAAACCCATGCTTGTGTGGGATATCTGTGTTGTCTTCAAAAATGATATTAAGATTTCTAATATCATTTTATTCTAAACTGAATAGTTTGCGCGAGAGACAACTTCCAAAATGGTAAAATGTGTCCCTCCCCCTGTAACTTCTAAAATAAGAGAATTATAAAACTAAAAAGTATATATGATGTACATTACAATGTAAACTTCTGCCGAAAATTGGTTTGAACGAGATCTAGTAAGTACTTTTTTTTTAATAAGTCATAAATCGCTGCTACGGTACCCTTCATAGGCGAGTCCGACTCGCACTTGGCCACTTTCTTTTTATATAACTTACATAATATTTGTGATTGACAACTAAAATTAACAGAATTTTTAGTGATGGAATGCTTAAATTAGTTCATATTATGTCATGTTTCCTTATTTTATGGGAACTGTGTATTAAATTTCTTAAATAAATAATAATCTATTTATGTAAATATTTATCTCTATTTTGCGTAAAGTCGTAAACCCTAAATTTACAGTCAACATAAAAAAGAACTAAGGCTACATGTTACAACATTTTATTTAATTGTAATTGATTTACTAGCAAACTCCGTTTTTTTTTCTAATGAAAAAATAATGATAAATAACCTCACATATCTCAACACAAGGTCGTCTGCTTCCAAATTAGGCAGAGCGTGTGCTATTGTAACCAGACTGCTGATAGACATACTTATATATTTCTAAATACATACATATTATAGATAAACTACATGCAGACATAGAACAAGTAGTCGTGCTTATCACACAAATATTTGTATTACATTGGTATTCATCAAACAAATGGAAAAAAATAAATCAGCAAATAACATCTATCATTGGTATGTTTTTCAAACTTCTACGTGGAGCCATTTTCGAAGTTTGGGCAAGTTCAAAACGTTACCGCGGCAAAATCTTCAATAACTTAAAACCTTACACACATAAATTTTGCTACTCACTAACATTTAATACGTAACAAAATCTATTCTATATTTAATTGCTTCGGTGGCGCAGCGGTAGTGAATGCGATTGCTGTGCTTGAGGTCTCGGTCTCGATTCCCGGGTCGGACCAAATGTTTGTATGATCTGCAAATATTTGTGCCGAAATTTGGCTGTTTTCTGTATATGACATGTACGTATTTACAAAAAAAAGTATAAGTATTCTGTCAGCCAGTCTAGTTATGCTCTGCTTAGTTTGAAACTAGATGACGTTGTGTTTCAAATATTTGAAATATTTATTTATTCATTTATTATTTATTTATGTATTTGATTCCGAGCTGAAATGGTTTAATGAACATGAATTTTGCGAGGGTAACATTTCAAACGTTACTGCAGCATTGTCTGTTTTCCTAAATATTTTTAACATATTATTTACTTTCATTTTGCTATTAGTAAACTAATTTCTCCGCACGATGCACTAATTATTTGTTAAACTCTCATCTCCTTAAAACACAACTTTTATAAACATTTTGTTGCGGTAACGCACTTATATTACACCCATACATAAAACAAATGCACCGCCGTTTGTTTTAGCATTATTTCATCACACAGTGACTGCACGGGTGGCGTAGTGGTTTAAGCGAGTAGTTTTTTTTTTATATATAGTAAGAGCCTGCCAAAGTGACTCTACTCTGCCTGATAGAAAGCGTGAATAGAATCCAAGAGTTGTGGTCACTACACTCATTGCAAATGCAGACAATGCAGTATAGTAACCTACACTATGCCGGCCTAGTGAGATGCTTTTCCACACCCCGCTTGGGGACGTAAAAGGCATGACAGTCATCGTGACAGTGTAAGGCTTACACAGTTACCACGATAACTGTCACCCCTGCATCAATGGGCCTCCGGTCTTACACTCACTAACGAAACACGACAACACGGATGCTGGTGCTTTAGTTTGGTCTTCTATGGGAGTGTAGTTCTGCCCCGGTCGAGCCAGCACGCTCGTGCTGAAATCAGCGCCCCTCTACTACCTAGTAAAGTGGGTCCCCCCACGAGACTACACTTTGTGTGATCCACAAATTGTTGTTCTGAGTCTGAGTGTTCGTTGTGTCCGTTTCTTTTATATTTGTAAAGTCCCTCGCGATTCAGAATAAATTTCTAATGTGGACGTTGTCTTTTCTACAATGGGTGAGAATTAAATACACGAAATACACGATTTTTGGGTTACAGTCAGGGAAAGTATAGCTAGTGATGAATATACGGATAATGTATTTCGAAAAGTAATAATTGACTTAAACATTTTTTTCAGGTATAATTTGATAGTTAAAATGCATTTATTTTGGCCTGAGTATGATATTTTTTATTTTACCTCTGGAAAATTCATTATCATAATTTACTAACTTTTAAGAATTACTTCGTGTAAATGATTATCGTTTCAACATTTGCACTCTTCTAAGCGAGCACCGAAATTTTCGAATGCTCGTCGGCAAAGAGACCGCGAGATCGCTGACATCTCTTCGCTGATTTTTTCTTTTAGTTGATAAATAACCCCATAAAAAGAAGTCTGCTGAGGATAGATAGATCTTGACTTCTGAGTGACACACATGGTGAAACACATCTTTGACCACCGGCAGGGACTCATTGGATGTGTAACAAATCGCTCCATCTTGTTGAAACCATGTGTTACGAATGTATCCAGCAAATTCCAGTAACATCGGTCCCAAGAACTTCCGTAACATGTTTACGCGGGGTGTTAGATTCAAATTTTAACGAATTCTAGGCCCATCCTATACTTTTTAACGTTACTTAACGTTACTTAACTGACTACTTGTAGGTAGTAAGTGTCACGCTGACTTCAGCACGAATTCCGGCTCCCTCTCACAAAAGACCAACCAAAAGCGACAGCACCCGTACTGTCGTGTTTCTTTAGTGAGTGCGAGATCGCAGGTCCATTGATACAGGGGTGACAGTTATCATGTTAAGTGTGTGAGCATTGCACACACTGGCACGATGACTGTCATGCCTTTTACGTCCCCAAGCGGACATGAAAATGTATCTCACTGGGCGGCGTGGTGTATCTCAATGGTGTGGACCGCCATTCGTTATGTATGTGGTGATCACAACTCTTGGATTCTATTCAAACTTTCCATCAGCTCTTAATATAGAAAAAAAAAGCTTAGGTATGCAGCTAATGTACGTCTAAAAGTAAAATTGAGTTATTACAAATTCTGAAAAAGCTTTCCAAGAATGCAATCAATCAATATTAGTAATTCCTAATGAATTAATGTGTTAGGTTAGCGCTAATGGATCGGAGCCAAGATTTAACAACCGTATCGGATAAAACAAACTTGAAATATTTGTAAATACGAAACTAAAAGCATACCTACCTATTTTTCAAATAAATGGATTTACACCTCACTGGATAATATTAATTAAGTTTAAACGAACTTAAGACTTAACTATGTCTACAACAAAACTCCTGACCCCTTCTAAACTCGCACACGATCAGGATTCTTGTATTAAAATTAAAAGTTTTTTTAGGTATAGACACAATTCGTAATCGTCAACAACCTTTAACAATCCACTGCTGGACATGGACCTCTCCGTAGAAAGGAGGCTTTAGCCTTTATACCATCGGGCCAGACTGTTTGGTAGGTATAAGGTTTCTTTCAAGTTTTTCTTCTCCTACGCCCCTCAACCTATACCATGAAAAGAGATGGTGTATTCTGAATCCGTCACCACACGGAGACGCAAATGTGTGTAGAAAAAAAGCTTCTATTGTTTTTGTAGCCAATTATTTAGCATTCATTGAATATGAAGATGATAACATTATGTCTAGTTATAACTATGTAATAATCGGTTTTCTTAAGCAAAGAAAACAGATTCATTAATTTTAACAGAAGCAATTTAAAGCAGCTGCGATAATTCAGACAGGAAATAAAACAAAGAACAAAGATGTTTAGTGTAATGCTAAAATAAACAGTTGTTAAATTGATTTAAAGAATAATTTCATAGAGCTTCTTTTTTTTTTTGCAAATGGCATCACCATCTTTGTTTTTAGAATTTTAGCGCCAATTTTCATAGGAATGTTTTACGTCTAAGGCGGGAAATTGAGTATTATTTTCTTTTTCAGATGAATGACGGAGCAGCGCTCATTTTTGCTGATGAGTTCAAGCAGACTCTAGATAAATATCTGTTTGGTATTTGCCCACAGACTTACAAGGTAAATAGTAAAATAACGCATAAAACCTACAGTTGGCGAAAGATCAGAGACATGATTCACGCGTTGCTTACACTATTACTCCTCCCAAAACAGCCAAAAGACATTACTTTCCAGTAAGAACATAATTTAACGTACTTTAATACTTTGTGCTGTTTATCTTTGGTCTTGCGTTGGGTAAACTTTGCCATATTGCTGAATATTTATTTTTGGATTTAAACGAAATGTCACAAAAACCTCAATCAAATCAAATTATATGAGCTGATTTCTTTTTTATCAAATTTGATTTTTAAAACCTAATAACGACAATAAAACGAGCATCTGTTGTGTCAAATTATTGGTCAAATCCGTCCCATTTCACGATGTTACACATTAAAAAAATTAAATGTGTATTATATATTACTCATGCATGGGCGTTGTTGCATTTAGGGCAAAGCAATAATAACCACACAGTTATATACACTATAACGGAGCATAACAAAATAGGGGTTTTAGTCGATGATTTCATTCGCCAATACATTTCAATTTACAACACACACAACCTTTGTTTTAAGCCGTTCTATTTGCTAAACAATTTCACCTACGTATTTATCCCAACTTTACTTTAGTGTACACTACGTTCACACAGGATAAATCTATAAAAGCGAGTTTCGTACATCGAGTACTGTGTATTAATAATACACGTTTGCGCACATCATCCATTTCTGCGACAAATCCTCTCAACCATTAAACAGCTGTTCCGAATGAATTAATGTCCAAGTAAAATTAGAAAATAGCACAGATAATGTGAAAATGTAGTTTTTTTTTAAATGTATTTACAAACAGTCATGGAAATATATAAAATATTTAATTATAGTAACTACCTACGAACAATTTAAAATGACACAAAGTTCAATAAGAATAAGTTATTCCTGAACTTTTTTCAACCCTGTTAAAATGTCAATTCGTTGAAATATTCGTTCAGAATTTAATTCTGATCTACAAACAATAATAATATATTGTATATACGATCATAAGTAGAGCATTACTAAAGCTAGTAGAATACCAAAGCAACTTTCAGCATGACAGTTATATTTGGGTGTTAAATTTAAATGATAGAGTCTATTGTGATCGTTTAAAAACGTTAGTTTGTTATCTTTTCATATAAAATTACTAAAACACTGGGGCTACAAACATAAAACTTTGGTAATTGTTATTTTTTTTATGCTGTAATTACTAAGAAAGGATTTTTGGATATACAACCTTAAAGGTTTAAAATAAGAAATGAACGGTTATATGAAAAATGATTATTTTTAAAATTAGAAACACGAGATAAGACATAATCACCCCAGCCAGCTGTAATTTTTTAACATTGGGTAAAATTATAGCCAGTTATATCCTGCATATATATTTTATACATTAAATTAAGGAATCACAACATTATCTCGCAGTCTCGTTGGCAGATGCCGCTTAAGGGCAAGAATTCCACCGCAGTCCCATGTGACCTTGACGTGGACCAGCAAGAGTTAGCGGGAAGGTGAGTAGTTGTTACCAGCTTTACATTCTTTTTTTGTGAAATCTGTGAATATAATAGATACAATAAAAAATTATAAATTACCATAGCAATTGGCTTTTTGTCTTATTTGGGTCGCCAGAAAGTACCTTAACGGCTCTTGTAAAAGGATATCATGTCGCCTAGCCAAACCCAATTTGAATAATTTATGAGCCATCGTGTAGAAAATCGGAATGGTTTGCGCTCCTTGGGGAAGACCTTCGTTCAGCAGTGGACGGCGATAGGTTGATTTTGTTTATATGTCTGTTTATATATCACACACTTTGGTCATATTATGATAATGATGTAGAACATATGAAGAGTTAAATAATAATTGATCTATTTAAATTACAATATTTATGGTACATACATTACATTTACAGGCTAGCAACACTAGCTCTCCGCGTGACCATAGCTTCGCGGACCGAGTGTTCCCGCCTCGGAACCGCGCTTGCCAACACGCTTGGCGAGCTTGCACGGACAGCAAATAATAGGCATGCACTAGCTGCAGGTAAGTTTTCAAATGAAATATCGGATACAGGATTATTCTTAAAATAGGCAGTAGTTTAAAGGCTCACAAGAAAGATGCAACATCATTGATTTCTTAGGATAAACGATAGTTTTTAAAGGGTTCCTAGCAAATACAATTTTTTTTACTCAAGAATTTTTTAGTAAAAAAAATCAGTGTTATCGTGATTATTGATCTCTTTTGTAAAAGGATGCATTTACTTTTCGTTTTAATATTTTCTTTTATATTTAACGATGTAATGGCGCAACACCAGGAGTCTAATATTGTATACTCGTATCTATCTATTTAAAGACACAACAAATAACACGTCAGATGGACTTATCAGGCAATTCCAGATATATACACATATTTTTACCATATGATTGGTACTTGAACACAATTGCCAATTGTTTATAACTGCTAACTATGACTTCTCGTAAAACTAAGTCTTACCCCTATTTATTAATATTTTGTCGGCGTTTACTTTTTAAACTGGCAACTAAAATGTTATATTTTACAGCGAATAATGAACAAAAGAAGCAAAGGAAGCTTTCCAAAAGTCAAAAAATGAAGATCCAAGCGAAACAACGTACAGCTTTAGCCGTTAAGAAGAAGGCAGCAGCAGTGGCAGCAGCCGCGGCAGCCAAAATGTCCCCTTAAATTGAGTTAATGTTAATTATGTGATATTTACATATGTTAAAACTATTTTAAAATTAAAAATCTGATATTTATTATGTATTTCGAAGACATTTCTATAATGACTTATCTAATATTTGAAAATTCGAACTCCAAAACGGTATGCCCGTTTTTATGAAGTTTTTTGTGTATATTTGGTAGCTCTGAGAATTTGTCGTAGGCTTTTTTGTACCTTTAAGTGACAAAAGGTGGTCATCTCCAGAATTTTTATCGTTCTTTTTCACCCATTTTTTATGGTAATAGGCATGAAAAAAAACTTAAAAGCCTAAATTATTACCTTTCTACAACCAACCCCTATTTTCACACAAAAATATTCAGAAGAAATGACTTCCACGGCAAAGCGCTGTTTGAAGGGTCAATTAGTAGTAATATAAAAATGTTACCAAAATAATATGAGAATAATATTACGTACTATAATTAATTTAAATGTATTTATGTAGCATATCATATATGTCTCGATTTATTAAAACCCACAGACGGTTTAGTGCGTAAGTGGTGTGGTATGAAACGTGCTAAATTTTGGACAAAATGTCGCATTTTTTAGCTGTCTTCCAAAAAGAAGGCGGCAGTATATTCGACTGTATGTATTTTTAAGTATTTATGCTTTAAAAGCATACATTGTCACGAACATAGGGCAACACAGGCCACTGGCAGACCGGAATGTGATGCTCTATGGTCACGAAATGCATTATTTAACACTACATTAAACTAGATCTGTAAGTATTTCTTTGTAGAATTGTAATGCTAAGCTATTTATAAGAATAATGTAATTGTTTTTTAAATAAAGTTATTTTTAATAGGAGTTATTTCATAAAATGATCTCAAATTGCGTGTCGAGGTCCTGAAATTCCAACACATATTTTCTTGAGAAAACATGAAAAAATAGTAGGACCCCTCCCGTTCCCATCCTAACCCTCGCCAGTACTATCCCATCCTAAAGAAATTATAAACCTTTCTCCAAGAAAATAAAGTAACAGCTCTCAAACGGATAACTGAAATTTGCTGCAGATATTTTTTGCGCAGGCGTTCCAGCAGAACAATATAGCTACCAAATTACTAAAAGTAATCAATGACTATTGAAATTAAGAGACGAATACTTTACCAATATCATTAAACCAGATACTATTTCAAGTGTAATTGAGAGTTACGTAGAATCTCTTTTAGTCGCCTGACTAGCTACTAGATAGCCTTATCCAATTTGGTCTTTGTAAAAGTCTACACAAGGATTTATTCAAATGGATCATATAATGATAATTGGTCTTAATAGAACTGCAACATTATCTTCTTAATGTAATCTTATCTAATGCTGAACAAATTGCATTTTTTGGCGTCTTAAAAAGCTCTGTGATTTTAATAGAACTTCGCTCGCGTTTCTCTACAGATTACAGTATCGGGTATACTCACTATACCGTAAACAGAAGCATGTGTCACTATATTTACATACACATCTTCAAGTTTTTGCCCATGTCGTGACGGATTAAGAATACATAGTGTTACCACCCCTAGTCATCCCGTGGGTGTCGTAAGAGGCGACTAAGGGAAGAAACTATTCAGAAAAATATTACAAAGAGAAGGAAAACTTGAAACAAACCCTATTCCAATCCGTCTGGCCAGTGTGGTATAGTGGGCCAAAATCTTCTTGTCAAGGAGAGGCCTATGTCCAGCAGAGGACTGTAAAAGGCTGTTGATGATTCAGGCTTTTGCTAGGTGAATTGGATGGTAACCTCTTAGTTCATCATACGGTATTATTATATCTTATTGTGAGAATATGAATGTATCTATCTGTGTTATATGTATGTGTGTATATACGTATATTTACTTATTTGTGGTCAAAATAGTAGTCTACACATGCTGAATCCTCTGTCATTTATTACTAATTCTACCGTGCACCTACCTCATTTTTTCTCTGCATCACCCGATCTGTTGACTGGTAGAGAATGCCTTAGGGTTAAGTGAGCCGATGCATGTATTTGTGCATAAATAAATACTTCTATTCACGGAAAAAAACGAAAATGTGTGATTCACTTCTTAACATGAAGCAAATGAACACAAAATGTTAATTGGTTTGATACTAATTGCAAGGTAACACGATTCATTTTTCTAAATTTTGTGTACGGTACACATCACGTAGCATATACGTTCCATTGCGTAACCCACCATGGCACAATTTTGTGTTATCTCAAAGAACCACTACAGTGAACTCATGAACTGGACCTAATAGATAACTGCAATAAGTTCAGTTTCAAAAAAACTCATTTGGAGATTTTAAGACATTGTCACCCCAACATGTCAAATTGACAATAATGACTGTCTGAGGAAATTGACAGATTTATCTCACCGGAAAATATTTATTTTGGTTTTAGGTGTTAAAATACAGTTTGTTCAGTTTTTATATGCCGATACCCACCATAATTTTAAAGCCATTTAGATTTAAACATAAAAGTCAAATCTTATTGGAATTTTTAAGAAATTTCGTCATTAAACATTCGCCAATGTAGTTTACGACCGGTTCAAGTTTGTTATGTTGCGAAAATTCAGGTAAACACTCGTTTTTTTTAATAACACTATCCATAGATTAAAATTCTATAATTTTTTTTTGATCTATTTTCAAAAATTTCATACCTCCACAACAAATTTTGTACATACCTACTGTGAATACGATCGTACAAACTAAAGAATAAGAAATTTCCGATTAAACAGCACATCGATAGTTCTATATTATCGAATTAATTTATTGTATATTTGAGTCAAGCTCATTGAATTACAACACTACTAACACTTAATAAAAAAAAATAAGGTTTAATATGTAAAAATTTTAAACCATTAATACAAACTTCTTTTTCTATTAAAGAACTGAAGACCAGTGAAGAAGTTATTATCTATTTTACAAGCTTGGAAGAGTATATTAAATACAATGACAAGCAATGAAAACAATAATGTACCGATTGGCACACAGACTGTGCTCAGCCATCTGATAGACCATGATTATACGTAAGTATCTAACTCATATTTTGCCTCTTTTATTGAAAGTCAATTAATAGTAGTGGTTGAACGGTGGCAGAGTCATGTTTCAGCCAATATTATAAACCGGTGTGTCTAGCGTGACACATCAGCATCAATAGTCCACTGCTAGACACAGGCCTCCTTAGCAATGCGGTTAGTATAGAGTTTGTTTCAAGTTTCTCTTCTCCTACTTCCTTCTTCTAGTTTGACTGTTAGTTGCCTCTAAGTTAAATAGGGATAGTGAAACTCTGTGTTTGTATATTCACAATATAGTGTACATAGGTACTGAAAAGTTGCATGAAGCAACTCTTATGTTGTATTTCACCAAATAAATGAAGTAGCTGTAGCTCTAACATCTAATTCTGGAACGGGCACCCAAACCCTGTACAATAGTTAGTAGTAGTAGTCCATTTGTTTCAAGAAAATAGCTATATTTTTGTTTATACATTTAAATTTCAATATCAATAACAACGTTTGTTTCATAAGTTTTAGATATCCGTGAGCAACATAACTGTTTAACATCATTTGGGTTGTCTACTTGTGTGTCTTCATAGTGCAAAAAATAAAACTAAATTGCAAATAACTTAATTTCAGAAGACACCAAAGACCAAAAGCTAATGTTCATGAAAAAAAACAAAAGAGACGGCTAAAAATAACAGATATCAAAGCTATTTATAACTGTCTTGCATGTGGATATCGTACCATGAACAGAGATGTTCTAAAAAAACATATATGCATCAAAGATCTGAATCGCATCATAGACAAAAACTTCACAAAGAAACTATCAAAGGTAAATGAATTATGTTCAAAACATGTGTCATCTGTTGAAAAATCAAATTTAACAAATCAAGCAGACTCAGAAGGTGGAACTATTCAAAATAAATGTATAGATTGCATTACACAAAAAATTAATGTTGCCACATCTAAATATAAATGCTCAAGGTGTAGCTACACCACACAGAACTTAACTAATTTGAAAATCCACATGCATATACATTCCCGTAGTACACCGTACAAGTGTACAGAATGTGAGTTCTCCGGTGCTGATCTGAAGCAACTTATCAAACATTATGATGATGTAAAAGAAATGCAATGCCAATGTGGGTATTCTACGCATGTGAAACAGCAAATGGCTATGCATACGAGGTCTCATACGGGTGAGAAACCGTTCAGTTGTGGTATTTGTAACTACTCAGCGAGCGATAGAGCTGGATTACATAGGCATATGAAGAAGAAACATGTCATGGAGTAAGAGTATTGAAGAAGTAGAAAATTCTTGGATGTTTTGATAAAAGTATCTCAGCGATATCTATCGTGTGAAACAGAAAATTTTGCATCAGCAACATATATCCCACGGATCTTATTCGCGGTAGTGTTATACTTCGCCAAGTGTCCAGTGTTGCAATATACTAATATCAATAACAATCAATAAATATTGTTAAGTTTATTGGTAACTATATTAAAGTTTTTATAAAATTTTATTATTGCTTTTTTTAATCGAACATCCTCTCACTAATCCTGTACTTTATCTCAAGTCAACTCTACTTACAATAAATACAGAATTATTAAATTACTCATAAGTGAAAAAGGTTTTATATATTATTATTTTCAAGAGAAGAACGTCGAGTACTATTTGGACGGGTTACAGAGATAGGAGCATCGCTGGGAGAAGTGTGTAGAGACAAGGAGACGATGTTGAAAAATAAAATAAAAAATTCTGAATGTTTTGACAACTTTTCAGACATATTTATAAAAATAAATGTTGCTATAAGTCAAATATAGATGGCGATAATCATTACTTGCCCATAAGATAAAACTATTTCTGTATATAAAAATGTAGTCTATGGCATATCTCCTTAAGCTTCCAAGTTCATCTTTATGCTTTATCTAGAACAAAAATATAAAAATAAGTAACTACCACTGAAGACTTAAATAACTACATATACTCAAGGCAATTTAGTCGAGCCATAGTAATAATAACAATTATGAACATACACGTAGTTTTGTTTAACAGCGGGATTTATTCGCGATGAAATTATTTAAAAGATTACTATACTTTTTATTTCAGAACGTTTCGAACGATTTATACCTCTAGTAGTCTGGTGTGCGCCTTTTATGAATATAGGTGTGAATGTTAAGGATATGTATGTATTTTGTTGTCATTCTATTTTTGTACTTTTGTTTCATATTAAATTTCCGAACGATAGATGGCGCTGTTAATGTTGGCTGAATCGCGCTATATCTTAGTTGCCCGAATAATTGTAAATATTTCGGAGAAATATATTTTGTGTGAGATTTGTGAATATACACTTAAACTGAGAATATACGCGTTTCAATTGTTATTGAACTGTATTATTTCTCATCTATGGAATGGACCCTTGATTTCGTTCAACTGGTGCGAACGAAACGTCGGTAATGAGAAGATATGGAAATCCTTAAGTAATGTTAATGCAAATAAGTCCCGCTGTGCAACAAAAACTTTGTCTATGTGTAAAAACCGCGAAAGTTAAAAAACAGTTAATAATAAACATAGATCCAGAAAACTGAACAGTTCTTTCATTTATTTTTATTCGACAGAGATTAAGAAATGTTAGCTTTCTTCCTCCCTCCCTCACTAGCCCAAAGAGGGAGGGATTATCACTCTTACTTTATTAGAAAAGTCACAAAGGAGTGAATGAACTTGGCTCACTCGAACAAGGCTTGGCTTTGACCTTTGACCCGACGAGCTGACTTTGAGGTGACTGTAAGGAAATTTTTGCAAAGAAAATCTCAGTAAGTCACGTGACGTAACAGTGCCCCGTTAGCTATGAGCGTGCGAATCACGAATCCCGTTTAATAATGTAGCAAAATTTAGTTAGAGATAATTGTAAAAAAAACAAAATCTATTGTCAAAGTTCATAGATAGGGAACCACGAATCCCGTTTAATAATGTAGCAAAATTTAGTTAGAGATAATTGTAAAAAAAACAAAATCTATTGTCAAAGTTCATAGATAGGGACATGTTTACAAGATATTTTTCTGGTTGTAAAATATATTTTTAATTCTTGACTCAAAATACATAATTTACAAGTATTGGTTAGTGCTAGTGGCGATGTAATTCAATTGTTTTTTTAAATCATTGGGATAAAGTCTAAAATATTTTAACAAACACTTGACGCGGTTTGTAACGAAAACCTTGTTCTAGAGGGAACCTCGACAGCCAATTTCAATCTCGATATTTTCATCGATTTTTATATATTTATTTTTAACTCACCTTGTATTACATCCATGAGCCGGATTTATTATAATATCATATGGCATTTTCTGCCAGTCAACCTTTAGGTGGCTAAGAAATATGGCAGAGTTTGTCTATTTTGAATAAATAATTATTTAAAAAAAAATATGTATCATATAGGCTGGGCCACGAATTAGTTAACATTTGAAAAATCGTATAAAAAATCATTTGATATATTATAAAAATTATTTATTTACAAGAAAACTAATTAGTTGGAATTTAATTTTTAAAAATTACATCGTGTTACTAACCACGCTTTCGACGTTCGCACTCTTCTAAGCGAGGCCCGAAATTTCCGAATACTCGTCGGCAAAGACATCACGAGATCGCCGACATCTCTTCGTTAATTTTTTCTTTTAGATGACGTAGTGTATTTGTTTTGTTGATGTAGACACAATTCTTCAAATAACTTCATAAAAAGAAGTCTACTGGGGATAGATCTGGACTTCTGGGTGGCCATGAAATGTCACTTCGCCTGGCATTCAGCTTTGCCGAAAACATGACTGACGACCGGCAGGGGGATTCATTGGATGTGTGACAAGTGGCTCCATCTTGTTGTAGTAATATAATAAGTTGCAATAAGATAATAGATTTAAATGTTAATGAATTCTTGGCCCATCTTATATGTTATATATATTATAGTATATTTATACAATATACCTACATATATAACAAAATATATAAAGTGACGAGACTGAGGCAATTTTTGCTAGTTGTCTCTTGTAAAATTCTCTTGGTGTTAAATTTATCACGGTTCCACAATAAAAGGGATAGGACAGCAAAATAAGACAAAGAAACAAGAGGTGTGTTATGCAGAGGAGTAGAAGATTATTAGTTGAGCGATGATTTCTGTCATGGTTAGGACATAATCATTTAAACTGTGAAGTAAGATAAGTGAGTGCTGCAGGACTATTAAGTAGAAAATCAAGGGTAGTCAGGGCCCACAAGCTACGGCACTGACGTATCGGTAACCATGGCAGCTGGGTTGACATGAATCGAATGCAGTTGTTGAGAAGTCGATCGTGTATGTTAAGTAGATCTGTATTCAAGTCAAGAATACATCAGAATAGCCAATGATTGAGAAGATCAAAGCCTTTACTAACAATAACTTATTGTAGGTGGTAGGAAGTTCTTAAACCTATACAGCGATTGCAAGATGCTAGTAACTCCCTGACTTACGTTCACAATTAATATGGTTTCCAGGTGAGGCTGGAATCAATCTATGATCACAGATCTTTGACAAAAGGTATAATGAATACGTTATAAAAAATTAGCGGCAGTTTTGACGTATCTAATCTGCTTATCAGGCTAGGGCTACTAACGGTTGTTGACAGACAAAATGCTACGACCAGTTTTAAATTACTTCCAAATCACCATTAATGATATCAATTGTTTCTACTAAATGATCAAGGCTGGTCTGTAAGTAAATTTAAAAGTCACACGGAAGATCGAGAGTGATGAGATTGTGGCACATCAGCATCAAGATTACACCAATTTGTTGATGTTTCATTAATATACTGACTAAACTGCTGATACTCCTAAAGATAAAATAAAAAGCATTCCAGTTCCTCGTTAGAGATTCTATAGTGAGTACCAATAGATAAAAGGATGTCATGGTAAACTGTGTTGAAAACGTTGGAGAAGTCAATCAGGACTATTGTTAGTTGTACCTTTGGTTAACCAGAGGTGGATACTTATCGTACAAATTGTGACAAATGTCATTAAATACCCGAACCTTGCCATTAAAAGTAACCACTTGGAGAACTGACATTAGTAAGATTAATAATGTGCGATGTTAGTAAGAGCATAAGAAATTATAAGATTGAAGTGATTATAACATTAAAACTTCACTATAATGAATAAAATGATTTTTACTTATAAATAATTTTACTCTACAATCGATAATCGATTTAAAAATTAATCGAAATAGCAGCACTTACCTCTAGACAAAAGAACTTGTTATTATTATACGGGCGTACTTAACCTTTTATTTTCATGTTTCACTTTAATTTTAACGGAGAAAATATAGAAATCAAGAAAAACCGTTATTAATGTGAAACTATTAACAATAACCATATTCAATCTGTGTTAAAAAACATTAAAAGGTATGTGTTTCATTCAAAATAAGTACATATTAGTATAATTAGTTCACAGCGTAGTACACTCGTGTGCAGTTATTTCGTGAGAAGACTTATTGTTTCTTGCATTTATGAATAACAACGCCATTTTGTGAACTCTCAATGATATTTTTGTGTTATGTTTACGTTAATTTATCTATAAAAATATGTAAAGTGTTGTGAAACAGTGTTTGTATGTGTGATTGTTGACTTTTTATGAAGCGTCGGCATTTAGCTATATATGGATGAAAAAGTTTGTATACTAAATAGTTTTGTTTCGCTAATTGTTTGTTTTTCTTTACTCTTTTCACTTCATGCACTATCATTAATAATGTTATATTCGAACTTAATCTCATTGTATAATACTAAGTTTTATTGAATCATTATTTCGCAATAATGTTTTATTAACTCTACACATCCGGCCTACGCACAGAGGCTACTTTGGACGAAACATGAAAAAAAAAAGCACGAGTTTTATGTCTTATACCCAATAAAAACAAACTTAATTAATTTTTTTTTGCATAACCTGTGTTATTATATAAATAATGTAGGTATACATTACCTACATTAAGTAGCTAGCAGAAATTATTCACCAGAAAATGGTCTTCCAAATTCCTATTCAAATGATGCCAATACTACTATTAACTTAAACAAATATGGAAAGATTAAACTCTAGAGCTAAACTAACCAAAACTAAACTAGTATAACCTGTTTTAAAATAGTCATAGGAAATACTTACCACTAAGACTAAGATCAAGGTGGTCCACAAAGTACCTTAATAAAGGTGATCCCCACAAGGTGGTCCGACCACCTGTCGAAACTCGCAGGAATCGCAAAATGGACGGGACTGGCTGTTGTGGAGAACCTTCGGGGAGGCCTATGTCTAGCAGTGGAAGCCTGAGATGATGATGATGATGATGAAGGCTGAGATTTACACATCAAGATGTATTTTGAACGCTGTCAAACTGACCAAAACAAATAGTATACAACTGTTGATTGCTAAATTTCTTTCTGCTGTATCTATGATTGTCAATAGTGTTGTTACTATCACTATAATCTCATCTATTTGCATGCACTCCATCTATATCTAAGTTTTAAATGTCGTTACCACAGTGATTCATATGTAACCTCTTTACAAAAGTATTTAATCCACATTAAAGGACCCCTGTCTGGCTAGTGTGGTGTAGTAGGCAAGGACCGTTAATAGTTCACTGCTGCCTCCTTAGAAAGGAGGTTTTTGACTACCATACTACACTAGCCAGATGGGTTGATGTAGGGTCTGTTTTACGCTTAAAAACTTTTGTAAAAGGGTGATAATGATAAAATATCACTGAATATAATTTCACTCGACTATTATTCAATGTATCTCTTGATGATGGTAGAAATGCGTTTATTAATAGATTTAGTATACTTCTGTTAGATTTAGATCTTCCATACTTTGTAAATATTGCTATAACCATTATTTCTAGCTAGTTGCTAAGCTAGAGGTTATGGTGTTTGATTCGCACCTAAAAGTAGATACCATTGCACAGGCTCTGCCTAGTTTGAGAACGGGTGTTTGGGCTGTAAAGAAACTACTTCATAACCCTATCAATTTTCATTTATTTTTATAATCGAAGTCTATGATAGTGATATACCCCTTGTTTGTATAGTAGTCATCATGACAGGGATGTACTTAGGTGTTTAATTAGCATGGTATGGCTAGATATGCTTTGAACGCCCTCTAGATTTGGTTGATATGCATGGTGCATGGTAATCGAGATACTGTAGTTGCATGTTTACAGAGCTTTTCATCTATTAGGGGTGAAGTGGGGTGGTGTGTCACAATTGGGCCGATTAAAGTCACATGGCGTGACAGCCAGACTATGGTTACAAACCTAGCCTATCACAGATATAAATACTACATGAAAACCCCTGCAAATTTAATCTGGTTATAATTTAAAGCAATTAAAACATACTAATTGTACATGTTTGTTGCGTACTTCGATTACCCGAAGTTTTAAAACGGTTGCACAGTATTGTATAATTTTATCACAAATAAGTCCCACTGTACAACACAAACAGACTAAAAACAGTTACTATTCATGGTTAGTCACCTCACTACTTCCAACTATCCTGAGTGTTGTGGGTTTTAATCTCCATATAGGACAACACTCGATCCATGAATTGTTGTTACGTCTGAGTGTTCGTTTCATGTATTTCTATAAACTTCCTGTGACATAACTTAGCAAAACTATTAATATATTGTTTCAAATAATCCATAATGTCTTTCCAGATGTTCTGTGTTCAAGAAAAAGAAAGAGCGAATACATTTGCAACAGACAAAGATCCCCTGAGCATAGGATCAGAGTCTGATGATGAAGAACCGGAAGCTAAACGTCTCAAGTACTCCCCGCTTAACCTGCAAGTGTACCAGATACCCGCCTTTAACACACCAAAGTCACTGTCAATATACCCGACGAACACGCTACCTAATTTTGTGAACAATCCGCTTAACCTAGCCAATCCACTCACTTTTGCAGACACAAATGGACAAAATAGAGACAGTATTGTAAAATCTCTACATAACAGGTATGTGTGTTTTTAATTTAATTCTTACTATCCTTGACTGGTTTAGAGGTAGTGGGTTTTATTCCCTGCTCAGAAAATCATTTTGATTATAACATATATTTATATTAATGTTTATAATTGTGTTTATGGCACAGTCCGGTTACTGTGATACCGCTTACTGGTGGCTATCTCGGACTCGAACCGACCAAAAACCGTTTGAAGTACCAGTAGCCAGGGACCCAGGTGTACCCTGAAAAGGACGACGCAAACACACTTAAACATACATATATATAAGTAAATAAATGTCCCTTTCTCTAAATAAAACTAATTGTAAACTTATATTTTCCAGATATTCATTGCCCTCGAAACTCACGATAACACCAGTGGTGAATAACGAAGTTGTAAGATACAAAAAGAATGGAGAAGTAGCTAAGAAGAGAGGACCCCCAAAAGGGTACAAACGGAAACCCAAATCAGATCTGTCGCAGAGTTTTAATGGCACTTTACAGGTAACATAGACTATACTTTATTTATATATTGTCTTAAGAGTCAAAAGGCTGGCAACACACTAGTGACTGTCCACCAGGTAACTGTCCGGTCTGTCATAAGAAAATACAGCTTTCTTTTACAACTTCACCTCCTCTCCAGTTAAATAAACTCCCATGGATCATAACTTACCAGGGGAAATAAAAACCCTCGTGTTTAGCTAAATTTAAAATAAATGAATAATTGATTTATTCGTCCTGGTGGGAATTGAACCCACAATATTTGGCTTAGCTTACTAATTTAGTATTGCAAATTTATCGGTCAGAGTGGCATTCATTGGGAGTTGCTGTGCTTGAGGTCTTAGGTTCGATTTGGTTGGACAAAATGTTTGTATGATCTGCAAATATTTGTGTCGAAGTTTGGGTGTTTTCTATGTGTAATATGTATGTATTTACAAAAAAAAATGTATATAAGTGTTCTATCAGTCAATCTAGTTATCATAGCACAAGCTCTGCTTAGTTTGAAACTAGATGACGTTTGTGTGTCAAATGTCCGAAATGGCCGAAAACTTATGTCCAGCTATGGACTGCGATAGGCTAATGATAATTGCAAACTGGCCTGTCAATTTATTAAATCACTAGCTTCTATGGCATATTGGGGTTACATTAATGAGAAATTAAGATTAGAAGTACCTTGAAAAATAACTAAGTATTGTATATTACGACTGCACGGTACGTCTAGTGATTTAAGTGGTCGCCACGCTGCTCTCTACTCCGCCGAGTGTTGTGGGTTCAAACCCCACATGGAACAACACTTTGTGTGATCCACAAATTGTTGTTCTGAAATTGGTTGTGTTTTTTAAATAAATAAATAAAATAATTTTAAATTAGCTCAATTGGTGCAGCAGTTTTCGTATTTTTTTTATAGCAGTTTTCGAAAATTTTTATATATTTCAGCTCAACAGTCTTATTTGGCCTATTGCAGAAAAACCTTGATATTTTTTTTTTAATTTTCAGACACAAAACACAATTTTATCCAGTTTACTAGCAGCTAACAATACAAGTATCACGGGAATTAGCATACAGCCTGCCCTTCTCCCGGAGCCTATCCCACAAATAGTAATACCTGAAGGTAAGGGTCTGTCTATATTGTTCACCTTTACTGCCTCGATGGCATAGTGGTTTAAACTGCTCTCGCTTTTTTATACATAGACTAGCTGTACCCGCGAATTCATCCTTGTGGATTTTTTTTATAATTCTAAAATGTAAGTGGCCTAAATTTCCCTATAACATCAGCTATCTGTTAGTGGAAGTCTCGTCGAAATCGGTCCAGCCGTTTCAGAGATTAGCCGGAACAAACAGACACAAATTGTAAAAAATGTTATTTTGGTGTATGTATCATATGTATATTCATATGCATGTAGTAAAAAGCGATTATTTCAACATTACAAACAGACCCTCCAATTTTATTTATATGTATAGATAGATAGAGATAGAAATCTCTTTATTTGTACACCATATTACAGAGTTTTAAGGAGAAGGAAAACTTGAAACAATTCCTATACCAACCCGTCTGGTCAGAGTGGTGTAGTAGGCCAAAACCTCCATGCTAAGGAGAGACCTATGTCCAGCAGTGGACTGTAAAAGGCTGTTGATGAAGAGAGTAGATAGAATGTCAGATATACAATGTACAAAGGGTGGCCTTATTGACAAAAGCAATCTCTTCCAGGCAACCTTAGGATGGATCAAAATGTTTTGGAGGCATGGTAGTACTTACGAAGTGTTTGCTATTAAATATAATTAATAACCTACACACATAAATAAAAAAATAAAAACTTATACATAGCGGTATACACACACACACACATATATAACTACAATTATTTAAGTAGCTTATAAAAAAAAAACCTAAGTCGTGCCTGACAATTATCTTACATAATATTTATTATGTACAAAAAACCTATATAAACATAACAAAACAAAAATAATCGTCGCCACACTACACTGTTCAAAGCAAAATGGAAAGATAAAAACGAAAATAATTGGCTTGCTTTTTATGAGAGAGAGAGAGAGACAGACAAACATGTGCACGCCGCACGGCTTACTACACTATAGCAAAAAGTGTCGTGACAACTTTTCGTTTGAATTTTTTCCGTTTAGCCTCCTTCGCAACGTGTGATAAGGAACTTTGTTCCAATATTCCTGAAACATTTTTTGACAGCATGTAGTGTTTGCGCTTGCCTGAAACATATCAGCGGTGCATTCTACAATCGTACAGCTTCGATACTCGTTTTTCCTTACAATAGGATACTTTGTGAGCCACGAGTTATCGTTTTGAGTCTGAGTGTTCTTTGTGACTGTTGCTTGACTTTTTGTATGTATGTGACAAAGAATACATTGTTAACGCGACAGTTATCTTTAAAAACAGTAGCAGTCGTGGGACTGCCGATAGAAGTGACAACGGAACTATTAAGTTGAGAGTAATTAAAACTATATGCAAAAATTATATGAAATTTTTTATGTTTCATATATAGCTATATATAATATCATATATAATATATAATAATAATAAATTTCATATATAATATATAATAATAATAAATTTCATATATAATATATAATATCATATTCTCCATAGCTATAGATATACTATTATCATTAGCATGTCGGTGACGCGAACCGAAGATTTTACCCTCTACCAAAACGCTCAACGCGCCCAAAGAAGTTTTCACTTCAAAAAAATGTTTATACTTAAAAAACTTTCCATCATACCTTTACGAAATATCACGAAGGTTCGAGAAAGAAAGAGAAAATTCAAGAGAATATGTTCTAATAATAATGCACTGTGGCACAGAAGAATGAACTTTATTAGAATAGAAATAAGGTCGAATATAGATTGCCGCGTAATTAACTTGTTTACATTCAAAGCGTTTCTCGGCAACGGTACCGTCCGAATGTTTTGTTAACTTTCGTTAATTTTCGAAAATGCTAGTTACTGCAGTGCGATAAACATCGAACCCAGCGACCTCAGCGATCATTCCGGACGATGTCCTGTATGTTTGAAAATTTTAGTTTGTTTGTAATAGTCTTGTTTAGACGTCAGATGGCTTATTTTTCCAAACCAACGAACACTAGTACATAACGATACAGAGTTAGGGATCTGTCTTGATGTTAATATTAACGATACGATTGACCTAGTGGTTTAAGCGGTCGCCACGCCGCTCTCCACTTCGCTGAGTGTTGTGGGTTCAAATCCTACATGCGTAATCCACAAATTGTTGTTCTTAGTATGGGTGTTCTTTGTGTCCGTTTCTTGTATGTTTGTAAAGTTCCCGTGATAAAGGATTTCTTCTTAACGGGGTGGGTTTTCTTTAAAAAAAAAATTTAAATATTTAAAAATGCCTTTTTTTCATGTTACTTAGGCCACTTAGAGAGTAGGCAGATTTGAGGAGAGAAAGAAAGTGACGGGTATCCAATAGAAAATGATAGAATGTATGACGACATTTGGCAGGCTATATATGTATGAAAACAGTTCAGGTACTGTAGAAATTATATTTCAAATATTTAACATTGTATTTCGACATTATTTTAAATATACCCGCACTTACTGCTGGAGTAGAAAGATGCATGGGTCCGGGTTAACAACAGCTCCTTCCTCCTACGTCAGGCGTAGACTGGCACACCGTGCGGTTTTAGTCGATCCGATTCCGACACACCACCCCACTGTCAACCCCAGTGGGGTGAGGGCCCGTTGGGAGTTCCCACAGGTTAAAAAGGGGGGGGGGGGGGGGGGGTTAAAGAGGCGCATATTATTTTTGCATTAACTGTCAGGGTCACTTATTAGAACAACAGAATTGACATTTTGTCAAGCTTACGTCTATTTTTATTTATTTATTTACACTTAATACACTTTGTACATCGGAGGACCTAATGCCCATGGCATTCTCTTTCAACCAACCTCAGGGTGGTGTAGAAATATTATAAGGAATGTGTACACAGGTTAAATTAGGAAAGAAAATATACCTTACATAAGCAAACTTATGCATACACGAACACATACAATACATACAAATTTATATACATAAATACACACATGTATGAGTCATCGTCAACAGCCTTTTACAATCCATTGCTGGCCATGGACCTCTCCTTAGCAAGGAGGTTTTGACCTATTATTCCACGCTGGCCAGACTGTTTCAAGTTTTCCTTCTCTTTGTAATGATGTTGTCTTGCATACTTTGTTCCCTTAGTCGCCTTTTACGACACCCACGGGATGAATAGGGGTGGTAACACTATGTATTCTTAATCTGTCACCACACGAACACATACATATTTAGATTAAATTTGTGTTTTAACTGCAAATTTCAGGCGTAGAGTTGGTAGAGCTTCTTTTAGACCCTGAGGACTGGTTTCCTGGGGAGCCCTACAAGATGGTGTTCAGCCGTAAGAAGAAGCCTAAATGGACGAATTTTCCTTATAGATGCGAGCATTGTTATAAGGTAAATTCAATCAAATTTAAGTGCAATATTTCTAAGGTAGTGGAGCCACACTGGTATTGGCACGATCAGGCCGGCTCGACCGGGGCAGTACTGCCCTCTCACAGAAGAACAACCTAGAGCGACAGCATCCGTGCTGTCGTGTTTCGTCGGTGAGTGCGTGACCGGAGGCCTATTGATGAAGGGGTCACAGTTATAGTGGGAAATGGGTCGCGATGACTGTCATATGACCCCAGAGTCTGAAAAAACATCTCACTAAGTCACCATAGTCTGGGTTACCATATTGTAGCGTCAGTATGGTGACCTCAACTCTTGGATTCTATTCGTGTTTTCCATCAGGCAGAGCGGTCACTTTGGCAGGCTCTTGAAAATTTTTAAGAAATAAAAGAATTATATTTCGAGGGTTTTTGTATTTACAATGGTAGTTCATAGAAGATGTTCAGCAAAATGTGTGTGTTGTCAGGGCTACCGCGTGGTGTCGACGCTGCTGTCGCACGCGGCCGAGCGGCACGGCGCGGTGCCGCGCGAGCTGGCCATCCCGTGCCCCTGCTGCCCGCACGTGTCCACGCGCCGCATGCACCACAAGAAGCACCTCGAGGGCCACGAGAGCCGCCGCCACAGGATATTCTGCATGTACTGCATACCGCAGTGTCAGTATACGCCTACTTGCAACTATATCTGCACGGGTAGCGTAGTGGTTCGTAGTGTTTTGGGTTCGAACCCCGCGTGGGCCAACACTTTGTGTGATCCGCAAATTGTTGTTCCGAGTCTGGGTGTTCTTTGTGTCAGTTTCTTCCATGTTTTAAAGTCCCTCGGAGGATACGGGATATATTCCTAAAACGAGACTTTTTTTTTTATCAAAGGCAGAAAAAACATCTCTGACTGTAGCAGCCTCTCGATTGACCTCTAACTGATCTTTTGGATCTTAGATCCCCCATTCGAGGTGCGAGTTTTGCTCATGCATGCCATAGGGATTGCATGAAATTGTACGCGACATGTAGTAAGAAAAATTTAACTTGAATCGAAAATATTTCTTACATCTGATGCATGAGCATGTCATAGAACCTGCATGCAGTAACCGTTTCTATTAACCGTTTGGTCTTGCTTGCGAGATTTTTAATATAAAGTAGTTCCCCGCACTAATACACCGCATACGGGGAATTCCCGAGTGCCGTATATAAACTGAGCTAACGATAGAACGCTTTCGTAGTCTTTTTTAATATAGAATCACCAGTTAAATAACATTTATATAGTTGATTACACGGTTGGCCTAGTGGTTTAAGCGATCGCCACGCCAATCTCTACTGCGCTGTGTGTTGTGGGTTCAAACCCCACATGGGACAACACTTTGTGTGATCCACACATTCTTTTTCTGAGTTTGGGTGTTCTTTCTATCCGTTTCTTGTAGGTTTGTAAAGTTTCACGCAACATAGTTTTCATTCTTAGGGCGGGTGTTATCTTTAAAAAAAATATAAGTTTACAAGCTAAGTAAAGTCACAGGTGAACACAGTACGTAGTTCAGTGGCTAGAGTGCAGACAATTATACATATCATCACCAAACAACCTTTTATAGTCCACTGCTGGACATAGGGCTCTCCTTAGCAAAGAGGTTTTGGCCTACTATACCACGCTGGCCAGACGGGTTGGAATAGGGTTTGTTTCAAGTTTTCCTTCTCTTTATAATGATGTTGTCTTGTATACTTTGTTCCTTAGTCGCCTTTTACGACACCCACGGGATGAATAGGGGTGGTTACATTATGTATTCTTAATCCGTTACCACACGGACATATAATTATATTTAAAAAATAAACAGACTACATAATCAAACAATATAAAATAAAATCACAACAAATCCAATCACGTTAGGTTTTTGTCTCATAAACGACATTAATAAACAATAAATTAAAAATCAATCAAATTAACAATAATTAAATTAAAATTAGAACGATAAAATGAGGATAAATTATCATAATTTATATATATATAATTATATAAAAATATGAATATAATTATATATAATTGGAAGATAATTATTAATAATGTATTCGAACATACATTGTTTTTAATTGCCCAAAGAAATTATTAAGTATATCTATGTCAAATTTTGGCTATATCGTTATATTGCCTCGATAATCTCACAATAGGTGAGTGCTTGCCTAAGTTTTATATTATATTATTATTATGTTACATAGACAGGCAGGCAGTTGAAACAACTATTAAAAGCCTGCATCCTGAAAGGTTCCAATCAGATTTCTTTTTTAGATTCCATTAAGAATTTGTCACGTTACATTTTGGGCAAATATAACATCATCTGGAACCTTGTTCCAAAGCTCTGACCACACAATTGCTTAGAAAGTGTATGTGAAGGTTAATGATGACGTTTGTGCGATGTTGAGGAATGTTAAACATAACAGCGATGAAGTGGAACCCTGGATGGAATATTTATGGAAAACTAGCTGAGAAAGCAATTGATGAAATGATGAAATCTGCAATTGTACGGCGAGATTTGAGAGATGGAAATTAAAATGGTTTACTTTATCTTCGTATGTTGTAATTGAGCTTTTGATATTAACCTGTCGCGTTTCGTTTGTGAGTGGGAGACCGCAGGCTCATTGATGTAGGGGTGACAGTTACAGTAGTAGCTGTGTGAGCCTTACACTACCACGATGACTGTCATGCCTTTACGTCCCCGAACGGGGCGTGAAAAGCACCTCACTAGGCCGGCCAGCAGGGTCACCATACTGCATTTTCTGCATTTGTAATGAATATGGTGAGCACAACTCTTGGATTCTATTCATGCTTTCCATCAGGCAGAGTAGAGTCGATGTCGAATATATTCTAGGCGGTGCAGATAGATCAAAGCAGTGCAGACGAAGGTCTCTGGAATTCTTTTGACAGTCTAAGATAAAGCCCAAGAGCACGAGACGTCTCTTTTTTAGTTATATTGTCATGTTCTATGAATTGTAATTCATAATCTACGTAAATACACAAACTGCCAACTGCCTCGTTGGTCTACCGGTTGACGTATGCGACTACCGATCAAGAGGTCTCCGGTTCGATTTCCGAGTTGGGTCAATAAGTCAATAAGTAGTTTACATAAACTATCTATATCTGTCTGAAGCAAATGAGAATCATATTCAGACTTTGTCATGCGTGTTAACTTAAGATCATCGGCGAAGAGGTAAGATGCTGAAAGTTTAAAATTTCTCGTAAGTAATGAAAAAAGTGGGCCTACATTTGAACCTTGCGGCACTCCAGAGGTTGCAAATTAGGATTCGGATTTATCTCAATCTACAACAACTGTAGAATGTCTAGTACGTTGATATGAATAACACCACTTTAGGCTTGTGTTGGTTATGTCTAAGGAATGTAGCTTTTGTGGAAGTATGTTGTGATTCATCTTATCAAAGGCCTTTGAAAAACCGGCATAAACCGCATCTACTGTAGTTATTTCTGAAATGTACGTCACAAGATTCGTATTAGTCGGTTTTTTCCCTGTAAGTCCATGCTGATTGTGAGATAAATAGTTTTTCGTATGTTTATAACATATTGGATAGACCATTGATTCAATGGACAACAATTCAGATTTGGCACGATTCTGACCTGTTTCCACAAATCAACCTATCGCCGTACACTGCTAAACGCAGGTCGCCTCCAAGGAGCGCATCTTGGACGACCCGGATCCATCCACTTGCGTGGAAAACAATACGGAGAGTGACAGTTTCTGGTTAAAAATTCGCACGTATGGGCTTAAGGGTGAGCACCAGGTGTCACTCTCGACAGTGGGAGGGACCACCCACTGACCAGGTACCGCCCACTTAAACTAGCCGGCCAATAAGGTACTGGTCCGCCCTGACATTGGCTGTTCCGGCGTATAGTATACAAGACAATAGCGAAAGAAAGGATAGAGAAAATGCCCAGTTGAAGCTCACAAAGCACATATTACCTAATTCCATATCGCAATCGTCTACTAAAGCGCCAATCGTTCAGGCTCTGCTGCTGCTATTGTATTGGGTTCTGCAAACATACCAAATACAACAGAGGCGCTGTGTGAACCATCTGAACAAATAAAAAGGCCTACTAATAATAATAATATTTAATATTTATATACTTTTTAATCTTGGCAAGTAATTTCAATTTTTGGCTCAGAACTTAAGAGGAATGGGAAGGCGAATATTCCCCATTACGGTATATTACCCCTGGCAGGTATCTCTTGATGTTTGCTTGAATAACAAAGTAGAAACTTTCAATCATAGTGTCCACATCCGTGCAAGATACAAACTCTTTGTTCCAGTTCCATCTCAGTGAA
Source organism: Hypercompe scribonia (assembly GCA_949316085.1). NCBI lineage: Eukaryota > Metazoa > Arthropoda > Insecta > Lepidoptera > Erebidae > Hypercompe > Hypercompe scribonia. The sequence continues at coordinate 6,436,546 of OX438994.1, forward strand.
TTTAATTTATTTAATCAACTGCACTTACGGCATCCGACCAAACATTATCACCTCACCTGGTCGGAGGACCCTCCCTTTATGTTAGAGGAACATGACACCTGTTCTTCTAAATATGTATAATATCTATGTGTTTACAAAAAAGGATGCTCAGTTTAGGACTAGATGGCGTTGTGTGAACTTATAGATTGGCCAACACACACCGAGCCATTGCAACATTACAATGTTATAAATATACCAATAAAAACGTATGTATATATACTAAAACCTACCACTGAGGATATATGAGGAATATGGCAACATCCAGATACTAAGCCATCAAAGAGTTGAACAGAGTACCCTGATTTAACCTGATTAATGGGCGTGTACTGTGACGTACACTAGATGCTACACTACCGAAGAACTAGTTGAACAAACATGTTTAGTCATAGAAATATCTATACAGGCAACATTTATGTGTATTCAAATGTATAATTAAACTACCTTTATCCTCCTGCTTTACTCGCAGTCGTTAAATGAAGTCAGTACAACATTGCTATATATGTCTATGGTGTATGTTGTATGGTCTATATTGTGTATGGTGATATAGTCTCTTCCATCTAATAATTGTGAAATGAAAAAAGAAACTTTTATCAAGATTAATAATATTAATTGAATCAGTGTTGCCAGCATCAGACCAGTAAACTAATGCATTTATAGTTTTAAATATGTGGGTACACCATATTTCTGTATTTTATATTTTTATTTGAGCCATTTCTATAGAATATTTGTTCAATATCTGATCAAGCTCTTAGGAAGGTTTCTACAACTCTCTTGAGAATGTAATCCTTTTTAGAAAGGACAGAGAAAGAAAGTTTATTGGGAAAGTTAGGATAAGGTTACAAGAGACCTTCGTACTTTACCTTTCCACCACCTTTCAAACAAAGGTTCAACTAAAGAATTTCTCAATTCAATGTGACTGCACATATGGCCTACTGGTTTAAGCGGTCGCCATGCCGCTCTTTACCACGCTAAGTGTTGCGAGTTCAAACCCCACATGGGACAACACTTTGTGTGATCCACAAACTGTTGTTCTAAGTTGGGTTGGCTGGGTTTTCTTTATGTTTCAGGATTTATTCCTAGTGCGGGCGTCTTTTTTTTAAAAAAAAAGAAAATTATAAAGAAATAAAAATAAATTACTTTAATCTAGACTTAAAATAAGACTGCTTCGTTGGTTTAGCGGTTAGTGTATGCAACTGTCTATCAAGAAGTCTTTGGTTCGATCCCGACTCGGGCCAAAAAGTCTTTCTGTTTATAGAAATGCTTTAATAACATCTCAGAGTCAGGAAGTTGGGGTCTTAATCCCCTTGCCTCGGCAAGCACGTAGAGTCGTAGATTCCGGTTGTGAACATCTATAGCAATCGACATTAGGAAATCAGTGCCCTCAAATATATTATCAACTAGTTAATTGAATTCTCGAATTCAGTTCACCTAGGGGTTGCGGTGGTCTTATGCTAATCGACTGCACGGTAGGCCTGGTGGTTTAAGCGGTCGCCACGCCGTTCTCTACTGCACCGAATGTTGTGGGTTCAAGCCCCATATGCGACAACACTTTGTATGATCCACAAATTATTGTTCTGTGTCCGTTTCTTTAATTAATTGTATTTATTTCTTGGGTGTCGTAAGAGGCGATTGAGAAACTACACGGAACCACATCACTACAAAGAGAAGGAGAACATGAAACAAACCGTATACGAACCCGTCTGACCAGCATGATATAATAGACCAAACACTCAGTTCGGAGAAGAAGCATATGTCCAGCAGTGGACTGTTACAAGATATAATAGATCAAGTTCTGCCACTCTCTGTCTATCCTGTGATTCAGGCCACTAGAACAAACGCAGCACCTAGTCCAGCAATTTAGAATATTTTATTACTCTATACTTATCTATGCTATTGTTATTTTTCAGATGACCCTTCAGAACCATACGTAAAAGAACCCGTAAAGTACCCTTACGACAAGTTTCCACAGTACTGGTACGCGTCTGAAGAATCCTTAAGACTTCATAAAAAAAGGAAACATCCATACGCAGCCATGTTCGGTTACAATTGGTTTTGTACGTGGGGCGAAAACCAACCTAATAGTTAATAATAATATCAGGAAAAAGAACAAGTCAACGCGACCTGCTAAGGTAATAATATTTTTAAGTTTGACGCTGGCAACTCACAGTATTTTTAATGTTAGTAGAAATTTTCTACCACAATTTTTTTATTAGTATTTTTTTTGTTAACTAGCAACGAGTTAGCATTTTTTGTGGTGGAACACAGAAATAATCACGTTTATTTTAACAATAATTATTTTAAGTAGCAATTTAATACATTTGATTAATATGATTTGAATAAAATGTATCACAATAAAAAATGATTGTAATTTTAAATAGTTTTAGTATGGCAATACAATTAGTTCTTATGTACTTGTGATCAAAATTATTCCAAGTTAGTGATATGACTATTCAGTGTGTTAAGAGGCTGGCAACACTTTTTAATTTGAATACACTATGAAAACATATTGGTTATAAAATTATATTAATAATAATCATGAAATAAAAAAAAAAATTGTAACAATATTAACAATTAGAATCAGTGTTGCCAGCATCGGGCCAGTAATTTTAACTATACATAATAAAAGTAGTATTATTTTATATAAGAAGGCATTTTATCCGTATTTTATATACATGTAACTAATGCATTTATAGTTTTAAACATGAGGGTACACCAATTTTCCTGTATTTTGTATAAGATTTAATATAGTAAGGAGAAATGCCACATTTGAGCCATTTTTGTAAGCCTTCTGTTCAGTATTATAGCCTGATCAAGCTGTTAGGAAGTTGTAGAAAGAACGTTCAAGAATGTATGTATGTATGAAACTCATACACCACGCAATAGAATTGGTTGTTTCTCGAAATCTTTACATAGTGTAAAATGGAGTCGATTTTGGTTCTTGTACGCTTAGATCTATTAAATTATGAGACGATTTTTAATGCGGTTTTCACTAATAGAAAGAGCGATTTAAAAGAAAGGTTTATATGCATAACATTTGTATGTTATAGTAGAGGAAACCGGGGTATTTCAGGGTTGCCGTGCTACACCGGGGCAGGTCGCTATTTAAAGAGCTAACATGGAAATTTTTTACACAATTTATTCCACAATATTGTATATATTTGCTCTTTTTGTGTGTTTACCTGAATTGAGTAAGATTATCAGATTCTATAGCTTCCACTCCTTAGGGGATGGTAAAAGTATGATATTTATGTACTGTTTATTTCATGTTCCTGTGTCTAAATGTTACCATCCTAAAGGAGTTGTAGGGTTGCCAGATCCCAGGGCTGGATTCCTATTGTCTTGTTTCCATAACAACCCTCTTGTGTTTTATTTTTATAAAATACTAGCTGCCCCTGTACGCCTATATAGATACTATAAAAAATATATTCATACAAACCCAGAAACCTTCGTGGGCTCATGCACAACAAATTTGCTAAAGACCACATGATCGTATGCATAGTTTACGATTCTATGAAGGACATACAGACAGACAGATATTTATATATATAGATAACTCTACGCTATCACAGTTTGCTGTACTTATTATAGTTGCAAAAAATATATGAAAATCATCTTTCTAACGTGTATCGTGTCAACATTGAAGCAGATATTTTGAGTTTTTGAATCATACACAAACCGACTTATCCATTTTATGTATGTAAATTTATTTCTATTAAATTTCATTTCATATGCAGAATAATAACCAATTAGATTACGCGGTATATGAGATTTTGATGTCACAAACCTGCCTTTAATATGTGTATGAATGTTAATAATAATATTGGTGTTTTATCTTTTACAATATTCGTGCCTTCTAAGAATGGCTACCGATGTAGTTGGGATTTTAGTTTAAAACATCAAAGTCTACTTAAAGTATGTATCACACAATAGTTAAACACCATCTTAATGTGTCATCATCAGGAACAGATCTTAATAGTCGATTGCTGGACATAGGTTCATTAGAAGAGACGCTCAGGACTACTGTATCACGCTGACCAGACAGGTTTTTATAAAGTTGACAAATTTATGGCTGTGCTGCTCCGAGATCTTGTTCTTCCATGGAGGAAGCCACCTGATGGATTCAGCCTTATAGTAGAAGGCACTCGCATCGACATTAAGCCCTTTACTTTATCGTACTCGACAGCCGGTGGGACTTCAGACATCACTTCCAAAGTCTAGTCCCAAAGTTGGATGGCACATCGCGTGCATTGGTTCGTTTGATGATTGGACCCGATGACTCCTACAAGAGACTACGCTGAGGTTCTGCAGTCCATGGGGCCCCAGCATGGGCGGAGGCTGTACGATCTCCTTTGAGGCGCCGAGTCTCCTGGCCGGCACTCCACCATGGGACCCGGAGGTGAGAGCCCTTGCGGCTCTTTATCAGTGGCGCATGGAGACGCAGGAGTTCGGTCGGAGTCCTTAGACTTGAGAAATCGAAGATTACAAATCTGAATTCGTGGAGGAGTGGAAAAAACGACTTGGGCAACCAAGTGCTGGGCACGCCGTCGTTTCGGCGATAAGACCCGTTATGAAGGATTGGCTTGAGAGGCATAACGGGACACTTTCATATCGGTTGACGCAGGTGGTCACTACAAAAAGATGTTTCGGCGAATCCGAAAGAAGCCAACGCTTGAGTGCCACCATTGCGATGACCGTACCGTGGACACAGCGCTTCATACGCTGGCAGAATGCCCAGTATGGGTGGACCAGAGGCGCAAACTCGTGGCGGCCGTCGGATTGGTGATTCTCTCGTTCAGTAACAAGATTGCAGCCATGATACCCGGCCATGGTTCCGTATACAACAAGTACAAAAAAAATAGAAAAGTAAAAAAATAGAAAAAGAAACAAAACAGAAAAAGAAAAGAAAAAAATGAAACAGAAACGAAAAAAAATAGAAAAAGAAACAAAACAGAAAAAGAAAAGAAAAAAAGAACAGAAACGGAAAAAAACATAGAAAAGAAAAAAAAATAGAAAAAGAAAGAAAACAGAAAAAGAAGGGAAAAATGGAACAGAAACGAAAAAAATAAAAATACCCTGAGGGCAGTTTCTATAATATACTGTTATGTATATATACAAGAATTAAAGTGAATATACAACATGTATAATATATTTGAATTGTCTGACTTTTGACCAGTTTGGGTGATACAGCCAGTTTCTTAACGCTGCCGTTAATTAAATTGTGTATACATAATTCTATATTAGTAGATGCCCAAAATCAAACATTCCTGGCCCAAGTCCAGCAACTGCGATAGGCTGATTATTATAAAAATGATCAGAACATTTGTGTACATCGAGCTGGCTCCTGTCACAATTATATATATGATTACAAAAGTTAAGAAAGAGAAGAAAAACTTGAAACAAACCGCTAACAAGCTCTCTGACCAGCGTTGTACGGTAGGACGAAATCTTTCTAAGAATTCTTTGTCCGGTAGTTGATTGTTAAACGCTGTTAATATGAATAAAGTTAAACTGGTCTTAAGACTAGATTGTTAAACTTAAGTAGACTTTGATACAAAGGGTTGGTTGCACCTCATCCGCCTGTCCTCTCTCTAGATATTAATATAGCTCCATAATAGTATTTTTATAACATATTGTACAAATGCTAGTATTTTTGTAGGGTACACATTTATTAGTATGTAGCCGTGTAATCATGAGTAGAACGAAGTCGGGGTACAATATTGGTCTTTCGAGCCGAGAATTTACCAGTATTAGATATTCAGTGAATACTGTTGAAATATATATTTGTACTATTTCAGTATGGATCAAACGTACTGGTTAAAATACTTGTGTGTTCCTGCGTTTCAAAATAGTTGCTTACAGTTGTATAGGAAAAGGGTAGGTACTGTTACTATTAGGGCTTAGACCCCCCTATCACCCCCTTATCTGCATTTTTTTAACTATTTTCCAGGTAGCACTATCTCAATATATTAATTATTTTGACTGTATAGATGTTGTAGTGGTGTAAGCGGTCGCCTTATCACTTCCTATTGAGTTTAGTGTTGTGGGTTCAAGCACTTGTGACGACACTTCGTGTGATCCACAAATTATGGATCTGAATCTGACGGTTCTTTGTGTCCTCCTAGACACAAACAATCTTAGTGCAGTTGTCTTAAAAAAGAAATTGCCAGTTCCCCCCCTTAAACCCTCTCCGTCTCTAAAGTTTCATTGATTACTAATTATCTCAAAAAAACGCAATAAATTCGCCTTATGCAACGTATTAGTGTAATATATATCTATGATGCCATCATAGACTAAATAGTCGTGATGGTTTTTGTCTTAGCGGAGCACCGAACCCCGACTTCGCCCCGTATCATACAGACCAAAATATAACAGTATTAATTATGTAAAACTTAGGTTAAGTTTAGATTTAGTTGTACATTATATATTGAATGTGACAAAGTTAAGGTATGTAGGCGAGGTGTAGAAAATGATGGGCAGCAATTGTATTGTAATTTCTATTAGAATTTATTAATATCGGATGTATTTTAAAGCTATATTTTTATACGCAATTACAAGTTTCTTCAGTTTTGAAACAGTATTGAAATTTTCTATACTTTAAGTTCAAATGTTAGCTGGTATGGAAGGGACATGACATGTTCGAGACTCTCTGAATATCTCTCTCTTGGATTCTACTCATGCTTTCCATCAGGCAGAGTAGAGTCATCTTGGCAAGCTAAAAGACACTCTATATATAAACATGGGTCAACTTATGATTAAGGATTTTTATTTTCTCAAAAGACTTTCACAACAAAATTACAAATAATTGCCATAGTAGTAAGTAGAACAAACATTCACTTTCATAAAATAATATATGCTTTAGCACACTCTTTATGTCACTATCTTCAACACCCTTTTACAGTCCACTGCTGGACATAAACCTCTCCTTAGTGAGGAGGTTTTGGTCTACTATACCTCCCTGGCCAGACGAATTGGAACAGGGTTTGTGTCAAATTTTCCTTCTCGTTGTAGTGATAATATATCTGAATATCCCTTAGTCGCGCCTTACGACACCCACGGGATGAATAGGGGTAGTAACACTTCTTAATCCGTCACCACACGGATGTGACTAACACTGTTCCAATAATCTATGGTATAAGAACGACAGTTACAGTTAGAACTCACAAAAAATTAACATTTTATTTGAGAATAAATAACAATATCACAGTTAGCATCCATAGATGCTTTCCAACTCCAACAAAGAATTTTCTGCCGTAGGCAGTTTTTACCAGCCGACCTTTGGAAATTTTTTTATTAATTTTAAAAGCCTGACAAACTACACTACTTAATGGAAAGCATGAATAGTATAATAATGATTAATTGTTTCTCACACATAGTTCAAAATTTTCATTATGTAATTTACACAGCAAATATAGCTCACCTAAACATTCTTTGTGTGGGAGAATCTAAGAGTTGTGGTCACCATACTCATTGGGAATACAGACAATGCAGTATGGTGACCTCCAATATGGCGGCCTAGTTAATATTGTTTGACGCCATTTAATTTAGGCAACATGCATCTATGATATATCTCTGTCTTCAACAAACAGTATTAAAACCACCGATAACTAATATTATAAAACAGTCTGTCTCTTACGCTTTCACGGCAAAACTGCTGAGTCGATTTCAATGAAATTTGGCATGGATATAGTTTTATTGTTGAGAAAGTAAATAGGTTACTTTACACCGAGTGGAGCCACTTACAAAAGCTAATATGAAATACACAGTTTTTTTGTTTCATTTTGCTATAATGTAATGTTTTTAACTAACAGTTAGTGTGGAAGTGTTGTTAGAGGCTGCTCCAATAGCGATTGGTCGTGTTCCTAGCTTTATAGTAGTTCGTATATGTGCCTATATATAAATAGATTAAGACTGTGATGCCTTGAAATTTATTGATTGTATTGCTTCGTCTTTGATGTTGGGAAGTATCAATTACAAACCACCACACAAGAGGCTCTTGACAACAAAATGTATTAAAATAGGGTAATCCCCTTACTGTGTTTAGGGGTCCTTAAGCAAAGTTACTGTCACAGTTGGTAACATAATTGTGTGTTTTAATTCTTATGGCGTCATAAGACACCACTCACGTAATACTTCGTTTAACAAGTGACATATGTTATGGCTGGCCCCTTGAAGTAAACAAGTTTGGTTTAAAAGTCAACTGTAATAAATATATTGTATTGTTATTGATCGCAGTATTATCTATAAGTATGACCACCGACAAATTTTGAATGTACTTTTTCTTTTTTAAAAAAAGAAATATGAGACTAGAAACAAAAATAAATGATAAAAAAGTGGGTATCATCCTATCTCTAGAGTAAATAGTTATTTTTCTTAAGAGTCAATGGAGGAAAATATGGCAGTTAGATGCTATAAATAGGCTAGATGACACCTTAGTCAAATTAGTTACTTTTCACCATCTGTCAAAACGACAATTTTGTATGAAAAATGTACTAAATACCAAATTGTGACGTCACTGTTTTAGACTACTCAATTGAACAATATATTTCACTGTATATTTGATTGAAATTCGTAATAATAATAAAAAGCTATGTTAATTGTATTTTTCGAGATGTTTCACGATATTAGTTTTAATGTAGTGGACATTGGTATTTATTTACGATACAGTCATCTGCCCAATTCAAAATGATTATGTGATGTAGAAACGCAGTCGCGTCTTCGTTATTTAAGGGGCAATAAACTGAGGCAGCTACAAAACATACGACACGATTGTCTTGACGTTTAGAAGTCATATTTAGCTTGGTATGTAATGTTTAAAAACAATATGTCATAAAAAATGAAAACAGCGAGTCTTCCAGTGATTTGACGTTTGACGTCTCACTTTTATCTGTCAACGTTTGATGTCAAATCCTACTCCTCCTTAGCCAAGATGCAAATGTTTTGCATCAATTCTCTTTCTACAATTGCTAACGCGTGTATTCTCATGTATTATTTACTAATATTTTGTCTTAACCACGTGACTTAACGTTGAGAGACGTCACTTCCCATACATTTGTTAGTTTTCTAATAACGTTTACGCTTATCTTATCGACAGCCTTTTATAGCCCACTGCTGGACATAGGCCTCTCCTTAACAAGGAGGTTTTGGCCTACTATTCCACGCTGACCAGACCAGTTGGGATTTGTTTCAAGTTTTCCTTCTCTTTGCAGAGAAATTTTCCTAAATAGTTTTTTTCCCCTTGTCGCCTCTTACGACACCCACGGAATGAATAGGGGTGGTAACACTATGTATTCTTAATCCGTCACCACACGGACAATGTCAACTTGGCTGGGGGGCTACAGATTCTCTTTTTTACGTAATTACTAGCACTGTTTAGAATCGATATAAACGTAATTTGTCGATCGATCGATAGATGGCGTGTGTCGTACTTTCTGAATCGCGATTACATTTGTTTCGCATGGCGGGTTACATACACCAGATATTTAATGTTTGTAAAAACTTCAAGGCACATGTGCTGGTTGCTATATTTGTGTGAAATATACAGTATAGTGCGATACGGTGGTTTTAGTCGAATCACCCCAAGTGACGGGACAGTGGTGACAAGGAGCGCCCTGCGTACAACCACAGAATGTTGTAAAGAGACAAAAGATGTCGCACGTCTAAAATAAACACTTTTTTTTTTAATTTTAGAACATTATATAAAAAAATACTAAGTTGATAAGACCGAAAAACTTGTATACATTAATAATTTATTATTATTATTTCCCTCTTTCACGATGAAGGGGATGACCCGTAGGGGTTGTAACACGATAAATAAATGCATGCAAACTCCAACTGATTTTGTAAAATGTTATTTTAAACATTGAAAATGTAAATCTAAAAATTACACTGATAAACTATATAAGAATGAGAAAATAGTATAAGCGAATGAATAATTAATGTATTTGTAATTGATTGAAAAAGAAACATGATGATAGCCAGTCTCAAAATGGCTGATCAAAGCAGAAAAAGTTATTATGTGGTAAATTTTATTGAAAAAAATTAACAAAAAAGGCACACACGGCCGTATTGTTTGCCCTGGGGATCACCACATACACACACATGTCAATGTTTTGAATTAATAATTGTTTCATAACCACATTAATTTATGATACAATAGATTAGTAATTATTGATCTAGATTGTTGACACTGCAATCAAGAACCTAATCTTGATTGAAGCAAACGTCAGTTTAGTGTTCAATGTGGCGCCAACTGAGGTTAACGTAGTGACAGTAACAAAAATATTAAATAGGTCAATCTACCACGTATAGAATGCGATTCGAGGTCACAAAATTATCATAAAAAATAGTAATGGCAACTTATATACAAGGGTTTTTTTTCTAAATGAATGCACAGAATTTGTAATTTATAAAATAACTTGTTTTTCTCCGTTTTGAAATGGTTTGTTAATAATAATAAAACATGGTAAAACTATTATTGGATTATTTCTTCACACTCATATTTAATTTTAAATTGATAATTAATTTTAGTAGTGACTGCACGATTGGCCTAGTGCTTTCAGCGGTCGCCACGCCGCTCGCTACTACACGGAACAACACTCTTTGTGATCCATAAAGTGTTGTTCTGAATCTGGGTGTTCTTTGTGTCCAGCAGAGTGGCACACCGTGTGGTTTTAGTCTGTCCGATTCCGGTACAATACCTTGCCTCGAAAACCCCGGTGAAGTGACGGCCCGAGGGGGTTTCCGCACGTTAAAAAAACGAAAAAAAGGCGTTAAGTCTGCTAATAAACCAAATGTGCGCGATGTATTAATAAATAAATAAATTGTTCAATCCAACTTACGAAAAAGAGTCTGTGTTTGATTTTATTTTTTATATATATATATATTTTAACAAAACAAAAATTGACCCGTTATTTTATTAGTCATGCTTATTCCATTCAATTATACAATGTCACTTTTACAGAATTCATACTCTTGTCGATTCTTACGGGCAAATTATCATACAGTAGTCAAAATAGGTTCACCATCGTAATGTTTTGTCTCAACATAGCGACGGTAATATTCTTATGATACGTGTGAGACTTTCAAATTCCTTATAGTTTCAAAACTACGTCGTCACAGTTCAAAACTGGGTACGCTTTTTTCTACGTGTGGTAATGAAGTTTGCGTCTCTATACGTTTAACTCAATGCATCATCATTGACGACGGTCAATTTGACAGCTCTTGGTTAAAACAATGTTTTGTTCAGTATTTCTGAAACTAAGTAACGTCACTTCTGACATGTTAAGTAATGGCTGGCTTTTACAATAAATGTATACAGAGTGTCAACTGGCTGTCAAGACTCAACTGGGATCCTTAAGCGAATCACATGTCACAATATAGTAGAACTTGTTCTTCAATGTTTTCAGTTGAATTGATTAAGATGTTGCAATTAAAAACAACTATTCCATAGACTTGAATAAAATATTTTAAAGAAATATTTTTTATAACTGCTTCTCGATGCCTAGCACCCCTGTTGGGCTTCGACAGTTTAGTAAGAAATAATTTTAACTAAAGTACTGGTGAGGACTCTGTATGTTGATCCTCCAGGTTCTGTATGTGGAAAAGATCAAGTTATCATAATTGATATACACAACACATGTTGTCTATATCTTGTACGGGTGTCAAAATACTCCAATTATGATTAGTGTTTATTTGTATAAATTTAATAAAAAGAATGATTTTTACAAGTAATTTTTCTGTAAATAAATTGCATTTTTATAAAATATTTTTGTTTTATTGCAAACTTCACCTGCAGCGTTCACTTTCGTCGATTACCTGATAAATCTTCTCCAAATGAAGAGACGAGACTTAATGAATTAAAATATATATCGGCTATTTACAGGTCTTTTTTTTTGTTTTACGAGCCTGCCAAAGTGACTACTGTGCTCGATGAGAAGCATGAATAGAATCCAAGAGTTGTGGTCACCATATTCATTGCGACTGCACACAATTCAGCATGGTGAACTATGGTGGCCTAGGTAGATGCTTTTTCACGCCTCGCTTGGAGACGTAAAAGGAATGATAGTCATCGTGGCACTGTATTGCACACGCTAACCACAACTGTCACCCCTGTATCAATGGGCCTCCGGTCTCACACTCACCAACGAAACACGACAGCACGGATACTGTCTCTAGGTTGATCTTCTGTGGGAGGGTAGTACCGCCGTGGTTGAAATCAGCGTGGCTTTACTATCTGATAAAAATAATTAATGTTTTTAACTGACGGCGAAGTGAATGCCGTAGGAGGACGAAAAATCGTTTTTTTTTATGCTGAGATACTTACAGTTTTCAAAATTTTATAAATCTCATTTCCACTTTTTTGGTGAACAAATTTGGAAGATCCTGTGCTGTGTGTTATATGTATTAAACGGCTGAAAAATGTATATTTACAAATATATACCTACATAATATAGATCATTAATTACATGACCTAGAGACCTATAAAATGATCAGGTTCATCACACATTTGGGAATCGAACCCATATCTCTGGCTTAGCAGTCAGGATCATTTATAAGTAGACCAATTAGACTTAATCCTCATTCTCTTTATCAATCTATTGCAGTCCACTGCTGGACATACTCTTAATCCCTTTGATTAATAGATATATACGATAGAGAGGTAGTGGCTAAAACAGTAAAAATGCTCACATAAATCGATCGATAACCATTTTTATTTCAAAACTTAATCTAAACTCCAACATCGTTACAAATAGTGCGTTCATACACAAATTAATAAAAAAAGAAAAATAAATTACTAAAGACTAGATGACAACGCTGTACACTGACCGAGTTCGGAAAATATTAAAAAGAAACACAATATCACATTCTCCTTGTTCCTTCGGACCAAAGTGTGACTAAAAATATCAACAAACATGTTACAATTTATCAGGTATAATTTATAAAAGTGATTCTTATTGAGTTTTGTCATTGTCAATGTTAAGTTTGTAAATTTGTAAATCTTTATAATACCAGTCCGAAATGTCCTTGACTAATTTTTAGTCAAATTGATTCCAAGTACGAAAATCTATTAGAGATCGGTTAAGAAGATAGTATGTATAGCAAATAGTAAGAAGGTAAATACAAAAAGCAAGTGTAGTGAGTAGTTAATAACTATTTTGTTTCGCTTAAAGAAAAATCAATAATCTTTCGTTGCTTGGTTTGAAAATTTTACACGGAAACAAAGTTTTTAGTCACACAAAAGTCCCACATTCGCACATATACATTTTCCATTAAACGCTACAAGTTTTGGCTTTGATAGTCTGCTTTAACGCTACAATTGTCAAACTGTTCATATTTTGGTATTATATTACTGTATAAAAATGTCTTACTAATAAATAAACAAGTTTAGAATGGACTGTGACTGTTTTGACAACAGTTATTAATGTATTAAAAAATACAAGACAACATCACTGCAAAGAAATTAACTCCATATCAAGCCGTCTGACCAGCGTGGTATAGTAGGTCAAAAATTCCTTGGTAAGGAGAGGTCCATGATCAGTGTGGTATAGTAGACCAAAACCTCCTTACTAAAGAGAGGCCTATGTCCAGCAGTGAACTGTAAAGGCTGTTGATGATGATGATTACTAAATGGTAACCTGAATTTTTGAAATATTAACCACTTATTAGTCAGTAATGACTAATGTGAACAATCACTAGTTAAATCAACTTGCAAATTACAAACGTATTTTTTGCTAGTAAAAAATAGGAATGCATTTCATAATATACTTTGACATAATATTTATATAGAGCGGTTAAAAGCATGGATTTCATTAAAAACAGATACTTTAAATGATATGTTAAAATAATATATTTTCATCAAAGTGTTGTCACAACAGCCACAGTATAAAGTACACATTAATAAAAAAAATAGGTACGATAATAATAAAAAAAAACTTAAAATACTCGACAGCAACTGGCTAATCGTTTGGTACAATTTGTGGTAATCAAGGAATGGTTTATTTACAAATGAAATAATATTCCGTGTTCACTAGACGTATCATTAACTGTGATATTTGCCATTAATTTTGAACTGGACAGGACAGGGCTTTAATAGAGAACGCTTGGTATAGAAATATAATAAAAACAAAATGACACAATAGATATTAAACCAGTGAGAGCGTCGCCTTTTTATGATAAAAGTTAAAAAGAAATAGTGAATATTTGAATTCAAGAGAGTTAGTTTTAAATACAATTTGTGCAGAATTAAAAAAGTACAATAATTGTGGGGTAAAAATTGATTTTTTCAAATGCAAACTATGTAAGTATTTATGATTAATGAACACGGAAAAAAATTACGATGAATGAATGCCATTATATAGAAGGCGGTAATATTTCAAATAAATGCACACGTCTTCATAAGTATACATAAATGAGGTTCACATAAAAATGACATTACTTCTGCATAGACAAATTAAAAAAAAATGCACTAATACTGTTCTAGTCTTAAATCGTTTAATTTTTAATTAAAACGATGTTGGGTTATACAGAAATGAAGAAAAAATCTATGCAGAAGTTTTTTTAAAAGGTTCACTTAATGTTATTACCTTTTCTAGCAAGAAAAAAAAACATTTTTACTGCCAAGGTTACGCGTACACAATAATTTCTTTACATAATTTCGTCAAGTCGTATTAAGCAAATAATGCTTCGAAAGTGAATTTAATACAAAATAGCCCGTGTAAAATATGATATGTTAAAAATTGCTATCATGAAATTGAGCATTCGGGAATGATACACGAATTGAAAAGAACTAATTGGTTAACTTTCATTTCTATTCATAGATAAAAACTCATTACGTCAAAACTATTAAATCTATTCCGACAGTGTCTATGGCCTGCCAAAGACTATCATTAGTAGTCAGTCACTAAAGGGAGTACTAGCTTCATACCCGAGGGTCTAAAATAACTGTAAAAGATCTATTTAAAGCTCTTTTAACGTCTAGTGTCTTAATAAAAAATGCTTCTGCTGGATTTTCTACTAAACGATCGTAAAATTTAACCTTTGCAACACAGCGTGGTAGCTTTGGTAGATCTACGGGCGTGTCTGAGAGAAATTTTCAATTGTTTATATTACGAATGGCTCCTCGAATACGCTTAAATTAGTATGTTATACGTTTTAAACATTAAGCGTTTACCATTCGTTGTTTAGAAAATCGTTTAGAGCATTTTTAGGAACTCCTGTTTCTGTAAGCTAGTTTAGTCAAAGTGAACTATTGAAATCACATTAAAACCCTTTCAAAATGTCTTTCGAGACAAGGACTAAGAAGTAGTAATGGAACTGCCTAGAAATTTATTTCATAAGTATTTCTTAGTCGGCGGTAACCTAGTGTTATTTTAATGTTAATCGTAGTGTCATGGACGTTATAACATCGATAGGAGGACAGTATACCGACACCCCTTTTATTGGCTAAGGGGTGGGGAGATTGGCAGTGAAGCTACTCTCACAGTATTACCTAAACATCGATATCTTGTAAAGAATAGTGTGAATAATATAAAATACTACTAACGCCATCTGTTATCAAGTTAATAAACTCACATATAGATGGCGCTGCAATCGGTTTTTCTAAGACATTTGAATTTGGAATCATTCAGTTATTTGTAAGTCTTGCTTTAACGAGACGTGTCCTAATTATTGTGCTACAAAAACGCTATGAACTCCTAATTCTAGGAACTTACAGTATAGTATTCCTGGCATACTACTTTATTTACATTGGTTAGCCTCATCGGCGGCCTCATGCTTAACTTCGAGACATATTAAACAGTAAATTAATGTCAGAATTCAATCAGAGTTCAAAAGAGTGAATGTACAGAGCATAAGAGTTGAGAAATTTCACTGTATCACTATAGACTGCAGTTATCTGAGTGTAGAAAGATATGCCTTAATAAAGTTGACGAATACTAAAGAAGCGAGTACAAGATTCGCCACCGATCATTTGATATGTCCAGATAGACTGTAAAAACAATGAAAGTATCGAATAAAATAGTGCCCAACAGTTCGCTACTAAGTTAATATTGCTGTGTCACTGTCCCTTTGAATTTTCCTTCTATTTGTCACAATTTTAATAAAATTTTGTTATTTTACTGTTCGACGCTATCGAGACATATAAACGATCAAAGTTTGACGCCAATAAATACATATCCACTCTTTTGATTAACTGAAATTAAAAAAGAAAAACAATGTGACGTTTCTTGTTTCCCGATTTAAATATTCGAATTTGGAATTGTGTTCGAAAACAAGATTATTGTTTAAATATGGAGTCGTTACAGTACATATGTTTTAATGTCAATAGAATTTTAAGTCTTTTCATGTCATTCCTATATGAATGTTACTATAAAATAAATATTACTACACATTACTTAGTATCTCGAACATCAAAGATTCATATTATTTACTAAATCAATAATATCCTACAAAGAAACGACATTTGTATATATTTTTTTAATTCTCTACACAAATATCATTCGAATCATAGCCGTTTAACCGTCACTGCTTACGTCACTACCGCCCTCGTTACGTCATCCAATAAATTAATGACCTATAAGCAAGTTATATATTATAAATATTGATATATTATTTTTTTATTATTATTTGCGCTGAATTGGCTTAAAGACCAATTAAAGTACGCGACCTTTTTCGCCATACCCAGCACGGTTCCTAAGATATTCTACTACAGCTGATATATACAGACACATTTTGGGATTACAAAAACGATTTTGGCATTTCAAACACATCAGGACTTGTATGTGCGTATTACATCTTTGATTTGCGCTCTACACAAGGGGCACTGGCCACCCCCCTTGCCCCTCCACTGCTGGACGGCACACCTGTAGCACATGCACATATGCCCACACATGTAAAGGACACTATCTATTGGATTTTCATAGCATATGGTACACTCAGTCCCCGTAAGATTCCCTTCACCTATTACGGAATATATTGGCTGGTGACGGCTGGTGGATGGGCCACTCGGCAATCTCTCCACTAGTCTCAGAGGCTCCGAGTGTCCATTAGGCAGTTGAACTTGCTCGTTCTGACTGTTTTGACTGGCTGAAGAACACTGGTTGTCAGTTCTTGGACGCTGTTGGTAGTTGCAGCTCGGTTGGCTGATGGGGATATTGGAGAGGCTGGTTAAGCAAAGCTGGGATGTTTGAATTGGCTGTAATGAGAGAAAGTATGTTAAAATTTTGTACTCCGTGTGACAATTTTTCTGTGGGGTTACTCCCACGACGGACTACTTATAGTTTTAGGAAGCTCACTATTTATTTACCTTGAGACGAAGTGGTCTTAATAGATCATTGTGCAAAATTTAAATCAATAAATAAGTTTCATCATCATCACCATCAACAGCCTTTTATAGTCCACTGCTGGACATAGACCTCTCGTTAGCAAGGAGATTTTGGTCTACTATACCACGCTGGGTTGGAATAGGGTTTGTTTCAAGTTTTCCTTCTCTTTGTAATGAAGTTGTCGTGCATAATTTGTTCCCTTAGTCGCCTTTTACGACACCCACGGGATGAATAGGGGTGGTAACACCATGTATTCTTAATCCACCACACGGACAGTTATCAAACAAATAAGTTTATCAAGTTATATAAACGTGAAACTCACCTCAATATAATGAGCACTAGCTAGAGTCATGCTCTGCTGATTAACTGCATTCTGACCGCCATTTTGAGGCGGTAGGCTGACGACAAGAACGGTACCACCAGCACCAGTATTGATCGGCGCTGCTGAACCAGTCAGCACGCGTAGCTGTTGAGGAGGGGTCTGTGCCGGCTGAGGTACTTGTGTACTCAACATTCTAACTTTCTGTGTAGCGCCATAAATATCTACAAACGCCCAAAGTCTTAGCGTGTGGTCTACATGCATTACTGTGACTGCAGTACATCCATTTCTGCTGACGCGTACTTCTCCATCCAAAGTTAACGTGACAGCCAGTTCATCTCCTCTTCTTAAAGCATTAGCAGCATCTCGTCGTACTACCCAATATTCTGGCCGATCCAATAATAACTCAGCGTCATCAGGCAAATCGCAAGGTCTTAAAGTAGCAGGGTCACAGGATGTAAGACCAATGGCTAAGCTACCGGCGTAGGCTGACTCTGTGGCTAATATTTGAACAACAATGGTTTGTCCTGGACGCATTGGACGAGCTGTGAACACATATCCCTGGCAAAATTCGGCATCTGCTCTTGCTGCGACACCTCTATCATTGACAAACTGTACGTTTCTGCCCTTAGTCCTGTGTAGACTTAAAGGTACTAAAGGATTCTGATATCTTGGTGGAGGTAACGATTCCTCTACAGTCAATGATCTCATGCTTCCGACTAGCCTTTCTTCTTCCATAGGACTCTGTCTCTTAATTTGGCTCGGGGCTCTTGGGTCAGCGAATTGGACAGCGGTGCAGTTACCATAAACATCAACTAGGGCCCAAAGAGGGCTCCTTGTATCTACTCCTGAGAAAAATAGTCCTTTGTCTTCTCCGTTTACACCGAAATGGACATCACCAGATGAATTCACATAGTAGTAGAGAATATTATCTTTCTCGCAGAATCTTTCGCCTAAAGCCTTGGCCCAGTTGCCGGGTTTGTTGGTCAAGTCTGGGCATGCGTATTTGGGTAAGGAGTGGGCTAACGCAGCAGGATCATGGTTGGTAAATCCAAATCTGATGACGCCACTCCAACTGTTCGAGATCTCGACGAAGCGAAGACAAACCTGGAAAGAAAAGAAGACTTATTTTTTTGCATAATGCAAACTGTATGCACTCTTGGGTTCTTTCCAGGGTTTATTCCCAGACCCAATGTATTTACAAAGACAAAATCACAAGAATAAATTAATTTACCCAACCCTTACAGAACTCAGTACAAACTGCACAAACAAAGAGGGCTAAAAATGTTATGAAGATTAACCAAACAATCTTGAATCAAATTATTTATTTCCTTTTGTTAAGTCGCCATCATCATCAATGGTCTTAATTAATCCACTGCTGGACATAGACCTCTCTTTAGAAATGAAATTTTGGTTTACTATACCACGTTAACCATCACCAGTTTTAAATTTTACTGCTGTGAAATTAATTATTATATAACTCACCTTTTCATTGACCCTGACGGGCCTGGCGCTAAAAGCGACGCCCTTGCAGAAGGACTCCACGCGTCGGGCCATGGAGCCGTCTCTTGACACCCTGACATTCTCCCCGTGGACGGAGTGGAAGCTGAGAGGTGGTAGGTTGTTTGGAGTACCACCCGTGCAAGATGTGCGGGGCGCTGTAACAATAGAGTACTTACATTAATTATTTTTTTATTTATCTTCATAAACAATAAAAAAATAAAAGTTGCTATATATAAATGTGATAATCAGCGGACGTATCGCTCATGGCAATTTCTTACAGGAATTTCTTATGGATTTTTTTTTCACGATTATTTGTAGTATGTCTGAGTGTAGTTTATCTATAATATGCATGTATTTAGAAATGTTTAAGTATGTTTATCAGCGGTCTGGTCATAGCTCCGTCTCTACCTAATTTGGAATCAGACAGCCGTGTGTAAGATGTGTGAGGTTTTTATAATATATTATATTATATATTTTATTTTTATATTCTAAACCTTTTATTTGCAGGACTCTGTTGTTTTAACTGTCCTCTGTTTTGTATGGGATTGTCAATATTTTTTTCTATGTATCTATTATCGTAAATCTCTCTCTCTCTCTCTCTACGTATAAACGTACTCTCTTTTCTAAATAGCGAATTTAGAGTACAGTAATTCAGATTATTTAATTGTTTAAGAATATTACGCGAATTTTTTATTTAATAATACTAATGATATATTATTAAATTACCTATTTAAATGTTCGTTAAGTGGTTACATCTTAGACAAAGGAGATAGAATACAAAAATGTTAGTTAAACGTGAAATAATTACGAAAATATATTGCGAGGTTTATATCGCCTCAAGTATTAGAACAGCTTTTGACTATTCTTAAAACTCCCCCAAATACTTTTCGAAGGATATTTCATTCACTCCCCTAAGAAAATGCATTGTGTTTCACCCCTCGACCGCCATTTTACCATCATGGCGTCACCACCTGCGTGGCAGATGCGCGAGCAGCTTGTGCACGCGCATACAAGGGGTCATTTCTTTAATTATATACCAAGTAGATGTTTCTTAATTGTAATTTAAATTTTCTTAATGAATGCTTCGTTTATTTGAGGTAAAATATCATATAAATTTATTTTAATTGTGGGTATACATTTGCAATAACACGATAAGAATAACTAAACGGATATCCTGGTTATAACTAGAAAACAATGCTAACATAAACGTCACTATCATATTAAACTTAAGAATCGACAATACTCTTTAATAGAGAATTCTTTTTTCAAATTTGAATGAGACCAAAGAGGTAGAATAGTCTCTCAAACGACAAAATAGAAATATTTTTTAAATCTACTCATGTCAGAGTAATAAGAAGAGAAAACCGAATTGAGATTATTTATTACAAGTTTTTGTCCATGGCCTCGCTCGCGTGAAATTTGGTCTACCACATTAAGTTTCGTAACAGAACATTTTAATTTTTTTTTAATAAATGTATCCTATGTTACTTCTAATACCTCCAAGAACATGTGTATACAATTTGATGATGATCGGTTGAGTAGTTTTCGCGTGAAATCGTAACTAACAAACTTACATTCACATTTATAAAATCATGCTAGGGATTAAGAACGCCCCTTATTTTTAAGTCGGTAAAGGAGTATTTTAACATATATTATATTTATTTGTTTATATTTTGTGCACATGACGTATAAAGAAAAGGTATAACCCATAAACAATGCATATTCCATTCAAAAGTTTCTTTTTATTTTTGAATTTCTATGATTTTATTTTTTAATATGTAACACCATGGTAACAAAGCGTAAATCCAATGAAAGCATACACTCAAAAAACATAGATTTTTTTAAACCATTGTTTTTTTAGATCAATGTGGTCTGGTAGATATTTTTGTAAACAACATTGCAAGGAGGTCATATCTTTTGACACCGTTTAACAGTTTCGCTAAACCAATTGGCAAATGTAGACCGATTAGATTATGGGGGAGACACATTCAAGTACTATTTATAACAAACTCGCCTGTTAGCCTAGTGACTAGTGCTTGACTGCTAAGATAGAAATCGTGGGTTCGACACTCACCTAGGACAAATATTGTTTGTTGAGTAAGATATTTTTTTATCTGGGTGTAATTTATCTAAGTATGTTTATCAGATACTGTAGTACGGGTTCTGCCTATTTTGGAACCTGATGGCTACGCGTGTTTGATGTGTGAGGTCATAAATATTATTATAAGGAAAAAGTTAATACAATTGAGTCAAGGCAAGATTTTTATTATTTTTTTTTTAAATTTCGAATAATCTCGTTTATATGGGTGGTAACATTGGTGGCTTTATCCGTTAATATTAATCTAAAATCCTGTTACCCTCAATATCTTTATAAGTAAACTATTACAGTTGTGTCACATTCAAATTACGACATCGGATGTAGGAAGTTCGTATCACACAGCTATTACAATTAGTCCGTCAATTGACTCGTGTTGCGTCACTTCCTTTAACGGAGACACGTGCGCGGATAATGGCCCACCCCTCACTTTGAGGGATAAAAGTGTTATTTAATGGGGACAGTTTCAGTGGATCACCTTGAAGCATGTCTCTGTAGTGCTGACAGTTTGTAAAAATGACGCGTTATTACACATACATACGTATATGCAAACAAAGAAGGTACGTCTACGTAATTTGATAGCCATTGATTAATAATAATTGTTATAGTCGTTATATATTATAGTTATATAACAATAATAAAACTGTATCACATATACAATACATTTTCATTACACAAACCTAATAACTAAAACAATAAAATACAAAGACAAACGAATAAAGCAAAACTCACTAACTTAAAAAGCCAATTTATAATTTTAATTTAGCTTCCGAACGTTATTAAAAAAAATCCGAACGTCATAACTGTCAATTGAAAATGACAGATTAGATCTTGTAAGCGTTTGAATACATTGTTTTCTAAAACAAGAACGAATAAAGATTTCGAATTTATAATACCTATTATTTATATATTGCCCGAATGCAACATTTGGTCAAAGACGCAAAGGCCCGTATCTAATCCACAAGTGTTCATGTCTCACCCTAAGATCCGTCATCCCCTGGGTCTTCAAACAATAGCTGTTTCATTACCAACCCCTTGAGAATATTGTTCATAAACACAGATGTGTAAGGGTAGATTATGTAGGTATTTAGGTCAGAATATTAATTTTGGTTAGAATTTGGGGAGTTTTAGGTAGGCTGAAAAAAATATTTTGTAATAAGTGGCCCAATTTCAGTTGCTTTGATGTGAACCAATGAATAGGTTTATTATTTCAGTCAAGTCCTTTTTGGAATATAAACACACATAGATAAGTATTTCAAAAAAAGAGGTCTTTTTCAATTCGGTTTTATTTTTTCTTTATTTCTTACCGCAGAACCGCGCTATTTATGAATTGATGTGAGCATTTTTTTCTTTATTTGATACGAGTACTTATGCACGTTTGGATCTATTCACATTTCAAGAAAAACTTGGTAATTTTCTTGAACTTGGAAATGTTCTTACATTCTTGAATGGTTTCTTACAATTTATCGTGATGTTTTTAAAGTAAGCTGTCTATACACTAGAAGTTAATAATGTCATAAAGTTGCCATTCCATCAGCAAGATAGAATATTGTCTATCGCTAACGAATATCCGATATCCAACACTTTAAACATTTCTAAAAGTGTCGAATTACCCCCAAAACCATTGTGCAAGATAAAATCGGAAATATCCGGCGGAACTTGATCCCCTACCAGTCAGAGTCACCCCTACGATATATTTTTTTCAACCACTTCCGAGTTTGAGCACCTGGTATTTGAAGTGGAGATGCTGATTGCAAACAGCTGCTTGTATATTTTTAAAGGCATTCGATTTTTTTTTCTTTCGAAAACATTTACGTGATGAAACTGAATAAGAAACCATTCATTTCATTCCCATTTTTTTTATTTTAAGAGCCTACCAAAGTGACTACTCTGCCTGATGGAAAACATGAACAGAATCCAAGAGTCCTGGTCATCATACTCATTGCGAATGCAGGCAATGCAGTATGGTGGCCTAAACTATAGCGGCCAAGTAAAATGCTTTTTCACGCCTCGCTTGGGGACATAAAAGACAGGACAGTCATCGTGGCATTGTATTGCCCACACCACGAAAACTGTCACCTCTGCATCAACTGGCCTCCGGTCTCGCACTTTGCTGGATGCCTACAGCACGGATGCTGTCGCTTTAGGTTGATCTTTGGCAGAGTAGTACCGCCCTGGGCGAACCCGTCCGTTCGTGCTGAAATCAGCGTGACTCTACTACCAAAAAATGAAACATGAAAATAATCAGACCTCCCAATAACAGCCAGTGTAATTTACAGATAAACCTATAGCTTGACCTGCTCTAACTACTTCCTCCTTCGGAAATTAATAGGCATTTCTTTCGTCGTTTGCAGCAGTCACATCGCCCTGTCGTATACGACACCTACGGGTTGTACAGGGTTGGTGACACTATGTATTTTTCATTCGTCACCACACTCTTTCAGGTACTTTGACACACATTACACGTGTATATATGTGTGTATGTGTATGTGTATGTATTTGTTTTCATGTACTTATTTACATACTTACCACGAGATCTTTACTTAAGATGTTACTTCCGCTTTCTAGGAAGTAGGATAACCATTATCCGAATAATAAAGGAATATACGAATCCAGTAAATACTCAATAATTAGGTATGTTTCCTGTGTGCACTACAGTGCCGGATGCGCGGGCGCAACAGCGCGCATCTCCCAACTAGGGTTGGCTGCAACTTGTTACACAGGGGTGTCACGCTTAATTAATTTTCTACTTTTACGTAATTTTTGTTTCATATGCATTATTCTCGGGGCACGTCAGATATTGCTCTCTTGCTCGCACATAAGTGCTGTGTATGAGACAGATATGTAAGGTTCCTAAAATACTCTTACTCGTCTTCTGAAGAAGAATGAGGTTGTGAAATCAATTTTAAAATTCTGTCCTCGAGACTTCATCACTTATAAAAAAAATAAGGGTTTGAAATTACACAATGAATAATATCATGAAGCAGGTGCATTAACCTTAGTGTGGTGACGGATTAAGAATATCGAGTGTCGCCACTCCGTTAATCCTGTGGGTGTCGTAAGAGCCGACTAGGAAAGCAAACTACGCAGGGCATCATTACTGTAAAACAGAAAGAAAACTTAAAAGAAACTCTATACCAAAATGAATGACCAAAACCTACTTTTTAAAGAGAATCCAGCATTTAGTAGGTAGTAGAACCAGGCTGATTTCAGCACGAGCGGGTCGGCTCGACCGGGGCAGTACTACCCTCTCACAGAAGACCAACCTAAAGTGCCAGTATCCGTGTTATCGTGTTTAGTTGGTGAGTGTGAGACCGGAGGCCCATTGATGCAGGGGTGACAGTTACCGTGGTAACTGTGTAAGCCTTACACTGTCACGATGACTGTCATGCCTTTTACGTCCCCAAGTGAGGTGTGAAAAACATCTCACAAGGCCGCCATAGTGTGTGCCAGTATGCTGCATTTTCTGCATTTGCAATGAGTATGGTGACCACAACTCTTGGATTCTTTTCATGCTTTCCATCAGGCAGAGTAGAGTCACTTTGGCAGGCACTTGATATAGAAAAAAAAAGTGTAGCTGTCATAGGATGAATAGAGGTGTTGACACTCTGTATCCTTAATCCGTCAGCACACGAACACATGATAATATGATTCAATAAGATGCAAGTAAATATAAACATTTAAACAAACAAAACGACCACAAGCCGCTACCAGACACGTCTATTCCTGTCTATCTAGACCAAGTGTGACGTCAGTACGCTATGATTAGGCTGGGATTGCACCAGGAAGACCGCTTGACGTCAACGCTGACATTTGCTACAGTAATGGCTGTAGTAAGACTAAAAAGAAACTAATTAGTCTATCGTGTGGAACAGGTGCTGACTTCTGATATATTTATACATAGAAAATTACTTGCACTTGCACGATTCATCAAATCAGTCGCGAAACCGCTTTGACTCAGCGTCAGCCTTTACCAGGAAAGGAAGTTTCGGTCTACTATACCACACTGACCAAACGTTTTGGTATAGGGCTCGTTTCAAGTTTTCCTTCTCTTTGCAGTGATGTTATCTTCCACAGCTGACTCCCTTAGTCAGCTCTTACGACACCCACGGGGTGAATAGGGACAATGACACTCTGTATTCTTATTGTTAGTCTGTCACATGCGGAGAAAATCGCTTTGGCCACAAGCTTGAAACTTTGGCAGTTCATGTTTTTTAAGTTGGAAGCACCTTCTAATAAGCATTTTTGGAAATTTCATCTGCAACCCTTTTCTATACATTTATGAGATGGAATATATACATATTTCTAAATAGTATAAGGGTGCATAAAATTCCCATCAAGAACTTAGGGCCCCAAGTCAACCTCACCTGCAAATGATGCACTTGCTGATCGACGGACGAGGTTCTGGCAAAGGAAACATCCCGATTAGGGGCAATAGGCTGCCCACCTATTACGTCGGACCAAAACACTGGCGAAAAGTGACCGTTTAATATGACTCTGTGTACTCCTCCGGAGAAACAGGTGTGATATTATGTACGTTACAGACAAAATACACTAAAACGCAAAACAAATGATTCTGCCTACGATGCACCTAATATATCCCAACTGAAAAAAGGAATACGCGACTTCTGGCTGATAAGTCATGATCGTTAACCGCTAGATCAACAAACCCGTTGTTTTAGATTAGTTATTAGATCACCATTGGTTTCGTACAGGTGAGTAACTGACAAACCCATCATCAAACAATCGGTTGAAAGAATTGCAGTGTCTTGAACGGTTTGTTTTGCATCGTCAACAATATGTAGCATATTATAACAATGCAATGTATGACGTGACTCCTTTGTATACACAATGCGGAGCAGTGGTACTGAAACAATACCGTTGCGTCATCAGAACACGTCATCAACTTCAACTTTGAAGAAATATGGTGGAATGGGTGACGGTATAATTGTGCCAACAAGATGTGTTCCCTCCCACGAAACCCTCACAAGCCGTTACCCTATAGAGGTTTGCGGCGCGGTGGTGTGTCGGAATCGGACCGACTAACACCGTACGGTGTGCCACTCTGCGCCTGGAATAAGCGGGATCCAAGAATTGCTATTGGCCCGTATGGCTAGCGTGGTGTAGTATGCCAAAACTTTCTTGCTAAGGACAAGTTTATGTCCAGCAGTGGACTGTTCAAGGCTGTTGATGAAACGACTTCAATGCACCTATATCATGACGAATTATAACGAAATTTGAAAAGGACTCCACGAGAAATTTATACGGACAAATTGGGTTACACGGCACGGAGCACACTGCTTGGCGTACCTATGTAGAGGTTTCTCAGAGCACACAAACAAGATCTAAGAGAGGGTTTTACCCGACAACAGACAATTAAAAGCTGAAGAAGAAACTAAAAGTATGCAGTTATAACATTAATTTACGACTGAATTGAAAATCTGCCCATTTTTCAGTCACTTTTTTTTTTAAGTTACAGCAGCTACTTAAAATGTATCTTTTGAATAAACGCAATTAGGTTTGAATGAGATTGCAAAGACGAAAATCAACAATCCAAATTCAAAAATAGCTCTCGGTATCATTTGCAAAAAAAAAAACTTTTTCGTTTTTGGCGGCAATGTGATACTTTTATTTTCTGTCCCTTGAAATAAAGACATACAAACTTTTTTGTATTTTATTACACAAGGTTAGAGCATAGTTTAGTTAAATTCATAATCAGAGTTATATCCAACATTTTTAATTTTACTTTAACAAGAAACGCGGCTAGGTCGTAGACCTCAGAATATTCAGTTACCGTGACCAGCCCGTCCAATGGCCATGCTCTGTTTTTTTTTAATTCAATCTAACGTTTAGACACGGTAAGAAACGGTCGAGATTTTATTGCTAAAAGAATTTTATTGGTATCTGTGTTCTAAACATAAATTGAAAAACACTTTTTAATTGTTTTTATTACATTTGACATTGTTAGCGCCGTCATGGTGCTAATAGAAGAGTTTTTTTTGTAAATGGATTTGAAACAAGGTGTATTTGATTTTTTGTACTGTGTATAGCGTCTAATTTGTTCTGAATGTGTTGAATGAATTGATGCTGGAATTCCCGTTTTGTTTAGCTTGAGTTCTGGAAAATTCATCAACTGTGTTGCCAGGGTTTTATTTAATTTTGTCTTTAGGAGATGCTACTCTTATAATGCAACACTTACTAGCTCTAGTAGGATGGGAACTCTATACAACCTTAAGTTTTCTCTGGTAACCCTTTTATATAGTTTCCATTGTTATTAAATTGTTGAACTTACTAATATAAAATAATTACTAACCTCAAGTCTCGTGAAAAAATACACAACAACAAGTGCTTTTTACACTTTCATTACACTATACCTATCTCTTTCACACATATACACTACTTCTATCAGGACATACATCTATCTTCCTTGCACATATTGTAGTTTACATGTTACGTGTGCCCGTCTCTGTCTTCGCCATGCTCTGGAGCGTATCACAGCGTTAATTTGGTCACGCTTTGCGGTCTTGGAGAACATCACGCAAATCAACTTGGTATGTAGTAATTGTGGAGGTATATCTCCGTTATTGCTTTTATAGGCAATATTGCAGCACTATAACCCTTCGTTTCCATTGAAACGACTGTTGTTCTATTCTGTTTTAAAAAGAAGTTGAATTGCCCGCCATTTTGAATTGACGATCTTCAATATTTGACACATGACATAATCAGTTTTTTTACGAGTAATCGAGCTTAATCGATGAATAATTATAATTGTTGATTATTAAACGATTTCGTATTGAATTGTTAATATAACGTTTGTGTGTGTGTGAAGCTTGTTTTTATAAAGGAACTATCTTATGGATTTAGTTCTTTAAACTATTTATGCACATAAACACTTTTGCCCACTTCACAATACTAACTTTTGCCCGCGGTTTGGCTCGCGTGAAATTTGGTCTGCCTCATAAAGCTTCGTAACAGATCATTTTAAATAAATATATTTTTTTTTTAATACAAACAATCCTACGGTACATCATCTTTGTGTAACTTCAATGGTTTAGGCAGCGTACGCCAAGATAACTCTCACAAGGCCAGATTTTTTCCGACTTAATTGACATGTATCGTTATATTAAGACCAAAATTACATAAAATCATTACAAATTGTAACCTATGTGTTATTTCGACGTATAACCTATATTACTGTAAAGTTTCATCCCAATCCGTCCAGTACTTTCGTGAAAGAATAAAAAACTTCCATACAAAGTTTCGTATTTATAATTATTAGTAGGATAATCTAAGTAAACTCTAGATCAAAAATAACATCCCAAGCTAAAGTTCTATTAACAAGAACGCAAAAATAAAGTAACATAGAAACATGTAGGCGTGTAAAATATTAATCCCGAGGCAAAATTGGATTAAGGATAACAACCCCAGGGGGATGGAGTTCGATTTATTTTTAATAAGGGCTGCAGATGCCGCGAAACGGTGTTACTGTGTTATCCCTCGCTTGGAGAAAATTCTATAACTTTATATATTGGGGCAATATTAAAAGCGTAAAGTATTTGACGATGTATTTGGAAGAATTTCAAATTAAGAATTATATTTTGTCTCCCGCGTTGAGTGAAGGACGTGAATAGGACAGAGACACGGATTATATTTTTTTTTTTGTGTTTTTAGTTGCTTATGATTTGCTTACGACACGTTAAGTAGTTTAGTATTTTTATGTTTTACTAGCTTTCGCCCGCGCTTCGCTCGCGTGGAAATTGGTCTGCCACATTCAGTTTCGTAACGGATCATTTTAATTTTTTTTTGTGAATAAAAAGTATCCTATGTCACTTCTAATACGTCCAAGAAAATGATCAGTTAAGTAGTTTTAGCGTGAAACCGTAACACACAAACTTACATTCGCATTTATAATATTAGTAGGGATGCTTCTTCAATTTAAAACAACAAACAAAAAATGTATAAAACTCTCTACTCAATATCTATTTTCATGTGAAGAAAGTATAATGTTAATTGAAAATTTAAATTACATTAGTTTATTCTTATAAAGATAAAGAAATTGTCAGTGGGTGGCACAATTAGGTTCCGTGTGAGCGAGTTAGAGTCTCATATAATAAGGTTTACTGCTTCTATACTGCCGCAATAATTACATAAACTCATAAATACTTACCATAAATTCACTCACAAGTGTAATTATCCGCCATGGAAGGATATAACGTACAAAATGTGACTTTCTCAACAGTATCTAGTTATAACGGAAAGTGTGGTAAGTGTGGGTAGACAGGATGACCACACCGGATGATAGGGTGTGGAGGAAACCAAACTTGATGGTCACCGCAACTTAAAAACTTGTATCTTTAAACTCTTTTCGTAACGCTACTCTGGTGTCCTGAGATGGGTGTCGAATTAAAAAAAAATGTTTTTATTATCACACTCTATGGTCATTTTCTAAAGGTTTGAAGCTAAGGAAACATTTATAAGGAGGTTGTTTACGTAATTATTGCAACTAAGG
Source organism: Hypercompe scribonia (assembly GCA_949316085.1). Lineage (NCBI taxonomy): Eukaryota > Metazoa > Arthropoda > Insecta > Lepidoptera > Erebidae > Hypercompe > Hypercompe scribonia. The sequence goes on from OX438994.1 coordinate 6,466,332, forward strand.
CTAAAAAAGGTTCTTCATTGTACGTAGAGTTTCTGTGTTTAAAACTTAAAAGCCATGAACATTAATAAAAAAAAACCTTTTCAGTTAATTAATTATTTTTAAATTTAAGTAATACATTTTAGAGCTAATTTTTCAACACTATTAGTTACCTTGATTATATAGATAAAACGCAGTTAAACATGAAAACAAAGACTTAGGTATATAATCAGGTAATCGATGGCCTTCATAAAAAATCTCTTTGAGGTTAGCTTCCTACAATATATTTCGTCCGAGTGAATCAACTAATCGATTTTCAAATAAAGAAGTCGCCCCAACACAAGATATCCTCGTGGAATAATACCATGTGTACCACACTTGTTACTCTTAGTCTATACCCCACGCGAGTATAAACCATTGTTTATTTTTAAACATGGCCGCCCACACGCTGAGGTGTAAATTTGGAGGGAAAGTGTTTATGTTATTAAAATAACGTGTTACATATCAAAATATAAGAGAATCTTCGTTATGTTTGTTTTTCTTTCGTGGATACTGAGTGATTGCGTCATGTGCGTTTTTTTATTTACAATAGAAACGGCCAATATTTGATCAATGTTTTGTGCAAACATGTACGAGTACATATGTCACACAGAGCAAACTGTAGGTGTATTTTGTGTACAATTTGTTGGTCATATTTTGTATGTTTATCACACTTCTTAGCGTATAGGTGATAATATTTTAACACGATACGAATACATACTGAGGCAGAATAGACAATATTCAAACGCCATGGAACTATGTGAAATATTTAATTGTTTTTGAACGCTATTTATTACGTGTATTCATTCTTATTCTAGGCTTTTTAAATTCATAAAACGAATAGTTACAAGGTAAAAATAACAAAGTTTTGATTTATTTTCTACGATCAAACTTTTTAATCTCGTCTTACACATGTTTTTTTTTTGGAACGAAGTTCCTTACGGCAGGCTTGGAGGGGATAGGGATTTCGCTGCGGGACCGAAATGAAAAAAATGTGATAGTAAAACCGTAAGTGGAAAAAGTGCGTGGAATAAATCTGTGGAAAAAAGTGCGTGGAATAAAACCGTTAAATGAGACGTGCGCAGGCGCGAAAGCGCGTCATGTGTGCTATTTTATTATTTTAAGAAATTTATTATTTTATTTCCTAAAATACTGAATTTCCTAAATACTTTCTTGTACTTAAATAAAAACTAATCAGCAAAATTTAAGAGAAAAATCAAGTAACCTACATAAAATTGAGCACGATTTTTTTTGCAAATTGTGTCGATTCCACATTATCCGAAGGAACTTCGTTCCTACCTGGTGTCCCAAGACACCATTCATTTTTTTTTTTAGATTCACTTGACACACAATGTCATCTAGTTTCAAACTAAGCAGAGCTTGTGCTATGATAACTAGACTGACTGATAGAATACTTATATACTATTTTTTTTGTAAATACATAGATATTATCCAAAGAAAACATCCAAACTTCGAAATATCAGCAGTAAGTAGTAGCAGCAAATATTTGCAGATCATATAAACGTTACGTCCGACCCGGGAATCGAACCCGAGGCCTCAAGCACAGCAGACGCATCATTTCCACCACCGAGGCAATATGTATATGAATCGTGGAGGTCAACATTATTTGTCGTTTGTACGTGTGTATACTTCGTATATTATAACTCGACTTCTTAAAGCTGCTCTGATGGTTCACATTGGATGGAATTCTAGAATACATTTGTGGGTGCTCTGGTCCTTGGAGTTAGGGCTAATCATTTTGTAAAGAGCCTGCCCTAATCTGCCTGATGGAAAGCATGAATAGAAGCCAAGAGTTGTGGTCATCATACTCATAGCGAGTGCAGACAATGCAGTATCGTGACACACACTATGGCGGCCTAATAAAATGCTTTTTCACGCCTCGCTTGGAGACGTAAAAGGCATGACTGATGGAACTACAAATAGAATAGGGACTATTGGTTCAAAATTTGCTGTAAAAAGCGAAGTTTAGTCTTGTTCTGGCCCATAAGCATCGGATCATAGATAGTATGAAAAAGCATCTCACTAGACCGTCATACTGCACTGTCTTCATTCGCAGTGAGTACGGCGACCACCGCTCCTAGATTCATGCTTTCCATCAGGCAGAGTAGAGTCACTTTGGTAGGTTTCTAATTAAAAAAAAAAGTTTAATATCGTTTTTAGCTTATCTCCTGTAACTTACAGGGCGGGTACTTTTGCCAAGTACTCGAACAGAGAAATGCTCACAAGAATGCTATGGGAACGTACAATTTATTTTAATTTATCTTTTAAGATAAAGCATCTCGGTTGATAACAATCGTGAAAAAATAATTGATAGGGTTATAAATCATGTACAAATTATGTAAGTAGGTATACAATGCGCATGCGCAACACGTTCCCACGCCGAATGATCTATAGGCCATCAACATCATTATAATAATTATGTCCATTTGTTAAGAACGTTAAATATTATGCGTAAGGCAACACTGTGAGGTTTTTTACAACGGCGTAAGTATATAAATTATTTATATAATCCAAAGTTTCAAAGATACGCTATTGTAACATGTACGCTGCGGCTCCATACACATATATGTCGACTATCACGATCGATGTAAATAAATCAAACACTAAATGTTAAGCCCGCATTAGGATTATCTCACGTGTAGCAGAAAACTTTACAAACATACATGGAACGGATACGAAGAACACCTAGACTCAAAACAAAAATTTATGGACAAAGTGTTGTCCCATGTGGAGTTGGAACACAACACTCAGTAGGGGCGGCGTGGCGACTGCTTAAGCCACTGCGTCAACCGCGCAGTTAATACATAAAAGAAACCACATCCCAATCGGTTGAGCCATTTTCGAGATAAGCGCACACAAACACCGACAGACAGACAAAATTTCTAAAAATTCTAGTCTATCAAAATATTAAAAGCCGAAGGTTGACATGCTTTTTTTAAGGTACAGAGGGGCAAACAACCTTTAATCAGCTCTTACGACACAAATAGTAGACTTCGCATACTAATCCATATGTGTAGCTAATCTAGTCATAGACAAACAATGTTTTATATTGATGATAAACCGATCGTGGTATTCACTTTATCGTGAAACATCTACGTTTAATTATCTAGGTTTGTGTGAATACACGTGAGAATAACGCCATATCGGTTCTCGAGAATGTCTCAACATGTTTACACCGAACCATTGAGTCCAGTCTTACACAATCGACGACTTCCATTCAATAATATACTCTATTCCGAGAACCATAAAAACCAGTTTCAATAACCAAGTAATGTTTCTCACGGGAGCGGAGACAACTTTATTTTTTTTTTCTTTCATTGTAATTGTAACCTAGTCTTTTGAGTTTTTATTTTTGTTGCCGTAAGCATGAAACGGTGCTTGGTGTTTTTATGTAATTAAATGTTTACTGAATATGGTAGTAAAATAATTAACCTATAATTAGTTGGATATTAGTGAAGTTTCTGATATTTGGGAATTATATAATTTTTAGAATTAAAATTTATAGGTGTCTAATTATTTTATAGTGTACGTTAAGCTTCTATTAATAAATTAAAATATCCAAATATGAATATTTAGTACCAGGGCAGCAGAAATTACAAGTGGTTGTATAAGTTTTTATAATCGTTTGCGGATCTCTGCAAATTGACAGGACGTCGAGTCTATTATAACGGTGCATCATCCCGTTTCCCACGACTCATTACTCTTGTTTTCAAGCGCCATCTTGTTTTTACTTTTTATTTTTGTTTTGTTACTTTTAGTTTTCTTTATTGTTCTAGTTTTAATGAACGGTGCACTTTATTGCTGTAAGATGTTGTGTTTTATTGTGATAGTAATAATATAAAATGGTCTACGGTCTTAGCTTTTATATTTTGACAGAAATAATAATTAAACAATAGATATGTTTAGAAATTAAGCTAATAGTCCCTATTAAATGTGTTATTTTATAACAGCCATTCTTAATAACTATTCAAAGTATTAAACTAATAACCCGCAATAAAAAGTATACTAAAACTTGCTGGCCGCACACAACAATACCATCAACAAATAAAAAAAAATCTGAAACACTAGGACTCATACACAACAATCAAGCTTCACTTAACGGTAAAATAATAAAAAAAAAATAGGCTGATCAAGTAGCTTCCCACGCATTTAAAAAAAGATATCCTGTCACACGGTTTACTCATCGGGAATCGACTACATTCTAGTTTTAAAATACAAAAAAGAATGTCAATAGTGTCAGCCGTTTTTGTTCTAAGAATGGGGCTAAATTGTGTACACTGATGGTTATCGATTAATGCTTTTAAATCGATTCAGTCGTACTCGCTGACCGCTAATTACTAGTGTAATGACCTTCACATTGACAAATTATTTCCAACAACTGCCATTAGCCTTACCGGTATACTGTTAGATTTATGTTTAGTGAAAGAGTTTATTATATTCAGACTTCTTTGAGGAACTTTTCGAACTATTAACAACTAGTTTTTGCCTGCGGCTTCGCTCGCGTGAAATTTGGTCTGCCATATTAAGTTACGTAACAGATCATCTTAAAAACATTTTTTTTACATACAAACAATCCTACAGCACATCATCTTTGTGTAACTTCGATGGTTAAGGCAGCGTACGCCAATATAATTCGGGTGCCAGATTTTTTCCCGACTTAATTGACATATATCGTTATATTACGACCAAAACTATATAAAATCATTACAAGTTGTAGTCTATATTACTGGAAAGTTTCATACAAATACGTCCAGTCGTTTTTTCGTGAAAGAGTAACAAACATTCATACTCACAAACTATCGCATTTAAATTAGAAGTTCTAATTTCGAATTTTTAAAAAAAAATTAATGCATCGTTCTGTCAAGTATATGTATTTGAATACGCAGATTTAGGCTATTGTCTTTGAGTATACATTCTCTATGCTTTATTATATAAATTACCTTTAAATTTTTGGCAATTCGTGAAGGTTTTTAACGTTCAATATAAGTTCCAAAGACAAAAGATAGGAAAACACTTCGCCATTTAGTAATTCACCTGAATTCGTCTAAACGTTAAGGTCTCTTGGTTCTTGTACGCATGAGTCATCAAGAATGTACGATTATACCAAAAGCTACCGAATTCCTAACTTGCTTATGCGCACCGAATAATCTCAACAGAACTTAGACATCCTAAGGTATAAAAGTAAATTAGCATTCGTGAGTAGCATATTTTCAACTCCATTTTTTACATCACTAATGTATTAATCTTATTAAATTATACTTAAGTATTTAGTTTTAAAATTTTCTAAAATACTTTCGAATTGATCGTTCTTTATTCAGTATAACTAAAAAAAAAATTCTAAGTATCACCAACTCCCGATTCTTCCTGAAAGTCCAGCCAATACCACGGAATCGATGTATCGATGTACCCAATGACAAATCGATGCTGCATCGCAAAGGTGAGGTTCCCACGGTCCGTGAGAGCGTGCGAGCGAGACTTGTGGAGTAAAAGAGAGGGGTTTAGTGTTGCGACAGTAATAGTGGCTGGATGCGTAAAGTTGAGTAATAGATGCTTTTCGGTTGTTCGTATATCAAGGTGATTTGAATCTTAGGAGGTTTTCGACTGCATCTTATGCATAATCAGACTTATAGTCGAGATTGATGACTACGGTAATCTAGAGACAATTTTTTGTTGAGTTATAATTTCAAATAGAGTTCAAAAGGTCGGTATCCATTTGGTTAACTTTTTCTAAGTATGTGTATAACCATCTTTAGTATTAATAGCCTTCTAATATTCCACTGCAAGGAGGTTTAGGCTACACTACGCTGGTCAGACAGCTTGCTATAAGGTTTGTGTCAAATTTTTCTTCTGATTACTTTCCCTTCTAAATACGCATTATGTGATAGTATATTGCCGTTTGTTTTATAAATCACATGTTAATACTTATATATGTTCAACCTTTAGGTAGAAAATAGCCAGCTAATGGCAGGTTTCCTATTGAAGAGGTCATTTTAAATACTCAAGTTTTATTCTGTCTCCAAAAACTGAACTTAAGAACTTATAACATCGTCAGATGACGGAAATCTTTTCTTATGAATTACTTTTTTCAATGACGGTACGATTAACAGTCTGGTAGGTACGATCAGAGGTCAAGCTCGTGAGAAGTTAACGGTTAAATCACTCCGCTGTCACTGGTGAACTACCACAGTTGAACAGATACAAATTATGGTTGAAAAATTGAGATGAAAAAGCAACACAAAACTCTAGATCATGTATTTTTCTTCTGTGGTTAATTGATATTCTGAATTTCTACCCTGGACGTTGTATGGTAAAAATTTGTGTTTTTAGATTTTCATAAATATACGAGTACATTGTTTTTGTTGTACTGCGGGATTTTTCGTGATAAATCATTTAAGAGGTTACGATACCTTCTACTTTCCGACGTTCAACACCGTAGAGACGAATAAAGTGCGGGTAGTTACACCTTGCGCATCACGAAGGTGTCGCTAAGCTCACGCTAGTCTACCCGTGACAAGCACGTTCAAAACGTCGGGAAATAGAAGGAATCGTAATTATTAACATTTTGTTATATGTATAGGGGCAAAGGAGCACCTGGATCAGCTGGCAAGTGACTATAGCCGACTGCAAAACGAGAGGCAAGTGTCCGGCTGTTCATGTTTCCCCCTTACCACATTTTACTGACTAGTTAAGAAGGATAGGTCGTGGGATCATCTTGTTGTTACTGTTTGCAAAGGCTTATATCTAGGAGTAAATGTCTTCGAGTCATGGTAGCAGTACGTTCGAGTCAACCGATGCACCGAAGCATGGCTCTGCCAGTTTCTCGAAGTCTTCGAACTTAAGGCCACCATTTTAAAATCCGTGGTATCTTTAGTGGACTTTATTTTAGCTAACCATAAGGCAGGTTAAGGTCACATTAACGATAAAAACCCAAATTTAAAGAAATCTTACAAGTAACAAGTTGAAATAATCAAAAAATCTTTTAAAACTGCACGCCTAAAATCATCTCACGTATGGATCTTGGCTATAGATCTCTGCGTGTCATAGATCATTAGCCGCGGTGCTCGTGAGCCGAATTAAATCCGATTACTGCGCTTGCGCAGAGAAAAAACGTAATGGTGTTTCTCGGTGCTATTAAGGTTTCTTTTTTACTTGTATCAGTGGTATTCACACTTTTAACCGACTCGAAATAAAAAAGAAGGAAGTTTTCAGATTTTTAAGATTTGGGAGTCAAGCGAACAGATGACTCACTTGATGGAAAGAGACTTTCGTCTATGGGTTTCTCCAAATTAAGAGGAACAAGTGCGTTCTCTTTCCTTGAGGTAGTAGTGAGGTGGATAAATAAAAAAATAATAATAGATCCACATTTGTTAAGCTTTTATTACTGTCTATAAGCACGTAAGGTCCAACCGATAGTATGTAGAAAGTGTTATATCCGGAAATGATCTCATTGAGTTAACTACAACAGACTTATTATTATAATACGACAATACCTCGACAACCCTTTCCCTTAAAATTCGCACAGATGCCCAAAACTCGGTACCCAAACAAGGTGTTTAAAACACCTTTTAGAAAAAAAAGTAAAATTTCAAATTTCGACCGTGGGAATGGAAATGTTAGGTGAGATAACAATTTAACTTTTTGCCATAAACAAAAAAAGGTTTCAAACGAAAATAAACTTTAAACTTTTTCAAATACGGAACGTGCTTTGTGTTGCCAATTACTTTTTTAAGGTTGTCGGGTTACCGAATTTTGTATGCATTTCAAATATTCAAATTAAACCTTAAGATTTAAGTGTTAAAGTATATTTTTAGACATCGTAAGTGTACATATCAAGCACTAACAAACCATTGTGGCGTGTTTTACTGATTACACCAATACAATGAAATTGAAACTTTAACGCAAGTAAATAAAGTACATTTTTAGGCTTTCTATAAATATTCTAAGTTTGTCGATCGCAACAGAGTATGAATAGTAATAGTAGTAAATAATTGTTAACGATTGTTCCCGCGTTTCCAAGATGGCGGCGCTTCCGGGATATTAGAACTATATTATTGAATATTTCATTATATTAATGTGCAATTTATGGTAAGTAACAGTAAGTTATTGAATTTTACAGCCTTTGGTTTTGAGTATGCATAATTAACAAGTATTTTTAAAATAATTGTGGTTATATGAACCTTGTTCTCAGAGATAAATTGATCGCTTTTTTATTGCCTCTAGTTACGTTTTGGTGTTGTCAGTCAAAAAAATAAACAGTTATTTTTTCCTAGTGTTAGTTTTTTTTCTTATCATATTTTTTTTGTCTAACAAAATAAGATAACAATCTCAAAATGGTAACTTCTCTGTTTGTTTGAATACTTGATTACCATTTTTAGATAAACAAGCGACAACTAAGACGCTAGTTAGTGATTAGAAGGTCTAGTATGAGTTTATGTCACATCAACTCGCTCTGTCACTGGTAAAGAGCCAAACGCAACGTCAAACGCGGTCACCGTGACGATCGAGTTAATGTGAAATAAACTCACACTAGACCCTTAGAACTGGTTATAGGAGGCTGCGAGTTACGTGACCCGTTAAACGCATACTCCCACGACCTTAAGACCCGATGATGGCGTTCATCTTTACTGTTACAAATGTAACATATAATCAAAACATTATTTATATAGGGTGGGCCACGAATTCGTTAACATTTGAATCTAACATCCTGCGCAAACATGTTACGGGAGTTCTTGGGATCCATGTTACTAGCATTTGCCAACTACAATCGTCACACATGGTTTCAACAAGATGGAGCCACTTATCACACATCCAATGAGTCAATACCGGTGGTCAAAGACATATTTTCGGAAAAGCTGATTTTCAGACGAGGTGACATTCCATGGCTACTCAGAAGTCCAGATCTATCTCCAGCAGACTTATTTTTATGGGATTATTTAAAGAATCGTGTCTGTGTAATATTTATACATATAAAACCTGCTGTACCCGCTCCCTGCTTCGCTGTGGCACTTTGTGGTTGCAAGAAAACCATATTTGAGGCGTGTTGCACGTCGTGTCGAAAATTTTTGATGAACCGATGCTAAACTTGAGTCACACCAACTTAACATTCGTATGTCTACATATAGAGTAGCTGTACCCTGTCACGTTTCACACAACACTTGGATTTTATTCATGCTTTCCATTAGGCAGAGTAGAGTCACTTGGGCAGGCAATATAGAAAAAAAAAAGTTATATTTTAAGGAGTCGAAGAAAGGGTTTTGGGCAATGTCAACTTTAAGGTGGTAAAATTAGTTTTTTTTTAATAACTTATATTAATTTGTTATGCTAGAGTACCTGAAAACCGAGCTTTACTCGGTATTATTGTGTGATAGTCGATTCGCAATTTACCAATTTGTTTTGTTCCCATCCCTATTTTGTCATAAGTGTCAAAACGGGCCTATTAGACAAACATTTCATTGCTTGAAAACACGGATAAAACAACGTTTTCTAAAAATGAAACCTAGCCAGATCGATTAATCGCCACGGAAACCCCTGCACACTAAATGTCTCCAAAATCGTTGCAGCCGTTTCCGAGATTCAGATTATATATATACAAAAATCGTTTGTTTAAAGAACAAGCCATAATATCAACTAGTATCGATATAGATGGTCTGTCTCTTCATGGTGTGTTCTGGTCATGTACCATCCAATTTCAAGGTCAAAATCGATTTGTTTCACTTGCAAACATCCGTTACCTAACTGTTTTAGTTAAAGTAATTTTTTTACGTAGTTAACCTCTATTATAGTTATCACACATTTAATTATTAGACATTATTTTCCATGTTAACAATTAATACCATTTCCTTGTATGGCAGACGAAGTAGTTAGCAACAGATGTGATAAATCTCTGGTACGTACTGCAAGAAGTGCACTGATGCGCAAGTGTCTTTGGTATTGGTAATTTATAATTGTTGGTATGTCCGGTAAGTTGACTGCACAAATGGTGTAGTGGTAATCGGTCGCCACGCCGCTCTACACTGCGCCGAGTGTTGTGGGTTCAAACCAAACTTTATGTAATCCACCAGTTGTTCGGAGTCAGCGCGTTCTTTGTGTCCGTTTCTTGTATGTTTGTTTATTGGCAATAATTAAATGTAGTTGATTTTAAGAAAAAACCTAAGTAGAAATGTGAAATATATATGTACATCTAACGTCTTGATCTATTTTTTTTTGATATTTATACATAACTTATGACATTTAATCATCATTCACAATTTAATGTTGCTAATTTAAATATATTAACAATATTGACACGCCATTTAACATTGCAAACATGTAAGAACTTTTATATGAACTTTGTAAATCCTACAAACCTTGAACTACATATATGTATACACACGTTTATGCAAATAAATCTTATCTTATCTTATTAACTTTTCCCAAAAGACAGTTTTCCAAATGCATCATTTAAAAAAGTCAACGACTCCTGTTATTTTCGAACGATTCCCTTTAGGTAGATAATAAATAAAAGCAAGATTTCCCAACCGAACAGATTCGAATTTCAAATACACATTCAGAGCCTAACATTCCCAGAGATTCTCACGATCATTAGTAAACGATTTCGGCCGTGTTCGGCTGCATTCGAGCGGTCGCTCTGACACATACGTAAATTTTGAATTTAGAATTCCTACTTATTAATAAATTTGAAATTTATTTCATTTTCAAATTGGAATTCGATCGGTGTAGATGTCACTGATTGTTTTAAATTAACATTTTATTTCATTTTACTACATCTTATAACAATATTGAATATTCAAAAGAATTTTGTACGGTGAAATATCGTTCGGAACCAATCAGGGTTCTGGTTCTAAACTTTCGTGGAGAATTCATTTCGATAGTTCTTTAAAAAAACAAGAAGAATCATCAAAATAATGGGTAGAAAACTATTATGAACCATGGCTGGTTCAAATGACTTGCCGCTGCAGGCATCTCCTTGACTCTAGGATTATTATAGGAATTGATGAGCTGCAGGTGTTTTGCACGACATTTACAATCGACTGGCTTACCATCAAAAACACCCTCTGTACTCTTTTGCACTCTACGAATAAAAAAAGCTAAAATATTTTAAATTGAATCTATAGCGGTTCAGTTCGGACCTATTATAACCCTCACACCTACAAAAGTCTGTATAACGAAGGTTCAAACTATACTGGTCAATGAAATAAATCCAAATCTGACGCCAGCACCTCTAGTGTATATAAAGATGAACATGGGCAGACAGCTGATACCTATTCAGAAATCCCAAGAAATATGTGTCCAACCCGGGACGTGAACCAGTATATAATCACATAAAAATTTCAAATTTCGAATGGTAACGGCTTCGAAGACATCTCTAACGTTATTGTTGTATCACCTGGTACATCAGCTGTTGTAATTCTGTCTCTTTCTATCATACAATAGATTTTGACGATCTCGCTCTATTGTAAGACATCTGTTTTGTTATTTTTTCTCATAAATATATAGTTTCTTGGTTCGAAGGTAGATTTTATGGGTGATTTCTATCTTCTTTTAAGGTACATTATTTATGTTCAAAAAAACTTAATTGTGTTGTAGATAGTTACTCGAGTTTAAACAGACTTTAAACTATTGGCTTCAGCCCGAGGTCATGGGTTCGATTCCTTCGCAGGACAAATTATTGTATGATCAGCAGGATCCTGGTTCTGAGTGTAATTTATCTATCACATATATTTAAATGTATCAGTTCGTTTATCACGTCAAGTCTGGTACCAATAGTGCTGGCTTTGTTTAGTATTGAGATCAGTTAAAAAATAAATATCACTGTATTAACACATACAATAGTAACATCGAAAAACGCAAGTCTATGTACAACCTATGTCGGACGGCTCCATTTCGAGCACAAATCTGCTGTACTCTTAAAAGATTGGACCCTACTAAGTCACAATCATTCAGTATTTTATTATCTGCAAACTGCATATCAGTCATAGGTTTTTTTTTCCTATACGCACGCGTCTCCCAATAGAGCCTTAAGAAGGTCGGGACTAAAAAAAAGTACAATGGGACCAGCTGTGTTCAAATGTAGAAAATAAAATGGCGAGTGCAGCTGACTTCTATAATGCCAGGGTTGTCACCTCAACAGCCATGATATGGGTATATGAAATTTATTACCATTGATAAAACTAAGAATTTGTGTTACGAAGTTACCTGACGCAAAAATTAACCTTCGAATAATATTAATACAATATATTTTTATATAAACTCTCCTTATTCTATTTTAACCGACTTCCAAAAAAGAGGTTCGATGTTCCACGGTATGTTTTTTTATGTATGTTCACCGATTACTGCGTCAATTATGGACCTATTTAGAATTATTTTTGGTATTCAAAAGTTTAGTCCCCCGAAGGAGGTCTCATTATCACCGTGAAGTCCATATCAAATTTTGTAGGCATGTGTAATTGAAACAAAATATGCAGGACATACCAACCCTTCTGGTCAGCGTGGTATAGTATTGGTACACTCTCTAAGAACCCTATGTCCAGCAGTGGGCTTCTTAAAGACTGTGCTGATAAAGATGACTGTCGTCATTTAAGATATCCATAACACAGTTATTTCCAGTTACTTCGATCCTTATCTCTATTGCTTCGTCCACATTCATTAATCGAATTAATGCCAAAAAAATCCCTACTAATATAATAAATGCGAAAGTAACTCTGTCTGTCTGTCTATTACGCTTTCACGCCTAAACCACTGAACCGATTTTGATGAAATTTTGTATGAAGATAGAACTGAACTTGGGAAAGGACATAGGATACTTTTACATATCCGTCTGTTTACACTTTCACACCTAAACCACTTAACCAATTTTAACAAATAGTCTAGACCTTGGGAGACTTTAGGCTACTCCTTACCACGAATTCCACAGGGGGGAAGCCGCCGGCAGAAAGCTAGTATCATATATAATAACTTTAAGGTAAGCGAAGCTGTAGGTAAAAGCTTTAGAAACTTTAGAAACGCGACAACCCTGACAGACGCAGGCGCACGCTTCAAAAATCCCGTTGCGAAACAGCTGGCGTTTGTACATACGTAAGAGCAGGATCTAAATGCTATTATCAATGTGTTAGAGAGAGATAGATATAGGGCATATGCTCATAGTTGTTAATGATAAGGTGTGCTACTAAACGTTACATAACAATTTACCCAACTGTGCAAATGGAGAGATAATGATTTATATATAACACTCCAGGTGTAACGAGCAGATGTAATGTTATTTACTTAATATACGAGTTAAGAAAGAATTAAGAGTTAGCACCTTATAGTACGCCACGTCGCTGTCTACTGCACTGAGAGTTGTGGGTTCAAACCCCACATGAAACAGCACTTTGTGTGATCCACAAATTGTTGTTCCGAGTCTGGGTGTTCTTTGTGTCCGTTTCTTATACGTTTGTAAAGTCCCCCGCGACGAAGGATATATTCCTAGTGCGGGCGTTGAGCTTTTAAAAAAAAAAATAAGGCAAGGAAGATTTCAGCTCGAATCAGAGCCAAGGTAAATCGGTACTTTAAGTTTTACTATTATATCTCACTAAATATCGGTGTCCAATATGCCTCTGTCTATTCCTTTAAGGTAGTGTATGTATATTTAGCTATGTACATACACTCATTTTTGCGTAGGATAGGCAGACAAGTCCATTTAAAAAGTGAAAATTCTTTAAGTTTTAAATATATCATTTATCAAAGAAGGCTGTATAACATCACGCTACGACCAATAGGAGCCTAGTATCAATAAAAAACGCAGCAAAAACTTAGAACATTCGTTGTGAGAGAAAGACAAATTCGCCTTTATATACTAAATATTTAAATCATATGATCGTGTTTTATCTCTACAAAGATGCGTGTGCGCAGCGGAGTAGATCTAAGGAGGCCGAATAACCTCAAGTGGATGTATATTTTTAACTCATACCTATTCGACGTCCATTCCAAAAATATATGTAAGACAAGTGCTTGCGACCTCCTTGAGGGGGTATAATATGCTTCAAGATATGGAAGTGGAAATGAGGCTCAATGTCGTGTATTTGATTACCATAGGAACATAGATATTCCGTGTGGTGATGAGAATGGCTGGTACGAAGTATAAAAAGGACGGCCTGTTTGGTTTAGTGGCGGCCCTGACTGCTAAGTTGGAGGTCGTGGGTTCGATTCCCATCCAGGACAAATATTTGTGTGATGAGTGCGATTATTAATTCTGTGTCTGTATGTTTATGTATGTATTTAGAAATATATAAGTACGTTTATCAGCAGTTTGGTTACCATAGCACAGGCTCTGCTCAATTTGGAATCAGACAGCCGTGTGTGAGGCGAGGTTCTTTAGTAATTTAAAATAATAATATTTAAGACGTCTATCACACAACGCCATCTAGTTCCAAACTAAGCAGTTTGTACTATAGGTACTAGACAACTGATATAAAAACATTTATACTTTTCACCACATCATGTTGTCTGCATTTGCAATGAGTATGGTGACCACAACTCTTGGATTCTATTCATGCTTCCCATCAGACAGAGTAGAGTCACCTTGGCAGACTCTTAATATAGAAAAAAAAAACACTACACAGGACAACATCACTGCAAAGAATAGGCCAAAACCTCCTTTCTAAGGAGAGGTTATGTCCAGCAGTGGACTGTTAAATGCTTTTGATGACGTAATAAGCCTATCGGTCGTTACTGTTCTTTGCTCCTGTTCTTTTCTTTTTTCCTGTTTTTCCTGCTTATAAAAAAGTTAATAAACAGTAACTGTAAAGTTAATCTTAATATAACCTTGTATACATGTTGAAAAGAGTATAAAAATAAAAACACAGCATCCTTAATCTAAAAATAAGATTCATCTAAAAATAACTACGCGTACGAAACCGTCAGGGGGATTGTAATTTTCTGCCATCTTAGATGTAGAGTACACACGTATATAATCACGCCTGTTTCCCCGGAGGGGTAGGCAGAACTATATTGAACGGCCACTTTTCGCCTGTGTTGTGATCCCACGTTTTTTTTTTCTTAAAAAGACAAAGTCCGCATTAGGAATAAATCCTGTGTCGTGGGGGACTCAGAACAACAATTTGTAGATCACACAAAGTGTTGTCTCATGTAGGGTTGGAACCCACAACACAGCGTAGTAGAGAGCGGCGTGGCGACCGCTTAAACCACTAGGCCAAACGTGCAGTCAATCGTCTGTCTGTTCTGTTCGTCTGTGTTTGATGCCACGTAATAGGTGGTGATCCTATTGCCGTTAATCAGGATGTTTTTCAGGTGGCAGAACCTCGTCCGTCGATCAGCAGATGCACCTCTTGCAGGTGAGGTTGACTTGGGACCCAAGTTCTTATCTGGATGTCATAATAACAGCTGTTCCCGGATCCCTCCTATGTCAGGCGCAGAGTGGCACACCGTGTGGTTTTAGACGGTCCGATTCCGACACACCACCCCGCCGTAAACCCCGGTGGGGTGACGGCCCGAGAGGGTTCCCGCACGTTAAAAAAAAAGGGGGTCCAAGTTCTTGGTGGAAACTCTATGCACCTATGAACCAAATGTAGAAATACCCTTATTTTAATATATTTAAATTACTTACCTTGATTTAGGAAATTTTAAGGCAAAGTTTTTTGGAAATAACCCTAAATGTGTAAAATAAGTTGGAATCGAAGAAATCGAAACAAGAAATCATCGACCGAAGTCGCGGGCAACAGCTAGTTGTAAGACAAATCGCTCCGATCAAATAACAATACCATCAATAAACAGCGTGAAGTTATTTAAAAGGAATTACGGCACGATTCCCTCACACGGCTTAACAACCCACCCATCATAATCACGCGCGCACGGAGGTTCGTCATGCACAGGAAACAATAGAGGAATCATGACTAGATATTGTAAAAAAAAACTTATCACCATAAACAATTGTAATTCTACTATCTGTGGATATCGGCTTATGAAAGCAAAATAAAAAAAAACCTTATTAGGATATTTTTTGTTATGGCAATTATTATTACTTGATTGTAAAGTTTGAGACGTGATTCACGACGGCAGGTAGAAAGTTTAGATAAATATTATTGTTAATAATGTAGATAAGTCAAAATAGAACCATAGATAACTAATAGTTCATTAAAAAAGTAAATATTTTAAATTCTTAATAACTTGAAAATAGTAAATTATCATAGGTCATATCGTATCGTATCAAAAAAAAATCTTCATAGGTATAAAAATGCAATACATGTGTATTAATCCTAGATAATCTCGGCCAGTCGTCAGACTACGTAGAGGATATTATAGTGCACAGTGTGTGCGCAAACACAGGTGCACTCTCTGTTCCCTCACTTTCTCCACCCTATGGGACGGCTATCCGACACGCCCCGGTCGTGTCAGAGATTAGGCGCAAGTCAGACCGCTTTACGTGCTCTCCGACGCACGGGGGTTAAAGTCTCCAATTTAATAACTGCGGGCAAATCAGAAAAACTCGCTAACATTTTTGGTCCGATCCGATTGAATCGAACCCACGACGTTGCATACGCTAACCGCTCGACGAACGAGACGGTATTATATGTAGGTAGTATTCGTAAAGTAGGCCGTATCGTTAAGTCCTTGTAACTATGGTGTAGGTAGGTTTTATTGACTCGGCAACTGTCGAATAGGAATATCTACAGAAAGAAAATGTACCCTAGAAATAAAGTTTTATTGAGCAAAAATATCCTACGACATTATACCAAACTAATATTTGAATCTTGACATAGCAATATCCCTTCGAAAAAAAAAACAAGAAATTCCATTTTCAAACAAAAGTTGTGAAATCAAAACATGTGCTAAGAAAATTAAAAAAAGTACTTATTTAAAAAAAAACACAATTCTAAATCATAAAAGTTCATTCGTTTAAAAATAACCATAGATTTAAGAATCCCACGTTCTAAAACATCTGGCACTGCGACCTTAAAAGTTCTACATCTGTTTCTTTTGTCCCTAAACGTATTCCGGAAAAGGATAACTTCGGAACACATTGCGGAACAGGAACGGATGTTCCGAGTTCGGAACTTAACTTTATTGTCCGCAAATTGCTTTTGTTCTGTGAAACATGTTGTTTTTGGTCAAGTAATTTCTTTAGACAAGCAAAGACGACATTAGTAAGAAATTAAAAGATTACTTACAACAAAGAAAATGGCAATTGTCCGTGTGGTGACGGATTAAGAATACATAGTGTTACCACCTCTATTTATCCCGTGGGTGTCGTAAGAAGCGACTAATGGAACAAAGTACGCAAGACATCATTACAAAGAGAGGGAAAACTTGAAACAAACCCTATTCTAACCCGTCTGGACAGCGTGGTATAGTAGGCCAAAACCTCCTTGCTAAGGAGAGGCCTATGTCCAGTAGAGGATTGTAAAAGGTTGTTGATGATGTTGATTAAGATAATTAAGAAAATGGAAACAATACTAAATGTGATTACGCAGTTTGCCAGATCATATTTGTAAGTAGTCATTCTGGACACATTCAGTTGCTAGGAGATTTTTAAAATAAGTATTATTTAGTTTTCAGGTCAGACGCAGTAAATTTAAATGCGTTGGTGTCATTAAAAAAATCTAATTAAAAAAAAACTGTACGATTTTTATTGTATTTCAGTAATACAGTCCAAAGTAATTGACATATTCTTGAAATATTTTTACGACGCTTGATGCGAAAATTATGTAAAGAAAAGGATTTTTATCACAGTATGTAATATATTACAACATTATACCATTCTACTTTTTTTTTTAATCGAGGCCAAATTACATTCATTGCAGTGTAATACTCTCACACAAAATTATTTCACAACTGTTTTGGTGTTTACTACTTTAAAAATTGATTAAGTAATAAAATGCCAACCACTAACTAATGCTCAACACTAAGTTATAGCAAAAAAAAAACAAGTGATTCGAATTTCGAATCACCTGATTTGAAAATCGAATAAATTTGCTTTGTTCAAAGCATATTAGACAAAACTATTGCAGTCCAGTCGTATCAATCTGTCACGTTACAAAAGTCTATACAATACAAGTTCAAGTTACAATGGACAATGAAATAAAACAACACATTCAAAATCGTCGAAATTCGACGGTATCTCTAGTAGATTTAAAAATAGAATCATTAAAGTACAAAAAAAATACAACACCAACACTGACCCACAATCGCAATTAAAAAAAAAAGATTATTAAGCCAAGGTGTAACATACATCTGGCCTTTGATATTAAAAAAAAAATCATTACAGGAAGGCAGATGGCGCGAGCTCTTGTAATTAAACAGTTCTAATTTTAAATTGTTATGAATTTATATTGGATAATTCTACAATGATTTAGTTCACATGGTCTTTGTAAGATATATCAACGATTCCTGCTCCATTTACTACCAATACCAGGTATTTATTTACTGTCTGATACTAATATAATTTATTCCAGTCACTGGAGGTTATTTAATAAACTTCGCACATATGGGTTCTCAGTTTTCAAGGAATATCTACCTATACTTTAATATTCTACGTGAGTATTATAGGTTTCTCTTAAATAACTAAATTATCCATCACCACACATTATTATTAGTTTCTTTTCAATTAATAGTAATACACGAACGACATCTCCACACGCGTCAACATGATAAGTCAACTAAACTCATTAAAATGTAGGTAATTGATCACGTTACATATTACATATGAAAATGTCTACTGTTCTTTAACAACTCGCTTAACATATAAAAAAATATAATAAAATAACTACCCACATTTTCATTTTTTTGAATTAGACTCGATTAATGTATAAAATGGGGGTGTTTCTAGATTAAACTGATAATGAATCAAAAAATACAGTTTCATTCCTCAAGCGTTCGTTCAAAAATCGGGCAACTAACACTTCTTAACATTAATTGTCACATCCATAGCTTTTAACATTCCACGGTTGGACATAAGCCTCTCCATCGAATTGAGGTTAGTAATGTATAATAAAAATATATTAAAAATACTATAACCCTCGCACTATAAAATACTTTATCGATATTATCTCCCCCCATATTTACATAATAATATAAAAAGACCGTTAAACTTACCCAAGCCAATCTTTTTCTTTATTTTCTTCAGTACTTTCATTTTTGAACCTTTCTTATCCTTCACAGGTGTGGTTTCAGGTTCTAATGCCATTGGGGGCAGAACGAGCGTTTGGGGCGGCATCGGAGCGCCGTGACCCGAAGCCCTAGGGCACGCGGGACAGTGGCAGGAGCCCCTGGCCTGCCGCACGCTCATACAACCACTTACGCCCATCATTGATGCGGTTAATCCCAATTAATAATCTTTTAAAACTAAAAACTCCTATATCATAACTGTCACACCGAAAATTGAACACGATATACGGAAAATGTTTTTACGAACTCACGATATCCATAACGCACTTGTACACGACCTAAACGCGAGACGTCCGCGCGGTAAGCGAGCCGGCCGCGGAGTGACGAACGAACCGCTAAGCATTCGTATCAAGGGCTTCGGGAAAGCTGCGTGCGCATCATCAGCCCTTGCCGCCTTCCTTTTCTATCACAGAATGTTAGAAAGGGACGCAAACACAAATGGAGGGAGAATGTCAACATAGGTATTTTCAGCTTAGCAGATGTGTAGGACAAAGGGGATAGTGAAAAGTTAATTTTGTATGACATTTTGAAGGACCTTTGTTCATAAAAGGTGCTAAACTTGTAATGATAAAAGAGGTTGGCACGGGATGGCTTGTGATCGCGTGCGTAGATTTTAAAAATAAGTGCAGGTGCGTATAAAAAAAATTTGAACACCGTGCTAACACTAAGTTATATGTGTATTACATTACAAACATATAATTAATTAAGTAGAAAAAAACTAATTGTCTATGTATGGTCAGCGTACAAAGAAAAATGTTTATGATACGGCATTGACTTTTGTCTAATTTTTTTTTAATTTTAAGAGCGTGCCAAGGTAACTCTATTCGGCTTGATGGAAAGCATGAATAGAATCTAAGAAGTGTGGTCACCATACTCATTGTAAATGCAGACAACGCAGTATGGCGGCTCGCACAGTGAGATGCTATTTTATGCCACGTTTTATGTCATCGTGGCAGTGTAAGACTTACATAGTTACCATGATAACTGTCACCCCTGCATCAATGGGCCTCCAGTCTCGCAGTCGCTAACTAAACACGACAGCACAGATGCTGTCGCTTTAGGTTGATCTTCTACTGCTTAGGTCGAGACGGCCCGTTTGTGATGAAATCGTGTGAAACGTGTACGCAAACATTCGTACATGACGAGTCATAATTTCTTTCGTCCGTCTGGTGATGTGTTAAAATTAAGTAGTGTCACCACCATTACTTATTCCGTCATCAATCAATCAACTTGTCGCCGTCCACTGCTGAACGAAGGTCTGCCCCAAGGAACGCCAACCATCCCGGTCTTGGGCAATTCGGCATCCATCTGCCGACATCGAACGAAGACGACCTTAATTCCGTGGGGTTGTAACACCCGCCTAAGTGACCAAACTACACACGACTGTAAAGAAAATGAAAACTTGAAACAAATCCTTTACCATCCCATGTGAACTATATATGTATACGTAGGTCAAAATATCCTTTCTAAGGAGAGGGATGTGAGCAGTGGAGTAAAAAAGCTACTGTTGGTGATAACATGAACTTTGGAAATTAGTCTTTTTGTCTCTACGAAATACGGCAAAGTAGCTATCTGCCGTGGTTCGTAATATAAAATTTTAAAACAGAAACCAAAGTGATAAGTATATTTAGTAGGCTAGCTTTTGCCCGCGGCTTCGTTCGCGTGGAATTTGGTCTGCCTCATTACGTTTGGTAACAGATCATTTTAAATACATTTTTTTTAACATACAAACAATCCTACGGTACATCATCTTTGTGTAACTTCAATGGTTTAGGCAGCGTACGCCAAGATAACTCTCAGAGGTCAGTTTTTTTACCGACTTAATTGGCATGTATTTACGACCAAAATTACATAAAATCATTACACATTGAAGCCTATATGTTGTTCCGACCTATATTACTGTAAAGTTTCATCCAAATCCGTCCAGTAGTTTTCTCGTGAAAGAGTAACAAACATCTATACTCACAAATTTTCGCATTTATAATATTAGTAGGATATTAAATTGATGGTTTTTATCATTAATTAATATGAAAGACAGCTATGCTATATTATAATTAAACCTTAAAGAGAGTTTAATACTCTACTTATCGGTTTAGTCTACAGCTTGTAGAGAAAGAACCTCGTGATATATTGATTGGTAGTTCTAGGTGATTTCAGTCATGGCGGCCAGTCTCAACGCAGGAGATACTATAATGCACAACTGTGTGCGAGAACACAGGTGCACTCTCTGTTCCCTCACTGTCACAATCCGATGGGACGGCCTATCCGACACCACTGGTGGGTGATCACGCGCAGCACCGACGGTTTTACGTGCTCTCCGAACCACGGCACGGGGGCTAAGACCGCAATTTCCAGACTCTAAGTTGTTATTAAACATTTCTATAATCAGAATAACTCAATAACAATTGTTTGTCTCTTACATAGAGTAGGCCAAGAATTCGTTAACATTTGAATCTAACATCCCGCGTAAACATGCTACGGGAGTTCTTGGGGCCGATGCTACAATCGTAACACATGATTTCAACAACATGGAACTACTTGTCAGTGGAGCCATCCCGAGTCCAATGAGTTGATTTTTAGACGAGACGACATTCCATGGCCACCCAGAAGTCTAGATCTATCCCCAACAGACTTTTTTTTATGGGGTTTATTTGAAGAATCGTGTCTACATCAATAAACCAAATACACTACGTCAACTAAAACAAAAAATCAGCGAAGAGATGTCGGCGATCTCGCGGTCTCTTTGCCGACGAGTATTCGAAAATTTCGGTGCTCGCTTAGAAGAGTGCAAAAATCGAAACGGTGGTCATTTAGACAATATAATTTATCAAAAATAAATGCCAACTAATTAGCTTTCTTGTAAATAAACAATTTTTATAATATATCAAACGTTTTTTTTATATGATTTTTCAAATACTAACTACCTCGTGGCCCACCCTATATAACATAAACAGTGTAAATGAGACGGATTTGTGGTTAGTGCCCCTGACTGTTAAACCGGACGTTCGTGGGTTCCATTCCCACGCATAACAAATAACTGTGTGATGAGCAAGTGTATTAAGTATGTCTGAGTGTAATTTATCTAGAAATATAATCAAATATGTAAGTATACTTATTAGCAATTCTGTTACTATGGCACAGGTTCTGCCTAATTTGGGATCAAACGGCCGTGTGTTAGATGATGAAAATATTTCTGTTAGTAAGTTAAGAATTTATCAAGACCGTGAAATCAATCAATGTTAGGAACAATTACACTCATGTACCACAAACTTACATGTACCTCTGGAACCAGGCACTAAAAACCACCCCGGTGGCCGGTCTCAGGCGTCCTCTGAAGGGGACCCGGACCATATTATTTCAGGCCCCCTCCAAAATCAACGCCGTGCCTATTCAGACCCTATCCTGGGGAGGCTACGGAGGCTTCTCCACCTATCAATTTGAACTTATATGTACACAGGGCCTAGTGTGAGTTTATTTCAAATCAACTCGCTCTCGACGGCGAGTGTGTTTAGCGTTGTGTCAAAGCGATGTTATTATATTACTAGTACGTTTTGAATCATATCAAACTCAAGATGGAATTTCGTCAATTTCAACTTATTATTATTATTAAATAGCATTTAGTAGTCCACTAGTGGACATAAGTCTCTCTTTAGTAAGAAAGTTTTGGTGTACTATTCCACGCTGGGCAGAAAGGTTGGGTTAACAAAAATTGGTTTGTATGTATAACTAATATTTAAATCTTCACCCCGGATTTTTAACTTTTTAAAAAATAATCCTTTCTAATTATCGACGGCACGGTTGGCGTATTGGTTAAAGCGGTCACCTCACCGCTTTCTACTCCGACTAGTGTCGTAGGTTCAAACACTATGTGTGTTCCACAAAGTGTTGTCCCAAGTTTGAGTATTCTTTGCGTCAGTTGTTCGTAAAGTCCCCGCGACACAGGAATATTCCTAGAGCGGGAGATGCTTTTAGAAAAAAAACAATAATGTTTAAAAAAAAAACGATTTTCACGCGCGCCATTTTTATCTCTTATGATGGCGTTCCAGACGCAATGCTGTCAACACTGTCAACCATAATTAACATTTATAAATTCATATGAATAAAGAGAAACCAATTTCTTTTACTACTTCCTTTTATTTTCGAAAATCAGACACACAGCGCCATCTAGCTTCAAACTAAGCAGAGCTTGTACTATGACAGCTAGATTGACTGATAGAATACTTATATAGTTTTTTTTTTTGTAAATAAATATTTATTATACACAAAAAACACTCAAATTACGAAATAAATATTAGCGTATCACACAAACTGTTGATGTGATACAAACATTTGTTTCGACCCAGGAATAGAACCGAACCACAGTCGCATACGCTACCACTGCCGCACTAAAATCTGCACAAATAACTGCGCCGGCGCCGAACGCGCTTGCGGTCAAGATCGAGCCGATGTGAAATAAACTCACAAGAGGGCTTTTGTTCTTCAAACCGTTTAGTAACTCATCGTGGTGAATTCATTTGATAATGGTTCAAATGATTTTTAATGACTTGCGTGAAATCATTACTGTTTTATGATGACGAGCTATTGATTGCGTGATAGGCTTAATGGTAATTGGTTTGTGCACGTATCTAAAAATATTTTAAACTAATGGGAGTAGTCAATTAATGATAGGTATTTCTGGTCTAGTAGTTAGCTATCCTCTCAAAGTGATGACGGATTAAGAATACGGAGAGTAGAAATACCTCTGTAAATCCAGTGAGTGTCGTAAGAGGCGACTGATGGACTAACTGCCTTGGAGGCGTAGGGGTAGTGTATGCGACTGTTGTTCGCGAGGTCTCGGGTACAAATCCCGGGTCAGACTAAATCTTTGTTTGATCCGCAAATATTTGTTTGGGAGTTTGGATGTTTTCTATGTATTTTTCCTTCTTTTTATATTTTTAAAGCCAGCCAAAGTGACTCTGCCCGATGGAATGCCTAATGAATCTAAATGCCATACTCATTGTGAATGCAGACAATGCAGTATGGTGACCCACACTTTAAATCATAAAGCTCAATAATACTTTTGGGCCGACCCGAGTATCGAATCCGAGACTTCTCGATTGGCAGTCGAATATGCGAACTATAAGACCAGCGAGACCTCTCAGAAAATACAAAGTTTTGTTTTATTTAACACGTTTTTACGATATCACAACAATTTTGTTTAACTATTAACAATTACACTATTATCTTCCCTGAAAATACAAAGAAACGACATTTAAAGTCTACTAATATCGATTCCTCAACTATATCCGTTTGTTCATCACTCTTATAAATTTTTATAACAACCAATGTTCACGAAACAACAAAAAATATTATCCACCCTTAAAAAATGACGTGTCAATCTCTCTATACGCCACAGACAACCTAAAAACGCGTGGAACGCGGCAAATTTTCGATTAATGAAACAACATATTATTACATATATATATATTTAGATATTATTAAATGTAAATAAATAATAAACTTCATTATAAATTTAATTCTGGTAAATTCTGTCTGCAGTTATAGAGTTAAGGTCATGTCTGCAGTGACTTCTAGTGCGGAGATTCTCAAAGTGTTCGCAAGACCCAAGTTCGCTATTTAACCTTAGGGGACAACTATGGTGTGTAAACGGCTTATCGACATTGCTATCCTATAAATGTAATATTTATACATCAACATATACCACTAGCTGCGTCTTGCGGTGTTACCTGCAGTAGAGTTTAAATGAGTAGTATATATATTCCAATTACTTGCTCATCCAATGAGAACACTACAATTTTTTGACATAAAAACTATCCTATCTTTTAGGTTAGGGTGTCACCTATCTCCATTCCATATTTTATCAAAATTGGTCTAACCGTTTGAGCGTAAAGAAGTTACAAACACATACCAACATAAATTTTCGTCTTTACACTGCTACAATAACCGTAAAATTACTTTTCAGTAACGCTAACTCGTCCAACCACATAACATTAAGAAATTCATGAAAACAGATTTAATTTAAATTTTATTATGAATCAATGCAAATGATCGAATTATACTCAGAATTGATTATATTAGTTAAATTTACGTGATTATTATAGTAAAAGGCAAGAAAGCAACAGACCAACACATTAGGTAGTTACTATACTTTTCTTTACATCGCTTTAATTTGAAATTGGATATAAAGGAATATAAAATATAAAAGTTGTTCAAAATGATTGATTAACAATATGATTTGTCTATGAATGGGTATTTTATTCATTTATACATCAACAGCCTTAAACAATCCACTGTTGGATTTGTCTCTTTTTAGAAAGGAGATTTGGATGATACCACGCTGGCCAGACGGGCTACTAAAAGGTTTGTTTCAAGTTTTCATTCTCTTCACAGTACGGCGTAGTTTGCTCTCTTAGTCGGTTCTTACAACACCTATCGGATGAGCAGAGGATGTGAATAGGTTTGCTACTTATTTTTTGGACATTGGTGATTATAGGTAAGAAAGAAAACGTATACAGCGTGACTGGTGAGATACCTTCAATACTTATGGAGAGTACTCGGTACTCGATTCTCGTTAACTTGATATAAAAAAATAGGGGCTTATTTTTTATCGAAATGTCTCTAAAAAACAAGTGAAATTTGGATATTATACTCCCTAAGCTCGCCGCACTGTTTACGTTGATCTAGTCACGAGCGGCGCGGCGGCACCCAACCCCGCCCTCCATCCCGCTACATAGGCAACAGCTGTACAGTGTAGGTACCTATGTATTCTGTGTTGATAGACACGTGCGGCCGCGCGGTGTCCAAGTATTCCGCAGTTAAATACTGGGCTCTCGGTGTACTGTGTACGAAGTTTAGTAAGAAGTTATTTAATATTTCGTTTTTATGTTATTTTATTTCATGATATATGTTCGCATACTATCACGTCCTCAAATATTGAAGGTATCTCACCAGTCAGTCTGTATAGTATCAAAATAAAGTACAATTTTACTTTTCTTTTATTATATATATTTAAAAATATATTTTTGTTTTCAGCTTTCATCAAATTAGTAATATCAATTGCACTACAAATATTTGCGTGTATTTTATTGTTCTCAAAAAGTATAGAGTATAATTACCTCTAATAACGTACAATACTTTATTTTTAACCCCTTCTTTGAGCGAGTTTGAGAAACACACACACATATATTCATAAAAATTCAAAAGAACAAAACAGTCAAACACTAGTAGTAATTATAATAATAAAATCCATTACCACATTACAAGGTTATTGTAGCAATTAAAAATATCAGTAGAATTAATGCCCACGGAAACTGCTAAACAATGTAAATAGGAAAAATTATTATTTATTTAGAGACGGGCCTGATGTTCTTGTAGTTATCTTGACTGCTAAGCTGGAGGTCGTGGGTTCGAGTTCCACCCAGGATAAATACTTGTGTGATGAGCACGATTATTTGTTCTGTGTCTGGATGTAATGTATTTATTTAGAAATATATAAGTATGTTTATCAGCAGTCTGGTTACCACAGCATAGGCTTTGTGTAATTTGGAATCAGACAGCAGTGTGAGATGTGTGAGGTTATTTTATTTTTTTTTGAAGTTATACTTTTGACGCGATTAGGAAAAATGATGAGAGTGAATTTTTACGATGCGCGCGCACACCGACAGAAAAAAGCAACAGTCTGAAGTTAGTTGCACAGTCTGAAGTTAACTGCGCCAAAGAAGTAACATATAACTTCTTACGTGCTTATATGAGTACACACACTCTTTTTTTTTTCTATATAAGAGCCTGCCAAAGTGACTCTACTCTATTTGATAGAAAGCACGAATCGAATCCAAGAGTTGTGGTCACCATACCCATTACAAATACAGACAATGCAGTATGGTGATCCACACTATAACAGCCTAGTGAGATGCTTTTTCATACCCCGCTTGTGGGCGTAAAAGGCATGACAGTCATCTTGGCAGTGTAAGGCTCACACTGTTACCACGACAACTGTCATCCCTGCATCAATGGGGCTCCGGTCTCACACTCACCAACGAAACACGACAGCATGGATGCTGTCGGTTTAGGTTGATCTTCTTTGGGTGGGTAGTACTGCTGCTGGTCGAATCGGCCCGTTCGTGCTGAAATCAGCGTGGCTCTACTACCTAAAAATGAAACTGCAGGTCACCCCTGCATCAATGGACCTCCAATCTGACACTCACCAACAAGACACTATTTATTTATAAATTTTATGCACTTATTTTAGCTTATACATCGCACTTAATGCCCAGGGCATTCTCTTCCAGTTAACCTTCGAGTGGTGTAGTAATCTTATACGGTAGGTGCACAGAGGTTACATATTATGCAATCAAGAGCAGTTCAGCATATATAACTTATGCATACACATATAAACATACAACATAACACATTATAAGTACAGATGTGAGATCACACACTTATATAATTATTAGCTGACCCACGCAAGCTTGTCTGCGTCTTCTATTGCCCGTAGCGTGATGTTATATAGCGGGAACAATTTTTTTTACCATAAACAAAGTTATTATAAGATAGGCATATGTTGTCGCAGACTTTCTTTAGAACTTTTAAGGGGAAACGCTTCTTTCATACATTATTTTTGCGAAACCTTAACCACTTACGCAACGTACGCAAGTGAAGCTCTCAAAAGGAATAATTTACACCCGTTTTTGCAACATTTTTCATTGATAATTAGCTCCTATTGGTCGTAGCGTAATGTTTTATAGCCTATAGCCTTCCTTGATAAATGAGTTATCTACCACTGAAACAAGTTATCAAATCGGACCAGTAGTTCTTTAGATTAACGCGTTCAAACAAACAAACAAACAAACTCTTCAGCTTTATAGTATTAAATATGGATTATATTTATACACCATGGACTGGAATATAAGGTGTACTATTAGATAGTTCTGCCAGTTAATTAAGCAGGAGCTTCACGTACTTTCTTTTGAATGTGAAACAGTTTGTGGACATCCTAATTTCGAGCGGGAGCGCATTCCAGAGTAGTTTTGCTTGAACAAAGAACGAACAGTTCCCGAAGTCGGAGTTATATGAGACATGAGAGAAGCACATTAAGAAGATTTCCGTCGAGCACAGGTAACAGAAGTAAGGAGCAAGTTAAGTAGGTAAGGATATTGAATTGAGAAGTTAAAATAGAGAGGTACGTGCTCGCTGATGGCTCTACAGGCGAATAGGTAATTTTAACTGGTAATATAAAGTACACACATGTTCCGACTTCCTATTCAGAAGGTGGTCAAGCTTATTAAAGAGGTATGCATTCAGGTCGAAGTAACACACATCACCTTAGTCGATTATTAAGGAGTGCATGATGTTCTTGAACGGTGTAATGCCTGCAGGTTTTTAGTATAATATTCCATGTTTTGTTTTTAAAGAAGACAACGGACGCGTTATGGACGTGTTCCGAAGGGGACTTTACACACATATAAGAAACCGACACAAAGAACACCCAGACTCAGAATAACAATTTATGGATTACACAAAGTGTTGTACCGTGTGGCGTTTGAATTCACAACACTCAGCATAGTTGAGAGCATCGTGGCGATCATTACTTCATCCGTGCAGTCGTTTGAGAAACTCAAAATTCCGATAAGATGACGAATTGAATAAAATGTATTGTCCACCCTTATAGGTGGTATTTTTCTCCAAATTTGAATATGACCAAACGGAAAATAATAACCAAAATTTTTAACTGCAAAATTCATTTTTCAAATTGGTTAATAAATGACGGAGTTTTGAGATAACGTAAAAAAATTGAGTGAGAACAAATAGGAAGACATCTTCATGATTTCAGTAGAAAGATGTCCATAGCTGGACATAAACCAGGTTAAGCAAAAAAACGTTCGCCAATAACAGAGTTCTGAGGTAAACAAAATTTGACAGATTGACGATATATATTTTCGCCTTATAACTGTTTACAACTTATTTAATAAAGTATCATAAACAACATAAAATAATAGTCTGATTGAGAACCTTTTTTTCTTTTTTTTTTAGAAAAAGACAACACCGTATTAGGAATAAATCCTATATCACGGGGGACTTTACAAACATACAAGAAACGGACACAAAGAACACCCAGACTCAGAACAACACTTTGTGGATCCAGTGTTGTCCCATGTCGGATTTGAATCCATAACACTCAGTGCAATGGATGTCGTGGCGACCGCTTAAACCACTCGGCTAATCGTGGAGTCGAAAAGTTTTTGAAGTCAGTTTAAAAAACCATTTTAGAGTGAATTTTTTTCATTTACATACAACTGCTTCGGTGGCGCAGCGGTAGTAAATGCGAGTGCTGTGCTTGAGGTCTCGGGTTCGATGCCCGGTTCAGACCAAATATTTGTATGACTTGCAAATATTTATTTCGAAGTTTGTGTGTTTTCTATACATAATATATAACTTATTTACAAAAAAAAGTATGTAAGTATTCTATCAATCAGTCTAGTTATCATAGCACAAGCTCTGCTTAGTTTGAAACTAGATGATGTCATGTGTCAAATGTCCGAAATATTTTTTTATTTGATTTCCAAGTTTAAACAACGTACTCTTTTCTTATAACCTTTATTAGAAAGCATAATATATTTTCTTATGTGGCGTGCGCCACATTGCCAAATGCCAGATGTCTAGTGCACCTTGCGTATGCGCGTCTTATTACATCTCCCCTCTACCCCTCCACCCCACTAAAGGGGTATTGAGTCTAATTTCTTTAGCATCTGTCAAAGCTTTTTAATGTCTTTATATGAGGAGAAAATTTTTTTTTTTTGATATGAAAGTGGTTTCATTGCGTTTAACTGATAGATGATAGAGATTTATTTTATTTACTTTTTATTTTTTGTTTCATATTCATAATTTTTTTATATTGTGCTAATTTTTGATCTTTCTTCAATTACTGTTGTTTCTAAATATTGTATGCCCAAATAGCAGGACATAGTTGATCTTAATATTTTGTAACCATCTTATACTTAGTCTGGCCATAAATACTGTTACACTTAATTATAAAAAAATATTACATTTGAATTTCGAATCTGTCATTTTTATACGATTGTTCATTGTGTTTTCTCATTTTGGCGCCAATACATTGTAAAATATTTTGCGATATTAAAATGGTGTGGGGTGATAAAGAGAACCGAATCGCTGTGATAGCATTACACAAAGTAGGTATGGAGCCAAATGCAATTTTTAAAACTCTCCATACACTTGGTATTAGTAAAATGTTTGTGTACCGGGCTATTAATAGGTACAATGAGACCTCCTCTGTTTGTGACAGAAAAAGATCTGGCCGTCCACGTAGTGTTCGTACGAAAAAGGTGGTCAAAGCAGTAAGGGAAAGAATTCGAAGAAATCCTGTCCGAAAGCAAAAGATTTTATCTCGGGAAATGAAGATAGCACCTAGAACCATGTCGCGTATTTTAAAAGATGACTTAGGACTTGCAGCCTATAAGAGACGCACTGGCCATTTCTTAACTGATAATTTAAAGAAGAATAGGGTGGTAAAATCGAAACAACTACTGAAGCGGTACGCAAAGGGAGGTCACAGAAAAATTTTGTTTACGGATGAGAAAATTTTTACAATTGAGCAACATTTTAACAAACAAAATGACCGTATTTATGCTCAAAGCTCTAAGGAAGCTTCCCAATTAGTCGACAGAGTGCAACGTGGACATTATCCGACTTCAGTGATGGTTTGGTGGGGTGTTAGCTATGAAGGAGTGACTGAGCCATATTTTTGTGAAAAAGGTATCAAAACATCGGCACAAGTGTATCAAGATACCATTCTTGAGAAGGTAGTTAAGCCCCTTAACATCACCATGTTCAATAACCAAGTATGGTCCTTCCAGCAAGACTCGGCGCCGGGTCATAAAGCTCGGTCCACGCAGTCTTGGTTGGAATCGAACGTTTCGGACTTCATCAGAGCTGAAGACTGGCCGTCGTCTAGTCCCGATCTTAATCCGCTGGATTATGATTTGTGGTCAGTTTTAGAGAGTACAGCTTGCTCTAAACGCCATGATAATTTGGAGTCCCTAAAACAATCTATACGATTGGCAGTGAAGAATTTTCCCATGGAAAGAGTGCGTGCTTCTATTGATAACTGGCCTCATCGTTTAAAGGACTGTATTGCAGCCAATGGAGACCACTTCGAATAAGCTTTTTATATTTTTAATTGTTTTATATTTATGTATTAAACTGACACACTGTAAAAGTAATAAATGTTATTTGCAGTTAACAATTTTCTTTTTTCTTTATTACAATATTTATGGCAAGACTAGGTATATATACATATTTTATATTAAGAATCTGTCAAAGTGACTCTACTCTGCCTGATGGAAAGCATGAATAGAATCCAAGAGTTGTGGTCACCATACTCATTGCAAATGCAGAAAATGCGGTATGGTGACCCTTGAATTCTTGGATTCTATTCATGCTTTTCATCAGGCAGAGTAGGGTTACTTTGGTAGGTTCTTAATATAGAAAAAAAAACAGTTTTTAGACGTTCGCGATTTTTAAACATAGATAATTAAAAGCCTGTGACCACGAACGGTATAACCTGGTCGAAACGTCGGGGAACAGAGGTATCGTTACCTTTTTCAATAATTTTATCGTGAATAAGTGCCCCTATACAATAAAACTATGAGTTTTCTTGTGTTTGGTTGAACGCGTTAATCTGTAATGTTGAAACATTCTTTCAGTTTTAGATAGCCCAGTTATCAAAGAAGGCTATAGGTATCATCACTTTAAGAGCAAAACGAGTGCAGTAACAATGAAAAATGTCGCAAAACCTGGGGCACATTATTCCTTTTGAGAGCTTTTATTGTGTGCTAAAATAATGTGTAAAAGAATTGTTTTTATTTAAAAGTTCTAAAAAAAGTCCACGACAGCATATGTCTATCTATAAGGCCTTTTTGTTTTTTTTTTTAAAGACAACGCCCCTGCTCGGAACCAATGCTACGTCGCGGGGGAATTTACAAACATACAAGAAACACCCAGACTCAGAACAACAATTTGTGGATCACACAAAATGTTATCCCATATGAGGTTTGAACCCACAACACTCAGCGAAGTAGAGAGCGGCGTGGCGACCACTACGCCAACCGTGAAGTCTGGCTCTCCATAACCTTTTTTTATGGTAAACAAATTAGTTCACGCTATATGACATTACAGGCAACAGAACATGCACACAAGCTTGCGCGAGTCAGCTAGTCTTTGATACACAAGTAAGTAAATCTATGTGTAAAGGAATGGTTTCAACTGACAGCTGTCAGCTGTGCCTGTTTATAGGTTAATTACGTATTAAATCTGATTAGCGTTTGAAGTTACGTGATCCAAGTTACTTTATAAAACTGTAAACAGAATTTGTTCCTTCCCAGAATAAATAAGTTGATATCTGACGTATCGACCAGGTTGCAATAATGTATGCTAATAACGTCCGTTTCTGTTTAAATAAGAAATAATTTTAAGTATTTATTATGCGTATTTACAACTGCCTTGGTGGTGTAGTAGTCGTTTGGGCGACAGCTGTGCTTGAGGTCTAGTGTTCGATTGCCGGGTCGGACCACACGTTTATATGATTTGTTGTTTCGGAATTTGAGGTGTTATCTATGTATGTATGAAAAAATATACATGTATTTATATCAGTTCTCTAGTACAAGCTCTGCTTAGTTTGGGACTAGATGGCGTTGTATGTATAGCGTAATATTACATTATTATATTATATATTTGCAATTGACAAAACAGTTTCGGATAAAAAGAAATTGGGGTAAATTCAACATAGATATAAAAAAATTACCGAGCTTATTAAATAAAATTGTACTGGGTGGGAATCGAATCTAATACTTAGGCATTTAAACCACGAACCACTACACCAGTTGAGAAAGTTTAAAATAAATAATAAATAGATTTGTTATAAGCATTACATTTTTATAATCAGCATAGAAGTTTCTCACTCTTGGACACAATAGACAAATACATATACATATACATAAAGATATATATATACACATTAATAGAGACACGCTGATTTTTTTTTTAAATTCGGACAGTTAACACAACGCCATCTAGTTTCAAACTAAGCAGAGCTTGTACTATGATAACTAAAATGACTGACAGAATACTTTCATACCGTTTTTTTTGTAAATACATACATATTATACATGGAAAACACCCAAACGCCGAAACAAATATTTGCAGATCATACAAACATTTGGTCCGACCCGGGAACGAACCCTAGACCTCAAGCACAGCAGTCGCTTTCGCTACCAGTACGCCATCGAGGTAGTTAATTTCACATTTCAGCATAAACGGGCCAACTCGTCCGGGGCAGTACTACCTTCTCACAAGACCAATCTAAAGCGACAACATCCGTGCTGTCGTGTTTCGTCGGTGAGTGCGAGACCGGAGGCCCATTGATGCAGGGGTGATTTATCTTGGTAAGTGTGCGAGCCTTACACTGCCACGATGACTGTCATGCCTTTTACATCCACAAGCGGGGCGTGAGAAAGCATCTCACTAGACTGCCATAGTGTAATTCACTATATATAATGAGTATAGTGACCACAACTCTTGGATTCTATTCATGATTTGCATCAGGCAGAATAGAGTCACTTTGGGAGGCTTTAAAAATATGTATCTTCATCATCTCATTAGCCTATCGCAGTCCACTGCTGGACATAGGCCTCTTTCATTGTACGCCACTCTGCTATACTTTCGGCTTTTCGCATCCAACTTCATAATAGGCTTTAATAAGCTTCACCTGCGTACTCTTACAAATACAGTAAGGCCACTTTTCAACTATTTAAAACACCCTTCACAATGAACTTTCCACCCCTTTCACACCTTCATGACAAAAAAAAACTGCGTTGGTATTCGTAATTTTTCAATGTAATCGACCATTCTGCAGTTTGCTTGAGACAAAGGACATATTTATTTATTTACAAATTTTATGCACGTTGGTGCATCAGCAGACTTAATGCCCAGGGCATTCTCTTCCATCCAGGAATTTCCTTACTAGGGTGCACCTGGTTCCCCGACTACTGGTACCTGAGACGGCATGCGACATAACGCATCGCGGTATCCGTGGGGATTCCCGCGATGAAAAAAAGGGCATTCTATTCCAGTCCACAAGTCTTCCAGTAAAGGTGAACAGAGGTTAGATACATATTGTGTATGTTAATCGGTTTATTTCTTTTAAAACAAGTAGTGATAATAAGTAATTAGAATGTAGATATTTATTAATATTTTTCAATAAAATTAACGTGAAAATAAATGTAGAAACAGTTCTACATCTGATTAGAACAATGTGAAAATGGCTGCGGCTCCCGAAACTTCATACAGAAAATGATACTGAACTTTTGATGGCAACACACAGGTTACTTTGTCGTTGTACATTTTACCTTACTTTTAAATTGTTGACACACCCACACACGTACACAATCTACAAAAAAAGGATCACTTATACAAAACCTCCTTTGTACTATATAGCCTTTATTTTACCAACTTTTTTTTAAATAGACTAGTTTTGTAATAAACTCTAAGGGGCCACGCTAAATGCTGACACACAGATCTCACCCAGTTCGGCAGTGGATGCTGTTCATAGTTCCTTTGTTCCTACAATAGGGTACTGCGTCCTTTTTTGGAAGGGTTACTCAATTTGTTCCTGAAGTGTTATTGAAGTTTATGCTTATAACCTCATATTAGATGTAAATATTACTGATTTTGTGTAGGTATAGTTTTCATATATTTTGGAAGTAACATTTTAATATTGATTCAATTAGTTATTATTTGCACATTTATATATTTTCGCTCAAATCTGTAATGTTTCCTATTGCCTAGTCTGTACCTATATGTAAATAAGAATAAAACTATTATTAAAAATGTGCATGTGTCCATTGACGGTGGTGCTCACTTACCATCAGTTAACCTGCATACATTTGCACTCCAATATCATTAAGAATTTAACGCTGGTTCATTTGAACCCATGGGTCCTCGTCAAGCAAGACCTTTGTGACGAAGCATGCTCTCTTACACTCTCTGGTTTCCATAAAGCAAAATATGAAGGGATCTCTCCATTCATCCAACAAAGGAGATGCTTAATCTCTGTTCCTACTATAACCAAGTTACAAATACAGTTAAATTAATGAAAAATCAATGGTTTCACTTTGAAATGAACGTTTTGTAAGCGCAGATATAACTTAGCCCGATATTTTCTTTGTTATATAAATAACATGTCTTAATACAAAAGAGGTTTACACTGACATACTTCATGAATTTCCTTTAAATGTTCCAAATTGGTATCAAAAAGTAGGGTACACATTTTTACCCGATTTAGATCGTATCAAAAACCTTGAGTGAGTGATGAGTGATGACCAGAAAACTGGTAGTTGTAACAGCAATTATTTCGTTGTTTTTTTACCATGAGAGTGAAGCTACCAAAGGCCATCTCTCCTATATTTAGGATGGTGGAGGCGTATTTAGAGCAGGGCAGCGCACTTGTAGTTCTTCAGTTGCAAGTGTCAATGGCCGGCTATTATCAGGCGTATTTTTTTTTATAAATATCTGTATTGGCACGATACTACAGTGATACTAGTTTGCAGTTGATCATATCATCAACTCTGAACAGACCACTTCTGGATATACTCATATGTAGGTCTCTTTAGGAAGAAGATTTTGGCCTATTGTACCACGTTGGTCAGACCGGTGGGTATGGGTTTTGTTTCAAGATTTCCTTCTCTTTGCATTGATATTGTCCTGTGTATTTTGCTTCCTTAGTCACCTTTACGACAACCATGGGATGTATAGAGGTGGTAACATTCTGTGTTCTTAATGCGTACGTACTGTATGTGAAGAACACCCAGAAATAGTACAAACGATCACGCTCACAGTACTTATTTAACGTGGTAATCAAACCCACGATGTCTGGCTTAGTAGTCAGAATCACTAACCATTAGATCAACAAACCATATACAAACAAGATTTTTAATCATTGCAAAATTTTACTTCTAAATATTTAAACAGTTTTAATTCCAAAGAGGATGTATTTCAAATAAAAAGGATCACATCTTGACAAGACCTGCCCTCTCTCTCAACAAAGGATGCAGTTGACCTCACGACTCGACTAATCATATAATTGGTGAAATTAACAGCACTTGAGACATTTCTTACTGTAGTGGTGACGTCACTAACCGTTTATTAATCTCGTTAGTGTTACCACAGATAACAAAAACTGATCAGAGTCGTAATTAGCGCCAAATTTTGACACCTGTCGTTTTTGGCATCTGTCATAATTCAGACGTGTTGTTTAGTTTTTCAGAGTGATCTTGTGTTTAATATTTTTTAATTGTTGAACTATAGAACGGTTCAGATTCTTAAATGATTTAGGTGTGTATTTGTGTAATTCAATAATACTTAAATTATAAAAACAAATAAATTTTGCTCCTTTTGAACTTAAACTTACAATAAATTATTTTAAGTGGCAAAGCTTCTCAACGCAATAAAACAAAATCATGTTATACGGTGAAGAGCAGTTTAGACAATGGTAGTGACGCGGTACGGTACTACAATAGTTCACATTTGGCGACTTTACGTCGAATTCGAAGATTTATATGGCATTTAGCATAATTACAGCAGTAACAAGATTAAAAAAAACAGATTTATAAATAAAAAAAACTATCAATACTCCTGGGGATAGATCTGGACTTCTGGGTGGCCATGGAATGTCGCCGCGTCTGGAAATCAGCTTTTCCAGAAAAATGTCTTTGACCATGTGTTACGATTGTAGCCAGCAAATTCCAGTAGCATCGGTCCCAAGAAGGTGCCATGACATGTTTGCGCGGGATGTTAGATTCAAATGTTAACGAATTATTGGCCCACCCTGTATACATATATGGACTCATTACTTCGATTCTCTAGGCCGATTTCGATCCATAATATTTAAATATTTATTTATTAACAAATACACACCGAATATGATTGAAGCAGTTTGTTTGTTTGTTCTACTTTTATCTTTCTTTGTTTCTCCATATGTGTACATAAAGATATACCTTGTTTTTGTTGACTGAGTGGCAAATCCTTTCGGATCTCTTATTCCTTGGAATACAGGAGTTCGTAGTAAATGGTGTTACCACTAAAATCTTACTATGGGAGGGAACCGGACCGTCTCCGAACCGTCTGCGAACCATACTTCTCTCCCTCAAATGTAATATGTACGAAGACCTTCAGCTAAAATTTTGTTTAATATAATTTTAGAAAAAAATGTAAATGTGTTTTTGTTTCTTTTTTTTATAATAATAATAATAATTTTATCAAGACTCTACACAATCGCGAGATATACAATCTCAGAGAATATTTTCTACAGACTAATGTGAGAGTACATCGTAATGTTGTTGCAGTGGATACTGGTTTTATCCCGCTCGGTCTGGCTAAAGAGAATTGGCGCAAACCTGTAGTACTTAGTACTACTGATCGCAAGGAAGTATGGAAGGGTAAAGAACTTCATGGTCGATTTTATCGGGCCCTACACGGGTCTGATATAGACTTTAAAGCGTCGACGTCTTGGCTACGGTATGGTGATCTCTTCGGAGAAACCGAAGGTTTTGTTTGTGCAATTATGGACGAAGTTATCATGACGAATAACTACCGGCAATATATCCTGAAAGATAGTACGGTTGACATTTGTCGGGCGTGCCACCGTCCTGGAGAATCTATTAGGCATATTATTTCTGGTTGTTCTCGTCTTGCTAATGGTGAGTATTTGCACAGGCACAATCAAGTAGCCAGGATTGTACACCAACAACTTGCCCTTAAATACCAACTTGTCAATTTTGAAGTGCCTTACTACAGGTATGTGCCCGACCCAGTTCTCGAGAACGGTCGTGCTACGTTATATTGGGATCGATCTATTATCACAGATAGGACTATTGTTGCCAATAAGCCTGATATTGTGGTGATAGATCGATTAGAGCGCCGCGCAATGATTGTCGATATCGCCGTTCCTCATGACGAGAATCTCGTGAAAGTTGAAAAAGAAAAACAATTGAAGTATTTGGACTCACGAGATTGCCGACATGTGGAATGTGGATTCGGTGATCATTGTTCCGATAATCATATCTGTTCACGGATTGATAGCCAAGAGCCTCGACCAACACCTTAAGAGGCTCACGTTAGAAGGTTGAATCAAGGGTCTGATGCAGAGGGCAGTCCTCCTTGACACGGCCCGTATTGTGAGGAGGTTCCTGTCTCTGGAGCCCTAACCACCGGTATCTTGGTCCCTGTACCCGATGTCGGTGGTCTACTATTTTTTATATTTTTAAATATGTATTTTTTATTTTTTTATATATTTAAAAATGTAATCAATATGTGTATTTATATGTAATAAAGAGAATAATAATTTATTCTTTTTCATACACAGTTTACAATTAATATAGGATGACAAGGCACTACAAGTCGTATTACAGATTACAAGCTATTCCAGACTTTGGATAGTGGAATCTATAGTATAGCGGGTGTTGTAATAAAAATTGTATTGCATCACCAAAAATAATATTATTCTATACAAATCTATTATGGTATTGGTGTAAACAAATATTGGTAACGCTAAATAAATCAATAAAAATATTAAAAATCGAAAAACAAACGACAATTGCTAGAAAAATAATGTTTTTTAGGGAATGCTCTAACACTTAGTATGTGGTATATTGGAATCGACTAGAACCACAATGTTACGACACAAAACAAACAGACTCGAGTTATAGGCAGGTTCCCGAGAGTAAACCGATTTTTTTTATTTATATTAATGTCCGATGGAAAGCATGAATAGAATTCAAAAGATGTGGTCACCATACTCATTGTAAATGCAGACAATAGAGTATGGTGACCCACACTGGTTAATTATTGGTTCATTATAATTTTTGGTAGTATATTTAAATAGATTCACCACAAAATTACATAACATTGAGTTAAAAATTATACAAAATAAGGTTTTAATCAGGAATTTCTTAACATCAAATATTACATTTAAAAAAACTTGTTGAAATATACCTCATGACATCACTTTAATCGAAACAGGTAAAATATTAATCGACCAATTCAAAAAATAAAAATAAAGAAAGCACGCAATATGGCGAAAAACAAAAATATCCGATTATTGCCATCACAAAAAAACTTGGCAATATGTCGCTGAGAAGCCTGCACCCGCCATTTCGCCATTGGCTGTATGCGGCGCGGCGCGTGCCTGTGCGACAGATGCTTTAACATTTTTTCTTAAGGTTTTTTTTCACAAGACGTCCTTGTTTGGCCTTTCGGGTTTTAGGAGTTGAATGTGCGTCGCTACGAACACGCAGCTTGTACTAACACATCTGGTACACTCTCACAAGTTTGTTTAATTGCTTGTGCGTTTAGGAGTTTAAACAAAGAGATACATTAAATAGTACGCAAAAAATGTAAGGGACTTGTATAGAAGGAATGCCTTGTCATATCGCTTTAAATAATTTACGAATAAACATAGAAGATAACGAACACATCCACTAATTTTTACCCTTGGAAAACAATTTTTTTTTTCATTCGAGGTGAATCCACTGGAAAACTAAGCACTTATCTAAGGAAGCACATACATTATATTTACATTGTACATAATCTTGAACCTCATAGAAGATATTTAAGTTTGTTTGAGACGCTTTTACACCTCAACTACTTAACCGATCATCATGAAAATGGATATACAGAAAATAAATAAATATCTATTCAGATTACACATTTACATATGTTTCTGTACACCCGGGCATAGTAGAAAACCATTTGCTCTTAAAGCAAATATCTTTGTTACTTTTTATCAAGTAATTGAGGTTATCGGAAACCTAATCATCCACTTTTCCTCCCCCCACCTTCTAGGGGAAGGTCTCGGGTTCGATTCACGGATCAGACCAACTATTTATATGATCTACAAATATTTGTTTCCGAGTTAGGATGTTTTCTATGTATAATATGTGTGTATTTACAAAAAAAAAGTGTAAATGCATTTATTTGTAGCTCTGCTTAGTTTGGGGCTAGGTTGTGTATGTGACTGAGGTAGAATATTACTATTATTATTGTTTTTTCATTAAATAACATGTAATATCTGTGCACCTACCACATAAGATTTCTACACCACCAGAAGCTTGACTAGAAGAGTCCCTGGGCATTCAGTCCACCGATAAACAAAACAACATCATCAACAGCCCTTTACAGTCCACTGCTGGACATAGGCCTCTCCTTAGCAAGGAGGTTTTGGGCTACTATACCGCGCTGGCCAGACGGGTTGGAATAGGGTTTGTTTCAAGTTTTCCTTCTCTTTGTAATGATGTTGCCTTGTATACTTTGTTCCCTTAGTCACCTTTTACGACACCCACGGAATGAATAGGAATGGAAACATTATGTATTCTTAATCCGTCACCACACGGACAAACAACTATAAAATATATGCACAAATTGTATAAAGAAAAAATGCATTTTCGCACTTAAAATCCCGCCTTTTTCTAGAAGGTGGGGGGAGGAAGAAAGTGTGGATGGTCGAGCTTCGAATAGCTTCAATCATTTGGTACAAAGCGACAAAGAGAATTACACAACGAGCAAACTTTCTATCATGTCCAGGAGTACTAAGGCATATGTAACCTAAATAGATATTTCATGCTAAAACATCTGATGTACCAGATGATCCAATAAACTGTAGTTATACGATTTTTTTTCTACGCAATATCATTGATTTCCGGCAACTGCGCACGCGCATGGCGCACGCGCATCTGTCATCTGAATAAAGTGACGGTATTTGAATGGTTTTTAAGTACAGCTTTATTTGAATGTACAGCTTTTGGACGCACAAGTATTAATACACTGTTATGTTTAGTTATTTCTAATAATTTTAACTGTATCACATGTTTTATACGCATCTGCTGATGAGACTATAATAACGGGCGTGTATTAGTGGCTAGAAATTTAGTGTTGTGATAAAAAGACAACTAGGAATTAATCCTGTGTCGTGGACTTTACAAACATACAAGAAACGGATATAAAGAACACCCTGACTCAGAACAACATTTTGTGGATCACACAAAGTGTTGTCCCATATGAGGTTTGAATGACGACGTGACGACCGCTTAAACTACTAGGTCAACCGAGCAGGTGGTGGAATTCTGACAGTTAAGTAAAATGTTGTGGGTTCAATTCTTAACTAGAACCAATAGTTGTGGGATAGGGATGATGATTTGTTGTAGATCAAGGTTTAAGTCTTAGGATCTAAGTGGGCATTCACATCAAAAGCTGTTAACAGTCTACTGTTGGACATAAACCTCTCCTTCGAAAGCAGGTCTCGGCCTGCTACATCTCGCTAGCCAGGAGGGTTGATATAAGATTTGTTTCAAGTTTTCTTCATTTTGCCGCGATGTTATAGTGTGTAGTTTGTTCCCTTAGCCGCTTCTCACGACACCCGTGGAATATTTAAGGGTACCACCACACAGATATTAAACATTTTTGCTCAGGAATTTCTTATACTCTTCATATGTTTCGTGACCACTGTAACTGGAGCTGTCATTGTCAACGTAACAGGTTTAAATAATTATAATAGATTTTATTTTCATTTAAAGTATAATATATAATACCTATCAGTTTGCCAGTATCTGTTCATTCTTGGTTTCGTCCTTAAGGTCCTATGTCATCAGCATTACCTCGGTGGTAAGACGTCCACTGAAGGACATAGGCCTCTCCATAGCTCTCTACAAGAAGCGGTACTGTGCTGTCCTCAATAGTACGACACCCCGCGGCCTTCACCGGGAATATGTCTTACTTTAGTCATTTTATTTCGGGGTCGTAATTAATACGAATAATTAAAGAAATACACAAAACAACTTTAAATAATAACATTACAGAATCTGGTTGAAACGCTCCCTACCTTTTTTGTGTTGTAATGTATGGCTAAAGTTATAATCATAATTCATAGCAGCGTCACCTCACTAGAGTGTGCGCTCCCAATACAGTCCCTATTTTTATTGTCTATGGACACACCTCTATGATAAGAAAATATGGCGTCCTGAATAAAAGTTCATCAATTATTATAACGGATATGTCCAATGTAATCTACGATCCTATTTAACATATGTTAGCCCCGTTGTGGCTTATTCTAAAATACTCAGGGGACAGAGGAGGTCGTTTTTGTGCAAACATCTCTAGGTCTACCGCCGCTTGGATTTCTAAGAATAGTAAAGAAGAACCCTATATCGTACACATTAAGATTATATTTGCATGTCAACAAGTTTCTTAGGTGACGATATTTGACACAATCGTTTAGTGTTGGACATCAAGAATGCCGCAAGTAATCCGGCGTAACCACTGTTTTGTCTGTGAAGAATTCGTTAACATTTGAATCTAACATCGCGTACTGGAATTTGCTGGCTACACTCGTAACACATGGTTTGAACAAGATGGAGCCACTTGTCACACATCCAAGGAGTATCTGCCGGTGGTCAAAGACATGTGTCAGGAAAAATTGATTTCCAAACGAGGTGACCCAGAATTCCATGGCCACCCAGAAGTCCAGATCTATCCCCAGCAGACTTCTTTTTATGCGGTTATTTGAAGAATCGTGTCTACACCAATAAATCAAATACACTACGTCAACTAAAAGGAGAAGTCAGCGAAAAGATGTCGGCGAACTCGCGGTCTCTGCCGACGAGTATTCGAAAATTTCGGTGCTCGCTTAGGAGAATGCAAACGACAAAACGGTGGTCATTTAGACGATGTAATTTTTAAAAAATAAATTCCACCTAATTAGCTTTCTTGTAAATAAACATTTTTTATAACTTATCAAACGGTTTTTTTACACGATTTTTTCAAATGTTAACTAATTCGTGGCCCACATGTTGAGTAGCTTTTATGTAACTCTTACTTATCAAATCATTATGTACTACGAAAAACTCAATACCTTGCACCAACGACATCTGATTTCTACACCACTTGAAGGTCGACTGGGAGAGAATATCTCATGGCGTGAAGTCCGCCTTTGTGCAAGAGGTTTTAAACAAATAAACACGAATTTTATTTTCGAACATGGTTGAGGCGCCACCTGTCGGGTATGTATATAAACTCGTATGTATCTAAATTAACTTTCTAATCTATATATCCTGTGTCGTGAAGGACTTTATAGACATACATGAAACAGACCCAAAGAACACCCAGACTCAGAGTAAAACTTTATGGATCACACAATATGTATAAATATATAAAAAACATAAATAAATATATATTTTACTTATATAAATAACAAATGAATTGGAATGGACTGAAAAATAGAATTATTACTTCTAAGTTTCACCAGTGTAAAATTCGTAAACATATTTCCCCAGCGGTCGATAGATGTCGCTGTGCCAATTTATTGAATCGCGTTATGGT
The DNA here is from genome assembly GCA_949316085.1 of Hypercompe scribonia. Taxonomy (NCBI): domain Eukaryota; kingdom Metazoa; phylum Arthropoda; class Insecta; order Lepidoptera; family Erebidae; genus Hypercompe; species Hypercompe scribonia. Next base: position 6,509,967 of record OX438994.1, read on the forward strand.
TTCGTTACAGGTTTAACGACATATAGTCTGAGCGTGGCTGAAAATTACATTGCTTAAGAATAATCTTATGCAATATTACCATCATATTTTTGAAAGTCTAAGTAGTAACTGTATATTAGTTACCTTAAGACTTGAGCGTACCACGCCCGTAGTCATTAACATAAACCTTCAATACACGTTGTTCAGCAAATTTAACTGAAATTAATTTATACGTAATGAACTTGGAATATAAAAGTGTAACATCGCTGAGACTCAGGCGCCGGATATCCTGAAAATATCTTCGTCCTCCATAAGTGCAGGTCTGGAGGTGGCAAGTGAGGCCATCTGTCATCCTAGTAGAAGCAGACTGGGATGGCGATGCGAGCGCTACGAACAGCGCTCACCCTTTTGGAGACAGGAAGAAAAGGGAACATCAGGGTTCCCACACATGGGGGGTTGTTCATCTACAAGTCGTATGGAGGTGAGGTACGTCAGGGTTCCAGGGATTTCATTACTACGATGCACCTGGTTCTCAGATTACTGGTACCCGAGACGGCGTGTGGTTTTTAGTCGGTTCGAGTACGACATAACCACCTTTCGATGGTATCCGTGAGGATGTCCGCACAGAAAAAGAAAGGTGTACATCGCTATTTTGTAACATACTAGAAAAAAACCGTTTGAATATTCACTTTACGTTAATTATTCAAATAAAAATCAATATTTATTATTATTGACTGCCTCGGTAGTACAACAGCTACTCCTGTGCTTGAGGTCTCCGGTACGATTCCCAGGTCGGGGCAAATTTTGTTTCGGTGTTTGTGGAACGACGTTTCCTTAGTTTGGAACTTGGCGTTGTGTTAATGTTCGAAAATATGTATTTATGGTTCTCCAACTCTAAATAATATCCAAACTGGTATACTACTGCACGACATTGATAAAATTAACGTTTTGTTTTTCGCACTATGCACTCTTAGGGAGAGCGAATGAGACAGTACTAGTTGTAAAAATTGGACCCGCAGTTGTAAGGTACGAATGTTACTCAACAAATTAAATATCTACAATGAGTACATAAAGCTAAATAATATATTGATTTTTTTATATAACAGCGAAACCAAATAAACGAACGTAAATAAACTATATTAAAAAACTAAAATAATACTCTCAGAATTTATTTAATTTCAACTCTTATCAAAATTAATACCGTGATATTATAGAAATTTATTAATAGACATGTCATTTTCTCAGTACATATATATTACTAGCTTCCGCCCGCGACTTCGTCCACGTGGAATAGTTACTTTGGACTGACGCTTACTTTAACCCACGACTTCGTTTATATAGGTGAGTAAGGGAACAAGTCTGTCATACACACTGTCAACAGCGGAAGCTCTCAATAGGAACAAAGTCTCCCGATTTTGAAACATTCTTCAGTGGTGCTCTGTTCCTATCGATCTTAGCGTGATGATATATAGCCTATAACCTTCCTCGATAAATAAGGCTATCCAATACAAAAAGAAATTTTCAAAACCGACCTGTAGTTTCTGAGATTAGTGCGTAAAAACTAACAAAACAAACAAACTCGTTCAGTTTTATAGTATTTGTTTTGATTAAATGGACTTAGAAACTGGGCGGCTTTAATGCAACATGGGTTGGCAAGTGACCTCCACCGACCATTGCCATGCCCCCACTTCTAACCATACCGTATTCAATCGTCTTACAAAGTCAACACGTAACTCATAAAGGCTACAGTTAGACTTACAAAAATATGATGGAAATATTGCATAAGATTAAATCTTAAGCATTGACGATGACAACCTTACTCGGAGTACTTATACCGTGGAAGGTAACGAAACCATAACGCGATTTAAAAAACAGGTACAGCGACATCTATCGAGCGCGGAGGAAATAGTTTTTATCTGAACAAAAAGTATTGCTCTATGTTTTTTGAAACTGATAGTAGAAGTTAATAAATTCGAATTAAATAAACATAGGGTCGAATTTCATTATATCCCTTGGTAATAAAGAATTAATGTTGCACTATAAAGGGTTAATATATGCGTGAGTTGTATAAACCAACGAAATAGTACTAATTCTTTACTTGTGGGCGTAGGTTTGTTTTATAAATAAATAAGAATGTTTTATAGTGTTAGAGCTATATATATATACATATTACTTTTTTAAAAATATCTGCTAATTTTTTCTCACAGCTAATGTCGATTAAATTTTTTTTCGTTTTTTTTTTAATACCAACTGTCAATCGTAAGGACACTGGCTGTCAATTGTCACTCACATGCCCAAAGGCTCTTGTGTACAACCAGTTAGGTCTTTAAAACGTTTTTTTTTTCAGTAACGAAAGTAGCATGGCCAGCATTGAGGTGCATAAAGGATCAGGTGTACAGTCAGCTGTCGCCTGGTCACTTAGTGACACGGTCGATGACCGACTCGCTTTTATTTGTGTCATTTTGTACACAGACGGCTTTTTTTCAATTATTTATACGATAAAAATGTGAAGTTTGTTTTTTTTTTTAAATAAATTTTGAGTATTTTTGGCTTGTTATAAAAAAGTAGATATGGCTGGAGATAATCAAATGACTTGTTAATATTTATACGTACTTCTGGACGTCTAATATTATTTCCCATCTATATATATATGAACGATAATTTCATTTGTATAGGCTTCAAAAACTCAAGAAGATTTGCACCAATTAAAAATGGCTTTTATCTACTCTTGCATAAATGAATGATGAATGAAATAAATTTCATTTTTAAAAAAGCGCGCCAAACGCATAGCATAACGACATTTTTAAATTGTATGATAAGGCAAATGAATCACTGTTTATCCGGCCTCTGGATACATCCTATTATATTAGTGAGTTATAACATCGTGTAGGAGGGGCTTTTGTCAATTTTTTTTATTTATTTGTTAAACTCATGTCGCTTTGTTACTTACAAACGACTCTTCCCGTGTGAAAGGTTATTTAAATGACTGTAGAGAGATTAGAGGCCTCAAATCTAATTATGTACTAATTATTGACCTCAAAGGCTCCAGTCTTTGTCATTATTGCCAACCTCTGAATAAATTATCGCTTGGTAAAAAGTAAAAAATAAAAAACACACTTAGAAACCTAGGTTACAAACAAATATACAGATGAATCTAATAAAATCGTGTTAACAACATATCGTGACACTAAAGTTCTAAAAATACTAATATTATTATGAACTCGAATGTGAGTTTGTTTGTTAGCTTTTATTTCTAAATCACTAAACCGAATTCAAAATTTTTCACTAACAGAAAGCTAGGACATATTTATAACCGCCGTGATAACTTTTTTTTAAGCAACACAATAATTAAATAAATATTTCGGACATTTGACACACAAACGTCATCTGGTTTCTAACTAAGTAGAGCTTGTGTTATGATAACTAGACTGACTGATAGAATACTTAAGACGTAAGTTCCCGATTTTTAAGGAAATGAGTTATAATGTAAGCGGTAGAGTAGTGTAGATTTTTGGTCAAAGGGAACCTCACAAATGAGGTTCTAAAACAATTACAAAAATACATATCTTGAATCATAGAAAGAGTAAGTGTTCATGCAGTGGTAACCGCTTACTCTTGAGCTGTCTCTAAAATTGAATGCAAAACGAGTTTTTCTCTCGTTTGCATTTTAAAACAATATCACTTTTAACACAAAATTTACGCATGGCAACCCAAGCTATTAAAAAACTAATCGAATAACCTCATCTCAAATTTTAACCTTAACACGTTGAACATAGAATTCAAATTATATAGCATCGAAAAAGGACACTCGAGACAGTATAACATTTTGTATTTTGAACTGTAACGTCATGTCATTATGGTCGATATTTGTTCATAACAAATTTCAGGTAGACAATCTTAGTACAGCTGGCTGATCAGCTGTTGTCCAATACTTTGAATAGTTTTAATTTTACTTCTCAATTACATCGTTTATTCAAGTTTTTTAATAAGAGCAAACAGATGGACCTGACTGGCCTTTTGGCCTGGCGATTAGTGATCCAGACAGTTAAACCTATGTTCATGGGTTCAATACTCTTCCAGGGTAAATAGTTGTGTTCCCATACAGGGGGGGCATCTAGAAGCCGTAGGCGGCCCGGGGTACGTTGGGTACGGGGTACTTTTGGAGGTCAGGAAAGGGGTCATCTGTAAATCGTAGGTAGATGGCCCGAGGTGCATCGGGGTTCCAGGGATTTCCTTACTAGGCTGTACCTCGTTCTTCGGCTACTGGTCCCTGAGAGGGTGTGCGATTTTAAGTCTGTTCGAGTCGGACATAACTAGCTTTCGATGGTATCCGTGGGGATTACCACACAAAAAAAGGGTGAATAATTGTGTGACAAATGTTTTATGGGTGTCAAAAGCTCTGGATAGTTCGAAATCAGTAGACCTTTACTGGCGTAACAGTAGATTGAGAACTAGATTAAGAAGAGAAGGAAAACTTGGCGCAAATCTTCTACCAACTCGTCTTTCAGGAGACGCCTACGTCCAGTTAAAAGCTAGTGACATGAGATGTGCAGGTAGTCATTGTACAATTGTGGTTTGCCAAAAAAAGCCTCGGATACTATTAAAGAAATTTTTAAGAATCATTGTGAAAAGAACCCGTCACAGTTGTCCCTCTGAGAAACTACCCAAGACGTTTATTTTTCTATCGTACAAGCACAATTCTATAGGAATGTGAAGAGCACATATTCTGATTTATGTTGCTGACCCATGCAACTTCATTCGTATCTCTCATTCCATCAACTAATATTAACTTTGAACTTTATATAGATTTTTTTAAAGACAAATCCCGCACTATATATTTTCACGTGTCTCGGCAGACTTAAAAACATACATAAAACGGATAATATAAGAATTTGTGGATTACACAAAGTGTTGTCGGAGATTCACAGGTCAGATGGAGTGATGATTAACGCAAGATGCCTGGCAAGAGCTGGATGTGACAAGCCAAAGATAACACCAAGTGGTATGCTATTGGAGATGCTTATATCCAGCGGTGAACCATGACAGCGGATGTTGATGATAATACGCATTATGTGAGGATATTTTTTCATAATTAAGTAGTTAAGACTATGCTTACCTTGGATCAAGAAACAAAAGCGCAAAATGAGCTGAGCATAAATGGCGATATAGACAAGTACGGATATATTAGACAGATAGATAGAAACTCTTTATTTGTACACCTCATTACAAAGTTCAAGAGAGTATATACAATGTCAGATATATAATGTACTAAGGGCGACCTTATTGCCAAAAGCAATCTCTTCTACGCAACCTTAACCTTAAATATTTGGCGACAATAGATTTTTTACGTCAGCTGATCTCAGTAAAAGGATATTGAGCCTGCAGCCGAGTTCGAAGATCGCAGGTAGAGTCTGGATGTGTTGCATAAGTGACGTTTAAAAAAATGGTCACTTACTATATGGATTGGAAGGTTTTATGTATGAAATTAGATGTTTCACAGTCACATATTGACTGACTGACATAGCTGACTAAATATTCTTGTCTTCTTTGATTAAATACAAAAGTGTCCAAAAGAAATTTACATGTGTGGAGACTTCCACATCCAGTGCAAACCGAAAAACTGAACGGTATGGTAATAGAAATTGATATCAATTTAGAGTGGAGTAGTGAAATTATTATTTTTACAAGTACACACAATAATCACAATAAGTAAGTGTATAAATAATTCAATTCGGCCATTTGACACACAACGCCATCTTGTTTCAACTGTGATAACTAGATTGACGAATAGAATACCCATCTACTTTATTTTCGTAAATACATACATATTATACATAGAAAACACCCAAACTCCAAAACAAATGTTTGCAGATCATACAAATATTTGGTCCGACCCGAGAATCGAACCCGCTGCGCTACCGAAGCAGTCTAATCATCAAATCGTTACTAATCCAAGAAGGTTGTCTAATAAAACAATAGGCTAGATGACACCTTAGTCAAATTAGTTACTTTTTATCATCTGTCAAAACGACAATTTTGTATGAAAAATGTACTAAATACCAAATTGTGACGTCACTGTTTTAGACTACTCAATTGAACAACATATTTTACTGTATATTTGATTGAAATTCGTAATAATAATAAAAAGCTATGTTAATTGTATTTTCCGAGATGTTTCACGATATTGGTTTTAATGAAGTGGACATTGGTATTTATTTATGATACAGTCATCTACCCAATTGTGACAATTCTTATGCAATTTGCGTTCTTTTATTCACGCATGCAAAACGAAATATTATCCTGTGTTACTACAATATTTTTTTCCCGTTTCCCATTGAGATTCGTATCACGACAATAAAGTTTTTTCTGAATTAAATGATTTTAATAGAAAGCTCTTTCACATCAGCTGATAATGGAGCAGGTAGACGTTATGCAAGTTGAAATAAAAAAAAAAAACATATTGTCTATTATCCGTAAGTCTTTGTACCAAAGTGACGGGATATCTCAGCTGATTTGAGGGTGCTTTGAATACGTCAGCTGAGTGTTACCATTTGAATTTTTTCTTTACGAAGTAACGACGCGTTTACGAAGTCCCTGTTCCTGGGATAGAGTCTGGTTAGGCATGGTATCGATTAGGGTAAGACATGAAAATCAGGTGGATCAGACGCTCCCAAAGTAGAGCGCCTCAGTTCGCAAGAAGTAGGAGATTCGAATGGAATTTTCACTTGTCAAATCCCAATCGCCTTGGGCGTAACTCTATCCTTTGTTTTTTTTTAATTTCAAATAGTGACTCTACTCTGCCTGATGGAAAGTATAAATAGAATCTAAGAGTCCTCGTCACCACACTAATTGTGAATGTAGAAAATCTTGACCCACACTATGGCGGCCTAGTGAGACGTTTTTTTTTACGCCCTGCTTAAAAGACCCGAGATCATAGTGGGAGTGAAACACGTGCGCTGGTAGTGAGCTGGTTTTGGCTAATTTGCACAGGAACGAAGAGCCGCACCGTTTAGTTTGAGAGCGTATGTCTACCATTCTAAAAGGATGACTTTTAAGGCAAGCACGTGTTGACATGTATTCTATGGTAACTAGACTGCTGATAGACATACCTATTTTTTTACTTTTTTATTTACAACCTACCAAAGTGACTCTATTCTGCCTGATGGAAAGTATGAATACAATCCAAGAACGGTGGTCGCCATACTCTTGCGAATGACGACAGTGTAACATGACGACCCACGCTATGGCGGCCTAATGAGATGCTTTTTCACGCCCCGCTTAAAGAACCCGGGATCGCAGTGGGAGGGGAACACGTGCGCTGGTAATGAATTCCAGGCTTTAACTGATTTGCAGAGGAAGGAAGAGCCGAACCGTTTAGTTCGGGCCGTATGTCTACCATTCTGAAACGGTGACTTCTAAGGCCAGCACGAGTTGTCCTGTAGAGGATATATTTCTAAATACTTGTTATAATTGTGTTCGGTACACATTTATTGACATGGGTGATCGAACGCATCCCCTATTTACTTAGGAGTCAGGATAACCACCAAACCAACGGGCTATTCAAATAGGAACTAGTGATAAACTATACGGCATGATACCAGACGCACGTCATCAGCTCGCTAGTGCGATACCCGTTCGTTGTAAATATTTGTATACCGGCATGTCTATTTGATCAGTCTAGATGATTCATTGTGTTACACGTATGTGCTTAAAAATAACTCCGGGTAATTTATTTCTGCTTTACATAGCTTCTATGAAAGGAGGTATTGGCCTACTATACTACGCGCTGGGCAGATGGTTTGGAATAGGGTTTGTGTCAAGCTCATCAGTAGATGGTGCCCGCGTCAGTGTGGGCGGGCGCTGGAAGGGTCTGAATGGTTTAATAGCAGTAAGGTTCAGAGTGGCACACCGTGAGGTTTTAGTCGGTCCGATTCCGACACACCACCTCGTTGCAAACTACGGTGGGGTGAGGCCCGAGAGATTTCCACAAGAAAAAAAAAAGGATTTATTCAAAGTTTCCTTCTTGTAATGCTGTTATCTGGCATAGTTTCTAATCGGCTTTTATAACATCTACGGGATAAATAGAACGATATTCTGTACTCTTAATTTGTCACCACATGCCCAAACGGATGATTATTTTTATCTCTGCCTGTCTCGCTGGTCTAGCGGTTAGTGTATGCGACTGTCGAAAAAGACTTCGATTAACGGGTCATCACAAAAAGTTTGATTAAATTTTTCTGATTATAGAAACGTTTAATGACAATACAGAGTTTTGTACTCAACTACAAATTGGGGCCTTAGCCACTGTGTCTCGGAGAGCACGTAAAGTCGTCGGTCCAGCGTCTGATCTCTCACTGGTCATGTTGGATAGCCGTCCCATCGGATTGTGAGAGTGAGAGAACAGAGTGCACCTGTGTTTGTGCACTATATCTCTTGTATAGTTGGCTGTTGTCCATCGAGACTGGTCGCGTGGCCGAAATCGGCAAGGAGTACACCCTTTTTATCCCGAAAAAACTGTAGGTGGTGTTACCGTGGGATGAGATAAACCGCAGGGCGTACTTAATATACAAGAATTACACAACTGACGTGCTTCGTAGGATGTGATCAGCTGATTGCTGGTACACGATAGCTACCTGAGTATTGTGTCGATATTTAAAAAAAAAAATTGCAATTTTTTACTGTATTTCGTCGTTTGGTTACTGGGTTCTGCATCATTTAAAGAATGATTTGCCTTTGTTGATTTGGATTATTCCAGATATGATAGGCCATGGTCGTAAAATGTGGATAGTGTGTGCTACATGATTATTAATATTTTTATTTTAAGACCTAAGACAGAAGAAGCAAAATGATTGGCCACTGACACACAAAATAGAAGGCAAGAGAAAACGAGGACGGACTCTATTAACGTATATACAGCAGGTGAAGGAGAAAGTGGGAGAAGTGGCCTTGTTGTCGTGGGGGAAAATCCCTTCGGATCTCCGACTTCTCGGGGACGCAGGAGCCAGGAGTATGTGGTGTTTCCACTAAAAACCAACCCGGCGGCTGGTCTCAGGCGTCCTTCTCTGAAGGGGACCTGGACCATATTATTTCAGGTCCCCTGGGAGTCGTGGAGTACCAGGCGGCTAAACAGATCACAGAGGACAGAAAGTGGCGATTGCTTCGCCGATAAGGGCTTGGCTTGAGAGAGAAAGAGAAATTAAAAATATGTAACCCTATGTTTCACGAAAAAAATAATTAATAAATGATAAACTAGTTTATTTTTATTGATACTGTTGCAAAAGAGTATTGAATGTTCGAATATTTCTCAATATCTGTGTGGTGCAGAGCTTTGTGTGGCAGGTGTGTATTTTTCAATCTAATTAGGTGAATAACTAAAATAACATGTGTTATGATACCTGATTTAAAGGGTCGGCAACGCGCACGTGATGCCCCTGGTGCCGCAGGCGTTCATAGGCTGCGGTAACCGCTTACCATCAGGCGGGCCGTATGCATGTTTGCCACCGTCGTGGTATAAAAAAAAAAAAAACCTACATAGGTACATTCACTGGGCATACTTATACACTTAATTTAATATTGACTGCACGGTTGGTCTAGTGGATTAAGCAATCGCCACGCCACTCTTTACTGAGCTGAGTGTTGAGGGTTCAAACCTCACATGGGACAACACTTTGTATGATTCACAAATTGTTGTTTTGAGTCTAGGTGTTTTTTGTGTCCGCTTTTTATATGTTTGTAAACTCCCCTGCGACAAAGAATTTCTCCCTAGTGCGGCCGTCTTTTAAAAAAAAAAAAAGTTATGAACACTTTACTCTGTGTGGTGACGGATTAAGAATAGAGTGTCAACACCCCTATTCATTCCAAGGGTGTCGTAAGGGGCAACTAAGGTATCAAACTACAACATCATTGAAAAAACAAGGAAAACTTGAAACAAACGCTGTGCTAATCCGTCTAGCCAGCGTGGTATGGTATGCCAAAACCTCCTTCCCAAACAGATACTGATGTCCAGCAGTGGACTATTAATAGCTGTTCTACGAAGATGAAGTCTACTGCAAGATGGCTGCACTTTGATTTATCATCAAACCTACACGTGAAAATTGAAGTCCAAATACTAGACGATACCGAAGTTCTGTAGATAGAAATATCCTTTTTTAAAAATCCTATTAAATGGAAATTATTTCATTCTATATTCTATCAAGCTATGTGGTCTTATAATTACATCCTTCAAGCCCACAAGCAGATCAATAAGGTTTAAAGTTTATTTTGTTTACCACTGACCCCTAAACACCTTGCAGTCGAAAATAACTTCTATTTGTACCCATTCAAAGCTCAATATTTATTAACTTACCTACGTCCATTTTGCGCAACACAATGAGCTTGCCGCACGTGCAATGAACGGAATTTAAAAAAAAAAGCACACAGGTATTTAATTTCACAGCTGACTGTCAGCTGTTACCATTTTCAAAGGGAAATGGACCTTATAGAAATAGACATTGATATCAATTTAGAGTAGAGTAGTGAAATTATTATTTTCTCAAGTACCCTATATATACAATAATCACCATATATATAAATATCTCGGACAATTGACACACAACGCCATCTAGTTTCAAACTAAACAGAGCTTGGACTAGATTGACTGATAGAATACATTTATACTTTTTTTTTTGTAAATACATACACTTTACACATAAAAAACATCCAAACTACGAAACAAACATTTGCAGATCATACAAACATTTGGTTGACCAGGAAATCGAACCCGAGATATTGATCGAGGCAGCCAAAAGTATGTACTTCTTTGTTCAAATGATGTCATTTTTTAGTTTAATATATGTTTGTTTGTTCATACTCGACCATCGTAAGATTTTGGCATACACATTGCCGACAATCCAGAAAAAGACATAGGGTTTTAAAGACCGCTAAACGATCTCCGTCCTCCATAAGCGCAAGCCTGGGGGTGGCAGGTGAAGCCATTTGTCACCCTAGCAGAGGCAGGCCGGGTTGGTGATGTGAGCGTTACAGAACAGAAAAGAAAACATCAAGGTTACCACACGGGATGGAGCCATCCACAAGCCGTAGGTGGTCCACGACGGTGTGCGGTTATTGGTTGGTTCGAATTCGACATAACTATCTGCTAATGGTATTCGTGGGGACTTCCCCGTCGGAAAAAAAATGGTTTTCATTGACAGTAAAGTACTGTAGCAGAGGGGAGAGAAAATTATTTTTAAATGAACAAATCTGAGGGAGAAGGGTAGTAGTTTAAATATATATAAGGTTTGTGTATAACCATTTAGAATATTTCTTAATGAATAAATGCCCGCGTCCTTGCTAATGTGATATATAGGGTGGGGCACGAATTAGTCAGCGTTTGAAAAAGTCGTATAAAAAAACCATTTGATATATTATAAAAATTGTTTATTTACATGTAAGCTAAACAGTTGGCATTTATTTTCTAAAAATTACATTGTCTAAATGACCACCGTTTCGGCGCTTGCACTCTTCTAAGCGAGCACCAAAATTTATGAATACTCGTCGGCAAAGAGACCGCGAGATCGCCGACATATCTTCGCTGATTTTTTCTTTTAGTTGACGTAGTGTACTTGGATTATTGATGTAGACACGATTTTTCAAATAACCCCATAAAAAGAAGTCTGCTGCGGATAGATCTGAACTTCTGAGTGACCATGAAACATGTCTTTGAACACTGGCACGGACGCATTGGATGTATGACATGTGGCTCCATCTTGTTGAAACCATGTGTTACGATTGTAGCCAGCAAATTGCAGTAGCATCGGTCTCAAGACCTCTCATAACATGTTTTCGCGGGATGTAAGATTCAAATGTTAACGAATTCTTGGCCCACCCTATATATGAAAGCAACTGTTTGTTACACTTTCAATGTTAAACTACTAAACAAATTTAATCGATTTTTTTATTCTTAAGGATGTAGTATGCTTTCAACTACGATAACTGACATATACGCCAGTCAGGGACTTAATCAATTAAAAAATAATATAATTGAACAAAGTTAGTTTTGACCTCGGTGGCGCAGTGGTAGCGTATGTGACTGTTGTACTTGAAGTTTGGAATTCGATTTCCGGGTCGAGCCAAATGTTTGTGTTATCTTCAAATATTTGTTTCGGAGTCTGGGTGTTTCTTTGTAAAATATGTATGTATTTACAAAAAAGATTAATATCAGTTGTCTACTGCCTATAGTACAAGCTCTGCTTAGTTTGGGACTAGGTGGCGTTGTGTGTCAGATGTCCGAAATATTATTGATTACATTTTTTAATACATACAAAAGGATTAAAATACATATTTAAAAAATTAAAAATAGTAGACTACCAACATCGGCTACAGGGACCAAGACACCGGTGATTAGGGCTCCAAAGACAGAAACCTCCTCACTATACGGGCCGTGTCAAGGAGGACTGCCTTCTGCATCAGACCCTTGATCCAACCCTCTAACGTGAGCCTCTTAAGGTGTTGGTCGAGGCTCTTGACTTCAACAAGGTACGCAGTAAGGTTTGTTCCCAACTCTGTAGCCCGAAAATAAGCCCGCATGACATTTTCATTTATTGATTTTGTCCTCTTATTATTATTACTATTACAAAGTAGTATATTAAAATAATGTGTTGGGGTGTTTTGAATAAATGGTATAAGACACATCCTACATAGCTAAGGGGGTCGCCAGAACTATTTTCAGCATCTACACATACTATTGACTACAATAATGGATACAATTCTACTACTAGGTCTTTACGAAATAGGTCTACTACTACTACTACTACTAGGTCTATATGAAATCATCAATTTTTTTATGAAATATTTAAAAATATACATTTGTCTATGTATTTTCTTTTCTGCCGGGATGGGGCAAGTGCACTCCCTTGCACCCTCCTACTGGCGCTCATGTATATAGGTGGTTTGCCTTAACAACCTTTTCTCGTTTCCCTTTAATCCCTCGTTTTATATAAAACTGGAAAACAGACAAGAATCACAAAGTAGTATGGTGGTGGAGTAGCTTAGTGACTGACTATTGGGTTTATGGAAAACTTTCAAAGTTCCATTCCAAAAAAACCATGTACGGTTTTTTTTTTAAAGTTTCTCATACCATACCATACCATACCAGGGCATGTATTTGTACTTGTTAAATACAATTTATAGTATCATAGCTGTTACAAATGATAACATCATACATTGGTATGGCAGCCATGTTTCAGAGGTTGTGGGTTCAATTTTCACCCAAGAGAACAAGTTGTGTGAAGAGCACAATGATTTGTTCCGAGTTTGGCTGTAATTTATCTATAATATGTATGTAGTGTTGCAGGTGACTTTACAAACATACAAGAAACGGACACAAAGAACACTCAGAATCAGAACAACAATTTATTAATCACACAAGGTTTTGTCCTGTGTGGAATTTGAACCCACAACACTCAGTGCAGTACATAGCAGCGTGGGGACCGTTTCAACCGCTAGGCAACCAAGCCGTTTACCACCAGTCTTGGACTGGCTTCGATACTCCTTCTTTACAGGACACTGGTGTTAACAACGTCTTTTAATTTTCACCAAGGATAACAGAGCCTAAAGTTTCCGTTCCTTTATTTAAATATAGAAAGGAACAGTCCAAAGGTGGCAATGTGCTTGTGACACATACACATTGTAGGATAATATTATCTTACTTATACTTACAAGGGGGGAGGGTCTACAAGATGTAGGTGGCCTGGTGTGCGGTGTTCGGTGTGCGGTTTTTGGTCATTTCGAGTCCGACATAACCACTTTTCGGTGGTATCCATGAGGATTGCCATACCAAAAAAAAGTTGCAAACATATATATATATTTCTGAATAAACAGACAGAACAAATGATTGTGTTTCTTACACAATGATTTAATTTTAATCAATTACAACTAACATTACAAGCATATAAAAAATACTAATTTGAGGTTTAATTGACACTTAACTTCACATAATAGATAATTAATAAACACAGTTCAATGTTTCATAGACTCAAATTGAGTAGATAAGAAAAACTTGGTTTTAGAAGGTTCAAATAGTTTATGTGATATTTATGTAAATTTTATTTACGTTCATAATTAAGTAATTATAATGAGTATAAAAATAAAAAACCTCAAAACCTAATGGCGTCAGGAAATGCATACTTATAATCATTTTAACATTATACAACTAGTTGTTGTTGGTAGCTTTGCTTGATCAATTACTTCCAATTTAGGGTTTCTAATTGTGAAAATTGTAAACTTTCATACAACACTGTATTGGTGTTAGTGTATGCAATTGCAAGGTTGATATCTCGGGTTTGATTCCCAGATATTCGAATATTTGTTTCTATGTGTAATGTGTGTGTATTATATTAATAAAAAAAGGTATATGTGTACTTATATCACTTGTCTAATACCAATAGTACAAGATATTATTATTACTGTTCGTTTGCCTCTGTAGAGGTAAAATCTCCGAAAATCTTTTCTCAGTGGGTGCATGGAATGACCATCAGCTACTAAAATTCAAGTAAGAAGCGCAAGTGGTTTAAATTCTGCATTAACAAATCAGACAGTCAGATAGGGGAAGTATCTGGAGATTTAATTATAACATATTTTTAGCATGTATTATGAAATAATATGAAAACAATTCTTGGTGTATTATGACTCATTCCTGTTATGTCATTTAAAAATAATGATATCATTTCCAATGGCCTCAGCCAGTCATTATAACATATTTACTGAGGTCAATATTAACTGTAGGAATATTGATTTTCGTGCCATTATAAAAGAGTTCTCTATTTAAATAATTTAAAAAGCAAAAGATAATCTCTACCTCAATTGAATAAAAAATCATTTTTATTCTATGAGACAATGTATTACTATAGTTTGAATTTCGAATCTTGATATGAGAAAAAAAAAGTTTGTAAACAAAACAAAACACGATGCATTGTCTGATTAGATATGGTTGCTGATAATTTTAAAAGAGATTATAACAATATTACACTATTCGAAAGTAGAGGTTAGAAATAGTAAACATCACTTTTATTCTAATTAGAATCTAATTAGAACATTATGGCGCGTATTTAGAATACAAATTAACGTCACTTACCCGGTACGGAGCTGCCTGTCTGACCCATTTCAGATAATTCTTCAAACCGCTGGTCAAACACTAAATTTCACAGATTATTACAATGTTTATACAATAATTTCGCCCATTTAACACATTTAGGGACTATTAATATTACCTAATACACACAAACTTGACCTATGAACTACTTTCGATCATGTTTACTAATTTTATTTAATTAAAATAATATTGCTGATAAATCGCACATAAGTAATTAAATTGAATTGTATTATAATAATTTAGTACATAAATTTGTTTTGGATTATTTTTTATACTATATAATTAATATTGCACGTGGTTTTATAAAATTATTTTATTTATAACAAATTATTTTTATTCATTAAAACATTACTATTCACTACGATAACTTTGACATGTATGTTGCGATAAAAGTCCTTGGTCGGATATTTGTATGCAAAATTATTTTTGCAATATCAGTGGAGTAAATGACTCGAATTTGCAGTTATCTTAAAATATCTGTTTTTTTGTTATCCATGTTTATATACCTACACAAGTTTAATAATAAATATAAATGTCGTTGAATTTTGAACAAGATATAGGTACCAAATTCTAATCAGCATATTTTAATTCTTATTGATGTATCCAAAACAATGAAATGTCATTCAACTTTGAAATGAAACTTAAATACAAATTACTCCATTGTTTGAATAACTAAGGTTTTATTTTGTACATTGTTACACGGGAAAAGGGTAATTTTTATTTTATTTGTAAGATGATAAAACACTTTTAGTTTTTATGAAAAAAACTGATCATTTTTATTATTTTTAATTTTATGTCGGTTTCACATAAATTTAAATTTTTTCTTAACACTAAATACGGAAACTTGAACTACGTAAATATTTTAAGCAACAACACTGTCTCGCTAATGTCACGATGTCAATTTAAAAAAAGACGCGTATTTATATTTGAAAAAGTCGTTGTGTGTTTTTGTAGTTTGCATTTTTGAAGCGAGTTGTTAGTATCAATTTGTAATAAAATGTCCAATAACAACCCTATAAATGACAAAAAGAAAGCCTTGTTGGCATATAAGGAGAAAATATTACAGGAGATGCAGTATTATGATAAGAGAATAGAAGAATTTCGAACCAACCACAGAAATAAATGTTACTACGATGAATCAGACAGGTAAACTATTTCTAAGGCCTTATAAAATACAAGTGGTCTTATAAAATAGTATTTATCGCCGTTATGAATAATTTTAATCACAAGTATTAATTCTTCATTCTTCATGCCTTCACGCTTTTATAACATTTTACGCGGCACCGTCAGCAGGCGCGACTATGTTTATTTAAACTGCTGTTTTCCACCTTTATGGTAAAGTTGTGGTAGAAATCCAAAGACGTACTTGGTGTATAAGATATAACAAGACTTGGCCAAGACCGGAATGGGTGGCGCTCTTTGGGGAGACCTTCATTTAGCAGTAGACAGCGATAGGTTGATTTGATTTGTACTAGATAATAATTAACATAATATGTATAAGAAAGAATTATTAACTAAATGAGTCACACCAAGCATTGCAAAAGAAGATAAACTTGAAACTGCCCAACATGGTATGGTAGGCCAACAGCTCCAGAAATCTTTGTATAGCAGTGAACTATTAAATGCTGTTGATAATGATACAAGAAGTCATAAATTATACAAACTATTTATTATTATTCTCTTTATTTCATATATATACACATTAGGGTGTCCCTTATATGACAAAAAAAAATTTTTTTTCGAATTTCGAAATGCATACCCTCTATAATTTTTACTAATGCTATAAGATACTTAAATATAAAATTTTATCAATCTAGCATAATTGCAACCAGTGCCGACCGAGCTTCAAAGTTTAGTAAAAAACGTGTTTTGTCCTAAAATTTCAGTCTGCTATAATTTCACTATAAATACAATGAATTAAGTGAATAAAATTAAATAATAAATTAGATGAACATTAATCTTTAATAAAAAACATAAAGAAATAAGAATCATTCAGGGTAACTTCTTTTTAGAGTAGTTTTTTTACAGTCTGGATACAATTTTAGATGTTCCTGGACACAGCGCAGCAAGAACTGTTTTTGTTCTACTTCAACCGTGATAAGTCCGTTAAAATCTTGCATTAATTTAACAGCCCTTTTAGCAGTATCATTTACAACTCTCAAATAACTTATTCTTCTTTTAGCCTCCAGAAAAGCAGCATTGTTATTCCAAGAAGATACATCTTCCTTTAGAAAACTGTCGTCGATCTGCAGTCGTGATAAAAATTGTTTGCTCTTTTCCGATACGAAATCATCCAGTGCTTTGTCTAAAAAAAAAGAAAAATAAGTTAAATAACAAATAAAAATCAACAACAATTTTGAAAATAAATAAATAAGTATTGGACTTTGAAATTGAAATCCAACAAAAAGTCAATTTAACTTACCAAACAACTTTTGAGTCAGTTCTTCCTTCGACGGGTCATAGCGTTTGCTAAAATCCGAGATTTTGTCCCTGTTGAAGTTGGCAATCATCTTCTTCTTAGTTTGGTTGTCAACTTCATCATCAAATAGTGATAGAATGACTGTCTCTTCACATAAATACCACAAGTGATGGCTGAACTTGCTTATAGAAGCTTTAGAAATTGTTGCGTCAACTTTTTCATACTCTTTTAACATCTTCAAGAAGCGCAAATCTTGATTAGGTGCTTTGGTCGCCACTGTACATTCGAGCCAAGGTTTAACATACAATATTACGAGAAATAAGCAAACATCTTGTAGAGCCTTTTTGTCCTTCGCAGTTACTCTGCATTGTGACTGAAGTAAACATATTTTTAAAGAATAGATCGCTCTCGCCATCCAGCGTGCCTGATGTATAGCTCCGGGGGGCCTTAGTTTTAATTTTTCCTCTGTGTCTCCTCCTAAAAATATTACGCACAGTTCGACCAATTCGCGGTAATCATCTCTTACAAAACCTTTATCTAATTCTGCCTTATAAAATAGTAACAACGCTTGAATGTCTGTCTCGGCAACCCGTGCTTTTACGAAATTAAGAGATGGTTCAATTTTAGTACAATCAATGTTTTTCCAATTTTCTTGGAACTTTTTGAACATCGGAATATCTGGGCTACTAGTAATTTGCTTAATCTTGGTTTCAAAGACAGCTTTTAGGACCAATTCATAAACATGATGACGACAGGCGAAAAGCAACAATTCTCTTCCTAAAGTTTGCTCCAAAATAGCACAAGCTCCATTGAAACGGCCCATATTGGAAGCTGTTGTGTCGCAGCACATTATTTGCACTTTATCATAAAGGTTCCAGTCAAAGAGAGCTGCTGATACAGCCTTCGCTTGATGTTTTCCAGAAGAACTTTCTAGTTTCGGCACTGCAAGAAGCTGCTCTCTATGGTCAAATGAAGCTATAACTGGCAAGCGTTCTTCTTTTGAACTCCGTACATCCAACCCCGGTAATAGTTTTCCATCCCAATGGACTGTGACTATGTCGGGTACATTGTTTTGGAAGTTAGATTTTATTGCTTCTGCCCTTGATTTTCTAGTTGCAGTACGAATTCGCTGAATCGAGGATTTGTTAATACAGAAATCATCGCTGCTCAGACCAAGCGCTTCTACCACCGCATTAAGAATGTAAACGGTATCTCTAATGCTTAACTGGCATCGATCTAAAGCTGCAACTAGTTTAGGTGTTATAAGATTCTTTCTACCTCTTTTTGAACTTTGTTCATGGCAGGGAACGTCCGGCAAGCTGAGTTCAGAATTCAAGATCTGTTCTTCGTCTGAATCTTCTACACTGTCTAAGTTATTTGTGGTGGAAGTAGATGCAACAGCTAGTGATTCTCTTTGTCTTATAATCCTTTCCTCTTCTTCCAATCGTCGTTGTCTAGATCTTTGTTCTTTTTCCGCCAATTTTTTATCTACACCACCTAAGCATCCCGGTCGACCTGGCTCTCTCTGTTTCATTAAAAATAATTTATCTTCCTCTATTTTCATTCTCTCAAAAGCATCAGCATGTGCAATATCAAACAAATTATCAAGATTAATTATAAAATTGTTCTCACGACTCTTAAACGTAATCTGAGATTTCTTACAATTTTTTTGCAACTCTCTCCAAACATGATATAAATCAATAAGTTTCTTCACGCAGTTAGGAAATGCCCTTGTTGGAATTCTTGCTTTTTCCCAATATATAATGCACTCCCTAATCACAAGATTTGCACTTTCACTAACAGTCAATTTAACCTCACGAATATTGTAAAATAGGACTGAGAGAACTTGTCGATTAGATGGTAATTTTGCACCATTTATTTGGTAGCTAGTCAATCCGATAAGAAAAATATTTTGTTTATCACTCCGTAATTCTACTGACATGTTTACGCACTAAACAATGAAGCACTAATAGTCTCAAAAATCACATACGAAATGGCAAATAAAACATGTCGTAACAGGTCACTGGGCAGTACTTAAGCAACTTGTATCGACAAGTTTAAATAGCAAGTCGGCACGGGTTATCGTTTATATATCGAACTAATATTTTTTTCTAGACAATATAGGATTATTACGAAACTTTTAAGAAGGTATGCGTAAAAAAATATCGAACTTGAAATTTAAGGGACACCCTAATACACATATTAATTTCATTTTCAAATACATAAAAAAGGTAAACAAAAATATATATATATATATATAAACAATAGTAAACCACTGACATTAGGTACAGTGACCAACAACCGGACTGGAAATGTACCAAGGTTACCAAGGCACCAAGGTTAGGGCTCCAAAGACAGGAACATCCTCACTATACGAACTGTGTCAAGGAGGACTGCCTTATGCATTAAACCCTTTTTATTTTTTTAATGTGTGCAAACCCCTTCGGGCCGTCACCCCACCAGGGTTTACGGCAGGATGATGTGCCGGAATCGGACCGACTTAAACCACACGGTGTGCCACTCAGCGCCTAGAATTGGTGGGATCCGGGAACCGCTGCTATTACGACATCCAGTTCTGCATTAAACCCTTGATCCAACCTTCTAAAGTAAACCTCTTAAGGTTTTGGTTGAGGCTGTTGGCTATTTATTATTATTCTCTTTATTTCGTGATATACACATATTTGTTACATTTTTAAATATATATAAAAAACAAAAAATACACATTTAAAAATATAAAAAATAGTAGTAGACCACCGACATCGGGTACAGGGACCAAGACACGGTGGTTAGGGCTCCAAAGACAGGAACCTCCTCACAATACGGGCCGTGTCAAGGAGGACTGCCTTCTGCATCAGACCCTTGATCCAACCTTCTAACGTGAGCCTCTTAAGGTGTTGGTCGAGGCTCTTCGCTATCAATCCATGAGCAGATATGATTATCGGAACAATAATCACCGAATCCACATTCCACATGTCGGCAATCTCGTGAGACAGATCCAAATACTTCAATTGTTTTTCTTTTTCAACTTTCACAAGATTCTCGTCATGAGGAACGGCGATATCGACAATCATTGCGCGGCGCTCTAATCGATCTACTACCACAATATCAGGCTTATTGGCAACAATAGTCCTATCTGTGATAATAGATCGATCCCAATATAACGTAGCACGACCGTTCTCGAGAACTGGGTCGGGCGCATACCTGTAGTAAGGTACTTCGAAATTGATAAGTTGGTATTTAAGGGCAAGTTGTTGGTGTACGATCCTGGCTACTTGGTTGTGCCTGTGCAAATACTCACCGTTAGCAAGACGAGAACAACCGGAAATAATATGCCTAATAGATTCTCCAGGACGGTGGCACGCCTGACAGATGTCAGCCGTACTATCTTTCAGGATATATTTCCGGTAGTTATTCGTCATGATAACTTCGTCCATAATTGCACAAACAAAACCTTCAGTTTCTCCGAAGAGGTCACCAAACCGTAGCCAAGAC
This sequence comes from Hypercompe scribonia, assembly GCA_949316085.1. Classification (NCBI taxonomy): domain Eukaryota; kingdom Metazoa; phylum Arthropoda; class Insecta; order Lepidoptera; family Erebidae; genus Hypercompe; species Hypercompe scribonia. The sequence goes on from OX438994.1 coordinate 6,530,984, forward strand.
GTCGACGCTTTAAAGTCTATATCAGACCCGTGTAGGGCCCGATAAAATCGACCATGAAGTTCTTTACCCTTCCATACTTCCTTGCGATCAGTAGTACTAAGTACTACAGGTTTGCGCCAATTCTCTTTAGCCAGAGCGAGCGGGGTAAAACCAGTATCTACTGCAACTACATTGCGATGCACTCCCACATTAGTCTGTAGAAAATATTCTCTGAGATTGTATTAGAGCAAGAGCCCGTGAGTGCCAGACCTTCGTCATTTTATAAAAGCTGAAAGTTCTTCTATGTGTGTCCCTAGTACAGGTAAGAATGATCCCCAAACATGAAGCTGAGGCAGTGGTGGCTTTGGCAGATAACAGGCAACAAAGGTATGTAAAATTCGATCTCAAATTCGTCATAATATAAAACTTGATTTTTTTATATTTGATTCATAATAATATCAAAACTCGCGTTGCTCATTGCCAGACAGTTAGTATGGTTCCAACCCTCTGCCGGACACCCCTAAACTATTATAATTTATAATTATACTTACGTTATATTATAAAGCCTAAATTTAATATATAATTTTTTGGGAGCCTATTAAACTATGTTTATATAGTAGCCGGACAGTTTCGAAGGTTCTATCATCTTGCCAGACGCATTCAAAGTGAGCAATAATCGGGAGAGCAAGAAGCGAATACAGTAACTAAACGTTATATTATAAAACCTAAGTTTCATATATAATTTTTTGGGAGCCTATTAAACTATGTTTACATAGTAGCCGGACAGTTTCGAAGGTTCTATCATCTTGCCAGACGCATTCAAAGTGAGCAGTAATCGGGAGAGCAAGGAGCGAATACAGTAACTAACTAAACGTTATATTATAAAACCTAAGTTTCATATATAATTTTTTGGGAGCCTATTAAACTATGTTTACATAGTAGCCGGACAGTTTCGAAGGTTCTATCATCTTGCCAGACGCATTCAAAGTGAGCAATAATCGGGAGAGCAAGGAGCGAATACAGTGACTAAACGTTATATTATAAAACCTAAATTTTATATATAATTTTTTGGGAGCCTATTAAACTATGTTTATATAGTAGCCGGACAGTTTCGAAGGTTCTCTCATCTTGCCAGACGCATTCAAAGTGAGCAGTAATCGGGAGAGCAAGGAGCGTATACAGTATCTAGTGCGAATGAAACAGAGCGCTTAGTCTATTGCGGGATTTCACTGCGCACCCATTGTTATTAATTTCAAATTTTGCAGTTTATTTTTTTCTTAATCCAGAAATTTCATTAATTAATTTTTACAATTTCAATAACAAATATTTAAAATAATACTGAGTAAAATTTTTCTCATACAATGTCAATCATGTCGAAAATCTAATAATTTAATTGATATTATTTTTCATTTTTAAGAAGTTTATTATTGTCAATGCTATTAAAATTATAAAGCCAATGACACAAAGTAAATCAAATATTAGTGTTTATTATACCAAAGGACACATTTTTTTAAGATAAGAAATTTACAGAGAAATTAATTTATTTTAATTAAATCTAAATATTTTCATTATTTTCATCGTTATCGCGCGCTCACTAAATCGGTCCACACGTTAGCAGTTTAAACGTCGTAAGTGCTGCGAGTACAATTCGGACCGCCTTTGAATGCGTCTGGCAAGATGATAGAACCTTCGAAACTGTCCGGCTACTATGTAAACATAGTTTAATAGGCTCCCAAAAAATTATATATGAAACTTAGGTTTTATAATATAACGCTTAGTTACTGTATTCGCTCCTTGCTCTCCCGATTATTGCTCACTTTGAATGCGTCTGGCAAGATGATAGAACCTTCGAAACTGTCCGGCTACTATATAAACATAGTTTAATAGGCTCCCAAAAAATTATATATAAAATTTAGGTTTTATAATATAACGTTTAGTTACTGTATTCGCTCCTTGCTCTCCCGATTACTGCTCACTTTGAATGCGTCTGGCAAGATGATAGAACCTTCGAAACTGTCCGGCTACTATATAAACATAGTTTAATAGGCTCCCAAAAAATTATATATTAAATTTAGGTTTTATAATATAACGTAAGTATAATTATAAATTATAATAGTTTAGGGGTGTCCGGCAGAGGGTTGGAACCATACTAACTGTCTGGCAATGAGCAACGTGAGTTTTGATATTATTATGAATCAAATATAAAAAAATCAAGTTTTATATTATGACGAATTTGAGATCGAATTTTACATACCTTTGTTGCCTGTTATCTGCCAAAGCCACCGCTGCCTCAGCTTCATGTTTGGGGATCATTCTTACCTGTACTAGGGACACACATAGAAGAACTTTCAGCTTTTATAAAATGACGAAGGTCTGGCACTCACGGGCTCTTGGACCATATATCTCGCGATTGTGTAGAGTCTTGATATTTAATAGACCACGACCTCCAAACTTTCGCGGAATATACAATCTCATAACCGATGAACGTGGGTGGTGCATGCGGAATGCAGTCAGCAATGTACGGACTCTCCTGTCAAGGGCATCTAATTCGGTCTGAGTCCATCTAAGTACACTAAAGGAATACATCAGAACCGGCATGACCCAACTGTTACAGGCTCGCACCTTGTTACCGCCTGATAAAAGACTTTTAAGTACTTTTTTTAGGCGGCCAAAGAAGCGTTCCCGTAACATTTGTTTCACACCAGGTTCTGGTATTCCCAAAGACTGTGAAAAACCTAGATACTTGTAAGTTTCGGTGGCAGACAGAGATCTGAGTTTTGTTGAATTTGAAAGTTCTATTCCTTCAGATTCTACAATCACGCCCTTCTTTACATACATGACTGCACACTTGTCTACACCAAATTCCATTTTGATAGAATTACTAAAGTTTTCAGTGACCCTTAATAACGCCGTCAATTGTAATTTTGTGGAGGCCAGTAATTTCAAATCATCCATATAAAGAAGGTGAGATATAACTTGATCATCTTTCTGCAACCGATAGCCTAACCCTGAACCCTCTAACAGAGTGCTGAGAGGGTTCAAAGCTAGACAAAACCACAAGGGACTCAGACTGTCACCTTGAAATATACCTCGCTCGATCTTTATAAGTATGTCGTTTATCGCAGTCTGCCGACATCCTGGATAGCGAAGTGTTGTTCTCCATTGACTCATACACGACTTTAAGAAAGTGCACAGAGTTGCATCAATTTTGTACAACTCTAGCACTTTCAAAAGCCATGTATGTGGAACTGAGTCATAAGCCTTCTTATAATCTATCCAACATGTCGCCAGACTTACGATTACGACGTACCTGTTGGCTAATGGTCCTGTCTATGATAAGGAGCTCTTTAGTGCCACGGGCCCCACTTCTACATCCATTTTGAGAAATAGAGAGTACCGAATTATTAATTATATGTGTAGTAATTTTGAGTCTCAAAATAGATGTTAGAAGTTTATATGTAGTTGGTAAACAAGTAATAGGTCTAAAATTTAAAAAAAAAAAATTAATTAATGTTAATTAATTTAAAATTATTATTATTATTATTACAGTTCAGAAACTGAAGACTACTTCCCTAGTATGGTGGACACCGGTCCAGAAGTTCCACAGCTAAAGGCACAACAAGCCTTGCTCAAAACTTGCCTACAAGCCACACAAGAACTTACCAACCTCACTGTTTTGCAGTTTGAAATTAATGTACTAGTGGAGGATCCTCAATTTGAAGGGTAAGTCTCCTGTAATTACAACCTCGGACATTTAATAAAGGCATCGGATCTCAAACTAGGTAGTCTGTATTATGGGAACCAGGCTGCTGATAAATACATACACATTATATACAAATGATATCCAGACATAGAATAAATGACCATACTAATCACACAAATATTTACCCTGGAATTGAATCCACTGCCTGTAGCTTAGCTGTCACAATGAGTCCTTGAAATTGACTGCCTCATTGGTCTAGCGGTTTACATATGTGAGTGCAGATCAAGAGGTCTTGGGTTCGATTCCCAGGTCAGGCCAAAAAGTGTTATATAGCTTGTCTGATTATAGAAGTGTTTAATAACAGCAGTCTTTTAAACGGGGTGTGAAAAAGCAGTTCACTAGACCACGACAGCATGGGTATACACATACTGCATTGTCTGCATTCGCAATGAGTATGGTGACCACCATACTTGGATTCTAATCATGCTTTCTATCAGACAGAGTAGTCATTTTGGTAGCTTTATATGTAAAAATAAATACTAGTTCAAATTGAAATATTCTTTCCGTATAAAATTTCATGTCTGTAGAGGTCAAGTATCTAAGAATTTGAGAATATAAGTCAGCATATTTTTCTTTACAGTGAGAAGCCAGTAAGAGAGCCTGGTACTTGGCAGGAAGTTATAGCAGAGTGCAGAATTGATTTGGTCCCGTTCACTGTAGTCTTTTATATGCATACTCCAGTAAGTGTCTATATCTCAATAAAAATAATTAAAGTTTTCAGATGACAGAATGTCAATTTTCATATAGGTCATATGTAGTAGAGCCACACGGATTTCAGCACAAACCGGTTCCACCAGGGCAGGACTGCCCTCCCACAGAAGATCAATAAAGCGACAGCATTTGTGTTGTCGTGTTTCGTTGGTGAGTGCGACACCTGCTGGTGCTGTGTACAATACAATACCACGATGACTGTCAAAGTTTTTACGTCCCCAAGTGAGGCGTGGAAAAACATCTCACTACGCCAACATAATGTGGATCACCATACTGCATTGTCTGCATCCACAATGAGTATGGTGACCACAACTCTTAGATTCTATCCATGTTTTCCATCAAGCAGAGTACAGTCACTTTGGCAGGCTCTTAAAATAAAACAAAAATGTGTAGTAATGGAATGTAATGGGCGAGACCTATGACCAGCGATAGACAACAATAACCTGTTGTATGAAGATATCTTTTTGTGTTCAATTATATTTTGTACAAGTACCAATCAATATGTATTTATAAAAATCAATGTTTGTCTGTCTGTATGTTTGTATGTCCTTTATAGAACCATAAACTATGCATTTGGATCATGTGATTATCTTTAGCAAAGTTTTTGAATTTTTAAATTTGAATTGGATTTGAGTTGAATTTAATAAATAATTATTTCCAGAATCGTAAATTCGGCCCAACGTCTTACCGTGGACTACAGTTGTCTCTGGTGAAAAAATCTCATGAGGTGGAGTTGAGTAACTCCGTGTTACATACATTAAGAAGACCTAGTGATGCGGTTGAAGTGAGTATTAGGGCCGATTCTAACCTGAGCGGTATTCGCTGCTGCCTGCTGTAAGTACCAAGTGGGAGTATGCGGTAATATTACTATTCACACCAAGGCGGTCCGAATCTGTGAAACACAGTAATTGTAATAAGAAGACACTAGAAGTGGCACAGCGTGACCTAGTCGCCCCATATATGTGGTGATAAACATCATTGACAGGACGGATGAGGTGGTGTTAAAGCGGTCACCACACCGTTTCTATTGCGCTGAGTGCTGAGTGCTGAACGTTCTGTGTCCCAGACACGAAGCCTTAAACTGGATCGCCATACTGCATTGTCTGCACTCGCGTTAAATATTACGACCACCATTCTTGGATTCTACTCATGCTTTCTATCAGGCAGAGTAGAATCACTTTGGTAGGGTTGTATGAAATAAAAAAACTTGTTTTCTTGGTGAGGGCCACAATGTGTACCGTTACTCTCGTACTACGAGATCTGTTAATTTCTTCACAAATGAATGGTTGCCTTCCACTGTACTCCAGGTGGTTCGAAGCTACGCTGCTGGTTATCGTTCTCGACGCACAACCCTCGCTCGGTTAGCCAACAAATATGCCAGTTCACTGTTCATGGAACCACATGTAAGTAATAACATTAATATTATAAATGCGTATGTAAGTTTGTTTGTTACGGTTTCACGCGAAAACTGCTCAACCGATCATTATGAAATTTTGTACACATGTTCTTGGAGGTATTAGAAGTAACATAGGATACTTTTTATTAAAAAAATATATTTATTTAAAATGATCTGGTACGAAACTTAATGTGGCAGATCAAATTCCACGCGAGTGAAGCCGCGGGCAAAAGCTAGTACTGAAATAATTCTGATGCTTATCTGTAAATCAGATGCTGAGATGTAGGTTTTAACACTCCTGGCTTCGCGATCAAATTGCGTATTGTGCTCTATGGTCTTGTACATTTTTCTGATAATATAACACTCTGATAGTCTAATAATTTATGTGTATAAATGTTATGTTAGTAATAAAATGCACTTCCTCCTTTTAGTGTCGTTATCCTCAATTCCGAGGATCGTGACCCCTATTTGGAGCTGTGGAGTGGTAGTTCGCAATTTGTTCATTACTGTAGGGCAGCACGAATTTTGGTGATGAGAGTAGAGCAAACTTGGATTATCCAGCGCAACGGGCTACAACCACTGGGTCTTTTCTCCTCACCATGAACTTTTCGAGGTCATCGCCTTCTCTCTTCACCATGTGACAAACACACCATCTAATTTTATTCACCTTAACCATTTTGAACTGCCAGTAAATAATTGGTTTAGACTGATATAATCAAATTTCTCATTATAGCCAGAAGGTGGATTCGTACTGAAGTGCGCGAATCTTCTCGAGATTCTGTGGCGGTTGGAAAATAAATGGTCACCGGTGGCCCCTTTCCATCATAGAATGAAATTCGACTTGGAGTATATGGGTGAGTTGGAAATAAAAATATTGTGCAAAGAATTATAGGTTCTTGGAAAACTGTGATGTTAGCTGTGTGTTATGCATATTTTACTTATTGACCAAAGTGACAACTGTGCCTGTTGGAAAGCATGAGTAGAGTCCAAGAATTATGGTCACCATACCTATTGCGGATGCAGACAATGCAGTATGGTGACCTACACTGTGCCGGCCTAGTGAGATGCTTTTTCACGCACCGCTTGGGAACGTAAAAGGCATGTCAGTCACCGTGGCAGTGTGAGGCTCACACAGTTACCACGATAAGTGTCACCCTAGCATGAATGGGCCCCCGGTCTCACACTCACCAACGAAACACGACAGCACGAATACTGTCGCTTTAGATTGGTCTTCTGTGAGAGAGAGTAGTAGTGTCCCGGTCGAGCCAGCCAGTTCGCGCTCAAATCATCTTGGCTTTACTACTTTTTCCATTTTGTCCTGTTGGTGAGGTATTTTTTCAGGAAAATATAGAGAAAATCCCCTTGTGGTCAAGGGGATTAAGGGTAATACAGAGTGTTACCACCCCTATCCATGAGGAGAGTCGTGAGAGGCGACATTCATGATGTTGATGATGATGATAGAGACAATAATTTATATAAGTGTATTGTTGTAGTGTTCTATGACTCTGAAAAAATATTACAAATAGTTTGATACGTTTCGCACACGGCAATCTGATCACAAACTAGGCAGACCGAGTGCTATGGTAATCAGATGGTTGATAAACGTACTTAAATTTTAGCACTCGTATATATTATACGCAATAGTGTGTATTCTAGACACATCACAATTGACTGCACTTATCACACAATAATTCGTCTAGACCCATTAACCTCAGATTCCTAGAAACAAAGTTCTGAAGTTTTAACATTTCGTCTTGTTATTATTTATACGAAATCTTTCAGTAGCTATTATTTCCAATATGTTTTATATTTCAGATGAATCGTACATTAAAACAATTACTCAAGCTCACAAACAGCTGTTAGATCCCGCGATACAAACAGACGAACGGACATTACTCTTCTCTAAAATAATCAATACATGTCTAGAGGCCAGAGGTCCCGTAGACTCTGAATCTGATTTAGAGTCTAAACAGTCAGATGCAAAGGAAACAGACCCAAAGGATAGGGATAGCGAAGTTATGGCTCCACCCAAAAGTTTGCCCAAGAAAACTAAGAAAATAGTGCCGAAAGATAAAAAAATAAATGAAGAAGTACCTAAAGAGAATATGATTCCTCAGAAAAGGAGGATAGAAGATGATAATGGGGGAGGTAAAGCTAAGAAAGTTAAAACTACAGAAAACAGCAGTAGTGACGCCAAAAAACTTGTCAGAAGTAATGAAAAGAGTGACACAAAAGAAAATAATGCCACGAATAAAAAAGACAAAAAGAGTGGTGGTGATAATGAAGTAGTAAAAAAAAACTCTAATGAGAAATTAGATGTGACGAAAAATGTAAAAAATAGTGATAAAAATAAACATATAAACAAAAAAACAAGTAATAAAGATCAAATAGAGGTAGTTTCTAAATTTCGTGTTGATAGTGCTAATGAAAATAATAAAAATTCTGCAAATATAGCTCAGAAAAGGAAAAATAATGAAAATGTTGCCGAAGTAACTAAAAATAATAAAAAAGATAGTAAAGAATCAAAGAAAACAAAAAGTAATGAAGAATTAAAAATAAATAATGTCCAAACAGGTGAAGTGGAACCAAAAAGAATCAAAAGCGCTACTGATATTAACAAACCTGATGCACAAATATTTAACGATAACAAAGCTAACAATGAAACAAATAAACTGAATAACAAAACTCGCGACGTAAAAAAAACTGAAGAAAAGAAAAGTAATGTAGTTGAAATCAATGAATCGGAAAATATCGAAGTTACTAAAACTGCAAAAGAAAAACCAAAAAATAATAAAAATAACGAAGAACCAACTAAAAAAATTGACAGAAAAGTTAAAATGTCCTTAGCTAACGATAAAAAATTTGACCAAATCACAAAGAAGATATCTGGCAACATAGAAACTAAAAATCTTAACAATATGACCGAAAAAACAAAAATTGTAACTACCTCGAAAAACGCTAAAGTTAATAACAAAACCGAAGTCGATCAAAGAAGTACTGTTAATATCGATAAGAATGCAGTTGACGTTCCAACAACGGCAGAATCGCAAAATAATAAGGACAGACAACAGAAGCTGACTGAAACCATGAAAAATAAACATATTGGCAACACTAAAGACTTTAAAACAGTGAAAACATTTACCGAGAAAAACGCTAACAATTTTAAAACTAAAGAAAAGATTATCAATGTAAAAAAAGTGGTTACTGAAAAAGTTATTAAAGAAAAACCGACAACTACATTTAATAAACCCAAAAACATTGCAATAAGTACCAGTACACCTAAAAATTACAAAAAACTACCAAAAATAACAACTAAAAATGTAAGAAATATTATTCACAAATCACCTAAACCTAAAATCTCAATAAAAACTCAAGATTCTCGAACTAATATTAAAACCAAAATTTCCAATGGCAACACACAAGTGTTTTCTGGCAATTCTGAAAAAGAAAATAGCGGTAAAATATCGAAAATTCCACAGAAAAAAATGTCGTTCAATAGGGAAAAGATATTGAAGACCAATATTCTCAGGATAAGTCCAAGTAAGTACTTATATATCTTGATTTAAGGCTCCCCCATACAGACACGTTAGATAATAATAATAATTTCATCATCATCGTCAGCCTATCGCAGTCCACTGCTGGACATAAGCTCCTCCAATGCACGCTAGTCTGATTTATTTCGGGCTTCTATCATCCGACTCTTGCCAACCATCTTGCGTAAATCGTCACTGCACCTGACCCGTGTTTGCCCTACGTTTACGACAAACACGAGACGCGCTCTTCACTTTAGAACTCGTTTGGGTCGATTGTCGGTTCTGCATCTAATATGACCAGCCCACTACCACTTCAGCCTACTAATCTGCTGGGCTATGTTGATGACCTTGGTAATAATAATTTATTTGCTTTAAATTTATGACGTCCATTTAGCCATAGAAATAGCGAAAGAAACAATTTATAACTTAATTAACATCTTATATAAGTAGATCAAAAATAAATATTCAGTAAAATATCATTACAAAGAGAAGGAAAACTTGAAACAAACCCTATTCCAACCCGTCTGGCCAGCGGGTAGTCTTCTGGTGGACATAGACCTCTCCTTAGCAAGGAGGTTTTGGCCTACCTTACTACGTTGACCAGACGAAACAGTATAGGATTGCTTTTGTCCAGCGTATTTTGCTCACTGACTCGACTCTAACGACACCCTCGGCACGAATATAACACGCTGCATTCTTAAACCACCATCAGTGGTACAATATTTGCCTGGGAGTGACAGGTGAGGCCATCTGTCACCGTAGCAGAAGTAAGCCAGGATGGCAGCGCGACGTGCTACGGAGCATGCGATCTTTTAGGAGCAGAAAAATGGTCATTTGCAAGGTAGATGGCCCGAGGTACGTCGAGGTTCCAGGAATTTCCTTTCTAGGGTACACCTGGTTCCCCGGCTACTGGTACTTGAGACGGCGTGCGGTTTTTGGTCGGTTCGAGTCCGACATAACCACCAGTATCCGGGGATTTCAGCATACTAAGAAATAAAAAATGTTGGATACAAAACTTCATGTTACAAAATTTATTTTCAGGGAGATTACCGTCGAAGTTCACGACACAAACCCAAGATACGAATGCTAAGCAGCTTATTAAAACCACAAACATTCCAAGTAAGTTTCAAACATATATAGCCCACTACAGCTATTTTGAAGACTGTTTGTCAAATAGTACACTCTGCTTAACTTCGCCGTGGCAAATTACAGTTGCATTAATGAGAAATGTGGTAAAAAGAATATTTGACTGCACGGATAGTTGAAGCAGTCGTCATGCTGCTCAGATCTGGATGTCGTAATAACAGCTGTTCCCGGATCCCTCCTATGTCAGCCGCAGAGTGGCACACCGTGTGGATTTAGTCGATCCGATTCCGACACACCACCCCGCCGTAAACCCCGGTGGGGTGACGGCCCGAGGGGGTTTCCACACGTTAAAAAAAGAAAAGGTCGTCACGCTGCTCTCAACTGCGTTGAATGTTGTAGGGTCAAACCCCACATGGGACCACACTTATGTGATCTACAAATCGTTGTTCTGAATCTAGGTGTTCTTTGTGTCCGTTTCTTGTATGTTTGTAAAGTCCCCCGCGATACAAGATATACTTCTTAGTTGTCTTTTAATAATAAAGAAAAAAACTGACGCGAAAATAGATAAAAATTGTCATTGAGGTTGTATATCGAGTTAAAATTTGAGATCAGTCGGTGAAGAGCGGTGGTCGCCGTACTCACTGCGAATGAACACAGTGCAGTATGGCGACCCACGCTATGGCGGCCTAGTGAGATCATTTTTCACGCCCCGCTTAAAGGATCCGGGATCGTAGTGGGAGGGAAACACGTGCGCTGGTAATTAATTCCAGGCTTTAACTGATTTGCACACGAAGGAAGAGCCGAACCGTTTAGTTCGGGAGCGTTTGTCTACCATTCTGAAACGGGGACTTCCAAGGCCAGCACGAGTTAAAATATATCTAATATATAAAATTCTCGTGTCACAGTTTTCGTTGCCATACTCCTCCGAAACGGCTTGACCGATTTTGATGAAATTTTTTGTGCTTATCCGGTATCTATGAGAATCTGCCAACATCTATTTTTCATCCCCCTAAATGTTAGGGGTAGTACAACCCTAAATTTTTTTTTTATTTTTTAGACAAAATTTTTAATTTCTATTTTTTTATGATACAACATACAAAAATACATACAATCCTCAATTTTCACCCTTCTACGATCAACCTTTATTTTTTAATAGCCATTTTAGTAATTTAATCATTTTTCCTCTCCGGTCGAAAACTGGCAAAACAACGTTTGCCGGGTCAGCTAGTATGATATATAAATTGCCATATTGTAAAACTTTGTTTCTACCACAGGACGGACATACAGAACAATCTATATTTAACTTAATATTATGTAGAAAATTGGTTGCGTATCGGATTATGTAATTAAAACTCATTAATTATTTGTTGCTTTTTTTCAGGGTTCGTCAAGACAACCGCTCCGAAAGGCTCAAAATGAACAGTATTATTAGTTTTAATCCGTACAGTAAAGTATCGAGATGAACGTGTCCAAGATACCCATGCTGCGCCTGCGCATGAAAATACTATGGTCAGACGGCGAGCATGAGTTTTTTTTACTAAAATTTTGTAGTTAGGAAATGTAAATAACAACTTAAAAATATTATTCAAATTGGAGGCTCACGAGGGCCACGAGCTCAGTGGTAACCGCGTAGGTTAACAAATTACTAACTTGAGTAATCCAAGCCAGGTCAGTTTTTTGGATGGGTGATTATTTCTTAACATATGAGACTGTCTTAGCACATTTAGTCATCGGTCTCAGTTGCCATACTAACAGCTTTAACAATTGTTACGGAACGGGTAATTGGAGTTCTTAAAATTGTCCACTTGTTCAGGAAGACTATAGGCTGTATGGTGATGATCCTCTCAACGGAGAGCAGCATACAACTCAGGAGATATTATAGTGCACACAAGTGTATGCTCAAACACAGGTGCACTCTCTGTTCCCTCACTCTCACCATCCGATGAAACGGTTATCCGACACGACCGGAGAGAATGCTTTACGTGTTCTCAGAGGCACGGGGATTAGGAGCATTTCTATGATTAGAAAAACTCTGATCCGACCTGGAAATCGTACCCGAGACCTCTTGATCGGCAGTCACATACACTAACCGCTAGGCCAACGAGGCAGCCCAGCCTCGAAGCTTGGGTAGGTAGGGAGGGAGGTCGCGTCACCTACCGACTGACGCAGATACTCACCGGGCATGGTTGCTTCGGTGAGTATCTGAATAAGATCGGACGCGAGGAGACGGCACACTGTCACCACTGTGCAGCCGACTGGGACTCCGCCCAGCATACGCTGGAAGACTGCCCCGCGTGGGCATCTGAACGCGGAGCCCTAGTCGATGAAAAAGGACGAGACCTATCGCCGCCAGCAATCGTTGCTGCCATGCTGGCGGGTGAGGAAAGCTGGGCCGCAGTGGTCTCTTTCTGTGAAACTGTTATGCTCCAGAAAGAGACCGCTGAACGGGATCGGGAGAGGGCCGATCCCGAACGAAGAAGACGCCGGCGGCGTTATGAGCCGTCGACGGGACCGCGAGTCGCCGGAGGGTGGGGTCCTCTGGTGGCGGATTAGTTGCTGCGGTCTACGATGGAATGATTTGTTTCGGCCTGGTAGCAAAAATGCGATCGGGTCGCAACAAATTATAACAACTGAACTGATAGGTGGGGTTGCCTTTATGGCGTCCCCAGGATAGGGTCTGACTAGGCGCGGCGTTGATTCTGGAGGGGACCTGAAATAACATGGTCCGGGTCCCCTTCAGAGAAGGACGCTTGAGACCGGCCGCCGGGGTGGTTTTTAGTGGAAACACCACATACTCCTGGCTCCTGCGTCCCCAAGGAGTCGGAGATCCGAAGGGATTTTCCACCCCGACAACAAAAAAAAAAAAAAAAGGCCAACGAGGCAGTAAGGCTGTGTAATATATCATTATTTAAAAATGTTGCAAAGACACGGTTAATTTCTTCATTTTTAAGAGTTGACGGACGAAGTTGTCTTCTAATGCTTACTTAAGGTCCTCTTTAGCGCCCATATAATACAAAATTTTTATTATTATTGATGTCCGTAACATCTTTACGCGGGATGTTAGATTCAAATATTAACGAATTCTTGGCTCACCCTAGACATTTTGTGCATAGTCATTAAATAAATATAAATAATAATCATCATCAACAGTCCACAGTCCACTGCTGGACATAGGCCTCTCCTAAGCAAGGTAGTTTTGGCCTACTATACCACGCCGGCCAAACAGGAAGGAGTAGTGTTTGTTTCAAGTTTTCCCTCTCTTTGTAATGATGTTGTCTTGCATACTTTGTTCCCTTAGCCACCTCTAACGACACCCACGGGATGAATAGGCGTGGTAACACTATGTATTCTTAATCCGTCGCCACACGGACGAAATGGAAGATTATTAATAATGTAAAAATAACAAAAGATATCACATCAGTGAAATAATTCAGTAAGTTTTAGATTAAGTTACTGCATTAATGTTTTTCATTATTGTAAGAATGAATTGCAAAATAAAATTGTTTTTTTTTACTTCTGTGTTTTTTATGTTATACGGAGACAAACAAGTAGCGGGTCACATGATGGCAAGTGACTACCTTCTATGGATACAGGTATGTTGAGACTTGATTACCCCTAGAATTGGTTAGGTTTCCAGTAAGTCACGAAAGAGTTACTTGCGTGTATGCTAAATACACCATTACAAATTTGTAGTATTAACTTTATTTCTACATAAAGAAGTACCTTATCCTCGTTTACCACTGTAGCGGTAAGACATTTGATTTTTACTACCTTTTTCTTGTAGTATTAATTGTATGTAGAGGTGGCTGGACTCGAATTATAAAGCTCGAGACGTTGTTTTTGGTAATTGCAACCTGACTTTTTGTATTCCAATGCGTTTATATTTTTAAACCTTATTTTTTTATTAATAAAAATTGATATAAGTATAATTTGGTAAAGGCAAGTTTGTAAGTTTTTTTTCTGTCAAGTTTGGTAAAACAGTATTTTGTGTACAGCGCCATCTATTTTAGTTCAATGAACTAATTGTTAGTGACGCATTTAGGTTACAATAATTATTGATCGATGTCGCTACTGTCTATGAAAAGGGTCGCTTGTGCTCGGCAAGGCGTCGGGTTGCATTACATCTGCTTTTTTCTGCAGTAACGCTAACGTAAATTTCTCTCTTTCACTTTATTTTCATTTAATTTTTACATTCTTTGGTGTGTTATTTGGTTCTTACATTCATCAAGAACGTATTAGATAGTTTTTATCAGTGGAATATGTTAAAACCGTACAGATATTACTAATATAGTAATAATTCTGTTTTGTTGGTTTATGTTGTGTGTAGGTGATTATCTAACGGCATTTTAAGTTATTTCCTTGTCAAATTACGAAGTTATAGTGAGTTATTGTAACTAAAACTGTGCGTGTTCATATTGTAAGTGTTTCGGCAGTGTACTAAATATCGCCGTAGTTTTGTTGCGGTACGATTGTGTTGTGGTTGTCAGCTGTAGATATATTTCTATTAATATTATTGTATCGAATGCTCTATGAATTGCATAGAATAAGGCATCAATTGCTTGATATTTTTGAGCGATTGAGTTGATTTTTGGATCTATTTGTAAAGCGAAATAGGGCATGCGTGTACCCAAAACAATAGATTATAAAAGTATAATCTATTGTTTCGAATCTATAAGTGGTTAAAGTGTCTTGTGTTTCATTGGGTCTTTAACACTCTGACTGCCTAATACTGCTAAATAATTAAGCTAAATAATAATTTTTCAGTTTAGCAGGCCACACGGCCTGCCAGCGTCCGTAATATATCTACTCGCGCAAGCCACGGGAAAAATTATTAACGAGGTTTAGTAGGCCATACGGGCGGCCGGCAGGCTCAAGCTTTATTTCTACTAGCAGGCCGTGCGGTCCGCTACGACCTCGTAATTTCATGTAGTTTTTGTGAAGCATGGCGTGCTGTTACAAAAAAATTAAGCTACCAGATGCAAAATTTACTTTCTATATTACAATTAAAAAAAAAAAATGTTACTGTATCTTCAAATTTGTAGGTTTTCTAGGGTGATTTATAACAGAATTAAAACAGAAATTCAGAATAATAGGAACTTCAATTTATTCATAAAATAGCTTTATTACTGCCTTACAATGGTGCTATGATAGTTAGCAAAGCATTCGGAGCAAACACTTGGTTTCGAAGGGCAAATTAAGCACACTGTATTTACTTTCTTTGTAATTTTACATGCTTCGACACTTGATAAACCTTCTTCTCTTTTCTTCTCATAGCAGTGGCTGCACCTTCTTCTTACTATTCTATTGCGATGGTCGACCATCGGAGATTTACCGAATTGGTGTCCAGTTGTGATATTATTTCGACGTAGTCTACTTGGTTGGTCAAGGCCCATCAATGCACGACAAATATTTTCCTTGAATTTAGTAATTGTATACTTTTTAGATGTCAGGTTTTTAGACTTTTTGAATAAAATAAAGGCATTGATCAAAGATGTGCTAAATAAAAGTTCTATAGCTAATTTTTGAAACCAACGCAAGCTTCTCCTTGCAGGGTTAGAATAACTACCCATCTGATCTGAATAATCAATAGCACATTTGTGACGATTGTAGTCTGCTATCAGCGTTGGCTTCATAGTCACTTTATTACGGTTTCTCTTACTGCGCACGCTGACAAAACCAGGTGTATGCCTAGTTGATAGAGCTAATACGTCACGCTTGTCTTTCCAGCGCAGAACTAACACTCCGTCCTCATTTTCCATAACGCAGGTCTCGCCTTTCTTCAGTTTCTCTTTCAGTAATTGTTTTGGGAGTCCTTTCCTGTTTTTTCTTAGAGTTCCTATCAAATGAGTATTTTTTTGAAGTAAATTATTAGCCAAAGTGAGACTTGTGTAGTAATTATCAGTTACGATACTTCTTCCAGCATTCAAGTACTTTTCACTAAGTTTCATAACAACTTCACAAGATACGTTTCGTGTGGTTGATGTGGTCTTTTTTCCTTCGTATACAATCAAGTCATAGGTGTATCCATCGTCGTCGCAAATTTTAAATAATTTTATACCGTACTTATGTCGCTTTCCAGGTATATATTGCATAAATGCAATCCGACCACGAAATGCCACCATAGTTTCATCAATGGTGAGAAACTCTCCAGGTGTTTTGTATACATCAAATTTTTTGGAAAGCATCTCGACAAAGCGTCTTATTTTGATGAGACGATCTGTTCCTGACATTCCAACATAATAGGAATCTTCAAAGTGCCAACATCTAAGTAACAGTTCGAATCGGTTTCTGCTCATAATCCGTTTTGCCACATTATTTTCGTATAAAACGTTCGTACTCCAATAGTCACTTATTTTTGGAAGTTTTTTGAGCCCCATCCATATCAGTAAAGCAAGAATTTTTTTCATTTCAGAAGCATCACAATCTTTCCACTTAGAAATTCGACTGTTTCGTGTTACACGTCTGAGTATTTGTGTTTTTGTTGCGTACGAATTAGTCATAAGTACCATCAAATCGATAATCTCGTCATCCAAAAATAAAAATAAAAAATCTAATTCGGTTTGACAATCTGAACCAATGTTTTTCATACCTGGATCAACATTAAACGTAAACTGTTTTTTTCTTGAACCATCTGATGAGGGTATATTCCAGTTACTACTCTGTGCATTTTGAAAACTTGCAGCTTCATGTTCGTGTCTGTTTGTGGGCAATTCTACGCTTTCTTCAGACAAACTTGTATCAGATAACATGCAATAGCTTTCCTATTCTTCGTCTGTAGACGGCTGGTAGTCTGGGTCACTGTCTGAGTCCGACATAATGATAAACACTGCGTTCAAATAACAAAATACACAATAGCACAGTGTAATTTCACAAAAACCGCGCGAAAATGCAACCGTTGCAAGCCTAGCGGGCGGCCGGCGGGCTAATGATTGATTATATTATTAGGCATGGCGTGACATACTCGTCAATTGTCTCAAATAATAACGGATATTTAGTTAGATTTTGGCGCGAAAGATACGGTATGCCGGCGGCCCGCACGGCTTGCTGATCTCGCTTAACGTTATATACAGTGGCTTGCTTTACTCGAAAAGATACGACCCGCCAGCGGACCGTATGGCGGTTAGAGTGTTAAAAACAATATGAAATTCAAAATAAGTGTAATAGAATTTATACAAAACTAAAAAAAGTTTAGAAATGGATTAGTAAATGTGAAAAAAAATGAGCGTTTTTTTTTTGTCTGTGGCTAGAGTGTCAGCAAAATTATAAAATTACTAAAAACTAAATCTGTTATAAACTAAACTAAAGCTATCTTAATTATAAATTTAGGGAATAAAGATGTTAATATTTTTAAAAACATTATATTTCGGCAACTGAATTTTCAGAATTCAGTTTCGAGATAAAAAAAATATTAAATCAAACTAAAAAAGAGGTGTACCAGAAGTGAGGCATGCAAATTACTTAAATAATTATGTTATCTGAGTAAAATTAATCTCATGATTTCATCATCAATTTCGGAAATTTGAAAGAAACGAAGAAAGAAAATTTAAAAATCGAAGCATTAGATGCACAAATTTTAACAATTAAACTTCATAAAAAAATATATTATAAAATGAAAATGACAAAATGAAAATTATTTAAAACGAACAGAAATCTAAAAGATATAAAAACGAAAAAGAGAATAAATAAATGAATTTAAATAAACATAATTAATTAAAAACGATTGACTTAAAAAAAGTATCATAGACTTCGATGTGCCTACGTCGTTAGAAATTGTAAGGTATTGGTCTATTTGTTCCTCAATTTTCAACCCTAGGGGGTGGCATATTTTCTCCCAATTTGATTTGATTTGATACAGCAAGTATACTCTCCCAAATGAAATATTTGCCGTCTGTCGTAGTTTTCGGATAGTTAATATAAAAAGTACTATCAAATTGAGACTTCTCTTTTTTTTTTGATGTCGGTGAATATCAAGTCTTTCCCGATGTATTTCTGACCTGTAAAAAATCTGAAATTTTTTTTTATATAATTAATTAATCATTAAAACATTAACGGCGTTGATAGCTTCATTCGGAGTAGTCACTGAATTTTTTTTTTCTGGCTACTAGTCATTTTGTTCCCTTGTCTGTCCTCGTCAATAGTTTATGGTTCTGAAGCTGTGAATTTCGCGCCAAATACGTACTGGCACCGGTCTTGAGCGCTCGGCTACAGTGAGATGAACTTTTTGCGCATCGTGCACTTCTACTAAAAGACGTTTTCTAATTAAAATACAAAATAACAGAATAAATAAAAATAATAATAAAACAGAATACGCATATACATATTTATTTTTTAATAATATATTATAAAAAATACAATGAAATAAAAGTGCATTCTATCAAATCACTTTAAAAGTGGTGCTGGTCTTAAAGTGGTCAGTCTTAATCTTTATTGCATTTATTGTGTTATAGACCATTCTACGTTAAGAGGTCATCTGATATTAGAAAGGGCATTGTGATAAAAACATTTGAAATAGTTATTTTTGTATGCACGTGTTGTCTTGCAATCGGGCATTTTGTATGCGTATTAAAGAATGACCAGTCAATTAATTTATTTTTAAGAGTATTTAAAGGAGTTGGGGAGATACTCTATTCAGAAGGGGAAAAATAAATTGAAAAAAAAGACCTTATTTTCGTAAAAACCAACTTTAATTATTCACTATTTTGGGATAGCTTTTAAAAAAAAATGTAAATCAATCATTTTATACAATTTGAAGTAGGTATTAAATTTAGAAAATAAATAATATAATATAAGAAACACTTAGTATCTACTAACAAAAATAACATAACATAATTTCCTAAAATAACGTAAATATACTCGGAAGAAAATAAATTAAATAAAAACACCTACATCTAAAAATAAACATTTAAAAAATGGAGATCACGCCTGTTCATATATTTTCTATAATCTGGTCCCATGTGACGAAAGGCATCGTTGTCATTGACTCTGAAGTTTTTGCCAGTATTATCAGAGGTTTTGCAGAAAATAACTGGGACTTCGTTAGGTTCTTCAACCTGTGCTACGTAACGATGTTGTGTTCCTTTATACAAAAGTTTCACTAAGGCAATATCGCCATTATTAAATTTATCTTTTGACCCAAATGGTGACTGTTCTTCGTTTACGACCTGGCATGCCTTCTTGGAAACTGGCTAAAAATAAGATTGAAATGATATTTCAAGCTGCTTTGACTTTCTATAATTTACTAGTTGATAAACAAAAATACTTAGGCCTAACTATAGACAATCGCCTAAACTGGAGGGAACATATAAATGAAGTTAGTGATAAATTAAGAGGGATACTAGCAAAATTTTCTATCATCAGACATAAAGTACCATATCAAATACTCTTGCTTCTTTATAAGTCTCTGGTTGAATCAACTATATCATATGGGCTATCCAGCTACGGTAGGACATGTAAGACTCACCTTGACCAAATATACACACTACAACTACGTTTTTTAAAAACCATTGTGCCAAATAATATTAAAATCAATTACGAACTTAACTACCATAAACTATTTGAATTCTGCAAAATCATACCTGTACATGAAAAAACCAAGTTAATATTACTGATAGAAGAATTTTTTAACAAAAATCTCAAGAGAACTAAAATACTTGATAACAGCGAAATTAAGACACGTAGTATTACAAACTCAAAGTTATTACTCCCTAAATATAACAATCTACATGGTAAAAGGACACTACAATATACAATTCCAAATCTTATCAATCAGCTACCAATATCTTTGAGAGACACTATAACTCACAAGAATATAAAAAATAAATTACAACAATATTTCTTATTATATAAAGAAAATAAATAATTTAAAAACGATACACAATAAAAAATAAACTATAAAACAGTTAATACAAACTTGTTAAAACGGAGCAACAGCCTGTATCACACTATTTTTGTTTTCATTCATGCCTGAATTGTAATATTTTAGAATAAGTGATTCGTGTGGACAGCGGGCGTTGTCTGCACCCATACAATCGACATAAATGTGTTGGCAACTACCCACATTGTACTTTTAAATAATGTTACCGTAGTGGGATATGGTTTGTAATTTGTTTATTATGACTCGATGACCTTGATGCACGGTAAATCTCGAATGAGATTATGATTGTATCAATGCTGTAAGAACTATTGTAACTCTTTTATATAAATAAATAAATAAATAAATAAATAAATAAATAAAATTAGTCATTTGTCATTAGATTAATTTTAAAGCCCATTTACATATCTACAGTAAGGCACGGTTTTGTATTCCTGGTAGCAAAATCCAAAGTGCCGCGTACAAAGTGTTCGCACACTTCAAAATCAGAGAAGCAGCTTAGGCTCTTTATTGTCAAGTGATTGGGAAAATATATACTTCCTGTAATTTGACGGACCTTCATAGAGCCTGACAAACCTTTTAAATTTTTGGTATCTTCAAGTTCCTCTTCTTTCTTTGAAATGTGTTCATCATCAATGGTCAACACTTTTATTGGGACGATTTTTCTGGTTCGCTAAAACTTCCAGCGACTAATTGACGTTCCCAACTCTGATAAGTTTATCTGCAGTCTTTTTGTACATCATACCTACTCTATCAGAGACGTCTTTGCCGTGATCGGCTTAGTTGGAATTCCTCGTGAGTTTTATGAGATTTGGGCAAAATCTTGTAATTTTGTTGCCAATGCGTGAAACATTTTATTACCGGCAAACGCTTAGGAAATACAAGTTTCCGAATTGTGCGGGTCTGCTGTCGAGTATAGGCTGTAAATGTGCCCAAATTGCTGGTGGTGATTGTGACAATTTTTTTGATGACGTGCAATGACAGGAGCATTGTAACCCTCCATTGTTTACTTTGGTGCAAACCACAACCATATGGATGTTTAGCTGCACTCTCGACCCTCTGAAATGGCATAGCCACGGCCAAAAATTTTCACTAAAGTTAAAATGCATAGCATTTCCTTCTGTCAATGTTGCCTATTTTTATTTCATAGCCATATATTGATGCACAATATTGAACTCGTGCCGAAGTAAAATTAAATCTTTGAGTCATGTTTTTATTGTGCTTTTTGCGCACTTCATAATTTTCCGCGTTATTTTAGTTTCTATATCGACATAATCTGGAAATACAGATGCCACTAGTAGAGTAGTAGAAGTGAATTATAAAACTCTTTGTAGAAAGTGTTTTGTTTTTACAGGTCTAACAATTTCTCGAAAAATATTTTTCGTAACACTTTTTGCAAAAGATCCTATTTAGAAGGCACGCGTAGTTGATACTGATATTATCTTTCCTTGGTGAAGATAGTTCAAAATTAATTCAATCTATGTTGCTATACTTTACACATGTGTAAGTGTCACATAACGTGACTGGACAACCCAAAACACAATTTTTCTCAAAGTTGTAGATGTACTCCTTGTGTTTTGCTTTGCTTCTATTAATGTTAATTTAGTTAGTCTTTTTTACAGACTTCACTACCTTTTCTTTCTCCAAAACTCTGTATTTTGTCACGAGTTTGCCTTTTTATTTTTATACCGAGTCTTACCTTTGCCCGAGTAAGACATTCAATCTCCTGTTGGAGATCCCTTACCTGGTTAACCAGTTACAATATTCGGTTCCGCGCAGACGCTTCCTCGTGCTGGCGCGACAACGTCCGATTGCAGAGTTCCTTAACGCCGTCCTGCAAAGCCTGCAGAGCTCGGCAATTGGAGCTCATTACTTCTGCCTTCGTGCTGCAGAGCCTGTCCAATATCTCCTCGACATCAGACAGACTAACCAACATTTGAACTTATCCAGTTTGCGTCACTGCTGCCATGTGCTCGCTTCGTATGACCAACCCTTCCACAGCATCATTGTCGCGCTTCCGAGACTGCTGGCGGGTTTCTTTCTCCGACCCTACCGAGGCTGAGCTATCGCTCTCCTCGGCTCGGTCACCCCCATCTAGGGGAAGCGGAGTTGTGGGTCTCGAGAAAGACGATATCAGCGACCGATGTCACAACCGCCTTTCCTCACCCTCTTTCGTCTTCTCCTCTCTTATATTCAGAAGACCATTTTTCGTCAAGTGAGTTTTGTTTGCAGGTCCATCCGTTGTTGTTTTGTTTTTTTATTGTATAAAAATCCTTACCGAATCTCACGAATATGGAGGAAATGAGACTTCATTTCCGTGGTGGTGGTGGTGTTCCTTGCACCCGGATAAGCCTATGTATTGTGGAAATCGGCCGGTAGGCACAGCATTTTACGACTTTATTGTTTGGTGGTTTCCCTCCAGAGGCAGTGATCAGAAAAGACATGAAATACGAGAACACACGAGGAGGTTATCCGACCCTTCCCCATTATAAGTTACCTGTGAGAAAGTTATCTGTGTTCTCTTGTAGGTGATACAGTTTAGTGTGTTATTTGTTGTGTATTCTGAGGCTTTCTCTTGAATCTCTATTGGTATACCATAAATATTTAAGAAAAAATAAAATCTCCTATAAGTAGATTGTTTTTGCTAGTTGATCTCAACGTTGTATTTCTGCATACCTCTTAAAAGACTTCTTAAAAATAAGTAATTAATTATTATAAACATGTTTACTAAATAAAAAAAGTAAAAATAATTGAACGAAATTAATAAAAATGCAAAAAAAATAAAAAAAATTATACGAATTTAATAAAAATGTATCGCAACTTAAATTATTATTGATAGAGAGAAGTGTTTACACTAGTTTTCATTTATTTTACTTACCAGATGTTTAAGATACTTCCATAATACTGTCAAAATGAATCCGATAAATATTGATATAATCAATAAATAAAACAATGATATAAAAAAATTGTAAAAAATATATTTTATTTTTCAACATAGTCTCCTAACAAATTAATAGATTCAGTGTTTTTTTTTTCTAAACTCATGATTCTCTTAGAAAAAAATCTTTGTCTTCGCCCTCCACAAACGCTTCTACAGCAGCCATCACTTTACCATTGTCCTCAAATTTTTTGCCCAGAAGGCTTAAAGAACATAAGCCGAGGAAAGAGATAGAATTCACTGGGAGCCAGATCTGGCGAATAGGGAGGGTGTTCGAGCAGTTCGAATCCCGTTTCTTGAATGGCAGCCATCGCAACTACGGCTTTGTGAGCCGGGGAGTTGTCTTGGTGAAATAGCATTCGCAGTTTGCCGCCTCTTTTTTCCTTGATGGCCTCTCGCAATCTCATTTGATTTGCGTAGAAAAGACCCGTTACGGTGGTTCCCTTTTCCAAATATTCCATTCCACCATAATAATTCCTTCAGCGTCCCAAAAAACAGACGCCATAACCTTTCCCGCTGAACTTGACACCTTGAACGTTGGTGAGGAGGTTCGTTTCCAGGTCATCGACTGTTGTTTGGTTTCAGGATCAAAATAGTGGATCCAGGTCTCGTACATGGTCACGAAACGATTCAAAAATTTTTTTTGATCAACTTACAACTTTTCGAGATTGACCCTCGAAATGTCGAGTCGTTTTTTGGCTCGTCGGTGGACATTCTCGGCACCCAGACTTTTTTCACACAGCCGAGACTTTTTTCGTATACAATTCATTTATAATTACTAGTGGTCGCCCATTGGTCGAAATTCGACCATAATAAATTTAAATTGTAAGTGACTTAATATACATTATTAAAATATAATATTCAAACGTTATTAAGGTTCTACTGTCGAAAACTAAACTACTATAACCACAGATTTGGCCAAGACTGTTATTTGCCAATCTCTTTTTTGAACAAATTATATGAAATTAAAAAGAAATAAAATAAAGAATATCTATTTAAAAAATGTTTATTAAAACAAAACATGCTATAAGAGGATGCAAAACTATCCATTTAGAGCATTTTTTATCGCATATTGCAATAATTTAATTAATGATTTAAAACTTCTCTGAAAACAATGTTTTTTTGTAAAAATTCTTTCATCGTTTGCTAAATGTCCTTGGCCATTATATTCGGATATTTTAAAACCTTAAACCATCGAATGAACGAACTCTACTTGCAGCGACATACAATTGCCCATGTGTAAAAACTGGTCGATTTAATAAAACTCCAATTGTTTGGACTGTTTTGTCCAATTCCAGTGAAATTTCACGCATTATGTTGTTGTTACATTTTTGACTAATACATTCTTGTAATCTATAATTAATAGCAGTGTCAACATCATAAAAATATAACTGTGCATAACATGGTGAGCGACCATATGCAGCAGTCATTGGGCCTGATCTGTGATAAAAAACATCATGTATTTTGAAATATACACTCCACTTGTAACTACCTCAGCAACTTTGGCTTCTGAGCTAACCATAGCAAAACATGAATTATATTTCCTAATATACTCAAAATATTTTTTTGATTTACTTTTTATTGAAGGTTCATTTGAAGTAAGTCCATCGTACAATGATTTAAAATATTCATTTTGACTTAGGGTGGTAATATTGCTTTACCCTTGTGACAACATGAAGTGAATGCAGTTCGGTCGCCTAAAGTCACTTCAGATTCGAAATGTTTCGCATTGCAAAACCTGCACTCTAAATCCATTAATCCACAATCATAACTTAAAAACACATTTGGAATGACATTTAGAGCACATTTAAATGTACGTATCTCGCAAAATCACTTATTTATCCTGAAGTATATACCATTACTGAAATCGTAAACTACATACTACAACTACTAATAATTGCTTTAAACCAGCAATAGCAAATTATATTTTTTTTGTACCTGAATGTTGTCATTGCAGATTGCTGCTACAGAACTTTCTTTATGCATATAATGATAGTCCGTGTACATTTAAATGTATCTTACTGCTACACAACTTATATATATTTCTCGGTCAGGGACTTGGATGGGCGTCCCTCGCGGTGTTCATCTTCAGTGGATGTTTTGCCCAGTTTAAATTCCTTTGCCTAACGTGCAACTGTGGAATATGGAGTAGCAGACTCCCCCAATGTTTCTTCCAAGTGTATGTCTTTGGTAGATATTTTTTTCAGTGATACTTAATGAAGGTTCTAATTTCGTTTTACCCCATCATGGTGTTATCTTGTCAACAGTTCGTATTCAAATGAACGTACCTCCCTTTTTTTTTTTTTTTTTGTATTGACGTTTAGCTGTTGGCCTCAGATGGCCTCTACAACTTTACCCGGATTAATTTACGGTGAGCGCTGAGGGCTCTCAACCGGCCATTTGTTAAGCAACATTGCCCAAGGGCATCCCCTGTGGGGTACGAACCTCGGCTTGGGGTGTTGCTGATACGCTGGGGCGGCCTACTCCCATGTTTTGTGGACGGTTTACGCGGCGCGTGTTCCACCCCCGCCGACGAGGACGAAAACGCGGACGGTTCGTATTAAGTGTGTTCGCTCTACGTTGAGCGAGTGTAATGTCGTCGTCTAGTTCCCCTAACGCGTGTTTGGGTCGACGTAGTTGCAAGATCCTACTGGGTGTGTAGTTAACGGCCGCAACCACTAGAGGGTTGGGGTGAGTCGGAGCAGAGTCAAAGTAGCTAAGAGAGCACTGTTTTATGAATTGCTTGATGGTCGGCACTCTGAGGTCGATGTGGAGATCGACGTTGCGTACATACCACGGTGCTCCCGTAGCTTTGCGCATGAACCTATTCTGTAGTGTTTGAAGCCTATGGATCCTGTGTGGCCTAACGTGTGCGAATACTACGCTGCCGTACGTCATTATAGGACGTATGCATGCCGTGTACAATCTAACTTTGTTTTTTAAGTTTAATTTCGAACGCGCGTTAATTAAACAGTGTAGACGTCCTAGCACGAAGGCAGCCCGGCTGCGGACTGCCTTGATGTGGGGGCCGAAGGATAGACGGTCGTCAAGGGCTATGCCTAGGTATTTGGCCTGCCTAGCCCAAAGGATAGACTTGCCGAATATCCTAATCTGAGGGGTCTTCTCCAGAGGATACAAGCTTAGCTGTCTTCTGTGAAACAGCACCGCCTGGCTTTTCTCGGGGTTGACCTCTATCCTCCATTTCCGGAACCAAACGCCCAGTGCGTTGGCTGCGGTCTGGAGTTTTTTGGCTACTGTCGAGGGGTTCATTCCTGAGCAGTAGATAGCCGTGTCGTCTGCGAATAGTGACTGCACGATTGGCCTAGTGGTTTAAGCGGTCGCCACGCCGCTCGCCGCTTCGCTGTGTTGTGGGTTCAAATCCTACATGGGACAACACTTTGTGTGGTCCACAAATTGTTGTTCTGAGTCTGGGTGTTCTTTGTGTCCGTTTCTTGTATGTTTGTAAAGTCCCCCGCGACACAGGATTTATTCCTAATGCGGGAGTTGTCTTTTAAAAAAAAAAAGAAAAAAATAGTGCCGTCTGCACATACCGATGCTTCGGAATGTCGCTAGTATACAGCGTGAAGAGTAGGGGGGAGAGCACGGACCCTTGTGGGACACCGGCTTGAATGGGGTGAGTGGTGGACAGTGACCCTTCTACTCGGTAGCGGAAGCTTCGATTCGACAAGTAGTCTCGTATGATGAGCACGAGTCCGTGTGGCACTCCCATGGTGGATAGCTTAAATAATAAGCCGTTGTGCCACACTTTGTCGAAAGCTTTCGCTACGTCGAAGAAGAGGATTCCTGTGAACAGGTTGCGTTGAAGCCGATCGCTGGTGTATTCAACGATGCGGTGGACTTGGTGGACGCACGAGTGTTCGGTTCGGAAACCGAATTGCTCGTGGGGGACGAGAAGATTAGCATCGGCATACGCTTTCAGCCTATTGTAGATTAGACGCTCGTATAGCTTGCCTAATCCTTTAAGCAGACTGATCGGTCTATAACTGGTCGGTTCGGACGTTGGTTTGCCAGGTTTGGGTATCCCAATAACAACGGCTTCTTTCCATTGTTGTGGAAAGATGTTGTTCTTGAGCGCTGCGTTGAAAATGAACGTCAGCAGGACCAGTAGCCTCTCCGGAAAGAGTTTTATAACCCTGTTTGTGATACCGTCCGAACCGGGCGCCTTGCGAGCGTGTAGGCCCTTGACGATCGTTTCGACTTCTTCGGGGGTGACCGTGTCAAGGTCTTGTTCGTCTGTCGTCCCCGTCGGCGTTGAAGTTGAGGCTAGTGTTGATGTAGGAAGTGAGGACATTATGCGCTCTACTTCCGAATCAACTTCGGCTATTTGGTCCGAGTCGCAGTGTATTACGCTGGGCGTGCACTGATTCTCTAGACTCTCGGCCAGGCACTCTGCCTTTTCGATATCGTCGAAGGCCGGTGGAAGGTTAGGTCTGCTTAGAGGAGGCATACAGGTGACGGTGTCTCTCTTAAGCGAGCGGGATAGTTGCCAGAAGGCAAGGTGGGTAGGTTCGAGGTCTTGTAGTGTCCTATCCCACCTGTCTTGGCGCATTTGATCGATGCGCGACTTGACCGCTCTTTCTAAGCGTCGTAACCTGATCCTGTTGGCTTCGCATGGATATCTGTCGTAGGCTCGTACGGCGGCGTTCTTCCGCCTCAGCAGTTCACGTACGTCATCGGGTAGGTCCCAGCGGCGATCGTTCGTCGCCGGTGCCTCCCGAGTGCATTCGTTAATTAACGATTGCACGTGAGCTGTGAGGGAGTCGATCGCCATCGTGGTGTCCTCTTGGCTAGTGATGTGGTCGGGTATCCTATCTAGATGCACGGACGAGGTTGCCTCGAGTTTTGTCCCGAGGCGCCTCCAGTCCGTGATTCGTCTAGTGGGGGTACGATGACCTGTGTCGATGGGACCCAGTCTGGGTGCGAACTCTATGACCACAGGTCTGTGGTCAGAAGTTAACTCGTGTAGCACCTCTACTGAACACAAACGTAGGTTTATGTTCTTTAGGAGCGCCACGTCCAGAATGTCGGGTCGGTGAGACACGTTGTGCGGATAGTGGGTCGGTTCGAGCGGGGCGATGATGTCGAACGCTAGTCTATTCGAGAGCGACTCCAGGGCTCTGCCTTTGGCGTTGGACTGGTGACAGTTCCAAAGGGTGTTTTTGGCGTTTAGGTCGCCGCCGATTATCACGGCGTCGCTCAGTTCTAGCAGCGCTCGGAGGTCGCTCTCGAGTAGTTGCCGATTGGGTGACAGATAGGCTGAAACTAGCGTGATCGATTGGTGTCCGGTCATGCCTATTCGACAGACCGAAGCCTCGATGCTAGTCAGCGCAGGCGGATCCATAGGTACGCAGTGAAGGGACCTTTTGTAATATATGAGAGTTCCCCCTAGCGCAGAGTCAATCCTATCGTTACGGACCACAGAGTAGTTCGCAATGTTTGGGTTTCTCTGCGAGGGTTTCAAAAAGGTCTCTTGCACTAGTAGTATGTCGAGTTGGTGTGCCCTAAGAAAAACGCCAACTTCATCTCGTTGCCTACCGATGCCGTTGGCGTTGATGTACCCTAGCTTGAGTGATCCGGGTTTGACTCTGCGTGTTGGTGTGCAATCCATTATGGGTTGCATTTAAACGCGCCTAGCTTCTCGAGTACGCTCGAGTACCTAACACTGACGCTGAGGAGGGCCAACGGATTGCCCTCGTTCTGACGAATAAGACTAGCGAGATGACGTAGCTCGCTAAAATCAATCGCACTCGCGAACCTTGCCACTAGGGATAGGTCCGGGTCGATTGTTTGTGGTAGTTGGCTCCTGTAGTCGACGACGAGCGGCTTGGGCCCTCCCTGGAGAGGCTTTGTGGGCCGCTCGACAGGGGCTGCCTTTGCGGGTACTGGGGCAGGTATGGGGGCCTGCATCGTCTTCCGCACGGGCAGAGGTGGGAAGGTCTCCCCGGTCTTCCTGGGAGTGGCCCAGGCGCTCGTCTTCGGCAGAGGAGCAGCTGTAAAGCTCCCCCCAGTCCCTGCAGCAGCAGCAGCAGCAGCAGCAGCAGCAGCAGGGACGACTGGGCGGGGACGCTGAGGTCCTTTCGCCTTGGGGGTTTTAGGCGCCCTCGGGCAACCTCTGTAGTTGGCGGGGTGGCCTGTTTCGCCACACAGTACGCACGCGACTGGCTCAGTGCATTTGGCCCTGTCTTTGGGCCTTTTGCACGCCTCCGTCGCGTGGTCTTCCAGGCACTTGACGCACCTGGGGCGCGCGAAACAGTTACGCGCCGAGTGCCCGTAGAGCTGGCAGCGGTGGCATTGTGAGATGCCACTTCTACGGTGAGGTGGCTCCACGGTTATGCCCGACAGCCCGCAGATGGACGACATCTTAAAGATGTCCTTGCCGGCGGGGGTGTCGTCAAGAGTAACCAACACCATGTCGTATACGACATTGGTGCGGCCTTTAACCATCCGGTGTACCTCATGCACCGGGTAGTTGGGTGTCAGGGATTATTTGATCTCCTCGGGGGAGATCTCCCTGGGCACGTTGCGAACAACGACACGGAGCTTCTTGTCCTCCGGCAGAGTGTACGTGTGGTATGACACGTCCCTCTCCCGAAGGAGCTTCGAGAGCGCCCTGTGGTCGCTCGCGGTGGCTAGGGCAACTTTGATGCCCTGTTGGGTGCTACGGGCAGAGTGGTAGCGGATGCGGCGCTCGTTGCACCAGGTGGAGATCGCCGTCCATCTCGATTTCTCCTGGATGAATATCGGTGGAGGGGCGGGGATCTTCGGCGCGGCCGCCGAGGCGTCGGTGATAGCGGGCGTGGACCTCCCTGAGGGGGAGTTGTTGCCCTTAGGCCTCGGAGAGGCGCGAACTGGGGCGGGTGCTGCCGAGGTATCCTTACCCTCTGACAGCTTTGGGGCCTTGTTTGGCCCCTTCTTGCTTTTACGGGCGCGTTTCCTAGAGGAAACGACCGTAAAACCGGACTCTTTAGAAGAGGACGAGGACGTGGAGGACGAGGAGGACTCGTCCTCGCTGGCGTCGGAGCCCCCAGATTGGTCCGCTCCTTCGTCGCCCGAGTTTGCCTCGGACTCTGGAGACGTTTCTGTCTCCATAGCCTGAGTTTTCTCCTCGGTTATCTTTAAGAGGAATTTCCTCTGGATGAACTCCATGACCTCGGGGTCATCGAGGATGGCGTTTATGTCCACTCCTAGACGTTCAAGAGTGGACCCCGCGGAAAGGCCCGCGAGGGCCATTTCGGCGGTTTTCGGCGGTTGTTGTGCTGCCAACAGCAACAACAGCAGCAGCAAACAGTCCTAGTCCCCGGGTGGGACAACCCGGGGGTGTGAGTGTGCTTGACCTCCCAGCCGGGGTAAGGCCGGGAGGGTGTACTTAGAAATAGGTGTGCCCTAAGCTTGAATCCCTTCGCCGATCTCAATGTGCGTCGGGTTCCTAACTGCCCAGGTGCCGGGGTGGTATGAGCCTGTGCAGGCCGGCACACCCAATCTAACACCTGAGAATAGGATGTGGAGGTAAGGGTGGGGTGGGAGGGCGACGGCTAGGCTCGACTAGGAGGCACCCCCAAGGCCGAGTTGTCTAGCCCCAGCCGACTTTGCCTAACCCAGAAGGGGCTAGGCAGGCGGGTCGGGTCACCGCCCACTCGGTTCGTTGACACCGTGAGGTTTCCACCGAGTGACCAAATTGGATTTACCCTGAAGGGGCCAAAGACTTGTCTGCACACAGAAACTTGCGCCTCTGTGAAGGACGGCGCACTATCCAACGTCGTATTTAAAAATACGACGTTAAACGCACGCGTCTCGTTCACAAAGAACGCTGACCTGTAGACTTATCTGCTTGAAAAGAAACTAGCGCTTCCGTGACAGACACGCACTAAACAACGTCGTATTGAAAAATACGACTTTGGATGTACGCGCCTTGTTCACAAAAACGCTGACGTTAACCGCAGTAAGTCAGTGAGCCGCAAACGGGCGACCGTTACGACACACAGACACACAGCGGTGACGTAGGCGGCGCGATGGCGCGAAGCGACAGGTGCGGCGTGGCGCGGGCGCGATGTCGCAGCGGGAGCACTCGAGCACTTGTCAGACACGTCCGCTCGGGACGCGCGTCGGAAGCAGAATGTGAACCTCCCTCCCGGGCAGTGTTGCCAACTTGGATTTTGAAAAAGGCGTAGGCCAGATTAGAAAATTACGTAGAAATAGTAAAATTTCCATATGAGAAATACGTAGATCTACGTACTTTTTTTTTGATTGAAATTAAGACAGTAGGGTAGGTAAAAGTGAATAAAACGACAATTCATAAGACCCTAAAAGTTGCAGACAGACAGCAGATAGATAAAACTGGTTAGAGAGATATCTCCGTGAACAAAAATAATAATAAATAAATAAATATTCCAGTAGCCGGTTAGTTTTTACAATATCTACATTCTACATGTGAAACCACCACTTACAGATAATTTAAAAAAGTTCGCTACTTTCAGGGTCATCGATTTATTTAAATTATTCAATTTTTATTATCATTTTCAGACAAATTAAATTTATACATATATTTATTAAAATGTTTAATGTGTTCCTGCGAAGGCTCGCGGTTTATTTTTAAGCCACTTTTCGTGAAAAGTAAGCCTGTTAGCGTTTCTGTGGAAAGTCTGTTTCTTATGCTAGTTTTCATCAAATTGATCGCAGAAAACAGACGCTCGACATTTGCACTGCTATGTGGCAATACTAATAAATTTTGCGCAAATTGGGCCAGTAAAGGAAACATTTGAGACGAGTCGCCTTTTCTTATTTTTGAAATATGACGCCAAAACTCATCTGCTTTGATTAGCTGATCCTCTTGAAATGGAAGATTAGTATTTCTTAGCGTTCTCCATTCCCGGTCTAATTCTGTCAAATTTGTTGGACATAATCCTGAAAATAAATTATTAATTGAAAACTAAATAAGACACAGACTCAACTTTTAAATAAAATATTTGAAGTTAATGATTATTACCTGGAAACATTTGCCCTAAATGAGCTATAGACGGTACAGAACGTCTTAAATTTGAGTCCAGCAATGTGTCAGGGTTTAAAAACCTTAAATTTTTCAACCTTTGTCTGTGCTCATCTTCAAAAGGGAAGCGATTTTTTATTTGAATAAGACTTTCAATGTAAAACTCAAGACATTTTTGTCTTAACTGTCTTATTTGATCTGGATGCATATTGTTTTTGTTCATTGAAATTAAAGCAGTAACATTGCCTCCTAAGTAGATGTCTTCCAGGGGTAAATGGTTTTCAATTTTTTCAAAATCAATATTCAATATTTTTGTTTCCAATGCTGCAACTTTGTCATGGACATGAATGCTTGTTTTTTCCTGTTCAGTTAATTCCAAATATTCTGGTTTTAAAAAACATTCCATTATGGTCTTGTAGGTTATAAAAATTTTTTCATATAGCAAGTAGAGTTTTGGGCTTTCAGATTGCATTTCTTTGTTCAAATCATTGAAGTATGGCAACACAAAATTTAAAAATTCTAAATATATTTCTGTGGTTGGTTCCATACATTTATCAAGGATTGACTGAGCTGCAAGCAATCTGTCAGTTAACACAGCACTTTGAAAATATAATTTCAATGCTGGTAGTTGTTCTAGAAGCCTTTTTACAACTTGTAACAAGGACAGCCACCTTGTTTGGGCAGGGTGTAATAGTTTGAATGGTTTAACATTTACAAAACATTGAAACTCTTTGTAGTCTCCAATGCGTTTTGGACTATTCTGTATATAGTTGTAAACATCACGAGCAAAGTCCTCCACACCTCGTGGTAACTTTT
This sequence comes from Hypercompe scribonia, assembly GCA_949316085.1. Taxonomy (NCBI): domain Eukaryota; kingdom Metazoa; phylum Arthropoda; class Insecta; order Lepidoptera; family Erebidae; genus Hypercompe; species Hypercompe scribonia. Next base: position 6,564,081 of record OX438994.1, read on the forward strand.
TGCAAGCATATGAGGCACAAAGGTGAAAAGAGTGACATATGCATTTCATTAGAAACAGATTCGGAATATCTTTTGCAAACAATGTAGACAAAGAATGATGTTGTCCAAACATGGAATTAGTTCCGTCAGCTGCAAATCCAATCATATTTTCTTTGAATGGAATATTCTTTTCTTCAAAATATTTTGTACATGCATTATGTAAGACTGTAGCTGTACCGTCAACAACTGGTATTAGACATAGAAAACTATCTTCAACATGAAAATCAACTGCAGTCCTTACAATAAGTGCCAAATGTTTAGTTGATGATCTGTCTGTGCTCTCATCAACTATCAGTGAAAACTTATTTTTTTGTAACATTTCAATTAATTTGTTTTCAGCTACTTTACCAGTAACATTTGTAACAATAGCATGTGCCTTTGTTCTTCCAAAAGTTAATTCTGATGCAAGCTTTGAATCTTGGGCAATTGATTGTACAAGATCCTTTAGACTGTCTGCTAAACTAAATGGTAGATTGTGCTCTGCTAGGAAACATGCCATCTTTATTTCTCCAGACTTAATTTTATCTGTGAATGACTTTGATGCAGACTCAGGCAACATTGAAATAATAGTAGGTTGAAGTATTGCACCTGAAAGTAAAAATAAACGCATTAACAGGACTGCGCTTATTTTTATCATGCAGGCTGGCTCTAGCTGTAGAAAAAAATATCCTGAATACTGAAACTGAAACCATAATCCTTCACATCTGATAATTAAATAAACTTACATTCACTAATGACAATAATAAAGTAAAGGAATATTAACATTATTCTGAACTTAGAACTTAGTTCTTTCTTACACTTTATTGGAAAAGTAAGTAAATAATTTAAAACATAAAAAAACACACCAGTAGACCACACCAACCTTTAACATTATTCTTATGTTTAAAAGATTCTGCATGCTTCTCCAAAACTCTTTTACCTCCACCACATCTCAAGTCACACTTACATGAATTACAATAAAAATAGTAATCTCCTTTGTTGCTTTTTTTAATCCAACCTGAATACTTTTGGTCCTTTTCCCACAAGTGTGAATATTTTTGTTCATAATGCAGCTTTCTTTTTTTAGTGGGAGTAACATTGCGCTCTTCCTCACTGTCACTGCTTCTTTCCATAACAGAATTCAATTAAATTGAGCAGGAAGCTGAAAAATATTGAAATTAAACTAAACAACACCTTCGATATCTTAGTTCGAAATATTTTTAGGTTAAGATTTACTTTTACCGTTTTATTTACAGCAAGACGCCAAGTTTTACACAGTCTTAATTCAGTTAAATTGAGCAGGAAGCTGAAAAATATTGAAATTAAACTAAAAAACACCTTCGATATCTTAGTTCGAAATATTTTTAGGTTAAGATTCACTTTTACCGTTTTATTTACGGCAGACACCGCAGACAAGACGCCAAGACGTTTCGTTTTACACAGTCACATCATCACATGAGTCTCAGTTCTTTTGAATTGACTGATGACTGACACTGTTTTTAAAATGAATGGCGTAATAATAAGTTGAGTGGCGAGGCGAGGCGAGTATGCGCTAGTATAAAACGGAACGTTTATTAACTTTTTTTTACGAAAGTAACAAAAATAATGCCCATTCAGTCTAACAACGGGATATGTTATTTTGCAATTGAATAATTTTGATAGAAAATACGTAGATTCTGGGACTAAAGTTCGTAGGTTTGCGTGGAAGGCTTAAAATACGTAGATCTACGTAAAAAGACGTAGAGTTGGCAACACTGCTCCCGGGAATCGTGCCCCATTTATATGATTTTTTTATGCTGAACTGGCGGGTGTGCAAGCAAGCAAAAATATTGTTTTTTTCGATACTTGTGCGCCATAGAAATATCCGATTATCATTACTTATTGATTACCCCTCGTATATTAAAATAAATAATAAAAATATTTTTTATTGTCTCATGGAAATAAAATAATCATGGATGGAGGCCCCAGATCTCACACAAGGATTCCCTGTGTTGTGGAGTCTAGACTCTTTCGTTGCTTACATTTGTTGACAATATTAAAGTTGTGAGTTCTGGTGTGGATATCACAAAGAAAACCTTAATTCGACGACGACGAATGAGCGACTGTGAATAAACGACTGCACGATTGGCCTAGTGGTTTAAGCGGTCGCCATGCCGATCTCCATTTCGCTGAGTGTTGTGGGTTCAAATCCTACATGGGACAACACTTTGTGTGATCCATAAATTGTTGTTCTGAGTCTGGATGTTCTTTGTGTCCGTTCCTTGTATGTTTGTAAAGTCCCCCGCGACACAGGATTTATTCCTAGTGCGGGCGTTGTCTTTTTAAATAAATAGAATAAAATAGAAATTCATCTGTACCATCAACAGCCTTTAGGTAATAGTACACTGCTGGAAATAAGATTTTAAGATTTTGGCCTACTATGCTACTGTGGTCCTATGGTGGTGGGTGGTTAGATATGCAAGTCAGTCAAATAATATATAGCTTCTTAGCAAATTGTACAGTACAGTAAACCTGAATCTTGCAAGTCTTATGAATGCGCCTTTGATGCCCAATTTTGCTAAAGTTTTTACAATTTAGTTAATTGATGGAACCTAAATTACCTTCAACTTGCATTTGCAACTCTTCAGTTGCAGGTGTCTATGATGGTAATCACTTGCCATAAGATAAGCAGTCTGCTCATTCATTCTACTCAACTTATTAAGTTCTTGTCCACATATGAAAGACTTTCCAGTTCTGAAATATCTCTGCAAACAGTTTCTGTCGTCTACTGTTTCGCTTATGCTTTTTATTTTTAATTCTACTTCAGTTGTGTGTTCCACAATTAATTTACTACTATCTCTGTCGTAAGAAAAGTGAAATTCTTATTTACATATGGTCCGCCTCCACCTTTCCTCGAATGAGTGAAGTAACCATAGCCTTAAACTTCCCCTCCATGTACTTCAAGAGGCAGGGGGAGAGCTTTAGAGTTGGGTTACATAGATTCTTAAGTCGCAAATGTTTCATTTGTTTCGACTCGTTTGCCTCCTGTACCATAAAACAATTGTGAAAAGAACATATCAGAAATGGTTGTATATCCAGTTAGTTAGAAGCAAATTAGGGTTTGTCTTCTGAATGGTTTCGACTTCCATTATGAACGGTTATATATCGAAAGATTAAAATCTAGTTTAAAATTGTGTAAATAAAGTTTAAAAATTGTCACAGTACAAGCTCTGCTTAGTTTAAAACTAGACGGCGTTGTGTCAGATATAAAAACAGAACATTTTTTTTTTCATTTTATTTAAAATTTCTTACACTTACATTGGACAAGTTTGACTTAATACCTAAAAAAATATTATTTAAATACATTAGAAATTATAATATCTTAATAATTGCTTATAGTTGTCACAAAATATATCATATTATAACTTTTTCCCTATTGCGTTAATAAAATATGATTTAAAAACAATATATTCTTAAAAGTTACTAAAAAACATGTGATGTACAAATAAAAGTAAATAAATATAACTAAATTATAAATACTCTAAAATAATTGCAAGTTTTAGAATAAATTTTAGGTATATGTAAGTTTATATAGGCATTCCTATGCTCTGTAAACATTTTATAAGACTGCTAAAAGTAATTCGAAAAGAATATATGAACAATATAAATATTAAAAGCTTAAACAAAGAAAAATAATTAAAAACAATATTATATTACTAAATAAGTATTTAAAACAACAATAACTTAATCATATACTTTTAAAACTAAAGCAAACCTGTAACTATACGACGGAATACGCAACAAACCCAACTTGCGTGAATATGTCTAGTATTCAACATTTACAAACCAATGACTATTTCTCTACGAATCTAATAAAATAGCAAATGCCAAAATCCATTTAAGGCCGAGCTTGCCAAACAACCATACTTACTATAAACAAAAATGTATGCTTCTGACGCAGTCGGGTATAAATAACTTAGATTAGTATTATTATTATTGAAATGATCTAATTACAGATATTTACAACAAAAAATTACTACAAATTATGTTATAATCAGGCCAATTAAGGAAATATTATTTATGTAATACAAATAAAAATAATTTTGGTTTACTTTTAACTTAACTACCAACCCTACTTAGAAAGCAATTGTTTCCTTATAGGCTTTCAGAATGGCACGTTGAACGGGTAGTTTTTGTGTAATTCTCCCAGGCTGAAACAAAGAGAAGTAGTATTTTATTATTTACTAGCTTTTGCCCGCGACTTGGCTCGCGTGGCATTTGGTCTGCCACATTAAGTTTAATAACAGATTATTTTAAATAAATATATATTTTCTAACATACAAACAATCCTATGGTACATCATCTTTGTGTAACTTTAATGGTTTAGACAGCGTACGCCAAGATAACTCTCAGAGGCCAAATTTTTTTTCGACGTAATTGACATGTATCGTTTATTACGACCAAAAAAGTTACATAAAATCATTATAAATTGCAACCTATATGTTATTCCGATGTATAACCTATATTACTGTAAAGTTTCATCCAAATACGTCCAGTACTTTTTTCTTGAAAGGGTAACAAACATCCATACTCACAAACTTTCGCATTCATAATGTTAGTAGGAAGTAGACTCCTAGCTGTGTGTGCGCAAACACAGGGGCACTCTGTGTTCCCTTACTCACACAATCCGATGGGATGGATACTCGACACAAATCAGGTGCAAAACTAACGGCTTTAGCGCTCTCCGAGGTACTGGGATTATGTCTTCAAATTCAAAACTCCGGGCTGTTATTAAGTGTTTCTGTTTCTGCTAGACCAGCGAAGCAGTTATAGAGCAAAAAAGAAGAAGTATAAAAATATATCACATCAACAGCCTAGTCTACTGCTGGACTCGCTCTTTCTATTAAAGAGGTTTTGGTTTAGTATACAATACTAGCGGTTTGATGTATGATTTTTTTTCTTTCTCTTTTTGCCATCTCACCCCATATGATACTCACGGGATGGATGACAAGAAAAACTTACCTCTTCAGGTCAAAAATCCTTTTGTTCCTATTCAAAGCGTTGATGGCATCGATGTGATGAGGTTCAAGGACAAAGGTGAGCGCTTGTAGAATGTCATAGAGGCGGCCAGCAGAGGTGGCCTTAACAACGGCCTGACGGCCACACTGAATCTGATACCTGTAGGCAAAATATACCTCAATGTAGTTTCAGGCTTAAAAGACCCAAGTTTTAAGGCTTCGGTGGTGCAATGGTAGCGTATGTTTGCATGATTTACAAATATTCGTTTCTGAGTCTGTATGTTTTTGTTGTATTATATGTATGTATTTACAAAAAAAGTATTTAAATATTTTATCAGTCAATCTACTTGCAAGCTGTGCTCAGTTTAAAACCAGATTGCGTTGTGTGTCAGGTGTCCAAGAATAAAAATAATATTAAAAATGCAAGTGCTACCCTTTCTGGAGAGCAAAATAGTTAAATAATAAAAAGTAAATTATACAATAACTTACCCAAAACCTTTTAAACATGAATATAACAATGTCACAAATAAATTAAAAATGTGTAATAAATAAAAATTGCTGTATAAACGACTATTTACCAGACTAATATAATATTGGTACTAATACGAACTTTAGTTGTTTGTGTGGAATTAACGTGATTGGAATCTAACACGAAAATCATTTTAACACTCATTAATATTAAGCCTTTTTACAACAATAATTTCAAATACCAACTCATTACGTTGATATAAAAATACATTATAAAAGAAAAACACAAAATCGATCAGAATGGCGTGCTATTTGAGCTACCCATATTTAGATATGGAGTCTAGTCTATGATATAGATTTAACAAAATTAAAAAAATATGACAACGGAATCGTCCTCCACCATTGGTCTATATAATCATCCTATAAATTGTCCAATTATTACCTGACCAAAAGCTGGGCAGGAGTCACGTTCAATCCTGAAGCCATAACCTTGATCAAGGGATCGTCTATCGCTGCGGTGACTGTACTCTTGAATGCAGCAGGTGTGCCCTTAGATCCCAACACAGAAAAGCAGCTGAGGGTTATGTTGCGTTCTGCACAGAAGGCCTGAAGAGGTTGCTGTGTGAGATATGGATGACACTCCACCTGTGAAGATAGAAAAAAAGTAAATAATATAAAACAGTTCATCATCGTTTTGTCACTATGCAGGTTCTAACTTTTTTTAAAACCATACGCCGTCTCTAGTACCAGTAGCTGGCGAACCAAGTGTACCCTAGAAACCCTGGAACCCCGATGTACCTCGGGTCATCTACTTCTGATTTACAGATGACTCCTTTCCTAACCCCCCAAAAGAGCGCGCGTGCTCCGTAGAAAGTCGCACTGTCACTCTGGTCTGCTTCTGCTAGACTATATCCCCAATCACTGCCGCTATGCAACTTACGGTACTAGCGGCGGTGCCGTGCACCAGTGCTGCCGAGCTATCTAATCGCACCATGCCGGTCGAGCCTGCAGAAGCCGTGCCTGCGCTCTCAGAAAATTTTCAACCAGGAGGGTATGTCAATCAACGACCTTTTGGGCCGACTCAATAGGGCAACTGACAACCGCTGCCCCCTGTCCACCGGGGCCGAAGCGAATTGCTCCGATCTTTACATGGTCTAGAGGGCAGCCCCGGCCCACCACTCTGCGAGCTTGAGCTCGTCCATCGTGATGGAATCGTACAGGCCTGTAATAAAGTAGAAGTACGCTTCAGCGCATTTTATAGAGTTGGACACTCAAACGTCAGCTACGCCACTGGTGGCACAGGCGATCTCGAGGAGCTGGATTCCCGTTCGTCTGATTTTACACCGAACGCCCGATATTTCGAAAGCATTGAGGTCGATTTTGGCCTTCACATTCACCAAGACCTCGGCATACGCCAAGGCCCTCTCTTCTGCCTCCGCCGTCAGAGTGACGATGACGTCCGCAAAGCGAGGGGCGCGGAATCTTCTCGGTACTCCCATTGCAGCGGCGGTAGCCTTTCTGGCTTTTTGGCTGCTTTTTTGGCGGCCTTCCGTTTCTTTTTATCCTCAGCTACCATCCAGCACCTTTCCAGTGGGTGCTGTATGGTATCGGTCGAGGCTAAAGACTGGGGTTAGGGTTGGGTTAACTTTCCTGTTTTTCTTTTTTTTTCCCCTGAGTGACCGTAATAGGTACCGTGGGCGCTGGTTTGATGACCACTCTACCTAGTGGTTGGGCTGTTGAGCCAGTCTTTGCAGCGGCCGCGTATGTCATCTTCTGTTTTGGTGGAACTAGAGGTGGTCGGTAATGGATGTTCTATGCTGCCAAGATACGCCTCATAAGTCGCTCCTCCGTCTCCACCATGAGATGAGTCAGACTACTTCCGGCTCCACCTGGCAGGCTGATACCAATGGTGGCGATGATGTTAGCGTGACACCAGTTTTGGCACGCGTTGAGCCCGACACGCTCTCTCTCGCTTCGGTGAGATTCACTTCAAGGCGGACTTTCTCCTTTTCGTGGGCCTTATTCTCGGCCACAAGTAGTCTTCCCGTCTCGTCAATGGACGCGCACAAGCGCCAAAAGGGTTTAGGATCTTTACATTCTTGGGACGTCTGAAGTAAGTAATCAGTAAAGCCGATTGCCTCCTCGATCCGCCCCTCGGGGTTTCCGACTCTGCGGCATAGTTTCTCCAAGCTTACGTCGCTCGCGGTGACAATCGTTCTCCTATCAGATGCGACCTTTTTAAGTAGTGCCTTGAGCAAAAGCTCACCTTCGGCCCTCTCTGATGTCGCAGATCCGCCAATCTACCTCTCCTAAAAACAGCGGTTTAGGACCTGTCCGTCCTCTAAGGTACTTGTCACTGTGTCCTCCGCTAAACCGAGATACACGCAGAAAACCTTCAAATAACCCTCAGTAGAGTCCTTCCTCGGCCGGAATTCGCCGTAGGCGGCAGTATCTCTCCACTGCCGTCTTTGTTTCCCAGGGTTCAGCACGTAGAGGTTCCGGACCTGGTACCACACGCAAGTTTCACCTGTGATTGCATGCTTTCTTTACATTTTTAAAGCAACGGTCTATTCGATATTGTGAGTGTTTTATATGCGTGAGGACTCTATCATATTTTTTGCTCTTTAAGGTCCCCTGTGTTATAAAACTGAGTTTTAGAATAAGGGATAGTTATGTCTGTTATTAGTTCTGGTGTCGTTGTGATTTTCTGTAACTTTCTTAACAAAAAATTATAGTCAATGAAAGCTCTATGAATGTCAAAATTTAATAATTATAGTCTTGACTTCTTATACAGCACAATTAAAATAAAAAAGATCATACCTGATTAACAACTGGCTTAATATGCCCCTTGTCAAGAATCCTCTGAATTTGTTGCGAATTAAAGTTGCTGACACCGATGGCTTTTACTAATCCCTTGCTGACGAGCTTTTCCATCGCAAACCATGCGTCCATATAGTCATACTGGGAGAATTGAAGTACATTTGCTATTTGTGGTATTGGATCCCCTCCTTCCTGGAAGACAATATAAATTTTAGAATTTTTAAATGTTTTGCTCTTCGAATTACAGTTTATCGAAAAAAAAGGAATTGGCATTCTAAGCAATGTGGCACATTTGTGTGTGATAATAAAATATACATAATTAAGTTTGATGTCTCATTCTTTGCATCACTTCACACTTTATTATTTGACGTCACTAAAAAGTCACCAGAACATAGAATGTATTTATTACACAAATTAGTAATAGGAAAAGAAGAATATTAAGAAATAGACAAGAAAATAGATTCGGTAGCAAGTGAAAAGTCCACAAAATAAGCGCGTACAGCCTTGAAATTATACTTTACACGTTTTACTTTTCTTTAATTGCGTGCACAATTCGTTCTTCGCAAAGTTTCAAATAAAGAAATAAAGTTCTTCTATTGCATCCTAACGCAAACAGAGAAAACAGACAAATAAAAAACTGTTTTGTGTTTAATTCTGAGTGATCATGGTTCTGTGGCAACTTCCACACACAGCGCAAACAGAAAAACATACTACAGCGCCATCTAACGAAGACACATCGAACTACGGAGTATAATGAATTACGGAGCAACTACTAATCTTGTATCGCGAAATAGAGATTCTCATAAAGATTAGCATATACACGACATCCCAACATTAGCCGTTGGGTCATGGCCCACCAGGCACGATCACGTCCCCTGGTCGGAAGAGCCTCTCTTTGTGTCGGAAGGACATGACGCCCGTTCTCTCCACAGTTCAACATAATGATGGGCCATTAAAAAAACTACTATTTCTATATACTTATAATCGCGCAAAGACCTTGTTACGCACATGCGTATTTTAGAAATTCCATTAACGTTTTTAACTTGTTTCAATATTGAACTTTCACTATTTGTTGCAAGACTTTATTCGTCGAGTCATCTATCTTGCCAATTAAACTACAATAACATCAAAAACCGACTTACTTTCAAGGACATTGGGTTGTGAATCATCAACAAATCAAAATAGTCAAGACCCAGTGCTTCAAGAGATGTCCTACAGGCGATCTCCACCAACTCTGGCTTGTGATATGTGCTCCACAGCTTATTCATTATGAAGAGCTCCTCGCTGCAAAATAAGAGATAATTACATTAGTAATTAAAAGGTACGCATATATTGATAAACGCGTGTTTTTATCCCCGAACAAATAGATTGAGTAGAGAGAGGCAAATTAAACTCTTTTGTTTCACCATCTCGTCCGAAGGACGTCCATTGCTGGACATAGGCCTCTCTCAAGGCTCTCCATAAGAATCGATTCTGTGCTGCCCATATCCAAAGACTTCTCAAGACCTTCACCAGGTCGTCAGACCGTTATGTAGTGAAACACTTGTTTGGACCACAATTTTTCTTTTAATCATATAATAGAGATAAAACTATTCCTTTCCCGTATTAGAAGTATTCTGCCACGTTAGCCACCACTAACGTAGATGTGATGGTTGACCACCGTTTGATATGTTAGGTGTAGACGAAAAAATGTCATAAATTATTACCCTGTACCATAAAAAGATATATGTGAAGTCTGTATAACGATCCAGCCAAACTATTTGTCATGCATATCACTATAGCAGATTTGAATATATATTTGATCTAAGCTTTCCGTCAATAAAATAAGGTAACAACTTACCGTGTGACTGTTCCATCGTCTATTTTCTTCTTAATACCCTCTCCAACGGCTCGTTCCGTGCCGTATATGTAAGCCGTGTCTATGGCTCTGTAGCCTAAGTCTATGGCCGTTGACACAATGTGTGGGGCGAGACGAGGGTCCAACTTTAAATAAAAATTCACAGAAGTTATTGTTTATCACCTTAAAAAAAGCATATTTACTACATAATAAATTAACTTGTAGAATTCATTTGAATCTCGTCTCCTTTGTTGTGTGTATAACAACGACTAGTTCCCATACAGCGGGTCTTCTTGCGTCTCATTATCAATACTGTCATAGACAATGCAGAACATATTGAAATACTATGATGTTCTCTTAGCCGATTTCGGCCACGACTACCAGATTGAGACCAGCCATCTACGAATGAGATATTATAGAGCGCAGGTATATGCACCAATACAGGTACACTCTCTGTTCCCTCACTTACAATCCGATGGGGCGGCTATGCGACACGGGGACGAGATTTATGGGATCAATGACTGTATGAAAATCTTTCTTTAAAATTAGAAACACGAAGCAGAAACAGAAGAAATAGAAATAACAATATAGAACGATATCTATAAGAGAAGACTCTCAAATATTCTGGTTATAGTTTTTTTGGCTGAACAGTTGTACAGTTGTACTCCCTCCTCCTGGTGCCGAGGAAGGGCGAATTGAAGTGCGTCACCTTCCCGAGACGTGATCTTTTTGTCACTCATTTGCCCTACTATACCATAAAAAAGATTTTTTTTAAACGCTTACCAAAGCAGTTCCAAGTGCTATTGCCGGCATCTGGTCGTTGTTACCCAGATTCAAATACAGCATATCTGTTTTATTGTATCTCAATTTGGCCGTGGAGATGTCTTCTATCTTCTGAAGGTACATCTCTTCGGTGAGAACGTTGGTTGCAGGTTGGCTGGAGGCTTTAGTTGTTATGATGATAGGAGGTTTCGGGTTAGTTGAGACTGATGTGGTAGTTTTTCCCTGGAAAAATTGAAATAGAAATTATAATATTTTAGAACACTTGGACGACGTATTGAAATTCCGTGACAATTGAAGTAGTTTAAAAAAAAGTTGACGAGAAAGACAAAAATGTTTCGGTTTTTAAAATAATCACCAAAACTACAATTTTTTACTTTTAAAATAAAAGAAATACCAAAACTGTTACTTATTTTTTTTTTGTATTCTCGACTTAATAATGCTCTTAAATAAAACCTCTGTCATACCTCTTGGGTTAAATGATCAACATTTTTTTGCCTGAATTACACTTTGTAGTGAACAAAGTCTAAATCAAAACGCAAACCTCGGTCCATTTACGAGAAAATTAGTAAAAGATGAAGAGATCAAGGTCAGTGCGTAAATCTAGTGTGGTATGTAAGTGGTGGACAAAATAGCAACACAAGTAGCAGTTAACATAAAGTGAGCAACGACTGTGATAACTTATTGTAAGTAGGCTACGGTCGCGTGCTTCCCCTCGCCACCGAGACTGAGTGCGACAGCAATAATTCGGTCTATTATTCTCACAACTTATTATCATTGCAGGTAAATGAAAGAAAGAGGGAGAATTAACCTTATAAATAGTTAAATGATCAATTTTTTCTTTGTAATCTATAATTTTGTGATTTTGTTTTTTTGTCTTTAAAGGCTACTTTTGCCAAAAACAGGCAAATGTTGTGCTATTGTTTTAGGTGCTAAAATGCTAAAGTATTGAAGCTTCAGGACGCTAGAAACCACGAAGTTACCTTATCACGGTATTATTCACCGAAAGAGATGATTTTTTTCACTTTAAAACTACAATATCGTAACTTATGTCTCAGTTACGAAACTGGTTAGATAAGTATGAAATAGGTACTAACGGAGATTCAGTTGCTAGAAGAAAATCTTCACCAAGTATTCTACGTTTTTAAAGTCTTGTTTTTGAACTTGGTCAGTTTAAAAATTTACAATAATATAAATTCGTACGTCGATTTTTTTTCAAGTTGACCTGTTTGAAAATTGTCTAAAATTCAAATTACTCATAAACTATAAAAGTTTCGAAAAATACACGGGGATGATGAGTATATGCCACGCATTTTTAACCGACTGTTTTTTTCTGTGCTGTTTCGGCCACTGTTCAAGTTTTGAACACATCATCTGAAGAAACGTCTACTTTATACCTAAATTTTTTACAGACAGTAGTGCAACGGAATTACAATTAAAGCGACTGAGGACAATCCAACCTAAATAGGTTTTACACAAAATTGCCTTACCAGTATTCAACTTTATTCTTTAACCTTAACAAGATCCAGAAAGCAACAGCGCCAATGAAAATATGTACATTGGCGGGTTTGTAAAAAGCAGAGTGTGCTCAACAAATATGAGATAATATTTTCAAAGCGAAAATATCTACTACATGTCATAGCACATCACTAGTTATTGGTGCTAATTCTTTTGTTCCAAAACTGCCTAAACTAAAAATCATTTAATTTTCAATAAGTTTTGTCCTGTTATATAATAACGACGGCGTCGTTCTAAATGTCAAATATTGACCATAGTTAGATTTGTCACAATAAAAATTGACGTCATCTAAATACATACATACAAAAATAGTATTTCGGCAAAAACTTTACTAAAATAAGGAAATTGAAGATAATTTCAGAGAAATTTAAGTTTAGTGACGCAATAGTATAATTAGCACCATTGCTGGGCAAACGAAACACTAAAATTCAATACTAAAACTATTCAATTACGTAATGTAAAAACAACACGTTTTACTTACGGATGAAGTTACATTATTAATCTCGAACAATAACCTGTCCACCTGCTTAGTCTCTAAATTTAACTGTCGACATAGTCTTTCCGTAACAAGGCACGATGTAAATACTACCACTATTAAGAACTGTACGAACAACGTTTTCCCCACCATCACGATTATGTAATTTATCAACACTCACAACCTTGCGTGAAGATGTGACGTTAGCTAACAATGTACCATCATTCAACTTAGTCACTAAGAACGTCGAAGATTGTGGTGTTATTAGATGAGTCACTATTCAACTTACTATGAACATTTGTTAATGCCTGCACCTACATAGCTTACAACCAATCCTTTTACATTTGCGATATGATCTGACCGAGAGCAATTAAAACAACTCTCAATTAGACAGCAATGTAATAGATGCTTTTAATACAAGAATTTGTAAACAATCCCTTAGGGTTAACTTACAGTTTGGGATATCTGCGTTTGACGCAAACCTTTACACATAACTCTGAGCTAGAAAAACCACTACTTTAGACAGCAACCATACATTTCAACTTAACCCCTGATATATTAGATTGAGGGTTAGCTATTACGGAACAATTCCATAGTTTCAAGTAACTTAGTGTACCCATGTATGAAGAAATGCGTTGAAGATAACATTGCTGTCTGTACGACCTCGTTACTACTCTCACTCACGGGATGTTCTGCTATCTAATTTGTTAGTGTCCCAATATTTAACATTCCCATCTAAGGAATCTAATGCCAGTTGCTGTTTATTTATTTGGTCACTTAGATCCTTTAAACTTCGAGCGGATTCTTTTATTGAAACAAATTAGGCCTGGTCCTTAGCCTTCGGTCGTAGTAAACCGATATGTCGATATTGTTGTATTCAGTTTTGGCTGTATTTGCTATCCTAATTCTAAGACTGATTGCAGATAAAGTTACCATTAATAATAAACATTAAAACAAAATTAATAAACATTAAAACAATCAATGAACAGAGTCTCATTGTATTGTTGGTATAACGATGCCTGTAGCTGCAGTTCCGTTATATTGGAACTAGAATACGATTTACAGTCCAATGTGTCCACATAAGTGATGAAAGCAGTAAGTCTACTTTTAAAACACGCTCGCTTCTTTATCAATTGTCTTTCCTCGGTCATTGGGAGCTTTGTGTATAATTCTTTTGTTCTTAATTTATATTATGTGCCATCTGATTCGAGTGTTGGCTGACAAAATTGACAGCATCGATTTAATACCATGTATGTGTATGATTCGCATGTCACAGTAGCATAATATTTGAAGAAAAATTATAATTATTAATTATTTATTTCATATTCTGTGTGCGACAATTGTAGAGATTTCAAATAAAAAGTAGCAGGTACTTGCCTCTGTGAGTTTACTTGGGTTAATGAAAACATTTAAATTGTATAAGTTTGTAACTTTGCGCAAAAAAGGCCGATAATATTAATATTGCAGGGGCCTAAACAATTACAAATTCCACGAGATAGAAAACTATTTTTTAAAAGAAAAAAAAATCCTTTTTTTTATTAAAATACGAAATTCAGTAATTACTTTTTGACGCGAGAAAAAACGAGAGTTTTTTTTGTGTGGTTATGTTAATATAAAATTCCTTATAATTAATTAAGTAAATTGCAAAAGTCTACCAAAGAATACACTATATCAAATTATTTTAAATATCTATATAAAAAGTTTGTCGACAAGAGATTACCGTGAGCGATAAGACGCCAATAGGCTAGATGACACCTTAGTCAAATTAGTTACTATTTATCATCTGTCAAAACGACAATTTTGTATGAAAAGTGTACTAAATACCAAATTGTGACGTCACTGTTTTAGACTACTCAATTGAACAATATATTTCACTGTATCTTTGATTGTAATTCGTAATAATAATAAAAACCTATGTTAATTGTATTTTCCGAGATGTTTCACGATATTAGTTTTAATGAAGTGGACATTGGTATTTATTTACGATACAGTCACCTACCCAATTGTCATGTCACCCTGTCTATGTTCATCTATATTTGTAAAAATAAATTATATTGTAGCGGTGTACAACACATTAGCTGTCATTTTGGTAGCTAGAATAAAAAAAAACGGGCCATCACGAGGACTGCCGACAGTGATAACCATAAAAATTAATTTCTTAATTCAGTTGAAAAATAGTCCCTTTACAACGACAGCTACCTGTGACCATGACGTCGCATAAATCGCCCCACTGACACACGCGCCTCAGCTAAGTATCTATACAGAGAGAGCTATATATAACGTGATTTGGTTAAGATACACAGTACATATATACCTCACGAAAAGCATTCGGTGACGATGACACGACTTCACGATTTTTGTTCATCCAAAAGTGCTCAACACACCTAAAGAAGTTTTCGCTTCAGAGACAATTTCCTCTGAACGTTTTTCCTTAACTAGGTTGGGGTCGGCTTTAAGTCTTGTACGATACGCCTGACCTACGGCCGAGTTGAAAACGGATTTTATTACGTAGAGCAACTGCTGACCTCTACGACCCAAGTACTAAGCGATATTGAAATTCTATTGCAAGACGGTAGTCAAACTTGTTACGGCCTCAACTACCCTTAATGGTTGCAAAATATGGTCATATTGCCACGGGGATCGACTGCTATATGATTCTCTGGTATCTAGTATCTGGTATGTAAAACTCTCTGTCACGGAGGGTTCTCAATGTGTTAAGAACACTCACCCGCCTATAAACTGAACTGGCTAGGATTGATTAACTTTGCAACGTCTTAACCTACACAGTTATGACTGAATCATTAAAAAATAAATTTCGCAGCCAATTTGGTTGCACACGTTGTCTTAAACGAAAAAAAAAAAAAAATGTTTCTCTTCTATAGTTGCATCGAAAACCACGCTCTGCTATCACAAAATGTCTGGTATTAAATCTAGCTTTGGTTACTTACTTGATTATCCTTGTCGCATATCGATGTTTGTAAAGTGTTGGTGCTATTTCAATGTATGTAAATGTTCAGGTATATACAATAGACAACGGTTAAGCCGGGGCAATTTTCCAGAGCCCCAACTTTACTCGAACAGTCTAAAACTTCTCGGTATAACAAACCGAAAATTTCCGAGTGGCTGTAACCACACTACATACGAGCGACGATTTCCGACGTAGTGATTATCACGACACACGAAAAAAAGATGGCCGCTATACCGATGGCGCGACGCCAAACTATGCGGCAAGTGTTTAAGATAACTACTAAACGCGCCGACAGACACCCACCGTCACCGTGGCCTTTACTCAACCTCTTCACTCCGTAGGAGACGGCTGCCATTCAGTTCAAGATTACCGAAAAATAGTAAAGTAAGCAGATTTGATGGTTTCAAGGGTATCTGGTCGTTTGATTAATGTATATATAGTATATATATATATATATATATATATATATATATATATATATATATATACATGTATATATATTTAATAAAAACTTACCTCAAACAGCGCAATTTTTTCTAATACAGAGCTTTTCTTTGGCATTTCTCTTAAACTGATTTTTCTAGTCTTCGTTGTTTCGATCCTGTCAAAATCTACTGATTTGATTCTGTACACCATTCTCTGCACTTGTCCTTTCACTGCATCCCCTAAATCCAGCTCAGCTAAAGACTTCGTTCTTTTAATGTCTTCTCTTAAATCATATTCATCAAAATCGTGAACGTTATTTTGAAATTTTTTATTTCTAACGTTAATGTCATTTGTGTTTTCCTCATTAAGAGGATAAAATTCAGTTTTATTATTGTTGTCTTCTACTGACGGAGTTAATGAATTTGATAATTTCTCTGTATAGTATGTTGCTTTATTTTTGTTACGATTTCTATTGGTCATTAAAAGTACTTTATTTTTTAATTTTCCCATGATAGTATCCTTGCTCTCTCTTATTTCTGGCTCACTATCAACTAGCTCAGGATCGCTAGGTGTGTCTTTGTGTAGATCGATATTGTGCCTAAATTTGGGCTTTTCATTAAATTGATCAACTTTAAAATAAAGATTTAAATTATCCTTTTCAGGCACCAGCCTCTCTATATCCTCTTCATCTTCAGGAATCTTGAAGTCGATCTGTTCCGGTAATGTCTTTGGGTTTTCAAAGCTAGTTTCCTTAGCTTCAATATCAATTTTACCTGACAAATCTTGAGGAGTTTCTATTAAGTTTTCATCGGCGTCGTTTTCTGATATTGTTTTAGAAAGTTCAGAAGTATTAGTGCATTCTACAATATTAGTAGTTACGGCTGTATAAATATTTGTATCGAATTCAGTTGTGTATGCGATAGTAGTCGGTACTTCAATTTGGCTTTTTTGACTTTCAAATTTCAATTTTGATGAAGCAGTTAGTGGTGTTTCCGGTAGCACAACAGGCACTTGCAGTTTTCCATCATTTGTAGCAAAATTAATTTTTTCAGGTAAAAGTATGGGTATTTCGTTTAATTTAGTGTTAGATATAAGGTCTCTTCTGTAAGGTAAAATAGTTGGTAATTCAGGGGGTTCATCATATATTATTTCTCCTGGTAATGATATAAGAGTTTCATTTTTACTTATGTCAGAGTTGTTGTCCTCATCGTTACGCAAAGTTATCAGTTCACTTTGACTCTCTAATTTTTTAGGAACTTCGTAGTCAATCGCCTTTGTTGAAATAATTTTTTGTGCTCTAATTAGACTAGTTTCAGTCGATTTTGGCTTACTCACAAGTTGTTTGTTGGCACTCACTTGCTTATTCCAAAGATCTAAATTAAGTTTACCTACTTTAGGTTTCTGTATTTTTTTATCCATGTCCACATTTTCGGTTACATTTTTTTCTAAAGAATCCTTAAAAATATTACTTTCATTATCTCTCGGAAAAACATATCTGTCTGCAGGTAAGGTAAGAGGGGTAACTGTTTCTGTTTTAGATGTGTCAAAATTTACTTCTGCTATTAAAGTCGAAGGGTCAACTATTTTATCTTCAGAATGAATAATATCGAGCTTCACTGGCAATAATGTTGTTTGTTCTTCGTAATATTCATTCGATTTAACAGTATCTTCTGGGGATAAAGTTTTGTTAGATTCTGGTACGCTTTCTATTTCTTCGAAACTGCTCTCAAGAACTGTAAAAGCAATTGGCTCTGGTAGAATTTTAACTTCTTGTACTTCATGTATTGCGGTAATACTTTCTTCTTGGTACTTCATAATGTGATCTACAATAACTGGACCATCATTGTACGTTCTTTTATCTGTATCTAGGTAACTGTCATTTTGTTCAACTGCATCATTTGCATTTATTTCGTCTAAAGAACTTCTATTCATTTCTATATTGTCTGCAGCAGGTGAAGTTGTTTTTTTTTCAATTAAACATCTCTTTACTTTTACAGTGTATTCATCACCTTTACCCTGAAATATAAATATTGTTGATATAATTAGAATAATATACAATGTCTGTGTTAATCAATTAATCAATAAAAATGAGATTTATGGACAAAAGGAACCCTGAATTTTTCTAAATAACTTACAAAATGTTTAATTTAGTTAGTTAAAATTGCAAATACCTTACGTATGCAGGGTCATGCTCTTATGCATTTAAAATTTAGTAAATAATTAGGATTACAGTTTATTTTGCTGAGATAATGAATGTATTTCAATTACAAGTTCAGTTCAAACCCAGTTTTAACAATCCGTCTACGGTCAAACTATGGTAAAAGAAAGGGTAACTGTTTTGGCAGTCTATGTCTGTGTGTGATTTGCACCAAAACTCCAAAATTACTGAACTGATTTTGATAAATGAGGTGTCAATAGATTCGTAATAATGGCCATGGTGACAAAGGCTATGTAAATTATAGTAAAATTTTATATGAAGAAATTTAAACCTTAAATTCTAACTTTGAAAAATAAAACTCAGATAATCCTCATGTGTTTGGTATCAAAAAGAGGTGTTAATTAAATAAAAAAGATCAAAAACCATAACCAGGCTACGTAAAAATTTGATCTAAAATGGACGAAAAAAGATAATAATTCAGAACGAAATCCAGAAATGTATACATAAGTACGACAATGGTCGGCCAAGGTAAGGCCGCGGTCACATCTACGACTTACTAGGACTATATGAATGCCAGGAACATCTCTATTTAACAGACATGGTAGATATACCTACAATGAGATCAACCACGATTTTACCGTACCATTTTTGTACCTTTCTGAATTATTTTCTTTTTTAGTACTTTTTAAACCCCTTTTTATATGTAGTCAGGTTATAAGTTTTTTTTTTTAGCTTTATATATATTTAACAAAGTAGCTTATGGTTCATAGCACAAATTCTTGAAATACAATACGATACTTAAAATGAAAAGAAAATAACTTACTTCAAACATAGCAATTTTCGATAACACAGATTTTTTCTTGGGCTGCTCGTCTTTCGAGTCGTTATCTTTCTTTGACAAATCTATATCTTTTACACTGAGCTGCGTTTTTAATCTGTCGACGTTGCCTTTCAAAATGGGGATATTTTGTATGTTGCTACTTTTATTTGGCACGGCTGCATCATTGTTCATGTTTGGCACCTCCTGTGCAGGTAAATTCTTACTTATTTCTATTTTATTCGCCGGTTCTTGAGTACTATCGGAACTCCTAAAAATATTATATAATTCTGGATCAGTTGAAACAGACGTGACATTTTGACCGTCGTTGACCGTTTGAATAAACTTTTCATCGTCGTTATTCTCTACTAAATGTTGCAGTTCTTCGGTTTCTACTTTAATTACAGATGTCGATTTAATGTCGTCTAAAATAGAATTATTATTATCTAATACGGTCTCAGGTTCTTTGACATCAATATTATACTTGGTGAATTTGTTTTCGCTGTATGCTCTTGTATATTTTTTTGTTATAACTTCGTCAGCTGCCTTCCATTCCACAGATTGACTTCTTTCGACACTTTTTATGTTACCTTTGATGTAGCTATGGGTAGTCTTAGTAATTTCTGGTGCTGGTGAGCTACTACTCTCTTCTGTATATTTTCCATCTTCCAAAGCACTTCGGGTACTGTCTTGTATAGAACCGAAACTAGGGATTTCATTAAATTTATAAGACCTATTGTTATCTGTACTTAATCCTGTGGAGTCTTCGTTAGAACTTTGTCTGTTTTTAGCAGAAAGCATTATGCTTTTGCCATCTCTGCTAAATGTTCTACTAATACTACGAGTAATTTTTTCAGTTCTAATTTGTGGTTCACTGATAACTGTTTCTCGAAATAAGGTCGTACTATTGCCATTTTTTAATTCTTCACGTTTTGACACTTGTCTGTTCACAAAATCTCTATCATCTAAGCTTGCTGGACGTTTGTTAAGTTCTCTACTAATACTCCGATTTATTTGGTCTGGTTTTATAGGAATTCTTGTTATCGTCTTAGTTATCTTACGACCATTTTCAGAATCTTCAATTTCCATTTTTTCCTCATAACTTTGGACATCTTCGATTGTTCGGCTCATTTTACTATCAAACGCAGCTTCATTAAGACTGGTAGCTCTCTGTACAATATGAGTGTGATTTGGTTCAATACTAAGTTCAGCGCCTGATTTCTGGCTTAAATTCATACTATTACCTCGGGCAAATCTCTTTGTGGTGATAGTTGTTGCTGAAACTTTAAAACCGCCATCTTTTAAATTAGAATCAGTTACTGTAGCTTTTTTCTTCTCTACAGCACCAGTTTTCTTTGCACTGTCTTTCTTTCTCCATGGTATTTTAGATAATTTAAGTTTTTCTGTAGGCGTAAAATAATTGTCATCGTTACTATCATAGGCGTGAATAATTTCCTCAAATTTAGTTTCAACTTTTTCTGGGTCATCGACGTTGACGGCTAATATTTTATCATCAACTGCATTGTGTTTGTTATCTACTACTTCTTCGTATAGTTTCTCAAACTCATCATCTAGTTTTTGTTCCACTTTTAACGATGATCTCCTTTTGACAGCTTTACTGTCCTTCAGTTTAGGAATCGATGATCTTCGGCGTTTATTGTGAGGCTGGAAATAGAAAAAAAAAGAAAGAAAGAAAGACAGGAAGAAAAACATTTATTGTAACATTCACAGTACAGGACATAGTCAGTGAAGTAACAATATAAGAAAGTGAACCACAAGTAATTACATTGCCCTGTGCAATGTCAGAAAAGGCGCCTTTTTTAGTATATTGCTGCAGCATCGCTTCACTAGTACTACGAAAGGGCCTGCGCCCTGTGTCGTCAGTTAGTCCGTCTGTGTGTGTTTTAAAATAGGAATAGACTCAACAAATATATCCATATTTATACATATGACACAAAACATTAGTATACTTTAAAAATACGAAGAATCTGCTAACCAACCCACCCATTTTAGAGGCCAGCTACACATCAAATGCTGACATATTTAACCTGTGCGACCCGTGTGATGAGTTAAACCAGCGGTTCTCAATCTTTTTTGGTGACGGAACCCTTTTGGAAAGCGAAATACTTGACGGAACCCTATAATAAAACAATAGTTTTTAAAAGTGTATTCTTTATTAATAAGCATAATAAAAGTACAATGTAACAGTTAGTTATTACTTACTTACATAACAAGTATAATAATAGAAGTTATTAAAAAAGAAAAAAAATCTAATGGGAGGTATGAAACTGTTTTTTATTTTTCATCAATTGGTTGATATCAGGTTTGATAGAGGACAGTTGAAGTCTCATATCAGGTTCGGCGTCCAGTCTATTGCGGTATTTTGTTTTCGTAGCTGCATAGGTTGAGAATCCTGTTTCGCACAAATATGTTGTTGGGAACGGGAGAAGAATATTCAGAGCCATTTTGGCAAGCATTGGAGATTCATCACGAATTCTGCACCAAAAATCGTTGAGAGGCGTCGTTTTGAACAGTACCTCCATACTTGTGTCTGATGACATATCTAAAAGAGATTCATATATCTCGTTTGACATACTTTCGGGCTTTTGTAAGTTGGGTAAAAAAGGATTATGAATCCATGAATTCAGTTTCATTTTTGTATTTTGTTCTTCGGGAAAATACTTCTCAAAAGATGCGCGCATCGAAGTGAGATATTTGACCAATTCCTCAAATACATCATCTTGAAACATTTCTGAATCGTTATCGCTAACAAACTCATTGAGTGAGGTAAAGCTTTCTATTTCTCTCTTTCCAACGCAAATAATCCAAAAATCTAATTTTCTTTTGAAGGCAGTTATTTTATCACAGGCCTGGAACACTGTTGTCTGTTTACCTTGCAATGATACATTTAATTCGTTCAGTTTTTGAAAGATATCCGCCATAAAAGACAGTCGGAACAACCAAGTTTTATCATACAAACGGTCTTTCAAATTAAAAGCAGTATCTGAAAGAAACATTTGTAACTCGGCTCTAAGTTCAAATAGCCTTGTTAAAGTTTTACCCCTAGACAGCCATCGCACTTCTGTATGGAGCAGCAGTGTTTTATGTTTGCTGCCATAATCTTCACACAATAATGAGAACAATCGGGATTGTAGTGGTCGTGTTTTGATAAAATTAATTATTTTTACCGCTTCTTCCATAACTAATTTTAGATTTGACGGCATTTGCTTCATCGCAAGTGCTTGTCTATGCAGGATACAATGGCTGGAACTACAATTAGGCGCTTTATTTTTTATTCGTGACACTAGTCCTGCTGTAATACCCGTCATCGCCTTGGCCCCATCTGTACAAATGTCAATGCAATTGTTCCAACTGAGATTATTTTCCCCAAAAAATATATTTATTTTATTAAAAATTTCTTCTCCGGTAGTTTTTGTGGGCAGCGGTGAACACATAAGCATATCTTCTTCCAAAGAACTTTCATATGGATATCTCACGATAACCAGCAAGATAGCCAGACCAGCGACATCAGTAGACTCATCTATTTGCAAGACGAATCGTGTTTCTTGTAGACGTGTAACTAATTCTTGTTTGACGTAGCTTGCCAGATCATGAATTCGCCGTGAAACAGTATCGTTTGATAGCGGCACAGTAGAAACATGCTTTGCAGATTTTTCATCGAGCATACATTTTGTTATGTCTAACACACATGGTTTTATTAAATTCTCAGCGATAGTGTGCGCTTCACCTGCTTGTGCAATGCGATAGCTAACTAAATATGATGCCTCTGTGGCCTTTTCATTGATAGTTTGGGTTACATGCATCATAGTTTTTTGACTTTCCAATAACTGTTCTTTTTTACGTACAAAAAATTCTTTATTTTTGTCTTTAGACTCGGGGTGTACAGTTTCTAAATGCCGGCGCAACTTGGCAGGTGCCATGGAACTATTAGGAAGCAGTTTACTACATAACATGCAGAGAGGTGAGCCGTTGGAATCAACAAATCCGAAATTGATATATGATTCATCATACTTCCTTTTTTTCGCCTTTGAAACCGTGGAACTTGACGTCGTTGCATAATCGTCTGGATCGGTAATTGCTGTATACTCCGCGCGATCTGATTTTGAACATTCGGCTTCGTTAGAAGATGTTGTTGCAACACGTTTAACGCCTGTAAGCCAACGTTCCATTCTTCTTTATTAATAATGTTACATGTCAGGATGGTGGGGTCAAAATAACGCACGATCGTTACTGCGTAAAAGAGTTTAGTCCAAAGAAGAAATGTACAATCAGAATACAGCAGTAGAACACTAAACACTTTGTTTCTAGCAAGTAGGTACTAATCACTCCGAACACTAATCGTCGACTAACTAAGCGTCGAGGCGCGATCGCCGCTTTTATAGTCCTAGCCAGATCTCGAACATTCTCAAAAATACTCGAGTCGGCGCCTTTGATAAATAACAAGCCGAAATAAAAATAGAAATACAAAAAATGCTGTGTAAACAATTTCGACTTTACGTTTTAAAATTAGAGCCGAAAGTAGCTTGTTTACAATTATTGTTAATCTCAGGGGCGGCTTTTATCAAAGGGACTCGCGCGCTTTTATCAAAGGGACTCGCGCTCACAAGTAGATATCCGCGGTGGCGGCATAGTAAAATTGTACGAGGTGACTAAGGTCGGCTGCGCCTCGTGAATCGTGATACGCCGCGTCAGAACGGTCGACCAGAGAGAGGTGTTTGGAATTTTTTCTAAATTCTTGCGGAACCCCTACAGGGATGTCGCGGAACCCTAGGGTTCCGCGGAACACACTTAGAGAATGGCGGAGTTAAACAAACAGAAGCCGTGGGAACGCCGTATTTTAAAACTTCATTCGATCGTTGAACGAAGACGGATAAGTTGTAGTAAATGGGTGGTGCTTATGATATTGCAAAATTAAATCTCGACCAGAAATGTTTTAAATGTGATGTAGTGGTAAACATTTAATGCACTATTAATGTACGAAATTTAATCAATTATGAATAAATGTTGAGAAAAGAAATTACTAATTAAATTACAGCGAGTGCATACTAAATTACTTGTGCGAATTGTGAAGTGTCTAAGCATATTTTAACAGAAATTTACGTCAAGCTTCTCAGAACTTAAAAATTATCAACTCATTACAGCAAACTGGGACTTCAAATGTGAAAAAATCAACTTCGTAACAACCTAAAAAGGTAATCAGAAGACATGAAAGTACTGGCATAATAATTTAATAGTATAATTAAAGCTGTAACTTATTTTCTGAATAATATATTTTATTTATTATTTTAGGCCGTTAACTGCAAGTACGCTAATACAAGTCTCAAGACTAAGTGTTGCATCACTCTCGGAAAGACACACCATTTTATTCTTAAACATACTTTCCTCC
Source organism: Hypercompe scribonia (assembly GCA_949316085.1). NCBI lineage: Eukaryota > Metazoa > Arthropoda > Insecta > Lepidoptera > Erebidae > Hypercompe > Hypercompe scribonia. Next base: position 6,588,770 of record OX438994.1, read on the forward strand.
AAAAAACCCTAAAATTTGATTGATGCAGGGGTGACAGTTATCGTGTGAGCCTTACATTGCCAATATGACTATCGTGCATTGCTTTGCGTCTCAAAGCATCTTACAAGGCCGCCATAGTATTGGTCATCATACGGCACTGTTTGCATTTGCATTGAGTATGGTGACCATAACTTTTGGATTCTTTTCATGCTTTCCATCAGGCAGAGTAGAGTCACTTTGGCAGTTTCTTTATATAGAAAAAAGAATGAAATAAAAAATTTGCTTCGACTAAATGAATTTTCCTTTTCTTGGGATGATTTGAATATTTTCACTTTCTGTAAATTTCTGTTTCAAATGTTTCACTTAACATTGATCATTTAATGTGTTGTCACCATTCAACTTACCTCTTTCACATTCTTCTGTCGTTCCTTCTGCACCTTTTCAACAGTTTGTTTGAATTTCAGCATTGGTATTTTTGATTTCTTCGCAGCATTACTTTTGTCTGAAATTTTAAATGAAAAGTGATAGCATTAAATATTATTATTTATCGAGATAGTCTACAATAGCCGGCATGGTAAATATTCTGGAATAAACTGGTCAGATTCAGGGAACTCTATCATTTATGGACGGGATTTTGCTACAGAGGATAGAGAACCAGTTTCTGTAGCTGTGAAGCCGCGTATACTGCATATATAACTAATGGATCAAGATTGAAGCTATTTTAAGCCACTTCTGTCGTTGGTGTTTGTCTTCCTGCTACTTTTGAATTAGATTTTTATAAAACTTCTAGTGCCATAATAGTATAGTCTAGTGGCCTGTTATTATCTGTATCACATTCGTCTTTTACAATCCCTACAATCCATCTAGCTATCATCTATTGACCCCGAAATTTACTTATGTGCGACATTGTCTACGGTTCCACCAGGACATTATACCGCTTCATTCCACATAGGGGTATATAACGAGGGACAAGCACAGTGGGGGTCAGTCATTAAACAGTGCTCCCTTAGCTACTTTGACTCTGCTCCGACTCACCCCAACCCTCTAGTGGTTGCGGCTGTAAATTACACACCGAGCAAAATATCTAAAATACGTCGACCCAAACACGCGTTAGGGGAGCTAGACGACGACATTACACGCGCTCAACGCAGAGCGAACACATTAATTACGAACCGTCCGCGTTTTCGTCCCCGCCGGCGGGGCCGGAACACGCGCCGCGTAAACCGTCAACAAAACATGGGAGTAGGCCGCCCCAGTGTTACAGCAACACCCCAAGCCGAGGTTCGTACCCCGCAGGGGGTGCCCTTGGGCAATGTTGTTTAATAAAGGCCGGTTGAGAGCCCTCTGCGCTCACCGTAACTAAACCGGGTAAAGTTGTAGAGGCCGTCTGAGGCCAACAGCTAAATATCAATTCAAAAAAAAAAAAAAAAAAAAGTGGGGGTCAGTTTTCACACCGGACTGCATCGCAGATAAGTGCCTTCACATTCTACAATTGCCCCGCTAATTAAAGCCTCCGGGACTCCACTCGGAGAGTACTTGTAATCAATCTAACAATTGTGCTACTTTTATTTTGTAAACTAATTACAAACTGTAAGTAATTTGGTGGTATAACTTCGTTCATTTTATTACCATATCGTCCATGTGTTGGAGTACTCTGACCACGTTACAACATACTCGTATTTAATTTTAGATCGCAGAAAATGATATGTGTAGATCGTGAATAAGTGTAAGACAAAGACAATGTCTAAAGTAAGAATATTTTTGGGCTAACTTTCAGCGCTGTCTAAGCTCAAGCTAAAAAGAACTTTTGTTTTATATGTAGGCAGACTTATTATATGTTGGAAGATAACCATTACGGTCGAATGCTCTTCTATTATACCACTGAGATAATGAGAATAAATCATCAAAAGTTTTCAATAGTCCGTTACTGGAGTAGGCCTCTCCTTAAAAAACGAGTTCTGGTCTTATTAGGCCAGAACTTCTTTTCCACGCTGGCCGGACGAATAGTTGGCCTGGTCCAGCACGAATAGTTGGCCTGGTCCAGCACGAATAGTTGGCCTGGCCCAGCACGAATAGCTTCCATGCTGGCCATACTCGTTTCTTATTATTTTCTTCCTTAGTCGACTCTTATCATATTAACGAGATGAATACTGCATATACTTAATCCATCACCATACGGAAGCGAATAATCATTAAAAATAAAGACTAACCTTCACTTTTAGATTCCTCCTTTTGTACGTCTGTATTTTGCGTAGTGCTCACAGTGCCCCTGTGGCCTCCATTTTCCATTTCTTGCATCTGCAATTTAATTTTTTTGTTTAAAATAGTTTAAACAAAAAAAGATAGCTACAGTTTTTTTACGGCGATTCGTACAAATTATATTTTAAGTATGTTCTTTAGTGTCGAGTGATAAGTGAGTGAGTGGTGTCGACTAGTTCTGACGACTCATTAATTAATTTTTATTGAAGGAGGCAATTTTAAATTTACATTTTAGAGCGTTCTTAGTGTTGAGTAATAAGTGAGTGAGTAGTATCGACTAGTTCTGACGACTTTTTGTTTGATTGTTTATTGAGGCAAGCAATTCCTACAATTTACATTTAAGAGTGTTCTTTAGTGTCGAGTGATAAGTGAGTGAGTAGTGTCGACTAGTTCTGACGACTCATTAATTAATTTTTATTGAAGGAGGCAATTTTTAAATTTACATTTTAGAGCGTTCTTAGTGTAGAGGGTACTGTCGACTCATAGGAAGTGGGGACCGCCACACAAAATGTCACAACGAAACACTTATAGATTCGTCATGTCTGTCTTATATATTCGTCTAAATATAATCATGCCGAAAAAGTGGTGAAGTATAAATATGAATACTATTTTCTTAACGTATCTCTGGTACCGTTGAACCTGCCTGTGTTATTTTTATATTCATCCACCTCATGATGTGGAGTGTCATTAGATATGTTTTTTAAATAAAAAGGCTTTGTTAAGACAACATTTTCATATGTCGTAAAGTGTGTGGTTTTTGTTATAGTCGAGCGTCCTTCCTTTTCCTAGCCAACTACTATTTCGCTACATATTTATTTTGAGATGCAAAAATTCACAACAGTAGTGATGACTAAAACGAAGTTTCTCTTTGAGGAAAGCTATTACGGCTAAGTAAGCTTTATTAGTTTACCAATATGCAATAACAAAACGGCCTTAATAAATATAGTAATCTACATTGGGTGTGACTCGACACGCATCGACCAGTTTGATTCCAAGTTTTCTGTCGACCCGTTGATTAATTCTTTATACTTACATGCAATTTCTTTAAATTATACTCCAGAACATTTTTTGGTGTCGAGAGAAATAAGATACGCAGTATCTATTTGTTCTGGCGACTCATTACTCAATTGTTTACTTTGGTACACGTAGTGTTTTAGCACTCCTTACAATTTATATTTTAAATTTTTAACATTCAGTTATGAAGATTCATGAATTAATTGTTTAGTAAGACAATTTTGCAATAAATATTTTAGAGCGTTCTTTAGTGTTGAGTGATAAGTGAGTGAGTAGTATCGACTAGTTCTCACGACTTTTTGCTTGATTGTTTATTGAGGCAAGCAATTCCTACAATTTATATTTAAGAGTGTTCTTTAGTGTCGAGTGATAAGTGAGTGAGTAGTGTCGACTAGTTCTGACGACTCATTAATTAATTTTTATTGAAGGAGGCTATTTTTAAATTTACATTTTAGAGCGTTCTTAGTGTAGAGGGTACTGTCGACTCATAGGAAGTGGGGACCACGACACAAAATGTCACAACGAAACACTTATAGATTCGTCATGTCTGTCTTATATATTCGTCTAAATATAATCATGCCGAAAAAGTGGTGAAGTATAAATATGAATACTATTTTCTTAACGTATCTCTGGTACCGTTGAACCTGCCTGTGTTATTTTTATATTCATCCACCCCATGATGTGGGGTGTCATTAGATATGTTTTTTAAATAAAAAGGCTTTGTTAAGACAACATTTTCATATGTCGTAAAGTGTGTGGTTTTGTTATAGTCGAGCGTCCTTCCTTTTCCTAGCCAACTACTATTTCGCTACATATTTAGAGATGCAAAAATTCACAACAGTAGTGATGACTAAAACGAAGTTTCTCTTTGAGGAAAGCTATTACGGCTAAGTAAGCTTTATTAGTTTACCAATATGCAATAACAAAACGGCCTTAATAAATATAGTAATCTACATTGGGTGTGACTCGACACGCATCGACCAGTTTGATTCCAAGTTTTCTGTCGACCCGTTGATTAATTCTTTATACTTACATGCAATTTCTTTAAATTATACTCCAGAACGTTTTTTGGTGTCGAGAGAAATTAGATACTCAGTATCTATTTGTTCTGGTGACTCATTACTCAATTGTTTACTTTGGTATACGTAGTGTTTTAGCACTCCTTACAATTTATATTTTAAATTTTTAACATTCAGTTATGAAGATTCATGAATTAATTGTTTAGTAAGACAATTTTGCAATAAATATTTTAGAGCGTTCTTTAGTGTTGAGTGATAAGTGAGTGAGTAGTATCGACTAGTTCTGACGACTTTTTGTTTGATTGTTTATTGAGGCAAGCAATTCCTACAATTTACATTTAAGAGTGTTCTTTAGTGTCGAGTGATAAGTGAGTGAGTAGTGTCGACTAGTTCTGACGACTCATTAATTAATTTTTATTGAAGGAGGCTATTTTTAAATTTACATTTTAGAGCGTTCTTAGTGTAGAGGGTACTGTCGACTCATAGGAAGTTGGGACCACGACACAAAATGTCACAACGAAACACTTATAGATTCGTCATGTCTGTCTTATATATTCGTCTAAATATAATCATGCCGAAAAAGTGGTGAAGTATAATATGAATACTATTTTCTTAACGTATCTCTGGTACCGTTGAACCTGCCTGTGTTATTTTTATATTCATCCACCCCATGATGTGGGGTGTCATTAGATATGTTTTTTAAATAAAAAGGCTTTGTTAAGACAACATTTTCATATGTCGTAAAGTGTGTGGTTTTTGTTATAGTCGAGCGTCCTTCCTTTTCCTAGCCAACTACTATTTCGCTACATATTTAGAGATGCAAAAATTCACAACAGTAGTGATGACTAAAACGAAGTTTCTCTTTGAGGAAAGCTATTACGGCGAAGTAAGCTTTATTAGTTTACCAATATGCAATAACAAAACGGCCTTAATAAATATAGTAATCTACATTGGGTGTGACTCGACACGCATCGACCAGTTTGATTCCAAGTTTTCTGTCGACCCGTTGATTAATTCTTTATACTTACATGCAATTTCTTTAAATTATACTCCAGAACGTTTTTTGGTGTCGAGAGAAATAAGATACGCAGTATCTATTTGTTCTGGCGACTCATTACTCAATTGTTTACTTTGGTACACGTAGTGTTTTAGCACTCCTTACAATTTATATTTTAAATTTTTAACATTCAGTTATGAAGATTCATGAATTAATTGTTTAGTAAGACAATTTTGCAATAAATATTTTAGAGCGTTCTTTAGTGTTGAGTGATAAGTGAGTCAGTAGCGTCGACTAGTTCTGATGACTTGTTGTTTTATTGTTTAGTGAGGCAACTAATTCCTATGAGTTACATTTAAGAGCGTTCTTTAGTGTTGAGTGATAAGTGAGTCAGTAGCGTCGACTAGTTCTGATGACTTGTTGTTTTATTGTTTAGTGAGGCAACTAATTCCTATGGTTTACATTTAAGAGCGTACTTTAGTGTTGAGTGATAAGTGAGTCAGTAGCGTCGACTAGTTCTGATGACTTGTTGTTTTATTGTTTAGTGAGGCAACTAATTCCTATGATTTACATTTAAGAGTGTTCTTTAGTGTTGAGTGATAAGTGAGTTAGTAGCGTCGACTAGTCCTGATGACTTGTTGTTTTATTGTTCAGTGAGGCAACTAATTCCTATGATTTACATTTAAGAGCGTTCTTTAGTGTTGAGTGATAAGTGAGTCAGTAGCGTCGACTAGTTCTGATGACTTGTTGTTTTAATTGTTTAGTGAGGCAACTAATTCCTATGATTTACATTTAAGAGCGTTCTTTAGTGTTGAGTGATTAGTGAGTGAGTAGTATCGACTGTTCGTAGTTCTGAGGAAGTTTTTTATTCGGGGGAGAAATTTTTAGAGTTTAAATTTTAAACGTGTTTTTTAGTGTTGAGTGAGGAGTGACTGCACAGTTTGTGGGGCTGTTTAAGGGGCTCCTATCCGCACATGGGACAACACTTTATGTGAATTGTTCACATTATTGTTCTGAGTCTCGATGTTCTTTGTGTCTTTTTGTTCCATATTACGAGACCATATCGTAGTAGTAACGATTCCACATATACGTTAATTATATTGTTCAACGACAAATCTAGTTTTACTTCTGTTGCAGCCATTTGCTAAATAATTACGTTCACGAGGTCATTACTGTAACTGTTACTGACATTATTTTTATGTTTAGTGATTATTGGTTTAGTTCAATTTTATAATGATTATTCAAAGCTGAAGCTATTTCTAAAGGCAGTTTTTTAAATTGTGTAACATTTTTCTAAACGTTGTTTTAATAATCTATTTGGTAAAATATATAAATATGAGTTTTTTTGTTTGTTTTTGTGCTTTCACATGCGTAAACAAAGAAAGTATTCTAGTTGAAAAGGAAATTGATTGAAAGAATTCATGATAAGCAATCTTTTCGTTCCTTTCAGTACTAAGTGAAGTTACCGTAGCCCAAATCTCCTCTCAAAAGATTAACCGACTGAATGATTTAAAGGGTAGTTACGCTAGGTTAGTTGTGGCTCTTGACAGACTGACAAATGGAGTTAGTCACGCACCATCAGATACTGGTTATTTGTTTTTAAAAAGAAAGTAAAGGAAAATGAGCATAGTCCAGATTAGCAAACAAGCAGCAAACGAAAGAGAACGTGGTGGTCGTGGCCTATCAGGAGCTCAAACAGATCACAGAAAGTAGAGAGAAGGGTTTGACTTTTTAAATTGAAAGAGAAGTTACAGCGTGCCACCTAAGTTTTGGCAAACCTTTAACTGGATTCACAACATGTTTTCACGTATTTTAGTACATAATTTTATACATTACAGTACATACATATTTTTATTCACGGCTAGGGTTATTTTAGGGTTATCTTATCGTACAACGATGATCCTTGATTTCAGTTCTTCTATTGAATTAATGTCTGTGAGTACACTTCTTTTTTTCACAAATCTCCACAAAAAAAGTTTAGAGATGTCAGATCTGGTGATGTAGGTGGCCATCATGTAGGCCCGTCCTATCCACTGTTCACCAAACGTGTAATGAAAACGCTTTCTGGCAACCACCATTGAATGTGAAGGTATTTCGTCTAACTGATGCCATAAACAGCTGTTTTGAGCAACAGACAGTTGATAGGTGACACTGGGCCATCAAGCAATTCCAAATACTTAACAGTATTCAAATTTCCATCGACGAAAATAGGATCAATAATTTGGTTGGCATCAATTGCTCTCCACACATTTACGAGAAACGGTATTGGTGCGATGATTCATGCACTGCATCAGAATTTTCTGTTGCCCAATATCACAAGTTTTGGTGATTCCATATGCCGTTACGAGTAAAGGTACTCTCTTGATGTTGTATAGGAATTCAGGGTCATTTGTTACTTTGGTACGTAACTACTGACAATACGCTACTCTTACGGGATTGATCCGTATTCAATAAGGCCTGTACTCTTCCAAGCCTGAAAGGCCCTTGTTTATCAGCCTTTGAGATACCGTGGATCTTTTAATGCTGAACACCAAATTGACGAGCAGTAAACTTTGGTTGTCTCGTAACCTTTGTACCGCCATTACGACAATACGGTCTTTAGGACATACGCGAATAGTTCCATATCTTTCGCGGTATGTCCATAAAGCAAGAGATGCGTTTTACATGTCAGTATATTCCACGCAAGCACAGTACTCAATTTTATTCACACACTACACAATCAAAATTATAACTTTTAAACAAAATTAGCGAGACTCGTTACAATTCCAAGTAAAGTTTTACACTAACTGACGCTACTTTTTAGTCTCCTTTAGTTATCAAATATGAGACAATAATCGAGTCAATGCTGTCAATTGTTAAGGATTGACATTATTTATAATCTGTTTTCCGGTAGTAATCATTACGTACTGTAAAAAATATTTAAATAAACAGCATAATTAACGAAACCTGATGATATTGAAATTATTATTCATTAACGTATTTTGTTTACAATACAATACATGAAAAAGCGCACAATTACGATGCAAAGCAAATAAAGTTTATGCATCTCTTTGTCTTTGTCAGCTTCCGTGTGCTCTGTGAAATATGTATGTGTTATTTTGTTTTAAAAATATTTCTATTTTTTAATTTTATTAATTATTATATCGTAAATGTGAAAAACCATTGAATATTAAGCACTTTATGCGACACAAGGTGTTGTAAACTGCGAAACACAAAAATGTGTCCTGTGGCTAAACTGCTGAATATATTTCGTTCAAATTTTGCAAATCATCTCAAAAGTAGTAACAGAACCCAATTGTATGTAACAAATCCCACTGTATATTCTCGTAGTAAAGTTCTTTTGTGTTAATTGATAAATGATTCAGTAACGTACACTTGTTCTGACGACTAATTGTTTAAGTCTGTGAAACATTCAGTTTTATTCGGTTATTAGTGTTGTCCTATCGTAATTATTATATAGGCTGAATGATGTTATGGAATAAAGTGAGTAGAGTCTTCTTATTCTGGCAACTCGTTGTTTGATTGTTCTTCAAAGAAATATTTATAATTTATATTTAAAGCATGTTCTTGGTGTTGAGCCATGAGTGACTTAATAACGTGTGCTTGTTCTGGTGTCTATTGCTTTTGACCAAAGTGATATCGAGTTTGTCTGGTTACAGAAATACTTGACAAAAACTCGGAGTTTGGAAGTTGGGGTCTTAACCTTCATATCTCGGAGAGCACATAAAGTCGTTAATCCTACGCCTGGTCTCTCCCCGGTTGTAACGGATAACCATCCTATCGGATTGTGAGAGTAAGAGAACAGAGAGTGCACTTTTGTTTACACACACTTGTGCGTTATAACATTTTCTGCGTAGTTGGTTGGTCTCCGTTGAAATTGGCTGGGAACCACCATTATTTTCAAGTTAAAAGTACTAGCTTTTTACTGTGGTTATATGTTTCCTTAAAACTTTCTGTTTAGCCTCAAAAGCGCAAATGATATCAATCATGACAATAATTGTTTTATTTATGACTTGAAGCTTCACCTTTAACGTATTTAAATATTGGCAAATATATCTGTAAACATAAATTTTAATAACTATATATTATAGATATTGTGCAATTTTTCCCTCACTTTGCAGAGTCTGATTTTTCCAAGCAATCCAAACATTTTTCCCGTACGTTCCCACGACTCAAGTAAGGAACATTTTTATTCATCAGTAAGCCATTGTATACCGAGTTGACTTCTTCCAACAAAGCATCGAATTTTCACTTGTTTAAAGCCTGCGACAAGATAAGGTTGACTATTTTGGTAACTTCCAATATTGTTAAGAGAATTAAACCACTCTTAGCATTCAAGGCTTGTTAGAGAATAATGTAGTGGAATACCAGAATCGAATGTAAACATTCTGTTTTAAATGAACTTCTTTTTCAACAAGTGAATTTTTAACTGCCGTACAAATATCTGTGCCGTTTGTAATTGTTAGCAACGTTTTTATCGTAATTAATTGTTTTTAATGACGTTTTAAAGACGTGCAGATTTAGTGACGTCAGTCCTTCTGTCAAGACGTGGCGATACTAAAGAAGCAGTTTCATGAAACTTTTTTGTTGATCTGTTACATTTTCGGCCATTTATAAGATTTTTTCTTCTGATAGAGAAGTATCTTTGAAACGCTAAATTGTCTTAACTTTATTATGGAAATCATAAAAAAGAGAGGGTGCGCACGCTAACAGAGTTTTCTTCAGAATTTCTACCTCTTGAAAGGGTTTACTATACCGTGCAATGACATTTGCAGCCGCCGTAACTTGTCGCGCTTTTATGATATTGTTTGTCAACATATTTAATCATTGACGTTGATTGTTTATGTCTGTCTTCCAATGCACTTGGAATTAATTCCTTTTGCTCTGCTTTGCTTGTTTGACTAACGGATTTTGCGATTTCTATCGAAATACCATAATTAAGTTCTATATACGGTTGTTCCAGAACGTAAAACACACACCTTGTCACCATTACTACCATATTTCTCAGTCTACCAAGTTTGAAATTTCCTTATACTTTTATTATCTTGTATATTTTGTTTCTTTTGCTGAACTGGCCATATTAAACAACAGTTATAACTTTTAAAAATGAGCTATAAAACTTAAAATTCATTCCTATGTTATGCGTAAACAAACAATGCGTCATTAGCAATAAAAACCTACAATGTATCCACGACTACTGCCGAGCCGTACTATCTTTTCCGTAGAACAATCTAGCAAGACGTAATATAAAATCCTATTTAGCTAGTCCAAAAAATATATTTTCTCCTAATAGAATAACCACACAACAATTATTTTTTTTACCATAACGTTTGCATATAAAAACCTGACAAGTAAGAGACAAAATAAAAATATACCTTTTGAAAAAAAAGAAACGGACACGATATTTTTTTGTAGCATAGTGACAGTTGACAATACCAATGATGGAAATACCGCAAGACGTTTTTTTAAATACCCACTATTGTTCAGCCATATAACTGGAATTAATGCAGGATTAACTAAGAAAATGGCAGTTCTAAGAGCAATATGTTCTGGTTTCGAAACTGATATCGATAAATTTGTAAATTTATCGAAAGATGTAAGAAATGTTTACATGTCTGTTGCGCTTCACAAAATATTATGCCACTCGAAAGAAATTATACAGAGGTTTATAGTTCCAAGTGGATATATTTCTGAACAAGCCCTGCAGTCTCGAAATAAACAATCAATGAGCATGCGAGAACACAATGAAGAGAAATTTCAAGAGTAAAATGAAACATTTATAACTCTTCCCTCGGATGTACTAATTTAATAAGTACTCCGCGACATTTATAATGTTACTTCAGTTAACTAATTTTTAGCCTAAAAGTCAATTCTCCATTGCGACTTTTTACACAAACCTACTTTTATATAAAATGCTGAATAAACCACAGAGGACGTTAGATATTTCTATTTTAATTTCTATGGAATATTTTTATGTTTTGATTATATATTAGTCAAAACAATACATGAAATATTATCTTGCAGCTAGTTTGTTCTACAAAAGATACTGCCCTTATCCCGCGTACCATAGGATCACACGCGTTTGCTCGTCATATACCTTCACATGCTTCACACTTTTTTCTGAGTGCATAATGATTTTTGTGACAGGTGACGTGCCCAAAATTGGTTTGCCGACCCTGGTCTAGTACACCTCAGACGAGACGGATTCCTAGAGATTCGATGGCAGTCTTTCCACGCAAAAAGTTCGGTCGTAACGTTTACTATTTAAAGCCGAGTCCAATCTAGTTTTGGGGAACAGGCTTGAAAGTAAGAGTCTTGTCAAAGACATCCATAGACTACACATTTTTTTCTCTGTGGAAGAGTTCCCCACCTGTTTCAAAATTTTCCGTTGAAATCGTTAGCTACAAAACTGCAATGAATGCTAAAGTTATTTATGTCATTGCTAACTTATCAGTGATAGGTAATTGATAAGCTGTTGATAAAAGATAAGATTTATCAGATGCACACTCAAATTCACTTCGCAAACTACGTTTTTCGACGTTCAAATATATTCTAGTCATGGTTTAAATATTTTTGTTTCGATAGTTATTGACAAAAAAAGGATTTCATTAGGCTGCCATGGTGTGGGTTACTGCATTGTCTACATTCACAATGTGTATGGTGACCACAACTCTTGTACTTTGCTTCACGCTTTCCATAGAGCCATTTTGGCCGGTTCTTAAAACAAATAAAAAAAAAAAAACAAAAAGAAACATACAAATCTTAGACTTAAAAAAAATTGTCAATAATTTTACAATTGTATGTTTTAAAGTTGTGTGTGAATCACACAAGTAAATATTAGATGTGGTTAGCAGGTGGTCAATATATGTATTGATTTTTATGTGACTGTTATTTTTTAGGCAATCCAACGCTATTTCTTTTATATTCCATTTTTTTTTCAAACACGACGCGATTTGAGTCCAAGTTTTCTACGTGTTCTTCGACTATATTCTTGTTTCTTATGATCTTTACAAAATCGTCATTATCATCAAGAACAACCTTTAAAAGTCCACTGCTGGACATAGGTTTAAAGAATACGATTAAGAAATTCAAAATGTGTAACTCTTGAATCTTGAATGACTGTTGAACTTTTAAAAATTTTGATTGCATGCAACTATCATTACTTGTATGTAAATAAATGCTAGATTAATTAGACTTGTCTTATAAATATATATTTATAGACCTGAGCTACAATACATTTTGGTTTACCAAATTTTAATCAATTAGAATTGTATTCAACTTGGGCATGCGAAGGATAAGTTTTCCTAGTGGATCCATTGACAATATATTATATCTTTTGCATGTATATGATAATAAGTTATCATTCTAAGTTTCATGTCGATAATTTTGACTTGTCTTATTTTTTATTTTAAGATCCGGCCAAAGTGACTCTACTCTGCTTGATGCAAAGTATGAATAGAATCCAAAAGTTATAATCATCACACACACTACAAATACTGACAACGCAGTCTGATAACCCAGGTTATGGTAGTCTAGTAAGCTGCTTTCTCACGCAATTTTTAAAGGCATGACAATCATTGTGGTAGTGTAAGACTCACACTATTGCCACGACAACTGTCATACGGAATAAACTCAGATACGGAATATAAACGGCACTCCGGTCTCGAACTCACCAACGAAAAACGACAGCATGGATGCTGTCGGTTTAAGCTGGTTTTCTGTGAGATGGTAGACCCCCAGTCGAACCTACCCGTTCATACTGAAATCAACGTGGCTCTACTACCTGAGACTGTCAATATTTTATAAACGTTACTCTTCACAGGTTCAAATAAAACGTCACATAAAAATCAATACTTATATTCAAGTTTTTGAACGCTTGTTACAACCGTCTTTCCAGGAGTAACCTCCTTTTTAAACAAATGTTGAAAATTAATAGATATATCTTCAGTAACAGTTATTTTCTGTACCTTCATATCTCCTTTTGTAAGGGTTGTTTCTTTTTTAGTAACAGTTATAACATCTGATAGAGTATCCGTACCTGATACTTCAGAACTGGTACTTACATCTACGGAATCTTGAAAGTTTGAGTCAATCTCTCGAATCTTCTGCTCTCCTGGTACTTCAGCTGATATGTTTGGAGGTTCCTCATAATCTCTGTGCACTTTGGTTGGTGGTAATTCAGCCATAATGGTCCTGGAAATAATTCTGGATTAAATTTGATAGTTTGGAAACTTGGCATTTCTCTGTCGAAGGCACGTCTTTAATAACATGGTGTCTCTATTCCGTTACAGGGTGAGCTGATACTACAAGCAATGAATTCCCTATCGAGTTCTCTCCATCTTGGACAATCTCTATCCACTTATAAATAATTAATTCTAATTACTCTAAAAAAAAATTTGCGCCTGAATGCGAGTACGTTACTTTATTTAAAAATAAAAACGTCACATCTCACACGCGGCTGTCTGATCTCAAACTAGGCAGAGCCTGTTGCCATACTAACCAGGCTGTCTGATGTCAAACTAGAGTAAAAGTTGACTATGGGAGTAAACTACACAAAACAACGACATTGCAAAGATAAATAAAACTTAAAACAAATCCTATGAAAACCCCTTTGGCCAGCGTAGTAGACTATGATTTCCTTTGTAAGAGGAGGGCTATTTTTAGGCCTTATTTTAGGTTAGGCTTATTTTTTTTCTATATTAAGAACCTGCTTAAGTGACTAATCTACCTGATATAAAGTATGAATCCACGAGTTATAGTCACCATACCCATTGCAAATGCAAACAATGCAGTATGGTGACCAACACTAGCGGTCTAGTGAGATTCTTTTTCATACCTCGCTTGAGGACATAAAAGGCATGACAGTTTCCATGATAACTGTCATCTCTGCATCAATGTCTATCCTATGTCCAGTATTTGACTATTAACGGTTGTTAATGACGATAACCGCCAATAATAAACGATAATAGACAAATTTATATAATTCCAAATCATCAATCATCATCAACAGCCTTTAACAGTCCACTGCTGGACATAGCTTTCTCCTTAGCAAGGAGGTTTTGGCCTACTATACCACACTGTCCAGACAGATTGGTACAGAATTTGTTTCAGGTTTTGTTCAAGGATGTTGTCTTCCATGTTTCGTGCCCTTAGTTACCTCCTGCAACACCCATAGGAAGAGTAGGAGTGGTGACACTCTGTATTCTTAATCCGTCACCATACGGCGAATTCTTAATACATATATAATTTAGATAAGTCATACCCAGGCACAGAACAAATAATCATGCTTATCACATATTACCTGTCTTGGGTTGGAATCGAAGCCACGCCCTGTGACTTAGCAGTCAGGGTCACTAACCATTAGACTGATAGGACATTTGACCTTGAGGGAAACTTGATCTGATGTTATCTCCATCAGAGGTGAATAATCTCTCTGAAAAGTTAATCTCCCAAGGGGCCAGTCGCATTGTTAAGGCGTGAAGATAAAGTGACAAGATTGATTCTTTATTTGTTTGTCTCTCACATCTTTGTAGAAGTAGCTCTTTTAGGTTATTACCTGTGTAATATATATCGTGCCAAAATTTGAGGCCGATCGGTGTAGAACTTTAGAGTTTTTGAAATTATTTTAAGGCCACGCTAATTTCAGGACGTACGGCCGGCTAGACAAGGCCTAACCTCTCACAGAAGATCAACTTAAAGTGACAGCGACATTGTTTGTTTGTTTTTACTGTATACTCACAAAACAAAACAAAACAAAAATAAAAAAATAAAAACAAAATTTGTAAATGACGGTTAAGGTAGTCTTGCTCGCAGAATTGAGCTTCTTTATTTTAATATCTAGTTTATTTAGATTTGTTATGACGGAGGAAAGCGAAGTATAGATATTCAACTTAAATTTAATACTCAAGGAGTTCCCGGATCCCACTAGTTCAGGAGCAGAGTGGTACACGGTATGGTTTTATTCGGTCTCATTCTGAGGTGACGCCCCCAAGTGTTTTTTGCACTTTCTGTTCCCTTTTAAGAGCCTGACAAATTGATTCTACTCTGCCTGATGGGAAACATGAATAAAATCCAAAAATTGTGGCCACTCATTGCGAATGCAGACAATGTATTATGGTGACTCACGCTATGACGGTCTAGTGAGATGCTTTTTCACGCCCCACTTGGCTACGTAAAAGGCATGACAGTCATCGTGGCGTAACTGTCACCCTTGCATCAATGGGCTTCCGGTTTCACACACAGTAACGAAATTCGTCAGCACGGATGCCGTCGCTTTAGATTGATTTTGCTGTGAAAGGCTACTGCAGTAACTTACAAACAAAAAAGGTTTATTTTAAGTTTTCTTTCCTTTTTGCAGTGCAGTTCGCGTTAAAACGCAACCTAAGTTAATGAGCTCGCAAAAGAACCGACAAATGTAACATCCAATGAAAATGCTACATTAAATTTAACTAGTGGACATCTAGAGGACGAAAACAGTTATAACTCATAAAATTATTGATAACAATCAGCTTTACTGGAGTTAGGGCTAAATTTGATATACAATATTGTTTTGTTGATAACACTACAGCTAAAAAACGAAAAATCTATTATCAAATTGAAGGTGAAAGTTTCAAATAGAAAATCACTTGGCTTTTGCCTGTACACATGTGCAGTTTTATTGATAAAAAAATAAAAAAACTCACCTGTAACGTGGGTCCGTGAGAAACTTGAGTAACCGACTATGTTCCATTCGTTGATAACCAATTTATCATTGTGATAATTTAATTATTATAATCCACTGATACCGATAGTACTTGTATTACCTAATTGTGTATTTCACTATATTTATAACAGGAGGATATTTTGTTAAGCGTTTTTGTATTAATTTGTTTTTAGATTAAGGAAAAGTTGACAGCTCACTAAACACGCTGTCCTATATCTGTGTGACAATAACAGATTAAGAATACACCATCCCTATTCGTCCTATGGCTGTCATAACAACCCTAACAGCATTACAAAGAGAAGGAAAACTTGACACAAGTATTTTATTATCGTGTGGCAGCTCCCTTGGGTTAACACTCACCGGGGTTTACGACAAGGTGGTGTATCGCCATCGGTACGACTAAAACCACAAAGTGTGTAGCGACACACTGTGCGCCCGAGAGCGGAGGATCCGGGAACAAAAGTTACTATTACGACATCCAGAACCCTCCTAGCGAGTGCCCGCTAGATACTAAGCTCTCTGACCAGCTTGGTATAGTCGCCTATTACCTCTTTTATAAAGAGAGACCTATGTCTAGTTGTTTACTGTTAAAGTTTGTTGGTGTGTGTATGTGATGTGAAACACGCTAAAGGTTTTTTTTTGCTATTTTTACAATATAGGGATTGCCAGGCGGCTCTCTAGTCTTGTGTGTTCTTTTGTGCCGTCATCTGCCTACCCTTATCTAATATCTTGAACGAGCAATATATATAATCTGAATCTCGAAAACGGCTCCAACGATTTTCATGAAATTAAGTATACAGGGGGTTTCGGGGGCAATACCGATCTAGCTAGGTTTCATTTTTAGAAAACGTTGTTTTATCCGTGTTTTCAAGCAGTGAAAGTTTGTCTAATTAGCTCGTTTTGACGCTTAGCTATGTGACAAAATTAGGGATGGGAACAAAAGAAGTTGGCAAATTGCAAAACGACCATCACATAATACCGAGGAAATCTCGGTTTCCAGGTACTCCCTATTTTATTTGGGGTAGGCGCTGTATTTTTTATCCTTCCATTCTACTCTAACACTCGTCATTTTACTGTTAACTCCCTTCTCTCTGTTACACACATACATAGAGACTATGTTTATAATTAAAATTTAGAATTAATACTTTTATATGTAATAAAATAAGCTGAGCTAACTGGTTATTAAGGGCAATTATAGACTGTCTGGTTTGAAGGTCTGAAATTGCATGGTCCGGGTCATCCCAGAGCAGGGGATCTAAAAAAATCAGCCGTCAAGGTGGTTTTAGTGCCATTATCACATCTTGACTCACGAGTTTCCCAAGGAGTAGGAGATCCGAAGATCAGCCCCGTCAACAAAAAAAGAGTTCTGCCTGGTTTGGAAAAAGACAACCATGTGTGAGATGTGTTAAGTTATTAATATTGGTAGGTAGTAGAACCACGCTGATTTCAGCACAAGCGGGCCGGCTCGACCGGGGCAGTACTACCCTCCCACAGAAGACCAACCTAAAGCGCCAGCATTCGTGCTGTCGTGTTTCGTTGGTGAGTGTGAGACCGGAGGCCCATTGATGCAGGGGTGACAGTTATCGTGGTAACTGTGTAAACCTTACACTGTCACGATGACTGTCATGCCTGTTACGTCCTCAAGTAGGGTGTGAAAAAGCATCTCACTAGGCCGCCATAGTGTTGGTCACCATACTGCATTGTCTCCATTTGCAATGAGTATGGTGACCACAACTCTTGGATTCTATTCATACTTTCCATCAGGCAGAGTAGAGTCACTTTGGCAGGCTATTAAAAAAAAAGAAATACAAATAATAAAAAATATTCTAGTTATTTCGTGATTAATAACATGAAGATATATATTACATATATATTACATAAAGGTTGGGTACGTGTGTATCTACAATCCATAATCCCCTCAATATTTTTAGCATCGTGCCTTCATAATGATATTTTATTATTTGATAGAGATATATAAACGGAAATATTGTACAGATACGTAGCGTGATTTTTTTTACATGACAGCAGCTAAACGAGCAGACCTATCACCGGATTGAAAGTGACTACCGGCACCCATGAACGTCTGTAACTCACAAGTACGTTATCGGCCTTGGAGAAAAGAATACGCTCATTTCTTGAAGGTTAGAAGGTCGTATCGATCTAGTAAATTATTATGAATTATCAAAGAATAATTTGTGCCACAGAATGGCGGTGGTGAACAAAATACATTAAATTGTTTACAAGAAAGACACAAGCGTAATAACAATAAAAATTAACAAACGCTATTTAATTCACTTCCTAATACACAAATGAATTACCACAATTGAAAAACTAAAAAAAAATTAAACTCTAAAGTAAATGTAGAGTTAAACCAATAATACTAGCGTAATAACCGCTAATGAACCACGAACTACAACTTTTTATCAACTCTATCAGCAAGACCAAAGATATGTCGATACATTATCAATATAATGATAAACACACGAAATAACACAAATCAACTTGTATTGATTATATAACAAGTATTTTATCGTTACGAAGCCCCATGGTTCATCACTGCACAAAGGCTAATGGAGAAGTGGTATGTCAGAATCGAAAAATTGACTCCGCGGTTGGCCTGGTTTAAGCGGTCGCCACGCCTCTGTCTACTTCGCTGAGTGTTGTGGGTTCAAACCTCAATAAGACCACACTTTGTGCGTCTGGGTTTTCTTTGTATTCATTTCTTGTATGTTGTAAACGAAACGGATGTAATACGGAATCTCACCACTCCTATTCATTACGAGGGTACTATAAGAGTCGACCAAGACAGACGTAACCCAACACTGCGCCACCGAGGCAGTTAAAATATAATTAAGTTTGTGAATTAATGGAAATTAAGATTGTGAATCATTGTTTTCTGGACCTTACTTCACACACGTGTACCACTATGAATCCGGGTCCTTTACGCAGGGCGTGAAAAAACATCTCAGTAGACCGCTATAGCGTGGGTCACCATACTACACTGTCTGCATTCATAGAGAGTATGGCGACCACTAATCTTAAATTCTATACATGCTTTCCATCAGGCAGAGTAGAGTTACTTTAGTAGGCTTTTATAAGAAAAGAATAAAAAAATTAAGTATTATACGATCATGATTTTATTATAAATATTTGTTAAACATATGTGGAAGAACGGGACCATGTCCCTCTGAAACACCAGGAGAGAACCCTCCGGCCAGGCGAGGTGATCATGCCGGCCGCCCAATGGCTGATGTTGGGATGTTGTCTAAATACATATCACCGCGAGAATTTCTATTTCGCGATACAGAATTAGTAGTTCCTCCGTAAGTTCATTACTTCGCAGTTCGATGTGTCTCAGGTAGATGGCTCTGTAGTACGTCTTTATTGGAAGTTGCTACACATATGTTTGTAGATTTATTAAATGTTATAATATATTCATCATCATCATCAACAGCCTATTGTAGTACAATGCTGTACATTGAAAGGGAGAGACCTATACAGAATAGTCCAAGGATTCGTTAACCTTTGAATCTAACATCCCGCGTAAACATTACGGGTATTCTTGGGACCAATACTACTGGAATTTGCTGACTACAATCGTAACACATGGTTGCAACAAGATGGAACCACTTGTACCATATTAGTTAAAGAGCCAGTGGACGGCAGATCACACATAATTTAGGAAAGCCTAAAATTTTCTCAATGAGGCTGTTGTACCTACCAATCATGAAGTGGAGGCTAGCTAAGTGCAGTTGCGGTGGCTCTAGCTACACTCAGGTGCGACAGGTGTGATGATTTCATGAACTAAAAAAGTATTTTAGGAAGGCTGCCGTTTGGATATGTTAAAATATACTTTTACAGCTATTTATAAAAGAAATGGTAGACCATTATCACGGTTCTAAAGTGGTGGCATACATTCTGAAAATTTGAAAAAAAATTTTGTTTTCAAAAGTATTTTAGGAAAATTGAAATTTATATATCTTATTTCTTAAGGTATTAGAAGCTTATATTTCTAAAGGCAGACCGGTACGTCGGTTCTTAGAACCTGGCTGACAATAAAATCTTTCTCCTGCGCGAATATCAAAATATATAGAATTAATTATTACATTATCAAATCTGCTAACTATTATGTGCTATTATCAACATAAGAAATATTAAATTATTTAATGTAAAGAATATACTTACTGTTATGAAATGAATTATGGCCAAAATGGGTCATTACGAACCAACATCAAATTTTGGTATTATATAAAATTTAGTGAAAAATAAATAAAAAACAAAATAATAGGATAATAATGATAATTTCAAAACGTAAATGACATTTCTTTTCTTTATTTTTTAACTCTTGACCCCCAATATAAATTAAGAAAATGAAAGGACAAACTATCAATTTTTAAAAGTATAAAAAAATAATTTTAAACATTATGAAAACATGGAAAATTTATATTTTAATTTCAATTTTCTTCTTATACTTCAATATCACCTACCGAATCTTCGTCATAAGAATGAATTTCATCATCTGGTCCTTCCGTTTCTGTAAAGTAAAAGTCAAGTTAACAAATCGAGTATGTTATTTCTATTCAATTTTATAACTATATAATTACCTTGAGAATCTTTAATCAAGTCGCTGACTAGACATGATAGTTGATCTCCTTCAAACTATTTAAACATGTAGGAGTTTTCTTCCTCCATCCAACCATACTCAAGTGGGGTTAACGTTGTTGGTTGTTTTTGAGAGGCATTTTTCCAAATACTTGAAATCTGATGAGCTCTCAAAAACTGTTGATATAATTCGCTTTTACAAGGAGGTATGGAACTTGCGTCAAAAGTTTTCACCTTTTTTCGAAGTTTTCATCAACATCAGTAGCTTTATAGCTACTGACGAAAAGTTGAAATCTCTCATCATTTACGTCCACTGATTTTTTCACCCCATACATTTGGCAAGTAAACTTTTGGATGATGTCGAACAAACTTCTTGAATGGTCCTCTGTTAAACTTGAATCATTAAGATTTGCAAAAGTTTCTTAAAATTCGACACATTTTTGCAATAAGCCGAAAGGTCTCTTTTTTCCTGTATTAAAGAAGGCAGGATTAAAGTCCGATCTGGTAAATACATGAAATCCACTCAAGCTTCTTACTAAAAACTCACCTAGTTCTTTATATATTTTGATAATAATAATAATAATAATATATTTTATTTGCTTTAAACATGGTTTACAAAGGTGTTACAATTAAATTTTTTAGAGTACATACATGTTTTGCTAATAACTACTAGCATGCAAAAATTTTACTTAATCTATTGAAGGAACGCCTTAATACTATAAAAACTATAATTGAGTAGCCATTCATGTAATTTCCTTTTAAAGAGCCTCAAATGTAATAATTTTAAATGATTAGGTATCTTATTATAAACACGTATGCACATTGCCAAACAATTTTTGTTGTATTTAGTTGAACGGGGAATGTCATGTAATATCAATCTGTGTGGATCTCTCCTATTGCGTGGATTTATGTCATTTGCTGTAGTAAATAAATGTAGGTTTTTTCTAACGAAGATACAGGTTTCGTATATATATAAAGAAGGTAACGGTAGCAAGCCAAGTCTTTTGAAGTATGGTTGACATGATTCATCCATATGTAGTCCACACATTGCTCTAATACACTTTTTTTGTGAAACGAATGCTCTATCTACTTCAGTACTGTTGCCCCACGTTACAATTGAACATCAACTTCACTTCCAATAAGACTTGAAAAAAATCAATTAAAGATTGTTTAAGGTTAGTGTTCTTCATTTCTTTTGTTAAATCTGTTGGCCTCACTTGATCAGGCCCGGTAATTGAATAATTAATTAGTGGTGCCTCTTTCCGTATCTTTTATTGAAGGATGTCAATACTGATCAGAGATTACATCGATTCTATTTGCAGGATATTTGATTATCACTTGCAAGAATCTTTAGGAAATGCTGCCTAACGTTTTTGGACTTTCCTTCATCGCATGCAGTATAAAAAGTCCATCTAATAAATATATATCCGAGTAGCCTGGTGGGTTATGATCAATTTAGCTTCCAGACATTTAGCAAGCACTGACTTATCAGTCTTATAGATCGTTCCGTCTAAGTGACATAACGCAAGAGGAACAGGAGTGATAGGGTAACATGAAATTTGCAAGACATCAGTTTTATGAACCATTGAAATCCCTAACATGCGACCAAATAAGTCTCGTTGGATCTTATATATTTCTTGGTAAAACCTTGAGTTAGAAAGAACACGACAGTAGTACATCTAACATTTGAAAAAAGGACCGAAAATCGTTTCATTCCATATACAAAGTATCTACTAGCACATCGTTCAACGAGTCCCGGGACCAGCGTAGAGATGGCGCTAATAATGTCATTTATACGCCAAGGTTCAGAAGTACCAACCTTCAGATAAGATGTGTCAAAAATTGATGTAATTCGAAACATAACGAATAAAGCTATAGTGGTTAAAGTAACGCTATTTTTGCAATCGCGAAAAAATGAACCAAAACGAGTTTCCTGTGTTGATAAAACATTGCTTTTTAATAGGAAAAGAAAACCTGTTCAAGCTCAGCAATGGCTTAAAAACCCTATTGAACGATGTTAACATCCAGGTATACTCACGGGAGAACAAGATTTTATCGTCTGCCAGGTCCTAAGAACCGACGTACCGGTCTGCCTTTAGAAATATAAGCTTCTAATACCTTAAGAAATAAGATATATAAATTTCAAGTTTCCTAAAACACTTTTGAAAAAACTTTTTTTTTCAAAT
Organism: Hypercompe scribonia; assembly: GCA_949316085.1. NCBI lineage: Eukaryota > Metazoa > Arthropoda > Insecta > Lepidoptera > Erebidae > Hypercompe > Hypercompe scribonia. Next base: position 6,611,528 of record OX438994.1, read on the forward strand.
TTTCAGAATGTCTGCAACCACTTTAGAACCGTGATAATGGTCTACCATTTCTTTTATAAATAGCTGTAAAAGTAAATTTTAACATATCCAAACGGCAGCCTTCCTAAAATACTTTTTTAGTTCATGAAATCATCACACCTGTCGCACCTGAGTGTAGCTAGAGCCACCGCAACTGCACTTAGCTAGCCTCCACTTCATGATTGGTAGGTACATTAGACTCATTGAGAAAATTTTAGGCTTTCCTAAATTATGTGTGATCTGCCGTCCACTGGCTCTTTAACTATATCCAATTAGTTCCTGCTGGTGGTCAAAGACATGTTTTTGGAAAAGCTAATTTGCAGACGAAGCAACATTCCATTGTCATCCAGAAGTCCAGATCTATCCTCAACAGACTTGTTTTCATGAGGTTTTTTAAGAATCGTATCTACATCAATAAACCAGATACACTACGTCAACTAAAAGAAAAAATCAACGATGATATGTCGGCGATCTCGCGGTCTCTTTGACGACAAGTATTCAAAAATTTCGGTGCTCGCTTAGAAGAGTGCAAACGTCGTCGTGGTCATTTAGACGATGTATTTTAAAAAAAAAAATCAACTAATTAGCTTAATTATATTTTTATAATACATCAAGTAGCTTTTTATACGATTTTTTCAAATCTTAACTAATTCGTGGCCCACCTTAATGTAGGTTTGTTACATACTCTTTTGTCTGTTTCCAGTAGTTTCACATCTTAACTTATTAACGAAATACTTATTCGAAAATTTTGAATCATTTAAATAATTGTGGTATTGTATAATGTTCCGAATACAGTATATTCGAATTATTATAATTTATTCAATTAGTTGTTCAATAAAATAAAGTTGGAATTGAGTTGAAAAGTGTCGACTTGGCATAAAATTTTTGTATTGAATGAAGTGAGAACATTTAGGGGGATGAAAAATAGATGTTGGCCGATTCTCATAGATACCGGATAAGCACAAAAAATTTCATCAAAATCGGTCAAGCCGTTTCGGAGGAGTATGGCAATGAAAACTGTGACACGAGAATTTTATATATTAGATAGATATAATAAATAGAGAGGTACATAGAAATATTTTGTTAGCCGACTTTAAAACAAGCGGTTCTATATTCAGCTGTGTGTGTATTTTTTAGTAATATCATTTTGTTTATGACATTTTGTTTATAAGCTGTTATTTTGTAAGAACGATTATTCTATATTCCTATTTAGAAGTAGCATCATTGTTCATTAGGTTTAATTTTGTAATTTAAAGTTATTTAATTAAAAATATTTGAAATCATTTCGATTTTTTGTTAATCTTTCGATTGTAGCTAACGTAATTTGTGTTATTTTTTTATACCACGACGGTGGCAAACGAGCATACGGCGCGCCTGATGGTAAGCGGTTACCGCAGCCTATGGACGCCTTCGACACCAGGGGCATCACGTGCGCGTTGCCGACCCTTCAAAAACCTATGTATTTAAATATTTACAAAAAAAAGAAACCACGTATTTATATCACTTGTCTAGTAGCCATAATACAAGCTCTGCCGAGTTTGGGACTAAATGGCGTTGTGTGTCAGAACTCCGAAATATTATATAGGGTGGGTCAAGAATTCGTTAACATTTGAATCTAATATCTCGTGCAAACATGTTACGGACGTTCTCGGGACCGACACTGGTATTTGCTGGCTACAATCGTAACACATGGTTTCAACAAGATGGAACCACTTGTCACACATCCAATGAGCCCCTGCTGGTGGTCAGACATGTTTCCGTAAAAGCGCTTAGAAGAGTGCAAACGTCGAAACGGTGGTCATTTTTATAAAAAAAGTCCAACTAATTAGCTTTCTTGTTAATAAACAATTTTTATAGTATATCAAATGGTTTTTTTAAACGATTTTTTTCAATGTAAACTAATTCATAGCCTACCCTATATTATTATATTATTGTTATTTAAGTAAAAATAAAGGAGACTGTAGTTACTATACAGTGTAAGAAAATATTAGACTTACTTGGGTTTATGGAGGGTAGTTTTATTTTTCTTAAATGACAACATCCGGTGAAAGGATTGAGAGTGGTAGGGTTGAAATAGCGTTATGATTATTGAGTAAGG